>JADMNL010000035.1:49907500-51157500 GCA_016271365.2 Neoceratodus forsteri
AACTCATCTAACACTTCTTCTTTCAGAATTATAATCTGGAGAATATTTTGCAAGGCAAAAATGGGATTTGGACTGGTAAATGGATTGACTATAGAGGCAAAATACTGATTAAAACTTTGAACTATTTCTTCAGCATCTGTAATCAAGTCCCCATTTTGAACAATTGAAGTAATAGCATTTTTTGCTTGTTTATTCGTATTTATATAAGCGTAGAAACTCTTTAAATACTTTTTATGGGCCAGTTTTTGTTCTAGTTTTCTTTTCTCCTTCTTTATCAATTTATGTATTTTGGCTTGCTCAACTCTGTATAAAATCTGATTTTTACTACTATGGTTAGTTTTGCACAGTCTCACTGAATAGCTAGGGATTGCTACATCTGGAGGCAACCCTTCACCATAGAAAGTTCTCTCTATTTCTCTTAGTAATGCCACCTCTCTGTGAGCATAGCTTGGGCATGATCTGGGTAGTGGGGAGTAGAGATGCAGTGAAGTAAAATTCCTTCTGAGAAGTGGACATGAAGTGGCCACTTTGCATTAGTTTTCCACTACACGAAGTTCCCATTTTAAACCCTCGCTTCACCACTTTGGGTTGTAATTATGACTTCACATTGTGCACTCCACCTTATTCTGCTTTAAGGCAGAATGAGAATTCACACTCAGCCCACACACTTCACATGGCTTATACAATGTAGGTTACATGCTTCAGGCAGGCAGGAAGTTACGGGCAAAAACACTGTCCAGTGGGAGCTGACTTACATGTGCATGGGGTGTGGCAAATGGCTCTGCTCTGCAAATGGTCAGGGGTGGGGTGTGGACATGTGATGAGGGGTGCACACATGACAAGTTCATAAATGAAGTTATTTTCCCCATTTTATGTACAGGAGTTGATGTACCACTTGCACTAGGCATATTGCATTGACCACCACCACCACCACCACCACTACTACTCTGACCACCACTTGACAAGATTTCTAATTCATAATCCTCCCCCTCATCATGCCTGTAGTAATCCTCTGGTGTTATTTCATTATTACTGCAGACATTCCTACTTGGTCTTACACACATGGAAGGGGATAACATGCTCAGTAAGGTTGATGATGAGGATGAATGCCCCACTATGGCATTATCTGCCATGTGGTGCCAGGTCCACAGTGCCATGTGCCTGTTCTTAAGATGTGTATGCTGCCCCCCCATGCCCAGATGGCTCCCCTTTTTACCTCTACTCACATGCACATGGCAAAGCTGGCAGATTGCAACTGTTTCATCATTTGCATCTTAGACAAAAAAATCCCAAACAAGGGACTGTGATCCCCTACTTTTAACATGTCTTTGATGCTGCTTATTGGACTCCAGTTTTTTAACCCCTGAAATTGGGGCTGAGCTACATGATCTTTTAGGCTAGACACACTTGGACTCCAACTGACCACCTGACTATCTATGATTATTACTGGGTCATCATCATCATCATCATCAGCAGCAGCAGCAGCAAGAACCACTAAATCAAAACATTTTTGAGGAGGGGAGGATTTAACGCCAACAGACCCAGACATAGCCACCTTGACTTTCTTTTTCTCCACTTCCCAACAGGGGTCACTGACAACATCATCATATTGATCAACATCATCCACATCCACATTTTCAGCTTGGATGCTGTCATGTGGAGAACATGTTCCAACCACAGCATCATCATCATCATCATCATAATAATCATCATCATCATCCCCCTATATTTTTTCTGCCACATTTTGAGTCATTGGATGGCAAAGGCATGACCTCAACAGAGCTGGAAGAAATGTGATAGTATGAGTTATCATTGCTAGGATCAGAATCATGTTCAACTACCATGAGGATGTTAATGGGGAGTATGACATCATCTGCACTGTCAATCACAGCTTTAGACTCAACTATATTTTTTAAATGGTTAACTGGTCAGAAGTGGAACTTGAGGCAGCAATACTCATGCCAGCAGAAACTGCACTAACACCACCAGCTGGGACAACATCATCTCCTCCAACTATGACTGAAGCTACAGATTGCACTGTAAACAACATTGATGGAGAAATTTCTTTACTGACATCAGCTATGCACTTCTGCGTACTACCATGCCCATGGACAATCTTGCCACTGGCAGCAGTGCCATGGCCAGAAATAGCTTTGCTTTCACATCTCTTTGCAGACATTTTGGGGGATCACCAAGAAAATTCTAAACAAATTTAGATTTCTGAACTTTCAGTCTGGGCCGATAGATGTGAGACCAAAAAAAAAACAACAACTGTGGCTTGCAAATGGAGACTGGGCACTAAACAGATGCAAAAGCACAGACACATTAGGATTGCACTGTGCAATCAAGAAGAGATGCAGATGCAGAAACCTTGAGGATAGAATGCCCTCCACTCTTCCTGACCTATTAAAACAATTTATTGAGGCTACTAGAGGTAATCTGGGAACTCACATTATAGGACTGTTTTATAAGGGGTTGAGGACTGAACAGTCTGAATCCACCACCTCATTATTACAAGAATGGAACAGGGACTTGTCTTTTTGGAAGTCTCCTTTGAGGCCTGGTTGGGATCCACTTTGCATACTATAAAGTCTACATCATCTCCTCTATGGAGGGAGTTTGCATGGAAGTGCTGCTCCTGCTTTTTCAGGGCTCCAGCGGTTCTTCTCAAATTTCTACCAGATAAATATGGGAGGTGTTGGAGGGAGTATGGGTGCCCTAGGGCTTCATTGGGCCATGTGTTTGGCTTTGTCCTAGCCTGATGCCTTTTTGGCTCACCTTTCAGATGGAACTTTCTGTGTTATTCAGCGAGGCACTAGAACTAATGGTTGAGCAGATTATACTGGGGATCTTTCCAGACCACACTTCCCCATGGCACAGGACACTTCTTCCAGTCTGTTTCCTAGCTGTTAAAAAAAGCTATTACTCATAGGTGGATGTCAACTCAGATACCTACTGTCAAAGACTGTAGAACTAGTATGTCTGATATATATAGTTCAGAAAGTTTCAATGCTAAAATACAAAAAAAGTCCATCTCATATGTTGAAATGGCAGTGGTGGGTTCTACATCAGTCAGTGGTAGATCCCACCTTCTGCCAATAATCCCTTTTTATGGGTTACCAAATCAAAGTCTAACATTTTGTATGTTGAGGGTGAGGGTAGGGATCTGAGTATGGTTAAACTGGCCTGAATTTTTCTTTACAGTAACACTATGGGGATAATATTAACAAAACTCCTTGCTTCTTAATGATTACCCTGACATACTTTAATGTTATGGGATAACCCCCCTCCCTTTAGCCCCAATAATTGGAGTATGACATGGAGATGGACTACGATTTATGTAATATAATCTGGACTACTGATCAGACAAGAAAATGTTTATACCCTTAGAAATGTATGATTCTGCTGTCAATTCAAAAATGTTAATCAATGCATTAATCAATTGCCTTTTTTTACCTGAAATGTGTGAAAGAAAAGTTGAAATAAAAGAAATAAAAAAAAAAGAAGAGATGCAGACACAGAGTCACAGCAATACCTTAACCAGTGCTCACAAGTTACAATCTAATCTGGAAAAGAATATATATATATATATATATAGTTATTATTATTTTAGTCTTTGTTAAACGGGTAAGGCCCACTAGGCACAAGTGACTGTTTTCAGGGGGTGACCTGGAAGTACTGGGTGGTTAAGTGACTTGCTCATAGTCACACAGTATGCAAGTGGAGGTTGTGAGAATCAAACTCAGGTCTGGTCTGCGGGATGTATCAAGCTTGTTCACACCTTGTTCATCTAACCTCTAGGCTAAGAATACCTCTTGCCGGTTGGGGGGGCAGTGCACTGCAGTAACAGTACAAAACCAAGATACCACAAAGCAGTACAAAACCCCGCAGATGTGGTGGATAGTAGGTTCACACTGCTGTAATTACTCTGTGGCACAATAAAAGGTGTCTGTTTTTATGGCATGTCACACTCACACACACACTACAAGTAATGCATAGCAAATTGAAAACTTCAGTAGTATAACCAAATATTTTAAACAAACTGAAATTATGCACTGCTGCACCACAACAATTGGCAAAAAAAGTCAGGAATTACTGAAAATATTACTGCTTGTACATTAACACAGTTATAGAAGAAAAATATAACCAAAACAGAAAGACTGCTTTTTCTCCCAGTTAATCGACATCTACCACAATACACCCCTCCCCCAAAGCACACTTCAAGTGTCTGTCAGTACACAGACTGAATGTTCTAAATTAACATTCAAAATTCACACACAAACAATAAACACTTGCTGATATGAGCATAGGAGGTTTCCTACAATTGATGTACTAAATCTTGAGCAAACAAAATGGCTTAAAAAGGCTTTTTTAACAGCTTTTAGAGGGTTTGAATCACAAAGCTCTGACAGCAAACTGTCTCCAGTTACCACTACACACACACTACACAGAAGTGAGACTGTGCAGAACAATGTAGAGCCCATGTGACTTGCAATCTCATGAATCACTGCAAAATTCACCTTGGAGCTCAATAACAAGGCGAAATGATGTGAAGTACAGTGATCTTTATGTACTTTGCATTAGAACTGGTGCAGAAGTGGTTTGGGGGAAGGTGGAGTAACGCAAAGTCATTGTTTTCAATGGACTTTGTATTCCTCACTATGATGCAAAGTACTCCACTTCGCATTGCAGATTACTTTGTGGACTCCACATTACTCCTCGAATTGCTTCGCAGAGTAAATTTTTCCCACTCCGCTCACCTCTAGCGGGGAGTTCCTGAAGCCATGTCTAAAAGCAAACACTTAAAAATTTGTTGTTACTGAATTGCTCACTAGTCTCATTGCTGTCTCATAAAATGGTTCTCTTGGTTCTCTGCTGTTGAGTTTACATTGCTAACCCCACCCTGTAATGGTGGTGATAACTTTTCTCATGCATCAGATCTGTTCATTGACTCAAACTGTGTTTCAGATTTTTTCTGGCTACTGAATTTGCTCAAAACTGTAACTGATTGCACTGCTGGTATCTTGCAGCACATTCATATAATTTTAAACCTGACTTTGCGATCAGCATCAATTCAAAGAACTATTTATACATGCTCAAATTCACTTGCAAACCCAGTTTTTTCTTTTTGTACAGAATTGCCTGTTTGCTGCACCCTAATATACACCTCAAAGTCCCTTCTTACTTAGAAACATCTATTTTTGCTGAAACCATTATAAATGCTCACAGCCTCTCCTCAGAATTTTTGTTTGTTGTCCTATTGTTACAATGCACACTCCTTCTTTGCAAACAATCACACTACTTGCACACAGTTTCAGCTAGTTTGAAAATCACACATAGTTTGATGCACTGTTAGCTGATTTTACTTAATGAATTTAGAAACTGGCTTCCTCCGGTGAAACGTTTTGGCCTGGTGCCAATCCTGAGAAGGCCTCTGGGGTGAAGTGGGCTGGTGGTCCTGCCAATCATAGCCATGAACACCATGCTCACTTTCCAGTCTGTCGGACAATGGGTTGAGTCCAAAATTAAAAAGCAAGTCTATTTACAACAGATTAGAACATTCACAAGCCCCTCAATGGTTGATCCTGGCCTGACCAGCTTGTACACCATTCTCTCTCTCTCTCTCTCTCTCTCTCTGTCTCCCCCCTCCTTGAACACTCAGCAGCACACAGAAGCTGGCAAGGGGGAGGAACTGATTGCAGTCACACCACTCACTCAATGCCATGCAAATGAGCCTCTCTCTGTCTTTCTTCTCTCACTCTTCCTTCATGGTGATCTTTAAGCAGGAGCAAATTTAAACTGCAAACTGTAACTTTTTTTCTCGGCTGCAATTTCAGCAGTGGGAGCATTGTTTTGACCATTTTCTCCACAGATTCTGGCAATTTCTGTAGCGGCTTATGCAACTACTGTACTGTATTATGTGCACAGTGACACAGGGCACATTTCTCAGTCTGTTTCCTAAAGTCCACACTACTTTTGGTATTTAAAATTGCCATTTTAAAAGTTCTGTAAATGTTTCCTGATGCATAGACTAAGACATACACTCTAAGTTTTACTGTCAATTGCAAGCTGACAAAAACAAGCAGCACTCTGTTCTTTTCTGTACTAGCACGTACACAAGCAGCACATTTGGATGGCACTTTCCTGGGTAAAATCCTTTTGTTCAAAGCTTCATTTATGTTTGGGCTACCATGCTACCAGACAGACAGACAGACACTAGCCACACCCTCAGTAAAAAATATCTGGTTTCTCCACAAATTAAACAACATCTTCAGACAAGCCCCCATTTTTTTGTTACCCCCCCACCTTGCACAGTAAGCTACCCTTTGGTACCATGGACTGCACACCCAAACTACATAGGACAATTTGGTACCATCCCTAGTTTTGGGAATGTACAGTATAACAAGCTTATTTTTTCTAGAGGTCAGAAAGGGGTAAGGGTGTACAAAAGGAAGCTACATATGACTGAAATAAACCCAGGTCCTGAGGAGAGAACTTTTTGCTAGGGTTATGCTAGGTCTGTACCTCTAGAGGGGTACCCGTTAATTCCACACAGGATGCAGTAACATGAATGTCCAAACTAGGCTGGGGTTCTAGAGTGTAACTTTATTCTAAAGAAAGTACTCTAAAGCAAAGGTTTACACATTATGGCATAATGCAATGGCAGAACAACAGAAATCTGTATTAGACAGAAACTCTACATATCCTGTATGTTACAGGACCTTGAATTCTCTTCAGCAGCAATGGCCTCAGCTGAACAAAACATTTTGTCTAGTGGCACAGGCCACCACTGAGCACAAATTTCCCATGTGGCATAGGATTTAGCATTTTGGCAATGTTGCAACTGGCCACAATGGAGCACTCTAGTGCTCCAAATTAGCACAATCCTCACCATGGAGTAAACTTTCTCTTCAGGCATTGATCACCATGTCTTGAATAACCAGATGCCCTTACAGAACTTGTAGTGCTAAACTGGTCACTCCAGATGGGCGGCTCCTCACCTTTCACTTCCATGTTCATACCCAGCCATTCTTTCAGAGTTATACCTCAAAACATGTGATAAAACAGTTAGGAATATGCTTCTTGGAATGACTTTCACATCCAGCATATGAAAAGCACTACTTCTGAGTGTAGAAACTAAAGTCCTGAACAATGTGCCCAAGTCCCTCTGGTAACCCAACAACTGTGAGCCAATTTTAAAGCATTTATTTATTTTTCATTTTATTTTTATTTATTTAAACTTTGTTTTCCAGGTAAGTATATCAGCCGAGGCCTTTCTAATTCACTTACCTGGGGTATAGCCGAAGATGTTAATAATAAATGACAAAATATACAAATGACAAATATTAAATAAAAGACATAATACACACTTTAACAGAAAAAAATCAGTCATAACAAGTGCAATGCATGTGTTCACAGTAAAATTGTTTTAAACTTGCTTTAAAGGAGACATGACTTGACAATACACGTATGGCTTTTGGGAGATTATTCCAATTCCTAGCTGCACAGACACTAATGACCTGACTCCCCATAATGGTTCTACAGCTAGGAAGTTCCCCCCAAAAAACATTGTCTGTGGATCTTAAAGGTCTAACCTCTGTTTTATACTCAAATAATGACGTCAATGGAGACACCTCTCCTAACCTTAATGTTTTGTCAACCAATGACAATAGACTAAATTCACAACTAAATTTGGGTGAAAAGCCAGTCCAATGTATTATAAAGCTTGCAGTGATGAGTCCCAAAGGGTAGTTGTAGAATAAATCTACATATGGCATTAAATGTGGTGGTTATCAATATTAGATCCGATTTTGAAATTTGAGTAAATAAAAAGGAATTATAAAATAAAGCTGATAAAATAACATTCTTACCAATAGCAGTTCTAGCAGGCAAAATAAGATTGTTCTTTAACTTAAATAAGACTCCAGTGTTGCAATTTACTTGGTAACAAATCAGTTTTATGTGCTGAGAAAAAGTCAACTGGGGATCCAATAGAATTCTCAAATATCTAAAGGAAGTTACCTGCTCACTCATGTCCCTCCTACTGTTAACAATTTGTAGTGGAGAACAATGTACTAATTTTGTGCGTGACCCAAAGATAATTGGTTTGGTCTTTTTATTGTTTAATAATAATCTATGTTCCCAATACCAGTTTTCCAATAATATAAAGTCAGATCCCAATAAGTAATTAATATATCAACTGAATCAGAAATTTGATACAAAATCACATCATCTGCGTACATCTGTACATGAGTGTTCTGAAGAACAGCTGGCAATGATCTATAAACAGAGAGAACAGGAGTGGCCCCAGGATAGACCCCTGAGGTATGACCTGTTTCATTAAAGCAACACCTGACTTCTGAACCCATTTCATACCCACAGAGGGCATTGGCTGAGGTAACTAGCAAACCAGATAAGAGGGGGATTTTCTAATCCAGTGCCCCCCAATCTCCCAAGCAGCAATACATGAACTATCAGGTCAAAGACCTTGGACAGGTCCACAAACACAGCTCCAGAGAACCTTTTACCATCAAATGCTCTACTGATGTGGTTCATGAACACTGCCAAGGCTATGAGAACAGTCTCAACTTAGAACAGAACTGGTGTACCTTTCCCTTTATCAGAGAGAACATCCAAGACAGGTACTTTCCTCTGGGAAGCACAAAGTTATATTACTCATGGTTAGAATACAAACTGGCAGCTTCAAAGCCCTGGAACAAATAAAGGATTGCCCCTTGGATCCATCCTGGCAGTCCTTTCCATCTCACAGGGGATGAAAAATCAGGAACTCCTGCTCCATACAACAGTTTCCACCACTTCTCTTGGCAGGCAGAGGTTTCTTAGTACTAGAGTGAGAAAATAGGCTCTCCTCTCAGAGCCCACACTGCAGCTCCCTTCTCACACTCTGTTGTCTGGCTGAGCACTCACTAGACTAAACCAAGATTCTAAAACTCCCCACTCACAGTCAGTTGCTGTGGCTTATGCTGCTGTGAGAGTTCTAAATGACGTAATCTCTCTCCAAGTAGCTGAGACCAAGAAACAGAGAGTGAGTAGGTGAAAAATCAATTTAACTAGGTATTCACCAGCTGCCTTCCCTACCTAGCACTGACACTGATGATATTCGAGTAACCCCAGGGAACTGGGTGGTTACATATTATATCTGTAATTTAGGTTTCCATCTGCTGTATAAACTACGGGTCTTTCAGACAGAAGGTGACAAATCACCAGACTATGGTTTTTCAGAAGAGTCCCGGGTACAACTTGATTATAATGGGAGCATGGTCCAAATAAGATATGAGGCCCAACCTTCAGGATGAAATCTTATGTAGGTCCTCTCAGTGGGTAAATACATAATCTATCCTGGCATGAGTTTGATGTGGATGTGAAAAATGTGTGAAGCCTTGTTGTTGTGGGCACACCCCTCCCTTCTGTAATCCATTATGTTTAGTTTCCCTTCTATTATCCAGTCAGTTATCACATTCATATAAAAGCCTACAAAAGCCCTATTATTTGATCATTATCACTGCTATATCTATTATCCTCTTCATTTTTACAGGTTAAGTTATTTTACTGTACCTTGTATATCTGTAAATTTTGTATATTTCTCTTATTTATTGATTGTACTAATGTTATGATATTCTCATGTCTTTGTAAAAAACACTTGTACCCTTATTTGTATGACCACTCAGGTCCATCTTGTAAATGAGCTACGCTCAATGATGTTCGCCTGACTAAATAAAGATTTTGATTGATTGATTGATTGAGTGCCCTCCATGTATCTATCTAGCCTAGATTACATAAAAGTCTACATAAATTTTTATGGGATGCTGGTGAATTAACACTCCGGGGTGCAGTAGTATCCATGTGTGGATCCAGTACCAGATTGCAAACACCTGCAACTGATAAAAAAAAAACTTTGGTTATCTAAAATTAGGTTTACCATGAATTTCAGAAACAGAGTGTCAGACCCTGAAGGCAGGTACCAGGGTGCCAGAGTGACTAGGGAGCCTTCTCTCTCTCCCTCCCTGTACCAAAAAAAAACACAGCATTCTTTGTTTTTTACTATCTTAAGTTCCTTAAAGGTCAAATGTTTAGCTATTAGGATAGCAATGCCTGGTTTGTCCTTGCCATATGTAGAGGAGTAGACTGCAGAGTAGAAAACTTAAGAATCTTAGCACTTTATGTGTAGTTCAGGTGGGTTTCTTGTAAACAGACAATTTCAGGTCTGTCTCATTTTATAATTGTGAATACTTGGCTCTCTTTACTGGGTTGTTGAGTCCATTCATGTTTACTGAGTAAACTTTTAATTTCAGACTACCCATCCTGGTATATGTAGTCAGATGTCTGCCTGCAAAGCATATCTTTTGGGGCTGGTTGTATGTTTCATTTCTAGTCCAAACCCCAAACATTCCAAAGGATCTGCCTCCACCTGGTCTGTTGTCAACTGTCCCACACTCTATAATGTTTAGTGTACCATTGACTACTTCTTTAAGTCTTAAACCATTTAATGCAGTTATGAAACAATTGTTTACTATAGCTATGAATGAGTAGCCAGTGTGGCCTGAAATTTTAAAGACAGAGTGCCACTGAATTATCATGGGTTCATCTTCAGTTCTTCTCCAATTTATGTTCTGGACTTTATACAAGCACAAACCAAGTCTAACATTTATATAGCAGACACACATAATAACTATGTACAGTGTGTGGTTAGGCCCTTGGCTCCATGGTAGAAGTTCCAGAGGAAGGTAATAACCTTCTGCCCTGGAGGTTAGGAGATAGGTAAGCAAGGCTTTTGCCTCAGGGAAGCAGCCACTCTTAGGTTCAGTAGGCAGGGGTGTGGCTATCTGGGTGCCAGACAGAAAAAGAAAGGGGGAATGGGGGTGAAGTAAGGGGTATGCAAAGGGAAGTTATGATGTTGAAGCTTGGGATGTACAATTAAACTGGGCAGTAGATGTTCTGAACATGGCAGATCATCCACATCCCATTCTTTGTTGAGTCTGAATTGGTTGGGAAGGGTCTGCATTTTTATAGTAGAGTCTAGGCAGCTAACATAAGGGGTAGGGGTCTGTGCCTTCTGCTACATGTTTGATACTTCGGAGGTTGAACTGCATGGCAAATGGCAGTCAACTGATGTACTCTGTCTGATGAGAGGGAAAAACGTTTTGTTTTTTCTCCCAGACTGGTTTGTACAAGGGAGACACCAGAAGGGGGATCCTAGGTGTTACTGCACGAGTCCTTTGGTTCTGTATAGCACCTTACAACAGTGCTCGCAATTTGTGTCACATGCCTCCTCTGTATAATTGGAGTGAGCCTGTAATGCTTTAATAACAATCCTTATGTAATACCTGCATTCAAATTCTGTTGAACATTAGCTGAAAAAATAGTGTTCTATCATGGGTGTCTGGTGCGCAAGATTGTCGCTCCCTGCCAGGTAGAAATTTTATTTTTTGTTCAGCTCTGATGCAAAGTGTAGGCATCTCATCTAAGAGGAACATTTATCTTTGTTTGATTGAGTTCGGTGCATTCATATTCAGGACCCTGTGTTTTCTGTGATTCTGCAGTTGCAGCAGTGGCCGCAGAATTCAGGGCTGACCACAGAAATCAGTGTTTGTCACAGAAATCAGGAAAACCAGTCACAGAGCCACAGAAATGCTAGCTATGCTATGTGATCACACAAGGCAAGGGCATAGCTATTGATATGTTAAGTATGCCATGGCATACATGCTCATTAGAAGGGGCAGCAAACTGATGCCATCCACTACAAAGTCAAAAAGCTAGTGGCTGCATTGCATTTTGACTCATGCTGGCTCTTGTTACATAACTCCTTCCAGTCAGTATTGTGGGGGGACTGACACAAGAGTAGCAGAGCTTGATTAGGACCACGGCAGTTATGATTTGCTGCTGTGTAGGTGTGGGTAGTTCAGCCATGTTAAGTTTTCATTATGAGGCTGTTCATGGTGCATGCTGAATACTTGGAAGATGAATTTAGAAGAAGAACTGGAAGGTGAGCTGTAGTCAAGAGGTGAGAAGATTCAGTGGTGCACGTGGAGTTGGAATCAATCTTGGTGTGGTGACAGGTATCAGAAGAGGAGGAGCTGATTGCAGAAACATAGGGCTGGCAGCTGACTGAGCAGACGACTTGGCCCCCACTGGTGGACATCTATCATAGTTTTCATTTGTGGACCGCAGTTCTGTACCTGCAAGTGTGAGAGTAATTTCTTGGCAGATCTGAGACTGCAGCCTAAGTGGTGGCATCAAGCTCAATTCTTAAGGAGGGTCAAGTTGCCCAGCTGCACAGGAGTTGGAGACCAGGGTATACTAGAATTGGAGCAAGCAGGTAAGGAAAAGGTTCAGAATGAAGAGTTGTATTGATTGCTGCTATACATAAGTGAAACGAGGGTCACTGCCTGAAGAACACCACAACCCCCTGTGTTGAGAGGAGAAGAGAACATGCTAACCAAGGTTACGCCAGCTTAATAAGAATGACTTGCTTGCATTTTTTAGTGTGTTCCCCAAAAGAAAAATCAGGAGTCAACAAATCCTACAGACACGGCAAGTTACGTCCTCCTTCACTGTTATAGGAAGACAGTTTCCACTTCCCCCAAAACACAGATTTGTACACTGCATACAGCAGGTTCATTGCAAGGCAGTTAGGGTATTCCTAGTTTAAAAAAATGTAATTTAAAAGAACACTGATCAAAATCAGAAAAATTGGCTTTCAGGTTGGAGTCTCTCTATATCTGCTAACTGTAAGTATAAACCAGAAGAAATCCATGCAGGATTTGGCTCCTGTGAAGTTTTAACTGAGTGTGCATGTCCTTCTCCTCTGATTATAACCTAGGAGAACAGAAACATAGAAACATAGAAACATAGACTTTGATGGCAGATAAGGACCACTAGGCCCATCTAGTCTGCCCATTTCCTTACCTACAGGATAGGCCGCAGATCCTAGTTAACCAACAGCCTATATCTTCCTGCCCCCCACAAGAATTGCCTTATGTCTGTCCCATGCATTCTTGAATTCTCCCACAGTTTTAGACCACACAGCTTCCTCAGGAAGGCTGTTCCATGCATCCACTACCCTCTCTGTGAAATAATACTTCCTCACATTGCCCTGAACCGTCCTCCTTCTATCTTAAATCGTGTCCCCTTGTTCTTGCAAGTCTCTTTTTCTGAAAGATGCTACCCTCTTGGACTTTGTTGATTCCCTTGAGGTACTTGAAAGTTTCTATCATGTCCCCCCTCTCCCTTCTTTCCTCAAGGGTATACATATTAAGCTCCTTTAGTCTCCTCCTCATATGGCTTCTCTTGCAGACCTGCACCATTTTAGTTGCCCCTCTGGACTGCCTCTATCCTGTCTATGTCCTTGCAGATGGGGTCTCCAGAACTGGACACAGTATTCCAGATGGGGTCTCACCAACTGTCTGTACAGAGGGATAACAACTTCCTGTTTTCTGCTGGTGATGCCTCCTATACATCCCAGTATCCCCTGGCCCTCCTTACTGCCTTCTCGACATTGCTTGCTAACCTTAAGGTCATCTGATATGATTACCCCCAGGTCCCTTTCCTGTTTTGTTGTTGTTACTACCTCCCCACCCATTGTGTATTCTTCCCCTGGGTTCTTGTTTCCCAGGTGCATTATTATGCACTTTTTTGCATTGAATCCTAGCTGCCATATGTCTGACCATTCCTCCAACCTTGCCAAGTCCCTTTTCATCCTTTCCACGCCTCCTTGTGTATCAACCCTGTTGCAGATCTTTGTGTCATCTGCAAAAGAGCATACTTTTCCTTCCAGTCCCTCTGCAATGTCGCTTATAAAGACATTAAGAGGACTGGATCCTAATACTGAACCCTGCTGTACCCCACTGGTAACCGCTCTTCTTCAGAGTGGACTCCATTTACATCACTCTTCTGTGTCCTGTTGTCCAGCCAATGTTTTTATCCAGGCTACCACCCTGGGACCCACTCCCAGGCTGGTTAATTTGACTAATAATTTTTGTGTGGGACTGTGTCAAATGCCTTGCTAAAGTCTAGGTAGGCCATGTCCACAGCCCCTCCCTGGTCACTACTTTGCTCACCCAGTCAAAGAAATCTATTACATTCGTCTGACATGACCTTCCTGCGTGAACCCATGCTGCCTTGGATCCTGTGCTCCACTGACCTCTAGGTACTCAATTATTCTTTCTTCAGAAGTGACTCCATCACTTTCCTACCACAGAGGTCAGACTGACAGGTCTGTAGTTTCCTGCCTCTGTCTTGGTCCCACTTTTGTGAAGGGGAATTACATCCACCTTCCTCCAGTCCTCAGGTACCACACCATCCTCCCATGATTTATTAAAAAGAGTAGCCAGTGGTTTCACTAGTTCCTTCCTTAATTCTTTTAGAATTCTGGGGTGAATTCCATCAGGACCCATTGCTTTGTCCACCTTCAGTTTTAGGAGTTCTTGCAGAACCCTTTCTTCTGTGAAAGGACTGGAATCGACCCCCTATCAAGGTGCTTCTGTTAATTGGATTAAGCACTTCCTCCTCTTTGTGAATACTGAGCAGAAATATTCATTCAGTATTCCTGCTTTTTCACTGTCCCCTTTGCCCACCACTGTTCATTCTGTTCAGCCTCACTGTCCCTCCCTTTGCCTTTCTCACGTCGCTGATGTACCTATAAAAGGTTTTATCCCCCTTCTTAACTGAGTTGGCTATCTTTTCCTCAGTTTGGGCCTTTGCTATTCTGACTTCCTCCCTACTTCTTTCTGCCTTAACTGGTACAGCTCTCTGTCCTGTTCCTTCTGTTTCCTTATACTTCCAGAATGCTATCTTTTTCTTCCTGACTTTCACAGCCACCTCTCTTGAGAACCATAGTGGCTTTTTCTTTCATTTTGATTTATTTATTTGCTTCACACAAAGGCTTGTTGCCTATGTGATACCAGTTTTGATAATTCCCCATAGTTGCTCCACACCTCCTTCTAGCCTGTTTGCTAGTGCTTTTCTGAGGCACTCTCCCATCTTGCCAAAGTCAGCCCTCCTAAAGTCCAGTACCCTCACTTTTGTATGGTTTGACTCTGTAGCTGAGTTTAACGTGAACCACACTGTTTGATGGTCACTTGTCCCCAGATGGCAACCCACTTCTAGATCTGAGATCCTCTCATTGCTCCCATTTGAGAGTATGAGGTCTAAGATTGCTCCCTCACGAGTGGGTTCCGAAACTAGCTGTCTAATGCCTGCCACCTGTAGGGTGTTAAGAATGGCCCTGCTCTTGGATGTGGCTGCAGCAAATGTGCTCCAGTTAACATCTGGCATATTCAGGTCTCCCATCAACAGTATCTCCTTTCTCTGCCATTCTAAGAATGCCTTCCATCATATCCTTGTCCATTCCTTCCCCTGACATGGGGTCTGTACTACAACCCTTGCAGATTGTGGTGCCCTTTCCAGTCTACAAGGTGACCCACAGTGCCTCCTCTCCTCCTGTTTACTCTTTTGTTCAGTTGCTTTTATCCCTTCCTTTACATAGAGAGCTACTCCTCCCTCTCTCTCCCTGCCTGTCTCTCCTGTAGTGTTATGTACCCTGGTATGTTAACATCCCAGTCATGGTTCTCTGTGTACCACGTTTCTGTGACTGCTACAATATCCAGGCATCCCTCTTCCATTAAGGCCACCAGCTCAGGAGCTTGTTGCCCAGACTACGGGCATTGGTACTCATTACCCTCCATTTCCTGATGGCCTTACCCCTTTGCCCCATCCCGTCCTTCTTGCCTTTGTCACTTTCTCCATTTACCTGCCCTTCTCCCTATCGACACCTCCATGTTGGTGTTTGCCACACTTACTACTGTGATTGTTTGGGGGCTAGGATTTCCTGCTCCTTTCCAGTGCCTCTCCCTTGGCTAGTTTAAAAGCTTGCCAATGAAGCATTTAAACCTATCACCTAGGATCCTGGTTCCCCTCCTGGACAGATGCAGCCCATCATGCCAGTATAGGCTTGCATCACTCCAGGTGGACCCCCAGTCCCAATGAAGCTAAATCCCTGAGCTCCGCACTCAGTTTTCAACCACTGATTGAATCCCATGGCACGGAACACCCTAGCCTCCTATGCCATAGATGGGTAGCACCTCCAAAAGGTTACCGTGTGCTACTTGACTAAGGCCCTCCCCAATTCCACAAACTCTTCCTGCACTTCTCTAATCCCTTTCTTAGCCAGGTCATTTGTTCCTAGGTGGACAATGACATCCAGCTCCCTCCCCTGTGCAGCTGCTCCAGCAATCCTGAGGATTCGCTCCCTGTTCCTCCAAGCCATGGTGCCAGGCAGGCAGGCACCTTACCTCCCTCTCCTCTTCCTTGCCCAGTTCTACCTTCCTAACAATGGAGTCCTCCACCTGGAGTTGTTTCCTTCCCCTGCAGGGTCCCCTGCCACCCTACTGTGGGTCTCCTTTGTGGAGGTTCCCAGCATCCTCCTTGGTCTCCAATGTAGGTGCCTCCATAGAGGAACTACACTTTGCCAGAATGGCATAGGAATTGTGGAGAGGTACAACTGGAGGGATGTACCTCTGTTCCACCACCCTCACCCTCCGTGAGCCCACTGTGGCCCAACCGCTCCTCTTTCTTGGCAACCTCTGAGGCAATGGCAGTGGCAATGGTGGTCCCTGGATGGAAGAGGAGGTCCCACAAATCCTGGCCAACTCAGCCTGGAGATGAGCAACCTCCTCCCTCAGCCGAGAGATGCCTGCAGATGGGACAACACCGCATCCTCCAGAACATCTCCCGGAAGACTGCTGCTCCACAGCCACTGCACTGCACCACTCCAATCATGTCTTATTTCTGGCCCCTTAACTGTTTGCAATCCTACTTTTCCTCTTTTTTCTCTCTCTATTTTCTGCCTGTGTGCCCTTTAAGCTCCTGATTATCCTGTTCTGAGACAAGAATATCACATATTTCAGTAGACCACTTACTTGTTCAGAGGCAGACCTCCAGCAGCTAGAGGAGGCCAGAGAGCTACTCTTGCCCTTCTAGGATGGTGGTCTGTGGTTCTGTGCTCACTCACTTCCTGCCCCTAAACAGAAAGTTCCTGTTGTCAGTCAAATCCTGTGCCTATAAAAATAGAACTAGCTTTGGGTGGGGGGGTGGAGGGAAGGGATAGAGGGCAATATAGTCCCAGTAGAGAAGTTCAGTCACAAGTTCAGAGAATAGCAAAGGCCACCAATTTCCAGAAGAACAGACAAACTTCAAATTTGGGAATGGGAGGGGAAAATTAATTAAAAGGGAACACTGATGCCCATGGCTGTGCCAGGTTTGGGTTATTGTTGTTTAATATTTGTGATTAGAAGACTACATATTGTTAAATGGCCTGCAGTTCCAGTTTCAGTGTAGCAGAGTGGTTGCATGAAGGCAGTCAAAGTGTTAACTAAGACTTAATCCTTTTGAAGGTATACTGTTTAGCCACAATTTATCTGCTGCAAAATCAGCAGTTGTTCTGCTGCAGAAAGTATGAGGTCCTGCCATAGAATGTAGGTCCACTTTGCTGCAGTAAACATGGGGTCCTGACCATATTCAGCTTTTGCTCCCTGTTGGGGTGGTGGAGCAGCTTTGGGGCAGTTCCACTGTTGTTTCCAGAAGGTGCTTCAGTCAGATTCTGGATACTTCAGGGGAGAGCAGACCTGCATGCATCCCCTAAGTACGTCATGTTTTAACCACAGGGGGAGATAAAGCACAAGGCAGCAGGATTATGTTAAATTGTTTGGAAGGTGCATCGTGGTGAGGTTATCCAGTGGAATAAATTTTAAGGGAGTTGACTGACAATATGCCAGCAGTTGCTAATGTGGAACTGAGGCCATCACCACAAATTCCTGGTAAGGATATCTTTGTGTGGGTCCCTCAGGCACCACATTCCCCAATTACAGTGGAAGAGAAAATACTATGTCTCCTCCACAAAGAAGGAATCAGCCATAAGGCTGCCCTTGTTTTAATAGGGATGCCTCGTTCTTCCCTCTCACTGTTCACACTTCACGTTAGCTGATTTTTGTATGCTTCCTGCTCATCTGCTAGCCTAGTGATACAATTAACATCAACACTATCTCAGGTTAACAAATGATGCTTGAAACAGGATTTCTGTACACCCACCCCCCCCCCCCAAAATAGAGCATTTCTGCTATTATTAGTTGTGTAGTACTATATGATCCCTGGATAAACCAGGTGTCCTGCCCACCTCCAAAAGCTCCATCCTCTTCCCAATACTCACCTCAAAGCCAAAACGGGATAGTTGAGTCTCCGATCTGTGGTTTGCTCAAGTATCACTGCTTATTCTGCATTTCTCCAACAACAAGGTTCCCTGTAAAGCCTTCTGTTATGTGTTTATTTCTTGTTTTGCTGCTGCCATGTGGCTCACCTTTGCAGACCCAACTAACTTCAAGACATTTTTCAACCTGTTCAGTGGGGGTTCTCCTGGAAGGTGTACTGTGGTGAATAGGCCCCTCTGGGACAGGTCTTTTTCTGCTGCTTCTGCTATTTCATAGGTTCAACACCCCATCCAACAGGAAGACAAACAACTTTGACAGGTAGGGTGTTTGGAACTAGATCTCTTGTTGTTGCAGGGCCTGTAGGAGTGGGGCATATGCTTAGTGGTGCTTTTAGATAGTTGTGGAGTAATCATTATCTAACAGCTCTCAACAGTTCTAATAAAGTACTTGTTTAAGTCTCCAGGCTCTATGTGATATGTCTTCCTTTGTTTTACATCTTTAGAATCATGTAATGATGGAGCAGGGTCGGGTCTTGATGTCAGTGGGTTTTGGGCCCAACACACGATGCACTTGATCAAATTCCAGGGGTGTAGAAGGATCCAATTATAAAGCTTTTCATAGGAACCCCTACTGGAAATCTTCAATGTCTTGACACTCTCTGCATTCTCAGGGATCCCATACAGCCTAATATTCTTTCATCAGCCTCTTCTTTCAGCATCTTCTTGTCTTTCAGAGATAAGCCATTGGTTGTCAGCCATCTCATACACCACTGTCTCCAGGTGGTCCATGCAGCTGTCAGTTACCGTGAGTTGTATTCAGTGTCATCTGCTCATTTTTGCAAGGTAGTGAGCTCCGTGCCCATTGTGTCCTACTTTGCTCTGATGACTGTACGTAATTTGTGAAGCTCATGCAAGATTAGGTCTAGTTTCTTGTCATTTTTGTTTTGTGCAGTCAGCTCAGTAATGAGATACCCAGAGGCCATTCAGCCCTCAGATTCTTCATGTTCAGCTTGCCATCACTAGCCATCATCGTGGTTTGGTTGCTGAGTTTTCTTCTCTGTTTTTCCCATGTTGTTAAATAGCAGTCCTATTTGCTTTAGCTTAACTTCTTTATTGGATTTGTATGAGAAAGGAGGCTTTGAGTTGTGGGATGCGGACAGAGCTCAATGCTCAAGCTGTCATTTTGCCACTGATATAACTGGAAGTCTAAATCATGCACTCTTACATACATTTGGTGCACTCTTCATTAACTCTGTGGGTCCAATTCTCAAAGGGGCCAGCGTCTGGTGCAAGCAGCGGTGAACATCAGCTTGCACCAATGCCCCTGTGCCAGGGACCCTGCACCAAATTCATGAACAGACAGGGTCCCAGTGGCTATGTCCTTGTGCTTGTAGCAAGCCAGAATGTGTGCCACATACATGGTGTTGCAGGAGGACTTGCTGCAAACCTGAAGGCAGCTCTGCACTGGTCCAGAGGCACCTTGGTGCCCTTTGCCTCCGTGATGCCCTGTGTTCTACCCATTCCATCCCAGTGGTCTAATAGATCCACCCCTGCCCTGGCATGACAATCTTACTTTGACATTTCTCTACTAGTACTCCGGGAAGTTCATAATTTTCCACCACTCGGCTGGCTCTCCACTGATTGTAGTGCTGTGCACATAATACAGTACAGTAGATGAGTAAGCACCTATTGTATTGTGTTATGTGCACAGTGCCAGATAAATCAGGGTGCCGAGGTGGTGGGAGGGTTGTGCTGGATCCGCTTGGGGCAAGGTCGGGGGTGTGTGATTAGTTGGGTGCCTCATGCTAGGGTGGGGTGCAAGATGGTATACCACTGGGATACTGCAGTGGGCAATGGGCATATGCATGTGAGAGAAGGGCCCACTGGATCACTAGGTAAAGGGGTGGCATATGGCACTGTCATGGTGTCATGTGGTGGGCCCACTAGGGCACCAGGGCATCTACACAATGCTACACAACAACCTGTCCTCCCAGGAGAGACATTTCTAAGTGTCCTTGGACCAGCCCTGGCTGGTCTAAGGGTACTTAGAAATTCTTCAGCTGGTGGTGTTCTGAGAATCCCACTTGGGGGCTGTGGCAGCTTGCATCTGCTGCATGCACCCCTGTTCCATGTCTCAGCCCCTTCCATGGGTGCACAGGTTGTGCTAGTCCTGTTTAGGGCAGGTGGCTGCCTTTGAGAATAGCTCTCACTGGCATCTTTCGGTGCAAGGTGCACCTTGCAACATCCGTTGTGACACAAGCCCTTTGCATCATAATGGAGGCTATGAGAATCAGGCCCTGTTAGTATTAGTTTAACAAGTTTTTTTATAGCATAGAAAGGTACCCTGTCAGGTCTTTAGTTGATTTAAAAAATACCACTTGAATGTATCTGACAGGTTGCACATGATATAATCAGAGGTTGTGCAACATAAACTGTACATTTAGTGTTAAATGCTTTCAAAATATTCTTGTCACAACTTTGTCTAGGGCACACCACAACTCCTGGACATGCAGTTCTGACTGTCACATACACTTGTGCATTCAGGACTCTCAGTTTTTAGTAAGTGGTGTGGAAAAACAGTTTTCCTACCAGTTTACTACATTACCATCTGCTGAGAACAGGAAAGTAAATGCAAGAAGAAAATGAGGGCTGTAACAGATTTACTTTAGTCTTTGAAATGTACAGGTGTGAATTCAGGCATGTGCATTATTAATGTCAACGCTAATGTAGATGCCCAGAATCACACCTTATGTATAAAGCAGAAAAAGCAAATATCTTAGTCCAAGGTTTTTCGTTGCAGTTACTTAACTGTTCTCAGGATTTGGGACGATTAAATATAGAAATTCTTGAAGAGAGCACCACTGCATTTGTTGTTTTAGGTTGCACAAGGTCTGTCATGTGCAACCTGGGAGATACAGGCAAGTGTTTTAAAAAGGGGCTTATAAATAGGAAAGGAGCTGACAGGGTCCCTTAAAATAACTTAAAAAGCCAGAATAGATAATCCCACTGAAGTGAATCAAACGTCTTAAATATGTCTAGAGAAGGAAGCATGTAGGGTTCTTTTTTATTATTACCCACCATATTAAGTTTATTAACCTACGCATGCATTCCACACTATATCTATTTTGAACAAATCCCACTTACTCTATACCTACAAGTTTAGTCAACACTGTTTGGGTTCTCTTGGCTAATATAGCTGCAAATATTTTATAGTCCAAATTCAGCAATGATATGGGACGGTAGCTAGAACAGTCCAGCAGATCTTTATCTTTCTTGGAAATAAGGGTAATGACGGCATTTTGCATAGAAGCAGGTAAAGAATCCAAGTCTTTATTTAACTGTAATACTATATGCAGTTTGGTTGCCAGAATGTCAGACAGCGAGTTATAAATTCTCCTGGCAACCCATCAGGTCCAGGAGTTTTACCAATGGGCACCCTCTTAATAGTTTCTTCTATTTCCTGTAATGTTATTTCCTTCTCCAAAAATTCAAGATCCAAATCACTTAAGGTTGGTAAATTAACATTCTCTAGAAAGGGCTCAATCTTTTGAGAAGAGCATAACTCTGAATTCTTATAGATTTTTTTATAGAAGGCCAGAAATTCTTCATTAATACCCTTATTGTCAGTGATCACTTTCCCTTTTTTATTCTTGATGCCTGGTATAATGTTTTGCTGTTGGATGTTCCTAAGTCTAGCAGCTAGTAGTTTACCACATCTGTCCCCAGCTTCCCAATACTGCTGCTTAGTTTTAAATAGAGAGTATTCTGCTTTTGGTGATAACTTACTACATAGAATATCACTATTATATGATAAACCCTCTGCACAAATTATTACTAACGGTTCACTATCTTCTTGTTTTCCACTGCATTGTGGTACCATACAGGCTGTCCTTTATCACCGTATCTATTTATATTAGCTTTTGAGCCTCCGATACAGACTATTAATTGTCGTCAGGAAATAAGAGGGATTAAACTAGGGAAACAACATCATAAAGTGCTCGCTTTTGCAGACGATCTCTTACTTACTATTACTAACCCAATGAATACACAAAGATTTTTTTAAATGCTTTTAAACAGTTTTGCCACTATCTCTGGTCTGGTTATAAATTGGGAAAAAACTCAAATACTAAACAGATACTTCACAACTAATATTCAAAAAGAACTAGACCAAATAATGGATAAAACATGGGTCAAAGACTCCATTACATATCTAGGAATTAAAATCTCTCCAAACTTTAATGATATCTTTTGAAATAACTATTTGATTTTACTGAATAATTGGGAAGATGACTTTAAAAGATGGGCTAAACTAAATGTCTCCTTAGTAGGTAGAATTAATGCAATCAAAATGATAGAAGCACCAAAACTGTTTTATTTATTTCAAAACCTTCCAATATCACTAGAATCTGGTTTCTTCAAAAAAATAGATACTATAGCTAGAAAATTCATCTGGGATGATAAAAAAACCTAGGCTCAGTATCATGAAACTTAGAGCACCAAAAGAGGCTGGGGGTTTTGCCTTTCCCTGGTGGGAGAGATATTATCTTGCTTTCAATCTCAAACATTTTCACATTTTTCAGGACAGGCCTGTTCAGTGACACAGACCCCTTTATGGCTGGACATAGAAAAATAGATCATTGGATCTAAAAATATATGTGATTATTCATTTAAATGGATCAAAAAATTTAAGATAATCCTTGTTTATTAGCATTGATTAGAGCCCTAAAGAAGACTAATGTAATAATCAATCCCAACAAATGCTTTCCTGATTTCTTACCTGTATGGTCTAATCCTATCTTGGGTTTCAAAGGAAAATCTTTGAGAAACACTTCTTGGGCAAAAGCGGGTATACTAACACTCAAGGATGTTATAGATCCTAAAACAAACACTCTCTTATCATTTGCTGACTTAAAACAGAATTTCACAATACATAAGTCACATTTTTATTTCTATTTACAATGAAGGGATTGTTTAACTAAGGAAGTTCTCACGACTGAACTTCAATTAACTAGGGATGATCAGTGGCCAAACATTATTAAATTACATAGACTAGGAGCCAAAGCACGTACCCTATACAAATGGTTAACAGATTCTCTCTCATTTGTAGCTGTACCTGATAGAGCTAGACAGCACTGGGAGCTTGAATTGGGAATCAGTATTCCTACCTCTGATTGGGAAGATGCTTGGAAACAAGCTTGCTGTAGCTTCAAGGAACTACAAGGTACGCTGATACAATTCAAAATCTTGCATGGTTATTATATGTCACCTAAGGAGCTATATGATATTGGAGGTAGGGTAGACTCTAAATGCTGGCACTGTGATCTGTCAGAAGCTGACCTTGCACATATGCTATGGGAATGTAAGATGATTCAACCAGGTTGGATAAGAATACATGAGATATGCTGCAAGGTCACTGGAATAGATATTCTCTTTGCTTCTACCATTTATATCTCAGATATTATGTCAGAATGTCCTTCCCTAAGCTATCACCAAACTATATGGTTATGCCAGGCATCTCTGTGTTTTAAAAGGATTCTTTTGAGAAATTGGCTAGATAAATCTAGTCCTACTTTAAATGAATGGCACAATCAGATGTGCTTACAAGTGAATAATGAAAGAATAAGTTATAACATTTTAAATAAGAATGACATATTTATAAAGATATGGGCTCCCTTTATGAATGGGGCAGGTTGATGAATAGAAATATATATATGCTAATATTATCCTTTTAATAAACCTACAGACATAGGTATATGGTTTTTATTACATTTCAGTTTCCAGGTATACTGTAGGAGAAGATGGAAGGTTTGATACCTTTTATTGGACCAACAAGTGTCTTGTACAAAGATGGAATAATACACAAGCTTTTTGGGGCCACACAGGTCCCTTATTCAGGTGAATAGAAAAACTGAGCAACAAGCAGTATTTATATTCACTGTGGAGCAATTAAAAATCAGGAAGTGAAGTAGGAAGGTGATAAAGTGGACTAGAGGTGAAAGTCTAAGATGCAAAAAATAAAAACATAAGAAGAAATGGGAAGGGGGCATAGTAGGAGCAGGTCAGTAGGAGATCAATGGAAGCTAAAGGGAAGACAAAAGCATGCAGATAGGATCTGAGGTCAGAGGTTGGCTGAAAGAGTAGAATGGACAGGAGATGCCTAATAGATGCAAGGAAATCAAGAAATTAGTAGAAACAAAAGAACAAAGGCCTAGAGAAACAGAGGTGTGAAAACAAAAGAGAGTGGGCGGGACTGAGCTCAGGAGTTAATAGGAGAGGCAGGGAGGATGTGAGGTATAGGTAAAAAAAACAGAACAGGCAGAACTCAGAGGAAAAAATATAATAGTCAGAAAGATGCAGAACCAAAGTGTGATGAGTAGAGACATGAAATAGTACACAATAAAAAAGAATTACAGTTTACCATAGTACAGTAGGTCATGAAACCAATGTCTCGATTCAGTCCTGAAATGTTAGATTTAATTTATTTCTTATATTTCAATTCCCATGTCCTTCTGTCCTGTGTGTTTCTTAAGTTGCCTCTTAGTATCAAGACAGATAAATCCAGGGGAGAGTGATCTGTTTGTGAAAAATTGTTTCCTACTGGAGTGCTGATAATCTGGTTTACTATAGTGTGATGGTGGTGATTCATTCTTTTTTTCAGTAGTTGGCTAGTTTCCCCAATATAGCAACCATTTGTGCACTTCTTGCATTGAATTAGGTAAACCACATTGCTGGATTGACATATGAAGGATCCATTCATTTGTATTATGTTGTTCTGGCTTGTCTTAATGGTGGCCTGTATATGTGGGTGCAGGTCTTACATCTTGCCATGTTGCATGGTGTTGTCCCTCTTGTTTTCTTGTTATTTTGGTTTACTGGGAGTTTGTTATGAATCATTATGTTTGAGAGGCTGGGGGGCTGCTTATAGGCAATGACAGGTGGTTCAAGGAAGATGTCTTTCAGTGTTTCATCTTCTCCCAGCATGGGTTGTAGCGCTTTGATAATTTCCTGAAGGGGATTAGCATGGGGCTGTAAGTGACCACTAGAGGTGTGCAGTCAGTTTGATGTCTTTGCTTGTATTTCAGCAGATTGTCTTGTGGTATCTGTATGGCCCATTCAAATTCTCTGTCAATTTGTCTTGGAGAGTGGCCCTGCTGAATTAGGGAATTCCGAAGTGTGGAGAGCTGTCTGTCTCTTGTTCTCTCATCAGAGCAGATTCGATGGTATCATATCGCCTGACTGTAGATTACAGATTTTTTGTATGATTAGGGTGGAAGCTGGAATTATTTATTTATTTAGTTAGTTAGTTTTTGTTAACCGGGTAAGTGCACCAGCCAGCATGTGACTATTTTCAGGCACGACCCGGGACAGTACAAGACAATACATACTGAGGGTGTTTAACATACACAGTACAATTAGTGTGGCAGTACAATGTGGAGCCGAAGCTATGAGGCTAAGATAACAGTGAGGACACTAGTCTAAGTAAACATAGAAACATAGAAACTTAGAATTTGACAGCAGATAAGGACCACTTGGCCCACCTAGTCTGCCCATTTTCCTACCTAACAGATAAGCTGCAAATCCTAGTTAACCAACAGCTTACTTCCTCCTACCTAAAATGAATACAACATTGTTCTGTATAGCATGTAACAGGCAGAGTGGGTACTGGTACAAAGACAGAGTTATTCGGAGTTCCCCAGGCAACATAGTGCAAGCAAACGGGAGAGGGAGGGTAGAAGGAGTGCAGGGGCGGTGAGCTTGTAAGGACCTCACCGTGATTACGGCTTTAGCGGCTCAGGGTACTAGCAAGTGGCGGGGGTCATGGTTCTGCTTCCTGGGCGTGATCATGGCGGGTGGCCCCCGATAACAGACTTTCCGGGGGAGCAAGGCGAAGTCCAATGCTGCTAGTCGTTAGGGAATCAATTCGAATGCGGGTTCCTCAGCTACTGAGGTAGTACCCTGGCAGCGCTGAGGTAACTGGAGGAGTGATCCAAAGACCAAAAATGGGCATAGAGGGACTTTATGGTGACTACGGCATTGGCGGCTCATGGTAGCAATGTCTGTCAGTGGGTTTTCTGTAAACAGCAGTCTGTATATGTCCATTTTTAGTGATACTGACTGTGGTATCAAGAAAATGTATGCTGGTGCTGTAGTATTCAATAGTGAGATTTATGGAATGATGAAAGTTGTTAAAATCATGATGGAATTTTTTTAAAGAATACTATACAGATATACTGTACAAAGCTGTTGTCAATCAAACAATCAAACAATCACTATTTAACCAGGCATAAACACCATTGAGCAAGCTCATTTTCAAGGTGGTTCTGAGCATTAATACAATACAGTACACTTCATAAGATTACAATTACGGTGGACAGTGGTGCAAAAAAAAAAAAACATTGTGAAGGTGCCGGTCAATATGGGCCTATACATACCGGTCAACATAATTAACATGCAAGGGTACATAATGATAAGCTTTACTGGAATGAGAAGAGACAACAATCCCATATAGTCTCCGCTAAGTAAGAGCTCATACCTAAATGATAAAAAATAAGGAGGTATTAAAGAATAGGGTAGAAGTTGGGGTGAAAGAGTAGGCAGCCAAGAGGGAGGCCAGAACAGGTAAAAGGTAGAGAATAGGCAGGGCCATCTCGGATTAAGGGAACTAGGCTTGTAGGTCCTAGGTTTCTGTTGTTAGGAATGTGGGATTGATGAGATACTTAGGCGTAGGATTTGAGAGTGGCACCTGGGGCTTAAGGGTCATAGACGTCTGAAACAGTTGCATGATTCCTTCAGATAATCCGTTAATAGAGCTTTGAATGTGAAAATGCTTGGAAGTGAGGATAATTTTAATGAGTCTTGCATAGTGTTGCAAAGTGTTGGAAGTGAGAAGTTGATTGCTGCCAAACCAAGGTAGTTTTCACTCTAGGAATCTGGAAGCAGATTATGGAGAAGCGTCTCAGGCCATAGGAACCTTTAGCCCATTTGAAGAGGTTCGAGATGTAGCAGGGAGGTTATCAGATAATGCTCTAAAAAAAACAGAGGACAGCATTCCTTTTTCTCCTAGTTGAGAGTGAGGTCCATCCTGAAACCTGGTATAGACGACAGTGGTGATGTGTACAACAGGGTAGATTTAGGATAAATCTTAAAGCCCAGTGGTAAAGGGTGTCCAGTTTGTTTAGCATCGCTGATGGGCAATGACCGTAAAGGAAGTCAGCGTAGTCCAGTATAGGTAGGAATGTAGTTTGTACTAGTCTCATTCTGGCTTCTAACATAAGTAAGTGTTTAATGCGATAGAATAAACCTATTTGTTGTCTTAGTTTCTTTAAGGTTTCATTTAAGTGGCACAGAAAGTTGAGCTTGTTATCCAGCCAGAACCCTAGGTATTTAAAGGTATCAACTACTTCAAGGGATTCATCTAAGAGTGTTCGGATCTGTGTGATATGTGGACATCTGGAAGTAGACTTTGGTGAGAGAATCATGGCTTTAGTCTTTTTGGCGTTGAGGAGGAGCTTATGAGTGATAAGGTTGTATTGGAAGTCTTTCTGCAAGTAGTCATGGGCCAAATCCAAGGATGAATTTGTGGTATAGAGTACAGTATCATCTGTGAATAAGTGCACATTGGCTGTGCCCAGCTGCGAGTCCAGATTATTGATGTATATTGCAAAGAGGATAAGGCCCAGGATGGAGCCTTGTAGGACTCCTCATGACAAGGATTTTTGTGGGGATAGATCTTCTATGGCTTTGACTTGTTGTAACCTATTGGTTAGGTAGCTGGTGAACCATTTAATGGCAGAACTATCAAGTCCGATGTTACTCAGTGCAGTAAGCATGATGGTATGATCCACAGTATTGAAGGTCTTACTTAGATCAAGGAAGAGAGCAAATACATGCTTCTTAGAGTCCAAGGCCATTTGCCAGTCTGTAGTTACTTTGGCAAGAGCAGATACTGTACTGTGTTTGGTTCTGAAGTCCGACTGAGCTGGGTTTAGCAACTTTTGTGAATCCAAATGTTCTCTAAGATGGATGTTGACAATATTTTCAAGTAATTTAGAGAGAACAGATAGTATAGAAATAGGCCAGTAATTGTTCAGATCACTCGGATCCCCAGTCTTGAATAATGGTAGTATGTGTGCAGTTTTCCACGAGACAGATAGCTCACCTTGAATCAGAGAGATGTTGAATAAGTGTGTAATGGGGGCGGTCAGATAGGTATGGCCAAGTTTTTGGAAGTAAGGTTCAATATTATCTGCACCCGCACTCTTTTTTGTATCCAGAGAAAGGAGGAGGTCCTCCACTTGCTTGAACATAATTGTGAGGAAGCTGAAGGGGGTACGATGCGGTTGGTTATGGTTGTGGTTATCAGTGAAGCCAACAGTTGTTCTATGAATTTAACCTTGAGATCAGACTAACTCAGATTATATATGATGTATACATTTTTACTGTATAGTGCTTTATCTATGATATATGTTTAAATAAGGAAAATGTAGAATGACAATTATTGACTAGTTTATAATTGTGTAGTATATATGTCAATATTTGGAAAAATAATAAAAATACTCGAAAAAAAAGACTTAAAAAGATGGTAAAACTAATTAACCATAGAGCTGATTATAAAATGGTAAATGAAAATCCTGCATCCTGATTGGTGGTTAGCTGTGTATTAATCTAATAAGCAGAATGAGGCACTGGGGGATGCATTAGATAGTTATAATACACAGACAGGGCCAATGGTAGTCTGCTTGTGGCCTTGTGTGTTAATATGCATATTTGAAAGGACTCAGTGCTTTGAAACTGCTCTGATTAAGCTATATTCTCTTGAAGGTGCTCTCTCGGGCTATATTTTCTCCTCACCCGCCCCAACCCCGGCTGCTATTAAATACCACTGCTCCCCCACAAGGCACCAACTACTTAGCTACTCCTCCCTGTTTTTCACCCTTCTTGTATACTCCCCTTAAAGTAACATCGCTAGTTTATCTTAATCTCCCAGCCTGCACCTCATACCATAGACACTCCTGGAGAAGCTTTACAGTCTATGCTCCTATAACTTACTACCACTCTCCCTTTACCTACCACCATCACTTACTGTTGTTAAAATGTATCTACCTACAATGTTACCCTTGCTGTTCTTTCTTATTTTAGCATCACTCCTCACTATGGCCCCCCCCATTTACCACTGCCTACACGCAACATACATGTCAGAGACATCCCATCAAGCACACTGTGCTCTGACTTTTATTCTATTGGGCTATACACTGTGACCTCCATACCTGTGTGTACACAATCATGCCCCCTGGAGCACTACTGTCTCCTACTAATGCTATCCCATATCAGCAACACACTTCCTGATAGAATTGCCAAATGGCAGCAACTTAAACACAACAAACTACTTGCTCAATACCTACTTAGGCTTATTCTACTTTTATTACTTCTCTTAGAAAATGTCCACCCCAACCCAGGTCCCCTTGCTGGACCCTGTCACTCATGAAAGTCCTTGAATTCCCTCACATTAGCCTCAATTAATATTAGGAGCCTGCTTCCCAAACTTGATCAGCTCCAAGTCTGGGTATCCATACATAAACCAGACATCTTAGCACTCAGCAAAACCTGGCAATCACCCAAGGTGTCAAGCAACTGTGTTGCAATCCCTGGCTCCACCATCTTTAGGCTCGAAGCGAGGAGATGGCTGTGCCATTTATGTGTCAGAATCCCTCACTAGCCATGTCCTCCCAATAGGACCACTAACCAGCTTGTCCCAAATGCTTGCAGTAAAACTCACCCTTGGTCACCAAATAAAATTTCTCACAATCATATCTATCTATATCCCACCACTGGCTCAGGCCTCTGGCATTAAAATGATTACTGACTACTTCGAAAAACTGTTGTACCACACTGAGACAGCAACGATGGGGGATTTCAACATTAACTGAATTGCTCCAGAAGCTGACTCACTTAAAGATGCTCTAACATCAATTGACATTTCCCAGATGGTTACCAGTCCCACATGAATAAACTACAGAACTGGCTCCAGCTCCTTACTGGAATGGATTCTCACCACCCATCCCAGTAGAGTCTTTAATGTGCGTGTCCTGTCTGATGCATCAAGTGATCATGCCCCAGTACTCTGTCAGTGGTCCAATAAAGTGCTCAAACCTAAAACCAAGTTTGCCTACCATCATATACTAAAAAAAAGTAAGCTCCCAGAATTTTTAAATGCACTCTCAATGATTGATTTGGTCCTCCCGCAACTACATGACCTACATTGATACTGCACTAAACCTCTTTATCAGCCATTTCAACTCAGTGTGCAACCAGTTTGCCTCCCTTAGGAAAATAAAACCTAGGGGAACATCTAACACTTGGATCACCCCTGCCTTACTAGCAATGATGAAAAACAGGGACAATCTTTTTGGCACATTGCAATGGCATCCAGATGCTACACTGATACAAAGCTGCCAGAAAACCAATGCACTCAAGCAGTGTGGAGAGCTAAGCAGGTGTACTATAAAGGTGCATTAACAGTCAGCTGGGGCAATAGCAAACAATTTTTGGAAAATATAAAAACCTAATGGGAAAACCAAATAAATCTCCACCCACAATGCAAGAGGTCAACGGCACACTTACCCAAGACTGTAAGTTAATTGCTGACTCTCTTAATACCGCATTTACTGATCTCAGTGGAATACTACCACCGGATTTGTTTACTAGCTCCCCCCCCGCCCACTAGCAACATAAATGTTACCACTCCTCCCAGTCCTCCTCCTTCTATTTCAGGAAGATATTCCCACATGAAGCTTATAGATACCTAGGGAAGGTGCTTTGTAAAGCCAGAACAAGTAGTGACACACTCGACTTAAAAGTCTCCACCTTGCATTTGAAACTGTCCTACACCCCATCACCAAACTCATAAACCTCTCACTCACTCACTCTCAGGCAGTTCTCCTGGCCTTGAAGTCTGCACCATGCCTCTGCATAAAAGCAGAGACCATACCCAGCTACGCCAATTTCCATCCAATATCAATTCCCCGTCAAAGCCCTGGAGCGAATAGTAGCTGATCAATTGACTGAACACACTGGATAAGTACAGCATCCAGCGTAAACAACAGCATGGCTTCAGAAAGGCACATAGTATGACCACTACCCTGCTTGACTTTATGACACATATTCATAAGGCCCTTGACGCCAGCAAGCTACTTGGTGCAGTGTTTGTGGATTTAACTAAGGTGTTTGACACCATTAATCACCAGCTACTCCTACACTCACTCTCTATCCTAGGGCTATCTGCTGATGTCACCGGCTGGTTTGAAAGTCATCTGGTGGGTAGGGTCCAGCCTGTTAAAACTGGAGATACTTTATCTGACTGCCTTCCAGTACACTCAGGGGTCTCACAAGGATCCATCCTTGGTCCATTGCTTTTTAGCCTCTTTTTAAATGATCTCCCTGCAGCATGTTATGCCAGTTTGACCCTATGTGCGGATGATGCCATCCTTTTCTCCACACAACATAGCCCTACTCAACTATCCTCCAACCTGCAATCCAGCTTCAATGCAGTTGAAAAGTGGTTCAATCAACATAAACTATTGATGAACTACAGAAACACAAAGGCCATGCTATTTGTCAACACCCACAGCAAACACAAAATGGCTGACCTACATATCCTAAATAATCAACACCTCCAGCTTGATCAAGTCCGGGAGTTCAAATACCTTGGTATTACTCTGGATAGCCCACTCTCCTACACTACCCATGTGAAAGCAATCGCAGGAGCTATTAACTCCAGAATAGGTACCTTTTATCGCCATTGAAACTGTCTTACTCAAGAGGTGATGCATGCAGCTGTAAACAGCTCAGTCATATCTTTATTAGACTATGGTCTAATTATCTATGGCATGGCCACAGACACTACATTAAGTAGAATGAGGGCAGTCCTAAATATGTGCTGTCACCTTGTGACTGGTGCTGGTAAAAGAACCCACACCTATGAGCTGTACGAGCAGTCAAGCTGGCTGAACCTCCAAGACAGGATAGCATAAAAGTCATGCCTCCTGGCTAAGAAATCAGTCTCAGCCTAACTTCTCTGTGCATGTGTGGCCTCCTATCACCAACCACAGCCACATGTTCTACCCCCAATTCTGACTAATTCTCTTTTCAGATCCCTTTCTGTCACACAATCCAAGCCCAGTGTGCCTTTATTACTAAGGCACCCACCCTAATGAATCATCTACCTCCTGAGGTCCTGTCTGAGTCTAGGCTTGGCCTTTTCAAACACAGTCTTCACCAACACTTTAGGAGTCTCAGCCACTGGGACTGCTCTTACTAGCCTCCCTCGGATTGCCTAATCACCCTGTCCTCCATTCACCACCCCGTCCTCCCTCTCAACTTCTCCCCCACCCTTTCTCCTCTGTTTTCCCTCTCTCCTCCTCAACTACCTCCCTCCCCCTCTATTATGCCACCTACCATTGTTTTTGCCATTACCCCTCTCCCCTGCCGTTACACCTCCACCATGCCCTCACCTATGACCTTTCCTCCTCTTGTACCCATCCTCAATCCCACATCCCCTGCCTCTATCAATTCCCCCATGCTGCCTCATATCTCAACTGTACTCGCATATTGTCTGCTTTATGACAAGGTCTACTCAGGACCGCTTCCTCTGTTTTCTGACCTCTTGCTCTATAACCTCCTTATTCTCCCTCTATCAGTGTTACATCCTCTATCTCCTAAATCACCTATTAAGTGCAGGATTCGACCGGAGAGCCTAAGAGGCCTCACAGACCCCCTCCCTGCTTACTGCTACTCATGTCAGTGACCCGATGCATGGAAGCTCTCTCCTGGAGCAGGATTCAACCGGAGAGCCTAAGAGGTAAAGGATACCTTTTCCAGCTGCTTGCTACTTGTATGCGGTGTTTCACAAGGGAATTTAAGAACTTTTTTGTCCCCACAGAGCCACTGACTGTTTTTCCAGGGACTGCAATACTGATCTACTGCCCTGCTGGCTGCTGTTTCTCGGGGGTTACTTTTAAACACTAGGCTACCTGCTGTTTACTGACAGTGTTTGCAAATTGTGTTTTAGATCACTACTTAGCTACCTGATTACATATTGGGGCATTTTAGAGACTGTATATACTCAGCTACTGATTGAATTTTCTACACTCTGGGTTGTCTGTACTTAGAATTTCAGTAATCATGATATCAGTGCCTACCTGGTAGTCCTGGATGTTGCCATGTTGATTTTCACGCATGTGCAGTAGGAGCTGGAGTCGGGACATAGCCCAACAGCTCGTGTATGAGCAGTAAGGGTCTGAACTCTTGCAAACCTCCTGCTGCATATTAATTGTGCCCCTTGTCTGCTTTTCCTTATTTAGGCCTCACAGAGTTTCCTGCTCATCGCTCACTCTCACAGCGTGGCAGTGACCCGATGCCTGAGCAGGCTCCTCCTGGAGCAGGATTCGACGGAAAGGATCCTCTTCCAGCTGCTTGCTACCTGTGTGGGGTGTTAGCCCGATCAACTCTGCCCGTCGCCTGCCCCACCCACTCCACCCAGGGGTGTCCTTTAAATTTATTGACCTCCCTCAAGGACATCACTGCCTGCCTGATGAATTACTAAGTCCCCACTTTCCCATTTGCAGGTTATACCTGCCAGCCACTTGAGGGACCCACAGACCCCCACCTCAGGTACATCTAGCAGACTTCCTCCTCCCACTTCCTGGAACCATCTATCTGCCTGTGTCACTTCTCTACTCGACAACTTACATCTACCTCTGTCCACATCTCTCCCAGCACCTAGCCCCATAGCTATCCCTACGTCCTGACCCCCAACCACATCACCAAGCCTACACCCAGTGACCACTAGGAGTCACTATTTTTCACCCTGTTTCTGGCCCAACCCAGCTTGCCTCAAGCTCCTTGAATGTGGAACTCAGCTCTCACCCTGGTCCCTTTTCCAGCTGCCCTGGCAGAGTTTTGAACCTGGTACCCTGTCCACCAGAGTCCGTGTCACTACCACTGATCCAAAGTGGTATCTACGCTTTCTGGAGGGCAACCAAAATACTTCTACCTTTCTGCCCTGCTGCTACCGCAAGTACTATGTTAGTCCACCTCCTCCTAAAGTGCTTCCCCTCATCTATACTCTGGTACCCATGTCCCAGCAACCAGGCAGCCCCCCGGCACACTGGCACTAGCACCCACAATTCTCCTGGACATAGTACCATCCCACCCCACACTGACCTTGTGCCATTGCCCACAGCACCCATCCCCTGGTTACCTCCCCTCTGCCTACCCTGGCTCCCTTTGGCGGCTAATCATTCTCACCCTCCCAACCTTGCAGACCCTGCCCATCCCCTGTTCCCTGAAGGCCTCCTCCCCATCCCTACATACCCACCGAAAGCTCACTTATCACCTCCCCCTGGCCAGAGCCATGATCCTCCTATTACTCTTAACAGGCAATATACATCTCAACCCAGGCCCTGCCCATACTAGCCCACCAACTGGGTCCCAAGGTCTCAGCATAGCCTCCATGAATATATGCAGCATACTGAAAAATTTGATTCCTCCAATGCTGGGTCATGCTGCAAAACCAGATGTCATAGCACTGGTGAAACCTGGCTATCAACGTCACCCCTGACTCCTTTGTCTCACTCCCAGGTTACACCCTATACCTGGAGATCGTATGAGCAAATGTGGGGGTGGCTGTGCTATCTATACCAGGGACTCACTTACAGGATAAGCACTCCCTGCCCCAGCTCTTGTAAATGGGGTGCAGGCCCTTACCCTCAAACTTACTCCGGACCCTGCCAGGGGCCCCCTATATCTCACCGCTGCCTACATTCCCCCAAAGAACCAAAATCCGGTGCTGTTATCCTTAACAGATTATCTTGCAACCCTCCATCACAAGGCTGATCAAATCCTTGTGGGGGACCTGAACGTGAACTGGCTCTGCACCTCCTCCTCCACCACCTGGGACACCTTCATGGCTATAGATGTGACACAACTCATTTCCCAAGCCACTAGAGTAAATACTAAGAGAGGTACCAGCACCCTTCTAGATGTAATCATCACAAACCCCCCCCCAAAAAATTCAGGATATCCAGGTCCTTCCTGACTCACTTAGTGACCACTTCCCTATCCTATTCCATTGGGTGACCCCCATGCCCTAACTCGCAGCCCAGTTCACAGTCTGCAGGCGCCTCAGACCAGGTGGGCTAAAAAGCGTCAAACAATTTCTTGCCCAGATAAATTGGTCACCCATGCACCACGCTCCTGACATAGATACTGCCCTTACCTTCTTTTCCCAAACCTTTAACAAAGCCTGTGACCTCTTTACACCCCTCACGGGAGTCCGAACCAAAAAGCATAATGCGCCCAGGGTTACCCCTGCCCTACTACAGTTGCTCAAGCACAGGGATAACATATGTCATCTTGCCACAGAAACAGGCCGGATGGCTGACAGACAGGCCTACAATGCTACGCTGAACAAGTGCACTTGGGCTATTCATAAAGCAAAGGCTGGTCACCACCAGGCCACACTCACCTCCTCCTGGGGGTGTGCATGAACATTTTGGGACAACGTTAAACAATTAAATGGGAGCGGACGCTCCTCTCCCCATCCCAGATCACCATTGATGGCTCTACCTCTACTGACTCTGCCTGCATAGCTAGCTTCCTAAACACATCCTTCACGGACCTTAGTTCAGTCCTCCCCAGCAATTTCTTTGGACCCCCCCTCCCTACCAGCCCCAGTCATCCAACGCCCTAGTTTCCACCTACGCAGGGTAACTGACCAGGAAGCCAGACCGCACCTGATCAAAGCATTGAAGAGCAATAGTCCCGGCAGCAACTCCCTGACCCCAGCATTCTCTGATGGGTGCTGGATCTGGTCCTTGCTCCACTCACCACCCTTCTCAACAAATCCCTCTGCCTGGAGCAATTCCCATCTGCATGAAAAACTGCCATAGTTACGCCCATACACAATGGAGGTGACAGGTCCTCAGCTGGGAACTTCTGACCTATCTCCATCCTCCCACCCCTCTCCAAAGCCCTAGAAAAACTGGTGACCATTCAAATCTCTGAGTATCTAAGTAAGCACAACATCCTATGCCCAGAACAGCACGACTTCCATGCAGGGCACAGTACTGGCACTGCACTAATTGAGTTTTCAAACTTCCTACACTCCTTTCTGGATGCTGGCTCCCTAGCTGGGGCAGTGTTTGTTGATCTCTCAAAGGCCTTCGACATTGTCTCCCACCCCCTCCTTCTGGATGCCCTCTGCCACACTGGCTTCTCTACTGGGCCACTCTCCTGGTGCACTAGCTACCTATCTGACCACTCCCAATGTGTCAAAATCAATGGGACACTTTACAAAACTTGTCCCATCCGCTCAGGTGTTCCCCAGGGCTCCATCCTGGGACAACTACTCTTCTTGCTCTACCTTAACACCCTGCCCAGTGCATGCACTGGTAGAATTCTGCTGTATGCAGATGATGCTGTCCTCTTTGCCACCCATCGCAACCCCATCTCCCTTCAGGACACCTTACAACTATCCTTTAATGATGCCGAAACCTGGCTTAAAGAGCACAGACTTATCAATAATCTCAAAAAAACAAAAACAATGCTCTTTGCCCACCCCCAAAACAAAGCCAGCAACTTCTCACCCCACATCCTCCCTAGCTCCAAACAACCTCTTGAACAAGTCCACTCTTACAAGTACCTTGGAGTTTCCTTTGACACAGCCCTCACCTACCACACCCATATTGATGCAATTGCTTCAGTTACTAATGTGCAGCTAAATATCCTCTACCACTATAAAAATTGTCTCCCCCCCGTTGTCCTCTGACTAGTGGTTACATCCTTAATACTGTCCCTGGTGGACTATGGCCTACCAGTATACGATGCTGCTGACTCAACCGCCCTCAGTAAAATCTGCCTCACCCTGAATAAGGCATGTAGGCTAATAATGGGGAGCCCCCCAGGCTCACTCATACATGCCAGCTCTATGACAAGGCAATGCTGCTTAATCTTGACGAATGACTACAATACCAAACCTGCCTCATAACGAAAAAAACTCTTCTCTGGCTATCCCCTCCTGGGCTGACAGCCTCCATCTGCCAAGCCCAACCCTTGGTTTGTACTCGAACCTCTTGCAAGGCCACCCTACTGATCCCAAGATCCAGGACTACCCATGGACAGAGGTCCTTCTGCTATAGAGCTCCTTCCTGGTATAACATGCTCCCTACCCCATCTCTGATGCCCCAATGATCTCCAACTTCAAAACTGCACTCCGGAGCCACCTATTTAATATGCGTAGCTGCACTTGTCTCTAAATGAGGCATAGCTCACCATACACTGACAAAGCTCACTTGAGCGGCACCACACCTCACTTCTCTCAACCTTGCCCGTTGCCCATTGAACTGTTATCACCATGCTGTTTCTGCATGTTCCCTCGTGCAAGAATGTGCCACTGTATCTAAGCTGGTTTTCGCTGTACCAATGATTGTAACTACATGTTTTTGCTAAATTTTGTAATCATATGATGTAACAAAGAGTCTGTAATGTATCTGTCCTCAATGTGACGAGGTACCTTTGGAAATGAGCCTCTGGCTCAAAGGTTGTAAACTGATGTACAAATAAAATAAAATAAAATAAAGTTTGGAAACTAACTTGGCCAATTTAACCTTTGCTCTTTATATTTTGTAACTCCCTATACCTTGCATTTACTGTTATTTGACATTGTTGTGTCCTACTGATGTGAAAATGTGTAAATAAACCACTGGTTCAAAGGTATTTTGTAATCCAAGATCTCAATAAAATGAAAAAAAAAATAAAAAATATGCCCATAGAGATGCATTAGAACTGTCTAATGCATTATGTCTTGTTGCTTACATGGTGAGCACAGATAGTGATTTACCCTTGATGTTTTATAGGAACACATGCGTAATACATTTTATAATGTATGGTAGAATGCTGTTAACCTTAGGAAATCATCATTTCCTAAGGTTGTTAACCTATCAATGTGATGTAAATGTTGTTACCTATCGATTATCGTCACATCGATAGGATTAACAACAGCACGATCGATCGTGGCATGTGCTCACTTATTTTTTACACGGGAACGACGGATGAACTTGCAGCGTTAGGGAAGGACTGAATGGCACGCGGTGATTATTTTCAAAAAGTAAGCAGCGTTTTATTTTTACGTGATACCATACAACTATAAAATAATGTATGAATCCCTCTATCGACTTAACCGGTCACTGTTAACCATCTCAAAGGTTGCCATGGCGATGTAAACCTCTCGAGCTTTGCTCTCGAGGTTTACACGGTCACCCTGGCAACCTCTTAACAGTTAACTGACCGGTTACCGATAGTGGACCATACATTATCCTCGATGTAATGCTGTATTATGTTTAGTGTTATATTTATATTTAGTGTTTTATTTATTGTAACAGAAGTATTTTGTATATTACTAGAACCCTGGTTTTGTATGGAGTCCCTTGTAAATGAGCATATTTGTTATACTTAGTGGGTTACTACCATGTTCATTTTATATGAATAAAATCATTATTACTGCTACTACTACTACTACTACTAGTACATGGTGCATGTCCCTGCAGTTTTCCTACACAGACATTACAAAATGTCATCCTCAAGGTACTTGGACAGTGATAATTAAGTGATGTGCATGTGGCTAGCCTCTCCATAGCAAATTATAATCCCTTCCATCTTGGATGGTAAAGAGCTGACAGGTACCTCTATGTTGAGGCTGTTTGGGGTAAAATTGGACCCCGCTGGTTTCAACAAAGGCTAATGTTATTTGAACACTGCTTCCTACAGGTATGTCACCTTGTACACTTAAATAAAAGAAATTATGCTATGAATGATGCATCCAACAATTAAATGGAGTACACCCAAGCACCCTTCTAGACAGAAATAACAAAATAGTCTGAGTTCAGGGCCTGAGCAGGCAGTAAAAACATGGAATGGATCATGCAGCTAGCCACTTAAGGGCAAATTAAGACACCTTGCCTTCCTGGGGAGCATAAGAATTTCCAGAAGTGCCATGGAGGTTACGGTAAAGGAGCTTCCTCTTTTTTATTTTGAAGTGAGAAAGGTGTGCTTCAAGGAGTTGAAAATATAATGTTTCCATGTTAAATTACATGTCTACATGCTCCTTGTGATGAAAAGCTGTATATATGGTGCCGTTTGGAAAAAGACAAAGAAATGGAACTATTAAAAACTGTGGACATTTCCTGCTCCAGCATAACTAATCTGCTCTTGCCCAGTTTGCATTGTTTTTGGTTTTCTCCATTGACACTGGACAGCAACATTGTGCCATGTAGAGCCCCCGTTAGTGACCCTGTGGAGGAGGCTACCGTGCTGGTCCACCACAGGGGGCAGTGATGCACCAGATCAGGATGCATTTCCTGCCTGCAGGACGCTGTGCAACTCACCCTTGTAGTGTTTTACAACCAATAGAACAGACAGACAATGAGAATACTGTCTCAAAGAAGAATGGCACCGAGTGCAACTGCCAACAGCCCAAAAGCTACAGTGTTGGAGAAAAGTGCATATAAGCAGGTGCTAAGCCATCTTTCTGTCCTGGGGTGTGAATGAATTAAAAACTACTAGGACTGAGTACAGCATGGCCATGCTGCAACTTAGATATTGTGAATACGGTGGTGTATTTTGGGGTGGGGTGGGTGAAGGGACCTGCATTGTATCCTGCATCCCCAAGCACCGAGATGTACAGCAGGAACTCCCTCCCACCCACAAACCGGACTGAATTAAATGCATATCTACAGGTACTGTACAGAACTTGTATAGGAGCTGGGCAGGGATATCAATTTTGTAGTCTTTGAAGGGGCAGGCATTGTGCAGGTGCTGTGCAAGTACTAAAAGTTACTTGGGTTTGGCAGGTACAGGTGGAGAACTGGTGTTGTGCAGGTGCTGTGCAAGGGCTAACAGTTACTTGGGTTTGGCAGGTACAGGCGCTGAACAGGTGCTGTGCAGGGTCAATAGAGGTACAGCCGCCACTTAAACTGCAGCTGTAATTCAGTGACTGATCAAGCCAGTAAGTACCTGTAAAGGGCTCATTAGTATGTACACTTTCAGACAAACTACAGGCACCCTTCACAGACATAATACAGGCATACCACAGGAGTAAGACAAGTACTATACAGGCAAAGAATAGCCAATGTGCAAATGTAGGACAATAATGCATTTTCAGAAGGGTTTGTTAACTACAGGCTGGATTATTGCAATGCTCTTTACTTCGGGTTATCTGGAGATTTGATGCAATGTCTGCAAGTTGTCCAGGTGCTGTGGGCTGACTAGTGATGGGAACGTCTTTAAAGGGCCACATCTTGTCAGTGCTCTGTAGTCTGCAAAGGCCATCTGTGCAGTGACACGTCACCTTCAAGATTTGCTTATTAACATTCAAGGCCCTATGCAGTCTGAGCCTAAGCTGTCTGAAAGAGCTGTTGTTTTCCGACACCCACTCACTGACTCTTCTTGATCCACTGGTGTAGAATTGTACAGTGTTCTCCATTCTTACCATAAGCAATCGGGGACAAGATCTTTGGGGGTGGTACACCTTCCTTCCCAGAAGGAATTAGACCTGCTTGCTCATGGAGGTCCTGAAACATCAATTGAAGACACATCTGTTTGCACAGGCCTTTCCAGACTACTTTAATACAATTTTCTACATTTAATATATTTATAGGTTTTACTAAATAAGTTTATGTCGTTATATTTTTGAAAGTGCTCTGAGCCTTTGAATAGGGCATGAAACAAATATGATTGTCTTACCTTTTATATTCATTTTAATTTAGACTGAGAGCAACAAGCTACATGCAATCAAACATATGGGTGCAGTACCACAGTTCTGTCAGGTGACCGTGCAGGTATCTCTGTTGTTATTTGTGGGCTCAGGGTCTTTGGTGCACCCACACAAACACAAACTCCTTCTGAATAATCACTTTTAAATGTAATTATATTAGTTAAAGGGAAACATTCATATAAAGTGGAAGCACAATTTGAACACCCATGAAAAGTTCTTTGAAATTAGGTATTGGGCTCATCCGTAACCGGAAGTACTCCAGAGATATCGATGACTGAGTCTGTTCAACATTAATACCAATAGCTCAGGGTTTTAGCCGAGGATAAGCACAGGCTAAGGGAAGAGGAGAAGCGAGCTCAAGGAGCAATTCCGAAAAACTCAGAAGGGTCAACAAAAGACATGGAGGGGAAGGAGAGGGAGACAGAAATCTATTAGGCACCCAGAGATCCCTAAGGGACAAGAAGCCAAGATAATTAATTTAACCAACCTCTAGTTAGCTGAATTTCAAATAAGGTGCTGAAAAAAGGTTTTTCATTTGTACCCACTCCTTGATCAGATTTATTTAAAGTGAAAGTGGACAATTTTAAGCTTATATGAAAACTGAAATACTTTTTGAGGACATCAACTCAAACAACAAACATGGGAGCTAGTGAAGATGTGGGACTTGTGGATGCTTCTGTACATACTGGTGAAAACCTGAATTTATTTAACTTTTCTGAAGGGGATAAACCAGCATGGGAAGAATCAGCATGTAACTGTAATCTGATTGACAATATTGATGTTTCTGCCTTACTAGAGGAGGCTGGTAATGTAAGTAGCTCTGTAGGAAATGACATAGCAGAAAGAACAAAATTTAAACCTAAATCATCATTTTGTCCTCGGGTTTTTAACCCTGCAATTTTTTTTTTTGTGAAAAATGCTTACTTTAATGCAACAGTACAACTATCTGAGAACTCTGAGCCCAGATTTTCTAAGATTATGACTAGTGATGAATTTAATGCACTTAGAAAACTAGAAAATCTAAAGGGTATAGATTCATAGATTCATAGACATGTGATGGCAGAAAAGGATCTTCCTGGCCAGTCGAGTCTGCACATTCCCTCTCTACCTGTCCCCCCCCCCAAGATTCCTCTCATCCTCCTCTTGACAACCCTCTGTTTGTCCCAGGCCCGTTTGAATCCCTCCATTGTACTGGCACTCACCACCTCCTCCAGCAGTCTGTTCCAGGGCTCAACCACTCTCTCTGTGAAGTAACACTTCCTAACATTTCCCCTAAACCTTCACCCCTTCAGTCCATGCCCCCTAGTTCATGTATCTACTTTCCTTGTAAATAAGCTCTTACCCACTTTATTTGTCCCCTACACATACTTGAATAATTCAGTCATGTCCCCTCTTTCCCTTCTTATCTCCAGAAGATACAAATCCAGTTCCCTCAATGTCTCCTTATATGCCATCCCTCTTAGCCCATGGTCCAGTTTAGTGGCCCTTCTCTGAACCCTTCCCATGCCATCTATGTCCTTTCTTAGATTGGGCCTCCAGAACTGCACCTCATAGTCCAGGTGTGGCCTCACCATGGGGCTGTAAAGTGGCATCGGCACCTCCCTCCTTCTACTGGTTATCCCACTCCCTATGCACACCAGCATCCTGTTAGCCTTGCCCACTGCTCTGCTGTACTGGGCCCCAACCTTAAGGTCATTTGCAATTATAATCCCAAGATCCTTCTCCTGCCTGGTTGCTGCCATTTTCTCTCCCCCCCCCTCCAGTGTGTATGTGATATTTGGATTCCTCCTCCTAAAGTGCATCACTTTGCATTTTCTGGCATTGAATTTTAGCTGCCATGTTTCTGATCACTCTTCCAGTAACCTTATATCAGTCTTCATTGCCTCCACACACCCCTGGGCTGTCCACCCTGTTACTGAGTTTTGTGTCATCTGCGAAAAGGCAGACCTTCCCCTGAAACCCCTCTGCAGCGTTGCCGACATAGATGTTAAACAGAACGGGGCCCAGTACCAACCCCTGATGGACCCCGCTTGTCACCCCAGTCTCCCCAGAGTGCACCCCATTGACCACCACCCTCTGGCTTCTCCCTGTCAGCCAGCTCTCCACCCATCTGATTATTTTCTGCCCCACCCCCCCAACTCCCAGCTTATTAACCAGCCTTCTGTGGGGCACTGTGTCAAAGGCCTTCTTGAGGTCCAGGTAGGCCATGTCCATTGCCCTACCCTGATAAACCATCCTCATCACATCATTGAAGAATTCGATCAAGTTTATCTGACATTACCATCCCTGAGTGAAGCCATGCTGCCAAATGTCTTGCAGCCCCCCTCTTCCAAATATCTAACCATCCTTTGTTTCAATATTGCCTCCATTACTTTACCCACCACTGATGTGAGACTGACTGGATGATATTTGTCCACATCCTCCCTGCTGCCACTTTTACGAATTGGCACCATATTTTCCTTCTTCCAGTCTTCTGGTACCTACCCTGTATCCACAGACTAGTTAAACAACCCCACCAGTGTTTCCACCAATACCTCCTTTAATTTTCTAGGCACCCTAGGGTGAAGACCATCTGGTCCCATGGCCTTGTCCATCCTCAACTTACTTAATTCCTCCTTTACTTCTTCCATACTGATTGGGCTGGATCCCCCTCCCATCCCCTTTCCTTCTCCCTTAGCTCTGATCCCCTTCTGTCCTCTTCTCTCATAAAAACAATCTGAAGTAACCATTCAGCATTTCAGATTTCTCAAAATTCCCTTCCACCTGCAATTCCCCCTCCACCTTAATCCTTTCTATCACCTGTCTTGCCTTCCTCCTTTCCCCAATGTACTGAAAGAACATCTTGTCCCCCCCTTTTGGCCTGCCTAGCAATTCTCTCCTCAGTTTCTGCATTAGCCATCCTAATCAAGCCATCCCAATCATCCTATTCTGCCAACTATCAATCTCTAGGCAGAAGACTACTGCCGGGCAAGCCGCCTTCTCACACCAGTTACCCAAGCTATGGAATGATCTCCCACCTCAAATTTGGCATTCCTCCTCTTCCCACTCTCTTTCTACCACCCTAGCTAACTTCCTCACCACTAATTGCTCCTGTACCTGATTCGGCCATGTGCCAATTGCTTCCTTCCCCACTGCCCAACCAGCGGCCTTAGCTCTGCTATAAATACTGGTATATAGCCCCAACCTATGCACTTTTGTCCTGTGCCTTTTTGTTCTGCATTATCATGTGTTCTATGTCTCCTGTTGCTCATACCTGCATATTACTGTGTGCTAAACTTTCCCTTGTATTGCTGCTATATGTCAGGTAATTGTTATATGTTCCGTACAATATCCAATGTACCCCATGTGTTGTTGTTTGTAGTTTAATGCAATTGTATCCATATGCTGCTATTTGCCTCTGTTATTTGCTCAGTTGATAACCTGCGTTTTATCCAACCCCCTTGTACCCCTTCCCCCCAGGTCGCACAGGGAGATGAGCATCTTGTTGCTCAGTGTACCTTTCCTGGTGAAACTATTTCAATAAATAAAATAAATAAATAAATAATCCTTCGCCCTGCCACTCTCAGCTTCTCTTTGTAAGTTTCCCTATCCAACTTTTCCTGCATCCTCTTATATTCCCTGAATTCCTGTTTCTTCTCCCCAGTTCCCCCTTCCCTTCCCTATTGAACCAGTGGCCTGCTCCCTCTCTTGTTCTTCCTCACCCTTCTTACACATCCCTCTGTTGCTTTATGGAGCCTCCCCTTGATCTTTTTCCATAGATCCTCCATCCCTCCCCCATCACTCCCCACCCTCTCACTACCTCCCGGAAAAGCTCCCTCATCCTGGGAAAATCTGCCCACCTGAAGTCTAATACCTTCGTGGTGGTACGACTAGTCTCATATCCTGCTCTGACCTTGAAGCTTAAGAGTATAATAATTCAGAAATCAGATATAGGCAGCAATGTGTTTCTCATGGGTGAAATGTTTATAAAATAAGAGTTTAGAAGTATTGCAGGATGTAAACAACTATAAGGAACTAAAAAGTGATCCCACTACTACGTATAAGGAAGAACTATGTGAATTTTTGGGTGGGGGCTACACTGTGGATGGCTTTCAAAGCAAGAATCAGAATACATTCATTTGGATCACCCTGTGATACTGACCTTTTACATTTTACCGAAGATCCATCAAAACATGTTGGAACCCTGGGAATAGGCTCCCTTACTCATAACCTCAGTACCTTTATTGACAGTTTCCGCCAACTAAATGTTTTCACACTCATAGTATATTTGAGAGATAGTATGGATCTCCTTAATACACTAGAAGAAAAAATATGGGATTCTAATATTTGCTGGCTTACTATAGACATAAGCAACATATACACCTCTATTCGTCATGCTTTGGGTTTAACTGCAATAGACTACTTTTTCCAAGACCAGTATGAGATCTCTACACAGTTCTTAAAATGGGCTTTGGATTTTGCCTTAACCCACAGTTATTTTGCTTTCAACAAAGATTTTTATTTGCAGATCTGTGGGACAGTGATGGGGTCAGTTTTTGCTCCCTGTTATGCTAACATCTTTATGGGCTTTCTTGAGGAAAATTTTTAAGGATAACACCAACAACTTATTTTTTGAAAATCTATAAATTGGGTATAGGTTCATTGATGATGTAATAGTTGTGTGAAGAGGTGAAGAAATGAAAATACCAGATTTTGTCACTTATTTAAATTAGTGGTGGGCGAAGTGGCCCCAATTCGCTCAACGAAGTGATTCATGGAGTGAAGGCGAATTCGCGGACTGCTCCACAACGCGAAGTGGAGTACTTCGCGTTATAATGGGTAATGCGAAGTCCATTGAAAAGAATGACTTCGCATTACTCTGCCTTCCCAAACTACTACTCCATCAATTCTTAAGGCAAAGTACATTGAAAACAATGTACTTTGCCTCACTTTGCCTTGTTTTTAAGCTCCAAAGGTGAATTTTGCGGTGATTCATGGGACTTCAGGTCACATGGGCTCTAGATTATTCTGCACAGCCTCAGTTTGGGGTAGTGTGTGTATGAAGCTGTAGGAGACAATCTGCTCTGAAAGCTCTCTGTGATTCAAACCTTCTAAAAGCTGTTAAAAAAGCCTTTTTGAGCCATTTTTTTGCTGAAATGTTATTTCATCGATTATAGGAAACCCTCCTGTGCTCATATCATTGAGTGTTTATTGTTTGTGTATGGATTTTGAATGTAAATGTACAACATTCAGTCTGTGTACTGAGAGACAATGGAAGAGTGCTTTGGGGAGGAGTGTATCTGTGGCGTATGTAGAAATAACTTGGAGAAAAAGACAGTGCTTTCTGTTTTGGTGATATTTTTCTTGTATAACTGTGTTAATGTACACACAGTAAGATTTTTAATAATTCTTGCCACTATGTTGCTGATTGTTGTGGTGCAGCAGTGCATAATTTTAATTTGTTTAATATATGTGGTTATATTACTGAAGTTTTCAATTTGCTACGCATGACTTAGCGTGTGTGTGAATATGTGTGTGACGCATGTCATCAAATTAGACACCTTTTACTGTGCCACATAATAATTTCAGCAATGTGAACCTGCTATTCACTGAAGCAGAGTGATTTTTGTACTTCTTTGTGGTATGTTTACTAGTACTAGAACTAGTGACTGTTACTGCTCTATGCAGTACACTGCCCCCCCGCAGCCCTCCCCATCTGGCAAAGGTATTCTTTTCCAGATTTGAATTTCTGATGGTGAGCACTGGTTAGGTGTTGTGCCATTGCATCTGCAGCTCTGCAGTGTGCAGCGCAATCTTAATCTGTCTGTGCATTTGCATCTCTTTAGGGCCCAATCTCCATCTGTAACTTAAGTCACAGTTGTTTATTTGGCTTCCCTTCAGAGTACTGGACCAGTGCGGTGCATAAATCTGCATGAACATTGTACTCATTAATATGCATTTTTAAGTCAGGAACATCATCACGAGTCATTTGTGATACAAATCATGTTCTTCATCATCATGGTAATAAATGCAGTCACAAATCACTATTCATGATCACATCGTGAATCACATTAATTTTTTTTCTAGTTACTTGGATGTATTGTAAGCCAGTTTTGTAGCATCTCTCCACTTCACCACACTGCCATTGTACTCATTAATGAGCTTTTTTAAGTCAGGGAATTTGTGCTACAGCTCATCAGGGAAGTACAGCCATAGGCATTTGCATTCCCCTCCCAATACAGTTCCATATTGTTTATCTCACACCATCGACACTGAATCACATTCTTCATCATCACAGTCACAAATGCAGTCACACATCATGATTCACGATTACATCACAAATCACAACACTCATTTTTTGACTAGTTACTTGGATGTATTGTAATTATGCTTTGTAGTGTCTCTCCAGGCTTCACCACCCCACCATTGTACTAATTAATAAGCATTTTTAAGTCTGGGAGTTTTGTGCTACAGCCCATTGGGGAAGTACAGTCATAGGCATTCGTGTTCCCAGTACAGTTTTCATATTGGTTATCTCACACCGTCGACACCGAATCACATTCTTCATCATCATGGTCACAAATGCAGTCACAAATCACGATTCACAATCACGTCACGAATCACAACATTCATTTTTACTAGTTACTTGGATGTATTGTGCGTGTTTTGTAGTATCTCTCCAGGCTTCACCACTCCACCATTGTACTCATTAATAAGCATTTTTAAGTCTAGGAGTTTTGTGCTACAGCCCATTGGGGAAGTACAGCCATAGGCATTCACATTCCTTCCCATACAGCATGTGAGTTACAGTACTGTAAGTAGTGGTGGGTGAAGTGGCCTCAATTTGCTCTGTGAAGTGATTCACTGAGTAACGTGGAATCCACAGAGAACTCCACAGTGTGAAGTGAAGTACTTCGCTTCATAATGAGGAAGGCGCAGTCCATTGAACCCAATGACTTTGTGTTATTCCACCTTCCCCAAACCACTTCTCCACCAATTTTAAGGTGAAGTACATTGAAATCAATGTAATTCATCTCACTTCGCCCTGTAATTGAGCTCCAAATGAAATTCTGCAGTTATTCATGGGATTGCAGGTCACATGGCCTGTAGATTGTTCGGCACAGACTCAGTTCTGGCCTGGGTAGTGTGTGTGCAGTGGTAGCTGGAGACAGTTTGTTCTCAGAGCTCTGTGATTCAAAACCTCTAAAAGTTGTTTAAAATGCCTTTTTGAGTAATATTTTTGCTCAAAATTTAGTACATCGATTGTAGGAAACCCTTCTGTGCTCATATCATCAAGTGTTTATTGTTGTGTGTGGATTTTGAATGTTAATTTTGAACAGTCAGTCTGTGTACTGTGAAGTGTGCTTTGGGGGAGAGGCACATTTGTGGCATAGGTAGATTAACTTGGAGAAAAAAGACTGTGTTTCTGTTTTGGTTATATATTGCTTGTATAACTGTGTTAATGGATACACAGTAATATTTTCAGTAATTCTTGACATTTTTTTGCTGATTGTTGTGGTGCAGCAGTGTACAGTTTGTCTGTTTAAAATATTTGGTTATATTACTAAAGGTTTTCAATTTGCTATGCATTACTTGAGTGTGCATGTGAGTGTGTGTGTGATGTGTGCCATTAAATCAGACCCCTTTTATTGTGTTACAGAGTAGCTGCAGCCGTGTGAATCTTCTATCCACCACACCTGCATGAATTTTTTATATTGCTTTGTGGTATCTTTACTGGTAGAGGATTGTTACTGCTGTGCACTAATCCCCCAACTGGCAAAATGTATTCCTTTCCAGATTTGGATTTGTGACTTGTAAGCACTAGTTAGGTTGTCATTATGCCTTTTCGTATGCATCCCTTGAGTGTGCAGCACAATCTTAATCTGTCTGTGCATTTGCATGGCACCATTAATTCTGGGAGATTGCATTTCTTGTTATGCTCTCATTTCACTTCGTCAGCACTGGGGAGTTTTAACACAAGAGAGTAGCACTTTGGGGATGCACATTCATTCTGGTGACTGTGTGGGTGGGTGGTGCCAATATTGTTGTCACTCCACCTTACTTCACGTTTAAGGCAGAATGACAATGCAAAGTAATAATAACAAGGCAAAGTGAACCTTTCCTATGGGGTACTCCGTGTAGCAAAGTGCCAAGGTGAAGTTGCCACTTTGTGTTCACTTCACTGGTGGATTTTAAGTTCACTGCATCTCTAATTTAAATGCATACAATCTAGGCCTAATATTTACATACGCATCTGACAAAACAAGTATAAAATTCTTAGATCTTCAACTAGTAGATAATGTAGGTGAATCCATATTTTCCAAGGGATACAGAAAGGAAACTGCTGCAAATAATATTTTACATGCTTGCAGCTCTCATCCCAGGAAACTGATTAACTCCATACCTTATGGTAAGTTGATTATATTAAAGTGGAACTGTTCTAACCAAGATGAATTTCAAATACATTCTGAAACACTGAGATTGAGGTTGAAATAAAGAGGTTAAACAGATTTAATGTTATCTGAAGCACTTGAAAAAATCAAAGATCTTGAGAGATGTGACCTCCTTATACCAAAACAGATAGAAAGTCAGATAAGAGAGCAAATATAGAAAGTCAAACAGAAGGAACAGTAACTTTTCTTACAGAATTCAACCCACTTGCAGGATGGCTAAGGAGTCTAGCACACAGGTTCTGGCTACTACTGCTAACAGATCCTATTTTGGGCAAAGAAACAGCAGTTAAACCAAGGGTAACTTTTTCTAAAGGCAGACATATAGGAGGTAGAATCGCATGCAGTGATTTTGTGGAGACTCCAGAAAACACAGACAACTCTGGCTGGTTATGAAATAAACCTTATGGAGTCTACAGTTGTGGATGGTGCAATATTCACCCCTACATTTAAACTAGTAAATTGTTTACTAAAGAAGGCAAATGATTTGAAATCCAAATATTCACCATTTGCATTACCCTGTTTGTAATTTACATATGCTGGTGTGGCTGCCCCACTTACTATGTTGGCAGAAGAACCCGACCTGCTAAGATTCGGGAACACACAATGGCAATAATTAATGGTAATATTTACAATGTCATTAAGGCCCATTTCCTTCAACACCATTAATGAAAACCTGAATGCTTTAAGTTCACAATTTTAGAACATGTTCCAAGACATCCGGGGGAGGGTAACAGAGTTAATATTCTTTCTCAAAAGGAAACAAAATGGATTCTACTCAACTCAACTCATATTTTATTTCTAAAAAAGCTCAAATCAAATCAATATCTAAGCACTTGTACAGAACAATGAATAAAGCAAATTCAACAGTTAAAACCATAAATAACAAATAAAACATCAATATCACGATATTCACTAATCCCCAGTTCATATACCCTCCAAGAAAGTGATCTTACATAAATGCATTTTTAAGGCAGATTTAAAGCTCTCCACAGTTAGGCAATCCCTTATCTGAGGAGGTAGAGAGTTCCACAGGGTCAGGGCTGCAAACACAAATGCCCTAGCACCAGAAGTCTTTAAGCAGACCCTGGGAACCTCTAGCAATCCCTCATCAGCATAGCAGAGTGGGCAGAGGGGGCAGTAAGGGCACAGAAGTTCTTGTAGGAAGTGCAGTCCCTGTCCATCTAGGGCTTTATAGGTCAGCAAGCCAACCTTGAAGGTGATCCACCACTGAACTGGCAACCAATGCAATCCACGGGGTTCCATGTAACAATTGCAACTAGAAAATAATGAGTGCCAATTGTATGAGTATTTAATAGCAAGACAAAAAATAACTACTAGTCTTTATAGCACCCGCGATAGTAGCATCAATGTAATATTCACAAATGTAATGTTCCAACTCTCAGACAGGCACACAGGGCCTTCTCTGTCCTCCTGTGTCCCATAATGCACTAGCACAGGTAGCACAGGTGATGGCCAGTTTCAAAATGGGATGTATTGCTCTGTTTTTGTGGTCCTTCTTCAACTCTGCTGGAATGGAGATTGAACTGATTCAGAGTCAAAAAGGTAGGCCCCTTGCTCTGTTCGGAGAGTTTGTTTATCAAAGCCACAAAGAGACATCTGGGAATGTGTACTGGTGATATGCTGATTCTCATAAAGATAGCTGCCTGGCTTGATTACACACTGTGGCAAATAAGGTAACTCAAATTAATGAACACAGTCATGTAGCTGATGCGGGTGATGTTGGGGTGTGAAAGGTAATGCCCAGCATTAGGGAATGAGCCCATGGCAGTATTGAATGTACCTCACAGGTGTTAGTGCAGTGTACTACCAGTGCACCAGACTCAGTTGCAGGCCATTTACCTGTGGTTCCACTTATAAAAAGTACAGTAAAATGAATCAGGCTGGTGGAGCATGGGCATCCTGCAACACCTAGCACTGTCATTGAACTCATAATACCTCCTGAGTTCACTGTCACTACTTCTGGTGAGCTGTTCCTATTATTTGACAGGGGTAAGGAGAAGGGCCACTTCCTTATGTTTGCAACAAATGAAAATGTGCAATTCCTCCGAGAGTGCAATGATTGGATGTTGGATGGGACATTTAAATCTTGTCCTTCTCTATTCAACCAACTTTACACAATACATGGCCTGAAGTCAGGGTCTGTTGTCACAGCACTTTATGTGATTATGTGTTCCTGAAAATCTGCTACCTATTCCAGGGTTTTTAATCAGTTTAAAATCAATCTGCCCTACACTGCAACCAACAACTGCAATCATTGATTTAGAGAAATCAGCATGGAAGGCTTTTGCTTCATCTTTCCCCAATGCAGGGATTGAAGGGGATGTTTCTTCCATTTTGCACAAGCAGTATTGAGGAAGATACAGAAACACCCTCTTGTGCTGGAAAGGTATTGTGAAGACCCAGACTTTGCATTACATCTCCTCATATTACTGTCTCTTGCCTTTGTTCCCCCACATGGTGTAGCCAGTGTATTTGATGAAATGCGAGAGTGGTGAATTTTTTCAAACTAATGAAGAAATGTCATTGCCACTGCTGGATTACTTTGAAGTAACATGGATCGGTGTGGCAGAACTCCATTCTGCTAGGCCTTGTACCCCAGTGGAGAGATGTCTAGCCTATCATCCTTTTCTTCCTACTATAAATCTGTTGTTCAGCAGTACTTCTTTATCCTATCCTTTGCCATTTTCTAGCCCTGACTTACAGTAGGTTAGCCATCTATATCAGTCTTTTTTTTCCCTCAATACCTTTTTCCTACTGCATTATTTTTTCTGTTCAGTTTATCCGTCGCTCATCACCATTCCCGTGTAGCACCAGGTCCAAGTCCAGCATGCCAACAGGCAACAAATTATTACGGTGCTCGTAGGGCATACAATGAATGAATAAAAGTGCATTTAGAACTGTTTAAAGTGCATTTGGAACAATGTAAAGTGCATATGTGCATTTAAAATGTTCTTGCATCAGCCCCCAGTATAAAATAAAAAGGCTAAAACTGATAAACTAATGACTGAACCAAGATGTCCCCTGAAACTACGTGTTCAGACATGAAACAGCATGTCCAGATATGTAGATAGGAAGATAGCGGCCCCTAGTGGCCTATATCTATAATGAATTGATGCATAACCATGCTGACCAGTGGGAGGAGTTTACTTATTTAATGGACCCTTATGTTTAAAATGGTAATAACACTGGCCAGAGAAATGGTCATTTGTATTAGTTTATATTGTTGGAAAGCTCTCTATAATCCAGGCTTAGAAACAACAATTTCTTTTTCTATAGGTCTAGTTGTGAGTCTCTAGAGAGAAAAACTGTTTAATTGCCTGTTGTGGGCATGCCTAAAATTAAGTGGGAGGGCAATATAAAAAAAGAAATCCATGCAGAGGCAGATCAGCTCAGCAGCTAATCTCACTTGCTTGGAGTGAAGGCAAGAGGAAGCATCTATACCTCAACAGGTACTGACAATTTTGCAGTAGGACAAACTGAAGTATTGAATTGTCATTTGAAACTTGAAGTAAGGTGATTTTGTTTGATCATAGCATTGGGCTATTTTTCTTCCTTTTGTGCATAATTTTATTTCTATTTATTTGCTTTTTATACTGATTTTTGTATAACAATAAAACCACACTTTAGTGTGCTGTACCCAATTATTGTGTCCAAAGGTATCCTTTCCCACAAAGCTATTATGTTTAGTGTCAGAAGTGGGATATATTGGAAGTCCTAAGCAAAGAAGGGGATTCCAATAGGTATCAGACCTGATACCCCAGGGTGACCAGTGGCACTGTGGTACTGACAAATGATGATGCCTGTGAGGCCCGCTTTAACCAGAGCAATGGCTGAACACACATGATTGCAATTGTCACCTGGGCTGGATTTTGAGTAGAAGCCCTGGGCAAAATCCAAACAACACTCGATGGACAGCTATGAAGAAGGTGGCAGAGAAGAGAAGCTGGCAGAGATCCTCATTGAGGAACCACCAGAGAGTATGGGAAAACTCCTGAAGTGGCTGGCCAGAAAACAACTGGAGATGGAGTGATTATGGCTGCAAGATATCCAGGAGCAAGAAAAGGAATGACTTTGGCAGGACGAGCGATGGTCAGACCTCATAAGGGCCCTCCAGATTATTGGGACATCTAAAGTCACAGATGGCATGCATACTATCCTAAAAGACATTAAACTTACAAAAATGTCCCCCACTGATGACATTGAGGCCTACCTTACTGCTTTTGAACGAAGTGGCCAAGGCATGTGCATGGCCTCCAGACCAGTAGGTGGTAAGATTTTCCCTATCTCACAGATCAAGCCCAATTGGCTTATATATGGACATACAGACCAGAAGACCAATAAGAAATATGAAATAGTCTAAAAGAAATATTGAAACTTTTCAGTATCAGTACTGAAATGCATAGACAAGCTTTCCGTTCTAAAACATCAAGGGAATGACACCCAAGAGAGACTTCCATCTGACTGAATGAGCTCTGTAATAAATGGTTGCAGCCAGAAGGAAAACCTTATTGGACATCATTGAGACAGTGCTATGGAACAGTTTTTCCAGATTTTGCCAGAAGATGTCTAGATCTGGATCAGGGAACATCACTGGACTCTGCAGAAGTTGCCATCACCTTGGCGGAGGATTTCCTGGTGGCCAGGCAACCAGCAAGGAAGGGTATAAAACCACTGACCCCACCATATCACCCTACCCAGCAAACAGTAAGAACATCTACATTTATTCCATCACGCCCATCAGGCAGGAATGTGGATAGCCCTGAAGAGAGGGTAGACCTCATAACCCCAATAAGGTGTGTTGAGATACTGTTTGAAAGGGCATATGAAAGATATCTGCTACAAAGAACAAACATTTGTCAATGCCGAATATGTGCTTGCTAGTATTGGCATTGGTACTGCAGGAGTTAGAGTGATGCATGGTAGGAATAGCAGTGAGTTTTTGAAGTGATGTGAAATTCCATTTGAATGTTGTAGAGAGTGAGAGGGGTTGTGGGGTGTTTGTGTGTAGCAGTATGTGTATGGGCATATTAGTTAATGTGATAGAGTGGCAGCTGAGGTAAGAATGAAAGATGGAATAGTAATATGTGTATTAGCAGGCATGGGGATAGAGTCATAAGAGAAATGAGGTAGGAGTCTTTGGTTGTACTAAATTGTGGGTAGAAGTTAACAGGGAAGGTCAACCATGAGTGACAAGGTAAATTGCTGAGGCTGGGGAAAGAAGGAGACAGAGGCAGTAAGTTGAGGCATAGCTTCTTTATTACTAAATGACAGTACACAATGTAAAGTTTAATTCAAAGAATGGTAGTATACAATGTGGGAAAACAATAGTGGTGTACAAGAATGTTGGCAGAGAGGAGTGCAGAGTGTAGTTGCTGGAGTGAAGAGATGTGGGACTACATGGGCATGGAGGTATAAGAGGAATGAGGTAGGAATTTTTGGTTCTGCTAACTTATGGGTAGAAGTCAGCAGATAAGCCTAACTACCAGTGACAAGGTAAGTTTCTGAGACTGGGGAAAGAAGGACACAGAGTTAGTACATTGAGGTATAGCTTGTTTATTAGTAAATGACAGTGGACAATGTAGACTTTATTTCAAGGCATGGTAGTATACAATGGCTGAAAACTATAGTAATGTACAACAATGTTGGGAGAGAGGAGTGCAGGATATAGTTGCTGGGGTGAAGAGATGTGGGGTGAACAACACCTTTGGTGCCTGTTATGAAGAGTATACAGAGTAGATGTGCAGAACAGTTGTTTGAAGCAGTTTGCATGCTGTTGGTCGAGTAATGGTGATGATCTGTCAGGGTGTATTGAGTGTTAGCCATGCCATGGAGTGCAGTATTCTGCTGATCTGGTGCTGTCATTTTGTTGAAGCAGAGAAGTAAAATAAGAATAATGAGATTAGTGAGCAGGACAGGTAAAAGGAAGTATTGTCTGTTGCATGGAGGGTTTGTAGTGTAAGTTGCAGGAGAGAGGCTGATTTGTGGAGTACTGTCTGTACTTTGTGAAGTAGGCATGACAGTGCTAATGCTGTATGAGAGATGTTCAGATTGAACAAGGAAGCTTGGATGGAGGAGATGGACACAGTTGGAAATCAGGCCATTGTCCTTAAGGAGTAAGTTTTGTGGAGAATGTATTCTGGATTGAAGGCTTAGTGGATAAGATTATGAAGTACTGGAGTGTTAGTGAGCAAGAAACTGTGATGAGTATCCACATGGGTGCGATGCACAAGGGGAGTAGTAGGGAGCTGTGGGAAGGAAATATGGGCAGATGGTGGTGGGCAGGTGACACAGGTGAGGGACAGAGTGGCAGTGTGGTAAGGAATAGAGGAAAGAATGGAAAGATAGTTGTATGTGATTTGAGAATGGTTTGTGACAGAGTGCACAGTGTTAGAGAGAGACAGGAGGAGTTATAGATGAAGAGGAGGAAGTAAGTCATAGAGGTAATTACTGGATGGAGATGGTAGCAGCGGAGTGGTTACCGTTATTTATAGAAGCGTCATTGGGAAGAGGAGCTCCACCGGTGCACTGCCCACCATGACACATTGCACACAGGGCGGCACAGACAGGGCCCGCACTGGGAGACAGGTCACTCATGTTGCATTGTGCCACGGCCACCTCGGATGCGTGGGTGGCTCCCACCGTGGACCCAGCAACACTGGCAGGCTGAGCATGGGCCATGGGGTGGCACCGATGGACCACCAGGGGTCCCACTTTCTTGTGATCGCGACCTTGTCCGCCTGGGGGGTCTGCAGCATGCCAAACATACCTGCACCAGGGTGTTGGGGATAATACATCAAGTTCCGGCATTGAAGGCTGGGTGTCAGCATGACACCGGGAATGGGGAGTGGAGAGACGTACTGTGTGGGATCGCGGTACAGGAACCTGACCCGTGTGCCAATGCAGCCAGTACGATGGTGACCAATGCCTGGGTCTGCCTGTCAATGGTGGTGGTCCATCCATCTGCATTTGGACCATCTCTGCATGGATCAGCGCAATGTCCCTGCAAGGTGCCGGGCCTACAGCCATGCACAGTGCCTCCACGCACAGTTAGAATCCTGCCCCTGCTGCTGTACTGATTACCGCAGCAGGTGGTGTGCTCGTCCAAATGGGTCCTGTGCCACATTGGCATCCTGTCCCCAGGGTATGGAAGGTCCTGATGCTCAACACCCTTGAGGGTGGGCGCTGTTCACCAGGACCAGGTATGGGCATATCAAGGCGGTTGCATGTGCCACGCTGGACCCTGTACCCCCAGACCTGGTGGGTGACTCTGCGCTGCCCCCTCCAACTGCTGTGCCCCAGGGACCACCTAGTTCCACTGCTGTGCGCCTAGCAGTGCCAGAGGACCTGCACAGCCACCAGTGCTGCCCCACTGGTAGCTGACAGGCACTGGCTGACTGTGCTTGAGTGCTGGCACACATGTTGGAACCAGCTAGGTCCAGAGGCACATGCTGGCCTGCTGTGTGTCCGTCATGGGACACACACGTGTCCCTGCCATTGCAAAGTCCTTCCATCCACCCATGGTGAATGCACATGCTACAGTCACACACAGCTTGCGCTTGCATGCGAGACTGCTGAGACACAGGCTATGCAACGACTCCACACCTGACTCACACTGACAACCAGGGGTGGCAGCCAGGTGTGCATGCTGGTCTGATGCGCGTGGCTGGCGACAGAGGTCATGGACCCTCCTCCAACTCTGGCAGGTCTTCCTCACTGCATGATCCCACCACCACCATCCCCTGCAGACGAACGGGATCTGTAACAGAAAGTTAGGACAGATTAGTGCATGTGATCAACCTTCCCTCCCCCAAACACCACCACCATGGCAAACCGTGCAGTGATGAGTTTCCACCTTTCTGGAATCCACCTCCTGGTACGCCCTCTATAGCACTCCACTGCATTGATGCAGCCAGTCGGTCCTCAGCCGGGGTCAGCTCCGCCACCACTGGCTGGCCCCCGCCTGTGCCAGTGTGTGCCACCCTGAGGGCTGCCACCTTCTCCTTCACCCTTCTGTGGTCTGTCCCCATCTTCTTTTTGCATTCCTGCACAGAGCACTGGTGGCTTCCATGCAGGTTCACTGCCCGAGCTACCCCCTCCCATGCAGCCGCACGGGCCTGATGGGTGCCCGCCATCCACTCCAGTAGTGGCTCCTCTTCCAGGTAGGCCTGGAAGAGGGCCTCTATCTCCGCCTTTGGTGAAGTTGGGCCTTCCTTCACCCACCATCCTCACCCCTCCCTTTGCCTCTGCTCGGTCGTGCTCAGTCTGTATGGGTGGAAGTGGACACCTGTCACTGTGCAGTCTGCAGCGTTATCCCATGACCATTGGCCAGAACATCACACAGCATGCAACTCACCCCTCACCTGCAGTAATCTAACTGGCCAGAAGCGAGCCCAATGTTAGGCGTATTTATAGCGCAATGCATGCAAATTAGAGTGGCTTCAACCTTAATGATATGCAAATCACGCCACCGCGCCGTTGAATGGCTGATCAGATGATTTGCATGTGTCGGCTGAATATCTCGCCATTGTGCTTTGCGCAATACGGTTGAGCTGGCTGAGCCAATGGCGCATTTCCATGACTGTGTAGTACACCGCATTGTGCATGCCCAGGTAGCTTACGCAGATGTCTGCCACGCTGATGATGTGCTGTGCGCGATCAGCAATTCAGGACACGGCCACCATTGTGCCAGTGGTGCTACAGCACTGGGAACCAAATGACTCTGTGGCACAACTGCGCAATAGTCCACTGTGGCACTGGCACGCAGGTGACAGTTCACCCAGGACATGTAGATGTCCGATGGTGCTGTGCGTGGCCTTGCGACACTGACCCCTGACCTTGTGCCTGACCTTTGCCCCCTGGCACTGTATGTCTGGCATGTGTACAGTTCTATCGCGCTGTTCGGTGACAGCTCGATGGGGACCGACGGTGCTCTATGAACATCGTGATAGGGACTGATGGAGTTCTATTGTGCAACATTTCCACGTGGGGTTGCCTCGCTGTGGGGCACCATATTGCCACTGTACAAATTGGAAATGGCATGCAGGAGAGCTCCACTGTGGGGGGCCTTGGAGATTGCAAACCTGGTGGCTGTGGTGGAGCCTCACCATGGCACACTGTTTGGGAGTGCCTTTGCAGGTGGCACACACCCATGTGTGGCAGCAGGTGGATGCTGCCCTGGAGCAGGCCACTGGGGAGGAGGACTCCTGAGCAGTGCAGGCACCACTACAGTGACTCTGGAGGAGGGCGTGCTCATGGAGCACCTCAGGTCTCGTACCAGGAGGGCATTGTGCCTAGGCCAGGTGGGGTGTGCTGTATGCACCGGTATTGTCCACATGGGTGATACTGTGTAATGTGACCTGCACATGGGGGTGGGGTTTGGCTATGGTTTGCTGTGAATGTGTTTGCAGGTGTGTGCTGTTTGGGTCTGGTTGTGTGGGCAGACACACTCAATGGGGCAAGGGGCTGTCTGCTTTGGGATCTCACTGATGTGTTTCTCTTCATTTGTCTCCCACAGGCGTGGAGGAGCAGAGGCAGGCACAGGCTGAGGCCTGGGATGGTGGTGCCGGCGTGGCTGGTGGAGGAGTTGTGCCACAGCCACAGCAGCAGCAGCTGCAGCCACAGCAGCACCTGCAGCAGCAGCTTGATGAGGGTGAGTGTCATTACATCATGGATGCTATTGCATGCTGGGGGCACGGCCACCTTCCATGGACGACACTACCATGCACGCAACATGTGACAGTCATCACTGTCCAGTGGCACTGCCTGTGTGTGTGTGTGTGTGTGTATCACTGGTGGTCCATGCAGGCCACTGGGTGGAGGAGGACTCCTGAGCAGTGCAGGCACCGCTACAGTGACCTGCGGAGGAGGGACCATGCTCTACTGGAGCACATGGCTGTGGCACTGCCATCCCACCACAGAGCCACGTCACTGGGCAGCCTTGGTTGTGCTGTGATGGACATGGGTGGTGTGTGTGTGTGCAGTGGTACACATGGCTGTTGCAGCCTGGTTGGGCATGTCTTGTGCACGGTCACTGTGGGTGGGTGCAGTCCATCACAGGAGTGGGGCACTTGGCTGTATGCCATGCATGCTGGGTGGGATTCAGGGATGTGGACAGTCACAGCCATTGACTCTGATCCCTTGTCCTAGGTATCCGGATCCTGAGACATATTGAGCAGGGACTGTGGAGGTTCACTCAGGTGGCCATTGACAGCCACACCATCCTACAGGATTTGCAGCGGCATGGGATGCGGCGCCGGCGGAGGCCACAGGCACAGCACCAGGCAGGAGGAAGGCAGGCTGCCAGGCACTAGCTGAAGGACAGCACACCCCACCTTCCCTCTCCCGGTTGTTCACCTCGTTCCTTACCTACCCCTCACTTACACCCATACCCCACCCCTGCTTGTAAATATGTTGATAGTTGTTTGTTGTTCTTGTTGTTTGTCTTCAGCATTACATTTATATTTTGATATGAATACCGTGGTGGTCTCTGATTTGCAGCTGGCTATAGGTGCTGAGTGCAGTGGTGTGCATGGCATCTGGGTTGGTATGGTCATGGGTATGTGTGCGTGTGTGGGGTGGTGTCTCTGGTGTGGGTGTAGCTTCCAGTCCATTTGCTGTGTGCTGCCACCCACTGCTGGGTGTTCATGGTGGGTTTGGCTGGTATAGTTCTGTGGTTCAGGGGTTGCAGTGTGCCGGGGGCCTGGGATTCCTGCAGTGCTGGTCACTGTACATGGGTGGTGTCTTGGGGTCACAGTGCTGGAGGCAGTACATGGGGGCTCGGACACTGGGGTGGTCTGCCCCTTTGTGTGGCACTCTCAGCTTGCCAGTGGGTGTGCTGCAGTAACATGGCGGGATGTGCTTTCTTTGCTTGTCCCCATGGTCCAGTGGCTTGTTCCATCCCTCTCAGTTATGCTGTGCCTTGGGGTGTGGGGGGTACATTGTTGGTTCTTGATGTGTCCCTGTGCCCATCTGTGGCATGGGTGGTGGGCCCCTGCCTACCTCCCCTGGTTGTGCAGTTCCATTGCTCTGCTGTTGGGGTCTCTTTGCTTGTGCTATGGCACTCTGGACTGCTCAGCTGGGCTGCCTTTGTTACGTATATGGCGCATCATTTCTGCTCAGCTTCCCTTCCTGATTTGTGCTATAGCACAGGTTGTGCGATATTCAGGCGCGCAGCTTGTTGCACAATTTGGCTTGTCTATGTTTAAATATAGTATCTATTGCGCATGATGTTTAATTGACTTGTGCTTGCTCCTGCTCTTGCGCACTTTTTGGGTGCAGTTTGAATATCCGGCCCACTGTGTTTGGTCAATAAGTGTTGTGAGTGTTTCTATAGTATGGCTTGATGGTGGTAGGCCAAAATCTAAGGAGATATCATAGATGTCATGAGGGGTGGTGATCACATTCTCAGTGGTGTGTGATTCTAAAGTGGTATTGTCACTCTCAATGTTCATGTGGTTTGTGAGTTGCAGTTCTATGTCCAGAATGTCAATTGTTTTGTTGTACTGCAAGATTTGTAAGTCTATGGCATGTTTGTGTTGCAAATATGTCTAGTAGTATGTGTGAGAGTCTTGCTTGATGAAGTCTTCATGTCTCCAAGGGTGAAATAGGAACAGCAGTTCACGGTAATGGTTGTCAGTGTCTGTGGTTTTGCTGAAGTGATAGTAATGTAAAATGTTTGCTTTTCGTGACTGGTGGTGGATAGAATGGGGTTGATTAATGTTGGGATCAATGTGACATTCATCGTCATTATCTATTGGGGATGAGTCATGGTCTGCATCATGTTTGCATGATTGTAAATGGTGGTCATAGAATGCAGCATAGTCAGCTAGTGTGAGTCTTCAGGTTAGGTGATCTTTTCTGGTATCGTAAAATGGTGTTATCATTTCAATGTCAGTGCATCATTGGACATAAGGTTAATGGTATTCATGTCTTTTTAGCAAGGTTCTGGTTTGCAGCACTGTTAGTATTAATGAATTTAAATGATCGTGATGAACAATAGAGTGGCAATTGCAAAGCAAGGAATGCTGCTTCCTGGGCACTTATTTTCGTTGCATTCAGGAATGTGTTACCTATCTGGTGTAATTGTTGTTTGATGTCGGGGTTTGTTGTTGCTTCTTTTGTTGCTTGCTGAAGCAGTGTACTCATTCCTCTTTGTGATTTGGAGAGGTATGAAACAACATACATGTCACAAGTGTATGGGTCTAAAATGTACTGAATGTCGATGTTGGCTCGCCAAGTGGTTAATATGATTGGACTGTAGGCATTAACTTTAGTCTGTGATGGGGGTCTTTTTAGAAGAATAGTTGTGCGTTGTAAGTGTGAGCATATGGTAAGAATGTAGTTGCCATAAGAAATGCTTAGGAACTGTAGGAAGTCAGTAAAGCTTGTAATAGAAGGAGGTAATGGCTCATGGAGTGTAGCCTTGATGTGATCGTGCATTGGTTTGTATGTGGCTTGTTGCAAAGTGTCTATGTCTGAAAAGGGAAGCAGTATTTGTGTGTGAGGCAAAGGATATTGTGGGAAATGGAAACGGCATTCAGAATGCCTTGTTTTGCATGTGCGTGAGTGGCAATGGACTTGAAGCTTAGTCAAAGTGTGTAGTGGTTCAGCAGGTTGTTGTGAACAAGAAATGTATTTGTCAATGAATGCAATGAGGTCTGTATTTAAGGAGCTATTGTATTGTGGTGGATTTTCAAGCCATAGCAAGGCATGAATATGTGGGGAGCCATGCTGTTGAAATTCAACACAGTAGAAGTGATCTATAAGTTGGCCTAAGGGGTTATGTGAGCTATATAGAACAGTAGAGTATGATTGATGAACTTGGTAATCAAAGTGACGTGCACAAGTGACAGGATCAGACTGTATTAGTTGGCACTTTTGTTCCCATGTCATGTTTTGTAGGTCCTGATCACTGTGTGTGAGTGTAGAAGTTCACAAAGTATTTTCAATAAATGTGTCCAGTGTGTTTCAGCACTTGAGAGTGACAGGAAAAAGGTAGGAATGCCAAGCTGACATATCATAGCAAATACATTTTTCTTGGTGTGTTCCCAGTATGGTGGAGAGCCTTGTAATGTTTTCAATATATGGCATCCTTCATTGTACTGGAGCATGGCTTCTAATCCTCCAGATTTAAGGTCTCCAGCAGTAATAGTTTTACCTTGGCGCTGGTGTTTTCTGAGAGAGATACTAAGTTTTCCTTGTAGTTGTCTAATTTGTAGTTTCTTAACTTTGTAGAAAAGATCGGGAATGGATTGTGCTACTCTATGGTCTTGAGCTCTTAGCTCCCATTTGCATATGTCACTGTATGGAACTGGTCATACAGTGCTACCTTGACCAACATAAATGGTAGGAAAAGCTAAAAATTGAGAATCTTTGTCTTCAAATAGTCCCCTAGGAATACTGAACTGTCCTGGAGCAACTGACAGTATTGTATTCTGTGAAATGGAAGTAGAAAGAGGAGTGGTTAAAAGAGTGTCAAGTTGTCCTGAGGGGTAATGGGAAAGTGGTTCTTCAGTATTGTCAGTACTTGAAGTGGAGGAAGTGTCAGAGTCAGAGTTTGTGTTGCCAGATTGTGAGGGATCATGATATGTCCAGTTGTCATTGTAAGTAACTCCATGTTGTCTGTATAAAGGACTGTTAGTGGCTAGCCAATGGGCAGCCTCTTTAACTTTGTTTGGGTGAACATTCTGAAAGTGTATGTGTGAGTGCTAGTGCAATTTACAGTTTAGCTCAACTGGTATAGTAGCTGTGTCATTTGGCTGATGTGGCAAAAGGGTGACAGTGGTGTTAACATCAGCAGGAACATTAACTACAGCACCCTTCATGCTGAATTGATTTCCTTTTGGCAATTGTCTGATTTGCATGCATGGAATGTGAGGTGACACAAGACGTTCTTCAAGCTCATACAATTCCAGTTCAGGTGGAATGTGTGGGAATGTTATATTGTTGGCAATAGAGAGGGGTGGAGTTTTGTGCAGTTTTATGTATCATAAACAGGTGTAAGAGATGTGTGGTGTTGTTTCGTTGTGTTGCTGGCACAGGAGAAAGGTAGGATTGGAGAGGGTGAATGTTGGAATGTTTCTTAGAGAATGTCTGTAAAAAAGTTGATTACAAATGGTGCATGTGTGACTATGTCCATTTTCAACATCTTGGTGGAACAGTTGTATTAGTGTCAGTATTTGTGGTGGTAGAGGTGTACTGTGCTGTTCAGCAGTAGCATGGTGCAAAGTATCATTCAGCAAGTGTTGAGTGACATATGTGACTTATGTGGGGAAAGGTGGTGAAGGTACTGTAGTAGTTGGATAGTTATTAGGAGTGGAAGTGATGGCTGTGTGTCTTTGTGGTGAAGGTGAGAGTGTGATGGCATAAGCTTTAGGTTTGTGAGTGGCAGTAGGCATTTTGGCATGTAGTATTTTGTGGAAGTATGTAGGTTTGAGTACTCATAGTCTAATGGGAACAATGTTGCAGCGAGTAGTAGTAGTATGTGGTACTGCGAGGTGAATGGCATGAAGAAGGTGGATGTCAGTGGAAGGGAAAGTTCATATGGTAATAGTGCTAAAGTGAGGCTGATGAGGGAGATAGTTGATTGAAATGAGAGAGTGAGTAGTGTTGGTGTGTAGTAGGGCAGTACATGTAGTGTTTGAATGTATGTAACAGTATGGAGAAGTTTTTGTGGTTTGTTGTAGGTATAGTAGGTTTTGTTGTGTTTTGGCAGCTGTGAAATATAAGCATTTTGATGTAGCATGTGAAATAGATAGGGAATGGTGGTAGCAGGAGACATATGATGGAGTTGTGTGGATTGTATGTGGGATAGGGTGTGCTGGAGCACATAGTGTAGTGAGGAGTTGGGTTGTATGTATTATTGTGTCTATGATATGCTGAGTCCATGTGATGAATAGTGTGGTATGAGAATATATCACTGTGAACAGGTATGTTAGAAAAGTGTCTAGTGGTTGTTGTCCTGGTATTAGTGTTGAAAACTGTGTAGCAGTATATAGTGAGTGGTGGTTTTCAGTGTGTATGGGTAGTTGTGATCGTGAATGGATAATGCTAGTGAGAGGAACAGCAGGGTCAGTACTGTGTGGAGTGTTGGCATGAATGGATTGTGCTTGTGGTATGGTTGTTAATAAGGGTGTAGGGGGAGGTGTTGGTGGGGAAGGAGTGGACTGTGTGGTGTGTGAGAATTGATGAGAGTAGATGTTTATTGAGTGTGTCTGGAAGGGTGACTTAGTATAGGGTAGTGAAGCTGGGAGGAGAGGTGAAGATAAGGAAGTGGGTGGGACTTGGAAAGTAGGCATGGTTGAAACTGAGGGAGAAGAGGGGTGTTATAATAGGGTAGGTGGTGTGATAGTGTAAGTAGATGAATGTTGTATAACTGATGGTCTAGTGATGATGTTACAGTGTAGTCTGAATATTTATGGTCGTGTATTACCAGGTAGCTGTTGAGTGTTTAGCAGTGGTGGAGAGGTTACTGTAATAGTGAATGTGAGTGATGTTAGCGCAAAAGGGATGTATTGGACATTGGGAGGATTAGTATCAAGGGCTAGTTTGTGAACGTGGGCTTGGAGAGAGGTGACAGTAGGAAATGTTAGCATGGTAGATTTCCCTGATGAGTGATGCAATCCAAAAGTGTCTCGACTATGTGAGTCAAAGATATGATAACATTTTTGAGCTGATCTGAATACTGCTTTGCAATACTGTTGTATGCAAAGGAGTAGAGAAGGATAGTCACTGAGATTCAGTGTGAGTGTTGCTTGGAATGTGGGGTAATCAAAGTCAATAGGTTTCAGTATGTCACCGTAAGATGGTGTGTGTATGTGAACAGTGAAAATAGTGTTGTGGCATTGTATGTGTGGAGGTAAATCATCAGGATGTAAGTAGTCATGCGTGGTGAATGTTTTATGAAGTGATATAAAGAGTCACCTAGTTGTAGGATGGTGTTCATGTCATGTGTTGACCAGGAAGTGGCTTCTGTGTAGATGTTGTATAGTAAAGCTGTTGTGCTCATGAGCTTGATCACTAGCATAAAAGATGCGTGAGATTGACTGTAGTCAGCTTGTAGGTGAGTATAGTCTGCGGTGATGAAATGGAAGTTGTGCTAGTTGAGGAATGTGTCTGTGAGGTGGAGAGTATGTTGATAGTGAAATGGGAAGAGTGTGGAGTGGGAAAGCAGTGTTGTAAGAATGTGTGGTAGTGATGAATAGTGTAGATGTAGGTGATATGTGATGTTAAGTTTGTGGTAGCTTAGGAAGTGAATGTAATGGTAGTAGGGGTTATGAAGCCTGTAGTGTTTGAAAGGGAGAGGTGCAAAAGGAGGGATGGGATGAATGATCAGTCACAATATGTACATACCTTTTCTGAGTAGATGGTGTAGGAACTGAGGGAAATGCTGAACTTGACAGGCAAGGATGGAGTGGTTCATAGGCAATTGATGGGCTGTAGGTCTGGGGCGAGAATAAAAAACCTGTAAGAGCAATAGAGTATTGACATGGAGGAGCATGGTTGGAAAGTGGGGCCAATGAAATGAGAGGAAAGAGGGAAAGAGTTTGCATTGCATTGTGAATGTGAGGAACCGGTTTCCCTGAGATGATAGTCATTGTAGTGCTATAGTGGCATAATGTAATGGAGGAAATGGTGGTATTGTAATGAGTGTGAGTGAGTGCAGTGTAGAAGGGCAAGGATGTGTTCCAAAGTATTATTGCTCAGTGGATGGTAAAGAGAGTGTGGCTATTGTATTGGAGCGCTATGTGTGTAATAGCAGGAGTAGAAATCAGGTGAAGAAGTGTAGTAAATTTGTATGAGGTGCTGTCAAAACACAGACATGGTGTTGTAAGAAAAGGTAAGTGGTCTGATAATGAGTTTCAGTACATAATGGATATATGGCAATGCAGATTCATTGTCCTGAAACAGCATGAGGGTGTGTGGGTTTGTTGGAAGAGAAGTAATGGAAATAAAATATTATATTAGTATAATTTTATGTTTATAATGTTAATAATTATTAAGGGTTAGATCTTGTGCTTTATAATGGGCCAACTATAAGTGAGGGAGAAAAAAAACAGTTAAGTTCTGGGTGAAGTTACTGGCTGTATGAGAAACACTGCTTGAGTGATAAGGGAATGATGCTTGCGTACTATAAATGTGTAGTGTGCTTTATCTGGCTGAAAAAAGGGAACAGTGCAGATATGCCATATGTGGAACATCACATATATGCAGTAAGTTTTGGGAGGGGTGGTGTTAGTAGGTAAGGTTGACATGATATGTGAAGGTGTTTTTCAGTGCTACACATCTCCTGGAATGCAGAGATATGTAAGACATATTGTAACACAATAGGGTTTAAGAACTTAAGAGTGCTGTGTATAGGAAATATAAAAAAGTCTGAAGTATTTCAACATTATCGAGGTTATTGGCAATGCAGGAATGTGCAGAATGATTAAGTTTTAAACATATCAGTGTAGTATAAAGTAAGCTATTTAGAAAACGCTATAGGTCAAAAAGTGTGTAAAACATAGTGAAAAGTTTGGTGACTATAGTAAGCTGAGCTTGGTAGCTTTTTAATGGAGTGAGAGTAAAGCGATCTTGTAGCAAAAACAAGTAATCAGCTGGATTGTAAGTCTTGTGGAGAACTCGAGAGAAACAATATTGTCATGGTTCATGTAAGTCGAACAAAGAAGATCTCTGGCTTAAAGAAGTAGTATTAAATTTATACAGTTGTAATGATAGTGGGTGTGTCAAGTTAACATCATTGTAAACACAGGAGAAACTGAGAGGCTGAGTTAGAATAGGGTAGTGAAGTTGGCAGGAGAGGTGAAGGTAAGGAAGTGGGTTGGAGTTGGAAAGTAGCAATGCTTGAAAGTGAGGGGAAAGAGGGGTGTTCTAATAGGGTAGGTGGTGTGATAGTGTGAGTAGTTAAGTGTTGTATAAGTGATGTTGTAGTGATGATGTTAGAATGTAGTCTGAATATTTGTGGTTCTGTATTACCAGGTAGGTGTTGAGTGTGTAGTAGTGGTACAGAAGATAGTGTAATAGTGAATGTGAATGGAGTGAGGTGAGAAGGGATGGTTTGTACATTGGGGGGATTAGTAGCAAGAGGCAATGTGAGAATGTGAGCTTGGAGACAGTTGAGAGTAGGGCATGTTAGTATAATACATTTCTCTGATGGGTGAGGCAATGTATGAGTGTCTTGAGTATCTGAGTGAAAGAACTGATATGCTTGAGGTGATGTGAATAGCTGACTGCAATAGTCTTGTGTGGAGAGGAGTAGAAAAGAATAGTGAGTGAGATTCAATGTTAGTGTTGGTTAGAATGTGGGTCATGCAAGTCAATAGGTTTGAGAATGTCAGGATAAGAGGCTGTGTGTGTCCAAATAGTGTAAATAGTGGTGTGTAGTTGTATGTGCGGAAGTAAGTCATCAGGGTGTAAGTAGTGATGGATGGAAAATGTGATGAAGTGGTATTGAGTCATGTAGTCATAGGATGATGTTCATGTCTTGTGTTGACCAGGTAGTGGCTTGGGTGTAGATGTTGTATAGTTAAGCTGTTGTGGTCATAGGTAGACACTCCTTAGCATATGATGGTAAAGGGACTATGGCATGGGATTGATTGTAGTCAGGTTGTAGGTGACTGTAGTTGATGGTGCTGAAATGGAGGTTGTGGTAGTTGAGGTATGTGTGTGTGAGGTGGAAAGTAGGTTGATAGTGAATGGGAAGAATGTTGAGTGGGAAAGGAGTGAAAGAGTGTTGTGGAAGAATATGTGGGGGTGGTGGAATAGTGTAGATGTGAGTGAAAATATGGAGTTAATTATGTGGTTTTATACCTAAATCTTTCTGTAGTACTGAATCCCGTAAAGCTCTATGGAGCATACACATGTCCCCTCTGAATCTTCTATAAGATAGAGAATATAAACCCAAGATTTCTATCATTTCCCTATAAGAATGTTTGGCTAATCCTGTAATAGCTTTTGTCATTCTTCTCTGTATGCCTTAGAGCCTGATCATGTCTTCTCTTTTATATGGTGACCATACCTGGATTTAATACTCCAGGTGAAGCCTGACCAGAGAGCTACATAATGGGATTAATGCTTTGGCCTCTCTACTGCCTGTATGCCTGAGTATACTGTTTAAGTTCTGATTTGCCTTTCCAATCTGAAATGAACAGTGGTCACTAAATTTAAAATTGGGAGTAATATATATTCCCAAATCCTTTTCTCGTATAGTCTCCTTCAGGGTGACAGATCCAATTTTATATGTTCCCTTGGGATTTTTTTTTTTCCAAAATGCATGACTTTGTATTTTGCTGGATTTAATTCTAGCCTATTAAAATCAGTCCAAGAGGCAACTTTACTGATTGCTATTTGCAAGGCTGCCTTGTCAGTTGAGTTATTGACAATGGCACCCAATCTGCAATCGTTTGCAAATCTGGATAGCTAAACATTTGGGGTGTTTAATTTTAAAGTTGATATATACACATTAAACAAACAGGGCCCCAACACTGGACCCTGTGGGACCCCACTAGTCACAGGGGCCCATTCAGAATAGGTCCCCTTAACCACCACCCTCTGTCTCCTAGCACTTAACCATTCAGTAATCCAACATATCATATTGGTCTGAATCCCAAGTTTCTTTAGTACTGCTAACAACTCCCTATGTGGTAATTTATCGAATGCCTTTGCAAAGTCCATGAAAACAACATCAACTAAGTTTTCCAGGTCCAATTCTTTATTAACATTCTCGTAGAAGGTTAAGAGGTTGGTCTGACAGGATTTGGACTGGGTAAAGCAGTGCTGTACTAGGTCTAGCAGACAATTATCATATAATGAGACTAATATCCTATCCTTCAGAATTCCTTCCAGTATCTTGCCTATCAAACTTACTGGTCTAAAATTAGAAGGAAATGTTTTTAAACCCTTTTTTAGAATTGGTACCACTGTTGTTTCCATCCAGTTGCTAGGGACTTCACCTTTATCTACAGATGTCTGAAAGATAAAAGTTAGAGGTGCTGCCAACAAATCAACCATTTCCATTATAACCCTTGGATGAACATGATCAGGACCTGATGATTTATTGGTATCAAGTGACCTAAGTCTATCCAATACTTCACTAGGATCAATTGAAATAGCTCCTGGAGTTGGGAAGTCACTACACACTCACTGTACTGGGGAATCAATGTTAAATACTGAACAAATATATCTATTCTGAATATTGACCATTTCTTTAATTGACACAACCTGTTCCATCTCATCTCAGAAGGGACCTATGGTGTGTGCATTTCTTCTTCCACTATTTATATATGAAAAAAAGGTTTTTTATTATCCTTGATTTTTAAAGCTAAATTCAGTTCAAACTCTGTCTTTGCTTTTCTTATGGCTGTCTTTACTTTTGCTGAGATGTTTTTAAAAGCCAACCGATTAGTCATAGTTGTGTCCCATCTTTATTTTTTATAGATTTTATTTTTTTTATTAATCAATTTCTTAATATAAGGGGATAGCCATTGTGGTTTTTTACTACCCTTATTATATTTATTACTGATGGGTATATATTTAGACGTAAGATTCCTTAAATGTACCAACAATAACTTCCACATCTCATTTACAGTGATTCCAGAAAAATCTTTAACCCAATCCCAATTTGAAAAATCCTTTCTAAATTCATTAAAATTGGCTTTTCCAAAGTTTAGGCTAGTCGTTGAAGCAGTCTCAATTATTACATAAGGTTTTTTAACGCTAAACATCACCAAACAATGGTTGCTATTTCCTAATGGTGGATTTACATTTACATTAGTTAATCCCCCATGTTAGTTAACAAAATATCCAGAATATTGCTACCCCTGGTATTTTCTACCACTAATTGTTTAGACCTACTTGATCAAACACATCCAAAAAGGATAATTCTATTTTAGTGGTGCCTTGCCATAAATTCCACTCGATATTTGGTAAATTCAAATCACCCATGATTATAATATTGTCAGTTGGATCTAGGGTATTAATTTGTTTTATTAAATCTGTGTCATGGGTAACTGAGCTGGATGGTGGACAGTAAACCAATCCTAGTAGGATTTTGGTATCATCAGATGGAAATAATTTAACCCATAAGGATTCAAGATGAAGCTCTTCCTTTATTATTTCTTCACTGTTTATGGAGTCTTGAATATAGATAGCCACTCCCCCACCCTTCCTATGATGCCTAGATTTAGAATATAAGGTGTAACCATCTACTGAATACGTCCATGTATCGTTAACATCCCATCAAGTTTCAGTAATCAGGGCAATCTGAATGTTCTGTGTAAAAAGTAGGACTTTAAATTCCTCAAATCTATTTGTAAGGCTTCTGGCATGTATAAGAACTGACCTCCACACTGTAGTATCTGAAAGCTTAATAACATGCTTAGAGGGATTTGTAACTCTAGTCCCACTTTCTCCCCCCCCCTTTGCCAGTTTAAATGAAACCTAATAACCTCATTTATTCTTTTGCTTAAGATTCTGGTGCCTGCATAACTTAAATGAAGCCCATTTTTTTAAAATAAGGATTTCTTACTAAATGTTACAAAATTATCCATGTAACCTATTTTTTCTTTTGCACAATAAGTAGTATGTATTGATTAATTTCTCTTATTGATTTATTTTTATATGCATAGTATGTGAATGTTGGCATTAACCCTGAAATAATTATTTCTCCATTAACCTGCCTAATCCTTCTAACTATCTCTATTAGGCTAGCCTGAATTGCAGTGACATTAGTTACTAAGACATCATTTATTCCCAGATGTAGTATTACTAAAGGAGTAGTAGTTCCCTCGAGAAGTCCGTTCAACCGGACAGGAATGTCACCCATTTTTGCCCCAGGAAGGGTGCTAACTGTTGTATGAGCTTTCCTTCCATAGCACACCATTGAATCAACCCCCCTTATAATAGAATCACCAATGACAACAATATCTCTATTCTGTGAACTTTCTATGTCTTCTACTATCTGTTTGTCCTGTTGAGCCTTTCTTTCACATTCTTCACTTAGCAAATGTTCATATATAAGTGAATCATGTTTATTGTTTAAGGGTATAGGTGGATTTAAGTGGCCATTATCAGTCCAAGTATGGGAGGTATTTGTTAAGGAACCTTTAGCATTTAGTTCATGTGCATAATGCTCACTATCCTCCACAGTACCTTCCCTCATTATTGCAACAGTGGCATTATCATCTGTAATAGTTGCAGGTTCTATTATACTCCTAGCTACAGTATCTATATAATCCTCAGTATACTTATTTCTTTTTGTTTCTAATCTATTTTCAGGTGCCTAATTTCTTCCTGTAAGAATATTATCAGTGAACATTTTTCACATATAAATTCCTTGCTACTTGGCTTCTCAGGATACATGTTACAGCTGGTGCATGATTTCTTCACCTTTCCTCATTTACTTTTCACTTGAGACATCCCAAGTCCTGGATTACTTCACTTGAAAACACAATTCTCCTATTAAATTTTACCCCTGGTTTATATCTTGTTGTTAGATTTTTTTAATACTCCCCATGACTTACCTACTACTCTACCAATATTATCCACCCAACTTCCCAGCATCTCCATGGACACACGCGCATGTCTCTGTATGCGTCTCTGCACATGAATATGCACATCACCCTCTGCTCACCCCACTTGCAGTATGCGGGTCTTAAATATCAGCGATGCCCTGGAAGTCAATTATGGAGGTCAGCACTCTGCTCATATTTCTCAAGCAATATTACAATTTTTTGGGAAAAAAATGTCTTCCCTCTGCTGCTAACTCTCTGTAGGTAGATAAAGTGACTGAGACTGGCTAAAATTAAAAATAAAAGTAAATTACAGATGCGTAGTTCAGCTTCACATGCACTGAACTACTGCGTCTCTCTTCCTGGTTGGGACGTACTTTAGATCATGACCAGGGCTCCCAAATAAGACAGAACAATATTTTAAAGTATAAAATTATTAAGTCTTGCACTCTCCCACAGGTATAGAGCCTTTTCTAGTTTCCACTAAGTGTATCTGGCAGTGTATGAGGTTATTGGGAATGCATAAACTTGCCTAATGATTAAGTTTGAAAGGTATGAATGTAATATAGAGTAAGCTATTTAGAAAACTGTATAGGCCAAAAAGTGATAAAGATCTATTGAACAGTTTGGTGTCTATGGTAAGGTGACCTTGGCAGCTTTTCAATGGAATGTGACTAAAGTAGGTATGTAACAAACAGAAGTAATTGGGTGGATTGTAAGCCTTGTGGATTAACTGTACAGAAACAACATTGTCATGCTTCATTTAACTGAAAGAAAGAAGCTCACTGTCTTAAAGAAGTTTTATTAAATGTATACAGTTGTAATGATAGTAGATGTGCCAAGCTGACATCATTGTAAACAGACAAAAATGTACTTCTGAAATCTGTAAAAAATGTTTAGATATTTATAGAGTGGAAAGTGTTATAATGGTTTTATAAGTCATAGATTTTATATTAGCATTGATATCATCATGTTTAGTATCAAATTAATGTCCTATTTAAGCTGCATCTAAAAATTTGAATTTCATATGTGTGATAATGTGCACATAGGTGCAAGAAAGGAAAGTTGTTTCATATCAAATATAGGCTTTGAAGATGAGGTCATATTGATTAAGAAATGGTTAGGAGGGGCTAAAAGTAAAACCGTCAGACAGTAGTCAGAGCAATCATGAGTTGAAGGTGATGTAATACAAGAAGTTGAACATAAATAGGATGCTTCCAAAGCAGGGCCAGAAGTGCTTGATTATTTGGTGTGTGAAGATGTGTGTTCGATGTCCTGACAACGTGCATGAGCTTGGACTTCTAGTGGGCCAAAAGCCTGAAGCCACAGCTGTTTGGAACATTATTAGTACTTTGAGATTGCCACCACGGGGGGGGAGGGTAAACTACCTGCTGAAAGTGACTGGCATGGAAAGGTTTGTGTTGCTAGTACTGGATTAAGCAAGACCACTGTTTTGCATACTAAGAATTTTGAGGAAAGCTAGGTTTTGGAATTTGTGGTAAAAGGCTGAACAAGAGATTGACTGTGTAATGTAGCAGACAGCAATCTTGTAATGCTGTTAAAGAGGAGTGAGTGCAGAGCTGCAGGTTGAGATGTAACAATGAAGTAAAGCAGGAAAGAGTGACACAGTTCAGGTAGTAAAACAGCAGTGCTCTCTACAGGGAGAGATCTTTGTAGAGACTGAACTAAGCTGCTAAAATCCTGTTGCGTGATGTTCTACTGAATGCTGAAGTGACTATTGATGATTCGTGATGTCAAGGAAGAAGGATGCAGCTTGCATTGCTTCATCGACGTGAGAAGACTGTAGAGTTCCAGGTTGAAGGTAAGAAGACAACATACTGAAGTCAAACTCACCATCAAGGAGATTTGTCATCGAAAACCAATAGTTGTCACCAAGACTTGGAAAGCTAAAAAAGTAGAAGATGGCATCTACATATAAGTAAAACATAAGTATTCCTGTATTGTATTTGTAGTACTTCTGCAGCTGTCTGAGGAGGGAAGCTCATGCATTGTAGATGCAAACCTTGGGTATATGAGTAACCTACAATTTAAATGTAAAGAAAGTACCTTTTACATAGGATAAAGTGAAAACAAGTACCATAGCAAGATAATCTGAAATGTTAGTGTGATGACATGCAAGTTGTCATTGTAGAAGAAAAGGGCATGGTATTTATATGCATGATAAAGACATATTATAAATTGTGATGTATAATGCTGAATACCATGAATTTGTTTGCATTGCTTATTTGGTGAAATGTGTTTGATTTATTTGATTTACGTGATGTTCTCAAACCTGGTGTTTTGCTTACAGTACAGTTGATAGTTGCAGTATTTGTATTATGCTTGATATTTATGTAAATTGTGAATTTTTAGCCATTGTACATATGTGAGCAAAATATATATTTCTGTTGTATATACTTCAAAGTGTGACAGTGATGGTTTGCAGCATGATTTTTGAATGTGTAGGGGATAGGATAATATCACATGAGAATGCTGATTATTGTAGAGAAGCAATGAAAATATTTTTGGGGTAAGGTCTCAGGTAACTCGAAGTGCAGTATTGTAAAAAGTATGGTATAAGCCTTTGTTCTCACAGGGCTGATGGCATAGTGGATGCTAAGAAGTGGGGGAGGAGAGAGGGTGAATAAGCACATGGTGGGTAGCTGCTCAGGGGAATGTTCAGTAAGAGGAACTACAATGTACTTTTCAAGGAGAGCATAATATAGAGTGGTGCATGGTTGTGTGTGCATTATATGTGTGAGATATTAATGATATAGTGGAACACATAGCATGAATGCAGAAAGAGACAGCCAATGGAACATTCACACAGAAATGTAGAGGCTGAGTGCGTTATAGAGAACACAATTATGTAGCTATGTGGATATGTACAGTATGTATATATTTATGTATTGTATATATGTATGTATCGAGGTATGTATGCATAAAGATATACATAAATATATATTTATGTATCTAGGTATGTATGCATGCAACTATGTAAGTATTCATTTTTCTTAGTCTGTAGCTATGTATGTAGCTAAGTAGTAATGTATGTATCTATGCACAGTATGTATGTATGTATGTAATCAGGATGTGTGTATGTACTTATTCATTTATGTATGTATCTAATGATGTTGTATATTCATTAGTTAATTGATGACATGGTTACTCTGCAGAAATAGTATTTGCAGTATGGATATGACATGTAACGGAGGGCATGAAACAGGCTAGATGACAGTAAGATGAGGTGATTGCACAGAGACATAGAAGAACATGGGTTTGTGGAGTAGTATGTAATGTACTATTGATAGTAGAGAACATTGTTTAAGAAGGCAAAGGAGTTGTCATGAAGAGCATTATTTCTGTTGTGGTATTATAATTGTTTGCTATGCAGGCAGGCATACATGAAGGCAAGGAGAGAGAGGAACAGATATACAGAAAGTGATAGATTGGTAAAGTAATGAAGTCAGATGAGGCTGTAGTGCAGGTTGTGTAGAGAAGTTAAGAATGTGATGGCTGAAGTTGTGGCAATTGTCAGTCGATGATCAGTGGAAATAGGGGAGGTACTGAAAGAGTGTAAGAGAGGAGGTGTAGTCCAGGTATTGAAAAGTAGGAATGAAGAGGAAGGAGGAAATGACAGACAAGCAAGCCTGAGCTTGGAAGTGGGCATCATGATGGAAGAAGTAGTGAAGGACAGAGTGGTGAAAGATGTGGTTGGCAACAGAGCAGAAAAGTAGCAGCAGGTTGGTGTCAGCAGGGGACGTCATAAAAGTAATCACACAGAAATGGTATCCAATTGTTTTTGAACCCATAATTAAGGTTTTAAAGTTATAGGTATTGATTTATTGTCATCTTGCATTGCTTCTGCCCAACCTTGTTGTTATTTCTGTTTTGTTTTGCTGTCAAGATTGAGAAATATAAATGTGAAGCCTGAAATGTGGGATGATAAGTAAGTGGGCATGATTTGTAGGCAAGTTGTTGTGGTGAATACATCATGTTAATAACGAGTACAGTCTGACTATACTATGGGTGCGGTCATGTAGTGGTGCACAGTAGTAAATGAAATGGAATTGAATTGCAGTTATAGTACTTTACTGTGAATCTGGAGATTAGTATTTGTTTTAGAATTAGGAACAATACAATTAACATAGCTGCTCATTGAAATTGATTGGTAAAGCATGAGACTGCAGTTTGTTAAGAGGGCTATTTTGAATGGCACAATTTGTTAGGCATAATTATTGTTATATACACATTGTGAACCTAAAGTGTGTAATAATGTAATTATACATATAGCAGGGCATAGGGTCTGGAATTGCATATGCTATAAATGCATTTGATATGAACAGGGTATTGTTTTAGAACAGTCACCAATGTTTACATTAACTTGCAATAAAAACGTTTTACATATAGATGGAACATAAGCTGTAATGGTGAGTTTGTTGGCAGATATAGTTGTATTTAAGTGGTTAAGGCAGTCCTTGAATGGAATGTTTTTTTAATGATGCTGCACATGGAGTGACAGTAGTAAAGGATGAAGGAAATATAGCATTGCATCCCCTCAGGAAGCTACAGCAGTGAAGTGCAGGAGGTAGTATTGCCTATCTGCAGTGGAGTCAGGGTGTGTCATATGCATGGCAGAAGAAAGTAGTTCTGTATTACATTGAATCAGTGTAAGTACAGCATTGTAAAATTTTTAGTGAAGTAATGGGAAATAAATCCATGTTACATTATTTAGAGTGTATTCACCATTTTTCTGTGTTATTTGTCCCTACCATTTGGCCATCCATGATTGTACTGAGCAATAACAGCAGTGGCAGTAGTATTGATTAATAAAGAGCATTGAGGGTGATTTTTTTTTGATTGTGCAGGCCTGTGATGTAGGGGACTGCTGTTAGTTTTGTTGTTTTTGTATTTGTAAGTTTGTAAAGAGGATTAGTTCATGGGATAGTTCTATGAAGTGCAATTTGTAGGTATGTGTTCATATTCAGGTGACTGCAGGTGGCAAGTGCATGGTAGGGTGATGCTGTTTAAATGAATAATGTATTTGTAGTATAGTAACAGGAGGGAGGGTAAGAGTGGTGAAGAGGCCGATGATCAAGCAGCAGAAAATGCTTATGGAGCTGTCTTTGTTGGCAAGTGGAGGAGGGAGGCATGGTGCAGAACCAAAAAAGGAATAAAATGTGTCCACCGCAGAAATGGGGAGGAGAGCTGAGGGATGCTGTAAAGAGGGTTGATGTAAGAGTGCAACATGTAAATCCTTCTGAGTTTGTTTCAGTGGGTTAATAGTGCTGCAGGAAAGAAATAGATTAGTGAGAGAATGCATGCATATAGAGAGTGTAGAGCCATAAGCATGGACGTGCACACAGGAACATACACACATAGATAGAGACACACATGCAAATTGATACACACATACAGGGGGCACACAGAGACATGCATACAGCAACACATACACAGAAGCAAAAGCACACAGATAGAGCTACAGACATATGCAAAATGTGCAGGTTTATGATATTATTTGTGTGTAGTAATTCTCAGACACTGGTAAGTAATCGGCTGTAGGCAAACAACAAAGCAAAAAGAAGAATGGCAGGCATACCTGATTTTTTTTTTTTTTTTTTTTGCTTGGTTGCTGAATTTGTTTGCTTCATGGTGTTTTGTATTATAATCTGCACATTCCATCCTTCAATAAGAGATCCAGAAACAAATGATTTGATACCTTTTATTGGACCGACATGGATGTTACAGAAAAAAACAAAGTGCTTTAGCTTTCGAACCAACCAGGTCCTTCTTCAGAAGCTTTGTGCAGTTTTTTCAAATATCCCATACTATTAACACCAGATTATATAGAAAAAGCAGAAATAATTCTCATTGGTTTAACATATACATTTAAAACATAATAGAAGATTACGTCGAAGCTAATTAACACCAGTATGCCTTTAACTGAGGGCCTCAGAAGGGCAAAGGTTATCAAGAATTCTCTACAGCCAGAGAGTTCTTGTCACATAAATTTTAAATGTCTCAGTATGCCAAGAAAGCATTCTAGTGATAAAAAAAAACAAAAAAACCTTGAGTAGCATTCTCTCTAATACATGTAAGATGAGCTCACAACTTACATTCCAATTGTCCTGGTATATTAAAGGACAGATAATGAAAGACAAAATCCTGAAATTAGGTATAACTGCAAGTTGAAAGCAAGCCTCAAATTAACCTACACATATAAAATGATGCATGAAAGTATCACTTGTAAGTGTAAGTGCAAAAAAAATAAATAAAAATTTCTTGTCAAGGACCCCCAAGAAAAGCAGACCATGAGCCTGATAAATGCAGATTTCAACACAGAGTCTGTATATACAAAAATGCACAGAATCAGTCTAAGCAATCTAAATGAAACCCAAAGGAATTACACCTTTAATGAACCCCAAGTAAATGAGATATGCATCTTAATATGAGCAGTTAAAATGTGACAGTGTGAAATCCACCACTGACAACTAATAGAAGGAAATAAATGCACACTATATGTGAAAACTAAGTGTTCTAGCCACATAACAACTGCCCCATGCCACGCCTCCACCCACACATATGTGTGTACATACACCACACCACACTCCCACACACACACACACACCTGCACACCCCACACAACCACAACACACAACAAATATAGCAAACACATTCCACACACACCACACCACGTACAACAAACAAAACACACATACACACCATACCCACAACACACAAAAACACAACACACACAAAACACACACATACATACATACATACATACATCAGTATACACACACACACTCAAACGCACTCACCACAGTGTTAAGGTGAAAAGTCAACAATGTAGATAACCATAAACTTACAAAATCAAAGGCCCGCTGAAGAACTAAACTGTTTATGTCCATCTTTTAAAGTAAAGGTCTATGTAAGTTTAAGTGGAATAATGTGTCATGTACCCAACATCAATGTTCAATCCATCCGCCACCATATTGAGAAGTAAAATAAGTCTAATTTCAGAAGCCCGTCTCTGTTGTGTACTGTTGAAATGTCCTTTAAGACCATCACAGACATATCTGAGATTGAGTGGTTATCCTGGGAGAAGTGCTGGGCTACTGGTTTCTCAATCATCTTGTGATTAATAGAATGTCGGTGTGAATTCATTCTAGTGTGAGTTGTTGGCTTGTCTCCCCACATAACCTGTGCGAGGACATTTCTTGCATTGGATAAAATAGACCACATTACTTGATGTACATGTATAATTCCCTGTATCCTGAATAGTCTGTTTTGTGATGTAACACACAGTCTGAAGTGGAAATGAGGTTACATGTCTTACATGTGCATTGATGACAGGGTCGTGTACCATATGATGTCATGGTATTCTGTTCGGTTCAAGTTGACTCCTAATAATCAGGTTGGCTAAATTAGGTGGTTGTTTAAAAGATAGTAGTGGTAGTTCTTGAAAAATACAGTTAAGGGTTTCATCCTCACTAATTATTGGATGGAGATCCTTAGTAATCTTAATGAGGAGTTCAAGGTCAGGATGGTATGTGACTACTAAGGGTATTCTGTTGGTAGTCATCCGCTCCTTATATTGCAGCAGCTGTTCTCTTGGGACCTGTGTTGCACGCTCCACTGCTCTGTCAATTTCCTGGATGAGTGTCCCTGCTCAATAAAGGTGTTTTTCACATCACCAGATGTGTGCTCTGTCTTCCTCATTTGAACAAAGGCAGTGATACCGGTGTTTGACTATATATAATAGATTTCTTTGTGTGGCTCGGGTGATTACTTTTTTGTGTAAGTATCTCTGTCTGTCTGTTGGTTTCCTGTAAAGACAGGTATGTAGGGTACCATCCTTAATAGTGACAGTGGTATCCAGAAAATGTACACTTGTGGCAGAATATTCTAGGAAAGCTTTATAGTTGGGTGGAGGTTATTAAGTTCTTGGTGAAAATCTTTAAGTGTGTCAGTGCCCTCTGTCCAAATTATAAACAAATCATCAATGTAACGGAAATAAGCTTAGTGGTTTATGTGTACAGTGCCTTAGAAAATCCTCCTCCAAATTCGCCATAAAAAGATTAGCATACTGAGGAGCCATCCTAGTTCCATTGTGGTTCCTATAGTTTGAACATAATGTTTACCATTAAAGCTGAAGTTGTTATGTGTCAGAATTAATTCAGTGAGTTTACCCACAACCCAGGGTCAATGTTGGGGTCCAATTTTGTCATGCAGGTATTTGAGGCAGGCTGAAATGCCATCTGTGTGTGGAATATTAGTGTAGAGGGAGGTTACATCCATCGTGGCAAAAGGGTATCAGGTGGTAAGTCCTTAAAACCAGAAAGTTTATGTAGGAGGTGAGTAGTGTCCTTGATGTAACTATCCCTTTGTATAACCAGCGGTTTGAAAATAGCTTCTACAAACCCTGATATCCCCTCTGTCAGGGTGCCATTACCAGAGACTATGGTCTACCAGGATTACCAGGCTTATGTATTTTAGTGTATTTTTTGTGTGTTGTGGGTATGGTGTGTATGTGTGTTATGTTTGTTGTGTGTTGTGGTTGTGTGGGGTGTGCAGGTGTGTGTGTGTGTGTGTGTGTGTATGGGGTGTGGTATGGTGTATGTACACACATATGTGTGGGTGGAGCGTGGCATGGGGCAGTTGTTATGTGGCTAGAACACTTAGTTTTCACATATAGTGTGCATTTATTTCCTTCTATTAGTTGTCAGTGGGTGGATTTCACACTGTCACATTTTTAACTGCTCATATTAAGATGCATATCTCATTTACTTGGAGGTTCATTAAAGGTGTAATTCCTTTGGGTTTTCATTTAGATTGCTTAGACTGATTCTGTGCATTTTTGTTATACACAGACTCTGTGTTGAAATCTGCATTTATCAGGCTTATGGTCTCATTTTCTTGGGGGTCCTTGACAAGTATTTTTATTTATTTATTTTTGCACTTACACTTACAAGTGATATTTTCATGCATCATGTTTATATGTGTAGGTTAATTTGAGGCTTGCTTTCAACTTGCAGTTATACCTAATTTCAGGATTTTGTCTTCATTATCTGTCCTTTAATATACCAGGACAATTGGAATTTAAGTTGTAGCTCATCTTACATGTATTAGAGAGAATGCCACCCAAGGTTTTTTTTTTTTTATCACTAGAATGCTTTCTTGGCATACTGAGACATTTAAAATTTATGTGACAAGAACTCTCTGGCTGTAGAGAATTTTGATAACCTTGCCCTTCTGAGGCTCTTCAGTTGAGGCATACTGGTGTTAATTAGCTTCTCGACGTAATCTTCTATTATGTTTTAAATGTATATGTTAAACCAATGAGAATTATTTCTGCTTTTTCTATATAATCTGGTGTTAATAGTATGGATATTTGAAAAACTGCCACAAAGCTTCTGAAGAAGGACCTGGTTGGTTCGAAAGCTAATAAAGCTTTGTTTTTTCTGTAACATCCATGTTGGTCCAATAAAAGGTATCAAATCATTTGTTTCTGGATCTGTTTTTAAAAGGACCAATACGGCACCTACAACATTTTTTTTGCATCCTTCAATAAGGAAATGCAATAGGGTAGCAGTGTAGGTGTTGCTTAATGCCATGCATGTACACATACATAGATATACAGATACAGAGATATACATGAATACATATATACAGGTAGACAGATATATGGTACTTTATATTGTGAGCTATGTTGATACGTGAGGTTCAGGACAAATGTTGTATGTGAAGTAAAATATTGTTTGTTGGTATAGCACAGCCAACTTTGTACAGATGCTACTGGCAAGTCTGTTACTGATGAGCAAAATCAGGGGTTGGCAAATGGCAGGGTAGAAAATGAGAATAAAGCTGTCCATAGCACTTGAAATAATGCAAAAAGGATATATTTTTCACAACTGAAGGACAAATTGCAATAAACTGCTTATAACCATGCAATGTAATAGAAAATTACTGTCTCTTTCCATACATGTGATCCACCTGAGGCCAATGCACCTAGTGAATACTAAGTCCTGTGATTTGATGGAGTGGCTTTCTGAGGCTGTGTGATGTCATATGCCCTTCATCCTTTAATAGTCAAAGTGCATGTGGAACATAATTAAAAATCCTGAAAATGTAATAACTGCCTTAAAGGCAGAAATGCAAGTAAATGTATCAACAAAGTGAGCATTACAAGTTGTGCTTCATGTACATGTTAAACACTTATATTGAAAAGAAATTTAAACATTCTTGCATGTTGTAAAAGACTAGACTATTCACATTGCATGTACTTAGCAATTATGCAATTCAAGAACCTTTACCCTGCTATATGTATGATTACATTGTTATACAGTTTATTGTGTATATAACTATATATGTGTAAGAAAACATCCCAGTTAATATAGATTCTTAGAAAAGTGCAGTAGCATGGTATATCAAATGATGTAAATAAGTAGCTATGTTAATTGTATTGTTTTTAATTGTAAAAGAAAAAAGAAACTCCAAATTTGGAGTATGATAGTGTAAATGCAGGTCAATTCAATGTAGTAATGTGCATCAGTGAATGGGCTCACCCACAATAGAGTAAGAGTGCATTCATTATTGATGCGATTTACTGGCTATTTAGTGGCTAAAATGAATGACATGCACATCTTATCCAATTCCTTTGTACCTGATAAGTGAGTCTTCGAATTTATATTTATTGATCTGTCATGACAGCTGTAGGCTGCAGTGTGACTTTGTTAGTATTCAAAGATAGTCTGCAATCAGGGCAACATTGCTGGAGAATTAACTAAATTGGCAAATATACCAATAAGTACTTTACATTTTTCTTTTTTCCTTTTCAAGTAATGACATATAATGTTATTTACAAGTGAAACATAACATTTAAAATTCAGCAAACAGTATACATAGCATAAAAATGGTTTATTTTCATCCTGCATATCTTCTGGCTGCCCTTGTTCTTGTTTTTTTGTGTTTTGCTAGCAAGAGTGATAAATATAAATGGGAAACCTTAATTATGTTCTAAAAATGAATTAGATAAGATTTGCATGGGACTGGTTTTAGCAAGTAAATGGTAGTTTACTCACCTGGTAAAGGTGATTGTGGGGGTATACATCTCTGAGGCACTCCACCTTCTTTACACATGGGTTGTGTCCACCTGATAGGTTGCTTGATGCACATGTGACTTCAAAGAAGTCCGACCCCCTTTCCCTGTGGCATAGCCCTTCCATCATTAGTTCGAATTCTTCCAATGTTGTACCTACTAAGGATTAAATGATTCTAAATTGTTAGACAATGTTGACGTGGTAATCAACGTCAATTCCATGTATAAAAAAGAATGGACAATACCAGTTGTGTTTCTGTGTTTCTATTTATTTCTATTGCTAATACTCTAAAAACTACAATAGGATCAGTATCTGAGTATCGTTATAGCATATTGTTTCAACTGTTGACAATCACCCTGACCTCTCTTGTTATGTGATAGTGTTTACGCTGGCAAGAGGCTGTTTTAACTTCCATTTTTCTTAGGGTGGGTTGTGGAGTGTCTCAGAGATGTATACCCCCAAAATCACCTTTACCAGGTGAGTAAACTACCATTGTGGGGGATAATCTCTGAGGCACTCCACCTTCCTTACACTTGGGTTCTATCTAAAAAGCAGTTCCATGTAAAGGGTGGGTCAAGAGTTCAGAAATTGTCCTTAATTTCCAATGTCTTGATGTTAATTTTAGTTCATGTTAATAGTCTCTGACTTAGCTGCCAGCAGTACTGATTGTCCAAATTGTGATTTTGGCTGCCATGAGACATCTACCCTGTAATGTTTAGTGAATGTGTGAGGAGATGCCCAAGTAGCTGCTGCACAGATCTCCTCCACTGTAGCCCAATTTCTTTCTGCCCATGACGTGGCTACTGCTCTTGTAGAATGTGCCTTGATGTCAGTAGATGGAGTGTGGTGTGATGCCTTATAGGCTTCTGTGATGGCTGTCTTTAGCCAAGCAGCTATTGTTGATCTGGTGGCTGGTTGCCCTTTTCTACATCCTTGCATGCTGAGAAACAGCCTATCAGTTTTGCGGATAGTAGATGTCCTGTTGACATACAGTGTCAGCACCCTTTTCATGGCTAGGAGTTCAAGCTTGGGGTCAATGGCAACCTCTTCTAGAGGTAACTGTGTTGGTAACTTTATAACCTGTTGAGAGTGGAACTTGGTATTAACCTTGGGGACAAAGGATGGAATCATCCTTGGTTCGATTGTCTCATCATTGAAATTTAAGTATGGTGAGCAGTAAGATAGTGCTTGTAACTCACTGATCCTTCTGGCAGAGCAGATGGCCAGGAGGAAAATAGTATTGAGAGTTACCATTTGAGGGTGACAGTATCTAGGGGTTCAAAGGGCTAGTCTGTCATGGCCCTGAGGACTAGGTTTAGGTCCCATGGAGCTGTCCATTGTCTAATTGTTGGGGGTACGTTGGTGGATGCCTTTAGGAATCTGTAATATTTCTATGTGTGCCAGTGTTATACCTTCTATGAGACCCCTTGCTGCCCCTATTGTGGCTACTTGAACCCTTAGTGAAGCAGGTAATAGCACTTTTTCCAGGCCATGTTGTAGAAAGAGTAGAATGTCTGAAATCATGACTGAAGTGGATTGATATTGTTCCATAAGCACCACTTTGAAAAAATCCTCCACTGCCTCTGATATGTAGAGGTTGTGGATAGTCTTCTGGATTTGGTCATGGTTTCAATTACTGATGGGTGGTAACCTATGCCTAACAGTCTCTCCCTTTCAGGAGCCAGGCTGTCAGTCTGAGGTTGGATGTATTGGGGTGGCATATGGAGCCCTGTGTGAGAATGTCCTGTCTGCATGGGAGTATCCATGGGTGGTCTAAGGCCACGGCTACTACATTGTGAAACAAGTTCTCCTGGGCCAATAAGGCATGATCAGTATCATCCTTGGTCTGGCTCTGCAAATCATCTTCAGAACCAGTGGGATTATTGGAATTGGCAGGAATATGTATGCAACTTGAAATTTATTTTATTTATTTAGCTTTGTTGACGGGTAAGTGCACTAGACAAATCCTGCCTATTTTCAGGCACGACCGGGGAGGTGGGTACAGATGAATGCCAACTGACCTTGAACCAGATTAAGCTGTTGGTGGTATTTTTAGTGAATGAGGAAAATTTGGCCAGGACACCGGGGAAATTCCCCTACTCTTTTGGATAAGTGCCATGGGATCTTTAACATCCACCTGAACTACCACCAATCCAGGCAGATGGGACCTCGGTTTAACGTCTCTTCCAAAAGATGGTGAAATGTCCAGGTTAAGGAGAGTGTATCCACCCCTATTGCCTTGTGGTCCCGAAATTGGTAGAAGAATTTTGGGCACTGGTTGTTCTTGTTGGAGGCCATCAGATCCAATTCTATGGGGCCCCAGCATCTGTTGATGGCATGGAATGTGTGTCTGTGTAGCATCCATTCCCCCAGGTGTATCTGTTGTCTGCTTAACCAGTCTGCTGTGGTGTTTAACTTCCTGGCTAGATGCATAGTGCTTAAGCTTGCTAGGAATTTTTGAGCCCAAGGTATGAGTTTTTCTGCCTCCTTTTGCATTGTTTTGCTTTTTGTTCCCCCTTGTTTGTTGATGTAGGAGACTGTGACCTGATTGTCTGAGTGGATCAGTACATGTTTTCCTTTTGCTAGACCTTTGAAGTGCAGTAGTGTGAGGGGGACTGCTCTTAGTTCTAGCACGTTTATGGGCAATTTGGTATCGGGTATGGACCACTTTTCTTGGACTGTTTTGTGACCAGTAGTGGCCCCCCATCTGGTGAGACTGGCATCTCTGTCTATGTGGATGTCTGTCTGTATCTCTAGGGGCATGCCTCTTAGGAGGTTGTGTCTGTTTAGCCACCAGTGTAATGACTGTGTTACTTTTGGAGGAATTGATACAACCTTTGAGAAGCCTAAGTCATACATTGGGCCCTGATCTATGAGGAATGACAGTAGTGATCTCATACGCCATCTTGCCCAGGGTATGGTATCTATACACGATGACATTAGGCCTAGTCTATGGGATATCACCTCTATGGTGTTTTGTCCAGTCTGTAGGAGTTTGAGTACTGCCATGATTATGGTCTTTGCCCTCTTTTGGGATGGCCTTACTGTCCCTTCTGCCATGTCAATTAAGTTACCTAGGTGCTCCAATAATAGAGATGGTACTAGTTGGCTTTTCTCTGTGTTTATTACCCATCCATGGTCTTGTAAAAACTTTATTGCCACTGTTGTTTCTCTTGTTGACTGGCTTACCAACCTGGCCTGGACCAACCAGTCATCTAGATATGGTATGACCTGTATTCCTTGTTCTCAGAGTTTTGTGGCTAGTATGATGGATACCTTGATAAACACCTGAGGAGCAGATGCAAGTCTGAAGGGGAGGACCTGGTATTGAAAGTGTTGGCCTAATATGTGGAAACATAGGTATTTTTGATGTGACAGTCTTATGGAGATGTGTAAGTAAGCATCCTTCAGGTCTATAGAAGTAAGTATGTTGCCTGGTCTTATGGCCTTTAATGTGGACCTGATGGTCTCCATCTTGAATGGCTTGTAGGTGATGTTTTTGTTTAAGAATTTTAGGTCCAGCACCAGTCAAAGGTCCCCTGTCCTTTTTGGTACTGTGAGCAGTATTGAATAGACCCCTTGTCCTTCCTCTTCCTTGGGTACCCTTCTTATGGCATTGTTTGAAATTAATTTGAGCAGGATGTTCTGCATTTGCTCCAGGGAGGCCCTGCATTTGGTTACCGGTGATGTTATCAGTCTTCCCTGCCTGGGAGTTTGGGTGAATTCTATTGCATAACCCTTTTGAATTATTTCTAGGACCCTTTTGTCCTGTGTGGCGTTGATCCATTGCCGTGCAAAGTATGATAGTTGAGCTCCTATTACTGGGACATGATAGTCATTGGTTTGTGTGCCCCCTCTTACGGTGCTGATATGTTCCTCTGCCTCTGCTGTGTGTCCCTCATGCTCTGAACTTTGTGTTTGAGAAGTATGGGTTAAACGATGGTCTTTGGGTCTGTCCCCTGTATATGACACGTCCCCTACATCTGTCATAAAAGGGCTGGTTGCGTATGTGTGAGCGGGATGGTAGGTAAGTTGAATTGCTTGCTCTTTCCTTACCTAGTGCCTTACCCTCTTCCTTGCCTTGGAGGTATTTCTCTAGACCCTCCCTAAAAAGTAAATTGCATCTGCATGGTAGTTTGAATAAGAGGGATTTGGATTTGCTATCTGCATTCCACAACTTCATCCAGATGCATCTCCTTGCTCTGTTGATTAGTGTGGCTGCTCTAGCATTAATCTTTAGGGAATCTACCACCATGTCTGCCAGGTACTTAGTTGACAGTATGGCATTCTCCAGCAGGACAGCCTCAGGTGCCTTAGTGGTCAAGCTCTTTTGAACTTCCTGCAGCCATTCAAGTTGTGCTCTAGCGGCTTAGATGGCCATGGTTGTAGCTCTGGCCCCAAGTCCTGATAGCTTGAAGTTTTTCTTTAAATATCTTCCAGTTTCTTATCTACTGGGTCCCTTAGGGCAGAGGTCGACTCGGTGGGCAGTACTGTCTTCCTGTTAAGGGATGCAATTTGAGGGTCCACTGAAGGTGGGGTGCACCAGGTTTTTAAGGTGTCGGCATCTAATGGGTACATCTTGTCCCATGACTTTCTCTCCAGAATGCGGGCTGGGTCCGCCACCTCCCACTCTTTTGAAACCACCTCAGAAATAGCCTCGCAGATGGGGACAGTGTCTGCTGTCTTTTGGGATGGTTGAAGGGAAGGGATCAGCTTAGACTGTGTTGGGGGTGGGTGTGTCAAACCCCACTGTTGTCATGATGCTGCATACCAGACTGGGGATTTGGTCTGGGAAGCACCATTCTGTGTTAGGGATTGCGGGTCATTCTCAGAGTCTTCCTTGATGTATTGTCAGTCATGGCTTGTCTAGTATTCTTGTCCACTGATGTGGTGGCAATATTAGAGCTGGTGGAATGGCGTCCTGACTTTGTAGTAGCGCTAGATGGGGAAGTAGATTCTTGTGAGGTGAGCTCTGTCAGCTTGTCCCACATTGCGGACATGAGCTGTTGTTGTAATTGAAGCACCTGTTGGCTTTGCAGTAAAATGGAATTTGTGTCCAATGATGGTCGTTGTTAGGGGGGAGTGTTTTGTGAGGTACCCTGGTTTGGTGAGTGGATGGAAGGTGTTGGCTGTGTCCTCCTCTGGAACATCATGTGAGGGGGACAGTGGGTCCTCTGCAGGAGGTGCAGAGTCTTCCAATTTGGGCTGCTGGGATTGGAATACTGCATAGTCTGCAGCTCTTGGATTTCCCCATGTCTGTGAAGAAATGGAGAGAGAGGGGGGAGGATTAGGGAAGAGTGTCTTTAATAGCCCTAATAATAATAATATCCTTAGAGTCAGTTAAAATACCTATTGGATTTTCCATCCGTAAGACCAGCTAAAGTGCTCTGTGAAGTATCACCCAGGGCTTAGTAATGTACATGCAGAAGGGAAGTAAGGAACTGTAGTGCAGTTATGAAGTGTTCCTCTTCCCCCCAGCTATAATATTAAACTATGGCAAGGGATAAAGTCCTTCCAGCATTGTTACATTTCTCCAAGGGCGACTGAATACAGAGAGGGGTTTATAATCTGTTCTCCTGCCGTGAGATGGCTAGCGAGTCACCAGGAACACTTTGAGCTGCTTACAGTGCAGCATGAGGAGTTTTGCACCACTCCCCTGCCTCGCACATGCACAGAGAGGTGCAGTGTGCATGCGCGAGTGTAGGGGACATGCGGGCAAGTGCACGAGCATGCAGATAGAGTCGCGTGAGTAGCACATCATCGGAATGCCAGGAGGTGCTCAGAAGAAGGAGAAGATGGCTGGAGAGATTGCAGGGATGGCACCCACCTTCCCTGAATACACAAAAGAAGAGGAAGGTGTGAAAAGGCACCATGTTGAGTTGGGGGCTTGTCAGATAGAGGATATGTGGTGTTACAGTGTTTTACGCAGCTTTCTCTCCCCCCCTATTGCTCAGGCCGACTGGTTCCAGAGGACTGCACACCAGGAAGCAGACTTTTTGTCCCATAAGAAATGGGAGGTAAGGAGCCACAATATAGATGAATCCCTCTCACAATGCAAGGCAATAGTATACAGTGAGGCATAGTTGAGAAGTACCCCTAAGACTGCAAACAGGAGTCATAGAGGTTTCTCTGCCCAGTACTAAACAGTAGTGGGTGCAGTAGCTAAACTGGGACCGCTAGCAGGAGTCACAGAAGCCTGCTTGGATTTCATCTATTTTGAAACATCTTAGATCGCTGGCAGAGAGTCCAAGGGAAATATGGAGGATTGGAAAGATTGCTGCTTGGTGTGCAGTACAGGAATGGAAGGGTCTGTTAATTTGTGAAAGTAACAGATTGTTAGGTATGATCTTGTACTCAAATGCTGGAAATCACAAGTCTTGTTTGGTACACTACAATAGTTAGTTGCATGCTTCCTAAGCTAACTATTTGTCTTAAATTGTGACGCAAAGTCATTGTATGATTGCAATATAGCTAGCTCTAACTGCTGTCAATAATTCTGCTATATCAGCGTAATCTCTTACCTCTTCGTTGTGATGAAATGTTGATTTTTTAGAGAGCTATTTTTTGCATGTTGCAACCTGTCCGATGCCCATTGAGAACTGATGATGGAAGGGCTGTGCCACAGGGAAAGGGGGGCAAACTTCTTTGAAGTCACATGTGCATCAGGCAACCTATCAGGTGGACACAACCCATTTGTAAGGAAGGAAGAGTGCCTCAGAGATTATCCCCCAGTAACAAGGGATAAAGAAGTGTGTCCCCATATTGCAGCCTAACCTCATTTTGGTCTGAAATATCATGTGTCTGTGTAACAAATGTTGGCATATATAATTGGATCATATAAACTTGAAGCCATAAGACAAACTAAGCCACAGTTGCAATATTACAGTGCCTTTTGACATTTGTGCTGACCATGTAAGAATAAAACATTTGGCCTATGTGACTGCAAGCAGGACACAGGGTAAGTCCAGTTCCCTTTAACTAGTCTGTAGTGCTTATCCTTATATGGACAGGCCAAAGTGCTTGTTAGTGCAGTTTTGAGTTGGAAACTTATTTCTTCCTCCTGGACTTTGGTAACTGGTAGTAACAGCTGTTGCTAACCATATATGATAATAGAATGTACACCATCTATATTTGTGCTGACCAAGGATGAGCTCATACACATACCAAAGAAAAAGTATTACCTTATAAGTTGATGTTTGTGCTTGTTTTAAACCAATCATAGAAAACAATAGGAAATGATGATGCTGTCTTCCACTACATAAGCAAGCTAGCACACACTGTTATTTTGAAGAATGTACCACTTGTAATCTCTCGCTGTGATTATTGTTGTAATCATTAAATTCTTCCGCCATCAGTCTCATCTCCGTTTGTCTCCTTTCTAAGTATCTGTAATTGATAATTTACTAACTGTAATTTTTTCTCAACCCAACACCCCCACAATAGGAACAATAATGAATGTAGGCTGAGTACGTTATGGGCGAGGCCCCTCAGTTGGCCATAGCAGTAAATGTAATTGAATTGTGTTCAAGTCAAAGCATTATACTCTGAATTTGGAGTTTAACATTTGTTTTAGAAGTAGGAACAATACAAGTAAAATAGCTGCTTATTTAAATTGATTGCTATGACAGGTTACTGAATGTTGGTAAGAGCACTATATGGAATGGGAGGTAGTATCAGACAGATATATTTTTATATTCAGATTGTGGACCTGACATGTAAAAGAATGCAATAATATGGCTAGCAGGACATAGGTTCTTGAATTGCATATGCTGTGAATGCATTTAATGGTGAACAACCTATTCTTTTAGAAGTTCGAGGAATGTTGAAATGTATTGACAAAACAAATGTTTAACATATAAATGGAACATGAACTGTAATGGGCACTTTGTTGATAAATGTACTTCTATGTAAGTGATTAAGGCAGTTGCTAAATTTCAGGATTTTTTACATCTGTTACACATGCAGTTTGTATTAAATGATTAAGGGGACATGGAATCGCAGCTGCTGAGAAAGCCACACCACTGAAGGTCAGTGGTGTGCCTAAGCATACAGCACTGGGGCAGGGCATATGTATGGTACCAGACAGTAGTTTTGTATGACATGAAATTGTTGTAAGCAGTGCATTGCAATTTGTAGTGTACTTGTGGTACATAAATCCTTGTAGCAGTATTTATAGTGCCATGGAAAGGTTTTCGCTGGGTTTATCTGGTACCATGTGATTATCAATGAGTTTGCTGAGCAATAACAGAAGAGCATTGAAGGTGAAGGTCTTTTTGATTTTGATTGGGTAGTCCTGTGGTTTAGATTAGCAAAGTTCATTTTCTTTTTGCATTCCTAAGATTGTAAAAAGGATTAGTTTGCTCAATAGTTGTATGACGTGCAATCTGTACTTTCTTGTTCTTATTCAGGTGAGAGTAGGTAGCAGGTGCATGATAGGGTGATGCTCTTTAAATGACTGAAGTATTTGTAGTGCAGTAACAAGAGGGGAGGGGCGCAGGAGTGTTTAAGAGGCAGATGATTGAACAACAGAAGCTGCTTATGTAGCTGTATTTGTTTGGGAGTAGATGGGGTTCTGGGAAATATTTATTTATTTATTTCAGTGTTGGATTAATTAGGATGAAAAAGAGAAAGGGAATGAAATGTTTTAGTGCACAAATTGGGAGGGGGACTGAGAAGTGTAATACAGAAGTGCAGTGTAAGAGTACAAGATGTAAATCATTCTGGATTGGTTTCAGGGTGATGAGTGTACTGCAGAAAAGAAATGAAGTCATCACAGTATTCATACATAGGGAGTAGAGCAAATACATGCACATACACAGGAAGATACACACACAGTGACACGCACACACACACACAGTCAAGCATTTCTATGCCCTAGGCACTTTATATGCCTCTATTTCAGATGTGCTTTAAGTATACAGCTGTTTCTTAATGTATGGTATTAATGCTCTGCTGATTTCTACTGTGCTTTGTTTGTTTAGCCCTTTTTGCACTCCCAATCCCCTAATATAGAAAAAAACAAGGTCTCAGACACTGCAAGAAAACTGAAATGTAATCCGATTCCAGTCCCCTATAAGGAGTAAAAGTTTCTGAGGCTGGTTGAAAGCTGTAATTTCAATCCGAATTGGTCTCTGCTTATCGTCTCTGTCCTTGCCCACACTTCCTCCTCGCCCTGCTTTCCAGCCCAATAATATAAGTGCTTACCTCCCTGTGCTTTCCTCCACAGCCCACAACAGAACTCTGAGGGTCCCGAGGTTGAGAGGATGAGGGCAGCAAGACGCCTTCCCCCACCACCTGAATTACCGGAAAGGTATGTGCATGGCTTGCCACAAGGAGCTCCTCCGATACAGCTCTCTACAGCTTGAATTTGCCAGCCCCACTGATGCATAGTGTCGGCTCCCCACTGTCCCCACCACCACCCTTGCTCAGCTCGGTCTTATGTAGAGAGAGGTTGTGAGCTGAGAACCAATCAGCCCACATCTCCATTTGCAGCCGATACACCTTCACCACTATTGGCTGCTATATTGCCTTCTGGCTTAATCTTACCTCTTAGGATTGCTCTTACTCACCAGAATGATTCTTTTAACTCTACAGCTATGCTGTCTATTCCCCACTACCCTGACTCCTCCCCAACCATTACACCTCACAATTTCGCTTCCCACCTGTGGGCCTGTCAAATGCCTGCATGCCTGGCTTCTTGCTAATGCCCAGGAGGCCCCTCTCTCCCAGCCTCTGCAGATGTGCTACAGCTTGTTGCCTTCTTTGCTACTATAACCACCAATGAACATCGCCCTAGAAACACGCTACCTTTGCATTGCCCCATTTGTCGGCCATTCCATCCCTTACTGCTGACGCAATCCCCCCTTCCCTCATCTCAACCTCTCCTACTTGCTACACCCCTTTTACTCCACTTCCCCATTCCTACCTTCTCTGCCCCAGTATGATCAGATAGACTCACTCTCTACAGTAGAAAAAGGTCCTGTTATGCTGTACTCAGGTTCTTTTTTCTCCTACTTCTTATGTCAGGGAATGTCCACCCTAATGCTGGACATCTAGCAGCCCAACCATCTACCAAAACCCCTGCCCGTGGGCTCTGCATTGCCTCCCTTAATGTCTGCAGTCTCTTAAAAAAATGGGACTCCTTCCAGGGTTGGGTCCTTCAGCATCAGCCTGATGTTATAGTTATCAGCGAAACCTGGCTTAATCCTAGGATCCCTGACTCTTCCATTACCCTCTCCGACTACAACCTCTACCGTGTCGATCAGAAGGGTAAACATGGGGGTGGATGCGCCATTTACTGCAAGCCTTCACTTCATGAGCAGCTGCTCTCCACCCCTATACTAGGTCCAGGACCACAAGCACTCACACTTAAACTTACCATGGGACACTCCCAAACCCTGCTCCTGATCACTGTTGTTTACATTCCCCTTAGGGACCAAAAGGTGTCCTTCCTCTCATTACTTTCCTTTCTGGACACCCTCCCATCATGTACAGAAAAGATTATACTCAGGGACTTCAATATCAATTGGCTAGCTGGTGACACCACACCAGTCATGGATGCTGTTACAGCCCAAGACCTATCTCAAGTGGTCTCATCCCCAACCTGTTGGGATCTGCGCACTGGGTCTTCTTCTCAGCTAGACCTCATTTTCACCAACCGTCCACACAAAATCACTAATGTCACCATACTCCCAAATATCCTCAGTGACCACTCCCCCGTTCTCTGTTCCTGGACTTGCAAAACTCCTAGATCTCCCCTAAATTAATAACACAATGCAAACTAGGCCCTGGCAAGCTGACACTTCTTTAAGCTCACCGCAGCGGGATGGATTGGTCTTTTGTCACAAACGACCTTGACCTTGATAGAGCATTTGACCTCTTCATCCTGGCTTTCAACAATATCTGTGACAGATATGCCCCTCTCACCAATAGAATGGTAAGAGGCAGTACTGTGCCTTGGATCTCCAATCACCTCCTAGCCTTGATGTGGGTGAGGGACTCACTGTGGCAACTCTTCATTGAGTCCAGCCTATTGCTCGATAGGCAAAAGTACAGAGAGGCTTGAAACAAGTGTACCTGAGCCATGAGAAAAGCAAAAGCAGATTATTATAAATCCTCCTTAACTACCTCCTGGGGCTCAGGGCGTAAGTTCTGGAACAACATTAAAGAAATCTGTGGAAAAGACCCTAACCCTGTCCCTGACCAGGTCTTGGTCAATGGGTCTTTGACTTCTGACCCCAACCAAATTGCTGAAGCCTTCAATAACACCTTCTCAAACCTCAACTATGTTCTCCCCCTAACTTCTTTGATCCACTTTCTTCCATTGCCCTTCCTCCTCCCCAGAAGCCTCCCCTTTTTACCTATGCCAAATTACTCTCAAATCTGTGGAGCCATATCTCTCTAAAGCATTGAGCCATTCCTCCTTCAGCAGCGACTCCCTAGACATGAAGCTCCTTCGACTCACCCTTCAAGAGGTCTTATATCCACTAACTCACATTTTAAACCTCTCTCTGTGCCTAGGTAAATTCCCCTTCAAGTGGAAATCCACTGCCATTACCCCATCCTTAAAAGTGGGCATCGGTCCAATACCAATAATTACTGCCCCATCTCCATACTCCCGCCCCTATCCAAGGCCTTAGAATGGATTGTGTCATACCAACTCACTGATCACCTCACCAAATACAACCTACTCTGTAGACAGCAACATGGCTTCCACAAAGGGCACAGTACCAACACTGCCCTTCTTGAGTTTACCACCCACATACACTCTGCGTTGGACAAGGGTCACATCACTGGTGCAGTCTACATAGAACTCACAAAGGCATTTGACAGTGTCAACCACTACCTACTACTTGCCACCTTGTCCAACCTGGGTTTCTCCCATGATGCAATGGGCTGGTTTACGGACTACCTTAAGAACCGGTCCCAGCAGGTCAAAATAGGGAACACCTTATTCAATAGTCTGCCTGTCCTCTCTGGCATCCCTCAAGGGTCCATTCTTGGGCCGTTACTTTTCAGCCTATTCCTCAACTCCCTCCCCATGACCTGCCCCAGCAATCTACTACTATATGCGGATGATGCTGTCCTCTTCTCCTCCAACCCTGACACTGTCCAACTCCACCACTCCCTTCAGACCACCTTTAGCTGTGCTGAGAACTGGTTCTCCACTCAGCGCCTTACTCTCAACTATTCAAAAACCAAATTTATGCTGTTCTCCCACCCATGGAACACAAGAAAGGAGCTTTGCCCACCAGTTCTAACTTCAAACCAGACCCCTCTGGAGCAGGTGGGCTCCTTCAGATACCTGGGCATAACCTTGGACCCTGCACTTAACTTCCACCTTCATATTCACCACCTATCCAAGTCACTAAATGTCAGGTTGGGACTGTTATACTGTCTCAAACACTGCCTCACCCCAGATGCCCTCAGGCTTGCTGTCTCCTTCTCTTTTCTCTCACTGCTGGAGTACAGCTTATTGATCTATGGAGCAGCAAATACCACAGCCCTAGATAGTCTTCGTCTCTACTTGCCACCTTGTCTTGGGTTGTGACCATCTCATTCACACCTGCTCACTCTATAATGATACAAACTGGCTTAATCTTGACAACAGAATCAAGTTCCACACCTGTCTCATGGCTAAAAAAATTGCCCTTGGCCTCTCTCCATCTGGGCTAACCCCACTAGTTAACCCAGAACTCAAGTTGCAGCACACTCATAGCTCTGACAGCGATTGCTCTGTAATGTGTGTAGTGTAACCTACAGGGTACTTCCTTCAATAAGGGAAGGCAGTAGGGTAGCAGGGAATGACTCACTGAATGCTATGGCCATGACTGAAAGTAAAATGCCTGAACGACACTGTGAATGACTTCAAATGTGTCCTCCTGTGAAACATTTGAATTCTCATCGTCAGTCAGTTCTTTTGCACTATGTTTTGTGCAAAGCAAGGTATGGTAAAGAGCAGTGGCAGTACATGATGCATGAAAGGTATGCAAAACTATTCTTGAAAATAGACATGCTACTTCATGGAAGTACTGTGACAGGGTAGGTAGAATGCAGGTTAATTACATGAAAGAGTGAATCAGAAGACTGAAATAGCGAAGGGGTGCTTTTGTGATGTAAAAGAGACTGAGAGCTGTAGGCTAGGCATGCCATGTGAGATGCAGTTGATTAGCACAGTGCAGCCCACTGGTGAGGCATAGTGGCACAGCAAGCAAAGGGCAGTGAAGAATGTATGACGGTTACGTTTTGGTGACCTGTTGTGCAAATGTTGGTACCTAATCACATATTTTGGGGCGACTAGACAATGAACTGCTTTTTATTGCCGTCCTTGGCAGCAATTGAGTGATGGGGCAAGGTACTGTACATTTACATTATTGTTTGGCAAACGAGTTAGCTGCGATAGTTTTTTACATGAGTAATACAGCGAGATTGGCTAGATGAATAACAGAATGCACTCGATAGCACTGTATTTGTAGATATAGTTGTGGGAAGTTTCAGAGGTGATTTTCAGATGTGAAGCAATGATGTGATTTTTCTTATCTGAGTTTGCGGTAGTTTGAGAGGTTAGGTGTCTGCATGTCAAATGTGGGCATGGAGGGGGGTTATAGGGGAAATGGAGAGAAAACATTTCAAAGCTCAGAAGGGTTGTGCATGAAAAATCATTAAAGTATTGCCCAGCTGTATTTGATATTTTCCTGCCAGTGGTGTGACACATGCGGAACGCATCGGGAAAAGAAATAGAGTCATACAAATACATGCATAGATATATTAGCAGAGACAATTATATATAGGCATACACACAGGGACACAGAGACACAGAGACATAAAGATACACAGAGAGGCAGAAAGGTGTGCTGCTAAAAATATACAACAATAGGACATTTAGATGCAGAAAGTGTGGAATTCCAAATGAAGAGACGCCCAGGAATATGTCAGTAGTAGCTATTGCTATGCAGTATGCCATCTTGCTTTCCACCGATGTAATTTCAGCTCTGTGACATTCAATATACTGCGCAGAAGATAGGCTGCTTTAACATGTTAGATGTACTCGAGGCTTGTGAATAAAAACAATAATCTACCTCCTAGGAATAGGTGCTTAATATTACTGCAGTATATGTAATATCTTGTCCATTTCATAAATTTAACCTCGTCTAATGTTGTACCCTGACCTTGTTCGAAGCTGCATGTCGCACAACCTCCAATGTTGATTGTTCTGACCCCCTCCTACTGTATTACCTATTTCATGTGTTGCATCACATGGTGTGCTTATGTATTGTGTATTTGTATTTCTCCCGGGTCATGCCTGGAAATAGGCATTGGCATGCCTAGTGCACCCAACCCGCTTGCAAAAACAAATCAATAATAAATAAATAAATAACAGTGAATCATAATGGGAAGCTATAGTATAGTGCTAAGGTATGGCCACTGTGGGAGAGACATCATTGAGTGATTCGTAACAGGAAGGGCTTGGTGATTTTGTTATCAAGATTTGCAAACTAATCAGATATTTAGGGAAGCCTAGACAATGCTGGCTTTTCTGTATTATTTTTTTGGCAGCAATTAACTGACTGGGTAAGGTATTGCACAGCTAGCCTATCAGTGAGTGGCACAAGACTTGATGGCGTAATGTTTTACATGACTAATATAGTCAGGCTGGTAAAATGAATAACAATACGGACTCAATAGGACAGTAGCTGTAGACATAGTACTGACATGTTTCACAGGTATTTTTGGTTCCATGTTGAAACAGCGATAATGAGAGGGTAAGTTCAATATTACTGTCTTGTTTTTGGGGACCCCAATAATAGCTGTCTTCACCTTTAGTGCCACACATAATGAGCTATCTTGTAAAATGACTGCTTGGTATCCAACCCTAGATTCAGTGATAATTGAGCATTTCACCTGGGCAGGGAAGGGGGTCTATGTGATAACGGTGAATACCTAAATGTGATCACCATTGCTCGGCTCAGTCAGAGTGCGAATGCATTTTCAGCACTCTGACAACCCTAACACACCAGCACAATGGTGCCAGGACATTTTACTACTTTCTGTGGGGGGCTGTGCCCTCACCACACCCTCGTTGGGGCTTCTCCCACACCTCCTGCCAAGAATTCTCAACTCCAGTGGGGTGCATGTCGGGGTGAAAGTAGTAAAAATAAAAGGTTCAGGTTAAGGCGCAACAAAATTGCACCAGTGCCCGACCCGAACCGGTACCTCAGCCACCCCAGCCATTAACCAATCTCTGGCCTGTGACACAGCTCAACCAGCAACTGCAGTGCCACTCCCTACAGCCTCTCCACCTTGTCCTGGCCTCGCGTGTCTCAGCTCCCCATGTGCGTATGTGTGGCGACATGTATAAGCCTGAGTTAGCCCACCCCTCATCCAGTCTCCCTACCTGTCAGTCGCAGTGAGTGGATTGTGCAGAGAAGGTGTCTCTGTAACAGACGTGCTTTTCCTCATGCACCCACTTCACGGGTTACCCATGGGAGGTGGTTGTGTAACTGAATGCATGTGTAAAATTCAGCACCACTGGCAATATATGCTAATATTATCAGGATGAAAAAAACATGAGTGGAACACCACCAGCACTCTAATGTATGCTGACAAAACAATAATGATAAAAGAAATTGTAGTACAATCCACAGCATGCTATGTGCTGATTACAACTAAAAAGAGGGATAAGAACACCACTGTCATTTGCATGTACATTTAAGAAATGAAGAAGCAAAAATCAATCCTGGTGCTACCTCCTTCAAGATGGAAACAGGCAGCCAATAACTTGTGTGCATTTTAGCCATTTCCCAACACTAGCTATTAATTTCCATTTAGACGTACTCATGTGTAAAAGGTGGAACTGCATCTTAAGTTTCCACGTGAAGAAGAAATCATTAGAAATATGAATGTAGGTTTTAAAGGTCATAGGTCTGTGTAGCTAAATCTTAGAGTTGGTTTCTGGGATAATGATTATGCTAATAGTAACAGTTTAGAAAGGGTTTAAATGGAAGCTAGGAGTAAGTCTCTGTGTTTGTATAATATATTGGTAACAGAGAAAGTCATGCCGCATTGAATTCATTTTGGCTGCTGTACGTTTATGGAAAGGATGCCCCTTGTACCTAGCAGAAGTTCAAGTTTGTGTCGGTTGGTTTACCTTATGGAGAGGCTGACCCAACCTTGCTACCTGACAGAAGATAGCTTTTTGAAGTTAGTTTCCACTTTGTAATGGCGGTTGCTATTTTGTACATGCAAGATCAGTGTTAGTTGCCATTTCCTGAGGGAATCTGATTTTGCAGATGTAAAGAGAAGATGTTGTGTATATGAATGCACACTTATTTGAAAGGGTTCCTGTCTGCATGTCGTATGTGGTGGGGGGGGTGGCTCATGGCAGGGAAAGTGCATGGGAAACACAGTGACCTGCAGGAGGGTAGCACATCATAAATCATCAAAGTATTTATTTATTATGTATTTTTTGCTGACCGGGTCAGTGCAGCAGACAAATTCTGCTTATTTTCAGGCATGACCTGGTGGAGGGGGATACAGATGAATGCCAAGTGACTTTGAGCTACATTAAGCTGTTGGTGGTATTTTAGTGAATGGGGAGCATTTGGCCAAGAGTTTTTTTTTTTTTGGCCAGCAACATTGTATAGCTGTATTTAATTTTTTGTTCTGTGACATGTGAGACCTGCTTGAGGCATGCAAAAGAGAGATATATAGACACAGATAGATCCATGGACATACAGACACTTACATACATGCATACATATATATAAATACACACACAGATATATAAAGACAGATATAGGCAGCCAAGCATACAGAAAAAGGCACAACACTTTGCTGATGGGATTGTGAGAAGATAGGAGATCTAGGTGCACAAAGTATGAAGGTAATTAAATCAAGAAACACCCAGCAGTATGGCATTGGTAAGAGCTGGCATACATTATATGATGTTGCTTTTAAGTCAAGGAATTTCATGTTTGTGAAGTACTATATACTGCACAGATGACTGGCTGCTTTGGCATGTTTGCTATTGTCAAGGCTTGTGAATGAAACCAAGAGCCCACCTATTAGGGATGGCATCTGAATACTATAATATCACAAAGCAGTGAATCGTAAAGTACAGCTATAGTATTTTGGCAATACATGCTGATTGTCCAAGATGCATCAGTGTTGTGAACCAAACACTGCCATAATAAAGCAAAGCAATGGTATAGGTATACTGTTCCCCGTAGTAAATTATTTTGCATGCCTGTCACTGTAAAGTGAAGACCATAAAACTGGTGCCTGTGGCAAAGATAGTTATTCATGACAATCAAGGTAACATTCTAATTTGCAAAAGGTGTGCAACATTAATTAATGGTTTGCTGGGCTTGAGCTGGGTCAAAACTAGGCAAAACACAATAAAACCTTTGAGGTGTGTCTGTCAGCATACATACATACAGAGATATGCACACATACATACATACATATATGCAGCTAGAGAGAGATATACGGGACTTTATATAATATGCTATATTGATATGTGAGGTTCAGTAAAAATGTTATATGTGAAGTAAAATACTGTTTGTTGGCATAGCACAGCCACCTTTGTACGGATGCTACTGGGAAGTCCTTTACTGATGACCAAAATTAGGGGTGGGCAAATGGCAGGGTAGAACATGACAATAAAAGTGTCCATAGCAGTTTTAAAAATGCAAAAAGGATGTATTTTTCACAACTGAAGAACTGACTGCAATAAACTGCTTATAACCATTCAAAGTAATAGAAAATTACTGTCTCTTTCCATACATGTGATCCACCCGAGGCCAATGCATGTAGTGAATACTAAGTCCTGTGATTTGCTGGAGTGGCTTTCTGAGCCTGCATGATGTCATATGCCCTTCATCCTTTAATAGTTAAAGTACATGTCAAACATAATTAAAAAATCCTGAAATTTAATAACTGCCTTAAAGGTATTAAGGCAAGTAAACGTATCAATAAAGTAAGCATGACAAGTTGTGTTCCATGTATATGTTAAACATTTATATTGCAAAGAAATTAAAACAGTCCAGCAAGTTCTAAAAGACTAGACTAGTCATATTAAATGTATTTAGGGCCTATGCAATTCAACAACCTATGCCTTGCTATATGTATGATTACATTGTTATACAGTTTAGGTTGACAATGTGTATATAACAGTATATATGTGTAAGAAGACATTCCATTTAATACAGGTTCTTAGAAAACTGCAGTACCATGCTATATCAATTGATGTAAATAAGTAGCTATGTTAATTGTACTGGTTTTAATTATAAAAGGAAAAATAAGCTGCACATTTAGAGTATCACACTGTAAATGCAGGGCAATTCAATGTACTAATGTGCATCAGTGAATGGGCTCACCCACAACAGAGTGACAGTGCATTCATTATTGATGTTATTTACTGTCTATTTAGTGGCTAAAACAAATGACATGCAAATCGTATCCAATTCCTTTGTATCCGATAAGTAAGCCTTTCAAATTTATATTTATTGATCTGTCATGACAGCGGTAGGGTGCAGTGTGACTTTGTTAGTATTCAAAGATAGTCTGCAACCATGGCAACATTGCTGGAGAATTCACTAAATTGGCAAATATACAAATAAATACTTTACATTTTTCCTTTTTCTTTTCAAGTAATCACATATAATGTAATTTACAAGTGAAGCATACCATTTACAATTGAACAAATAGTGTACACAGCATCAACACGGGTTATTTTCATCCTGCATTCTTACTGGCTGGCCCCGGTCTTAGTGCTTTCCTTTTGCTGGGAAGACTGATAAATATAAATGGGAAGCCTTAATTATGGGCTTAAAATGAATTGGATACGATTTGCATGTGACTGGTTTTAGCAAGCAAATTGCATCAATACTGAATGTAGGCTGAGTATGTTATGGGCAAGCCCCCTCAGTTGGCCAGAGCAGTAAATGTAATTGAATTGTGTACCAGTCAAAGTATTATGGTCTGAATTTGGAGTTTTACATTTGTTTTAGAAGTATGAACAATACAAGTAAAATAGCTGCTTATTTAAATTGATTGATATGACAGGTTAGTGAATGTTCGTAACAGCACTATATGGAATGGGAGGTACTATCAGACAAATCTGTTTGTATATACAGATTGTAGACCTGACATGTTAAAGAATGTAATCATATAGATAGCACGACATTGGTTCTTGAATTGCACATGCTGTGAATGCATTTAATGTAAACAATCTATTCTTTTAGAAGTTCGAGGAATGTTGAAATGTATTGACAAAACAAATGTTTAACATATAAATGGAACTGACGTGTAATGGGCACTTTGTTGATAAATGTACTTCTATGTAAGTGATTAAGGCAGTTGTTAAATTTCAGGATTTTTTACATGTGTTGTACATGCAGTTTGAGTATTAAATGATGAAGGGGACATGGAATCGCAGCTCCCTAGGAAGCCACAGCACGGAAGCGCAGTGGTGTGCCTAAGCGCACTGGACTGGGGCAGGTCATATGTATGGTAGCAGACAGTACTTTTCTATGAGATGAAATTGTTGTAAGCAGTGCATTGCAATTTGTAGTGAACTTGTGGTACATAAATCCTTGTAGCAGTATTTATACTGCCATAGAAAGGTTTTCCCTGGCTTTATCTGCTACCATTTGAGCACCAATGAGTTTGCTGACCAATAACAGAAGAGCAGTGAATGTGAAGCTCTTTTTGGTTTTGATTGGATAGCCCTGTGATTCAGGTAAGCAAAGTTCCTTTTCTTTTTGCATTCCTATGATTATAAAAAGGATTAGTTTGCTCAATAGTTGTATGAGGTACAATTTACGAACATATGAAATTTGCCAGCAGATAAAGGCCTAGAGGTCTATCAAGTCTGCTCGAATGTGCAGCTAGCACCCCTTATTCTGCAGCTGCCCCTCCTCCACCCTTCCCCTCATTAACCCTCCTCCCTTGTCCTGTCCCATCCTCATTTGAAGCAGTCCACTGTTCTACTGCATACCACTTCAGCAGGTAACGCATTCCACCCAGCCACCACGCTCTCTGTAAAAAAGTGTCTCCTTATCTCCTTCCTGAACATTCCTCCCTCCAGTCTCATATCATGGCTCCTGGTGTCCCTCCCCTCCCTTACTTTGAAAAGCCCCTCTGTACCTGTCCTGTTTATTCCTTTCATGTACTTAAAGGTTTCAGTCATGTCCCCCCCATCCCTCCTCTCCTCCAGTAAGTACATGTTCAACTCCCTCAGCCTCCTCTCGTATGATAAGTCCCCCAGCCCCCTGATCATCTTCGTCACCCTGCGCTGCACCCCCTCCGGTAACTTAATGTCCCTCTTTAGATATGGGTGCCAGTACTGCATGCAGTACTCCAGGTGCGGTCAACTAATGACCTGTACAGTGGCAGAATCACCTCCTCCCTCCTCGAGGATATACCCTTGCAATACAACCCAGCATTTTGTTGGCCTTTGCAGCTGCCTTCCTACATTGTGCCAAGTTGTTCATTGACCCTGCAATGAGCACCCCCAGATCCTTCTCCTCCTCTGTCTGGGCTAGCTACACTCCCTCCAGCTGGTAACTCCTCCTTGGATTCTTCATCCCAAAATGCAGTACCTTGCACTTTTCGGCATTAAACCCCAGTTGCCAGGTGTCTGACCAGGTTTCAAGTTTTGCCAGATCATCCTACAACCCCTGCCATCCCCCTAGGTCATCCACCACTGCTCCTACCTTGGTGTCATCAGTAAACAGACTGATCTTGCTCTTGATGTCCAATGATATGTCTGCAATGAATATCCCAAACAGCACTGGTCCCAACACCGAGCCCTGTGGAGCACCTTTCCTGAAGCTAGTTCCCTAACCATCTCACCAGATTTGAACCTGCTCCTGTGCCTACTAACTTACTTCCCAGCCTTCCATGCAGCACCAAGTTGAATGCCTTACTGAAGTCCAGATACAGGACATCCACTGCATGGCCCCATCCAGTTGCCTAGTTACCCAGTCATAGAACTCCACCAGGTTGGTTTGGCAGGATCTGCTCTGTATGAAGCCATGCTGTCTGCTGTACTGTAGTCCTTTGGCCTCTAGGAGGGCTACCAGCCTCTCCTTCAGGATAGTCTCCATTAGCTTACCCATGATGGATGTGAGGCTCACTGGTCTGTAGTTTCCCAGTTCATCCTTGGGGCCACTCTTGTGGAGGGGCACCACATGAGCCATCCTCCAGTCCTGAGGTACATACCCCGAATGTGGTGAGGCATTAAATAGGTCTGCCAAAGGTCCTGCAAGGACCTCTGCCAGCTCCTTCAGTACCCTGGGGTGGATGCCATCTGGGCCTGGTGCCTTATCCACCCTTAGTGCCTTCAAATCCTCCCGAACTCTCCCTCTCCATGATTTCCCCATCTGTCACCCCCTCCCCCCTGTTTCTGCCATTTCTCCCCCCTTGGGTGTCACCCCCCCTTCTCTTTAGTAAATACTGAGCAGAAGTACTCATTTAGTGCTTCTGCCTTATCGCCCTGCTTCCACCCAACCACCCTCCTTCCTAATCCTATGTGGTCCTTACAGATCCTTTTCTCTAAGTGTACCTAAAGAAGTCTTTCTCCCTTTCTTAATGCCTTGTGCCAGCCTGAGTTCTGTAGATGTCTTGGCTCCCTTACTGCCCTTGTCACCTCCTTGATTCCGTCCAAGTACTCCTCCCTGTCCTCCCCTCTCCCTGTTTTCTTGTACTTCCTAAAGGCAGCTCTTTTTCTCCTTACCTTTTCCATGACCTCCTTGCTCAACCGGCTTGATTGCTTAGCCCTAGCCTTCTTGCTCTGGGCCTTGAAGCAGGGTTTGGTTGCCTCCACTATACTCAGCTTTATGAGCTCCCACCTCTGGTTAGTGTCCATACTAGATTGAATTCTTGCCAGATACCCTTTTACCACTTCCCCATCCTTCCAAAGTCAGCCCCCATGAAGTCCAGCACTCTTGTGCCCGATTCCACTCTTTCCTTGTCCATGTCCAATGTGAGCCATGCTGAGTGGTTGTCACTCCCTGACAGCGGTTCCTCCACTGTAAGTTCTCTCACAAAGTCCCCATTTGCCAGCACAAGGTCAAGGGTATTCCCTAACCTGGTTGGTTCACTGACCATTAACAGCAGGAAGCTGTCCTGGAAGGCATCCAGCAGTACATGCTCCCTTCTGTTCCTGGTTCTTGGGGTACTCCAGTCCACTCCTGACATGTTGAAGTCCCCCACAATCATCACGCTACCCTTCTCGCAGGTCCTCCTGATCTGTTCTGCTAGTTCCCTGTCTAACTCCTCCGTCTGAGATGGTGGCCTGTACACCACTCCCATTCTAAGAATCCTATTCCTGGAATCCTGGACTTGCATCCAAAGTGACTCTGTACTACCCTCCTCCCCTTTCTCCCTTACACACTTCAGTCCTTCCTTCACATATAGTGCCACACCCCCTCCTTTCCCAATCACCCTGTCCCTATGAAATAACCTGTACCCTGGTACAGACAAGTCCCAGTCATTGCATAGGGTGGCCCATGTTTCTGTGATAGCTGCAATGTCCACCTCTCCCTCTGCCATGAGCACCTGTAATGCAGTTTTCCTCCTAAGGCTCCTAGCATTAAGGGTAAATTTCTTCAACCTGCCCCCCCATCCTGCCCTCCTTTACTAGCATCACCAATAGTACTTGCCATTTGTCCTTTGTCACTGTTATGGGGGGTAAGCTCATATGGTTTCCCATCCTGTGTTCTCTGCATGTCTCTTGCCCAATTGCCACCCCCCACTACTAATTTAAATTACCTACTTCCTCTATGTAATCCTCCATCCTCTGTTTCAACACTTTCTTTCCCTCCTCACTCAAGTGTAGTCTGTCCTTGGCACAGAGACTACTGTCCTCCCAGGTCCCTCCTCACCCCTCCAACAACTCATACCCTTTAGCACAACACCAGGTTCTTAGCCATCCATTAAATTCCTGTATTCTCAGTTTTCTTGTTGTGCTTGACTTGGGCACTGGAAGTATCTCCAGAAAAGTTACTGATCTTCCTGCCCCTCACACAATTGTCCTAGTTCCTCAAACCTCCTCTGGACTATATCTACTGTCTTGTCAGCCAGGTCGTTCATCCCAAGATGTATAATTAAATGAAGTTTGTCCCTACCCCTGACTCCTCTTAGTATTGAGTCCCCCAGCACTAAGATTCCACCACTCTTACTCCCTGCTAGCTGCCATTCATCTCCCTCTCTCATTTCCAGCTCCTCTTCTTCTTCCTACACATTATTTCCACCTGTTGCAATTTTCCCAGCAGAACTTCCTCCCGCTCCAGTTTGGTACAGGCATTTATCAATTACTCCTCTGATTTCATCATTTCCCTCCTCCACCTTCTTCCTTTCTAGCAGTGCAAAACTAATTTCTGAAGACCCTTCACAAATGCCAGCTCCCTCTCTCTTCATAGCAATCTGTTTTCTCCTTTCCACTCCATGACTTTTGCCACTTCTTCGCCTCCCCTCACAAGTCCCTATCTCCTCCTTCCATTTGTCATTTGTCTCCCAACCTGGTTTCTTCTGCAATCGTTCTTCCTGGCCTGGGCTCCCTTGTCCCTGCTTCCCTTCTTCTGATCCTCTCCTCACCACTGTTGGCTTAAATCACCATCCCTCATCTCCCATTCTTCCTCCCTCCAGTATTGGGCTAAACCCACCCCCAGTCTGCCTTTGCTGTCTTAGTTCCTCCTGCAGACCCTCAATCTCCTTTCTAAGTTTCTCTATGTGGTTGCACTAAACATCCTCCACAACTCCAGGCAATTTTAGAAAGATTGGTGCACCGCAGTTGTTGCAGCCTACCACCCTATCCATTGCTGTCATTGCCCACTAGCGACACCCCCACTCTTCCAGATGCAGGATACCAAACACTCCCCCAAGTCTCCCCTCCCCTGTATCAGTGCAAAACATTCTTTCTTAATTCCTCAGCCTCTTTGTTGTACACTTTAGAAAGATTGAGCAACTGCTTTTTATATTCCTAACCTTCCTATCTACACTCAAAAAGAGACTTTAAGTAACTATTGCACAACCTTCTCCAAACTCCTACTCCTCCTTTCCACAATGCAATAGCAATGCAAAGAAGTAACAATGAAAGCTCCTAGATTTATAGTTACTTCCCTTCCACTGAGATAGCAGTCACCTCTTCACTAGCTGCTGTTCCTTTCCTGGATGTCTGCTTCTGATATGACAGGTGCATATCCCTCGCCCATTTGAGGAAGTGAAGTCAGAACCCCTAGTATAAAGGAAATCATAGACCAGGGGCAGGTGGGTGAGGGTTGGGACCAACCCAAGTCTTCCAGAAACAATCAGGTAGCTGAGGCCCCTGGTCATGCCATTAGCACCCTTTCCCCATACTAACCTTTGCAGCTAGTGAAGCCAGAAAAATGAATCACAGTTCTACTCAAAGACCCCAAAATAGGTTTGCTACCAAAAGAAACAGGTCTCCAATTCAAACAGCTTCACCAACAACACATCAAAATAGGCTTGAAATTAAAGATATAGGTCTCTGATTCAAAGAACAGCCCCAGTTAAATCACACCAAATAGGTTTTAAATAAGAAGAAATAGGCCTCTACAAATGCAGCCTGCTACACAGTGAAACATCAAACAAATGAGTCCACTTATAGCCACCAAAACAGTTTTCAAAATTCCAACAGCCCCAAAACAATACCCTGCTAGTTCCTTAGAAGTAGTAAGAAAGAAAAAAATAACCTTCTACCAAGTAAAATCCACAAGAAACAATGTAAAAACAACAAGAAACTACTGTACTGTAACTCATCAGATCCTTTCCCTTCTAGTTCCTCTGAGAAGCCAAAGCAACTGACACCACCCCTGATTCAGTTCCACCTCCCTAGCTGAGTGAACCTGGCCAGACCATTAGCATCCTTCTCCCACTATGCACTAACCTTTGCAACTAGTGAAGCCAGCAAAAATGAATCACAGTTCTACTCAAAGACCCCAAAATATGTTTGCTACCAAAAGAAACAGGTCTCCAATTCAAACAGCTTCACCAACAACACATCAAAATAGGCTTGAAATTAGAAGATATAGATCTCTGATTCAAAGAAACAGCCCCAGTTAAATCACACCAAATAGGTTTTAAATCAGAAGAAATAGGCCTCTACAAATGCAGCCTGCTACACAGTGAAACATCAAACAAATGAGCCCACTTATAGCCACCAAAACAGTTTTCAAAATTCCAACAGCCCCAAAACAATACCCTGCTAGCCCCTTAGAAGTAGTAAGAAAGAAAAGAAATAACCTTCTACCAGGTAAAATCCACAAGAAACAATGTAAACATGACAAGAAGCTACTGTACTGTAACACATCTGATCCTTTCCCTTCTAGTTCCTTCTGAGAAGCCCTGGCAGTTTGTAGTTTCTTGTTGTTATTCAGGTGAATGTAAGTAGGAGGTGCATGATAGGGTGATGCTGTTTAAATTAATAAAGTATTTGTAGTGCAGTAAGAAGGGGGTGAGGTGCTGCAAAACTGTTGAAAAGGCAGATGATTGAACAATCGGAACTGATTATGTGACTGTGTTTGTTTGGGAGTGGATTGGAGGGGGTGGGAGTTCTGGGAAATATGTATTTAAGTATTTCAGTTTAGGATTAATTAGGATGAAAAAACAGATGAGGAATTAAATGTTCCAGTGGACAAATTGGGAGGAGGACTGAGAAATGCAATATAGAAGTGTGGTGTAAGATTGCAAGATGCAAATCTTTCTGGATTGGTTTCAGTGTGATAAGTGTACTGCAGAAAAGAGATGACATCATCACAGCATTCATGCATAGAGTGTAGAGGCATATGCATGCACAGAAACAGGAACATACACACAGATAGACACACACACACACACACATATACATCCATACACAGACACAGACCACAGACAAATTGTACCCTTTCATGAGGTTATTTCTGTTTGCTGGCCATCAGACATTGAGGCATAATCAGGTATGGGTAAACACCAAAGCATGAAAATGAATGGCAGGCAGACATGAGGTTTTTTTGTTTGTTGAATTTGCTTGCTTCATAATGTCCTGCATTATAACTTGTATCTCCAGTCCTTCAATAAGGGAGGCAGCAACATAGCAGTGCAGGGGCAGCTTAATGCCAAGACATAGGAACATAGCCACACATACAGACATACATATACACGCACACATACATACACAGACACACAGACACATACAGTACATAGACTCACAAACACATAGACACACACGGATAGACAAATTGTGCTGTTTCATGAGGTTATTTTTGTGTAGTGGTCTTCAGGCACAGGGAGTGATCAGTATGAGGCAAACAACAAAGCAAGAAAAGTAATGGCATGCACACCTGCAATTTTTTTTTTTTTGCTTGTGGAATGCGTTCACTCCATAGTGTGTGTATTGTAACCTGCAGGCTACATCCTTCAATAAGGAAAGGCAGTAGGGTATCAGGGAAAGCTCACTGAATACTATGGCTAGGACTGTAAGTAAACTGTGTGAACGATAGTGAGAATTAGTTCAAATGTGTCCTCCTCTGAAACGCTCACATTGTTATCGGCACACACTTATTATGCACAATGGTTTGTGCAAAGCAATGTATAGTAAAGAGCAGTGGCAGTAAATGATGCATGAAAGGTATGCAAAACTGTATTCTTGAAAACAGACATGCTATTTCATGGAAGTACTGTGACAGGGTAGACAGAATGCAGGTTAATTACATGAAAGAGTGAATCAGAAGACTGAAATAGTGAAGGGTGCTTTTGTAATGTAAAAGAGACTGAGGGCTGTAGGCTAGGCATGCCATGTGAGATGCAGTTGATTAGCACAGTGCAGCCTACTGGTGAGGCATAATGGCAGAGCAAGCGAAGGGCAGTGAAAAACTTATGATGGTTACGTTTTGGTGACCTGTTCTGGATATGTTGGTACCTAATCAGATATTTTGGGGAGGCTAGACAATGTACTGGTTTTGATTACCTTCCTTGGCAACAATTGAGTGATGGGGAAGGTACTGTACATGCACATTACTGTTTGGCAAATGGGTTAGCAGCAGTAGTTTTTACATGAGTAATACAGCGAGGTTGGCAAGATGAATAACAGAATGCACTCAATAGCATTGTACTTGTAGATGTAGTTGTGGGATGTTTCAGAGGTGATTTTCAGATGTAAAGCAATGATGTTTTTTTTTATCCGAATTTGTAATAGTTTCAGAAGTTAGTGTCTGCATGTCACATGTGCACATAAAGGAGGGCTTATAGGAGGAAATAGAGAAAAAACATAGCAAATCTCAGAAGAGTTGTGCATGAAAATCATTAAACTATTGCCCAGCTGTGTTGCATATTTTCCTGCCTCTGCTGTGACACATGGAGTAGGCATTGTGAAAAGAAATAGATTCATAGAAATAGATGCATAAGATATACATGCACTGTCAATGTTATAAAGGCATATACACAGGGACACAGACACACAGAGACATGCAGGAATAGATAGATATAGACACAGGCAGAAAGGTGTGCTGCTAAAAATGTACAACAATAGGACATTTAGAAGCAGAAAGTGTAGAATTCATCAAATCAAGAAATGCCCAGGAATATGTCAGCAGTAACTATAGGTATGCAGTATATCATCTTGCTTTCTATTCATAGAATGTCACCTCTATGACATTCAATATACTGCGTAGAAGATAGGCTGCTTTAACATGTTAGATGTGAGGCTTGTGAATGACAACAATAATTTACCTCCTAGGATTAGCTGCTTAATATTACTATATGAAAGAACAGTAAATCCTAATGGGAAGCTATAGTATTGTGCTAAGGAATGCCCATTGTGGGAGAGATCACTGAGTGATTTCTAATAGGAAAGGCTTGGTCACCTGGTTTTCAAGATCTGCAATCTAATGAGATATTTAGGCAAGGCTAGACAATGCTGGCTTCTCTGTTTCCTTTTTTTGGCAGGAATTGACTGACTGGGCAAGGTATTGCACAGCTAGGCTATCAATGTGTGGCAGAAGACTTGGAAGCATAACATTTTATATGAGTAATATAGCCAGGCTGGTAAAATGACTAATAATACAGACTTGATAGGACAGTAGCTATAGACATAGTACTGACATGTTTCAGAGGTATTTTAGGTTCCATGTTAAAATAGCGATAATAAAATCACGAGTTCAATATTACTGTCTTTTTTTTAGGCTCCCCAATAATAGCAGTCTTTGCCTTTATCGCCACTCATAATTAGCTGTCTTGTAAAATTACTGCTTGTTATCAAACCCTAGATTCAGTGAGAATTGAGAATTTCAGCTGGGCAAGGCAGGTGGTTGTGGAACTGAATGGATGTGTAAACCTCAACACCACTGGCAATATGTGCTAATATTATTGGGATCAACAAAACTATAACTGGAACACCACCAGCACTGTAATGTATGCTGAGAAAACAAATTAAAAAAAAAATTGTTGTACAATCCACAGCATTCTATGTGCTGATTACAAATAAAAAGAGGGATGAGAACACCACTGTCATGACCAATACTTAAGCTTCATTTGCATACACTTTTAGAAAATGAAGAAGCAAAATCAATCCTGCTGTTGCCTCATTCAAGATGGAAACAGGCAGCTATAACTTGTGTGCATTTTAGCCATTTCACAACACTAGCTATTAATTTTCATTTAGACGTACTCATGTGTAAAAGGTACAACTGAATCTTAAGTTTCTACTTGAAGAAGAAATCATTAGAAATATGAATGTAGCTTTTAAAGGTCATAGTTGTGTGCAGTTAAATGCTAGACATGGTTTCTGGGCTAGTGATTATGCTAATAGCAGCAGTTTAGAAAGGGTTTAAATGGATTAATGTCTCTCTGTTTGTGTAATATATTGGTAACAGAGAAAGTCATGCTGTGTTGAATCCGTTTCACCTGCTGTATCTTTATGGAGAGGATGCCCCTTTTACCTGTCAGAACTTCAGGTTTGTTTCGGGTTATATACCTTATGGCAAGGCTGACACACTCTGCTACCTGGCAGAAGACAGCTTTTTCCAGTTAGTTTGCAGTTTGTAATGCCAATCGCTATTTTATAAATGCAAGATCAGTGTTAGTTGGCATTTCAAGAGGTAACCGTATTTTGTAGATGTAAAGAGAAGATGTTGTCTTTATGAATGTAGACTTATTTGAAAGGGTTCCTGTCTGCATCTCATATGTGGGGGGGGCAGTTCATGGCAGGAAAAGTGCATGAAAAACACACCGAGCTGCAGGAGGGTAGCACATCAGAAATCAGCAAAGTATTTATGCATTTTTTGTTGACCAGGTAAGTGCAGTAGGCAAATGCTGCCTATTTTCAAGCATGACCCGGGCAGGGGGATACACATGAATGCCAAGTGACTTTGAGCTAGATTAAGCTGTTGGTGGTATTTTAGTGAATGATAGGCATTTGGCCAAGGTTTTTGGCTTTGTTGGGTAGCAATATTGTACAGCTGCATTTAATTTTTTGTTCCCTGGCATGTGAGACCTGATTAAGGCATACAAAAGAGAGATATATATATACACACAGATAGATCCATAGACATACAGACACAGACACTTACATACATGCATACGTACATACAAATACATATATAAAAGCAGACATATAAAGACAGATATAGGCACCCAGGCATACACAAAGAGGCACAAAAGATTGCTAATGGTATTGTAAGAAGATAGAAAATGTAGGCATACACAGTATGAAGGTAATCAAATCAAGAAACACACAGCAGCATGGCATTGGTAACAGCTGGCATACAGTACATGATATTACTTTCAATTCAAGGAATTTCATGTTTGTGAAGTACTATGTACTGCGCTGATGACCAGGTGCTTTGGCATGTTTGATGTTGTCAAGGCTTGTGAATGAAACCAATAGCCGACCTTCTAGGCATGGCATCTGAATACTATAATATCACAAAGCAGTAAATCCTAAAGTACAGCTATAGTATTCTGGCAATACATGCTGATTTTCCAAGACACATCACACTGCTGTCAACCAAACGGTGCTATAATAAAGCAAAGCAATGGTATAGGTATACTGTGCCCCACAGTAAATTATTTTGCATGCCTGTCACTATAAAGTGAAGACTATAAAACTGCTGGCTGTGGAAAAGATAGTTATTCATCACAATCAAGGTAACATTCTAATTTGCAAAAGGTGTGCAACAGTCATAGAGGTCATTAATGGTTTGCTCAGCTTGAGCTGGTTCAAAAGTAGACAAAACACAATAAAACCTTTGAGGTGTATCTGCCAGCAGCAGTAAGTTGCCTTTAGTGTGAATATCATACAGCAAGCAACAGAAACAGATTGAGCTGCTATGACCGTAACTGTTCTTTGCAACAGTCTGAGTTGTGTACATGTTGTGTCACCTAACAAGAGAAGCCTGGAAGGAAAAGTGACAGTTCCTGGTCCCAGCTCTAAAGAATACCTTCTGTATTTCAAGTAGTAGTACTGGGGGGGGATGCGCTTTTTGGAAAGTTTATTCCCTGTGCCCTGCTGATCATATACCTGGCATCTGTCCCGCAGGCATTGTGCTATCACTGTGTAATTTGCTCAGGTATCCTCTACTTTTGTTTACATTTCTGCGAACAAGCATTTTGCATTGGAATCTCATCTGCTGAGACCTGAAGATGTGCATGACTTGCAGGGACATTGGAAATGGTCAGCAGAGAGTGCCTTTGCTGTAGTCAAAAGACGTGATGGGATCTGAAGGGAAAGGGCATCTGAAAAGTAATCTGCCGCCCTCTGTACTGTAGAGCTACAACAATGCAAGTACATAGCAAGCATCTAAAAAAACTAAAGATAACTGGGAACAATACTGACAGATATGTATACTGGAAGTTTTCCTGCATGCTTACAGCCAAAAAGCACAATTTTAATAGATCACTTCCTGATTTGGTAGTACTGCTGCTTTAAGTACTGTCAGTGTTATTGTACCATATAATGCAGTCAGTTTGCTGTTTCTACATGCATTCAATGTGAGAATGACCTGCACAGTGGTTTTACAGACATTAAATGTATTTAACAGTGTGGGAGACAAAGTGTGGAACTTCATGGCTACACTTGAGTGTTGTGGTACTCACAAGACAGGAGTGAGTTCTATGCCTTAAACAAAAGATGGTAAGTCAACGTAGACACGCATCAGGATGTGTTTGTTTAGAGAGTGGTGTAGCTGCCTGTTGTGTAGCACTGCAATCTGCACAAGCCATTTTTTACAGGGTTTCACTATGGTAGACACACACGCAGCATTAGCTATCAGTGAACATAAATATCTATATGGATGGAAAGAGTTAATACCTTGCAAAATAATGCAAATAATGAAGCCTACCTTAGAATGCACAATGTCTCACTGTTTGTCTTCAAAGGAAACTTGATGATGACAGAGAAATCCAAACACAGCAAAACTGTATGTCAAGAAAGCAAAAAACAGGTCATTCAGCAGACACAATTGAGCAGTGCAAGACTCTGTGATCGAAAATAGTAAATATCCTTAGAAAGTCAGGCATCTTCAAAGAGCAGAGATGCATGCAAGAGGCAATGTATTTCACAAAAAATGTAAGTAGTACGATGCCTGTATTTATGGGTCATGTTGGCATTTGCAGGCGTAGGGATGCTACACTTCAATGGTTTTTATTTGCATGACTGTTACATCTGAAAGCAAGCAAAGGTGATACAATTTTGGACTTAGTGATGTCTTCTCAGACAAAGTGTCTGCTAGGAAGTTTATTATTTATAAGTATTGCTGCATTGTACCCGGATCCCCAAACCCAAAATAAACTCAGCTAAAGCTTTTTGACTTTGGATGCTCACTGGCAATATTTATTATGCTTTAGGCACAGTTAATTTGTTACATCTCCAATGTCATCTTTCTAATCATTCATATATACAGTACATATAGACAATTTGGACATAACAGTCCCCATATCCTTCTTGGAGGTAACAGTCCTGTCTTCTTTCTTGTGGATCATCGTCCTGCTCTTCTTCTGCTCGTCATGCTTCTCGGGGTCCAGACACCATGATCCGCCTCCCCCTTTTCCTTCACCACCTTCGGGTACCCGGTTACCCGGACCACTCCCCCTATGCCGGGTGTGGACACAATGATCCAACCCCTAGCTCTATGTCCTTCCCTCACCTCCCTCTTTACTCCCATGCCTGGGTTCCTTTGTCCCCAGCCTGTGGTACCTCCCCTCCACCCTCTGTCTGACCCCTGCTTTCTCTTGCTCCCCCTACTTTCCCAAAACAAACCACACCATGGCTACTTGTCTCCCCCCAGTGCCAGCGGGGTTCCACCTAGACCCCTGGCCCACCGGCCACACTCTGCAGCCCCCCTCAGGCCTGTGCCAGGCCCCTACCACAATGGCACCTCCTGTCTGTGCCTCAATACTCCTCATGCCTACCCCCGGTATTCCTTTTTCTTGCAGGGTCGTTGGGTGAGAATTTTATAGCAAGAAAAGAGGGCTAATACTAGTTACCTGACTTTAAGTGCCCCTAGAGGACTTTGTCTTAGCCCCCACCCCGGGCCCCACCTTCTGGCCAATAGCCAGTGAGCCTTACCTGCCTGTCACTCATCACTGTAGTGAGGTCACCAGGCCACTCCCCTCCTGTCCCCCACCCCTCACTCCTCCCTCCCAAAAGTTCTTTATCTCTGGCTGGGGCCCAGGACAAATTGGCCTGCCTTTTAGTGGCAAGCCTCCTTTCAAAGGGTTGCTGGATTTAAAAGTCTGTAGGCCATGCCCTATTTTATTGTAGCATTATAAATCAATCTCAGAATGAAGTCAAATGCTGTATATACAGACAAAAGGTATAGCATTTCCTTAGTGAAATACCAGTTATGTGTTGAGTTTCATGGCTGTTATTACTGTTTTGAAATAGGCATACAATTACAGTGAGAAGACAGAGTACTTGAAAAGGCAAAGGAGTGGCTGAAGAGAACATACTTGTGGCATCATACAAGATAATATAACAGAGCAAGAATGTTACCAAATACAATGGCATTAATATACTTGAAATATATAGAGGAAGAGGTAACGAGATAGATAATGCACCTTTTTAGTGATGTGGGAAAACAAAGCAAGCAGAAAATGCTATGCATTTTCTTTCACTTACTTCCAGAGTGATACTGCATCTATAAATTGATGTACCATCTTGCATTTTGCATACAAAATTTAGCAATATATAATAGAACACGTACTGAGTATTACATTGAAGGAGACTTCAGAGCCTGTAATGGATGTGTTTTGTCCAGTGAGGCAGTAGAAGAAATGTAAGCAATATAATGGCATCCGATACAGTAGCATTGTTCACCGTAGGCAGGACAATAAATGCGAGATTGCCTCTTTATATTTGGTAGACCACTTCTTTATGTCTTCCTTACATATATCTGTGACCTATGACAAGGTGAATCAGAGGTAATGGGATGTGGATCTTGGCACTGGGAGAATGCAACTGCTTGCAAGCTCATCCTGTAAAAAAATTCAGAAAGTGTTACAGTTTCTAATAACACTATAAGATGGCCCTTGCAAATCCTATGATATGTCCACAGATGTCCAGACCTTCACATAAGCAGCATGAACAGAGCTCCTGAAAATGTTAAGCAGCACGCCAGTAATTAAAACGTATACATTCTACACAAACATGGTTTTTCCTGTCTTGACATCTTGACAATTGTGCTGAGCACTGTGTTGGTAATGGGGGGGATGGGTTGAGATAGAGAGTCAGGGTTGAAATGAAATAGAAACAGAAATGCCAGAGTTACAGTCCGAATGCTGTGTACTCTGCCCCGTGTTGATGTCGGTGAAGTGCAGCATTGCGAAGCAGGAAAAGGTGATACACTCTTCTGGCTGATAATGTTGTCCTAGATAGGCTGTCTGCTACGAAAGTGCTTGGCTATCAATATTGCTGCATTTCAAAGACTTGCGGCCTTAAACACTTTGCAATAGAGCTCACTGTTTTATTGAAGCATAATAAATGTATTTCAGGATGAAGTCATCAGTTCTGCACGCAGGCAGCAGGAATACCATTCCCTTAATGAAATAAATATCATGTTTTGCATTCCATGAATGCTATTAATGTATTGAAATAGGCATACAAGTACAGTCAGAAGACACATTACAGAAGTATGTCTTATCATGCTTGACTATGAAAAGCGTTCTTTTTTTTTGGGAGCGGGGTTGGTGGTGGGAGAGAATTGTTTGTTCTTCTATTCTTCTGTATAGCTATGTAAGCCATAGTTGTTAGTGATAGGCCAATTCATTTTGTAGGACTTACTTTATGTAATACTATGAAGTGCTGGTTTTAGATAAGTGCACTAATGATAGTTAACTATCACCCAGTTGATACACTGCATAGAAAAGCCAGTGTGCTGCTTAGTTACTGTGCACTTAGTTGTCATAAATAAGGACATATGATGGGAAACATTCCTACTGAAACAAAAACAGAATGATCAAATATCGGGGGGGGTATACACTGCAAAGAAAAGCTGGTGTGGTGCTCAGTTAGTGTGCACCTACTTGCAAGAAATCAGGACATATGATGGCATGCATTCCTTCTGAAAGGAAAACAGAACGCATCTAGGAATTGTTTGATGTTATGCAGTCTTGTGCACAGTGGTTATGTGTATATATATTCCCGGTAGTGACATGACAGTTATTGGCATCTTTGAAAAATGCAACAATTAGGCACTGTATTACAATATGTAGTAGTGGTAAAAAAGATAATTACACCCATGGAATATCCGGGATGGCCCCTTCCTACACAGACAGCAATGTAATACATGTGTACAACTATAACTCAATCAGTAAATAAAAGAAAGACAGAGAGAAAGAAATAAAGTAATGTCTGCAAGTGGAAATCACTAAGTGGTATTAATGAAAGGAATTTCTATTATGTCACTTTCTGAGTTTCATTCATAAAGAAATCTTCAGGTATTGTGGAAGTTCATCTTATGTACACCGATGTCCTGGTTGATAGAGTGACAGCATCTACCTTGTGGATCAAACCATTGCCACAGTACAGTTTCATCTGTTAGATTACTCATGGAAAGACAATTGTCAGCCTTCTCCTTCCCTGTTTTACGGTATCACCTCAGTTCATGAAATAACAGCAAGTGTTGACCTTTGTGGTGAAAGAGGAGGAACGGGCTAGGCTCGTTGTGGCAGGTGCAGGAATGTGGGGTTGTGTTTTATGTCAGTGCACTGGGCAGAAGGGAGACATCTATTTTGTAGTATTTTTTGCATATTAGTACTGTTTCCAGATTTGCAATACAGTACACTAGTGATGGCAGTATGCGTTCACAGTAGCAGGAGGTGTTTGGCAATAATTACACAGCACGTTTGTGCAATGGACTGTCATCTTTTTTTTTAAATATATACCTGAGGCATGGCAGTAGCCAATGTACATTTTGAACAGCAGCTGTTTCCAGCCTTATTTTCTACATACATTTATCAAGGGCCATAGTGGATGCCGATACAGTGGGACTTGTAGTAACAGACTGACGACGATTAGTAAAAAATATGAAAGATGTAACAATGGCTGTGGTTCATACTTCTGTTGGTCAGCACTCTGCCTTTGGTATTCACATTACAAACACCTTGTTTGCAGTTATGCTGAGTTCATTATTGTAAGGATAGCATAAGCAGACTTTCTGTACTAACTGCTACCAGTGCTTCTGCTGAGTGGTGTTCCTCCTGACAGTGAGCCTGCCTGTTTTTTTTAAATCAATGTTCTTACATTTTGTTGGGGTGGAGGCATGGCTGCCTTCACAGAGAATCGCAAGCTATAGAGTTTATTTTGATCTGGCAGAAAATTGAGGAACCTTAAAGTGTAGTAGTGCTATTTTGAAATGCCCAGTGTTAACCAACACTGTACAGCCACTAGAAACTGATGGTCACATGATTTTCAAGGTACTACTACAGATCCGACAAACATTCCTTGGGCATCTCTCACCTCATAGTGCAGTCACAATGCTGCATAACAGAGGCATGGGAAAGTATTCTGAATTTTGGACAGCAGTATAGTTGGATAGTGCTTTCCATGCCAACAAAATGTGCGTAGGCTCATAACACAAGAAACTGTTGATAGAGTCAGCCTTTAGTTGTTTGTATTAGCCACAGATTTCAGTAAGATGCAGTCTATAAATGGTATGGGTTGTCCAGTGATATGTGGGTCCTGAAAAAAGCACGGACAACAGGTGTTGTGGTAATGCTAAATACGAATCAATAATTAAAATGTCCACATTCTACACAGGTTTTTTTTGGTCTTAAGATATTAAAAATGGTGCTGTACGGTGTGTTGACAGGTGGTTAGTGTGGTGAGGGTGAGTATCTTATGATGTAGAGTAAGGCAGGGCAAAAAGCAAAAGGGGGGGAGATGTGAGAAACGATTGGATTCCGTGCCTAGCGGGTGGGGGAGAAGGCAATTACATAGACAGGAATCAGGAGGAAGATGGATAGCTTGCAGCCACATACACCATGGTGGCAGTGGAAGATCGGTCCCCAAAATGTGACTGATATGTTTGTCTGTGTGTTGGGGGTTGGTCTGAGTAGAGCAAGGGGGAGCAAAGGAGTAACACCTATCCTGCTCCCCACAGTATGAACTGGTTATTCAGCACAGGCTGAAGGGCTGGAGCAATATGCTAGCAAAGTCCTTCATGTCCATGTACCTGTCGTTGTGAATGCATTGGCCATACTTGTAGATGTCATTTGAAGAAGCAATGAGAAGCCTGATCATTACTATTTCCATTAAATAGAACAGCACCTGTTAGTCTATGTCATTTTTTTTTTATTTCCAACTGTTTAACCACAAGACACAGAGAAAGGTGACAGCTTGTTTAGAGGCATGACGTGAGAGTACAGGAAAGTGAAGTGACTTGCTCTGCATTACACAGTATAAAAGTAAGGGGTATCAGAATGAAACCCAGGACTGCACATTAGCAGCTCAGACCCTTACACCACTGGGCTATATTTTCATCCTTAAATATTAAGCAGGAACAGTACATGTCGATGACATAACGACCCTAGGCAGGGCAATAATTGCTAGATTGCCTCTTTATATTTGGTGGAACACGTCTTCATTTCTTACTTACATATATCTGTCACCTATGAAGAGGTAAATCAGAGGCAATAGAATGTGGATCTTGCTGCTCGCATAATGCAACTGCTTGCAACCGTATCCTGTAAAAAAAAGTTCAGAGAGGGTCGCAGTTTGTAACAATATAACTGCTTGAAATGGCCCTTGCTAATGCTATGATAGGTCCACAGATTTGTGGCCTGTCACACAAGCAGCAGGAACAGGGCCCCTGAAAATGTCAAGCAGCATGCCAATAATTGAAATGTACACATTGTACACAAATAGGGTTTTGCCTTTTTGGACATCTTGACAGTGATGCTAAGCGGTCTGTTGGTACTGGGTGGGCAGCTGTCTGAGTGAGATAGAGAGGCAGGGTTGAAATGCAATAAAAAAAATAAAAAGAAATGGCAGAGCCACAGAACGCATTATGTGTGCTGAACTCGATGTCGGTGTCAGTGATGTGTACCATTGCAAAGCAGGGAAAGGTGATACATTCTTGAGGCTCATAATGCTGTCCTAGACAGGCTATCAGCTACCAAAGTGCTCCTCTATCAATATTGCTGCATTTCAAAGATATGCGGCTTTTAACACTTTGCACTAGATCTCCCTGTTTTATTGAACCATAATAAATGAATTTCAGGACAAAGTCATGAGCTGTGCATGCAGCTAGGGGGTATATCATTTCTTTACAGAAATAAATATCATGTCTTGGATTCCATGAATGCTATTACTGTATTGAAATAGACATACAATTACAGTCAGAAGACACAATACATAAGTATGTCTATGATCCTTTGTTGACTATGAAAAGCATTCTGATTTTTTTGGGTTGGGCAGTTTGGTGGGGGGAGAGAATTGTTTGTGCTTCTATTGTTGTGTATAGATATGTAAGCAATAGTTCTTAGTGATAGGCCAATTCATTTTCTAGGAGTTGGTTTATGGAATAGTATTAAGTGCTGATTTTACAGAACTGCACTAATCACAATAAAATATCAGCGGGTTTATACACTCCATAGGAAAGCCACTGTGCTGCTGAGTTAGTCTGCAGTTATTTGTCATAAATAAAACAAGCATTTGTCAATGCCGAACGTTCGCTTGCAGGTATTTGCAGTGGTATTTGGCACTTGGACATGGCTTAAAAAAATCAGTGAGAAAGAAGTACAAGCATTTGTCAATGCCGAATGTTGCTTGCTTCTATGTGCTGTTTAGGTATTTGGAAGTCATTGGAGTGCAAATATTGAAAATTCACGAACTTACGAGCGTGCGTAGGAACTGCGTAACACATGCTCGTAAAACAGTCATTGTTAGGAATTTTTTCACCAAATTTTCAACATAGCCATTTTAAGACCTCTGCTAATGAACAGTTTCACTGTGATTTTCTTACTGTGTCCCATACATTGATTTTGCACACCGACTGCACCATTGTGCGCTACATGGGCAGAAACACGTTTTGGGCAGGATGTGAAAAATGACAACTGTACTGCTCATATGGAGGTGTGGTAAAATGGCAATGTTGAAAATCTGGAGTGAAAATATTGAAAATTCACGAACTTACGAGCGTGCGTAGGAACTGCGCAACACACGCTCGTAAAACAGTCATTTTTTGGAATTTTTTCACCACATTTTCAACACAGCCATTTTAAGACCTCTGCTAATGAACAGTGTCACTGTGATTTTCTTAATGTCCCATACATTGAGTTGTCAGCACCGACTGCGCCATTGTATGCTACATAGGCGGAATCACGTTTTGGGCAGGATGTGAAAATGACAGCTGTACTGCTCATGAGGAGGTGTGTAAAATGGCAATGTTGAAAATCTGGAGTGAAACATTGAAAATTCGTGAACCTATGAGTGTAGGAACTGCACACAATGCACGCCATAAAACAGTCATTTTTGAATTTGCACCAAATTCTAACATGGAAGCTTGGGACTCTTCCTCATGAACGAGGCCACTGTCATGGCGACTACTGGCCCGAAGGGTGATTTCCACATCAGGACTGAGAAATCACCCTTCGGCCTGAATAACGCCATGACAGTGACATCATTCATGAGAAGGGGTCCCAAAAACCCCATGTTGAAAATTTGGTGCAAAAATTCCAAAAAACACCTGAGATATGCAATAAAGTTGAAAACCCCCTATCTAGCCCATTATACAGCTTACCGGCATTTCCTCAGTTCGAGGTCGGCTTTGAAGAGTGCAGACGTGTTCCGGTCCACCGAAGATCATTGCGCCAAGCTCCGGAGGTAAGTATGGGGTGAGGGGTGTGGAGGCAGGGTGTGCAGTGGTGGGTGCGGGTTGTGGGAGGGGGCCTGGGAGAAGCGCCGTGGGACTGCTCAATTTACAGGTTTTAAAAAAAAGATGACGTGGGACATTTGCCACGCTGGGGTGGGCTCCCAGCATGGCAGAAGGATGGCTGGAGGGCCGTGGAGCTGATGGGGATTGGAGCTACGTCGGCAGACGACATGGGACAGGACGTTTGCCCACGCTGGGGTGGGCTCCCAAGCGTGGCAGAAGGATGGATGGGGCCGCGAGGCTGACGGGATTGGGCACCCCATCTCGGCAGATGATGCGGACATTGGCCATGCTGGGGTGGGCTCTCAGCGGCAGCAAAGATAGGATGAAAGGATGGCAGTTGTGTATGATAGCGGTGGTTTTCGAAGAGAAGACCACCGCTGTCATACACAGCACCGCATCCAATTGGTGCAGGACTGCCACACCTGCTCAATGGAGCAGGGGATTGCAGAGGAGGGGCACACCTCCAAAGTGTTCCATTCTCCCAAGACGTTCCTTGCGCATGCGCGCAAGTGAACGTAAAAATATGATGGCATGCATTCCTACTGAAACAAAACAGAATTAACAAATATCAGGGGCTATACACTCCATAGAAAAGCCACTGTGCTGTTCAGGTAGTCTGCACTTAGTTGCAATAAATAAGGAGATATGATGGCACGCATTCCTACTGAAACGGAAATTCAGTGCATCTAGAAACTGTTTGATGTCATGCAGTCTTGTGCATAGATGTTATGTGTATATATTCTCGGTAGTAACATGACAGTTACTCACATTTTTGAAAATGCAATAATTAGAGGCTTCATTACAATATGTAGTAGTCGTAAAAAAAACTTACACATGTGGAATATCCAGGATGGCCCCTTCCCACACAGACATCAATGTAATACATGTGTACAAGTATGACTCAATGAATAAATGAAAGAAAGCCCGACAGGAAGACATAAAGTAATGTGTGCAAGTCAAAGTCACTAAGTAGAATTAAGGAAAGGAATTTGCATTATGTCACTTTCTGAGTTTCATTCATAAATAAATCTTCACATTTTGTGGAAGTTCATCTTATGTACACTGATGCCCTGGTTGGCACAGCGACAGCATATACTTTGCGGATCAAACAATTGCCACAGTGCTGTTCTGTCTGCCACATTACTCATAGAAAGACAATTGCCAGCCCTCTCGTTTCCTGTTTTAGGATATCACCTCAGTTCATTAAATAAAGCAAGTGGTGACCTTGGAAGTGAAGCAGGAATGGGCTAGGCTTGTTGTGGCAGGTGGAGGAATGTGGGGTTGTGTTTTCTGTGACTGTGCTGGGCAGACAGCAGAGGACTCTTTTGCAGTATTTTGTGCATATTAGTACTGTTCCCAGATTTCCAATATACTAGTCATGTCAGCATCGGTTCACAATAGCAGGAGGTGTTTGGCAATAATTATACAGCACAGGACTGTCATCTTTTTAAAATATATACCTCAGGCGTGGCAGTAGCTAATGTACATTTTGAAAAGTAGCTGTTTCCAGTCTTATCCTCTACATACCTGTAGTGTGTTTGACAGTACTGATAATGTATATACTACCTGTTTTGTTTGTCTTAATCTGTATATGTCCTCCTCCACCCCCTGTAACCGACGTGGAGCCTTTGCAAAAGAGTCTGTGACTCAAAGGTTTGTAATTCCGATTATATTCAATAAACAATAAACAATACATTTCCCAAGGGACATAGTTGATGTAGATACAGCAGGACTTGTAGTAACAGACTGACAACAATCAGTAAAAATATGAAAGACATGACTATAGCGAGGGTTCAAACTTCTGTTGGTCAGCACTCTGCCTTTTGTATTCACATTACAAACCCCTTGTTTGCAGTCATGTTAAGTTCATTATTGTAATGACAGCATAAGCAGACTTTCTGTACTATCTGTTGCCAGTGCTCCTGCTGAGTGGTGTTCATCCTCACAGTGAGCCTGCCTGTTTTTTTTTTTAAATCAGTGTTCTTACATTTTGCTGGCATGGAGGCATGGCTGCCCTTCACAGAGAGTTGCAAGCCCTGCAGTTTATTTTGATTTGGCAGAAAATAGCAGAACTTTAAACTGAAGTAGTGCTATTTTGAGATGGAGAATATTAACCAACAGTCTAGAGCCACCAGAAACTGTTGACCACATGAGTTTCAAGGTACTGATAGAAACTCAAGGAACATTCCTTGGGCGTCGTTCACTGCATACTGCAGTCACACTGCTGCATAACAGAGATATGGCAAAGTATTCTGAATTTTGGGACAGCAGTATTATGTCATGCACTTGGACAGTGGTTTCCATGCCAACAAAATGAGCTTATGTGCATAACGCAAGAAGCTGTTGATCGAGTCAGTGTTTACTTGTTTGTATTAACCACAGAATTCAGCAAGATGCAGTGTATAAATGGTATGGGTTTGTCTACTGATCTGTGGGTCCTCACAAAAGTACGACTAACAGGTGTCATGAAATGGCAAATACAATGTCAATAATTAAAATGTCCACATTCTACACAGGTTTTGTTTTGTCTTAAGATGTTAAAAATGGTGCTGTGCAGTGTGGTGCCGGGGTGGGGTGGGGATCTTATGATGTAGAGTAAAACTGGGGAAAAAGCAAAAAGGGGGGTGACCAATGATTGGAGTTCCATACCTAGGGAAGAGGGGTGAGGGGCACTTAGTGAGCATTCAAGAGGAAGATCCGTGGCTTGCAACCACGCACGCCATTGTGGCAGTGGAGGATCGGTCCCCCAATGTGACTGAGATGTTTGTCTGTGGTGAGGGGGAACTGAGTAGAGCAAGGGGGGAGACCAAGGAGTAACACCTGTCCTGCTGGCCACAGTATCAATTGGCTAGTCAGCACAGGCAGAAGGGCTGCAGCAATATGCTACCAAAGCCCTTCATTTCCATGCACCTCTCATTGTGAATGCATGGCCCATACATGTAGATGTTATTCGAAGAAGCAATGAAAAGGCTGATCATTACTTTTTCCATTAAATACAGCAGCACCTCTTAGTCTATCTCAGTTTTATTTTTATTTCCAATTGTCTAACCACAAGAAACAGACTAAGGTGACAGCTTCTTTAGAGGCAGGACCTGATAGCACAGGAAAGTGAAGTAACTTGCTTTGCGTTACACACTATATAAGTGAGGGCTATCAGATTCAAACCCAGGTCTCCACATTAGCACGTCTGAGGCTTAAACCACTGCGCTATATTTCCATCCTTAAATATTACACAGGAACAGTAAATGCCGAAAACATCACGAGTCTAGGCAGGACAATAAATGCTAGATTGCTTCTATATATTTGGTGGAACACTTCTTTATTTCCTCCTTACATATATCTCTGCCCTATGAAAACATAAATGAGAGACAATAGGATGTGGGTCTTCCTGCTCGCATAATGCAATTGCTTGCAACCGTATCCTGCCAAAAAATTCACAAATGTTCATAGTTTGTAATAATATAATTGCTTCACATGGCCCTTGCTAATGCTATGATATGTCCACAGATCTACGGCCTCGAGACAAGCAGCAGGAACAGGGCTCCTCAAAAATGTCAAGCAGCATGCCAATAATTCAAATGTATACATTCTACACAAATGGTTTTGCCTTTCTGGATATCTTGATATTGCTGCTAAGCAGTCTGTTGGTAATATACGGGGGGGGGTGAAGTGGGGGTGGCATGGAGGGGCACAGCTGAAATGAAATGAAATAAAAAAAAAGAAAATCACACAGTCGCAGAACAAATGGTGTCTGTTCCACTTTGTGTCCTTTTTGATGTCATGGCAAGGCATGCCCAGAAAAGTATGAGGTAGCACAGCATGCATGTAAACCGAGGACATGTTTCAGGTGCTGATTGTGAGACTGCTGTGTGCTGCACTGGGTGTCTGTACACAAAGCGGGTTTCCCCTTTCTTCATCTTGGCAATGGTACTGAGTGGTGTGTTGGTAATCGGGGTGGGGAGGTGACATGGAGAGGCAGGCGTGCGTGTAACACAGTCATTTAGTGGAATTATTTTACCAGATTTTCAACATAGGCATTTTGTGACCTCTGTTCATGAACACTGTCACTATGATTTTGTTAATCTGTCCCAAACATTGATTTCCCACAGCAACAGCGGTATTCTGCACCAGATGTATAAATGCATATTTTGGGCAGGATGTGAAAAATGACAGCTATACTGTTCATACGGAGGTCTTATAAAATGACAATGTTGAAACTCTGGAGTGAAAATACTACAAATTTGCGGAGTTATGAGGGTGCTTGAAAACTGCATCACGCACGCTTGTAGCACAGTCATTTTATGGATATTTGTCACCAAATTTTCAACATAGGCATTTTAGGACCTCTGCTCATGAACAGAGTCACTGTGATTTTACATACAAACATACAAATCTGCCAGCAGTACACGCCACTCGGTCTATGCAAGTCTGCCCGAGTGTGCAGCTAGCACCCTAGATTGCAGCTGCCCCAGCCTCCTCCCCCTCAGTTCCTCCCCCACTTGTCACAGCCCCTGCCCCTTACTCTTCCTCTTGCTTTATCCTACTCCTCCTTAAAGCTATTGACTGTCCTACATGTTATCACACACTCTGGCAGTGCATTCCAACTAGATACCCTCAGAGAAGTAGTGTCTCCTCATTTCCCTCTTGAAACATCCCCCTTTCAACCTCAGTCCATGCCCGCTCGTCTCTCTTCCACTTCTTAGTTTAAACACTCCTTCAGTGCTAGGTTTAGTTACCCCCTCAGGTATTTAAATGCTTCAGTCATATCCCCCCTTCCCTCCTTTCCTTCGGTGTGTACATGTTCAGGTCCTTCAGCCTAACTTCATATTTCTTGCCTTCCATCCCCTTTAACATTTTTGTTTCCCTGCTTTGCATCCTCTCCAGTAACTTTATATCTCTCCTCAGGTATGGCCTCCAGTATTGCACATAGTACTCTAGGTGCAGTCTAACCAATGATCTGTAGAGAGGTAGGATCACATCCCTGCGTCTGGATGAGAACCCCCTTGTGATGCACCCCAGCATCCTGTTTGCCTTCGCTTCTGCTCTTGTGCAGTGAGCTGAATTGTTCATGCTCCCAGTTACCAAGACTCCTAGGTCCTTCTTCTCTCTGATCCCCAACCAACCAATAGTCTCTCTTCTGTTTTTTAGCCCTTAAGTGCATCACCTTATGCTTCTTTGCATTGCATCTTAGCTGCCACTCCACTGACCATGTCTCTAGTTTGGTTAGGTCCCCCTGCTGTTTTCCCCATCCGTCCTCTTTGTCCACCACTGACCTCAAGTTGGTATAATGTGTGAACAGACTAACCCTACTCCCCACTTCATGTGCTATATAGGAGATAAAGGCCCAAATAGCACCAGACCCAGCACTGACCCCTGCGACACCCCGCTTGTCACTGTTCTGGGTGCCGAGAGCTCCCACCACCACCACCCTCTGCACCCCTCCCCTGTAACCAGTTCTCTATCCATTTAGTCAGCTTTTCCACCCCCACTGCCCTCAGCTTCCCCCCAGTCTCCCATGAGGCACTGTATCAAAGTCATTACTGAAGTCCAAGTACAGGACATGTACCACGTGTCCCCTATCCAACTCCCTTGTCACCCAGTCACCATACTCTGTTAGGCTGGTTTGACAAGACCTCCATGAGATGAACCCATGTTGCTGCCCATCTTGGAGGCCATTACTGTCTAGGAATGTCACCAGCCTCTCCTTCAGTATCAGCTCTATAAGCTTACCCACTATGGAAGTGAGACTTACCGGCCGATAATTTCCTGGCTCCTCCCTAGGACCACTCTTGTGTATGGGCACCACGTGGGCCACCCTCTAATCCTGGTGTGCACACCTTGTTTCCAGGGAGGTGTTGAACAGATCTGCCAGTGGCTCAGCCAACAGGTCCGACATCTCCCTCAGCACCCTGGGGTGGATGGCATTGGGACTTGGTACCTTGTCCACCCTTACTGCCCTCAGCCCCTCTAGCACCCTACTTCCTGTGATCACTTTGTCCGTCACCTCCTCCTCCTCCCTTTCCCCACTGCCCCAGCCCATTCTGGTAGTGGGCCAACCCTCTCCTTAGTGAAAATAGAGCAGAAATACTCATTTAGAATTTCCACTTGCTCCTCCCCCTTTTCCAGTCAATCCCCTCCCTGCTTTATTCTCACAATATGTTCCTTGCACGTCCTCTTTTCCCTGACATATCTAAAATAGTCCGTTTCCCCTCCTTTTATGCCTTGTGCGGAGCTTAATTGCCTGGAGACCTTAGCTTTTTTCACCCTCCTGGCAACTTCCCTTGACCAACTCCCAAAAGCCTCCTAATCCTCTGCCTTCCCTGTTCTTCTGTACTTCCAGTATGCAGCCGTCTTTGTCCTCACCCCTTGCAGCACTTCCTTGTTCAGCCAGCATGGTGTCTTGCCTCTGCTCTTCTTACTCCTGGCCCTGGTGCAGGCTACTGTGGCCTCTATTGGCCCAGTCTTTATGACGCCCCACTTTTGTTCTCCATCCATCCCCGGCCTTATATCCTGGAATATTCTTTGCAGTATTGCTCCCATCCCCCCAAAGTCCACCCTCATAAAGTCCACCACCTTAGGGACCATGCTTCCTATCTCCCTGCCCAGTGCAACAACAGGCCACACTGTTTGGTGGTCACTACCTGCCAGTGGGTCCTCCACCTTTACCTCCTCACCACCTCCCCATTTGCCAGTACTAGGTCTAGAGTGCTACCAAGCCTTGTAGGCCCACTTACCAATTGCGTGAAAAGACCATCCTGGAATGCATCAAGGAGCACCTACTCCTTGGTACTGCTAGTGATGGGGTGCTCCAGTCAACATGTGGTAGGTTAAAATCCCCCACTATCACCACACTCCCCTTTCTACTCACCCTCCTTATCTGCTCTGCCAACTCCCCATCCATTTCTTTGGATTGGGCTGGTGGTCTGTACACCACTCCCAGCCTCAGCTTTGTGTCCTTGGAGTGCAGGAGCTGCACCCAAACCACTTCTATCCTCTCCTCTTCTCCCTCATCCCTTATGCATTTAATCCCTTCCCTCAAATAGAGTGCAACCCCCTCTTCCAACCCTCTGGTCCCTCCTGTATATCCTGTATTCTGGGATTGCCAAGCCCCAGTCATGGTACTCTGTGGCCCAAGTCTCTGTTACTGCAGCAATGTCCACCTTCCCCTCTGAAAGAAGTGCCTGAAGCTCTGCAGTTTTATTCCCCAGGCTTCTTGCATTGAGAGAGACAATCTTCCACCCGTACCCCTCCTTCTTCTCACTCTTCTCCTCCTTGACCTGTGTCCCTCCTCCTGGTAGTCCGCACCCTTTCTCCTCCTTATTCTTACTGGGTGGTGGTGCCTTCTGTATTATACTCAGACCACTCTGCCCACCCCTCCCAAGGTTACTACACCTCTGCCTTTACCTATATCTGGGGGGGTTAGCTCATTAGGCTCCCCTGTCTGGACCATTCTACCAACCTCAGTCTTTTGGTCACCCCTCACTAGTTTAAATCCACCTTAACAGAGCTATAACCCCTCTAATTTATTTATTTATTTATTGAAAATGTTTCACCAGGAAAGGCACACTGAGCAAAAAGATGCTTGACTCCAGGTGTGACCTGGGGGGAGGGGTTACAGAGGAGGCAGGTATACATACAATAGTTGAGCTTAGCAGCAGAGCAATGCAGATAACATACAGCTGGGAGGGATTACTTTTGAACTTGTTACATTAGGAGAACAGTACCGAACATAATCATCAAGGATATGGTATACACAACATGGGTACATATCAAAGCAAGAAGAGTACAGAATATGATCATCAGGGACAGGGTAAACATAACATGAGTACATAATGAGGCAATACGAGCATTACATAAGTGTGAATAACAGAACTATGGTCCCAGTTTCAGAACCAGTGTGCCAGTAGCAGGACTTGAGCTGCAGTGAGATGCATCAGTTGACATTAGGAATTGGAGAGTGAAGTTGGGGGGTAGGGGAGGAGTGGACTAGTAAACATATGGTGTATAGGGGAAGGTTTAGGTGAGGTGGGAGGGGAGGATAGTGGAGTTAGTAGCTGCGAGTAGGGCTGAAGAAGGTTAATTAGGAAGGAGGGAGAGAAGGGGGATGTTAGGAGAGAGAAGAGGGAGTAAGAGTGAAAGTGTAAGTGCGTAGGGCAGGATATAAGCCAGACAATTAGGTGTGGCCAAGCCGCTGGTCAGGCGCTAAGGGGCGAATGGGGAAGGGAAGCTTTTGAGGGGGGAGGTCGGGGCAGTTGCAATTTGGAGCAAGGAAGTTAGTGAGAGCAGAGGATAGGGAGCGTTTGGATGAGGAATGGTGGATCTGGGCTGGCAGGCCATTCCAGAGTTTAGGGAAGAGGTAAGAGAAGGCCGATTGGCTGGCGGTGGTCCTTTGGTGGGGGATGACTAAAAGCCTAGAGTCAGTGGACCTGAGGGCATGGGTGGGGTAGGTGGGGAAGATAGGGAGGATACGAGGTAGGGCAGGAGGTAGCCAAGCCAGAAGTTGGAAGTGAATTTAACACTATGAATTTGGCACCGGTTGCTCAGGGATGGCAGGGCCAGTGAATGGTAGAGCTCGCAGTGATGTGAGCGGGGGGGCATCAAGGGCAAAGTGGCAGAACGCATTAAAGAGGGGGTGAAGTTTGGCTAGGGTAGTCTTTGAGGCAGAGCTGTAGATGACATCACAGTAGCCAAAGGTGGGTAGAATCATTTTCAGGACTAAATCACGTCTGACAGGTAGCGGGAGACAAGTGCGGTTCCTGTAGAGGGTGCAAGTTTCGGGAGCAGTTTAGAGATGATGGCATCCACGTGTGAGGAAAAGGAGAGGTGATGATCGAGCCAAATCCCTAGATACCCGAAGGAGGTCACTTCATCAAGGATGGTGTTGTTTAGGGTATGGAAGATCAGAGGGGGGGTGAGCTTGGATAAATGCTGTCTAGTGCCAAAAGACATTGAGACAGTTTTCTTGGAATTTAGGGAGAGTTGGTTGGAATTGAACCAGTGTTGGATTTTATTGAAGTTGGTTTGAAGTTTGGAAGTGAGTTCTTCATGTGTCCGGCCAGAGGTAAAGAGGACCGTGTCGTCTGCATACATGTGGATCACGGTAGAGGAGCAAGAATTCAGTACATCATTTAGAAGGATGGAGAAGAGGATGGGGCCAAGAACTGAGCCTTGAGGGCATGCGGTGGTGATGGAGAGAGGGGGATGGTCTGCTATTTTAGTGGATTGGGTTCTGTTTAGTAGGTAGGCACTGAACCAGTTTGTGGCGGACGCTGCTAACCCTGCCCCTGATAGGCGGGATAGTAGGAGAGAATGGGATACCGTGTCGAAAGCTTTAGCTAGGTCAATGAAAATAGTGGCAGTGATTAGCCCTTTATCCATCCCAGTGAGGATGGAGTCTGTGAGTCCTAGTAGGAAGGAGGTGGCAGAGTGGTGTTTTGCCTGCCTTTAATACTCACCTCCCCTTCCTGCTTAAGTGTACCCTGTCACCCGCATACAATTCACTATTTCCCCAGACACTACACCAGTTAATCACTAACCCATAATTTTTGGTGTGGCACCAATCCCTCTGCCCCTTGTTGAACTCCTCAATCCTACCCTTCCTCCCCATGCTTGCACATGGTATGGAGAGTAATTCCTAGAGTGCCACTGACCCCCCCCACATTGTTTGCCCAACTACTCAAACCTCCCTCACTACTCCACAGTCTACCCCGCCAAGTAATTTGTACCACATGCACAGTAAATGAGGTGTCTTCTACTCCTCACTGCACACTTGAGCAGTGCCTGCCCTGCCCCTCCAGCAGTCAACCTGGGGATAGCTTCAACCCAAATACTGCTGTGCCTCCCCCCATCTCACCCCTTTCAGTATACAATCCCCTAGGACAAGTACCACCACATTCTGTAGCCCCTTTCCCTTCTAATGCCTTTTCCACCACCCCAGTATTTGATCTTCCCTGCCCCTTACCCCCACCAACTGCACCCTCTGTGACTTCTGTATCTGTACACCCTGCTTCCACCTCACCACTTTTTTCTGCCTTATTCCTCCCATCCTCCTTGAACCCCTTCCCAGCCTGACTACTTCCTACTGGGCTTATTATGTCAACCTCCCCTCCTTTCCTGCTGATTTTCAACCCCTCTCCTATCCCTGCTGTTGTTGATTTAGAGCCCCTATTCTCTTCTACCCCGACAGTGACACCCTTCCCATCCTTCCCCTTCCCATAGCCTTCTCTCCTCCATTCACTACCCCTCTTTCCTTACTAGCCCGCCTTCTACCCTTTCATCCTCGCTATCTCTTCCCCTAGCTTTTTCCATCCCTCTCATGCCCCACTTGTCCTCCCGCTTCAGTATGTTCCTGCTCCCCCTCTCCCATAGCAGAGGATCAAATCTATTCCTAGTCAATATGCCTCCTACATTTCTTCTCCCTATCGGTTCCCCCTTCCTACTTGTTCCCCACTGTGCCACCCCTGGTCCTTCCCAACCTGCAGCCATCTGCTCTCTCTCTCCCCTGGTACTCCTCGTGGTCTCTTCCTCCCCCAACAGGAGGCCCCTTCTACCCTTTCATCCTCGCTATCTCTTCCCCTAGCTGTTGCCAACCCTCTCATGCCCCACTTGTCCTCTCCCCTTCAGTATGTTCCTGCTTCCCCTCTCTCTCCCATAGTAGAGGCTCGAATCTATTTCTAGTCGATACACCTCCTACATCTCTTCCCCCATCGGTTCCCTCCTCCTACTTGTTCCCCTTCATGCAAACCCGGTCCCAACCCTGCTCCCTCCCTACCCGCAGCCATCTTTACCCTCCCCTGGTACTCCTTGTGGTCTCTTCCTCCCCTAACAGGAGGCCCCTCTCACCTCGGGCATCCCCTCCCTTGTCCTCTCCTTTCTTTTTTTTTTTAAATTTAATAAGCTTTATTGTTATTAAACTTGTACAGTTACATTGTACGTTACATAGTATGTAAAGACCACACATCTTTAGAATTAGTTGCACAAGCAATACACATATCCCCCCTTCCTTATTAACCCTCCCTCCCCTAAGATGCCTAGACCTAACATAAGGCCAAAATAAGTAACTAAAGAGAAATGAGGGGGTTCTAGTTCATGGCTGTACAGTAAAATTATAGGAACTATCAAACGACTTTCATCCTTACCATGTCAGATGTAAAAATCATGGTGTATATCCTTATTTATTCACTTGACATTTAAAGGAGATGTTTACACTATTAACAAAGTCTCCAATTTGCCCCATCTCTTGTCATATCTTTGAGGACGGTCCCTAAGAGTGGCTATTGGTTTTTCAATCCTTAAATTATACAGAATTTCCTTTAGCCATTCCAAGTAAGAAATTTCTTCTTGATCTAGCCAGTGACGTAGTACCAGTCTCTTTACCACTAAGGATACTAAGGAAATATGGAACCTTCTTTCCTTAACAGGGATCGATGAGAGAGCCCCTACAATACATATTTCAGGGGAGAAAAGGTCCGTTAAGCCTAATAGGGGACTAATTGTTGCCTTGATTCTCTCCCATAATGAAACTACTTTATTGCACTTCCATACAATATGAAACAACGTATCATCTGCAGAGGCACATCTAGAGCATGTTGTCGAGGAAGTTTACCCATTCTAAGCAAATGCCTTGGGGTAAAATATATGTTATGGAGAATATAGAATTGGGTAAGACGTAACCTATCATTTGCGGAGTATTTGTGGAGATCTAACCAAATGCGATCCCATTCTTTGGGTAACCTGAGTAGTGCCATACTCCAGTACTGGGATTCCCCAGATATTGTGGGGTACATATAGGGAAATATAAAGGTCACTAAGCATGGGGCGATCGAGCAAGATATTGCATGTGGGAGAGAAACTCCCTTTGATTAGTATCCCATTTTCACATGCCGAACCAATCCAACAGCATAAAGTGGATCTGGTACACCTTAAAATTTTGTGACCTCGGAAGTCCCAGCTCTTGGAGTAGTTTGGGGCTTTCAGATATTCTTCCCTCTTGTATAAGATCAGAGATACATTTCTCTGGTGTCTCTGGGATACAAATAAATGCCTCCTGAAGTTTAAAATTAGTGTTTCCACATATTGGTTGGGAAATATCTTTTGTATTTTCGTATTACATAGACTTACAAAGTTGAGTATGTACTTTAACTGATATACTGATAACTGTGTGTCTTAATTGTGGAGATAATCTATTTAATGATACAAAATACATAGCCTCTAAAGATATTCCCATTGTCCTGATCAGATATCTTTCCACTTGTAACCAAATGGGTGTATACTCTAAGGGATTCACAGACCCCGGATCTATGATCCATCGGGCATATTTTGAGATATGACTAGCTAAATAATATAACTAAAAATTTGGCAACCTGAGTGCCCCCAAAGATTTTGAAGCACCTAGTTTTATATAGGCACGACGAAGGTATTTATTTTGCCAAATAAAGTGGGATATTAATGCATGAAGTTTTTTAAACCACGCCATTGGGATAAACGAATTAAGCATATGAATCAGATAAGAGGTACGGGGGAGGATATTCATTTTAACAACACTAATTCTAGCCTGCTTTGACTTCGGGAGTGTCCCCCATCTATTTAAATCCCTTGCAATAGTTACCATCAGATTCTCCAAGTTCAACCTTCTCCTCAGAACAGCACCTTGCGTAAGAGTTATTCCCAAGTATACAAGTTTAGATGACTCCCTCAGCCCTAAATGTATATAATCCGTGGGACATACATAATTATTTAATGGCAGTAGGGTAATTTTATCCAAATTGAACTTATAATTCGAGACCAATCCAAATTGAGAAATAATTTGTAGTATAACTGGTAATGAGGTGGCTGGATGTGAGATATGCAGTAAAAGATCATCAGCACAAGCTGAAATTTTAACTTCCAGAGGACCCAATATGATGCCATGCACTTGTGGGGATAAATTCAGGAGTCTGATTAAGGGCCCTAGATAAATATTAAACAAAAATGGGGATAGTGGGCAACCCTGACGAGTCCACGAGTGAAGAGAAAAGTCTTTCAACAGAATGCCATTACAGTATACTTTAGCATTCGGGCTGGTGTATAAAATCTTCACCCATTCAGTAAACTTGATAGGGAAACCAAATCTTTCCATTGTCAAAAAAAGAAAATTCCAGTGTACCCTGTCGAAAGCTTTCTCTGCATCCAGGGAAACCAGGACCATTGGGTCCCGAGATTCCCTGGACATAGAGAAAATATGTTCTAGCTTCCTCAGATGACCCAGAGAGGATCTCCCCCTCATAAACCCTACCTGTTCAGGTCCTATAAGTCCTTCCCAAACTTGCATTACTCTAGCAGCCAACATTTTTGCTAGGATTTTAATATCACAATTCATGAGAGATATGGGCCGATAATTGGTAACTTTATCGGGGGGCTTATTGGGTTTGAGTAGAACTATTATAAGGGCCTGCAGAAGTGAGAAATCAGATATACCCCTTTCACAAAGGAAGGAGAAGACCTGGACAAGAATGTGAGTTAAGTCAGTTGCCAGGGCTTTGTATAAATTAGCGGGAAATACATCCAGACCTGGAGATTTGTCCGATGTCAAAGCCTGGATGGTAGTTAAAATTTTGGTCTGTGATCTAGGCCATGTTAAGAGAGTTTGTTAAGCTTGGGATAATTGTGGGAGTGGAATCCTCTCTAAATAATCCTGAACTTCCTTATTTGAAAGGACATTTAACGGAGGAGAGTATAGCTGTGAATAAAACCTATCAAATTCTTGGGTAATCTCTTCTGGGGAAGTTTTAAGGGTACCATCGAATTGAGAGGAAATGGCTTTTACCAAATGGGAAGCTTCTTGCTCTTTAAGTAGCATAGCCAAAAAAATGCCCTGCCTTATCTCCTTGGTCTATATACCTCGACCGTGTCTTTAGTAATGCATATTCAGACTTTTCCCTTAGTAAGTCTGCTTATTGATGCTTTAATTTGGTTAATTCGACTTGCTCTCGTTCAGAGGATTCCAGAGTTGGGCTGTGTTCAAGTGCTTCTATCTGCACTAAGAAGAATAGCAACTCCTTGCTGATTAGTGGAATTTCCCCCATATAACTTTGTCCCACCTATTGACGTCTAAGAAAAAGGTCCTCTGAAGTCAAGAGATGGGTCTCTTGGAGAAATGCTATCTGACACTGTAGTGCCTGCAAGTGTCTTAACACCTGGTGCCATTTACTACTAGTACATAACCCTTTTACGTTCCATGAAACATATTTCATCTTGTATTTACCCTTTGCAGAATATTCCCAGGTCTTCCAGGACTAAAGCAACCCATTTTACCCCTCAACTAGGTATCTTACCTTCCCTTAACACCCGAAGCAGAAAAACAAAACCCCACACCACTTTAACCGTAAACCCCTTCTCCCACAGTAACAAACAAATAAAAATGTGTTGTCTTACCATTCCGGTTTACTCACCAGAATGTTATTCAGATCTGGGTTGTGATGTATCCTTCCCTGAAAAACCCCACAAATCCCCCCCCCCTGCCCCACTCACATCAACTAGGTAGAAAACATTTAGGTAAATATTAACTCTCTACTTCACTTATATGATACTACTGGCTATTCTTAGACCATTACAATCCATAATCAGGCTAGATTACTACAAAACTCCTAAATCCCTATAATATACTGTAGTACTCATTTAGTGATTAATTATATCTCATTCGCCTATTTTACCAAATACCCCCATTAGTAATATTACAGACAGCTGTAAGGAACAGATTCTAAATTAGACCTTGAATTGGCTATCCCCGAGCACTGTAAAAAGATGGCTAACTCATAAAGATCAGGAGCTCAAAGCTTATAATTCCCCCAGTGAGTCTGTCAGGCTTTAGTAACATTAGAGGTAAAAGTCAGATTCTAGCATCCATATTAAAAATTGCTCCCCTGTATACCATACTCCACTCTGGAAACATGCCGATCTCCGCAGAGCTACCTAAAAATAAATGTAGCATGGCTGCTTTCAAAATAAATGGTAGCTTAACACGAACTATGAAATCTTAAGTGCCCATACACTGTTACATCCTCTCTGATGCTTTTTATCTCAGATAGTTGATGTCTGCCCTCATCATAATACAGTCCAACAGTCATCCCAATGTCCAAGCGTGCACTTCTACTTCACATTCTCACTTAAACAGATCCGAGTACAGCTTCTGCAACTTTTCAGCGGCTTGAACATGTGATTCAAAACTATGCCATTCATCCATATAGCACACCTGCAGTGTAGCGGGATATTTAATTCTGAAACGAATTCCAGCCGTAATAAGCCTCGTAACTATTGGGTGAAATTCCTTCCTTTTGTTGCCTCACAGATTTTGGCAGATCTTGAGTCATCCGTATTCTTTTGGCCTCCCAAAGCAGTACACTGATATCCCGAATTTTACTGAGGATATGCTGTTTGTCCCTAAGGTTCAACAATCTGAAAATTATGGGACGTGGAGGGGGCCCTGCTGGAGGGACCGGCCTTAAAGACCAATGGGCCCACTTGATCACATACTCTGGGCCATTAGGAGAGGGGTCTGCCAGCTTACTGCCTAGCTTCTGCACAAATAGTACAGGCAACATGCCCTCTTCACCTTCAGGCAGCCCCAGAATTAAAAGATTATTTCTTCTTGATCTTCCTTCCAGGTCTTCTACTTTGATTTCCATTGCTTTAATTTGATGCCACAATTGAGACAGCTCCGGTTCAAATCTCCCCCTCCAGTCATCAAGAGAGGAAATCCTCGATTCATTATCCGCTGTACGCTGTGTTAATGAATCCGGAGAGATGTCTCTGAATTGTTCCGTTAGTGACTCAAGGTTCTTTCAGAGGGTTATTCCCTTCCATAATTTTTCCTCCATGAGTGCGGCCTGGGGATTAGCTTCTGCCGCTGCCCCTGCTGGAGCTACCTTCGAGGTCTTAGCTGTCTTGTCCCGAGTCGGTGTTGTTGGTGGCATATGGCAGGGTAAGTTTTCTCACATCTCCTCATCCATTTTAAGGGGGATTCACTGCCGTGATGCCCCTTGTGGCTTTTTAAAAATAGAATAAGCCAGTTTTAGATGCTAGAGTCCTTGGATTCTATTTAAAACTTGTTTTACTGGACCATGGAGTGGGAGCTAGGGAGAATGCGACTGTTCAGGCAGCCATCACGTGACCCTCCATCTGTCCTCTCTTTTTTGCTAGTGCCTCTGATACTGGGGTCAGTTTCAGTCCCTAGTTGTACTTCCTCCATCCCCCCTTGCCATCCTCTAGTCCTCCCCCAGCCAGGGTGCCTACCATACTCATCTGCCCTGCCACATAGACTCCTTCCTAACCTCCACAGTTCCTTCCTCAAACTAGCAGGTCATCTACAAACCATACACCCCCAATGCTCCAAGTCCAGTCCAGGATCATGGCAGACCCACACCCTGTACTCCCCACCACCCTTCCAAAGATGCCCACCCTATTGACATGTGGCATCTGCCCCATTTTGGCCCCCATCTTATGTTACAGGCTCCTACTCCCAGGTTCTGTACCCTACTACAACTGTTAGGCCCCAATTTACTCAAATTCCTGTTCCCCCCCACTCTAGTCCCCCTACTGGACCCTTGCTGACCGGGGTAATTCAGTCTCAAATCTCAACCATTCAATACTGTATTACTATAGCAATCCTAAAGCCTCCTTGTCTGTTTTTCACCCCTCAGCTACCATACCTTTTGTTTTCAGCTCTCATATAGTTTCACTTAGCCCAGTTAGAAATCTTATCGCACTGCAAGTATTACTCAGCTTAGTCAGAGAATTAAACAGAACAAATAGATATGTATTATTACAGCAATCATAACAGTATAGCTCAGTATTCAGCTCAGTCAGAGAAATAAACAGAACAACTAAATCTGTATTATTATTACAGCAATCCTAACAGTGTAGTTCAGTACTTAGCTCAGTTAGATCAATAAACAGAACAACTAAATCTGTATTATTACAGCACTCCTCAGAGTATCCAATCATTGCTTTGTCTCCACCCCAGAGACCCTGCTGTAATATAGGACCATAGAGGACCCTGAGTGGGAGGGTGGGAAACTCTAAAGTCCTGGCAGAGCTCCGTTGAGCTCGCTCACCCAGTCTCTCTCTCGCTCATTCTGTTTCTCCCAGTGCTTCAGGCTGCCCTTTGTACTGGGCTCCTGCCTGTGTTGGTGCCCTTTTCTGCCCACAAAGAAATCTGCAGCAGTCCTGACAGTGCTCAGCTGAGCTTGCTTACTTCCTGTCTCTCACTCACTCATTCTGTTTCTCCTGGTGCTGTAGGCTGCCCTTTTGTACTGGGGTCCTGCCTGCGTTTGTGCCTTTTTCTGCCCACAAAGAAATATGCAGCAGTCCTGACAGAGCTTCATTGAGCTCACTCACTCCCTCCCCTCTCTCACTCACTCATTCTGTTTCTCCTGGTGCTGCAGGCTGCCCTTTTGTACTGTGCTTCTGCTTGCATTGGTGCCTTTTTCTGCCCACAAAGAAATCTGCAGCAGTCCTGACAGAGCTCAGTTGAGCTCATTCACTGCCACTCTCTCACTCACTTGATCTTAATCTGTATCAAAAAACACTGATTTCCCATAGTGACTATGCTATTCTGCACCAGAAGTGCAAACACATTTCAGTCAGGACGTGAAAAATGACAGTTGTACTGCTCATAAAGAGGTGTGAAAAAATGCCAGAGTTGAAAATCTTTCGTGAAAATATTACAAATTTGCGAAGTTACAAGGGTGCGTGGAAACAGTGCAATGCACACTTGTAACACAGTCATTTTAGGACTTTCATCACCAAATTTTCAACATAGGCATTTTAGGACCTCTGCTCATGAACAGTGTCACTGTCATTTTCTCAATCTATCTCGAAAACTGATTTCCTACAGTGACCACACTATTCTGCGGTGGAAGTGCGAAAACAAATTTTGGCCAGGATGTGTAAAATGACAGCTGTACTGTTAATAAGGAGGTGTGGAAAAATGCCAATGTTGAAAATCTGGACTGAAAATATTACAAACTCGTGAAGTTATGAGCTTGCATGGAAACTATGCAATGCACGCTTATAAAACAGTAATTTTTGAGATTTTTCAATAAATTTTTAACATAGACCTTTTGAGAGCCCACCTCATGAACAGTGGCACTGTCATTTCATTAATCAGTCCCGAAAGGTGATTCTGCGCCATGACCGTGAAATCACCTTTTGAGACAGAATAATGCAATGACAATGACTGAATTCATGAGGAGGGGTCCCAAAAGCCCCATGTCAAAATTTGGTTCCAAAATTCCCAAAATGCCTGAGATATGCACCAAAGTTGAAAAAACCCTATTTATGCCATTCTACAGCTTACCGACTATTTCTTCAGTTCGTGGTCGGCTTTGAAGAGTGCAGACATGTTCCCAGTCCACCGAAGATGATCGTACTGGGCCCAGAGGTAAGTATGGGGTGAGGGGGTGGGAGGCAGGGTGCACAGTGGGTGGGTGGGGGTTGGGGGAGAGGCTAGCAGACTCTACGAGGACCATTTTCTGTTTTACAGGTTAAAGAAAGAAAAAACATTGCATGGGACTTTTTTAGGGACTTTTGGCATGCTGGGGTGGACTCCCAACATGCAACTTAGTGTTTTGGGGGCTGTAGCCAATGGGGGATTGGGCAACCCTGTCAGCACATACCGAGTGGGGGGAGAGTTGAAGGGGATTGGGCACCACCTTCAGCACATAACAAATTTTTTGGATGGGACATTATGCTGACAGGGAGTAGGCTCCCCCATTGGCAAATTTACTGAGAAGGGTGGGGACTGAAGCTGATGGGGAATGGGACCCCCATCTGCAAAGAAAGACTGTTGGGGGGGCTCATGATGCCGAGGGGGATTGGGCACCCTCTCAGCACACAAGAAATGAGAAGAGGGTCACAGTATGCCAATGGGGAGTGAGATCCCCTGTCAGAAAATGAACTAGCAGAGCACCACAGCAAGGTACTGCCCTGCAATGACGGGTCACTCCCTCATTGCAGTGAAATGTCTGCTGCTGCAATGACGAGGCAGCCCCTGATTGCAGCGGTGAAAACATTTCAACTTGGTGGCAGTTTTACAGAACCAGTGTCATCAAGACACTGGGCCTGCATTGGTCCACCAGTGCCAAGCCCCCAAATGCAGTGCCCCCATTGGCTGCCAGAGTGCTGCACCTCCACAACCCACTTCTCTACTAAGCTGCTGCATAATGTTTCTTGCACATGTGTGCAAGCAAACATTAAAAGAGTCAACTACCACCAATTGTAATTGACAATTTTTTAGAGGAATGTGATATTGCTGCAGAACAAAATAAGGATATATCCATTGCTAGATTTTTCACAAGTAGTACCCATAAAATCTAAAGAGGCTCCACAGTACAAATGAGAAAATAACATTTTGTATCGGGTATATATCTATGACCAAACAGATGAATGTTTTGTTTTGTTACATGTTATATTAAACCATGTGTATTTCTTTTTCTTCCTTAAATCAGATTGATAAAAGAATGGTCTAAGATTAAAACACATATTTTCCCAGGCTATCATTACATTAGAACTTGCCTCTGCTTGTAAGATTTGACTGTAATTATCCACCCATCCGGTGCTCAAAACTTCCTCAAACTGGGGGATACATCAGTTCTGCCATTTTATTTGTTTCATATTAATAACTTTAATGTAGCATTGTTCCAGCATATCACTTATATACCTATCTCCTATTTCCACTTGCCTTTTTTGTAAGTACTGGTAAGTGTGAGGATTCTGGTCATGTAATAATCTCTAAATTTCTTATTTTGTGAAGTGCCTTCTTATTTCCCAAAACGTGGTCTATTACGGATGAGCCATTAGGCCCTATGAAAGTATATTTTCCTTCCGGGTCACTTTTAGTCCTTCCATTAAAAAGGCAAAAATCCAATCTGGACATTATATTAATCAAGCATTTCCCATTTTTATTGTTTATTTTACCTCTTGACTTCTGCTGACTAGTTATGTTTTTGTTTATTATATTTATGCCATCTGATAGTTCCTGATTTACTAAGTTCCTTTCTATAATTCTTGCACTGAAGTCTCCTAAGACTTATAATACTCTGCTCATATTCATCTGATAAACCTTTCATTAATGATTTGAAAGTTTTCCAATATTCATCTTTGGTTATTTTATCAGTTGGTGATATGTAAATATTAGAAATTGTCACTGTTGTTTTATTGTTAACCAGTTTAAAGACCTGGCAATTTGGTAATCCCACATTTAGAGATGTTATATTAAAATTTAAGCTTGTCTTTATATAAAATGGCTAGACCTGCTTTTGGCCTGCTATTTGTCTTGCATTTAGTTGCTGGGAGATTAAAACCTGAATAACATGGGATCATGGGGAGATCTTCTTCTTGCACCCATGTCTCTTGGAAAAAAAATGATATCAGTTTTCATCAAAAACTCCTTAAATTCATTATCCACTAACCTAAACAGCAGCCCTTTCTATATTCCATGTAAGGACATATAATTCTATTAATGTCTCCATCAGATTCCTTCCTCTAGAATCTGGTTGTCAGTTTGAAATAATTTCCCTAAGGGGGCAAAGGAATTAATTGTTTCCAAATGTATTTGATTGTCTTTGAACCTATTGGCACCTTTTCTGGCTAGTGTTTCAACATCTGTAAGATAAAGGTCATAAGGGTCCAAGACTTTAGATGCTTGTAACACTAGTGCAGCCAATTTACTAGATTGAAATGTAATGTCAATCTGTGGTATAGTTGAATCAACCTTGTGCACATGTATGAATTTTATGGCATTCCTATTAATATTCATGCCTAAGGCACAAGAAAAGTAAATACCTATTTTCTTCTTTAAAAACATGTAGTGTAACCTCTGGCCACTTCCCAGCCAAAGAGCAAGAAAGTCTTATTCTCCCACTCTGTGGCTCTGGATAGGTTATAATTTGAAATAACCTTTTTGGCCTTCTCCAGCCAAAGGGTATCATCCATCAATTATTGCCTTATCATAGATTTTCCATCACAAGCAGTAGGCACCACTTGAGGAGGAAGCATATAAATACCTTTTTTACTTAACTCATTTTCCAGGTCCCAAGTTTTCTGAGCCACATCCTCCTTTGAACACTATACCAACACACAATCTTTATAGTCTAAATTTGGAGGTCTCATTGCAAAGATTTCTCCTCTGTAGTTTACAACATGCAACAATTTTGATATCCAGTCAGTAAGTGACTATTTAGTCTCATTTGCCAATATATGAACCCATACATTTCTATCAAGAATTCCTTTTGGGGGTAGATAGAGATTGAGAACTGAAGAGAATAGTATCAAATTTTCACCTCGCTTCTTTGGCATCTCAATTTGTGACCTGTTAGAGTAACCCTAGGTCTCCCTCCAAAATGACTTTCCACCTCGATAGGTACAAAACTCAGATTAAAATTCTCTCTAGCAGCAATTAATATATCCACATTCTCATTATTCTCTATGTGATATAATATTTGCATCTCTTTGTTACAGTCTCAGCATTAATATTGTGGATACTCTCTCTATTAAGTCTCCTCATATGGAAGACTTACAGGACACTTGATCTTGGTTATTATTTGTTTCCCCATAGTTTTCGTTTTACCTTATTTGGTTTCCCCACTTGATTACTAGGTCCCTTGTTTCTTTTTTTAACCATATGTGTTGATTTTTTAATTTTTTTTTTTAAGCTGACCAGCAGTTTTCAAACTTGACAATTCTGGGATCATTTCTCTCCCTGTTTGGAATGGGGAAGGCAGGTTGACTTGTGTGGCTCTGTTACAGTTGGCAGCAAAGTCTGCTTTTCACTGTTCTTCTTCTTCAATTTAAACAGAACTATTGTTACCCTTTGATCTTATTAATGAATCTAACAAGACCCTGTTAAATGCCACATCACCTCTTAAGTTCTCCTGCTCTTGTTTTAAAGCCCACATGTTCTACAGGATTATTATGTTCACATAGTAATGATTTTTAATAATTTCCAAAATTTTTGGTGACAAAGATGAGTTAGAGGCAAAGTTCCCTTTATTTGTAAAAAAAAAATCTTTATTATACTTAATTCCCTTGTTTTTTATCAAGTCATTATTAGTTTGATTATTACTGGCAATTTAAGGTGAGGAAAATGAGGAGGGTGGGGAAAACCCAAGGGAAGGTGAGGTAGCGTGATAATCTTTTTGATAATTTTGACCAAATTGACTTGACTCTAAGGCCTGGATATTCATAGGGTTGCGCCATGCTAACAGTGCCGCATGCAGTCCAAAGTACGCCCGCGATATTCAGCAGGAGGCAGTTACGCCTACTGGCATCAGAGTTGCGCAAGAGAGCAATGCAAATGAATGCATGCTCAACAGGAGGGAGGATCCATGCATAACCTGCGCAACCCGATATTCAGTCGGGTTATGCAGAGTGTGCATGCGCAACCCCAACCTGCGCCTGCACAACCTTGAGCCCAAAAAAAGGCTTAAGTTGAGGGCCACCCACGGGTGGGCTGCTGCATTGCAGGGCACAACACGCAGCTGCCACCCTGGCTGGTCTCAACTTTCCTGTGCCTCACCAGCCCGATCAGGGGCATAGTGTACATGACCCCCCCATTCCTGTGCCTTGCATAAATTATGGCCCCATTTGCATGTCACCTTTTGAATATTGGAGATTTGCGATGGTGCAATGGTACTTGCGCCACGCCAAGTTTAATGCTCATCTCTGACAACGCGGGGTGGCGCCAAGTTCCACTGCGCTTCATGCGCCAAGTGCTGTGGCTGGGAAGTGATATTCCAAAGGGAGTTCGCCGAACAGCGCAACCTTTGAATATCACCCCGGCCACACCCCTGCGCAACTATTTTGAGCAGCGCAAGGGCTTGCGCCTCAGAATGGCGCAGTTTGAATATCCAGGCCTAATTGTTTAAGATTACACAAAGTGTAATTCAGGTCTTTTAGGATTTGGGGGAGGACATTTAATTTGCTACCATTTATTGCCTCATGTTCCTTGGCATCTGTGCTCAAAGGTATCTGTTCTTTATTAAGTTTAAGATTATTATTTGCCTTTGAGGCCCGCCAACCTTGTTTAGGTGACATTTCTTGTCCCAGATTAATGATGGAACATTTGTCAAAATCAGTAGAAATTTCCCATGATGTAGTTAGATTTGGGGCTGATTTGAGTTCAGGTTCTCTTGTACTTTTATTCTGGACCAGGAAACTACCAGATTGATCTGACCAGCTACTTAAACTGTAGCTGTCTAATGAAATTATTTCATCTTGTAAATTTTGTGTGACTTGCATATCTCTAGTGTCTTAAGTGTTAATAAGGGGCTCACTTTTGAATCTATTTACCAAAGACCCTCCATCCTTCGGCAGAATATCAGAGGGGGAAGCCTCTTTGTCTAAATTGGGAGTAGAAGTATCAGGTTCTATTCCTCTAAATAAAGCAGTTGTCTTGGGCTGATTTACAATATTATCTTTACCCTTTGGTTTGAGGATACCTTTAGTACCCTCTACATTCTTGTTTTTACCATTGCCAGAGTTTTCCTTCATTATCTTCTTACTTTTTTTATTTGAATGATTTAATTGGTTAGTTAGGGAACAAGATAAGCCACTTCTAGTATTGACCATTTTCCTGGATTTTGGCTAAAACTTAAATTCTGTTTATGGCACTTAACAGTTAGCACTTAATGTTTAAGAGTAACACTTCAAAATAAATCAGAAATAAATCAATTCACAATATAAACAATATCTGAAGTCCCATAAGATTTTCTGATGTCAGACTTTATGCTTCAGGGTTCAAAGTTCAGATTTTGGATTTTGAGTTGAATCTTTGACTTCTGTTTAGTCAGCAGTAACTGGCCATGAGTAATAACAAGTGATGTATAATAAACAGACCCTTGCATTTTGAAGGGTTATTACTGCAGTCAATGTTCCTTTTAAAACCAGAAATAACCCAAAAATTCTTATGAGTATATTAGAGTCCACTAACAGTTTTTGCAGGCGAGTCAAACAACAGTTTCTTATTAATTTCCTCCAATGGTCATTAAATTGAGAAGAACCTGAGTCATTAATTGCACAGTTATCCATAAAGCACTTAATTTCCCTTGTGTCTTTCACTTGGAAAAATAAAAGAAAAATACAACCAAGGGAAAACATCTTTTATCTAAACAGCCATATAAACAGTTTATATAACAACTGTCATAGCCAACAGTTTTCAATAAAAAACATACAAAATATACAAAATATAATAAATAGTATGTCCTTTGTCCTTACATAAGCTATTATCTAAACTGTTGTCCAAGCTGCTAACAGGCAATCAGTCACACAATCAGTCAGTTGGACAATGACTAGTTTCTACTTTCTACTTCCTGATTTTAGATCTAAAAGTTTCTAAGAATTGTAAAGATTTCCTAAAAAGCAACATGCAATATACATAGACGTAAACACAAATATAATTTTGCTTACTTTTTCCAAAGTTTTAAGTGCTCTGATAAGTTGTCAGCAAGTAGAGTAGCACTAGAATGCCAAAAGACTCCTGAGGCAGCTGAGATAAACAAACAACCATGTATTTTTTTCCTTGGCTTCCAATTCTCACCACCCGGAATCAAGTGGAAAGTATTGGCTGTGCAGAATATAATGAATGCTAACTGTTAGTCAGCTCCCGGTTTTCAATTCAGATGACTGGCATACTTGTTTTAAATAAAATAACCTTGCCTGGCCTTATTATTTATTTATTTATTGATGTTTTTGGTAACTGGGTAGGTGCACTGTCCCAATGGACCATTTTCAGACATGACCCAGGCCACAAGTGGCAACAACATGAAAATTAACAATACATATAGTGCAGTAATACACACCCCAAACATGAGGTGGTGTGGAAAATAAGAAATGTACAGTAGGTAACAACATGAAAATAGAAACAGAAACTTAGAATTTTATGGCAGATAAGGACCTCTTGGCCCAGCAAGTCTGCCCATTTCCCCTACCTAACGGATAAGCTGCAGATCCTAGTTAACCAACAGCCTACTTAATCCTACCATCCACTAGAATTGCCTTATGTCTGTCCCATGCATTCTTGAATTCCCCCACTGTTTTTGACTCTATGGCCTCCTCAGGAAGGCTGTTCCATGCATCTATAACCCTCTCTGTGAAGAAATACTTCCTCACATTACCTCTGAGCCATCCCCGCTCTATCTTCAAATTGTGCCCCCTTGTTCTTGCACATCTCTTTTTCTGAACAATGCTACCCTCCTAGACTTTGTTGATTCCCTTGAGGTATTTGAAAGTTTCTATCATGTCCTCCTCTCCCTTTTTTCCTCGAGGCTATACATCTTATCTTATGCTCCTTTAATCTTTCTTCATATGTCTTCTGGTGCAGACCATGCAAAATTAATTTTTCCATGTCATATGAGTAAATGCACAATAGCGATTGGCATATGAGTGAGCGCACATCACCAAAAACCACATCAGCAATGTACACAACAGCAGGACCATAGACAGCGATGGTCCAGACCACAAGAAAACACAGCACAGTGACACCATGTTTAATGGGGGCTATGCCCCCACCCACATCCCCCCAATTATTATAAGCAACTCCAATGGGGAGCCTGACACTGGGGTAAACAAAAAAAGTTAAGTGCGCACACACACAAATTGCAAAAACATAGGGCTCCTGCCCAGGTTTGAGTCTGAATCCTTCAGCACTAGAGGCATACGCTGCCTCCACTAAACCACATGGCCAGCTCAGACCATCCAACCAAAACTACTTCCTTCATCTTCTACATCATAGATCCCTCCTACCATCACTTTCTCTACACTCTCCATTATTGTTTCACCGTCCCTCACTATGTCAATGTTCACTAGCATATCCCACTCACTCTATTGCAAGGTGCTCAAAGGTAGTCACTCAAATGGGGTCACTCAATCGTATTCACCCATATCACTAGACACCAAAATTAACAATACATACAGTGCAATAATTCACACCCTGAACATGAGGTGCTGTGAAAACTAAGAAATGTACAGTAGAAAAGTTATGTTATGCAATAACAGTAGAGTAGGCTAGGGACAAAATATGACAACGCATAGTGCGAGATTATTACAGTGGCACGATAGTGCCACTATAGTTAGGGTTGAGTACCCCATTTAAGGTTAAAGTGTGAAATTTTGAGGCTTTATAACTTTGCCACTGTATGGCAGATTTGCCTGAGATCTGACATGCAAGGAGTGGTACCATAGATCTCTGGATCTGCCAAGTTTTGTAATAGTTGGATATACAGTTACAGAGCTATATAGCACTGTAGAAAGTCATATTTATGCTTTTTTGTGCATTCTTTGCTCACACCTACAGGTCGCATGGTTTGGGCAACCAGTACGAAAGCTTCAGGAAACATGCAGCCAGGGTCCCCAATGTGCCTTTCACAGATTTTGTGAAAAAATATTAAATGGTTCAAAAGTTATTCAAAAAACAAGTTTCCCATTATAGTCGATGGGAAAAGTTAACAAAAAGTTTGACAGTGTCACAAATGCAGTGTTTAATGTCACAAATGACCCCTGTAGTGTCGTAAATTCACCATTTTGTTTTCAGTTACTGGTCACAGAAATGGTTAGCATTTAAATTTGGTATCCTTTAGGGACACAATTATTTTTTTGTTCACCTAGTCGAGCCCTGAGGATGCTAGCCATGTCTTTTTGGGGGGGTTAAACACCCCAGAAATGTGTTTTTAAAATTTTTGTAAACTGTAGTGTCATAAAGTAGTGTCGCACTTGTGACACTTTTGTGATTCGTGACACTACTCTGTGAAACTATGCCCAAAATAACAGGACTTCTTTGCCACCCTGCTGCAAAACAATGGTTTGGTCTTTTGGACTGAAATTTGGATGAAAGAAAGCCAATATCCCACAGATGTGCCTTTTGGTGGTTTGGTGACAAAATACTAGAGGGCTGCAAAGTTATGGCACTCCAAAGTTGACTATTTTCCCCATAGGCTAACATTACAGTGTCCGCCGTGCCTTTCGGGGCCCGTATCTCGAAAACACTTCAAGATATGGACTTTTCATCAGAAAAATGCTGAGCCCTCCACTAGGAGGCTAAGTACAAAACTAGCCAGGAAAGTAATAAATAATACAACATTTTAATATTTTTTCTATGTCATACGGTTCCTGAGATATAAGCAATTTAGTATTCCAAGTGTTTATTTTCTACTCCAAGGGCCATTATTATGCCTACATTCTTTGTATTCACTGTGCTTCTGAATGCACTTTTTGTGGACAAAAAGTGGGCGCGTTTGCATTACTGTTACAGTTAGTGTTTCCGCTTGAGCTTCTGTGACTGTTTGTGTTAGCATCTCCGTTTATGTCGCCGTGTGTTACACTTTGCATTTGCGTTTGCGCTTGCATTTGCGTTACTGTTACTATTTGCATTTCCATTTTTTTTTGCATTTCTGTTTCCTTTTGCATCACCGTGTGCATTGCCATTAGCATCTGTGTACGTGCTTCCGTTTGCGTTTCTGTTTCCTTTGGTGTTATCTTTGCTGTTATCGTAAGCATTTGCTTTTCCAATTGTGTTACCGTGACCATGCACATAACGATTTGCGTTAGCTTAAGTGCTTGTGTTTCTGCTTCCATTTCTGTTACTGTTCCCTTTGGCATCCTCCTTACTGTTACTGTAACCGTTTCTGTTTCCAGCTGCGTTACCATTACCGAAGGGACCCGTGCTTGTACCACCGCATTCCATTCACTATTTATACTGCACATTCACAAAAAGAAGGGAAATTAATGGCAAAAAACCCCATTTAATGCATCAGTTAGGGTTGTTCCACAGCGACAAAAGCAAGGAAATTCGATGTTAGGGTTCCCACCCCTTGCACCCCACTGCCACTTATTCCTGCCCTCACCAACAGGCATCAAGGTGTTATTGAACCCAACTCTCACCCCATTCTCCTATACTGCACCACCTCAGCTTGTTTACATAGGATAGGGTGAGAGTTAGGGACCGACGACCCCAACAGATCTACAAAGACAGCACCTGTGGCTTTGCCTTGGCAAATACTTCTTAGCACATGATCAGAAAAAAGGGCCAAGGCAGAGGAGGTACTGTGGTACTTGTGGAAGCCATGTTGGAGGGGACATAGGAGGTTGTATTTGTCTAGATGCTCCGATAGTTGAAAGTGTACAATTTTTTCAAGCAGTTTACTTAGGTGGGGAGGAAGAAGCTGTGCCTGTAGTTGTCAAGGGTGTGCCAGTCACCAGCCTTGAAGATTTGTACCACATTTGCATGTTTTGATGAATCAGGAAAGCAGATGTAGTAAGGCTGACCTTGAAAATGAACATGATAGGTTTAACAATAGTGGGGGAGATAAGTTTTAGGAAAGCAGGATACAATCCATCACTGCCAGGGCTTCCTTTGACTGGCAGAGACTTCAGGAGTTTGGCGGTGACTTTGTGCCCAATGGCTCTGAAGTAGAAGGGTGTGGGAGGGTGGTGGTAGAGGCAGAGGGGTAGTTGATTGGTTGGGGGTTTAGGGCTGGAGAAGTCTGGAGGAGTTTGCTCAGATAGGGGAATAAGTCTGTGAATTTAGCATTAAAAACATTGGCAATGTTAGCAGGTTTGGCTATAGGGCCAGTGGGGGATGTAAGCTTAGATATATGCCTGTTGGTTTGGGGGTTTAGCAGAGACTCAATCGGGGCCCAGAATTTGCATGAATTGCTGAGGTTGTTTCTTTGTTGGTTATGATAGTATTTACATTTGAGAGATTTTGCAGCCTGTTTGCAGGTGCTGCACAGTTGACTATAGACATTCCAGAGTTGGGGGGGAGGGTGATGCTTTGTATGCCTTTCATTTGTTGCCCCTGTTTTTTATTAGCACCAGAAGTCCCTTGGACATCCAGTGGGTACAGCCCCCTCTTACCCTTCTGGTTGTGATGGGGAAGTGGATGTCCTGTAGGTGGGAGAGCATGGGGGTGAAGAAATTGACTACATCAGAGATGTCAGTGAGATGGTTGAGGGTAGACCAGTTTATTGTCCAAAGGTTATTAAGGACAGGCTTGGAGTCTGAGCAGAAGGACAGGAGTTTGTGAGGGGGACGGCCTGACTTGGCAGACAGTACAGCATAGGCTGGGTTGCAGTCACTGATATAATCAGACATAATGCCTGTCTGGAGGATCCAATCAACCCTGTTTGTGGTGACCCAGTCAATAAGAAAGTAGTTATGTGTGCGAGCATTGTGTCTGGTAGCGGAGGAAATTATTGGCTCCAGGTTGTGCTCTATCAGCAGGTTTACATAATCTGGTGCAGCTGCAACCAGCCAGTTGAGACTGAAGTCTCCAAGCATAACTGTGTCTTCTGAGGGTGTAGTGCTCCCTATACCATCTCAGAAGTTCAGTAGGCCCCCCGTAACACCTCCTGTGGGCAGGTTGTAACAGCAGCCTAGGTAGAGTTTCTTGGACTCACCTAGTGTTATTTCAGCAAGGAGCCACTCACTGTGGGAGGTGGCAGTTGACCAGTTGATGGTGGTGGCAGTGATGTGCTCTTGCACATACAGTGCCACACCCCCACCTCTCTTTCTTCCTGATCTGTCCAGGCATAGAAGTGAGTAGCCATGCAGTTGAAAAGAGGAGTCAGGGTGATAGGTTTTTAACCCGGTCTCAAAGAGATCTAACACCTGCGGCTTGTATAGGGATAGCCACCCCTCAAGTTCAGGAAACTTTGAAGGGAGGCTGCAGATATTCATGTGGGCAATTTTTAGGGCAAGATGTCTTGCCCAGGTAGAATCCTTAAAGTTGATGTGTGTTTATAAGGGACCAGAATTACTTTCTACATCACCAGCAAGGAGTATTGGAGGGAGCCAGTGTGGTGACTGGAGGGTGAGGGAGTGCACAAATAGGCTAAGCAGATGACATTCACGACTTGAGAGTAGTGCCATGATGACGTCACTCGTGACAGTGAGATCACATCCAGCCACAAAGACCTGAGTATCTGAGGCTTCGGGGAGGGGTGTCAAGAGGGAGCATAGAGTTTGCTGGTCAGCAACAAGTATTGATGCACAGGCATCAACTGCCAGCAGCAGGGTGGTCGAGGATGCCAGCATAATGAGAGCCACACATGGGTTCATTTTCAGGTAGTTATGGTTGCTGGTGGTATCCCTAGGACAGGAGGCTAAAATATGTATGGCAGAAGGGAACAGATAGGCTGTGGTAGAGGAGCCTTGGCAAGGGGACACTTTAAACTAGATACTTAATTGGACTGGTCTAGTGGTGAAAGAGATAATACCACTGTTGTATTGTGGATCCAAAGCCAAGGACCTTGTTTCAAAGGGAACAGCTGAGTATTTGAAGTAGCTAGTTATGCTGGCAATAGGACTATATCAGTCTGATGCAGCAGCCAGTAGGAGCTGGGGAGATGGATGAGGGAGGAGCTTTTGATGTATTTAATAGAGGTCAGGGTCAGATAGGGTGGGTGGAACAAAATACAGGGGGTTAGAGATTCAAAAAGGCCCAGGAGCTGGGACCAAGCTTCCTGAGCTAGAGTTCTAGCTAGCAGGCTTGAAGACTCAGCCAGTCACAGCCCAGAGTCCCGTGATCAGACCAATTGAAGAGTTCCCAGTTCAACTGTTTGGCCAATCAGGGATGAGCTGGTGCCAGAGCTCAGGCTAGTGCTGTGGAGAGTGAGAGCATACCTGACTTGGCAAGGAGGCGATCTGGTGAAAAGGGGATGGTGGCAGTAGGAAGTGCCATGTCCCATATGGAAAGGTACAGCAGCTTCTGGCTGCAGCACCCTCTTGGGGCTCGGGGATCTGGCTTGGTGAGGAGGTGGTCTGGCGAAGAGGTGATGGTGGCAGTAGGAAGCGTAGTGTCCTGTATGGAAGGGTACAGCTGCTTCTGGCTACAGCATCTGCTTGGGGCTCAGGGATCTGGCTTGGTAAGAAGGAGGTCCAGCAAAGAGGGAACAGCGGCAATAGGAAGCACTGTGTCCCGTACAGAAGGGTATAGCCGGTTTTGGCTGCAGTGCCCACTTGGGGCTTGGGGATCTATCTAGGCAAGGAAACGGTCTGGCGAAGAGGGGACTGTGGCAGTATGAAGTGCTGTGTCCCTTACAGAAGGGAACAGCTGCATCTGGATGCAGTGTTGACTTGGGACTCTAGGATCTGGCTTGGCGAGGAGGCGGTCCGGTAAAGACGGGATGGAGGCAGTAGGAAGTGCTGCGTCCTGTATGGAAGGGTACAGCTGCTTGTGGCTGCAGTGCCTGTTTGGAGCTCATGGATATTGGTCTTGTTATACTATTGCCAAGGCATAAACTGTGCCCCCAGAGAGCATTCATGCAGGCGTACCAAGGCACCAGAAGTCCATGTTACTAAATGCGTATAGTATATTGCACTAAGTATATGGACACAAAAACAAAGTGCAGAGTGCAGATTAAGACAAAACCAGTTGCAGGTTACTCAAAAAGCAACCAATTAGCTAATGTGGGGCTAAAGTGCAAGTGTCCTGAGTGCGACTCACAGTGCTCTGAACTATCTGTCTATCTGGCTGCTAAATAGCTCGCATGCGCTTACATAGAGGGGGTCACGTGTGCAAAATTAGCATATGGCACGACATGTAAATGTAAAATGCTATAACATACAAAATAGCAAGGAGAACATTATTAATAAAGCAGACCTAAAAGAGACATATAAAACTATATACTGCCTAATCAAGCAGTAAAGTGCATTTGTTGACTAATTGTCTGTCCCACCTAATAAAACTAAAGGTTTTTAAACAAGCAGATATTCACATAAAATCAGAATAAAAACACATAAAAACAGTTAAATAAGCTTCTGTAGCTGAATACATCTCTTTTAGAGAACATCTTTAAGCAGTATCTTAACTGATGAGTGATGAAGGCTGAAACTCTGGCACAAAACCGGATACACTGGATAGCAGGATGCATGACTTGTCTGCTCCAAAAGCCACTCCGAAGGCTCCTGTCCTTGGTCACAGTCCCACACCGCTATGGGGAGACTCTCCTGGCCACCAACAGGCCTTCCTCCTGTGAACAGAGAGAGCAAGAAGCAGCGAGAGGACACACAGTGAAGATCAGCAAAAAAGTTCAGCCAGTAAGGAGACAAACTATTAAAGCATAGGTGGCATGTCTTTCATAAAAGAGTTGCAAGCAATGTCTCCCTGCTTCACTATCCTTCTCCATAAGATAGAGAGTGTGTAGCTGGATGTCTGTCTCAATCAGTCTGGACAACAACCTGGACTACCCCCATGCAATTCAGCAAACAAAGTAATAGACTGAACCAAGAAGTCCCCTGAAACAATATGTTCAGACATGAAATAGCATGTCCAGACATGTAGATAGGAATATAGCGTCCCCTAGTGTCCTATATCTATAATGAATTGTTGCATAACCATACTGACCAGTGGGAGGAGATTAATTATATAATGGGCCCTTATGTTTAAAATGGTAATAACAGTGGCCAGAGAAATGGTTATTTGTATTAGTTTATATTGTTGGGAAAGCTCTCTATAATCCAGGCTTAGAAACAATGATTTATTTTTCTATAGGTCTAGTTGTGAGTCTCTAGAGAGGGCTAACTGTTCAATTGCCTTTTGTGGGCATGTCTAAAATGAAGTGGGAGAGTGATATAAAAAACAAACAAACCCATGCATAGGCAGATCAGATCAGCAGCTAGTCTCACTTGCTTGGAGTGAAGGCAAGAAGAAGCATCTGTACCTGAACAGGTATTGACAATTTTGCAGTAGGACAAACTAAAGTACTGAATTGTCTTTTGAAACCTTAAGTAAATTGTTTTTTATCATAGCATTGGGCTATTTTTTTCTTTTGTGTATATTTTTAGTTCTATTTAATTGCTTTTTATATTGATTTTTGTATAAAAATAAAACTACACTGCAGTGTGTTGTACCAAATTACTGTGTGCAGAGTTATCCTTTCCCATAAAGCTATTACAATCAGAAGACCAAAGGGAAGATCTGATAGAAGAAGAGCTGCTTTCCCCTCCAGATCAGTGGAATTGCAACAGTGTCACTGCCAGAGGTCTAGCTCGCATGAATAATGTAATGGAAGACTGGCATTGTGGTTTTAATAGCCATCGGAGGGGGTGTCACCCAAGTGTATGGAGGCTTATACAGTGCCTCCAAGAAGAGCAAAGAATGACAGAATTAAAATTGGAATGGATCATATCTGGGGCACTTGGATGTGGCAGTAAGTGGAAATACAAGGACTCTAATGAAAGGGTTCGGACCATTGCGGCACAGTATGAAACAAGAAGCCACTATAACTTCCTGAGAGGACTTGCATACAATTTCCAATTCCAGATGTGAGGAATGTCATTACTAGCTCAGCAGCATGCATAGTGTGAATTGTTTACACTAGCAGTAGCAAATAACTGCAATTGCATCTGTTAGCTGTGTTGTACGATTTGGCGTTATATTTTTTGAATTTGCCTTAATTGCATCTGTTTTGTCCGATTTGCTTTTTTAACTAATACTTGAAATAAAGCTTTGACTTCTAGTTGGCTAATTGGGGTTTCAGATATTTTGGCTCATTGTTATTTTTTTTGTTTTTTTGAAAATTCACTATTTTGACATGCTAGTAGTCATAAGGGTGTATTGCTTTGCACTGTTTTGAGTCCTTGTACTTCTGTAAGTCCTTTTTCCTTTTTCACCATTATCACTCATTTATTCAACACGATTACTGTGTGGAAGTACCAGGCGCTATCGCTATTGTTACAACATCACCATTTAATGTGACTAGCTATTAATAAGAGCGCTATTTTGCAATCACGATTGTTAAGTCACGATTTTGTCTTCACTATTATAATAGGAAGCCATTCGCAGAGCACAGGCGTGACATGACAAGATTAAGATAAGTTGGTCAACAGCCTGGCTGCCACATTCTGCACCAGCTGCAAGGGCGGATATCAACCCCCAGAAGTGCTAGGTACAGAGAGCTGCAATAGTGAAGGCAGGAGGTCACAAAGGCAGGGACCAATGTAGGAAGGTCAACAGGCAGGACCAGGTGTTTAATCTGAGTGATATTCATCAGATTGTAAAATGAGGACTTGACAATGACCAACACCTGAGATTTAAGGGTCAGACTGTCATCAAAAATAATGCCCAGATTGTGTACCCAGTCAGAGGTTGATAGCTAACTGCCCCCAAGCCAAAGCCTGATAACTGCCCAGACAATGGCCCATCCGCTTGATGACACAGGTCCACAACCAACACCTCAGTCTTGCCAGAATTTAATCTCAGCCAGTTGGCACTCATCAAGTCCTGAATCTTGGCAAGGCAGTTTTTGAATACTGGGATAGTATCATCCTGGTCAGGCACAAAGGATATGTAGAGCTGAGTATCATCTGCATGGCAATGAAAACTCAATCCATACCACCTTACAATGTCTTCCAAAAGCAGCATATATACCGCTAATGACATGGGTAACAATACTGAGCCCTGCCAAATGCCACATGGCAGGGTGATGGGGTCCGAAGTAAAAATCCCAGACATCACTCTCTGTGACCTACCCCTGAGGAAAGAATGGATCCATCTGAGGACCATACCAGACAGCCCACAGATGAACTGCAGGCACTCTAGAAACACATCATGGTTCATGATATCAAACGCCACAGAGAGATCAAGGAAAACCAAAATGAAACAAGTCCTCTTATCTCTAGCTATTAGGAGATCATTTAGCTCCCAAACCAGGGCCATCTCAGTAATATGCCTCTTCCAAAAGCCCAACTGGAGTGGATCGTAGATATCATGGATGGTAAGATGGACCTCCAGCTGCAGTGTGATTGTCTTCTCAATAACCTTACCCACAAAAGGAAGGCTAGAGACCGTAAGCAAAAAATAGAGCTGCACTCCTAAGATGAGAAGGTGGGGTATAGACCAGGTAGCCAACCTGCTAATGTAGACAAACAAAATAGAGGTGTCTATACACCAAACCCAGGTAGTTCAAGCAAAAACGGATGCTGAAAAAGTAGAATTTTAATCGTGTAGTACAAATAAAGTTAACAGGCAAATCCTTGAAAACGGTAGTCCCTGCGCTTCAGCTGTTAGGCCTTCATCAGGGGGGCAGGCTCTGGTAGTTTGTGAAGCACTTAAGTAGTAATAATGTTGTGACAGCACAATTACTTTCAACTGTTTCAAGTCTGAAATTTGAACAGAGTCATCTTAAAGTGCTACCACCATAATTTTTACAATAAGAAACATCAGACAATATAATTACTTTTAATTACACATTTTTAGACTGAAATTAGTACTATGTTATAGTGTAATGAAATAGCACCACAAACAATTCATATGAATACATACTGTAAATACAACTTGCACAGAACCTCAAAGTACAATTAATTTAGAAAAAGACACACCACAGTAGAGCTACACACCTCTTCTGTTTATAACATTAGTGTTCGAATTTAAATATTCTTCTAATGGAGGGGGGAAGGAAAGGGATTTCAAAACAAGGAAAAAGACATTTCTTTAATTATTATTATAGAGCAAATTGCAGCAAATAAAGGGATGGGGAGATGAGAAAAAGCTATGGAGAAAAGGAGATCTTGTGTTACTTGACAAACTCTTTATCCTAGTCTAAACCATGGAGTCAGGTCACTTGACATTCTTAAGGCGTTTGATTCGGTTTATTGGTCTTTTTTTATCAAAGACCCTATCTGAATTTGGGTGTGGTATGGATTTTTCTGACTGGGTAACAATGTTATATGACAAACCTTGGACTCAGGTTTTAACCAAAGGTATGCTATCACCTTGAATAGATTTAGCTTGTGGAACTAGGCAAGTCTGCCCACTTTCCCCTTACCTTTTCATTCTTGCTTTTGAACCTCTCTTACATGTAACTAATAATCACCCGGGGGTCAAAGGTATAAAGTTCTGGGGAAAAGAGCACAAAGCCTTTGCTTTTGCAGATGATTTACTTTTAACAGTAGCAACCCAATGCACTCCTGTCAGAGTCTGAAAGCAATATTAATGGATTTGGAAGGAGTGTCGGGACTTAAAATAAACTGGGACAAAATGCAATTACTACAAAACGGGATCTCAAAACACACCATGAACCATTTGGCTTATATTCTTGATAAGTCCTGGTTTAAAACTAGTATCACATATCTAGGTTTAAAAATCTCCACTGATTTAAAAGACATTACTGACCTCAATTATATTCCTTTGTTAAAGGAAATTGAACTAGATTTATCTAGGTGGGGGAAACTTAATCTTTCCCTCTGGGGTAAAATAAACACAGTTAAAATGAATGTAGCACTGCAGCTTTTCTATTTATTTCAAAGTCTACCTGTTTTAGTGGAAAAGAAACTACTTAAATGGCTGGACAGGATTACAAGGATCTTTCTCTGGCAAGGGAAACCACCTAGATTAGGTATCACCAAACCAAGGGTGCCTTATACTTCGGGAGGGTTCGCCCTACCCTGGTGGGAATTATATCAAATAGCTTTTATATTTAAACATGCTTTAAAACATTTAGAGAGACCTCAAAAAAACTCCAGTGGTGAGCCACAGCCTTTGTGGCTAAGTATGGAAAAAAGAGGTTCTGAGGCCTAACTCCCTTTTTGACTACTTTTACATTCCGCTGAGTGCAAAAATAGCACATAACCCATGCATTCTAGGATCAATATTGGCACTTAAAAAAATAAAAGATGTCAACCCTAAATTATATCCCCGGGACTCTGTGCCTTTATGGGGTAAACCTTGGTTAACAGGAGAGAAAAAGGCTGCACTAATTCAGATTGGGTAAGATTAGGTATTACTAGGTTGATTCATATAATAGATCCAAAAAGTAGAACTCTACTATCTTTTCAGGAACTAAAAGACAGGTATAACATTCAAAGATATCAGCTCCACCTTTACTTACAACTGAGGGAGCAACTTAGGGAAACAAATATATTAGACTCAGACTATACTCTATCGCCTTGTGAGGAGTGGGAGTAAATTGGTATGTATAACATCACGTAAGAAAGGTGCAGAAATCATTTATAAAATCTTGACGGATAACCTAACTGATGCTTGTCTGACCAGTAAGGCCAAAATGAGATGGGAAGAGGAGTTGAATCTTGGTTTATTGGAAGAAGACTGGGATATGGCATGGAAATCAACAGGTAGATACTATAAAGAACTTCAAGGTAGGTTGATTCAATATGAAATCTTACATGGGTATTACTATATCCCAGCAAAATTAAATGCAATGGGGTATCTAGATAATGCCAATTGTTGGAAATGCAATCACTCACACGCTAATTTAACACATACAGTATGTTATGGGACCGTCCTAAGGTGCAAACCATTTGGAAAGAAATTATTTGTATTTGTAGTAAAGTAACAGGGCATAGTTTCCCATCAATTCCTACGATTTTCATTTTAGGACTTTTTCCAGAATCATTGGACTTAGACAAATATCAAAAAAACTTGGGTTTCATATGCAGCTCTTAGTGGCAAACGCTTATACTGCAGAACTGGAAAAGCAATCTTGCTCTTACTATAACTGAATAGTATCCATAGATGGTGCTTTTATTTAAGAATGAATGAATCTGCTACTCCATAACAGAAAGAACAGAAATACTAGATAAAATATGGTCACCCTTTTGGAATTTGAAGTAAGCAATACCTTACTGAGCATTTTTTTATAATTATATTTAAAGATACTCTCATCTAATTTTTGCACTAGGTAATCCTTTTAGATTAGAAGGTATTATCTAATACTATAAGTTATTTATTAAGTTCTGCATTACTTGCTTTCATTCTTTATTTTATTCTTTTGAACTATTTTGATAAATGAAATGTCTGTATTTTGCAGCTCACAGTTGTTAAACAAATTTTCTACCTTTTTGTATGATGTTTGATGTTTTACTGTAAAAATCAATAAAAATGTATTATGGGGAAACCCAGGTCTCCAGGTTTATAGCTCAGTGCCTTAAACCACTGTGCTATACTGTCTCCATAAAGTCCTGACCAAATACGTGAGTTCATCATCGATTCAGGCATTAAAATCCCCCAGCACCATCCATCTGGGGGACTCCAACCCCATATTGATGATGAAGTCCACAACTTTCTGCAGGAACAACTTCTCAACCCCAGGTGGACGGTAGATGCGAAGAATCCTGAACCCCACAACTGCACCAAAGATACACTCAAAAGATCTGGACTCATCCACTGGCACCTCTACAAGGCCCAATTCCATTCTAAAACAGATGACTACGCTCCCACCCCTGTGATCCATATTTGGACAGTGTATCACCGAGAACCCAGCCAGAACAGCTGACTCTTAAACTGGACCAACATTCTTGTCCAGCCAAGTCTCGGTGATGCAAGCAAGGTCTGATAACTCAACAAGATCAGCAATCACTGCCCTCTTGTTTTTAATGGACCTGGCATTGCATAACACCTCCTGAGTAGGATGGGCCACCAAGGTCAGCCACACTATCTGCCCAACCACAGCGGAGCCATTGGGTATGGCGATCAGACAGGTAGGACCCCACTCTGGAACCCATTTTGCCCCAGGGTGACCCCTGGCCCTAACCACCTCAATTGTTCCACCCAGCCCTCCTCTCCCTCCAGGTCCAAAACCCCCCGCCCTACACCTCTTCCTAGCAATTCCCAACACTTGGCAATGCCCATATACCTCAATGGGCAAAGGGGGCAATCAAAAGGCCTGAGGCTGTGGAGCTCAGAGGGGGAGTAGCACCTGACCAGGAGAGCTCTTGACCAACTCATTCCATAATGGATCACAAATAACAGTCAGGCCTAATACATCAAAAGAAATAACAAACAAACCCACCCAGACATACAGTAGTGCAATTTTTTTCTCCAACCCCAAACCTCAAATTACAGTCCCTTGTTAAACAGTGCAAAATCTCACAGCCACCACCTACAGCTGCATGACTTCTGCCTGCCAGTGATCAGTTCTGAATGTCTAGCAGACCAAAATGAACTTTCTACCTGGATCTAATAGCAGCCCTCAATGGGGTAGTAGTCCAGGGTGGTCAGCCCTCCTAAGAATAGGCCCCCCAGAGGTGAGGCCCTCCTGACCAACAACCGGGATCCCCCAGTAGTCCAGGCCCCACCACCCACCAGCAGTGCACCCAGCACCAGCTTAGTCAGTCCTTCTGCCCCAACCACCACACCCATCTACAACCACAGTCCAGGACCAAGGAAGGATGCACACCCAGCTGAACAGGCTCCTCAGAGAGTCTACCATCAACTGGATCCACCCAGTTCACCCACTGGGTTCACATGGAAACTGCAGGTGGGCCACCCAAGGGACAGGGCTCCAGCTGGACCACGTCTGCCAATCAGGTCCCCCAAACAACCCCTAAGGTGGCAAGGGGTGCTGCTCCCTCCAGCAAGCACTCCCACCGCCCCCTCCCATAGGTGACCCAACCAAGGATCATCGCTCCCCCATGGCAAAACAAGGCCCAGGCAATTCCACAATACTGGGCTTCACAAAAGTTCCTCGATAAAAGAAAGGAATGAGCTCACCAAGATGGATTTACTGTCAGTTTTGTGTTCCCTTCCTCTATCCTATCCACTCGATATAGTACAGGCTGCCACACTCCATTCCACTCCTGTTCTCCAGACCACAGGTAAAGACTCCCCTCTGTTTCAAAAGAGACCCAGAATTAGCTCAGTGTTCACAAGGTGGCTGTTGACCTTGAAAGTATGGATTACACAAATGCCAGCATTTGCAGAGCCAATCTGCAATAGGCAGGTTCAAAAATAACTAATTTAAGTGAAAAAGATGTACCAAAATAATCACTGTATGTTCAGTGCAGTTGATTGAATTGATAACGGCCACCAGCAAGATCACAAAACCAGCAAATAGCCAAAAAAAATGCAATACATGCAAAATCAAAACCCCTAAGCCCAAAAATGACATACACTGAACTAGTCTACCTCACTTTTCCACCTATCAAAAATAAACTAAGATAACTAATGCCAACCAGTCTAAAAATTAAAAATGACTCAAAAGCTAAATAAATAACAAAAGAAAAGAGAAGGCATAAACTCACATAAAAAATGCCACTCAAAGCATTGCTGCTTCAGGCTGACCCATCCTGATTGCCATCGTTATTTATTTATTAGAAAATCGGATTTACAACCTTTGAGTCATGCACTTATTTACAAAGGCACCTCATCGCAGGGAGGATAGACATGGTTACAGTGTGAGGTACAACAGTGATAACATTATAGGTGCAGTACAAAAAAACCCATTAAGAACACATTTATAAAGGTGGTTTACAGGATAGGTTGCTTACAAAATGTTACAATCAAGTAAAACATTACAATTATATGCAGGTACAGCCCTGGACGTACCAGAGAGAAATACCTATGAGTGAGGAGTTTAGGAGGGGAGTGGGGTGGGAAGCAGGGGGGAGAATAGCAGTCCAGAGGATGTTGTCAAGACTGTGGGCCAGATAGGAGCTACCCACCATTGTAATAATTAGGTGCAATTACAGCTGCGAGCATCAAAGAGGTGGTTCCAGAAATTGACTTTGAAGGGACCAATTTTGGTACTATCTGTGACATAGGGTGGGAGGAAATTGAACCATGTGGGGGCACAGTAGTGGAAGGACCGTTGGGCTAATGAGGTCTTGGTTTTTGGCACCTGGAAGGTGGCCTTAACTGAGCTATGGGTGACAACAGATGGAGATGCAAGCTGCAGAGATGTAGTGACCCCCAGGGGGAGAGCTCTAGGAGAGATTTTTGGGCAAGTAAGCAGGTTTGGTAGTGCAGGCACTCCTCAAGGTGAGCAGGTTGGTGGTGGAGTACAGCAGCCAAGTATGTGTGTGGCTTGCTGCACCAGTCAGGAGCCTGCAGGCCTTGTTGATCAAGGTCTGGATTTTGGTGAGCGCAGTATTGTCTGCCGTGGCATAGATTGGTAGTTCATAGTCCACTAATGGCATTACAGAGGAGGTGATGGCCAGCCGGAGGGCAGCTTGGGGGATGCAATCTCTATGTTGATAAAGAAGACCTATCCAAGAGTTTATAGCTGAGACAGGGTATTGATGTGGGTATGGAAGGTGAGAGCTGAGTCGAAGGTGATGCCCAGCTATTTGTAGGATGACACTTGCTCAAGAGGGTGTAGAGTACTGGGGAGAAAGAAGAGGGGGGCAGTTTTGGTCTTGTTCTGGTGATGGGAAAAGAGCAATGATTTGGTCTTCTTGAGGTTAATGACCAGTTGGTGGTCAAGAAACCACATTTCAGCTTGGATGAATGTATGCTGAAGGGATTTCTGGAGTGAGGTGGCGTCAGGGTGGGAGGCAAAGAATACTGCATCATTGGGATAGAAGAGTATTTTACCCAAGCCCAAACTTCTCTTGCAAGCAATATTCAAAAATTGTCCTGAATTCTAACATTGAACACAACAATCCCCATTTGATTTAAATGAAGAAATTGATTTTTCGCCATATTTATAAACATGTGAATGTGAATTGCATTATTAAAAACAAAATGTTAGATTCATTAATCTTTCTTTCTGTCGGCCTTTTCTTTTTCCAGTAATATGCTTTGCCCCTGCTATCTAGTTACAAGTAAAGTGAGAGCTACCGTGAGTATGCCCACGAAGCTCAGATTTAGTCCTTTACTATATTGGGCTTGGGAAAAGGTTATTCCTGCTTAACCACATCTTCTAAACTTTGAAAATTCAGTTAATAATTTCAATTGCATTCAAGTACCCCAGTGAGAGAATATATGTTTGTAGTATACCCATTGTGCTTTTTGTGCATTTGTGAAATAAGTAATTTTCACCCCTCCCCAGTCTAATGTTCTGAACTTCTACAACCCCATTCCCTGTAGCCTCTCTTATACTCTTTTCTATCTCCTTCTCCCTTTACATTGCCCCTTCATTTTGATTTTTAATATAAATACACATTTCTGCATTACTCTTTCTCCTAATCCTTTTAACTAATATTATCTCATGAATCAAAAAGCATCATTCGGGGATGGCACTTTGTAAGAAACTTGAACAATTTAAACGTTTTACTCATTTAGAGAAATGTGACCTTTAGCATATACATTTGACCTCCCTGTCTGAAAGCTATATTGGTCACCAAATACTTGAAATTGTATCTGGTCCCTTGAAGATATCATTCTGGAAAGGCTTTAAAACTTATGAATTAACAAGGTGCCTCAAAAGTTAATAACTTTATTCTTTAAAATCTTTAGAACTTTTAGGCTTTCCAATTGATACCAGTAAAGGACAGAACTTTTTTTTAATTTTTGCTGCATTTTTATGTTTATTTTGTGTGTATTTTCTGTGTGTGTTTTTGCTTCTAGAGAATAAATATTTAGAGCTTGAGTGTTTGAAAATATGACATGCAAACCAGCTCAACAGTGATCTCCTATTGGAAACGTTTTTGGTGATGGATTTAATATTTAAACTGATAAAATAAGTGTATTTAATAATAAAGATAACAGAATAATCCATCACCAAGAGATGTTTATGTGTTACATGAAAACTTATAAAGATTTTAAATTCCATTTCACTGTGTATTTTCACTATTGAGCACTGTCACTTTAATTTCATTGCTCAAAAATGTCTGCCTTTGATGACTCCTTAGATCTGCCCCTAAGGAAGACCTGCTAGAGGGTTGAAACACAGGGCTTGTATCTCCATGTCACCCTGCCAGAATAAACTGCACCTTTGCATGACATTAATACTACACTGCAGTCATTTGTAAAACATTGTGACGTCATCATAACAAGCTGTGTCTAAGTACATAGAGTCAAACAGTTTGTTCCTTGATGACATTATAGCATTCTACAAATAACTGCAATGTAGTATTAATAATGAACAGACTCAATTATCGATGTCTCTGGAGTACTTCTAGTTACAGATGAGCCCTATACCTCATTTCAAAGATCTTTTTGTGTGATTGTCAGTTTTGATGACCAGTGGGCGTGAAAGTGTCCCTTTAATTGGGCAAATGTATTTTTTTCAGACCTTGGCACTGCCTAATTTTTTATGCTCTTTTCATGTGATGTCTGTTATTTTCAAGCTGTTCTTGGAAACAAGACCTTAAGTCTTCAATGAACCTCATGTTATAAGTAAAATGTTAATATATACTTAATAAAAACAATTTTGTACATCAACACTGGTAGAATCATTCTAATATTCTCCTCTTTGTTTTGCAAAGAAATTTGATATTCCCTGTGTATAGGAAAGGCAGTATATAAATTTAAATTATATTCTATAAACTCAGTACAATCAGTGGCTAACTCATTGCTTTGTAAAACACGTTTAATGTAGAATGGAAAGTGCTATATAAATCTAACTTCTGTACTACCATCTCTGCTCTGTCAGTATCTAACTTGTTTTTTTGTAAGGCAGTTTGGGATACTGTCTATAAAGGCACTAGATAAATCCAAATTGTATTCTATTCTACAGTTCCCTGCACTACCAATATCTAGCTCCTTGATTTGTAAAGCACTTTGAAAGTAGACTGGAAAGTGCTATATAAATTCAAATTCTGTACTACAATCTCTGCTCTGTCAGCATCTAACTCATTGTATTGTAAGGCACTTTGGGATACTGTCTATAAAGGCACCATATAAATCCAAATTGTATTCTACTCTACAGTCCCTGCACTACCAGTATCTAACTCATTGCTTTGTAAAACACTTTGAATGTAGACTGGAAAGTGCTATATAAATTCAAATTCTGTACTACAGTCTCTGCTCTGTCAGCATCTAACTCATTGTATTGTAACACACTTTGGGATAATCATCTATAAAGGCACTATATAAATCCAAATTGTATTCTATTCTACAGTCCCTGCACTACCAGTATCTAACTCATTGCTTTGTAATGCACTTTGGGTTACAGTGTACATGAAAGCTGATATATACAGTACATCCAAATGCTATTCTATTCTACAGTCCCTGCACTACCAGTATCTAACTCATTGCTTTGTAAAGCACTTTGGGTTACAGTGTACATGAAAGGTGATATATACAGTACATCCAAATGGTATTCTATTCTACAGTCCCTGCTCTACCAGTATGCAACTCATTACTTTATAAAGTACTTTGGCACACACTGTGTATGAAAGGCACTATATACAGCAACTCAAAATTCTGTTCTTGTCTACAGTTCCTGTACTACCAGTATTTAACTCTTTGCTCTGTAAAATACTTTGAGATATAGTGTATGTGAAATGTACTATACAAATCTGAATTATATTCTTTTCTGTTGTAGTCTACTGTACCTTAATCTCTTCTCTTCTCTTCTCTTCTCTTCTCTTCTCTTCTCTTCTCTTCTCTTCTCTTCTCTCTTATAACTATTAAAACAACTGTGTGAAACAGGGAGAAATGCTCTCTCGACTAACTTGTTTCCACTTACTCTCATTTTAAGTTCTTGATTTATTTTGTGTGAAGACTGTCATGGTCAGCAGACCTCATCAGTTTTCATGACAACATGCATTTAAAAAGCTACAACTAAGGCTTAAATTAAACATGCTTTACATGCACCATTTCTCATCTTTACCTGCATACATTCTATAGCCTGGTGGCGATTAGATCAGTAGCTGAGTTTTGAGTTTTCATGTCTTAAACATAGAAACATAGAAACATAGAAGTTGACGGCAGATAAGGACCGCAAGGCCCATCCAGTCTGCCCACTTCTTTTTCTACCTTATAAATGTACCATCGGCCTTTGCTCTGTCAGTGACCTATCTATTCATAGTCATTTGTATTGCTCCCTTATGCCTATCCCATGCCTGTTTGAAGCCCTGCACTGTATTCATAGCCACCACTTCTTGTGGTAAGCCATTCCATGCATCTACCACCCTTTCTCTGTGAAAAAGAATTTCCTCACATTCCCCTTAATCGGCCTCCTCTAATCTCATGCTGTGTCCTCTTGTCCTGCTATTTTTCTTATATTTAAACATGTTAGACTCTTTCACCTTGTTTATGCCCTTAAGGTGTTTAAATGTCTCGATCATATCACTCTCTCCCTCCTTTGCTCAGGGTATACATATTGAGCTCCGTTAATCTGTCCTTATATGTCTTCTGATGCAGTCCCTGCACCATTTTGTTGCCCTTCTCTGGACTGCCTCAATTTGGTTAATGTCCTTGTGAAGGTGTGGCCTCCAATACTGCCGCCAGTACTCCAGGGAACCCTAACCAATGTCTTGTACAGAGGATTATTACCTCCTCTTACGACTTGTGATACCCCTACTACACCCCTAACACTCTCTAGCCTTACCTACTGCTTTAGAGGTCTGCTTGGATGATTTTAGGTCATCAGTGATGATGATGCCCAAGTCTCTTTCTTCCTTTGTGACTGCTAGCAACTCCCTCCCAGCCTATAAGTGGCTTCAGGGTTCTCTTCCCTATGTGCATGATTTTGCACTCTTTGCATTAAATCCCAGTTGCCACTCTTCTGACCATTCTGCTAGTTTATCCAGATCTCTTCTCATTCTGCCCACCCCATCTGGATCATCTACTCTGTTGCAGATCTTGGTGTCATCTGCAAACAGACAAGCCTTCCCTCTAGTCCATCTGCGAGGTCACTAATGAAGATGTTGAATAGGACTGGCCCAGGACTGATCCCTAAGTACCCACTTGTGACTTGCATCTCTTCTGACTGTATACCATTTACCACCACTCTCTGTTTCTGCCAGTCAACCAGTTTGCCACCCAGTTGACCAACTTCTGACCCACCCGAGCCTACCTAGCTTATTTATCAATCTTCTATGTGGAACAGTGTCAAAAGCTTTGCTGAAGTCAAGGTAGGCGACATCAACTGCTCCCCTTGGTCCACCACTCTGGTTACCCAGTCAAAGAAATCTGAGATTAGTTTGACAGGACCTTCCTTTTGTAAACCCATGCTGTCTTGGATCCTGTGCCCTATGGATTCCAGGTGTTGCACTATCCTTCCTTAAGGAGTGCTTCCATAATCTTGCCCACTACTGAGGTAAGACTGACGGTCTGTAGTTCCCCGCCTCCTCCCTGCTACCACTCTTGTGGGTGGGATCACATGAGCCTTTCTCCAGTCTTCTGGGACCTCTCCTGTGCTCAGAGACTCACTAAACAATTCTGCTAATGGCTCTGCTAGTTCCTCCTTTAGCTCCTTAAGTACCCTGGGATGTATGCCATCAGGTCCCATTGCCTTATCCACCTGGAGCTTAGCAAGCTCTTGTAGGACCCTTTCTTTTGTGAAGGAGTAGTGCTCACCTCCCTCCCCTGTGTCCATGATGCTGAGCTGTGGGCCCTGCCCTACCTTCTCTTCAGTAAATACTGAGCAAAAGTATCTATTTAGGATAGATGCCTTTACAGGGTCCTCCTCCTCACATGCTCCCTTTCTCCATTAAGCAGCAATACCCCTCTGGACTTTCTCCTTTCACTAATGTATCTATAGAAGTCTTGTCACCTTCTTTACTGTTCGTGCTAGTGTTTCCTCAGTTTGGGACTTTGCCTGCCTTACTGCCTTACCTGCTTCCCTTAGGGCAGTTTGGTATGCCTCCCTATCTTCATCCCGCTGTGTTCCATATATTTTTCTGAGGCCAGCCTTTTGGCTCTGACCTTTTCTGCTACTATATTTGAGAACCAAAGTGGTTTCCTTCTTCTTTTGCACTTCCTTTTCTGTCTAACACAATGGGATGTTGCTTCCAAGTATTGTATCCTTAATGCTTGCCCACTTTGCCTGTACCTCCTCACCTGTGTTTCTTTTGCCAGGGCTAGCTTAACTCTGTTGGCCATCTTATCAAAGTCAGCTCCTCTGAAGTCCCATATTTTGCCTTGGAATGGGATGATTTAGATGTAGTAGCCAAATTGAACCATACCATGTGATGGTCACTGGCCCCAGGTGACCTTCTACCTGGAGATCTGTGATCCCTTCTTTGTTAGTCAGTACTAGATCTAGGATAGCCCTGTCTCTGTGGGTTGCTGTACCAGTTGTTTGAGGCCCTCCCCTGCAGGAATCCACTATGAGTCTAGTTCTGGCAGATGTTCCTGCTGGTATTGACCAATCTGTATCTGGCATGTTGAAGTCTCCATATCAGAACCTCCTTTAGCTGTCATGTTTTGTATATCTTCTAACAGTAATGTGTCTATGTCCTCCCTCTGGTCTGGGGCCTGTAGACAACCCCAGTTCTTATGGCTGTCCCATTACCTGTTTCCAGGGTGACCCACAGTTCTTCTGGCTCCTTATGTGTATTCTGAATTTCTGTAGCTTGATATTTTCATTAACATACAGGACCACCTCCCCCCCTTTTGCACCTCGGTCTCTTCTGAACAATACATATCCAGGTACTCAAGTCTCCCAAGTGTGGTTACTGGCAAACCACGTCTCACTAATTGCTACTATGTCCAGTTTAGCCTCTGACATTATTGCCTGCAGGTCTGGGATCTTATTTCCCAGGCTGTGAGCATTGTGTATGATTTTCCATTGGCCAGATTTTGTTGTGTTAGTTGTTGGGTGAAGTTTGGCATTACCCTGTGCATCGTATGGGGGACAAACCTTTTTCTTACCTGGTGATGCAAATGAATGGCAAACACGCTGAATTCCTGTTTGACCACTAGCTGAGGGGAGGGGTGTTCTTCCCATTCGACGTATGGGGTGCTGCACCCTCTCCCCATTTGCTAGTTTAAATATTCTGCAAAGACGCCAAACTTCTGCCCCAATGCACTGACTCCTCTTTAGTCAGATGCAGTCCATCAAATTTAAAGAACTTTCGCTCCCAGAACTGTTGCCAGTTCCCTACAAATCTGTGTCCTTTTCCTGGCACCAGTCCTTGAGCCACGTGTTTAGCTCCCTTCTCCCTTCTCTGACCTTCCGTCCATCTGCTCCCTTCTCCCAGACTGGCAGGATCTCAGAGAAGGAGATGCAGACAAAATAGATGATAGTTTGTCACCCAGCCTAGTCAGGTGTTCCTTGGTCTCCACAACTGACCGGGCTGGCGAGATCGTTAGTCCTATGTACTAGGACATCAATGTTTTCTCCTGCTTTGTGAACACATTTTAGCAATGAGGTCAGTGTCTCTCCATGCTGATGTACCTGGGAGACATCTGACCATCACCCCTGGCTGGAGATGGGTATCAACTCCCCGAATCATGGAGTCTCCTATGATCAGAAGTTTTTTGGATTTCCTTTCTGCTTGTTTAGTTTTGGTTCCTGATTTGGGTGAGTATTGTTGTGCTAGCTCCTGTGCCGCAGTGTCCTGCTCTGCAGTGTCTTCTGCCTCTTTATTTGATTTCAGAGATAGAGGCAGATACCTGTTTGTAGTGTTTATATGGTTTTTGGAGGTAATGTGTTGGAGAGCAGAGAGTGATGGGGCACCTGATTTGCTCCTCCTAACCACCTGCCAACCTCCTGGACCAACTACCCTCTGCAGTCGGAGGTTTTTCTGTTGGATGCTGGGGAAATGGCGGGTGGTTCTTATAATGTATTTCCTCTTCAATATGAAATTTGAGGCGTGCAATCTCTGCCCATGCTGCCCGGAGCTGAGACCTAAGATCTCCAAAGGCCCAGCATGTAGGACAGTGTCCTAAATCCTGTAAGACTGTCCTTCTGAAAATTGTTCCACAGTACCTGCAGTTAATGAAATCCATTCCAAATAAGTTGCTGGGTTTGTAACCTAGTCAGAGTAATTAGAAGGAAAAAAAAATGCAAGTAATGGTTTAATTGTGCTTTGTTTAACTTGTTATAACAAGTTAAATTACTAGTGCCCTGTAAATGAGATCACCTTGTGAGGCCCCACTGATCCGCCCCTTCCTGTTCTGCCACAGGAAATGTTACAACTGTGGTACCCTATAAAGGAGTATGTAGTGTGGGGTGGTTGGGGATGGGGTGGGTGGCTGGGCCTTCCCTGCCAAGAAAGAAGACCACGGACGAAAAGAACAAGGAGGTAAGAGCAGAAACAATCAGTCAACAACAAATGCAGTAACCCTGAAAGCTTATCCTAATGTTAGATAAAACTGTAAAACCTGTAAAGCACCACCTGTAATAATTTCAGAGAAGATATACCCTGTAAGAAACACTTTGCTCCAGAGAAAAATAAAGCAGTAACAGAAGATATACCTTGCAAAGACAATTTGAATCAGAAGATTACAGCAGTAATCTGTTAGCACACACCTGTAGGCACACCTTGTAATAATGCAGAAGAAGGTATACCAGCAACAACAATTTGAATCAGAGAAAAATAAAGCAATGAAATGTTAGCAACAAACAGTAGCAATCCCTGTGAGTAAAAAATAAAAACACCACCACACAGTAAATCTGCTTAGCCAAACTAAGTCTTAATCCTTCTCCCTTGCTCTGGTAAGTTTCTCTACTCTGCCTTTCAAGCAGTCTTAGAAGGAAAGAGCTCAGGTGAAGCTAGGTGCCTTGGCCAGCAAACCAAGTCTTCTACCTCCAAGATATCAACAACCTGACTTTTTAACCCTTCTTTCTGTTGGAAATTACTGACAGTTTGCCAGCTCCACCCCACATACACACCTAATCCTTTGGAAGAGCTGTGGAGGAAAAAGCAATTAGCTCCTTCAATGTGAGAAGGAGACTGAAACACTCTGAGACAACAAACCTTTCAACAAACAAGAATAAAATAAAACCAGTGTCAAACAGTAATTTTGCTTAGCCCAATGATAAAAAAGTCACAAAAATGTAAGCTCCACCTGTAATACAGTAATTTCAAGAAGATATACCCTGTAAGAAACACTTTGCTCCAGAGAAAAATAAAGCAGTAACAGAAGATATACCTTGCAAAGACAATTTGAATCAGAAGATTACAGCAGTAATCTGTTAGCACACACCTGTAAGGCACACCTTGTAATAATGCAGAAGAAGGTATACCAGCAACAACAATTTGAATCAGAGAAAAATAAAGCAATGAAATGTTAGCAACAAACAGTAGCAATCCCTGTGAGTAAAAATAAAACACCACCACACAGTAAATCTGCTTAGCCAAACTAAGTCTTAATCCTTCTCCCTTGCTCTGGTAAGTTTTCTACTCTGCCTTTCAAGCAGTCTTAGAAGGAAAGAGCTCAGGTGAAGCTAGGTGCCTTGGCCAGCAAACCAAGTCTTCTACCTCCAAGATATCAACTAACCTGACTTTTAACCCTTCTTTCTGTTGGAAATTACTGACAGTTTGCCAGCTCCACCCCACATACACACCTAATCCTTTGGAAGAGCTGTGGGAGGAAAAGCAATTAGCTCCTTCAATGTGAGAAGGAGACTGAAACACCTCTGAGACAACAAACCTTTCAACAAACAAGAATAAAATAAAACCAGTGTCAAACAGTAATTTTGCTTAGCCCAATGATAAAAAAGTCACAAAAATGTAAGCTCCACCTGTAATACAGTAATTTCAGAGAAGATATACCCTGTAAGAAACACTTTGCTCCAGAGAAAAATAAAGCAGTAACAGAAGATATACCTTGCAAAAGACAATTTGAATCAGAAGATTACAGCAGTAATCTGTTAGCACACACCTGTAGGCACACCTTGTAATAATGCAGAAGAAGGTATACCAGCAACAACAATTTGAATCAGAGAAAAAAAAATAAAGCAATGAAATGTTAGCAACAAACAGTAGCAATCCCTGTGAGTAAAAAATTAAAACACCACCACACAGTAAATCTGCTTAGCCAAACTAAGTCTTAATCCTTCTCCCTTGCTCTGGTAAGTTTCTCTACTCTGCCTTTCAAGCAGTCTTAGAAGGAAAGAGCTCAGGTGAAGCTAGGTGCCTTAAGATGCACAATGTCTTCACCACAGTGCTGAGTGGGAAACCATTAACCCTTCTCTTGACTAAATGCATAATCTGTACTTCAGAATGAAACAGAGTCTCCTTTTCTCCTCATACTAAGGACCCATGCAGGAAGTTCAGTATCTGGTGTGTGTGTGTGTGTGTGTGGGGGGGGGTCCTCACAGAAGGAGAACTGCATGAATTTTACTCTTTAAATGTTGCAACCCCCCAACGTCAAACAGAAAGTTTGGAAAAACATAGTCTTTAGCCATATTTCAACTAATAATTCAATTAGGGCATCACATTAGAAATATACTCCTCATTTTATGTTTTTAAGAAGAAATTCAAACAATATTTATACAAAAAAGTATTATTGTAATTGTAATTATGTTTAATTTTTGTTTTGTATCTCATATCTCATATTTGTTATATTGTTTGTAACTTGGACTATAAGTTTGTGCCCGGGTCATGCCTCAAAAAGAACCCTCAGTACAGTGCCCTGACTTGGTAAATAAATGAATAAAGCAAATACCCAGATGCTACTGTAACCACCCAGTCCCATGGGGTTACTAGAATCCCCTCAGTATCAGTGCTAGGCAGGGAGAGGCAGCTGGTGACTAACTAGTTAAATGGGGTTTTCACCTGCTCACTCCTCTGTTGACTTGGCTTCAGCTGAGATGGAATTGATGAACTCATTTGGAACTCTCACAGCAGCATAAGCCTTTGCCAGCTGTGAGTAGGGAGTTTAGAATCTTGAGATGAGAGTCAGTGTGAGTCTGCAGTAGGAAGAAGGAGGAGTGAGAACTGCTCAGCTGAGGGCTTTGAGTGAAGGCCCTGCTTTCTCACCCTAGTCCTTGTAATTCTCCAGTTTGCCAAGAGACATGGTGGAAACAATTGCCTACAGCAGGGTCTCCTGATTTTCTCCTCAGGAGGTGTGAAAAGGACTGCTAGTGGAAGGATCCAAGGGGCAATCCCCTTTTTGATCCAGGATATGTTGAAGCTGCCTGAAATTTCTAACAGTGAGTAGGATCTGACTTTTGCTACAGAAAGCAAATGCCTATGCTGTTGTGTTCTCTGGCTAAAAGGGAAATGCACAAATTTTCTGCTCAGAAGTTTGAGACTGTTTTCATTTAAAGCTGGCTGAAGTCTGTGATGTCCAGAGGTATGACTATATCACATTGTTTAGGACTTTAGTTCTTCCACTACAAGTGTAGTGTTTTAAATGCTGGATGCCAAAGTTTCATTCAATTAAGTATTTTCCAAAGTATGTTTCAAATGTTTAAGGTGTAACTCTGAAAGAATGGCTGAGTGTGGATTTGGGAGCAAAGAGTGAGCAGACCCCCATCTGGAGTAACCAGTTCAGGACTAACAGGTTCAGTGAGGGTGCCTGGTTACTTTAGGTGTTGGGCCAATATCTGAAGAGGCTTTTGCCACCTGTAGTGGGTTGTGCTAGTTATTAGCAAAATGTATGTTTATTTGTGGCCAGTGCCAATAGAGGCAATGTTCAAAGTCCTACGACATGTGGGAAATGAAGTACAAGAGTTCTGTCAGTAAATGTGGCTTTCAGTTGTGGCCAGTGCCACTGGAAGAAATGTCCTATGTCCTATTCTATATGGGAATACAAGGTATAAATGTTATGCCAGTAAATGTGTGTTCAATTGTGGCCAGTGCCACTGGAAGAAAAGTCTAATATCCTATGCAAAATGGAATACAAGTACAAGATGTTCTATGTCTTACAGTGTGGGAATACAATGAGTTTTCTGTCAAATACAGTCGATTTGTTGTTCTGCAAGTTCCTAGTGCCATGATGTGTAAATCTTGGGGGTCAACTCTTGCTTTAGAAAACATCTTTTGGAATAAAGTCACACTCTAGAACCCCAACTTTGGTTTGGACAGTTATGTTATTGCTTCCTGGGTGGAATTACTGGGTACCCCTCCAGAAGTTAGGTCTAACATAGCCCAAGCAAAAAGTTATTTCCTCAAGACCTGGTTTTGTAAATACCTAATAGGTCATATTGCTTTTGCACACCCCCATCCCTTTGATCGCTAGAGTAATGAGCCTGGTATACATTCCCAAAACTCGGGCTGGTAGCATTTGTCTAAATGTTTTCTGAGTGTCTATGCCCAGTTAAAAGCGCCAGGGGTAGCTAACTGTATAAAATATCAGGGGGGTGGTTTTACTACAAAGAGGGTAAACTGCTGCAACCACCAAATAAGGCCTATCAAAAGACAGACATTTTGTTCGTGGAACCTCCTAAAGAAGTAAAATCTCACCCTATTCTAAAGGCCACGTCATCAGCCTGGTCAAAGATAATTAGAGCTCTTGATTGGAACCCAGCATACTCTACACACTGTCCTATTTGGAACAATAAACTATTTAAAAGTGAAGGTAAAACCCTGAATTGGAAAAGCTGGATAGTGATGGGCATTTATTATCTAGGGGACCTATTAGACAAAAGCACATCAAACTTGTTGCCTTTTGTCGAAATTACCAGCAGGTACAAATTGCCCAGAACTGAATTTTTATGTTGGCTTACACATGTGCAGCCAACATATTGTAGTAGTAGTAGATTTGGAAGCGTGGTCACTGTTGGGTGAATGCAGGGCATGCATCAGTGGTGCATCTCTCACTCCCAATCAGCCTGCGTGCGCGCAGCCACCATGCATACTTTTTTTTTTTTTTTAGGATGTTATTTCTTAGGAGCTCTGGCCCCCGCACTTCATCGTTCCTCCAGCGCCACCCCCGGACATGAGACCCCCTCCCTTCAGCACCCCGCGACTTACCCTTCACGGCAGGGTGGTGGGGAGCGACTCAACCCACCAGAATGGGTCCATGCCAGGGAGGCATCCTCTAGGAATGGAGACGGGGAACGACGTCATGCTGCCAGGCTCCATTTTTCCAGAATTTTTTCTCCTGGCGGGCATGGCGTGCAATGACGCCAGTGACTGAGTGCGTGCACGCTCCCATGTGCACACCAGTCAAGCGTCCGTCATGTCCCACCACCCCCTTGTCTCTGCGGCTGCGTGCTGTTGATCCCCAGCCTCCGCTAGGGGTCAGGCAAGCACCGGCTGCCTGAATCCCCCCACCCTGGAGATGGAGAGCAGTCTTCCGGATGCTCAATCCTTCTTCTCCCCGCCAACCCCCGACAACCCGTGCTCATTCCCGAACACTGGTCGCCAGCGTGGCGCGAGGTGTAGCGACCAGCGCTTCAACCCTCAGCGCCACCAGGCCGGCACAACATGCATACTTAATGTGGTGATGAGATCAAATGAAAGGTCCACTGCAATGTGAGCTAAGCTCATCATAGGCAGCGGACCTCCCGATGTGCTTTCCCTGATGGTGAAAAAAATTAACATGGTGGCACACTGCCTGCCATACTGCCTAGTTCACGGGTGCCCAATACCCCTGTCAGCATGCCCTGCCCCAATGTATGTGCTGACAGGGGAGCCCACTCCCCGCCGGCATAATGCATCACCCCCATTTGTTATGTGCTGAGGGAGCTGCCCAATCCTCGGCTCTTGCCCCCACTTTCATTGTGTGCGGATGGGTGCCCAATCCCCGTCGGCTACAGCATCACCCCCCACAAAACACTTAGCTGGCATGCTGGAGCCCACCCCAGTGTGCCAAAGTCCCTAAAAAAAACATGTCCCCGATGTTTTTTAACCTGTAAAAAAAGATCCCTCGCAGTCTCCCTGCCCCCCCCCACAACCCACGCCCACCCTGTGCACCCTCCCTCCCCACCCTCCTCACCCCATACTTACCTCTGGAGTCTTGTGCGGCGATCTTGATGGACGGGAACATGTCTGCACTCTTCAAAGCCGACCGCAAACTGAGGAAATGCCGGTAAGCTGTATAATGGAATAAATAAGTGTTTTTCAACTTTGATGCATATCTCAAGCATTTTTGGAATTTGGCACCAAATCTTCAACAATGGTGTTTTGGAACCCTCCTCATGAATTCTGGCACTGTCATGGCATTAGTGGCCCCGAAGGTGACTTTGCAGTCACTGCTCAGAATCACCTTTTGGGACCAATTAATGAAATGACAATGTCACTATTCATGAGGGGGCTCTCAAAAGCCTATGTTGCAAATTTGGTGGGAAAAATAAAAAAATGGCTGTTTTACGAGCGAGCGTTGCGCTGTTTCCACACACGCTTGTAACTTTGTGAATCTGTAATATTTTCACTCCAGATTTTCAAAATTGCCATTTTTCCATACCTCCTGATGAAAAGTACAGCTGTCATTTTACATATCCTGGCCAAAATGTGTTTTCACACGTCCAGTGCAGAATAGCGCGGTCTCAGTGCGAAATCAGTTTTTGGGAAGAAATGACAGTGACACTGTTCATGAGCAGAGGTCCTAAAATGCCTATGTTGAAAATTTGGTGCTGAAAGTCCCTAAAATGACTGTGTTACAAGCGTGCATTGTGCAGTTTCCATGCACCCTTGTAACTTCACAAATTTGCAATATTTCCATGACAGATTTTCAACACTGGCATTTTTTCACACCTCCTTATGAACAGCACAGGTGTCATTTTTCACATCCTGCCCAAAATGTGTTTCCATACCTGTGGTGCACAATGGCATTGTCACTGTGGGAAATCAACTTTTGGGACAGATTAACAAGATCACAGTGCCACTCTTCATGAGGGGAGGTTCCAAAATGCCTATGTTAAAAATGTGGCTAACAAAATCCCCAAAATAATTGGGTTATTGACGTGTGTTGTGCAGTTTATATGCATGCTCTTGACTTCACCAATTTTTCATAGTTTCACAATGGATTTTCAATGTTGCCATTTTTTTACGCCTCCTCATGAACAATACAGTTGTCATTTTCCACATCCTGCCCAAAATGTGTTTTCATCCCTGTGTCACCAAATGGCATAGCCGCTGTGCAAAACCACCTTTCAGCTAACAAACTGATTGTGCTGCTTTTCATGAAGTGGGCTGACAAAAATCCCATGTTGAAAATTTGGAGTGAAAATACCAACACATGCCTACGGTGTTAGGGTTTCCAACTGTAGCGCCCCACCTTGTAGAGACTGACAGGTGTCAGGGGTGTGACTTGGTATCATCAGCTGTAATGCGTACATCATTCTACCCCCAACCCATCCTGCAGCCAGGGACAGACATCATGGTGTGCCTTGCACTGTTCAACCACAAAGTTCACCCCATTCTCATATACTGCACCCACCTCAGTGTATTTCCTTCTGGAATGGGGTATGTATAATGCCCAAAGACCCCAAAGCACACCACAACACTTGTCAGTGTCTACAGGGTAGGGTGAGGTACAATGCCATGAGCGTTATAGCTGATGACCCCAAGGCACACCCCAATGCCTGTCAGTTTCTACAGGGTGGGGGTGGGATTGGCTTCACTTCAATACTTCACTGCCATTCCTATTATGCATCTCTAACTCCGGCACTACCAATGCCAATGCCAGCGAGATAACATTTGGTATTGACAAATACTTGTTTAGATACTTATAACTTAAACAAATTTTGAATGAAAGTAATAATAACACAGTCAAGTTACCTCCTTTGCACTCCCTAGATAATATCTTTACTACCTACAAAGGTTATAAAACTATATACAATATGGTTATAGACTTTAAAGATAATTTGGTGGAATCACTAATCAAAAAATGGGAAACTGAGTCAGGTACTAATATTTCACTAAACGACTGGGAAAGGAGCTGGATAAATATTCTCAAGACCTGCAAAGAAGCAAAACGCAGGGTGATACATTATAAAATTGTTCATCGATAGCACCACACACCAGAGAAAATGTTTCAACTGGGAATTTCCAACACCAATATTTGTTGGAGATGTTTAAATGACATTGGTACTATTACACACATTAGTTGGGCTTGTCCACTAATTCAGAAATTCTAGGATGAAGTTTTTGGGGCCTGCAAAAAAATTCTAAATAAAAAAAATTGCACCAAATTGTAAACTAGTAATGTTGGGCATAACTTCTGACCTAGATGTATGGTCTAATCCTAACACCTTATGGTTACTGGCTGCATTGATCTCAGCCAAGAATATAGTTCTTAGAAGATGGAAACAAACCTCACCTCCAACCTTGTCTGAATGGCTTGAGGATATGTCCACCAGAGCAGGGTATGAAATGCTAGCTTTTGTTTGTAGTGATAGAACAGAGAAATTCCTAGATATCGGCAACCTGTTTTTAAACTCTATCTTCTATAAAAATGCTACCTAAGAATACAGAAATAATACTGGTCAGGAATTTTTAGTATGTATTAGTTGGATTGTTCAAGGATTTATAATGCTTTCTTTTAAATTTAGGATAATATGACTGTATGTCATGATTATTGCATTGCATGTTTTGTTAATTGTTGTTTCTTTGTCTTTTAAACTTTCAATAAAATTGTCAATTACAAAAAAAAGACAGAGGTTAAATGTAAAAACAGGGGCTGGACTGGATACTATTGATTCTATATTTTCTAAGACTGGGGCTTCAATTATAGCAAGGTATTTAGCTTATATATTTAATTTATCTTGAAGTACTAATGACATCCCTGATGATTGGAAAACAGCTCCAATTTTTAAAGGGGGAGATAAGTTTGATCCAGGACGTTATAGACCTATATCTATTTTGACACCTATTACTAAAGTCCTGGAAAAGTTAGTACATGGGCAGCTTACAAAATATTTAGATAAAAATGGAATATTAATAAAAAATCAAACTGATTTTCGTAAAGGTCATAATACTATATATGCAGTATTAAAGGTAGTAGATGACATCTATACTGCCTTTGATAAGAGTTGCTTGGTTCCTGCAATTTTTCTGGATCTATCGAAGGCATTTGTTTCTGTTAATCATAATTTGTTATTGAATAAATTAAAAATGTTGAGAATGGGTATGGGTACTTTATATTGGTTTTCTGCTTATTTGTCTTCTCAGTTGCAGTGTGTTAAGGTGGGGGATTGCTGTTCTGACTTAATTATGTTTAACAAGGGGGTACCCCAAGGATCAGTACTGGGTCCCCTGTTGTTTCTCATTTATATAAATGGTTTGACTGAGGGTGTGTCAGCAGACACTAATATTCTTTTGTATGCTGACGACCCCATCTTATATTGCCAGAGCAGGGATCCCATTGATGCCATTGGGTTAACCCCCCCGATAGCGACATTTCACCAGCGAGGTCCCCCACAGAGACTACAGCACCAAGCCGCTGTGGGAGACCCGCTGGAACTCAACACTGTCTGTCGGGGGTCCTGCACCCCCCAATCAGCTCTGACTGGAGTTGAGAATCCTTAAGTGGGGGAGGTACCGGGGGTCCGGCCCCCATCATGGGAGGTTCGGGGCAAAGCCCCCCTGAAGAAAACAAAAGAATGCAGTGCAAACCGGCAGCTGACTGCAGAATGTGGTCGACCTGCCGGTGTCGCTGATGGAGCGTTCGACAAGATTTTTGTCAGACTCCTGTCATGGATCCGATGCCATTTGCACTCTGCAGAAAGATTTTTACATTATTCAGCAAACTTTAATTAATTCACATTTACTGTTAAATGTAAATAAAACTCAATGGACCCTATTCACTGGGAAATCTAAGATAGATAATAAAATTGCTATAACCTTAAATGTTAAAGCTTTGGATGGGACTAATTTGACCAGAACTTCTTTGTTTAAATACCTAGGTATTATGTTAGATGATTCTATGAAATGTGAATCACATATTCTTATGCTTTCTAATAAAAATAAATTATCTTTTTTCTATAAGAATAAATCATGTTTTAGTTTTAAAATTCGTAAACAGTTGGTAAATTCTTTGTTCATATCACAAATTGCTTATGGCAACTATATCTACATGAGAACAATTGATGCAGTCTTAAAAGCATAGGATCCTCTTTACCATAGTGCATTAAGATTCATCACTTGTCTAACTTGGTGTTCCCATCATTGTAATCTTTATTCTGAATCAGGTTGTCAACCTTTATCAGTTTGCAAACAAACCCATTGGATGCTCTATGTCTATAAATTTGTTTTGGATAAATTACCCCATATTTGTTAGGATCGGTTATTATTAAAGAACATAATAGATACTCACTTAGATCTGCTAATTTTCCTCAGTATTCCTCTTACCTAGATTTAAAACTAGATTTGGTAGTTACAGGTTGGCTGTTGCTGTCCCAATGACGTGGATATCTATAAAAAAAAATGAAACTGGCATTTATTAGTACAAAGTTGCACTTTAAACAATTGCTTGTTAGGTTTATGGCATGTGAATGTAGATGTTTTCAAGTAAACTATAACCGCATAATCTGTGAATTTATGTAATTGAATATGTTTATTGTATTTGTATTTATATGTATGTTTTCTATGTTTTGTAATGATGGATGCAATTGTAAATGAGAGATTTTCTCTCAATTTTGCTTTCCTATAAATTGAATTGAAAAATTGAATTGAAAGTTTCCCCAATTATGGAAATCTGCTATCATCACACCTATACACAAAAGTGGTGACAGATCCCTACAAAACTATTAGTGTCCCTTCTTAATCCTTCCCCTGCTTTCTAAAGCCCTCGAGTACTTTGTTGTGGACTAACTGTCAGAATACTTGGACAAGTGTAACATTCAGTGTCCATAGCAGCATGGCTTTAGAAAAGCACATAGTACAACCACTGCCCTATTGGAGCTCACTACCTAGATTCACAAGGCCCTGGACTCCGGTCACCTACTTGGTGCAGTGTATATAGATATAACCAAGGCCTTTGACACCGTTAATCATCAGCTTCTGCTTCACTCCCTCCCCTTCCCACCCTTGACCTCTCCCCTGTGGTCACTAACTGGATTGAAAGTTACCTGATTGGAAGGCATCAACAAGTCAAGATTGGGGACTCCCTCTCTGACTGCCTCCCTGTGCATTCTGGGGTTCCCCAAGGCTCTATCCTGGGCCTGCTACTTTTCAACCTTTTCATCAACACTCCCTGTAGCCTGCAACAACAATATGATTCTATATGCAGATGATGCCATCCTCTTTTCCACTCACACTGACCCAGTCTGCCTATCTTTTGACCTACAGTCAAATTTTACCCTTGCAGAATCATGGTTTGATAAACACAAATTGCTGATGAACTATAAAAAAAACAAATCAATGTTGTTCGCAAATGCTTAGAGTAAACATAAAACTACAAGCCTAACTATCTTGAACAAACTACATCTCTCACTTGAACAAGTTCCCGAGTTCAGATACCTCAGTATTATGCTTGACAGTCCACTCACCTACAGCATGCATGTTCAACTAATCGCCAAAACCATTAATTCGAGGATAAGTATGCTTTACCGTCATCGCCACTGCCTTAGTAATGAGGCAATGCACATAGCTGTATCCAGCTCAGTTCTCTCCATAATTGATTATGGACTAATTTTCTATGGGACAGCCACTGACACCACCCTAAAATGAATAAAAGTTTCACTTAATGAGTGTTGCCATCTGGTGACAGATGCCGAGAAAAGAATGCACACTTGTCAGCTTTATAAACAATCAAACTGGCTCCATCTTCAAGGGAGGATAGCATATCAAACCTGCCTCCTTGCAAAGAAAATTTGACTCGGCCTTACCCCTTCTCCAATACGCAACCTTATGTTACCCACCCCCTTCATGCGGTGCACACACAGTGCCAACAAATCCCCTTTCATGGTTCCTTTCTGCTGTACATCGCAAGCCCAGCGCATCTTCTATGCGAGGGCCCTGACTCTAATGAATGGACTACCTCCAGAGGTCGCTGGTGAGACAAGGTTAGGCCCTTTCAAGCCCCAACTATGCCAACATCTCGCTAATCTTAGCAGCTGTGATTGTACCCATTAGGATATCCCAGCTCTCCTAACCCTATTAAACCCCCATCCTCCTCTCTACTCACCCCACCACCTCTCACCCCTTGCCTCTGACTATCCTATTTCCCCATTCCCTGCCCACTTCCTCCATACTACACCCTGCTGCCCCACTGATCACACCCCTTACCACCCCTACCTCTCCTCCACCTTTACCTACTCTCCCAACCTTTCTTCCATTACTCCTGGCCCCCACCTTCTCTTTCCCCACCCTGTTCTTCCCTGCCTCGTTGTACACCTCCACCCATCCTGCACCTTACTTTCACTCCTATCCTTTCTTTCATGCCCTTGACCCCCACCACCAGTTTCACCATCCCATCTTCCTTGCTTCCCCTGCCACCCACCCCTTCCCCTTCCATCTTCCTACACATCTAGCCTTCTTTCTCTTGCATGTGACTCAGCCATCCCTTTCTTCCTTTCCTCTCATGCTTTCCTGCCCATGGCCCCTTCTGCACTTCTTCTACCTTCACAGCAATTATGACAAAATCTCTCCTAAGATCACAACTGCCCTCATCACCCCTCCCTTCCCTTTCCATACCTGACAATTTGCTCTCCATAGTTTCCCTACCCGTCCCTTGTTCTGTGTCAAACCATCATGTTATCTGTATGGCTTGTTACTGCCCAATTTGTTTCTACTAAGAATGATTCAATATGTACTGGTGGTTGTTATTATTCACTGTATGTTCCTGCTTAGTTCTGATGTGTTACACCTTTATTGTTACATGACACAGAACCTTTGTAAATTAACCTCTGATTCAAAGGTATTTGTAATCCTAGTACTAAATAAATAAAATAAAATAAAGAATTGTATCGTGAGAGGTGCACTTAAGTTTTTAAAGTGCTAACAGTATCAAACACATCCCATAGGAGAGCAGTAAAAGTCAAAAAATGAACTCATGTACAAGCACAAAGCACAGCTGTGATCATACTCTGACAAACTGCTCACAGGAATTAGCACTGTGCAAGCTGAGCAGTCTGTGTGGTGCAAGCTCTTTAGCACTACAACCAAGAAATGCTGTATTGTAACAGAAAATACCAATAAGCCTGCTCTTTAAGTAAGAACCTGTCACCTCCTTGTCACATCATTAACTGTTATTTACATGCCATTATTACAGCACATTGCTGCTCATAGCAGACAGAGGCTGCAGGTTGCATAGTACAGCAAAGTTCTCCAGGTTGTTTGTTGTTTATAGCTATACAGTCTTTTCAGTAGTTCACTGTGAATAAAACTGCTGTTTAAAATCTCTCTCTCATTAGGAGTTGGTGTAAAAACTACCTGATATATTTACAGGCCTGTAGGAATCCCAAGGATACTACTTCAGATGATGAAAAGGACTTACATCCTTCTAGTACAAACCAGGAGGCTAGGACACATGTTACAATAACTAACTGCTGCCTGAGTATTGTTTTTCAAAAGAAAAAAGGGGCTTTGTTTGACCCAGATTCTGGTTAAAGTAAGCCTTTAAATAAGTCAATGAATGGATATTAATGAAGGGTTTGTAATGCTAGGTTTAGATGAAATCTGTATTGCCTGTATCATCTTCAACAAGTTTAGCCTACCATTAGACTCATTTGAAGACTTTAAATGCTCACAGTGCAAGGAAATACAATTGTTAAAAATCAAAATCCTTGAGCTTGAGATGGAAATAGGAAGACTTTCTGGTAACAAAGTAATAAGCTTCAGCCAGTGACGAAGTCGGGTCCAAGGCAGCTGACTCAGATAGAAATTAAGGGCAGACTGGAAGGGCCTGGCGGTCCTTATCTGCCATCTATATCTATGTAATAACTCCCCTGAAGTCTCAAACCAGTCCACAATAAAGGTAGCTAGGCCCCAATTGAGACTGGCTCCAAAAGAATAAGGGGGGAGGATAGTGAATAAGAGTTAGGGTGGTCCATTGTTAAGAAAAGAAGTAAATAAAAAAAAGGTGGAGTTTGTCACCCAACTACACAGTTCATTTGAATCATTGCTATAATTGGGCGAGAAAGGATTTAGTGCCCCCCCCGGACCCTTGAAAGCAAAAATCACATAATCCGAAGGATACTATTTCAGATGATGGGACAGACTTACAGGCTTGTAGCAGCAATCCCAAGGATACTACTTCATATGGTGAGAAGGACTTACATCCCTCTAATACAAACCAGGAAGCTGGGACACATGTTACAATTAGCTCAATAAAAGATGTCAATGGAGTTCGACAAGGAATGGATGTTAACACCAATAACAATGGGCCCTATGTGCTAATGGGGCAGAGTGGCTAGGTGCACATATCTGGGGCGTGAAACCACTCCACATCCTGCACATGCTCTGCACAGGATGCTCTAAGGGAGCCATGTAGCACATATGTGCCCGATCCCCCTACCGTGTGAAGAGCAATGCACCCGGGGCAGGCGAGGGGCATGCCAGCACTACATGCCATGTACCAAGGTGCATAGTGCTGGCTGCGGGGGTGTGGATGGGTGCATAGGCTATGCCAGGGAGAACCCTGCCGTAAGCATGATAAGTGCATCCCACATCCATTGGTGGAATGGCCACTCACACCCAGGACCATGGCAGCTTTGCAACCCCCCATGTTTGCCAGGCACTGCCTGGCCAGTACACAGGTGTGCAGCCCCTAGGAGGCACCACCTTCACAGTGTCCCAGGGGTGCAGAGGCATCAGCCTACATATGGTGCCCCCCCTAACTGCACAGCCATCCCACCTGACACCAGCCCCTTGGGGCATTTGGAGGGGTACAGTCCCCCCCAGCTCCAGGCGCACCACTTCAGTGCCTTGTCATGGATGAACTGGTGCATACCCACCTCTCACCCTTGCAGCCACCAGCTGTCAGACATCCACAGTCCTCACTGCTGACGTGCACCCCACCGCACAAGGGATCCAGTGCAGGACCCAGTCTGGGCATCCAGTTGGATGCCCATCCAGATCAGTGGTTTCTCCACTGGCCACATTGCAGAGTCCTGCATGCCGGGGGGGTTGGGCCATGGACAGGTGGCCGGCAGTTATGAATGCCGCTGGTGTGCACCAATACGCAGGTGCAGAGCACCTTAACATGCCTCCAGTGCGTATTACCCACCCATTGGTGCATAGTTCCCAATATCACAAACATTAGAAATGATGCCCCAGGAGAAAAACCCAGTCTAGTACATATTACCATAGTTAATAATAACATAACTGAAGTAGACACATTTTTGTCTTGGGGAATCAATTCTGAAGTACATAGATTTATTTATTTATTTATTTATTGATGTCTAGGATTGCAAATACCTTTGAGCCGAGGCTCTTTTACAAAGCTTCCATGTCAGTTCCAGGACATTACAACAGAACACAACAGAGAAAAAGCAGTATTAGGCAGGATAAACAGATTAACACACAGTTACATGTAAATACAATGCATACTTATGGGTAATACAGGCAGGGTAGATACGGGAGTACTAGAGGTTACTGGAGAGGGGAGGAACACTGGGAGGTAAGAGCTGCCTGGGGCAATTGTTGTAACACAAAGAAAGTGCAGGTGGTGGGGCTGGGTGGGGTGGGGGAAGAGAGGAGGGATGGGAAGAGGAAAGATAAGGAGGAGGAGGAAAAGTGCTGTGTGGGTGCATAGAGCAAGGACTGTGGGATAGTTAGGAGGGCTGGCTAGGTAAGGAAATCACAGGTGCTGGAGGCAGAGAGATTGAGCTGGAGCCTTGTTTTGAATGGACCTAGCTTGGGAGCAGAGCATATGGTCTTGTATGCAATCCAAACAAGCACAATTGTGCTTGTTGCTGTTTTAAGGGAGGCAGAATAAATGATATTGAACAAATGCCCCACAACATATTAAAACACTCAGTTGAAAGACCATTGGTTTTAGTGCACGTGGGGACCAATGACATAAACAGGTTTCAACAGATGATATCAAAAAAGATTTTATCTCACTGATAAATGCACTAGAGAACATGGGAAGTTAGATTTGTATATCTGAAATATTACCAGTACCCAGGACCAGTTACACAAAACACATTAAAATCAATCAGTGGCTAACAAAATGGATGCTGAAAAGAAACATCAGATGTCCCACTCATTGGGAAAGGTCTGCACAAAATCCAAGTTTGTTCAACTGGGATGGTCTCCATCTTAATAAAAGAGGGAACCCTATATTGGGTAAAACCATTGCATTATACATTACAGATCATTTAAACTAGAAAAACTGGGGGGTCGAGTGGCATCAACAAATACCCATAGAAAAATAAATATATTGGAAAATGGTTACAGGATATTAGCAACTAATGCAAGAATCCTAAACCTTACAAAATTAAGCTAACTCGAAGCTATTCTTATAAATCTCAGGATAGACATACTAACATATTAAAATGCCAGCAGAATAGGCCTAACGATCTTTCGTGTCTGCTCATTTGGTTATCCCCCACCCTGGGAGCTGATCTTGCTGCCCCCCTCACCTTCTCTGGCTTCTCTCTTCCCAGTCCTGGATATTCTCACTGCACAGGACTTTGCTTTCAGAACCCTTCCCCTGTACCTGTCCCACCCCCTCTTGAACCCCTCCACCGTCTCTGCCTCCACCAGCCCCCTGGCAGCGCATTCCATGGCTCCACCACCTTCTCAGTGAAGTAGCACCTCCTCCTTTCTCCCCTGAATCTTCCCCCTCCAGCTTCCACCCATGCCCTCTAGTTGCCCCCCTCCTTCTTTCGGAGCACCCTGGCTACTCTTCCCCTATTTACCCTTTTCATGTACCTGAAGAGCTCTATCATGTCCCCCCAATCCTTCTCTCTTCCAATGTGTACATATTTAGCACTCTCCCCATAGGTCCTGTCCCCAAGCCCCAGATCATTTTGGTTGCCCTCCTCTGGACCCTCTTCAGGAGTTCAATGTCCCTCTTTAACTGTGGCCTCTAAAACTGCATGCAATACTTGAGGTGTATCCTCACCAAGCAATTATACAGAGGGAGTATCACTTCCCACCTTCTGGAGGTGATCCCCCTAGCGATGCATCCCAGCATCCTGTTGGCCTTGGACGCTGCCCTCCTACAAGTCTCAGAGTTGTTCATCTTAACATCCACCACCCCCCCAGGTCCCTCTCAGCCATTGAAACTTGTAGCATCCCCCCCCCAGGGTGTACACTTGGCCCACGTTTCTGGCTCCCAGGTGCAGTACCTTGCATTTTCCTGCATTGAACTTCAGCTTCCACTTTCTAGACCACCTTTCCAGAGCCTCCGGGTACCCCTGTAGGGCCACCCTCCCATCCTCCCCATCCACCACCGCTCCCACTTTTGAATCATCTGCAAAGAGACTCATCTCACTGATACCCTTCCTTATGTCAGAGATGTAGGTGTTGAACAGGAAGGGCTCAAGTACCGATCCCTGAGGGACCCCACTAATGACCCTCCTTGGGGATGAGACTATCCCGCCAACCATGACCCTCTGGGTCCGGTCCTGGAGCCAATTTCCTATCCATCTGATCATCTGGTTCCCCACCCCCATTTCTCCCAGCTTATCCAAAAGGCCCTCATGAGGAACAGAGTCAAACGTCTTGCTGAAGTCAAGAAATAGGACGTCCACCGGTCTACCCAGGTCCAAGGCACTCATCACCCAGTCATAGAACTCCACAAGATTTGTCTGACATGATTTCCCTGGGATGAATCCATGCTGTCTATCGTCCAGGCACCCCGACTTTTCCAGGTCCCCTCTAGCCTCTCCTTGACAAAGCCCACCATCACCTTGCCCACCACCGATGTCAGGCTGATGGGCCTGTAGTTTCCTGCCACCTCCCTTGATCCCCCATTGTGGATAGGCACTATATGTGCCTCCTTCCAGTCCTGGGGCATCCACCCTGTCCTCAGAGAGATGCTGAAAAGCTCCGCCAGGGGATTCACCAGGACATCCGCCAGTTCCTTCAGTACTGACATTGCAGTCATTTCCAAGAAAACATGTGGTGGTATTCAGGGTATAGGCTGTACTATAAGAATAAAATCAACAAAAAATGTGGTGGACGTGCATTAACATCAAAAATAATATTGACTCATCTGAATACCAGCCAGGTAATAACACCACTGTAGAGCTGTAAAGCATAGGGGTTATGATTAAGCAAAAAAAAAAATGTCAAAAAGTTCCTACTAGGGAATGGATATAGACCACCTGCTTCTACCAATGACTATAACAGTAGGTTATTTGAGGAACTTAACATGGTTACAAAGGTCTCAAATGTAATAATAGTTGATGACTTCAACATGAATGGGATTGACTGGAACCAACTTCCTGGTAGTTCTCAAATATAATCAATATGTGTGGACATGATTTGGACAGCTAGGCTTGGACAAATAGTGACTGAGCCAATCAAGTGTAACAATACTCTTGACCTAGTACTCACTAACAAGGATTCTTCTATTGAAAATCTATCAGTTAGGGCTCACATAGGGAACAGTGACAATGATACACAATTATATTCACTATTGCAACAGCAGAGTACAATCAAGTCATTCTACATTCCAGTGCAATTACTCCAAGGCTGACTATGTTAAAATCAATAGAGAGTTGGGCTTATATAATTGGGACACTCTGATGTCTGAATCTGGTGTCCAAGAATGTTATGATTCATTGTTAAATATTATAAAAGACACTGAAAATAAATACATCCCTTTAAACAGATACAAAACTCGAAGGACAAAGTTCCCCCTTGGTTAACTCTGAAAATAAGAAGGCAGATAAAAAGGATGGAAAGAGCTTTTAAAAAAAAGTAAAAGAGACTGAATGATTAACCTCTCTGTAGCCCCCCCAAACACACACACACACACACACTTTGTTAAAATGTCCATCGGCAAATGGGAGGTACTCATACACGGGCTAACTCCTGCATGTAAACCTCTGAAGTACTCTTTAGATACTTGACAAAAATTATATAAGTAGTAAGTCAAGTTTTAAACAATTGTCCCCCTGACAATGATGAACCATTGTCACTCTAGCTTGAGCTCATTTTGTTTCAGCCCTTTACACTTTATTTTACATGAAGGCCGGGATATTCAGTCTGCGCCAGGCTGTGGCGCAAGCCTGGGTGCAGTGCAACTGGGATGCATCAGGGCACTGACAGTGTGATATTCAATGGTGCTGCACCATGGCTCAGCACTGTTGAATATGGCATTATGGCCACCTGCATTGTGCATGGCACAGCGGCACTGCACGAGCGTAAGTGACCAGAGGGGAGCAGGGGGATGTGCCAGCTCAAGTGCCATTGCGCTAGGCACATCAAGCACGATATTCAGCGGTGCATATGCAAATGGAGCCACAATGCATGCAAAGTGCAAATGGGCCATTTGCATGTCATTATGGCCCCATTTGCATGCAGGTGCGCCAATCCCTGGCGACTTGCACCTGGCACCCTGCCAGGCTGCAGCCGTTGGAGACTGATGCCCTGCACCTTGATGGGCAACACACCCCAATGCCCGATCGTGGGCTCTGTAAAGAAATAGAATCCCTGGTGGTCCAATGGACCTGCTCTCCAGCCTGATCGAGGACTTAAATACAAATAAATACTCCCTGGTGGTCCAGTGGACCTGCTCCCATGCCCAGTCATGGGCTTATAATAAATAAATGTATCCCTGGTGGTCCAGTGGACCAAATCTAGCTCGATTGCGGGCATTCGATACTAATATTAGCCCTGGTGGTTCAGTGAACCCTCTCCCCAGCCCGATCGTGGGCATTATGATTGAATAACATCCCTGGTGGCCCAGTGGCCGCATCCAGCCTGATCACGGGCAATCCAATGTAAACAGTAGCCCTGGTGGTCTAGCTGTAACCCCCTCCCATCCTGCCAACTCAGTCCCGCCATCCGCCCCCAGTCAGCAGCAGGTGGCAGCACCCGCGGCAAGCCGCCTGGTAGCATGCCATTGGTCCTGGCGTGGGCCAGCGGTGAGACCATACTGTATCAGTCTAATATGTGAATGAATGGATTCATTCATGTTTTGGGACTGTGTGTACAATCTCGTCTCGCACGCCTATTGACCAACGCTGTGGACCAATAGGCATACAGCCATACCATACACTGTCAGTCAGTGGGCAGCTTGGGCAGGGTGCTGTTGCCCACCGCTGACTGGGGGGAGGGGTGGCTGGACTGAGTGGGCGGGTTGGGAGGGGGTACCGCCAGACCACCAGGCTACTGTTTACATCGGATTGTCTGCGATCGGGCTGATGCAGCCACTGGGCCACCAGGGATGTTATTCAATCATAACGCCCATGATCGGCTGGGGAGAGGGTCCACTGACCACCAGGGCTAATATTAGTATCTGAATGCCCACGACTGGGCTGGATTCGGTCCACTGGACCACCAGGGATACATTTATTTATTATAAGCCCATGATCAGGCATGGAATGGGGTCCACTGGACCACCAGGGAGCTTAAACATGTACATAGCCCGTGATCGGGCATGGGGGGGGCGTGACACTGACAGGCAGTGACGCCGGAGCTCGGGTAGCCACCTACAGCTGGCGGCTGCCATGTTGCGTCATGCAATATGGCAGCTCACCTATGGGTGGCCAGCTGTTGCTGCTTTTTATTTTAGCTCAACTGTGTGTGGCACAAGTAGGGGTTGCTCCTGCATATGCTCAGCACATCCTGGGCTAAATATTGGGATGTGCAGAGTATGCATGGGCACGCCCCCCCTTACTTGCGCTGCATACATTACTGATGCACCCCGGCTTATCGGGATTTGTGCAGCGCAGGATCCCCTTTAGAATATCATGCCAGGGCACATCAGTGGGTTGCACATCGTGCAACTCCATTGCACCATGCGCAACCTTTTTGAATATCCCGGCCATAGTGTACAAATCTGACAATTGATGGCTTTTCAAGGAGCGTGCAGTGTGCTCACAAGCTGAATTGGACACTGTCAAGCTGAGGTCAAATAGAGAGCTGGATGTACTGATTGATTGGGTTTTAGCATCTGTATGCAATGTGCATGTCTTCTATTCAGCTGGATTCAACATGGCAGTCCTGGCGGAGATCCATTACAGCATCGGGCAAATAAATGTTAGCAACTCAAAATGAATAAATATATGTACCACACCAGTGGTGAATACATTGGGTAAATAAATCATGTTTATTTGGGATAAATATTTATTTTCACTCACAACACGATTTGTTTAACTTAGAGCATATAATTTCCACTTAGAATCTGGAAATAGAACACAGAGGACAATGGGCCAGATATTTATTTATTTATTTGCTTTTGCTAACTGGGTAAGCACACTAGACAGCCAAGTGCCTATTTTCAGGTGTGACCCGGCAGATTACAAGGTACATACATGAACATCAGGCAAAAACAAGTGAAGGATAACATTAAAGAGAATTAGCACACAGGGTCAATACAAGTAACAGTACCAGCAGGGGTTTACATTGCAGGCAGTAGGAAGAAGTACAGTATGGATTCATTGTTCCAGGCAGCAATGTTGTAAGGCTTGCAGGTAGGCAAAGAGGAGTCAACATTGAGATAGAGTGGGCCCAGAGCAAGATAAGGGAGTGCACAGTAATAATGCTCACCCTGTTGGGCAGGTAGGCCTAAGTGGTCTATTTTTCTAGTAAGCTGTGAGTACAGGAGGTGTATAAGCACAGAGGGACTCTACCTAAGTCATATTGTTTAGGTAGCATCTCAGTTAGTTGGGGTGTCACAGGTTGAGAGGGTTTGTCTAGTGCAGAGACAGGTGGAGGCCAATTTGAGAAAGCCCCAGAGGGAGGCTTTAAAGCTCTGGTGGGAGGGAGAGGAGCGAGTTCTTGATGGAAGAGAGTTCCAAACCCTGGGCGCATATGCAGCGAAGGCTCGGTCAGCCATTTCTGTGCGGGTTTTAGGTACCAGGAGGGCATGAGAGTCACTGGATCGCAGGTTGTAGGAGGAAGTAGCTAGAATGAGGGACTCTGCAAGGTTAAGGGGGGGGTGGCAGTTCTGACTACACTGTCTATGAAGTTGCCCACGACATAGGGGCAGTGAGTTTCTGGTGGGAGCAATTCAAGCCTGGTATAGAGCTCACAGTGGTGAGTGAGGAGGGGGGGGCTGAGAGTGCAAAACGGCATATGTTGTTATACGCTGAGTCCCTCTTTACCAGACTAGTTTTTGCAACATGAGCAAAGGTGACTAGTCCATAGCAGAGCGTAGGTAGGAGGACTCCCCTGGCTAAGGCGAGACAGGCAGCTGGAGTGAGACAGCTTTTTGCTCTGTAAGCGTGACCCAACTTGCAGTTTGAGGCCTTACATGAATTGCGTATGTGCATGTTCATATCCAGTTGCGGGTCAAGAGTCACCCCCGGGTACTTGACCGAGTCTGCAACTAGCAGTGGGGACCCATCGGCCCCAGAAATCTGTAGTGAATCTGGGGCAGCTTTTAACTTGGCTGCTGAGCCAAAGAGCATGGTCTGTGTCTTCTGCAGGTTAATCATAAGTTTGTGGTCCTGGAACCAAGTTTGGATTTGGTCAAAGTCCGAGTTTAGTTTGGTATTGATAGTAGAGATGTCCTGGGAACTGGACATGATGACTAGGTCATCTGCATACAGCATTGAGGACCCAAGAGCTGAAGCCGAGGGTAGCTCATTTACAAAGAGAGAGAACAGGAGAGGCCCCAGGACAGAGCCCTGGGGGACTCCGCAGTTTACCTGGGCAGACTCAGACAGGGCCTTGTTGAACTTGGTGTACTGCTGCCTGCCCATGAGATAATTACTGATCCAGGCAAGGGCAGGGGGAGGAGAAGCCAAGTGGTAGGAGAGAGGAGCACAGTAGTGCGTGGTCTACCCGATCGAAGGCTTTGGAGAGACCAACAAAGATGGCCCCGGTCAGTTCACCTTGGTCAGCAGCGGACCTGATCTCAGAGGTAACAACTGCTATGGCAGTGGAGGTGCTATGCCCCTTTCTGAACCCATGCTGTGCAGGGGAGAGTAGGTTGTGGGTCCATAGGTAATGGGTGACCTGAGAGGCGACTACCTTTTCCAGAAGTTTGCTGATTGCTGATAGGATTGCTATGGGGTGATAGTTCTTAAGGTCTTTTGGGTCCCCTTTCTTGGGCACAGGGATGGCCTTAGCCATCTTTCAGATGTCCGGGACTATACCCAAGGTAAGCGATGCATTGAAGACGTGGGCTATGGGTCGGGCTAGTACTGTTGCCCCTAGCCTCAGAAGCTTGGGCTCCAGGCAGTCATGCCCAGCACCAGTGTGAGGGGAGAGGCCAGCAAGGAGTTTCTGGGCCTCCATGTCTGATACAACCTTGAGGTAAAAGGGAAGGAGGGGGGTTGTCCCACTGGGTGGAGAGGCCCAATCATCTGGGTAGTGAGGCAGTTTGGGAAGAGCTGGCAGGTCAGTGGACTGAGAGTTGAAGGTATTGGCAATTGTGAGGGGGTTGTTGCAGTTTACCTCGTCAATGTGCATGTCCGTGACCTGAGCTCTAGTAGACCCACCAACCATATTCTAATGCCTGCCAGAATATCCTCGGATTTTTGGCTGTGGAGAGCAGGATGGACTGACAAAACTCGCTTTTTGCGGAGCGAATGGCTCTCTTGCAAGAGTTCCTCAGCTGCCTGTAATCCTGAGGTCTGTGCTGGACAATGAGCACCTATATCTCACCCAGCAATTATCCCTTTGTTTCATGAGAAAGTACAGGCCTCCATGGAGCATTTAGTTGCAGTGCCCCTCACTCTCCCTTCTTGTGAGGGGCATGCTTGTTTTGAAGTGGGGTGTAGCTTTTAGGAAGTTGTCGAAGGGCCTTTGAGGGGTCATTTGTATGACCTGAGACCAGTCGGCATGACGCAGGTCAGCAAGAAAGTCTCAACGTTGAGTTTGGAGTAGTCCTCATTTGTATTACTCTGTGGGGATTTGGGGAGGGAGTTGCCTGCAGACAGGTAGGTGGAGAGTGATCCGACATAGCATCAGGTAGAACTCGCGAGGGAGTAATTTTCTCCATTCTGTTGCTTAGCAACCCAGTCGATGATGGAACCCTTGTCTCCTCTAGGAGAGGGCCTTGTGGGTTCAGAGATGAGCTGGCTGAGGATAGTCCAGCCAACAGTGGCTCATATTGCTGAATGTTACGACCTGCCCAGTTAAGGTTGAAGTCACCTAGGACTAGTAATCGTTCAAGCCAACCTTTGAGCTAATACTGTCTAGGAGGGAGGAGAGCCCAGACACTCCACCCTTAGGAGGGTTGTAGGCACAGATCAAGTGCACCTTTTTGGTGCTTCCTAACAGGAGCAGTACGTGCAGGAACTCACAGCGATGCGATGTAGATGGCATGTGTCCTATGACTGAGACATTTAAGTGTGTCTTGTAGTATGTGAGTACTCCACCCCCCCTCTTGTTCTGAGCCCTGTCCAACCTAATGAGGTTGTAGCCTGGAAGGGAGCATACTGAGTCAGGTATGTGTGACTTAAGCCAGGTCTCCATGATCCCCATAATGTCCCGGTTATAATGAGCCACCCAAGCTGTTAGCTCAGTAAGGTTTGGCAGAAAGCTGCGTATATTTAAGTGCACAAGCCTCAAGCCTTTGGCCGATAACCAGGTGGAGGGTGGTTTCGGGGAGGGACTAGCGCTCAGTGGGCCCATACTCTGGGCAGGGGCCCCATCCAGGCCGTGAATCACAGGACGGCCTCTCAGTGGTGGCATCCTATCAGGCCACTGTGGGGGGGGTGGTGGCAGCCAAGACGGGATTAGTCCTCCGGGCAGCCGAGATGGGATTAGTCCTGTGGGATCCACAAAGCTCAGGGGTGTTGCAGTGAACTCCTTTTGGGCAGATCACTCAGGGCTACAGTGCAGACATAGGCTTCTCCTGAGAAAATATACAGTAGCAGGTAGGCTTCAGTATACAAAGGCAGATACCACTAGCAGGATTGACCTAGTACCTATTGATACAGAGGTAGGCTAGTTATTGCTTCAGGCTTCATGGATTGCCACTCATGACCGTGCAAGTTATTTGCTTCTAAATAATGGTACCACAGGATAACAAGTTTAACCTAATTCAAGAAAATTGCCAATTATGCACTGAATTTTACTGTCTCAACTAAAGTCTCTGAGTATTAGTATAACAGGATAGCTAGCTGTCTCTAGCTGAACCTAATTCAAGATAGTTGCCAATCATGCACTGTGTTTTACTGTCGAATCTAAATGTCTCTGAGTATTAGTACAACAGGATAGCTAGCTATTTCTGGTTCAATGAATTGCTAATCATTCTCTGTATTTTACTGTCGTTAGCCTAGTAACAATCTGAAACAAGTAAGGCTGACATAGGTATGTACAGAAATTAGCTACTATCAAACTTAGTGAAGACAGGGTAAGGGCCACAGCATGTTTGTCAGTGAGAGAATTATAAGAGTACCAGCTGTCTGGATGTTGCACCAATGTGGGAGGAGACTAAGCAGTTGTCTGGGTGTTGCACCAACGTGGGAGGAGACTACCAAGTCAAGCGGGAGGAGCTAGTGGGCATTTAAGGGGAGGAGGCAACGGGGTTAGAGAAGTTACAATGGAAAGAAAGGTAGTTTTAAGCTAAAACAAGGTAAAACACCAGTAAAAACATTGCACATGGTGTGGTATATATCAAATACATAAGGGGTTGCAGTAGAATAACATATTTATCTTCACACGAGTGGTAAGACCCTTATAAGTAACTCATGGCTTTGCCACACATGAGTTATGGGCCTTACCATTCACTAGTGGAGATAAATGTGTTATTTCACTGAAACTCAATATGTATTCCCTATGTAAGCCCCACCTGCTCCTTATTTAACCAGCAGGCATATCTCCCATAGTCTAGGGGGAAAAGAGAGGGGTGGGGCTTACATTGATTTCCACCATAGACGAGGTGGGATATGCAGATGTATTAGACATTATGAAACACAAACCAAGTGCAGCTACTACCTGAAACACACCTGGTGGGACCAATACCATGGCCACAACCCAGGTCCTGGGGAGAAAACATTTTCTCAGAGCTATGCTAGGTTTTCACTTCTGGACAGGGGTACCCAAGTAACTCCACACACAGGAAGCAATAAAATAAATATCCATACCAGGTTGGGATTCTAGAGTGTAGCTTTTATTCCTTTTACACAGTTGGAACAATATGGAAACATAGAAACATAGAATTTGATGGCAGATAAGCACTGCATGGCCCACTTAGTCTGCCCATTTCCCTACCTAACGGATAAGCTGCAGATCCTAGTTAACCAACAGCCTACTTCCTCCTACCCCCCGCTAGAATTGCCTTATGTCTGTCCCATGCATTCTTGCATTCCTGCACTGTTTTTGACTCTATGAACTCCTCAGGAAGGCTGTTCCATGCATCTACAACCCTCTCTGGGAAGAAATACTTCCTCACATTACCTCTGAACCGTCCCCCCATCTTCAAATTGTGCCCCTTGTTCTTGCACATCTCTTTTTCTGAAAGATGCTACCCTCTTGGACTTTGTTGATTCCCTTGAGGTATTTGAAAGTTTCTATCATGTCCTCCCTCTCCCTCCTTTACTCGAGGCTTTACATCTTAAGCTCCTTTAGTCTTTCTTCATATGTCTTCTGGTGCAATCCCTGCACCATTATGGTTGCCCTCCTCTGGACAGCCTCCACTCTATCTATGTCTTTGTGGAGATGGGGTTTCCAGAACTGTACACAGTACTCCAGATGTGGTCTTACCAACTGTGTGTACAGAGGGCCAACAACTTCCTGTTTTCTACTGGTGATGCCTCTCCTTATGCATCCCAGTGTCCCCCTAGCCCTCTTTACTGCATTCTCACTTTGCTGGCCCACCTTTAGGTCTTCTGATATGACTACCCCCAGGTCCCTTTCCATTTTTGTTGTTGTCAGTATCTCACCCCCCATTGTGTATTCTTCCCCTTGGTTTTTATTTCCCAGGTGCTTTACTTTGCACTTATTTGCATTGAATCTAAGCTGCCATACATTTGACCATTCCTCCAACCTTGCCAAGTCCCTTTTTATCCTTTCCACCCCACCTTGCATATCACCCTGTTGTAGATCTTGTGTCATCTGCAAAGAGACATACTTTCCTTCTAGTCCCTCTGTAATGTCACTTATAAAGACATTAAAAGGACCAGCCCAGTACTGAACCCTGTGGAACCCCACTAGTAACCCTCCTTTCTTCACTGTGGACCCCATTTACTATTACTCGCTGTGTTCTTTTGTCCAGCCAGTGTTTTATCCAGGCTACTACCCTGGGACCCACTCCCAGGCTGGCTTATTTGTTTATTAATCTTTTATGCAGGACTGTGTCAAATGCCTTGCTAAAGTCTAGGTAGGCCATGTCCACAGCCCTTCCCTGGTCTACTACGTTGGTCACCCAGTCAAAGAAATCAATTAGATTTGTCTACCATGACTTTCCTGCTGTGAACCCATGCTGTCTTGGGTCCTGTGCCCCACTGGCTTCTAGGTACTCAACGGTTCTTTCCTTCAGCAGTGATTCCATCATTTTCCCTACCACTGAGGTCAAACTGACAGGTCTGTAGTTTCCTCCCTCTGTCTTGCTCCCACATTTGTGAAGGGGAATCACATCTGCCCTCCTCCAGTCCTCAGGTACCACACCATCCTCCCGTGATTTATTAAAAAGGATAGTCAGTGGTGTTACTAGTTCTTCCCTTAGTTCTTTTACAATTCTGGAGTGAATCCCATCAGGCCCCATTGATTTATCCATCTTCAGTTTTAAGAGTTCTTTCAGAACCCTTTCTTCTGTGAAAGGACTAATATCAACCCCCTATCCAGAGTGCTTCTATTGACTGGATTAGGTATAACCCCCTACTTTCCATTGTGAATACTGAGCAGAACTATTCATTCAGTATCCCTGCTTTTTCACTGTCACTCTCTGCCCAACCACCTTCCTCTTTATTCAGCCTCAGAATCCCTGCCTTAGTCTTTCTTTGCTCCCTAATATACACCTATAAAAGGTTTTATCCCCCTTCTTAACCGAGTTGGCTATCTTTTCCTCAGTTTGGGCTTTGCTATTCTGACTGCCTTCCCCGCTGCCTTCTGCTTTAACTGGTACAGTTCTATGTTCTGCTCCTTCTGTGTTTCCTTATACTTCCTGAATGCTATCTCTTTCTCCCTTACCTTCCCTGCTACTTCTTTTGAGAACTAGAGAGGTTTTTTCTTTAATTCTGATTTGTTTATTTGCTTCATGCAAAGGCTTGTTGCATCTGTGATGGCGGTTTTAATGTTTCCCCATTGTTGCTCCACCCCACCGTCTTGCCTGTTTGCTAGTGCTTTTCTGAGCCACTCTCCCATTTTGACAAAATCAGCCCTCCTGAAGTCCAATACCTTCACTTTTGTGTGGCTTGACTCTACAGCTAAGTTTATCGTGACCCACACTATCTGGTGATCGCTTGTTCCCAGATGGTGACCTACTTCAAGATCAGAGATCCTCTCTCCATCCCCATTTGAGACTACCAGGTCTAAGATTGCTCCCTCCTGAGTGGGTTCCAAAACTAGCTGTCTGAGGCATGCCCCCTGTAGGGCATCGAGTATGACCCTGCTCTTGGATGTGGCTGCAGCAAAGGTGCTCCAGTTAACATCTGGCATATTCAGGTCTGCCATCAGCAATACCTCCCCTTTATCTGCCATCCCAAGGATGCCTTCTATCATTTCTGTGTCCATTTCCTCCCCCTGAGATGGGGTCTGTATACAACCCCTGTGCTGATTGTGGAGCCATTTCCAGTCTCCAGGGTGACCAACAGTGCCTCCTCTCCTCCCTGTTTACCCTTTAGTTCTGTTGCTTTGATCCCTTCCCTTACATAGAGAGCTATTCCTCCTCCTATTCTTCCCTCCCTGTCCCTTCTGTAGACTGTGTACCGTAGTATGTTGACATCCCAGTCATGGTTCTCTGTGTACTATATTTCTGTGACTGCCATGATATCCAGGCATCCGTCTTCCATCAAGGCCAGCATTTTGGGAACTTTTTACCTAGACTATGGACATTGGTACTCATTACCCTCCATTTTTTATGGCTTTATTTCTTTTTGCCCCATCCCTGTCCTTACTGCCTTTGTCTTTTTCTCCATTTACCCCTGCCCGTCTCCCTATAGACTGCTCTATCATGGTGTTTACCTAACTAACTACCTACCCTGACTTGTTTTGGGGGGAGGCTAGGATTTCCCTTCTCCTTTTCAGTGTCTCCCCCCTTGGCTAGTTTAAATGCTTGCCAATGAAGTATTTAAGCCTATCACCTAGGATCGTGGTTCCCCTCCTTGATAGATGCAGACCATCACACCTGTATAGGCCTGCATCCCTCCAGGAGGAGCCCCAGTCCCCAATGAAGCCCAATCCCTGACCAGATTTTCAACTAGTCATAGAATCCCATGGTGCGGAGTACCCTAGCCTCATCCATGCCATAGACAGGTAGCACTTCCATGAAAGTTACTGTGTGTGCTAATTGTCTAAGGCCCCTCCTCAACTCCATAAACTCCTGTTGCACTGCTCTGATCACATTCTCAGCCAGGTCATTCATCCCTAGGTGGATAATGACATCCAGCTCCCTCCCCCTTGCAGCTGCTCCCACAATCCTGAGGATTCATTTCCTGTCCCTCCAAGCCATGGCATCAGACAGGCACCTTACCTCCCTTTCCCCTCCCTTCCCCAGTTCTACTCCCTAACAATTGAGTCCCCCACCAATAGTTGCTTCCTTCCCCTGTGGGGTCCTGTGCCACCCTCCTGTGGGTCTCCATTGTGGAGGTTACCAGCATCCTCCTTGGTCTCCACTGTGGGTGCCTCCATAGAGGAACCATGCTCCACCAGAGTGGTGAATGAATTGTGGAGAGGCACAGCTGGAGGAATGCACCTCTGTTCCACCACCCTCAGCCTCCCTGAGCCCACTGTGGTCCAACACCCCTCTTTCTTGGCAACCTCTGAGGTAGTGGCAGTGGCCTGGGTGGTCTCTGGGTGGAGGAGCAGGTTTCCTGAGTCCCTGCCAGGTCAGCATGGAGATGAACAACTTCCTCCCTCAGACCAGAGAGGTGCCTGCAAATAGGGCAGCAATGCAGTCTCCAGTACATCTCCCAGAAGACTGCCAGTGCATTGCACCACTACCCTCATGTATGTGTCCCTTCCTGTTACAGATGCTTTTCTTTTGTTGTTTTTTGTTCTTGTTTTATTGTGTGCAAGCTTGTGAGTGTCTCTGCCCCTATTCAGTGTGCTGTGCCTTAAGGATATGAACAGGTGTATGTTGTTAGCAGTTTTGGGGAAGTGATATCAGAACCCTGCTATAAAGGAAGTTATGTGCTTGGGGTGGTGGGGTGAAGGGAAGGGTGGAGGGTGTAAACCTATGCTGTCCAGAAACAATCAACTCACAACTCTGACCCTCCACCCCAGGGAGTGCCTTTCCTCCTTTCAGACACCTATTTCACAGAGTTTAAGTAACAGGTCTAGTCACAAATGACTGCAAATATCTCCCAGCTGCAGTTCAAATGAAAGTTAAAACTAAGCAAAGTCAATCACAAAAACAAAATCAATACTAGTTACTTTCACAGGTCCAAAAAGTATTAATTCAGTTCAGTGTAGTCTAGAAAATAACCTCCTTAATTCAAGGAAGCTGTGGCTGCTTTCTCCCCTCTCTGTGTCTCAAAGTGAAGATGGACCCCAAGGGTTACACTCACGGTAAATGCAGATATCTGAAGTACAGAACACCATATTCCCATATATCATAGGATGACTGTAGAAATTGTGGACTAGCCACCTGTAGAACACACAAGCAATTACCCTCGAATAGGCACACATGGCCAGTACTTGGACACTTCCCATACTGCATAGGATAAGTTGTGGCACACAGACCATGATGGAGCACAAGAGAATCAAGACTCGCAGAACCCATATACAAGGGATACACTGGAGAAAACCCACTCACTGGGGAAAAACTTGAGAAACACCCACTCACTGGGGTAGAATGTTCCTCAAACACTGGCCACATGCACTGACAGAAAAGACAGGTGCCCTTCAGAACCGGAGTGCTAAACTGGTCACTCCAGATGGGAGTCTCAAACAAAACAAAGTGTCACAACAAGGCAGCTTCACAAAGTCCTGGTAGGAACAGGGATTGCCCTTAACATCCTGGCAGCCTGCTACACCCCTCCTGAGATGAAACACTGGAAAATCCCTGGAGACAGCTTTTGCCACTTCACAAAAGCTGGAACATTGTTGTACTCCACTAGGTTGAGAAAGAAAAACAAACAGGAACACTGCAGCTCTATATCAGAGCTGCTGCTGGAACTGCAACTACACTTTGCAGATTCCAGCCACCAACTGACTACAGAATTCTACATTCCCCACTCACAGCAACTGGATGTGTGACTTAAGCAGCTGCGAGAGTTCTAAATTGACATCACCTCTCCAGCTCTCAGCTGAGACTGACAAAAGAGAGAAACATAGTGAAATCCATTTACTGGCAAATCACTAGCTGCCTTGCTTGCCTACCACTAACTCTAATGGGATTCTTATAACCCCTGGGAACAAGGGGGTTACACCTATATGTATATTCATTGCAAAAAAACTTCATTTAGTGCATCAGTTAGGGTTAAAGCAACAAAAGTTAGGAAATGAGACATTAGGGTTGAGCCCCTAACCCTCCCAACACCCCACTCCCCTCCTTCACAGACTGACAGGTGCCGGAGTGTGCCATGGGGTCATGAGACCTAACTCTCACCCCATTCTACTTTATTTTAGCATGTCAACCTGTTTACACATGGAAAGGGGGTGAGAGTTGGGCCACACAACCACATGGCACACCCCAGTACCTATCAGTCTGTGGAGGAGGGAGGTGGGGGTTGGGGGTTGGGGGCTCAACCCTAACATCTCATTCCCTCACTTTTGTTGCTTTAAACCTAACTGATGCATTAAATGAAGTTTTTTGCAATGAATTATAGGGGCGCTGTCATGCCCCTATATATAGGGTTGAGTAGACACTTTAATGTTAAACCTCAAATTTTGCATGTTAATAACTTTGCAACTGTTGAAATTTGAAATGCACGATCTGGTAGTGTCCATCTCTTGATTTACCAAGTTGCATTTCGGTCAGGCGTACAGGTGTGGTGCAGAAGTGACGAAAGTGGCATTGTGCAGACACCGTGTGGTCTATCTGTCTGAAACTTGGGATGTAGACAGAGTTTGGACCAAGGAACATACCAGTATTGGTTTGGTGAAAAAATATTAATCCTTTCAAAAGTTATTAAACTTTTACTTTCCCATCATATCCTATGGGACAATTTATATATATATTTTGCAATGTCCATGGTGAAGACCAGACGCGTGGACACTGTGTGGTCTATTGGTTTGAAACTTGGAATGTAGAACGAGTTTGGGCCAAGAAACATGTCAGCATTTGTTTAGGAAAAAATATTAATCTGTTCAAAAGTTATTACAATTTGAAGTTCCCTTTATATCCTATGGGAAAATGTATATGCATATTTTTCCATTATGTCCATGGGAAAGACCAAATGTCCCTAGGGAAGACCAAATGGCCCAAAGTGGGACAACCATATCTCCATAACAATTTGGTCTTTTTACTTGAAATTTGCAGGGTATTGAGAGGATATCCTAGAGATGTGAATTATGCTGTTTAGGTGCTGGGGAATTAATTGGTTGTAGAGATATTCAATGACAAAGTTGATGTTTTTTCCCATAGGGTTACATTGCAGCCTGTGTCATGACTTTCGTTGCCATTATCTGAGAAACGAAGCGAGATACAGACTTTTCACTACTGGCTTAGAACACTTTAAAGTGATCTATGCTGCAGGAAAAATATTTGAAATCATAGTGTGAGCCTGCAGTAGAATTTTTTTTTTGTACATTGCATGGTTCATGAGATATTGTGAAATTACTGCTGCAAGGGTTCAGAGTGCCTGTCCAGTGCTTTTCGGTGCCCATATCTCGAAAATGATATGAGATATGTGTATGGTCGGTGATTGTTGCATATTCTACTCACTGTCTCAATTACAATGACACTTGAATATTTTTCTTAGCTGTTACGGTTCCCAAGATATGGATAAATTACTGTTACAAGTGTTCGGTAGCCTGTAGGGTTGCTGTATGGCTCTGTAGCTATGCATAAGTGGGAGCATGGACCCGGAGGGCCTGCGATACCACAGATGCATATTGCTATGCAGAAATGGGAAAGTTGGTGGGAGCATGGGGGCCTCTCCCACCAATACATGTTTTTTAGTAGTAATTATAGGGGTGCAGTCATGTCCTTATATTTAGGATTGAGTAGGCACTTTAATGTTAGACCTCAGAGGTTGCACATTAATAACTCTGCAACTGTTAAATGGATTTACACAAAATTTGGAATGCATGGTCTGGTATGGTAGATCTCTTGTTTTACCAAGTTGCGTTTCAGTCAGATGTATGTTTTTTGCACAGTGAAGTGCCAAATAATGCACTTTTTGGCACTTTTGTGGATTTTTTGTTCATGGCACTGGGCAGACACTGTGTGGGCTATTGGTACCAAATGTAGGAAGTAGAAAGAGCGGGGGCCATGGAACATGCCAGCATTGGTTTGGTGGAAAAATATTAATCCATTCAAAAGTTAATAAACTTTTAATTTGCTATTATATCCTATGGGACAATTTATATGTATATTTTGCGAAAGAATGACAATCTGGCCATCTGGTCTTTTCTCACAGCTGAAGATTTTGCATGCTCACAGCAGAAGATTTTCTTGCAGCTGAAGATTTTACTATCTAACAGCTGAAAAATGTTTAAAGGTGTAAAAACTTTAGGATTGCACAGTTTGGTCTTTTTACTTGAAATTTACAGGATGTTGAGGGGATGCCCAAGATATGTGAATTATGCTGTCTAGGTGTTGGGGAATTATTATAGGGGTGCGGTCATGCCCCTATATTTAGGGTTAAGTAGGCACTTTAATGTTAAACCTCACATTCTGCACAATAATAACATTGCAACTGTTTAATGGATTTGCATGTAATTTGGAATGCATGGTTTGTATTGTAGACTATTGATTTGCCAAGTTACATTTCAGGCAGACATATGTTTTTACTATAGCAAGTGCCAAAATGCACTTTTTAGGCACTTTAATGTTAAACCTCAGATTTTGAGCATTAATAACTTTGCAACTGTTCAACGGATTTGCACTGAATTTTGAATGCATAGCCTAGTATGGTGGATCTCTTCATTTAGCAAGTTGCAATTTAGTCAGGCTTACAGTTTTGCACAGTGAAGTGCCAAAAATGCTCTTTTCACCACTTTTGTGCATTTATTGTCCATGGCACTGCATGGACACCATGTGTCTGTTGGTCCGAGACTTGGAATGTAGAAAGTGCTTGGGCCAAGGAATGTGCCAGCATTTATTTGGTGAAAAAATATTAATCTGTTCAAATGTTATTACAATTTGAAGTTCTCATTATAACCTATGGGGAAATTTATATACTGTACATATTTTGCAATGTGCATGGGAAAGACCAGATGTCCCTAGTTGTATGTTTATATATGTTTATATTTATATAGTTGTATCTTATATATGTTTAAATTATCATTTATATAGTCCTGAGGTTTTTGAAATTTCTTGGGCCTTATAAATATCTTAGTTTGTCTTTAATCTGGGTGGGGATTGCCTTTCAGTAATCACATCCTTATACTAACTGTGACACTCATAGCTTGATTTAGGAGTTATCTGCTTCAGCAGTGTTATCTTATGTCAATTAAATTTATATGCAGTAGGATTCTTTGTGTGTGTGTGTTCCACGAAGCATGTTTAACCAAAGGTTGCTTCTGGCTGAAGGCAGTATTGTACTGTTAAACTTCTCTGACATTATCTTCTGTTTTTTTTTTTTTTAAAAGAGTATTTTAAACCAATGGGATTTTTTCTGTTTTCTCTGCATTATCTAGCTGTTATAAGTATTGTATTTTCTAAACAACTACCATGAGCTTCTGAAGAAGGACTGATTGGTCCAAAGCTAGAGCACTTTGTTCTTGTTGTTACATCTATGTTGGTCCATTAAAAGGTGTCAAATCATTTGCTTCTGGATCAGATGTCCCTAGGGAAGACCAGATGGCCCAAATTGTGATGACCATATCTCCATAACGGTTTGGTCTTTTTACTTGAAATTTGCACGGTGTTGAGGGGATGTCCTAGAGATGTGAATTATGCTGTTTAGTTGTTGGAGAATTCATCGGTTGCAGAGATATTCAATGAAGTAGTTGACATTTTTCCCATAGGATTACATTGCAGTCTGTGTCATGACTTCCAGTGCCATTATCTCAGAAACGAAGCGAGATACAGACTTTTCGCTACTGGCAGCATAGATCACTTTAACATGATCTATGCTGCAGGAAAAAGATTTGAAATCATAGAGTAAGCATGCAGTACAATTTTCTTTGTACATTACACAGTTCATGAGATATTGTGAAATTACTTTCACATGGGTTTAAAGAACGCCTTTCCAGTGCTTTTCGGTGCCCATATCTTGGAAATGATGTGAGATACGGGTATGGTCGGTGATTATCATGTAATCTACTCCCTGCCATGGTTACAATGATACTTGAATATTTTCTCTAGCTGTTACGGTTCCCAAGATGTGGACAAATTATAGTTACAAGCATTCAGTGGCCTATAGGGCTGCTGTATGGCTCTGTAGCCATGTGTAAATGGTAGTGCGGGCCCAGAGGGCCTGCAATACCACAGATCCATATTTATATGCAGAAATGGGGAAGTTAGTGGGAGCGTGGGGCCCTCTCTCACCAATACATGATTTTTAGCAGTTATTATAGGGCACGGTTGTGCCCCTATATTTAGGGTTGATTAGGCACTTTAATGTTAAACCTCAAATTTTGCACATTAATAACTTTGCAACTGTTAAATGGATTTACACAAAATTTGGAATGCATGGTGTGGTATTGTTGATCTCTTGATTTACCAAGTTGCGTTTCAGTCAGATGTACAGGTTTTGCCCATGGTGCTGTGCAGACACTGTGTGGTCTATCAGTCCAACACTTGAGATGTAAAAAGAGCTTGGGCCACGAAATATGTCAGCATTAGTTCGGTGAAAAATTATTAATCCTTTCAAAAGTTATTAAACTTTTAATTTCCCATTATATCCTATGGGAATTTTTACATGTATATTTTGCAATGTCCATGGGGATGATCAGATATCCTTAGGGAACACCAGATATTTCTTGGGAAGACTAGATGGCCCAAATTGGAATACTCATATGTTCATAACAGTTTGTTTTTTCACTTGAAATTTGCAGGGTGTTGAGGTGATATCCTAGAAATGTTAATTATGCTATTACGGTGTTGGGGAATTAATTGGTTGAAGAGATATTCAAAGATGAAGTTGTCATTTTTCCCCATAGGATTACATTAGGGTCTGTGTCATGACTTTCAGCGCCATTATCTCGGAAACAAAGTGAGATACAGACTTTTTGCCACTGGTAGCATAGGTCACTTTTCAGTGACCTATACCAGTGGAAAAAGATTTGAAATCGTACAGTAAGCCTGCAGTGGGATTTTTGTATGTTGCACGGTTCATGAGATATTGTGAGACTACTGCCAATGGTTCAAAGAGTACCTGTCCAGTGTTTTCGGTGCCCATATCTTGGAAACAATTGTGAGATATGAGTACAGTCAGTGATTGTCTCGTAATCTACTCACCATCACAGTTACAATGACACTTGAATATTTTCCTTACCTGTTACGGTTCCGAAGATATGGACAAATTACTGTTACAAGCATTCGGTAGCCTGTAGGGTTGCTTTATGGCTCTGTAGCTATGCATAAGTGGGAGAGTGGGCCTGGAGGGCCTGCAATACCACAGATGCCTATTGCTATGCAGAAATGGGAAAGTTGGTGTGAGGGGGCCCTCTCCCACCAATACATGTTTTTAGTGGTTATTATAGGGGTGCTCACAACACTATATTTAGGTTGAGTAGGCTCTTTAAGGTTAAACCTCATATTTTATATGTTAATAACTTTGTGACTGTTCAAAGGATTTACACAAAAGTTGTTATACACAGTTTGGTGTGATTAATCTCTTGTTTTTCAAATTAAGTCTAGGTCGGTCATACGGTGTTTTGTAGTAGCTTTACACAAAATGCCCTTTCACCACTTTTGCGTTTGTTGCCCATGGCACTGCACCAACACCTTGTGGGCTATTGGTCCAAAACATGGTAGGTAGAAAATGTGTTGGCCACGGAACATGCCAGCATTAGTTTGTTGAAAATATTAATCCATTCAAAAGTTATTAAACTTTTAATCTCCCATTCTATCCTATGGGAAAATGTATATGTATATTTTGCGAAAGAAGAATGGCAATCTGTCCATCTGGTCTTTTCTCACAGCTGAAGATTTTGCATGCTCACAACAGAAGATTTTCTCACAGCTGAAGATTTTCCTATCTCACAGCTGAACAATATTTAAAGGTGTAAAAACTTTAGGATTGCATATCTCATTAACAGTTTGGTGTTTTTACTTGACATTTACATGGTGCTGAGGGATGGCTAGAGATGTGAAATATGCTGTTTAGGTGTTGGGGAATTATTATACAGGTGTGGGCACCACCCTGTATTTATGGTTGAGTAGGCACTTTAACGTTAAACCTCAAATTTTGCGCGTTAATAACTTTGCAACTGCTTAACGGATTTGCATGCAATTTGGAATGCGCTGTCTGGTATAGTAGCTCTCTTGATTTGCCAAGTTGCACTTCAGGTGGACATACATTTTTTGCACAGCAAAGTGCAAAAAATGCACTTTTAAACACTTTAATGTTAAACCTCAGATTTTGTGCGTTAATAGCTTGACAACTGTTCAACAGATTTGCATGGAATTTGGAATGCGCCATCTGGTGTGGTGGATGTCTTGATTTACCAAGTTTGCATTTCAGTCAGATTTACAGTTTTTGCACAGTGAAGTGCCAACAAATTCTCTTTTCACCACTTTTGTGCATTTACTGTCCATGGCACCTCATGGACACCATGTGGTCTGCTGGTCCGAGACTTGGAATGTGGAAAGGGCTTGGGCAAAGGAACGTGCCAGCATTTGTTTGGTGAAAAAATATTAATCTGTTCAAATGTTATTACAAGTTAAAGTTCTCATTATCCTATGGGGACATTTATATACATATTTTGCAATGTGCATAGGAAAGACCAGACGTCCCTAGGGAAGACCAGATGGCAAAAATTGGGATGACCATATCTCCATAACATTTAAATTTGCAGGGTGTTAAGGGGATATCCTAAAGATGTTAATTATGCTGTTAAGGTGTTGGAAATTAATTGGTTGATGAGATATTCAGTGATGAAATTGTCATTTGTCCCATAGGAGTACATTAGGGTTTGTGTCATGACTTCCAGTGCCGTTATCTCAGAAATGAAGTGAGATACAGATTTTTCGCTATTGGTGGAGTAGGTTACTTTTCAGTGACCTACACCAGTGGAAAAAGATTTGAAATCATACAGTAAGCCTGCAGTGGAATTTTTTGTACACTGCATGGTTCATGAGATATATGATGAAATTACCTGCCACTGGTTCAAAGAGTGCCACTGTCAGTGCTTTCGGTGCCCATATCTAACATACTAACATACTAAAAATGCCAGCAGAATAGGCTTAACGGTCTTTCGTGTCTGCTTGTTTGGTCAGCCTCCACCCTGGGTGCTGACCTTGCTGCCCCTCACCTCCTCTGGCTTCTCCTTCCCAGTTCTGGATATTCTTGCTGCATTGGATTTTGCTTCCAGAACCCTTCCCTGTACCTGTCCCACCCTCTTGAACCCCTCCACTGTCTCTGCCTCCACCAGCCCCTAGGCAGTGCCCTTCCATAGCTCCACCACCCTCTCAGTGAAGTAGCACCTCATCCTTTCTCCCTGAATCTTCCCTCCAGCTTCCACCCATACCCTCTAGTGGCCCCTCCTCCTTCCTTTGAAGCACCCTGACTGTTCCTCCCCTATTTACCCTCTTCATGTACCTGAAGACCTCTATCATGTCCCCCCGGTCCCTTCTCTCTTCCAATGTGTACATATTTAGCTCTTCGAGCCTCTCCTCATAGGTCCTGTCCCCCAAGCCCCAAATCATTTTGGTTGCCCTCCTCTGGACCCTCTCCAGGAGGGTAATGTCCTTCTTTAAGTGTGGCCTCCAAAACTGCACCATGAGTACTCAAGATGCGCCTCACCAAGCAGTTATACCGAAGGGAGTATCACTTCCTCCCTCTGAGGTGATCCCCCAGCCATGCACCCTGCATCCTGTTGGCCTTGGCTGCTGCCTCCTACAAGTCTCTGAGTTGTTCATCTTGACATCACACCACCATCCCCAGGTCCTTCTCAGCCATCGAGACTTGTAGCATCCCCCAGGGTGTACACTTGGCCTGGGTTTCTGGCCCCAGGTGGAGTACCTCTATTCCCTGCATTGAACCTCAGCTCCCCTTCTAGACCATCTTTCCAGAGCCTCCAGGTCCCCTGTAGGCCACCCTCCCTCCTCCCCATCCACCACCACCCCCAGTTTTGAGTCATCCACAAAGAGACTCATCTCACTCCTGATTCCTGTCCTTATGTCAGAGATGTAGGCATTGAAGAGGAGAGGCCCAAGGACTGATCCCTGTGGGACCCCACTAATGACCCTTCTTGCAGATGAAACTATCCCACCAACTACGACCCTCTGGGTCCGGTCCTGGAGCCAATTGCCTATCCATCTGATTATCTGGTTCCCACCCCCATTTCTCCCAGCTTATCCAACAGGCCCACATGAGGAACAGAGTCAAATGCCTTGCTGAAGTCTAGAAAGAGGACGCCCACTGGTCTACCCAGGTCCAAGGCACTTCGACACCCAGTCATAGAACTCTACAAGATTTGTCTGACATGATTTCCCCGGGACGAATCCATGCTGTCTATCGTCCAGGCACCCTGACTTTTCCAGGTCCCCCCCAGCCTCTCCTTGACAATGCCCTCCATCACCTTGCCCACCACCGATGTCAGGCTGACAGGCCTGTAGTTCCCTGCCACCTCCCTTGATCCCCCCTTGTGGATAGGCACTATATTCGCCACCTTCCAGTCCTGGGGCACCCACCCTGTCCTCAGAGAGATGGTGAAAAGCTCCACCAGGGGTTTCAGCAGGACATCTGCAAGTTCCTTCAGCACTCTGGGATGTAATTTATCCGCCCCGTGCTTTCTCTGTCTTAAGGGAGCTGGGGGCTTCCTCCTCTCTCCTGTGATTTCCACTTCGGTACCTCTTCTCCCTGCTTAGCCCTCCTCCTGCCAGTGGTGCTCCCCTCTCCCCAGACCCGCTGATCGGTAAGGGTCCCCCCCTCCTCAGTATCTCTGTCTCCTCCCATGTATGATGCAGCACCCCCATTTTCCTTGGTGAAAACTGAGGTGAAGTACTCATTTAGTACCTCAGCCTGCTCCCCCAGGTCTTGTGCCCATCTCTCCCCTGATTTAATCCTGCTAATCTGCCCCTTCACCCTTCGTTTTTCCCCAATGTATCTGAAGAACCCCTTGTTCCCTCTCCTAATTTCCCTGGCCAGGTTCTGCTCCTTCCTTGCCTTAGCCGCCCTCACCACCCTAGTGGCCCTTCTAGCCATCAGCTCATACTCCCCTCGATCCCTTTCATGCCCTGAGCACTTGAATTGCCTATAGGCTGCCTTCTTTCCCCGCACCACCTCCTGGACCTCCCTGGTCCACCAGCAGGGTTTTTGGGCCCTACCACATTTTCGTCTTACTCTTGCACAGGTGCTGGTAGCATCATGCACCCCTCTCCAGATGATTTCCCACCTACTATCAGCATCCATGTCTGACCCAATCACATCCAAATGCTCCTTAAGGATCCATCCCATTTCCTTAAAATCCGCCCCCCTGAAGTCGGTTACTTCTGTCTTTGTGCAGCCTTCTACCCCTCCTAGGTCCAGGCAGAACCAGACTGTGGCATGGTCACTCCCCGCCAATGGGTCCCTTACCTCCAGGCCCCCAATCTGGTCACTGTCTGCCAGGACCACATCCAGTACCCGTGCCTCCCTGGTCAGTTCCCCCACCTACTGAGTTAGGAACGCGTCCTGAAAGACATCCAACAACATCTGTTCCCTGGTCACAGAGGATGTCATAGTCTCCCAGTCTGTTCCTGGCATGTTTAAGTCCCCCAACACCACCACCGTTCCTCTGCCCAGTCTGCAGTGTCTCCCAACATCTGCCACCAAACTCTCCTCCAGCTCCTCCGCCAGGGCAGGGGGTCTATACACCACTCCTATTTTTACTCTTTTGCCCCCCCTTGTTATCAAGGTGACCCAAATGGCCTCCACGGTTCCCTCTGCCTCCTCTACTCCCCCTATGCCAATGCAGTTTTTGACTATCATTGCTACCCCTCCTCCCCTTCCCTCCCCCTGTCCTTCCTGAACATAGTGTAACCCTCCAGGTTCAGGTCCCAGTCGTGTCCTGCAGTGGCCCAGGTCTTAGTGACCACTGCCACATCCACTGCTCCCTCAGTTAGCATCGCCTGGAGCTCAGGCATTTTATTTCCCAAGCTCCTGGCTATTAGCAGGACTACCTTCCACCCTTTCCCTATACTTCCATTTCCTGCTCATGTTCCCATGGGGATTCTGTTTTCCCCTGGTCTGAACTTTACCAGTTGGCCCTTTCTTGCAATCCTCCAGCTCCCCAGGGGGGTGGAGACAGAGTCCCTCCTTTATCGGCACCCCCTTGACAGCCTTTTCTCCCATCCCGCCCCCTTCACAAGTTTAAACCCCACCTTTCACCAATGAACCCCTCTATTTTCAACTTAAAGATTCCCCTCCCCTCCAAATTGAGATGGAGTCTATCTCTAGCATACAGCTCCTTATCCTCCCAGGTCCCCCAATCCCCCATCAACCCATACCCTCTGGCCTCACACCACCCCTGAGCCACTGGTTTATCTCCTAATCTTCCTTTTGTGTTCCCCACTAGCCCTTGGCACTGGCAGGATTTCTGAGAAGGAAACTGTGCATCCTATGTCATGACATGTCATGATATCTTGGAAATGATTGTGAGATATGGGTACAGTCGGTGATTGTCACATAATCTACTCACAGTCACAGTTACAATGACACTTGAATTTTCCCTAGCTGTTATGGTTCTCAAGATATGGACAAATTACTGTTACAAGCATTCAGTGGCCTAGAGGGCTGATGTATGGCTCTGTAGCTATGCATAAGTGGGAGTGCGGGCCGGAGGACCTGCAATACCACAGATGCATATTGTTATGCAGAAGTCTAAGGGTGTTGGTGGGGTGTGGGCCCAATCAACACACATGTTTTTAGTATTTATTATAGGCACGTTGCACCCCATATTTAGGATTGAGTAGGCTCTTAAGGTTAAATCTCATATTTTGCATGTTAATAACTTTATGACTGTTCAAAGGTTTACACAAAATTTGGAATGCAGTCTGGTTTGGTATATCTCTTGTTTTACCAAGTGATGTTTTGGTCAGGCATACAGTGTTTGCATAGAGAAGTGCCAAAAATGTACTTTTCACCACTTTTGTGTGTTTGCTGCCCATCACACTGCACCAACACCTTGTGGGTTATTGGTCCAAAACATGGGAGGTAGAAAGAGCTTTGGCAAAGGAACATGCCAGCATTAGTTTGTTGAAAACATATTATTCCATTCAAAAGTTATTAAACTTTTAATTTCCCATTATATCCTATGGGAAAATTTATATGTATATTTTGCAAAAGAAGAATGGCAATCTGGCCATCTGGTTTTTTTCTCACATCTGAAGATATTGCATGCTCACAGCAGAAGATTTTCTCGCAGCTGAAGATTTTCCTATCTCACAGCTGAAAAAATTTTAACGGTGTAAAAACTTTAGGATTGCATATCTCATTAACAGTTTGGTCTTTTTACTTGACATTTACAGGGTTTTGAGGGGATGGCCTACAGATGTGAAATATGCTGTTTAAGAGTTTGGGCCAAGGAATATGCCAGCATTTGTGTGGTGAAAAATATTAATCTGTTCAAAAGTTGTTACAATTTGAATTTCCCATTATATCCTATGGGAAAATTTATATGCATATTTTGCAAAGTCCATGGCAAAGATGGCCCAAATTGGGACAACCATATCTCCATAATGGTTTAGTCTCTTTACTTGAAATTTGCAGGGTGTTGAGGGGATGTCCTAGAGATGTGAATTGTGCTGTTTAGGTGTTGGGGATAATTGGTTGTAGAGATATTCAATGATGAATTTGACATTTTTCCCCATAGGATTACTTTGTAGTCTGTGTCAAGTGCAGGAACCCCCCCAGAGAAGGAGATAAGTCCTAGGGACACTCAATCCTTCTCCTCCCAGCTCTCCGATGACCCCAGGCTCATTCCCAAACCCGTTTCTCCAGCGTTGCAAGCAGAAATATAACCGCTGCACTGGTGGGCCCAATTATTCCTGAAATTTAGAACAGTGGAAGATGTTTGATAGGTCTATAGATCTGGAAATTTTCATATTGATCAGATGTACAGTGGTGGAATCGTAGCACGCTGAAAAACGTGAAAAATCCCAACATTCTATTTCCTCTAGACATCCACTTTGTACTGAAGACTGCATCTGAGTGGGTTCAAATTGGGTGGGCTACATGTGTCCTGGGTTGCAGATGTGCCTTTTGAAGATTTTGCATACAAATCTTATTCCATTCAAAAGTTATAGCGTTTTTAGTGCCCCTTTATATTCTATGAGAAAATTTATACGTGCAGCTTGAAAATTGATGCGATAGTGTTTTTTAATGTCGAGCTAGCCAAAAATAGTATTGTGCTGCCACCATCTTGTTTTCAGTTAGCGAGAGAGAAATAACAATATAACTCAAAAAATACTGCATATTTTGACACACCAACCATTGGGTTTACCACTTCGGGGCCTGAAGAACAGGAATCTGGCATTAGTTTTTCACCAGGTGGTCTGAAAATGGTTTCAAATTGTTTTTCACCATTTTGCCATTTTTTGATCACGACAGTATCGTATACTGCTGTGGCAATACGCGTGACCATTAAAAATACAACCTCAACACCATATTTTATGCTTGTGGTTGTATTCCCATTATACCTCTTCTTTTCTCACTTTTTATCAATAAGATAGATGAGGTTTTTCTTTCATGCTCATCTATTCTCTATGCAGATGATCTTGTACTCTATTCAAGCTCTGATAAGGTCGCCAGCATAAATGCATCCATTTCTTCAGATTTCACAAATGTCCAAAATTGCTTTCTGCACATAGCGTGTACTTAATGCTAAGAAAACCAAGCAATGTTACTTGGATCTGCCCCTAAACTCAGGACATGCCAAACTCCCCTACTGGTGCAAGACCACAGTGACACACAAATAGAATCGTTATATCTTTTAAGTACTTTGGAATTCTTCTGGACCAATCCCTGGACTTCAGCCTGCATGTATCTGCCTGCAAGGCAGTGAATGCTAAACTGGGGTTGCTTACAAGTCCAGTTTCATGTTGACTTCCTCTGCTAAACTTGCTATTGCCAGAAGCATATTACTCCCTGCCCTTACTTATGGCATGTTGACCTTTTCTGCCACACACAAAACCATCCTTCATAAGTGTGATGTCACTTATAATAATATCTGTCAATATGCCTCCTCGTCACCACAGCTTAAGTGCCACTGACAACTGTACAGGGACCTGGGCTGGTTATCCTCCTCAACTTGCTGTCAATACTCTCTGGGTTCCCTGATTGACTCTATACTCAGAAACCAGACCCCTTCAGCGCTTGCAACATTGCTGGTACCTCAAACATCCTCCTATAGACTACGATCGGTAAATGAATCCCTGCTAAATGTACCTAGATGTAAAACATCAAAAGCCTCTGTTGCCTTCAATCACTCTGCTCCACGCTTTGGAACTCTCTCTCCCCAATCACTTTGAATATCTGGATTCCATGACAGTTGCAAAAGGAGATGCACTTCCATCTATCCCTTGCTGATCCCTGCACTTGTTTTAATCCCCCAATTCACTCATCCACCAGATGCTGCCTGGCTAAACTTTAACCTTCCTACATCATAGCACTTCTTACTCTATTCTCCATGACAGCTAATCTACCACAACTCCCTCCCCCACACACACTGAGCCTTGTTTCAGAGGCTGTGATAATGTATCCTGCCCAGTCAGGAATTTGCCCTTGCCTTGTTTCACTGCCTATTTGAATCTTCACTGTTGTGATTAATTTTAACAATATTTCTTGCTGCTAGGTTGTGGTATCTCTTCCTAGACTGTGTAGGTTTTCTCTGCCTAAAGTGCTATGTGAATTGTATTAATTGTTATTGTTCTGGCTGCATGTATTCATTACTACTAACTGTTTTGACCTATGCTATTGTAATTTTATTGTACTCATGCTATGTACCTGTCTTTGATTGTTGTACTCTCCCAGGTTGTGCCTGAAAATAGTCATTTCATGGCTAGTGCACCTACCAGTTAACAAAAACTAAATAAAACTAAATAAATAAATAAATAAAGATAGGAGTTTGTGATCATTTCTTAAATGACCGTGGTAACACTGCAGAGCCACATTTTCTGAAATGATGTTTTCTTTGTCACTTGGCTGTGGCCAGCAGGATTGTGATATTGGCCTGAAATGTTCAGGATGGCAAGCCCTACTGATGCAAGTGTGCCTTTCAGTGGTTTGCTTCAAAAACATTCACCACATCCCTAGTTATAGCATTCCAAAGTTAGAAATGTTCCCATAGGATAACATTGTGGGAGTTGTTTTCTTTGTCACTTCATTGTGGCTATGTGCGTTGTGATATTGACCTGAAATTTTTAGGGTACGAACCCCTACACTTGTGCCTTTTGCTGGTTTGGCATGGAACCATTGAAAATGGCCATAGTTACAGCATTGTGAAGTTTGGAAATTTCCCCGTAGGATAACATTGCAGCACAGGTTTTTCTTTGTTCCCTCGTTGTGGCAATGTGAATTGTGCTATTGCCCTGAAAGTTTCATGGTGGAAAGAACTACTCCCATAGGTGTGCCTTTTGGTGTTTTGGTACAAAACCTTTCAACAGGGCCATAGTTACAGCATTGCCAAGTTCAGAAAAATTCTCCATAGGATAACATTGAGGCACCAGTGATGCATTTTGGGGCCGTATCTTGAAAGCAGTTACAGATGCAGACTTTTCATCACAAAATTCTTAGCCTCCCATAACATGTGTTTGGTCATGGCATTGCTATGACAACTACTAAGTTTCATGATTATAACAATGCTTAACTTCACTTTGTGGCACTCGTGCGTCATGAGATATGGGCAAATTACTGTAACTAGGCCTCCTTGGCTTTATACGGCTGCAATATGGACCCACACTTAACTGTAAGTGGGAGTGTAGGGCCCAGAGGGCTTGTGCTCCCATAAATACACATACTATTTGCCACAGTTGCACTGCTTGGTGGGAGCTTGGGGCCGAAAGGGCCCTGTGCTTCTACCAAGCTGCCCATTTCTATTCCTACTTAAATCATGCTTTTAAAAAAAGAAGGGACATTTTTTGCAAAAACTTTGTTAATGCATCAGTTAGAGTTGTTCCACAGTGACAAAAGAAGGGAAATTTGCTTTTAGCGTTATCACCCCTACCACCCCACCCAACCCCAACCCTACCAACAGGCATCGAGGTGTGTGTTGGGGTTGTCGTCTAACTCTCACCCCTTCTGCTATACTGCACCACCTCAGCTTCTTTACACATGGAATAGGGTGAGTGTTAGGACAATGTTCTCACCAAGCTGCAGATTTCTATTACTATTTACTTTTAAAAAACAAGGACAATTCTTTGCTAATACTTTGTAAATACAACAGTAAAAATGTGTTGTTAGTGTTAACATCCCTACTATGCTATCCCACTCCACCCTCAGCAACAGGCATTGTACTACTTTGCATATTTGGGCGGGTTGGTGAGAAGTGGGGCCGAAGGCCCGCTCTCCCAAGCTGTAATTTTTGTTACTACTAATAATGACTGCCATGTATTTGCTTGCTGCATTCTATATGACAAATAATGACTTTCATGATTAGAATGACTCTAAATTGTTTTGTGGTGCATGCGCTTTATGAAGTATGGCCAGATTAATATAACTATGTCTCCTTGCTTTATACGGCTGCTGTACTGAAGTATACTTAATTGTGATTGGGAGCGTAGTGCCTGGAGGGCGTGTGCAACCACAAACACGCATAGTACTTGAGGGCCTGTGCTCCCACCAAGCTGCCCATTTCTATTACTAGTTCCTTTTTTTTTAAAAAAAGGGGGAAATTCTTTGGTAAGAATATGTTTATGTATCAGTAAAGAAACTCACTGTTAGGGTTACTACCCCTACTATGCCATCCCCACACCACCCTTAGAAACAGGCATTATAGTAGTTGGCAGAGTTGCACTCCCTCTAAGTCACACATTTCTATTACTAGCTACTTTTAAAAAAAATAATGCAAATTTTTTGAAAACACTTTGTTAATGCATCAGAGCTCCTGTTAATGTATAAGTTATGGTTGTTGCAGAGTAAGAAAAGACTGGGTATTTGCTGTTAGGGTTACCACCCAAGGGTGTGCGCTTGGGTTGTCTTGTGTAATTGTCAACCCATTGTCCCATAGTGTGTTAGCTCTGTTTTTGTTCATAATATAACACAATACACAGTCATTTTTAGCAAATGTTTACTCATAGAATGTGGTCTACTACTTGTACTGTAATGTTCTTTCTCATACAAATAAGACGTAAGTTCAAAAATCACACTGTACTGTTTCTTTAACAATTAAAACACACATTAGAACTAGAATAATGACAACATTGTAATGATTCATTTGTAATCTAAGGCAGATTTCAGATAAATACAGGTTACTTCACCTAATAAAGCAAAATTCTTTACCATGTTAAAAAATAATAAATACAGGAACAGTAATGTTTTCTTTAGTATGATAATAAAATATTGTCATAGAAAATTCAACACTTTAATGATTCCTTAGCAATTGAAAGGCACATTTTACATAGATTCATGCACTAGATTGGTTTGTAAAAACAGTCTAATTATATTACTGAGCAATATGGGTTTATTCACCCACAACTGCAGCATTGACTGCCTCTTCTACTGGAGGCAATGTAGACCTGTGTGGGGGTGGCCAGATACTATGGTGCAGGGCAAAGTGGAAGCTGCTGCTATTACTGGGGAAGGTACAGAAATGTGGACACACGGGGGATAGAACAGTTGCCTACTGGAGGCCAGGGGCTTGTTGTAGTTTTTCTTTGTTTTGCTCTTCAAGCATGTTGTTAATGCTCTTTGTGAGAGCCTGGACAGCGTGAAACTGGTAGACCAATTGCTGGGTATTTGATTTTACAGCTTTGTCAATTTGCTCCGGCAGTTTTGTGTTCTGCTGCAGTGTAATTTTGTTGATTTGTGACTGTTATGAGATTAAGTATGTTTTGATTGGTTTCTTTTGGATTTCAATGAGGCTGTCCATGCACTCACAAATTGCAGTGCTGTCACTGGGTCCAGTTGCTGTAAAAAAGAAAAAAAGAAAGTTAATTAACATGCTGTAGTGGTTGTTTTGTGAGTTTTACATGGAATATGGTGCTTGAACAGTTTTATTAAACATCATATCAGGCTAGTTTGGTGGTGCTGAGGGCTGAGGTGCTGGCAGAGAGGCCTTTTGCTATGCTGGTGAATTGGGTTTGGGAAAAGACTCAGGTTCTCAGGGGTTGGTGGGACATGGATGATTCAACGTGACAACTGATGCTCTCCTCCTGCTGCAGTGGGTTACTGGGGGTGCACTGAGCACCTGGTGTTCCTGGGGCTAGTGGAAGCACAGGCTTTTGGGGGCAATGGAGGTGTTTGGAGTCAGGGAGGAGAGGACGCTGTGCATGCTTGACAATCGATTGTGCCACCATGTTGTCTGCTTTGACATCTGTACTTTGTGCTGGCATCTTCATAAGTGTAAGGGGAGAAAATGGAAAAAATGCATAGAATGACAGCCCTGCCAAGAAAGATAAATCCCAGGTGGGGTTGTCTATGGAGATACATAGCTGGATGGACTAGGAGGGGTATGAGGCCTCCTCTGATGCTGTGGCAGCTGGGTAAGTGATAAGTTATAAGAGACAATGGATTATTCGGGATCTATGGATGGTTTGTGTAGTGTGTCATGAGGTGTTGTGTACATACGTTGTGATGGTTCTATTTTAGCCTCTTCTGTCTTGATGGTGTGCGAGGTCCTGATCTCCAATAGTTCTGTAAGAAACAAAAAAATGTTTTGTAAATATACATGCCATTTTGTGAAGAATAGATACCCGGCTGTAAACAATTTCTTGTTAATGAGAACTATAATACTATGTTTTTCATATTACTTGAAGGACAAGGCATTATTGTGGGAGATTACTTAATAACACAATGGCAAGAAAGAATGCTTCTCTGATTGGTCATGTGTGACTGTTGTTGTGATGTTATCACAGTACAATACCATTGGTCTGGTTCTATGTGATAATGGCAAAAGCCTAAAGGTGATGGCTGTTATCAGGAAGTCACAATGATAAAATTTTTTGGCCCTGTGACACCCCGCACACAGGCCACAATGAAGTGACAAAGAAAACAACTCCCACAACATTATCCTATGGAAAAATTCATAACTTCAGAACACTATAACTAGGGACGTGGTGAACATTTTCAAAGCAAACCACTGAAAGGCACAACTGCGGCAGTAGGGCGTGACACCATGAAAATTTCAGGCCAATATCACAATGCAGCTGGCCACAATCAAGTGACAAAGAAAACATTATTTTAGAAAATGTGGCTCTGCAGTGTTACCACGGTCCTTTAAGAAATGATCACGACACTCCTATCTTTATAATGGGAATACAACCATGAACGTTAAATATAGTGCCGCGGTTGTATTTTCAATTGGTCATGAATATTGCCACAGCACTTTGAGATAGTGACATGATCAAAAAATGGCAAAATGGTGAAACAAATCTAAAACCACATTTCCAGACCAGCTGGTGGAAAATGAATGCCAGATTCCTGTTCCCCATGCCCTGAAATGGTAAACCCAATGGTTGGTGTGTCAAAATATGCAGTATTTTTTGAGTTATATTGTTTTTTCTCTCACTCACTAACTCAAAAAAAGATGGCGGCAGCACAACACTATTTTTGGCAAGCTCGACACTAAAAAATACTGTCGCGACAATTTTCGATCTGCACATATACATTTTCCCATAGGATATAATGAGGCACTAAAAATGCTATGACTTTTGAATGGAACAAGATCTTTACACAAAATCTTGAAAAGGCACAGTTGTGACCCAGGACCTATGAAGCCCATTCAATTTGAACCCACTCAAATGCAGTTTTCAGTACAAAGTGGACGTCTACAGAAAACGGAATGTTGGGATTGTTCACACTTTTTCAGCACGCTACGATTCTGGAACCGTATATCCAATCAACATCAACATTTCCAGATCTGGAGACCTACCAAAAATATTCCTCCTTTCCAAATTCAGGCAAATTGAACAAATGGTTGCAAAATTATAAAGTGCAAAATGTTTTTCACCACTCTGACACCCTGGCACACAGGACAATGGTGTTGGGGACTTATGTTTTAAAGTTTTCTGTGGATGGGCTGTGCCCCATCACAATCCCTCACATCGAGGGCCTTGCCCCCAGCCCTCTACTAAAGGATTCTCAAATCCAAGTATGTGTAGAGGGGCTGAAAAAATTAAAAATATATATTTGGGCTGGGAGCAACAAAAATGCACCAGTGCCCAGACCCGAACCCAGTACCTCATGGACTGACACCAACAGCTGACCCACCAAACCATGGGGTCGGCTCGGCAACCCACCACAGTGCCTCCCCTCACATCCCCTCCCACCCCTCGCTGTGCATGCCTGCTCCCCCCGCACGCATATGTACAGTGACATCCTGTTGCTATACTTGTCCACCCCCTTATCCATCCACCCTACTGTACTGCAGCCATTCCTGCAATGCACTGGGAAAGGGTCACCATTACTGTGGTGGCCTTTCTCAGCACCAATATCATGGCTACCCATTGTTCTAGTCTCACACCACAAGGTTACTGCATTGATTTGGGTGTTTTGGATCATTGTGTTATGAAACAGAGATATATTGAGACAGTAACAATCTGCATGCAAAGAATTTGCTAAATTGTATTTTTATACCAGTCAGCACTGTATACTGCAAATAATGTATTTGATGATGTGTTTTGTGTTTCGATAATGTCACTTTTGTGGTTGTTGGATGCACTTGAGTTATAGGCTTGTGTGTAACCATTGCACGAGTGCATTTATTGCTGGATGATACACAGTCTGTTATACATTATTGCTTAATTATAGACTCCAGAGTGTGCTGTATCATGGAATATTGTTCTTGTTACATGTATGAGGCACTTGCACTGGGGTCTTGTGACTCACAATTAGAGATGCAGCAAATTTAAAACCGGTGGTGAAGTGAACGCTTGCTACAGGGAATGCTCCATGGGAAAGGCTCACTTTGCCTTGTTATTACTACTTTGTATTGTCATTTCGCCTTGAACATGAAGTAAGGTGGAGTGACAACAATATTGGCAGCATCCCACCCACACAATCACCAGAATGAATGTGCATCCCCAAAGTGCTACTGTCTTGTGTCCAAAAAACTCCCCAGTGCTGATGAAGTGAAATGAGAGTGTAACAAGAAATGCCAAGTATCCCAGAATTAATGGTGCACTCAGTCATGCACTCAGTGGTCAGGTAGTCACACACAGAGTCACCAGAATTAATGTGCATCCCCAAAATGCTACTGTCTGTCTTGTGTCCAGAAAATTCCCCAGTGCTGATGAAGTAAAATGAGAGCATAACAAGAAATGCAGTGTCCCAGAATTAATGGTGCCATGCAAATGCACAGATAAATTAACATTGTGCTGCACACTCAAGGGATGCATAAGAAAAGGCACAACACCACCTAACCAGTGTTCACAAAGTCACAAATCCAAATCTGGAAAGGAAAACATTTTGCCAGTTGTGGGATTAGTGCATGGCCAATAACAATCAACGACCACTACCAGTAAAGATACCACAAAGCAGTATAAAAATTCATGCAGGTGCAGTGGATTGCAGGTTCACACTAGAGATGCAGCAAATTTAAATTCCGCTGGCAAGTGGTCATGAAGTGGGCACTTCAGTTGCCACTCAATGCAAAGTGCTCACTCTGCCTTGTCATTACCACTTCGTGATATGGTGGAATGACAATGTGAAGTGAGGAGAAGTTATTGTTTTCAATAGACTGCGCCCTGCTCTTTAGTATAGCCAGGCAGGAAAAGGAAGGAAGTGAGTCATACAAGCAGACACTTTCACTTTCTCCTGTGCAGACAGAGACAGAGAGGGAGGTGTGTTGTTTTGTCACTGCTGAGACTTGGAGATCAGAGCGAGGAGGAGATTTAAACTTTGATTTATAGACCCAACAGTTTTTTATAACTAAGCTACATTTTTTGTCTTTCTGTACTCTTTTTTACTTAATGTGTTCTTTCTATAAATTTATTTTCTTACCTTTATAAGTAGTTAGTTGTTTGTCTGTGTCTGTGTGAATGTGTGTGTGTTGTGTGACTGTGTGAGTAGTCATTGTTCAGACTGAGGGAGTGCAGTAGGAGAGATGGAACAGGGTGAGGGTCTGAGGGAATGTCTGGGTGGCGGCAGCTCTGGTAGATCGTGGTACTGGTAGGTGTCATGTCATGCAGATGCGTGGTGAGCATGGCCACCAATTTCTATTTGATCAATCGAAAATTCTGAGTGTTCCCACCCCGGAAGCAGGACCAGCACCACCTCCTGACTCTGAGGCACTTGAACCACCACCACCATCACCACCACGTCCAGCACCAGGTCCTCTGGAGCAGGATGTATTTGTGCTCCTGGGCCCAGGTATGGATCACAACCCTGCTGAGCACCATGGCCAGCCAGCTGCCAGTTCATCTGGCCTCCCTGCCTGTGCCTGGTCCTCCCACACCTCAATTGTTTGGTATTTTTTGACTGTGTCAGGGAGGACAACAGTGGGGTCAGGTGCCACCTATGTGAGGTGGAGGTGCACCGTGGCCCCTGCAGGACTCACCTGGGGACTGGGGCCAGTGCACCCTGACCCATTTTCTCAATCACCATCAGTTGGAGTGGCAAGCTGCCACAGAACAGGTCATGCCTGCACCTGCTGACCCTTCTGTGGCATAGAGTGCAGCTGTGCATGGCAGCGGCCCTAAGAAGAGAAGGGCAAGAGCAGCACCTGCTGCTCCACCAGCACCCAAACCACCACAACCAGGTCAGCCTGTAGAACATGTGGACCCCAGAGAACTGCGTGTAACACAGGCTGACTTGGCACTGGCACTTCTCTGGAGTGCTGTCTGGTACTCTGAAGGGAAGCCAAAGAAACAACTAAGACTTGAGTTACAGATGGAGTTTGGGCCCTAAAGAGATGCAAATGCACAGACAGATTAAGATTGTGCTGCGCACTGAAGAGATGCAGATGCAAAGGCACAACACCTAACCAGTGCTCACCATCAGAAATTAAAATCTGAAAAGAATACCTTTGCCGGTTGGGGCAAGCCACGGGGGAGTGTACTACACTGCTGCAGTAACAGTCACTAGTACTAGTACCAGTACCAGAACCAGTAAAGATACCACAAAGAAGTACAAAAAATTACACAGCTGCAGTGGACAGCAGGTTCACATTGCTCAAATTACTTTGTGGCACAATAAAAGGTGTCTGATTTGATGACACATGTCACACTCATACTCACAAACACAAAGTAATGCATAGCAAATTGAAAACTTCAGTAATATAACCACTTATTTTAAACAAACTAAAATTATGCACTGCTGCTCCACAACAATCAGCAAAAAAATGGCAAGAATTATTGAAAATATTACTGTGTGTACATTAACACAATTATTATACAAGAAAAATATCACCAAAACAGAAAGAACTGTGTTTCTCTTCAGGTTAATCTACCTTCACTACAGTCAGATACACCTCTCCCCAAAGCACACTCTCACTGTCTCCTACTACACAGACCCAATGTTGTACATTAACATTCAAAATCTACACACAAACAATAAATGCTTGATGATATGATATGAGCACAGGAGTGTTTTCTACAATAGAAGAACTAAGTTTAAGCAAAAATAAATTACTCAAAAGGCTTTTGAACAGCTTTTAGAAGGTTTGAATCACAGAGATCTCTCAGCACACTCTCCTACAGCTTCCTACATACACTACCCTGAACTGAGGCTGTGCAGAACAATATAGAGCTCATGTGACCTGAAATCCCATGAATCACTGCAAAATTCACCTTTGGAGCTTAAAAACAAGGCAAAGTAAGGTGAAGTACATTGCTTTCAATGTACTTTGCTTTAAGATTTGGTGAAGTAGTGGTTTGGGAAGGCGGAGTAACGTAAAGTCATTGTTCTCAATGGACTTTGCATTACTCAGCATAAAACAAAGTATTCCGCTTCACGTTGTGGAGCACTCCACGAATCCGCTTTCACTCTGCAGTTCACTTTGCAAAGTGAATTGGAGCCACTTCACCCACCACTACTCTCCTCCCATACTCATATGTATGTTGATGGTACTGTCACGTACACATCTGGCCCTCCACATCTGCTGTAGCATCCTCTTTACAACAAGACTGCAATAACATATTACACTAGTTTCAAACCAACAAGCTTAAAGTGAATACCAAAAAGACAATTTAAATGACTTTTGGTAGCAGTCAAAAGCTATCAAGGCTATCTCCTCCCCTTTCTTCTCCACCACTAATGGTACCCAACTGGAGGCTGTCCACAAGTATAAATACATTGGTGTGTGCTAGACAGCAACCTAGACTTCTCAGCACACATTTATGCTATTCAATCAAAACTCTACCCCAAATCTGCTATCCTCTATTAAAACAAGGACTGTCTTTCCACTGACATACACAAGGAGCTGCTTGTCAAAATGATCCTTCCCATATTTGACTATGTTAATAGTGCAAACTCTCCCTCTACTCTCTTTAGGCTTGACACCCTCTTCAATGCCTTCTGTCATTTTGCTACTAACTCTTCCCCCCTGCACGCATCACTGCTCTCTTTATTTCAGTCTTGCTATCACCCCCTTACCCTTGCATCATCTCTCCCACTGTTCCTTCCTCATTGGAAAAGACTGGCTCACTTCCCCCACCTATCCTCTCTACTTTCCACCTCTTCAGCCTCTTTCTACCCCTTTTATTCCAGAGACTTCCATTCTTTCTTGATTCCAAACCCTCTCTAGTGTCAGTCTAGCAGCATTCTCCTAATCTCTCCCTACTTATGGAACCGGCTCCCTCCTCTTCTTAGACATGCACCATCCCTTCAACACCTAAAATGTTTACTAAAGCCACCTCCTCCTTCTTGTTCCTGTCTCTCCTCATCCCTTCCACTCCACCTCTCTCCCTCCTCCCTACTGCCCAACCCTCCTCTCCCCTTTCTCTCTCCTTGCTACTCTACCCTCCTCTCTTCCCACTGCTCTTCACCTTTTATCTACCTGCTGTGTTACACTCCACTCTGCCCTTTTCCTCATTCAAGGGCCTTGCCTCACCACCTTAAACATACTGGTTTCAACACCATGCACCTCAAAGAATTCTTCATTTTGTAACTATTTATAGTACTTGCTATCCTCATACCCTTGGGTATCCATTTCTTTACTTATTTATTAATTTATGCCTACACCATATTTGCACTGTAATGCTTCTTATGTTGATTCATTTTAGTGTAATTGTCACTGGTTTGTTCCTTTTTTTATCATTTCCCCTGAGTTCTACCTGGAAATGAGCTTTGGCTCAGTGTGCCTTTCCTGGTTACCAAACGTAAGAAAAAATGATGCATCTAAGAAAATTAATCATTTTAAATAGATAGGAACTAAATGTCTTCCATCTTTGTATAGAATTATGCTTTTGTGTTAAGTGTTATATGTGATCAATACAGTTTTGTGATTATTAAAATGATAATCTCTCTCGCTCTATCTCTACTACTAATATAAAAGAAGCATTTCAGTAAAGATTGTATTTCAGAAAAGTAGATGGAATTAGAACTCAACATACTCTATATTGCTCAGGTTCAAGATCAACATTGCCGTATTTTAAATGTTTTATTATAATGTTATCATTTGCTAAAATGTGTTTTCAACAAATTAACCTCCTGGTAAATGAAAGAGATAATTAAACTTTTCAACCATCTACAGCTATGTCAGGGGCCTCTACTGTAGAAATTTCACTGGCAAATGCTAAGATCTCACATGATTGCTAAATACATTCCTAAATGTGCAGGAACATTTTACTTTAGTCAGAAGTATTCATATTATAAACATCTGGTATGCCTATTAGACATTCAATAATCTCTGTAATTGGTTTAACAGGACAAAGAGTCACAACTCATGATCCCGACAAGAAATTTCTGGAGGTGAAAAGGAATGATCTCATTGTCACACTCTCAAGTGTTTAACACTTCAGCTGTACAGCGCAGACTGAAATCTAACAATATGGTACATCATAGACAGCTAAATAGATAGATTGATAGACAGACAGGCATAGAGATTAGATAGATAGATAGATAGATAGATAGATAGGTAGATAGATAGATAGATAGATAGGTAGGTAGATGCTGTTGATAGATTGATACTGTTGATAGATTGATACTGTTGATAGATAGATAGATAGATAGATAGATAGATAGATAGATAGATAGATAGATAGATAGATAGATAGAGTGCATTATATCTGCAGGAAAACCAGATTATTTATTTTATTGTCAATTAAAGTACATTTCTGTCCCTTTAAGAAGTGCACTTTATACTCTAATTTTAGTCACATACAGTATTTGACCTTGGCTATCTTTTTGTTCATATACATTTAAACATACAGTTTATGTGCTGTTGTACTTCTGAGAATAACAAATAAATAACATGTTCAAATCTTGGGACTGAAAAGTCCCTGTTGTTGTTAATGCTTGACTCTGTTCCCAAGGAGAGATAAACATTGACGTATGTTCCTAGTGACTCTTGGGGACATGCAGAACCTCCTTATAAATTAGATTTAGTCATGACAACAGTAGTCTGTCAATCATTACATGTGTGCAGGTGCCAACATAATATTGTCATTTCATAAAATGCCTTATGCAGCTGCTGAGGCTGTGTGACAAAGTTATTGCCACGTTATGGCCTCTTCCTCTTTTTCTAAACCTGTAACTTTAAAACTGTCTCTTCATTCTATTCTGTGCCTCTAACAGACTGTTCCTCTTTGTTACCAACACAATGGCAACTCACAGGGCAGACTATTTTCTTCTCTGCTGCCTCATACTTTGATTCTGCACCAAACCATTCAACAAGTGTCAGAAAATCCACTCTTACCCATTTTTCTTTTTCTCCTTCTAGTCATCATCATCTTATTGTTCTTTTTCATATTCTTCTTTCTCTCTTTCTCTTTTCCTAAAGAAATTCACAAAGCTACTGCTGTTTTAGTTTTGTAACTAAGGCTTGAGTTTGCAGGTACTGTCTTGTTTTAAACATTTTCTCCAGAAAAGGGGGCATGTACGTGCCTTGTCTTGTTATCCTGCAACTCTGTTAGAGCATTATGCAGGACTGTTAGGTGAATTACTTAAATTTGCACTCCTTAAGTTTTGAAATTTATGACCTAGTGTATTTCCCTAAGTAGGGTGGGTTCCAGAAGAGGGATCCATGACGGTCGGTTGACAAATTATTTGTTGACCGACATTACAGCGACTCCTTATGTCGACCGCATTTGTGGTCAGCATGAAGGGAGTCACAGGACAGACTGTTTTCTTGGAGTGGTTTCACCCCTAAACCCCTATGCAGAGGGCTCTGATCCCTGCACCCCCCACCACTAAAATAATCAATTCCACATTGGAGTTGTTTCGAGGAGGGGGTGCAATACCCCTTGAAAGCCATGACTGGGTCCTGCACTGACACCACAGAGACCTGACACTGTTGTCACTGTATTGTCGGTCGTTGTTGAATTGTCACAGTAGTGTTAGCATACCCCAGAAGAATATAGAAGCTCTATCTTAAGGGACTTTTACATGACGGTGTCCTGAACCATGTTAACATTACCTCATTGGAACCGTTGCAGTCCATTTCATTCTCTACTCCAATTACATGTGTCTTGTACTTTGGCAAAACTGCCACTCCGTTTTGTCTTTTTTTTTACTCAGCTGTCCCCAAGGAAGTGTGATCCCATTGATTTCTTCAGGAGGTAATGGAACCTCCTGAATACATGGTGGGTTGTATCGGCACACATAGAAGCAAAGTGTGGTAAGTAGAGAATGCTTGGCCAAACATTCACTGAGGTACTGAAATAGATCCACTTCACACATGAACAGAGCTAACATTACACTTGTTCTGTAATGGTCATTCTATTACAATGCTGGGAGGTCTAAACCTCACTTTTAGGTTTTTGACAATATTGGGAAGCAAATAATCACCAACACATTGCATTAGAGTAATAAATAAGTTTATTACTACCAAAAGGATAAATCACAGTTACCCTAAGCAGTTTTTACCAATACGAACCGGGAGCCAGTGCTAAGTGTTCCCTACACCTCGAGGATTCTCTGTGTCTCTTGTGGTCTCTCCTGAGGTCTCCGAGGTATAAGACTTGTGCATTACATTATATACCTATGATAATTACTATGATTACTGTAAGATAGAAACATTTCTAGTTACAGAGATGAGCCCTATTGGCTAAATTAGAGGTGGCTCCACCATCCAAGATAACATTATACAGTTCTGTAAAGTCATCAGTTTGAGAACAAAGAGTTCTTATACAGAGTCTTATGTAACTCAGTGTAGTAGTACAAATCATCAAAAGGTGGCAATGCCATCTTACATATTATAATTATTCCAAGGACACAGGTTCCTTGGCATCTTACAAGTAAGAAATACACAGAAAATACACAGCAGAATATATGTATTAGCAAGCAAAGTGTATTATGACAGTATGCATTCACATCCTGACATCTACTCTTGTACAGTAGATGACCTTAGCCCTATATGTTAGTATAACATATGCTGAGGTGCTAGCTGTCTTCGGTGTACCTCTGAGGGTACCAATTAGGGTGCAGGGACCTCGTGTAACATTCCCCTTGTTGCCTCCAAGGGCAACACAGGCAAATGTGGAGGAAAGGACAGAGCAGTGGTCATTTACAAACCTGACGTGCAAGCTTTGTAAAAGAACTCAAGCTGCTCATGGTGTTCATGCAGTGTGCGCCATAGGCAGCAGAGAATACTAATTAAAATGATTAAAATGCTTTATAATAATGAGCCCATCATGGAGATGCCAACATGGTGGCCCCTTGATGGGGGAGAGGCCCAGGCCTGATCACAACAGCACCACTGGTAGCTGTTATAAATGTGGAAGACAGTCAGGAGATAGAAACCATGATTGAAACTGCAATAGGCAATGTACCCCTTCCTGAGAGGAGTAAACAGGCCATTAAAACCCAGATTAAGCAGCTTCTGCAAGAGGCTGGCACTCAGGAACATATTGTCCACCCTGCGGCCAAGGCTGCAGCTCGGGCCACCCTGAATGGCACTGTAGATAATCTACCTCTGCCTGATCGACCCAATAATCCCCTACCAATGGCCTACTCTGTTTAGCAGATTGCTGACAGCATCGGTCGGATGAGCCCATCCGACAACCTCAGCTGTTATTGGAAAAGTTGCATTCTAAATGTGAGATGCTTAGCCTCACTGCAAAATATCAGATCAAATAGTACGCCAAACCATCGATCCTGGTTTGTGGGCCAAACACCACAATGCTGTTTGCCAGAATGGGAACGCCACCTTTGACAAGGTTGCAACTGAGCTCATTTCTGCTCACAGCCCAGGTGTAGTAGGAGTAATGCTTGCATATCCTATAAAACAGAATGCAAAAAAAGGTCCAGCAACTTACCACCAGAGACTCTAAATGGTCTACCGAGCAGAAAAGGACTTGGAACAAGAAGTTACGAATGTGGATCTTATTAAGTATAAGACCCTGTTCCTTAGGAACATTATTCCAGCAGTAAGAGAAAAGGTAGAGCCAACCACCTACCCCAATATGGATAGGTTTGCCGACATGCTTCAAAAAACCGAGAGAGTGTACCAACTCTGTATCTGTGATCTGGGCTCCAGTTCCAAAAAAGTAGCCTACGTGGAGCCCACTCCGGAGGCCATGATGCACTACACAGTGGAAGGGCAGGCCCAACATCAGCTGGCCCCTCCAGCTGATAACCAACACCCCCAACAGGCCCATCAACAACAACCACAACAGCAACAACAACGGGGTGAAAACCAAAACTGGTATAAGTATAAAAAGCATAAGGGAAATGAGAAATAAAATCTCTTGAATAATTCACCATACCATGAAACCTTTGAAGAGTTGCCCCACTGATAGGTAATGGCAAGTCTTGCAATCCCTGTACCTTCTTCCAGGTAGAGCTTTGACCTTGGTCAGTTATTTTTAGATCCAGAAAGAGTACTTTCTTCTGACACAGTTGTGCTTTTGCTGGGATGCATTTTAGGCATGCTCTCTGAATGAGAGTTAGTAGTTTGTCCAAGAGATCCAAATGTTGTTTTTGTGTGGCTGTTGCCAGCAACAGGTCGTTCACATATTGCAAGAGACATTGGAGAGTAGAGAAACTCTCGAGGGTGTCCATCATGTGGAGATGGAACGGGGATGGACTGTTATGGAATCCTTGTGGCAAGCAAGTCCACGTGTACCGTCTTTCTTCAAAGGTGAAGGCAAACTTATATTGACTCTTAAGGGCTAATGGCAATGACCAAAAACCATTGGAGATGTCCAGGTCACTGAACAATTTCAAAATTAGGGGTCAGAAGTTGTAGCACATCTGGTGCTGATGCCACAGTTGGAGAACAACTGGGGGTGACCCGATTCAGTTTTCTGTAGTTAATAGTAAGTCTCCAGGCACCTGTGGGTTTTTTCACGGGCCACACTGGGGAGTTGGCAGTGGAAACACAAGTTCTGATTACTCCTTGCTTGAGAAGTGACTTGGTTGTCTCTCTGAGGTAAGGCAAGGCCCCAGTTGCGAAAGGATATTGCCTTTGCCTTTCATGTGCTGGGCTTGGCACTTTGAAGACAATGTGCATTTTATCACAGTTATGCTTGTTGATTGCAAATGCTTCCAAATGTCATTGCAAAATAGGGAGGAGCTCTGGGAAAAGTTCATGATTTTTGAACAAATCTATGAAGTTATACTCCTTATTATTGGCAGAGATAGTTGCCACAATGTGTGAATTAGGAATCAAAATGGTACAGTATTGGCCCTGAATTTGTATTAGTAGCATGTTAGCTAGATCCACCACACAGCCATGTGGTGCGAGGAAGTCAATCCCTATGATACTAGGATGATCATGCAATACAATTAGTTGGAAAGTGTGTGAGGCCTTTAGATGACCTAGCTCTACCAGTAGGGGTAGAGAACGGTATGCAGGAAGCCTAGTACCATCAACTCTCGACATATTGGTCCTCCGTCCAGTGGACCAAGGAGATGTGTCTTGGTGTTCATTATGTAACACAGATACAGCTGCACCTGTATTTAACAGAACTACTAGTAGGCAGCCCCGACCTCGGCCTCGGTTCAGGGCCTTTTGTTTGTATTCAAGATTAGCATGTTTACAATCCAGACTGGGGCTTGTAATTGTCAATGTGTACTGCTGGAAACATGGAGAGGTTCGGCCTGACTCTTGTGAATCACTTCACTGTGCTGTACTGATGCTATATAGGGATGAGCCTCTGGGTTCAGGCCTGAATGGGCCTGAGTCCTGTACCACCAGTGTTCCCATGACCAGTTAGGGCCTGGGTTGCCAGTTGTACTGCCACGAGGGCCTGTGTGGAGACAGCATCCACTACAGAGTGTACTTGTCCCAGGAGGTCTCAGAATTTCCAGTTCTCTTCAGCTATCTCCCTATATGAAGGGCCTGTTTTTTTCTGTTGTGGTTTACCTCTACCCTTATGCTTTTTATACTTATGCCGATTCCGGTTTTCACTCCATTGTTGTTGCTGTTGCAGTTGTTGTTGATGGGCCTGTTGGGGGTGTTGGTTATCAGCTGGAGGGAACTGCTGATGTTGGGCCTGTTGGCGTTGGGCCTGCCCTTCCACTGTGTAGTGCGTTGTGACCTACGGAGTGGGCTCCAGGAGGCTACTTTTTGGAACCGGAGCCCAGATCACGCATATAGAGTTGGTACACTCTCTCGGTTTTCTGAAGGATGTTGGCAAACCTATCCGTATTGGGGTAGGTGGTTGGCTGTACCTTTTTTCTTACTGCTGGAATCATGTTCCTAAGGAACAGGGTCTTATACTCAGTAAGATCCACATTCAGCAGCTTCTTGTGCCAAGTGCTTTTGCTTGGTAGGCCATCCAGAGTTTCTGGAGGTAAGTCACTGGACTTTCTTTTGCATTATGTTTTACAGGATGTGCAAGCATCACTCCTACTACACTTGGGCTGTGAACAGAAATGAGCTAAGCTGCAACCTTGTCAAAGGTGGCATTCCCATCCTGGCAAACAGCATTGGGGAGTTTGGCCCACAAACCAGGATTGATGGTTTGGCGTAGTATTTGGATCTGATATTCTGCAGCGATGCTAAGCATCTCACATTTAGAATGCACCTTTTTCAAGTGACAGCTAAGGTTGTCGGACAGGCTCATCCGACCGATGCTGTCAGCAATTTGCTGAACAGAGTATACCATTTGTAGGGGATTACTGGGTTGATCAGGCAAAGGTAGATTATCTCGAGCGTCATTCAGGGCAGCTTGAGCTGCAGCCTTGGCCGCAGTGTGGACAGTACGTTCCTGAGTGCCAGTCTCTTGCAGAAGCTGCCTAATCTGGATTTTAATGGCCCATTTACTCCTCTCAGAAAGGGGTACATTGTCTATCACAGTTTTAATCATGATTTCTATCTCCTGTCTGTCTTCCACATTAATAACGACTACCGGTGGTGCTGTCGGGATCAGGTCTGGGCCTGCTCCCCCCATCATGGCGGCCACCATGTTGGCGTTTCCCATGATGGGCATCACAATGTTGATGATGTATGACATGGTGAGGGAGGAGTGGGGACCGGCCATGTTGTGGATGGCTAGGTGGGGTTTTTGGGCCATAGTAGGGGTGTGACTGGGCATTGTACTGTGAAACATCGTCATCGGATAACTCCCCTTTGGATGTCGTATGTAAGGCAGCGGCTACACCTCCCATTGCCTTAACATGGCCAGCCAGAACCTCTTGCTGATGGCGCAGTTTCACCATCTTGGTTCTACATTCATTATGACTCACACTTGCAACATCCATATCGACCTCATTTTGCTTTTGCTTTTGCAACACTCTATATGCGGCGCTCAATTTGTGATTGTCCCTGATAGACACTTCTAAATCATTACATACCTGGTTTATCTTGTCCTGCAGCTCACCCGTTTCCTCACTCAACTGAGCATTTGCAGCACTTAGCAAATCATTTATTTGCAACGCCTGACTCTTATCCTGTCTCAAACTTTCACACTCCTGCTTCAACATACACAGTTCCTGTTCTCCAGCTTGAGCTGAATGATGCAATAGTGAATTATTTTCATTTTGCAGAGTTTGGAGTTTGGACTCCAAGTTCTGCTGCAGTCTTATACATTCTGTTTCCTGCAAACCCATCTGTTGCTTAAAAGATGAAATCTGCAGGTCAAGGGTTTGAAACCTCACTTGAGGCTTCAGAGCAGTGTAGAAGGCAGCGACCATCAACCCTTTAGCTTGTTGCTTATTGGCGATTGTTTCATCTCCATGTACTGGGTTGAAATTCCAGTATAGGGTTTAAGGATTGACTTGCATCCCACGTGAAGTCAGCCCACCTCCATGGGAGGCAAGGAAGTTTGATACATAGAGTATCAGTTCTGCACAGATATTTGATACAGTGGCCATTGTGTGGGAGGAATGAAAATTGAAACTGTGAAAAGGGCACCATGCTGCGTATCGATGCACAGCAGGAGCACTTTATGCACAGCCGGGCTACTGTGTAAGTTGTAGGCTTGCAATTCAAAGCTGCTATGGAGTGAGTCGAGACAGCATTGACCACACCTGAAAAGACAGCCAGACTTTGCAAGTTACTACAAAATGGTTTTAAAATGGAGAGGTGATATGGGAATGTACAGGTACTGTTCCTGTGATGAGAAGGAAAGTTTCAGCAACAAGTGAAAACTTACAAACACAAAATATTGCCTGCACACAGTAGCCAATTTGTTGGGGGCTAAACCTCACTTTCAGGTTCTTGAAGATATTGGGAATGCAAATAATTACAGACACATTGCATTAGAGTAATAAACAAGTTTATTACTACCAAAAGATACATCACAGTTGCCCTAAGCAGATCTTACCAATATGAACCTGGAGCCAGTGCTAAGCGTTCCCTATACCTCGAGGTTTCTCTGTGTCTCTTGTGGTCTCTCCTGAGGTCTCCGAGGTATAAGACTTGTGCATTACATTATATACCTATGATAATTACTGTGGTTACTGTAAGATAGAAACATTTCTAGTTACAGAGATGAGCCCTATTAGCTAAATTAGAGGTGGCTCCACAGTCCAAGATAACATTATACAATTCTGTAAAGTCATCAGTTTGAGAACAAAAGAGTTCTTATACACAGTCTTACATAACTCAGTGTACTAGTACAAACCACCGAAAGGTGTCAATGCTGTCTTGCATATTATAATTGTCCCTAGAGCCCTGTCCAATGAAAACACAGACTACCAATTGTGTGGATGCTCAGTTGGCAATTAATTTATTATATTCTCTTCCAAAAGTTCACTTCCACAATATTTTCATCATCATATTTTACAAAATTATGTTCCTTATTATCATTGCTATACACAATTTCCATAAACTACATTTTCTTCATTGTTTTCCATCTCACCCCTAACTTAAAGCTGTGGGGCTGTCACAATATTTCCAAACCACATTTTCATTCTTGTTTTCTCTTCTCACCCCCAGACGTACATGGGGGGGGGGCCCCTCTCATCATTTTCTTCTCTCTTGTTGGGTATGCATGTACATCCATACCACTCATCTGTCTGGTGTTGTTCTGTGGCCCTCTGAGTCAAATTCTCCCACCCCTCCCTGTTTTCTGTGCCCCTTCTTTTTTGCCGTCCACCTTTGGCAGTCCTGGCAGACCTGCTGTCCACCTTCAGCAGTCTGCCCATCTCCTATCACCTACACCTTTCTTTCTGCACAATGGGTCTTTCCTTCTTCTTCATGGGTGGGTGGGTGGAATTTTTCAAAAGCAAAATTGAGAGCGTCCTCTGCCTTGTCTGCCTCTTTTAAACCCCTTTTCTCACCTCTCTCTCTCTCTCCCTTACCCAATCAACTTCCCTTCTCCTTTTGTGATGTCATGAAGCTCCGCCCTTTCTGAAGTCCCCTTGCCCATCTCTCTCCTTGATTGGCATGTCTTCAGCTCAGCTCCCGTCCCCAACCCCCCCCTTTCCGGCCTCTTTTTCCTTTGCCTACATACACTCCATTGTCTAGGGCCAGAGACAACTGAGTCTGCCTTTTTAGGAGGCAAACCTATTTATTCCAAGGACACAGGTGCCTTGGCATCTTACAAGTAAGAAATACAAGAAAATACATTGCAGAATATATATTGTAGCAAAGTGTATTACAACAATATGCATTCACATCCTGACATCTACTTGTACGGTAGATGCCTCTTAGCCCTATATGTTAGTATAACATATGCTTAAGTGCTAGTTGTCTACAGTGTACCTCTGAGGGTACCAGTTAGGTGCAGGGACCTTGTGTAACATTCCTCCCTTGTTGTCTCCAAGGGCAACACAGGCAAATGTGTAGGAAATGACAGGAGCAGTGGTCATTTAAAACCCGATGCACGAGCTTTGTAAAGGAACTCGAGTTGCTCATGGTGTTGGCACAGTGTGTGCCATAGGCAGCAGAACATAATAATCAAAATGAAGATTAAAAATGCTTGTATAATAATGAAACTTTTAAAAGCCCAGATCACGGATAGAGAGTTGGTACACTCTCTTGGTTTTCCGAGGGATGCTGGCAAACCTATCCATATTGGGGTAGGTGGTCGGCTCTACCTTTTCTCTTACTGCTGGAATTATGTTTCTAAGGAACAAGGTCTTGTACTCAATAAGATCCACATTCACAGCTTCTTGTGACAAGTGCTTTCCTGCTCGGTAGGCCATCCAGAGTCTCTGGTGGTAAGTCACTGGACTTTCCTTTGCATTCTGTTTTACAGGATATGCCAACATGGTGGCCACCATGATAGGGGAGAAGCAGGCCCAGGCCTACTCCCCATGGCACCACCAGAAGCTGTTATTAATGTGGAAGACAGGCAGGAGATAGAAACCATTATTGAAACTGCAATAGGCAATGTACCCCTTCCTGAGAAGGAGTAAATAGGCTATTAAAACCCAGATTAGGCAGCTTCTGCAAGAGGCTGGCACTCAGGAAGGTATTGTCTGCACTGAAGCCAAGGCTGCAGCTTGGCCATCCTGAATGGCACTCGAGATAATCTACCTCTGCCTGATCAACCCTGTAATCCCCTACAAATGGCATACTCTGCTTAGTAAATTGCTGACAGCATCAGTCGGATGAGCCTGTCTGACAACCTCAGCTGTCACTTGGAAAAGGTGCATTCTAAATGTGAGATGCTTAGCTTCGCTGCAGAATATCAGGTCCAAATACTATACCAGACCATTACTACTGGTTTGTGGGCCAAACTCTCCAATGCCATTCGGCTGATGGGAACACCACCTTGACGAGGTTGCAGCTGAGCTATTTCTGCTCACAGCCCAGGTGTTGTAGGAGTGATGCTTGCACATCCTGTGAAACAGAATGCAAAAGAAAGTCCAGCAACTTACAACCAGAGACTCTGGATGGCCTACCAAGCAGGAAAACATTTGGCACAATAAGCTGCGGATGTGGATCTCATTGAGTATAAGACCCTGTTCCTTAGGAACATGATTCCAGCAGTAAAAGAAAAGGTAGAGCCGACCACTTACCCCAATTCAGATAGGTCTTCCCGACATCCTTCGGAAAACCAAGAGAGTGTACCAACTCTATATCCATGATCTGGGCTCTGGTTCCAAAAAACTAGCCGCCGTGGAGCCCACTCTGGAGGCCATGATGCACTACACAGTGGAAAGGCAGGTCCAACACCAATAGACCCAACATCAGCAGGCTCCTCCAGCTGATAACCAACACCCCCAACAGGCCCATCAACAACAACCGCAACAGCAACAACAATGGGGTGGAAACCGGAATTGGCATAAGTATGAAAAGCATAAGGGTAGAGGTAAACCATAACAGCAAAAACAGACCCTTCATATAGGGAGATATCTGAAGAGAATTGGAAATTTCGAGAGAGCTCCTGGGACAAGTACTTTCTATGGCGGATGCTGTTCCCTCATAGGCCCTTGCAGCAGTACAACCAGCAACCCAGGCTCTAACTGGTCATGGGGACACTGGCGGTAGAGGCCCTCAGGCCCATTCAGGCCTGAACCCAGAGGATCCTCCCTGTATAGCATCAGTACAGCACAGTGAAGTGATTCACAAGAGTCAGGCCCAACCTCTCCATGCTTCCAGCAGTACAGATTGACAATTACAAGCCCCAGTCCAGATTATAAACAAATTAGTCTTGGATACAAATGGAAGGCCCTGCACTGAGGCCGAGGTCGGGGGCCGCCTACTAGTAGTTCTGTTAGATACAGGTGCAGCTGTATCTGTGTTACATAATGAACACCCAGACACATCTCCTTGGTCCACCGGATGGAGGACCAACATGTCAGGAGTTGATGGTACTAGGCTACCTTCATACCGTTCTCTACCCCTATCGGTAAGCTAGATCATCTAAAGGTCTAACACACTTTCCAACTAACTGTATTGCATGATCATCCTAGTATTATAGGGATTGACTTCTTCACACCACACGGCTGTTTGTGGATCTAGCTAACATGCTACTGATGGGTCTCTCCCGAGGTCTCTGAGGTATAAGACTTGTGCATTACATTATATACCTATGATAATTACTATGGTTACTGTAAGATAGAAACATTTCTAGTTACAGAGATGAGCCCTACTGGCTAAATTAGAGGTGGCTCCACGGTCCAAGATAACATTATACTATTCTGTAAAGTCATCAGTTTGAGAACAAAAAAGTTCTTATACTGAGTCTTACATAACTCAGTGTAGTAGTACAAATCACCAAAAGGTGGCAATGCCGTCTTATATATTATAATTATTCCAAGGACACAGGTGCCTTGGCATCTTACAAGTAAGAATACACAGAAAATACACAGCAGAATATATGCATAGCAAGCAAAGTGTATTACGACAATATGCATTCACATCCTGACATCTACTCTTGTGCGGTAGATGCCCATAACCCTATATGTTAGTATAACATATGCTTAAGTGCCAGCTGTCTACGGTGTACCTCTGAGGGTACCAATTAGGGTGCAGGGACCTCGCGTAACAACAGACACTGATGTGTAAAAGCACACTTAGTTACCCATTGTAATGCTACAGATCAAAATGAAATTAAAAAAAACATTTCTGCAAATAAGGCCCACTCATGGGCTGTGCTCAATTGTTAGCACCTGTCTCTCTTTTGGCTAGTTGTAGAAAATTTTTCTTGTTTGGAGAAAAATATATGTTTTCTCTAGATCAGAGCAGAGCAGAAGATTTTATGTGATAATAGTGACTGTGGAACTGTGAGTCCAGAATCACGAAGGAAATCGATGTACAAACGACTACTTTATTTTTTTTTTTCCTGGGACTTTGCCCCCCACACACACACACACATCTTACTTAAATAAGAAGCCTTAATTCCCTCATGTACTTGTGGAACTCACCATTTCAAGTCGCCAAAATTAAGTGTCACTAGGGCTCAGCAAGAGATGAGCAAAATTGCTGACATTTGCTTCATGAAAGAAATTACGAATTTCAGCAACTTCAGTTTGCCATTAACAGTAAACAAATATTTCTTCACCTGATGAACTGCCAAAATTCCACTGTGAAACTACATGAATTGTCAATTTGTGTTAAAATTTGACAATCTGCATAGTTTTACTGCAGAATTTTGACAATTCACAGACAAAAATATGCAAATTGTTGTTTTTAACAACATAAAATCCATCTATCACCCATTGTTTTGTAATTCCACACTCTCCTATCTCTCAGACACTTTTAAATCTCATGCACCCTCACATTCCACCAATAGCAAACCCCTACCTCCTTCCCTCTGCCCTATTGGAATTATGAAAAGATTATCATGAACCAAAAATTTGCCCTTTACACCACATGCACACTAAACTAGTGATGGGCGAAGTGGGCTAAATCTGCTCCATGAAGTGATTCACAGAGCAAAGGCAGATTCGCGGAGTGGTCCGCAATGTGAAGTGGAGTACTTCGTGTTATAATGAGGAACACAAAGTGCATTGAAAACAGCTACTTCGCGTTACTCCACCTCCATGGTCACTTCTTTTCAATTTTTAAGGCAAAGTACATTGGTGGCAGTCCACTTCACCTCACTTAGCCTTGTTTTGGGCTCCGAAGGAGGATTTTGCAGTGATTCATGGGAGTTCAGGTCACATGGGCTCTATATTGATCTGCACAGCCTCAGTTCAAGGTAGTATGAGTAGGAAGGTAGGAGACAATGTGCTCTGATAGCTGTCTGTAGGAATCTTTTAAAAGCTGTTCAGAAAGCATTTTTGCTTTTGGGGGATCAATTGTAGTTCATCGATTGTAGGAAACCCTCCTGTGCTCATATCATCGGCGTTTTTGTTTGTATGTGGATTTTGAATGTACATTTACAACACTAGTGTGTGTGGTGAAAGACAGTGAAGTGTGCTGTGTGGGGGAGGGGCGTATATGTGTGTAGGTAGATTTAAGTTAGAGAACTAGTGATTTCTTTGTGTTTTGGCAATATTTTTGTTATATAACTGACTGTGTTACTGTACACATAGTAAAACTGTCAGTGATAGTACAAATTTTCTTGCTGCTTGTTGTGTGAATGTGGTGCAGCATTTCATAAGGTCAGATTGTTTAAATTACAGTACATTACGTGGCACTGAGTACACTGAACTTTTGCATTTGCATCGCATTCCTCATTCTGCATTGTACAGTGTTCTGTGTTGTGTGTGCAGTGTTACGTGCATCAAATATAATACACCTTTTTAAAATTTATGACACAGATCAATTAAGTGCCACTAAAGCGCAGCAGTGTGAACCTACTATCCACTGCAGCTGCTTGATTTTTGTACTGTGATCGTGTTCTCTGTTCTTAGTTTTGCTCTTGTAGTGCTGTAAAATCAACACTGTCTGCATTCAATTGCCCCCATGTTGAAAGATATTTTTACCAGACTGGATTGTTTTTGTGACTCCATCAGCACCACTGGTTACTGAAGTTGTTTTAATTCCGTGACAGTGTCACAACACAGTAGTTCCATTATCTGTTGCTAAGCCACAGTTGTTTATTTTGCCTAGCATCCAGCTAGCGATAGTAGCGACCCTCCAGTCTGAAAGTGAACGTATCAAAGTCTGAATTTGGTAATAATATTGTGGTTGATCCCCCAAAATGCCTGCAAAGAGATGTGCAAATAAAGCTGTTTCTGGCCATGGCAGTGTTTGCAGTAAGAGGGTCTGTGGGCGTGGCAGTAGTACTTGGACGGAGAAGTGCATTGGTGATGTGAGGAAAGGTATTTCTTCTGCAATGTTTTTTACAGCCCAATCAGTAGCTTCACTGATAGTTGGAGGAGATGATGTTTTCCCAGCCGGTGGTGTTAGTGTTACTGGTGTTACTGGTGGTGGAGGTAGTATTAGCATTGTTGCATCAAGTTCTAATTCCGACCAGTGTACCATATCCAAACATATTGAGTGTGAAGCAGTGCAAGTGAGTGACAGCGTAGATTATGTCATACTTCCAGAAACATCCCATTAACTGAACCTGATTCTGATGATCATGTCAACGATAGCATACAATGTGATATTCCATCCACCGTGGCACTTAACGTCACTCATTTTCCGTGCAACAGTGATTCACAGTGTGGTGAAAAAATATTATGTGATGGTGGTGTAGATGCTGATGATGAATGTGATGGTGCTGATGATGACGATGTTGCTGTTGTTACAACATGCAGTCCACATGTTAGCATCCAAGCAGAAGATGTGGATGTGTGTGTCAGTGACATTGATGAATATGATGATGATTTAATTGACCCCAGTTGGGAACCAGAGAAAAAGAAATTAAAAGTGGCTGTATCTGAAATTTCTGAATCTGTTTGCATGAATCCCCCGCCCCATAAAACCTTGTGATGTACCGGTTTTAGTGGATGATGATGATGATGATGAGGACCCAGTACTCAATACAATAGGTAGTTGTGGTGGACAGTTGCAGTCCAGGTGTGCAGTGCCAGAAACGTCACATGCCCCCCCACTTCAGTGCTTAAAATAACAGACTTAAATAAGCCACATCATCATGGACATGTTAACAGCAGAGCATCACAGTCCCTTGTTTGGGATTTTTTTTTTGTTCAAGATGCAAATTATGATTAAGTTGCAATTTGCCAGGTTTGCCATGTGTGTGTGAGTTGACGTAAAAAGGGAGCCATCTTGGGACAGGAGGACAGCATACATATCTTAAGAATAGGCACTTGACTCTGTGGACCCAGCACAAGCTGGCAGCTAATACCAGACTTAGGCATTCACCCATATCACCAGTGGCAACCATAGCCAGCATGTTATCCCTTTCCATGACTGTTAAGGCCAGTAGGAAATTAAACAAGTGCAGTAGTGCGGTAATAACAGCAGAGGATTACAACAAGCATGATGAGGTGGAGGACCATAATGACTTTGAAATGTTGTCCAGTGCTGATGAGAGTAGCAGTTTGTGTGGTGGTGGTGGTGGTGAATGCAGTATGTCTAGTGCAAGTGATACATCAACCCCGGTTGGCAAATCTGGAAAAATAACATAATTTCTGGGTTTGTCATCATCACCTGTGCAACCGTCTTCATCAAATGTCCACACTCCACCCCCTGCCAATGCCATTCATTGCAGAGCACAACCATTTGCGACCAACACACACCCTGTAAAACATTTAAGTCAGCCCACGTTACAAAGTGTTTTTGCGCATAAGCTGAAGTACCCCCCCCCAATCATACAGTGTCACGTGAACTTAATGCTGCTGTAGCGGAAATGCTGGCAATCAATCTTTTGCTCTTCTCCTTTGTGGAGAATTCTGGGTTCCAGAGGTTTGCTGCCCATGCCTATCCAAAATGGAAAGTACCATCCAGGACATACTTTTCTACCCGTGCTGTTCCTGAGTTGTTCCGCACTGTCTCAGACTCAGTAAGACATGCCCTTCAACATTCCTCTCTCCATTCATCCATTTAAGTATGGATATGTGGACAAGTGGCAAAACAAGCGGGAGTTCATGTCAGTGTATAACTGCACACTGGAGTGCAGGTGCCGGAGAGTTGTTTGTGATGCTGGTAGGGTGAATAATCAGTGCAGGAAGGTGGATTGTCACGGTAGCAATCTTCCTGGAATTCAGCCAACATGCAACAATTGCTATGTGAGTGTGACCTGTTCACACTGGTGAGAACATGTTGGACATGGTACTGACTGAAATTGACAGATGGCTAAACCCTCTGTCCCTGAGAGCTGGGTTGATAGCAAGTGACAATGGGTCAAATGTGGTGAAATGCATCATAAATGGTGTTTTTTTTTCGTGATCCATACATGGCCCACTGTTTAAATCTTGTGGTTCAGGAGTTTCTGCAGCACCCTGAAATAAAGGAAATGCTGACCATTGCACGACATATCTGCTCTCACTTTTCAAGAGCTGGAAAGGCCCGTGACCTGCTGTGGCAGTTGCAGATACAAAGCAGCGTGCCTCAGCACCGCTTGAAGCTGGTAGCTGTCACCCAATGGAACTCCATGTTATACATGGCAGAGAGGCTGTATGAACAATACAAAGCCATCACAGAATATCTTGTTATGCACACTAGCCGTGACAGTTCTAGGGCCTCCATGTCTATGACAACTGAACAGTGGCACCTCATGGACTCTGTAATAACAATTTTGTGGCCTTTTGAACATGCCACACAGGCATTGAGTGGTAGTCTGCCACCATTAGCCAATCAATTCCACTGCTGTGGGTGCTGAGGCAGACATTGGTGAATGTACAGCATAGCCTTGATGTTGCCGGAGACGGTGGTAGCAGTATGTTGCTGCAACACATGCTGACAGTATTCGCACCAGAATCGGCCACATTGCAAGCATTCAGCGAGTGGACAACCTTTGCCATGGCAACAATGCTGGGCCATGATATAAACATGGAATTGCATCAGTACTGGAGGGAGGGCCTGAACAGGTAATAAATATCAGTGGTCAACTGGTTTGCTTGGTTCATGGGGCACAGAAATCACGTGTCAAGGTTTGCAAACCTCAGCAGCATAATCGAGCTGAATGTGTAACTGGAGGACCAGCAAGCATATCATGCAAGGGTAAGGGACTGTAATTCCTGGTGATCTGTCATCCAAAGTGGTTGGTGTCAACCCACTTTGGGAGGCTTTGTCCCAAGTGGGTATTTGCGACATCAGTGATTCTGGGGAACAGGCTGATGCATCAGCAATTGGACTTAGTGTGGCACAGAGAATGGTTGAGTCATATTTGTCTGAAAGCAGGCATCTGGCAATAAGTGAAGATCCTCTTTTGTACTGGAGTGGAAAGGTCAGTGAATGGCCAGAGCTGACTGTAGTGGCACTGAAGTACCTCACATGCCCACCCTCCAGTTTAAGTGTTGAGAGGGTATTCAGCTCAGCAGGTGCAATAGTCAGGGATCGTCAGATAAACCTGTCTCCTGCAAATGTTAGTTTGCTAACATTCATTAAAATGAATGAGAGGCACATACCAGAACAGACTACAACCTCAGTATTTGTACCCCAACCTAGTCTTGGTGGTCTTGCTGATGTGGAAATGGAGCATCCTGGTGGCACTGGCAGTGGCTGCCTGAACGGCACACCACTGATGTAGATGATGACACATGGAGAAAAGAATTTCCCAGTGGTCAGACTTCAGACATCAATGACTGTGAGGGCAATTTTCTTAATGAGGATGATGATGTGGTTAATGTTGGCAGGTTTTAACTGCAGTATTTAAAAGGCAGTGTGCCCTCCCACCCACCCCATACCACCACCACTGGGAAGGATGTTATCCAAGTCTGCTGCCACCATGAATCTGTCTGCCCCCATGGACCACCACCACCACCACCACCACTGGGACTGGTGTTATCCAAGTCTGCTGCCACCATGAGTCTGTCTGCCCCATGGACCACCACCACGGGACTGATGTTATCCAAGTCTGCTGCCACTATGAATCTGTCTTTCCCCATGGACCACCACCACCACGGGACTGATGTTATCCAAGTCTGCTGCCACCATGAGTCTGTCTCCCACTCTGGACCACCACCACCAGGATTGATGTTATCCAAGTCTGCTGCCATCATGAGTCTTTCTGCCCATCCCGGACCACCACCATTGGGACTGATCCAAAAGTTTGTCAACATGATCAGGCGCACCCATCCCGACCTGAGCTTGGGTACACATGCAACATGCAGAAGTCATTTCATTCCATGACCATGACCATCATTAAGAACCAGACTCAGAAAATGCTGATGAAATCTGTGAAGAAATAAAAAATAACAAACCATTATAGACAAAACTGAAAATATGATCCCCCAGCCAAAAAAAAAGTACTTACCTTCATGTGCTTGAGAGTTATCCAGTTCCATTTAAGTGCAACAAATTCTCATTGACCACTGGATGGTGCACAGCAACAGTTCGGAGATGGAGTCACCTGTGTGTGATGCAGAACGATATCATGAATACATGTCCATGTCAAGTTCAATCCCCCTCATCATCACCTACAAAATACACAAATATATATATATATATATATATATATATATATATATATATATAAATATATATATATATATGTGTACTCACCAAGTTACTATTACTGTACATCCAAAGAGCACCTTTCAATCCAGTTGAGATGATCACTTTTCACTTCTCTGCACACAAGGAGGATGCATTCTGGGCCTGCAGAAAAAATCTGGGGACTCTGTGCCACTGTTGTGCGCATGACTGACTTCGCCATAAATTCTGGGGGACATTGTATGTGCTGAAACAGTCTCATTTCACTGTGTTGCCACTTGTCAATTTTCTGGACACAAGACAGATGCCTTTTGTGGATGCAGAAAAATGAGGCACCAAAAAGCGCACATACACAAAACACAAAGTCACTTAACAGAAGGAAGGAGCCCCAGAATACAAAGTGTAATGCATACTGAAGACAACAAAAAAAGGGCATAATTACATACAAAGGTCAGGGATGGTGGAGGAATACATTTTATGGCACAGCAAGAAAGTGGGGAAACATGGTGTGGAGGAAACAAAACTAATGTGGGATCCTATGGTGATCCAGTAGCAGTTCCAGCATGGACATAATTTGAAGCTGATGTCCCTTTAAGTCATCCAGCCACTGCTCCACAGCACTCATCCTCTTGCTGTTCTCCTCAACAGCACTCTAGAGAACTGCCAAGTCAGACAGTGTTACACACTTCTCTCAGCATCCACTCTTTGACAGGCTGACCAGCGGGTGGTGGTGGTGGTGGGGTGCTGGTGGAGGCGACAGGTGCTGCTGTGGCCCTTCTCTTCTTAGGGATGCCACACACTACTGTACAGCAGCACCCTCTGCCATGGAATGGCCAGGAGGCAGATATGGTCCATTCTGCCACTCCAACTGGTGATGATTAAGCATATGGGTGCGCTTGCCTCAGTCCCCAGGTGACTCCCCAGAGGCCACGCGCACCTCCACCACACATAGGTGACACTTAACCACACTGCTGTCCCCTCGGACACAGCTAAAAACTGCCAACAACAGAGGTGCAGGGAGGACCAGGCACATGCAAGAAGGCCAGATGAACCGGCAGTAGGCTGCTCACACTGCTCAACAGTTCTGATGGTGGGATCCACACCTGGGACGGGGGAACAGGCATCCTGCTCAAGGACCTCGTGCTGGACTTGGTGGTGGTGGTGGTGGTTGAACTGCCTCAGAGTCAGGAGAGGCAGTGCTGGTCCTGCTTCCAGGAACTGGACACTCAGAAGCTTAGAGTGGTCCAACACAAATGGGCGCCTATGTCCCCCATGCATGCGCATGGTACAATGACGTGTACTACCACGATCTCCCAGAGCTGCCCCCACCCCAGACATTCCCTCACCCTGCTCCATCTCACGACACAAGCACAACACACACACAGTCACACACACACACAAACAAACAACTAAGTAGGTAAGAAAAATAGAATTTACAGAAAGAACAAATTAAGTAAAAAACAGTACAGAAAAGAAAAAAAAATGTAGCTTTTAAAAAAGCTGTTGGTTTAAGTATTAAATTTTAACTCTCTGCAATCAAAAAACACTCCTTTCTCTAGTACACACACACACTCCTCTCTTTCAGTCTGCACAGGAGAAAGTGAAACTGTCTGTGTGACTCACTTCCTTCCTGCCTGGCTAGAGATCGTGGCTTACAGTACTGTGCCATGTGATCTGTGGGGCTGCCAAGTCTGAACACCAAGTGGATCACTTAATGAGGAATGCGAAGTCCATTAAAAACAATGACTTCACCTTACTTCGCATTGTGGTAGTGACAAGGCAAAGTGTGCACTTTGCAGCAACGTGAAGTGCCCACTAAGATGCACCGCCAGTGAATTTTAAATTTGCTGCATCTCTACACCAAGCACACTCCTTCCACCTCTACCACCTAACCAGATCTTATTTTACAAGAAGACCTCTGAACGACTCCTTGATCCAGACACCACCACCCTCTTCAAACCACTAGCAGCCCAGCAGCTTGAACAAATAATTTACTGTGACCTGTAATAAGGAGAACAGTCACCAGTGAAAACATCTGATCAGTTCAGTGGCCATCTTGCAATTAGCACATGAATGAATGATAATTTTTTATTAATTTACTTCACATTTCGGATTGAAAATACCTTTGAGCCCAGGGTTCTTTTACAAAGGTCCCATGTCAGGTAACAGAAATGCAAACATGTAGGGTCAATTGTTGAACAGAATGATACAAAAAAAAAGCAAAGAAACAGAAATACAGAAACACAAGAAATACAAAAAACAGGTTATACATTCTGGGATTGTGGTCTTACATCAGTTTACATGAATTACAAGGGTAAAACAAGAACTTTGTATTTTTAGAGGAGCGCACATTAATTATGCAAATGTTTTTAACATAAACAGATTCTTGTGGTTAGGTTCACCTTAGAGAAATAAAGAAAAGGCAGTCTGGAATCAGACTTTGTCAGAGTCAAGAAAGTGGGATAGGAGGAAGAGGTGAGAGAAAGAGGAAAGAATTTGAGGGGCAGGAAGAGGCAGTCAGGGGTGGGCCACCCCATAAGGACCAGGTGCATCATTTAAATTGTTAGAATTTTTTGCCAAGTGCCAACAGGTTTCAAGGTAAGCAACCATTATCAGGTATTTTAGAGTGTGTGGGGACATGAAAGGGGAACAGAGGAAGAGCTGGGTGATGTGGGCAAGAATGAGGGGATGAAATAAAAACTGAAGGGAAAGATTCATAAAGTTAAGGATGTATGCACTATGGGTAATTATTTGGAGGAGCAGAGACCATATTAAAAGCAGTCGCAGAGGTTTGTTTCAGCCAGGAGCAGACATAGGCCTTTTTTGAACAGTCCAATTTTCCTAAATTCAGTCAGTTGAATAGGGAGTTCATTGAACCACTGTGGTCTTCTAACACAGATGGCATGCTGTGCAAAAGCAATTCACCTAAAAGGTACCTGGAGAGTCCCCTTAGCTACTCTGCAGTTAATTTTTACAGTAGATGCCAGGTTGAACACGATGGTTGTGGATGCAGGTGTTAACCCGAGCAAGGATTTCTTCCTGAGCAGACAGGCCTGGTACTTGACCCTCTGCTACAAAGGGAGCCAGCCTGTGTCACTGTAGAGCTGATAGGTGTGAGTGAGGCATTCAGTCCCCAGGGCAAGCTTATACACTTTATTAAGCAAGGTCTTTATCCATTTAAACGCAGCGTCTGAGGCAGCCCTGTATATTATAAGCCTGTAGTTGATAACGGACCGAATGGAGCTGCTAGTAACCAGTCTCAATGCTTCAGTTGTCATTCAGTGCTTCTGTTTATGGAGGGTTCTTAATTTGATATTTGCCGCTTTGACAACTTGGTCAATATGCCCAACAAAAGACAGGGTGTCATCAAGATGAACTCCCAAGTATTTGAACATGTGAACTGTTCCAGAGCATCTCCCTTGCCACAAAGAATGCAGAGTGGTCCAGTTTTCTTCTTGTTTTGGGAGAGTGACAAATGCATTACCTTCATTTTTATATAGTTAAGCAGTAATTTGTTCTGAAGAAGACCATAATTCAAGGTTTCTGAAGCATTCCTGTAGAAGAGGTAATGCCAGCTCTATGGACTCCAGGGACAGAGATGACTGCATCGATCGGCATACAACACCATACTAGCAGAACAAGTAGAGAGCAATGAGTTAAAAAAGGCTAAAAAGTAATGGGCCAAGTATGGAACTTTGTGGCACCCCAGGGTCACATCACTGAGGTCAGATACAACTCCAGAGATTTTCACATTGTGACCTTTGTGACAGAAAACTACCAAACCAGTTTACTGTCTCGTAGGACATCCCTAGTAACACTAGATTGCCGAGCAGAACATGGTGATTCACCATGTTGAAGGCTTTATAAGGTCATTAAATATAGATCCTATAGATTTGTCATTATCTGGGCACCATATAGCTGGCTGGTGTATTCCACTAGTGCAATGGTGATACTATGCCATTTTCTGAAGCTATGCTGCTGAGCACATAGAAGGCTGTATTTGTCAAGGTAGCCAATCACTTGATCTGCAGCTATTCCTTCAAGAGCTTTTGAGGTGGCAGGAGTATCGAGATTGGCCGATAATTACCCAGGCTTGCCCAGTCACCACTTCTAAATACTGGTGTAACATGGGCAACCTTCCAGTTATCAGGAAAGAGTTCTGCTCTAAGGGAAATATTGAACAGCTTGATGAGAGGAGGATGGTTTGTCGAGGAGAGGGCCATCAGTTTCATATCCAGCATGTCACTGCAATCCTGTCTTTTCCAAGGACTCTTTTAATGTATTTAATGGCATTTTCCTTTGAGATTTGTTTGAAGTACAAACATGGTTGTGTGGTCTTCCTGGGAGGATACAGGTCATGGTTGCTGTATTTACTCAGGGTAGGTTTTTAGGTAGTCCTGTGGTAGAACTGAAATCAGGTCAGTGAAGGACATATTGAAGGCATCCATGACTTCCTTTGGGTCCTGTAGGGTTCTGGTGCTTGTGATTATCAGTTCTGGGTGTGTTTTGGATACCTTACTAGTCAATGACTTTAGATTGTTCCAGAACAGGTTGTCTTTTCCCCAGGTCCTATCCAGCTTCTCCTTAAAGTAGCTTGCCTTGGCATTCCTGATTAGACTTGTGCATTTGTTTCTTGCCTCTTTATAGGCTGTGTAGTCTCTTCTATTCCAGATTGCCCTAACCTTGTCCCAAAGATTATCCTGGTGCTCTAGTTGCTCTATGATAAGGACCGTAAGCCACAGGTTAAGAGTATCTCTCAATTTAGTAGATTTATGTGGTGCGAAAATATCTCAAGCTGTGTTACAGATGAGTGTAAAGTAATCAAGGGCCTGGTTAGTGTCTTCAGTATAGTACAGTGGCGACCAGTCTGCATTTTTAGAAATTGTTTGAAGTTATAAAGTTGACCTTTTTAAGGTACCAGGTTCCTAGACAGCTTCATTCTCATGTTGATTCGCACAGCAAGAAACACATTGGGACAACTTTCTCAGAACCAGGTTGTGGAGGCATGGTACTGCTGTGGCCAATGCCTCCACAGCCTCAAAAGGCTTGTCCCGTTTCCCCCAGTGCCATGGCACACTGCTGCTGACAGTAGTTTGGAACCTTGCCACCAACTTGAGACAAATCAGCCACTGTAATCAGCGGCCGCCTCGTCATTGCAGTGTAAGCCATCCGCTGCAATGAGGAGCGAACCATCATTGCAGGGCAGGATCTTCACATACTGATATTGTTTGTCAACATGGCAGCAGTTTGCCGCCATGTTCACAAACAATAACCAACCTCACCATGTTGAACGCCAGCGGGGCCCCAATCCCCATTGGCTTCAGTGCCCCATATGTTCTGTTGCCGATGGGGCAGCCCACTCCCGCCGGCATTAGGTAAACCTCCTCCCCACTTTTATTGTCTGACAACGGGGTGCCCAATCCCCATTAGCATAATGATGACCCCCTTTTGTTGCATGCCGATGGGGGTGCCCAATGCCCTGTTGGCTACTGCTGCCCCCCCAAAAAAGAAAGCCTCTGGTGACATGCTGGGAGCCCACCCCAGCGTGCCACATGCCCCTGTAAAGTAAAAAAAATGGTCCCACAACGTCCTTTTTTTTTTCCCCTGTAAAAAAGGAAACTATTCCTTGGCACTCTCCTTGCCCACCCACTGTGCACCCTGCCTCCCCACACACCCCTCACCCCATACTTACTTCTGAAGTCCAGCGCAACGATCTTCAGTGGACCGGGAACATGTCAGCACTCTTCAAAGCCGATCTTAAACTGAGGAAATGCTGGTAAGCAGTATAATGGTAGAAATAGGGTTTTTTCAACTTTAATGCATATCTCAGTCATTTTTAAGAATTTTGGCACCAAATTTTCAACATGGGATTTTTGGGACCCCTCCTCATGAATTCTTGAACTATCATGGCATTAATCAGCCCCAAAAGGTGATTTTGTGGTCACTGCATGGAATCACCTTTTGGTGCCGATTAATGAAATGATAGTGCCAGTGTTCATGAGGTGGGCTCTCAAAAGCCTGTGTTGCAAAATTTGGTGAAAATCCAAAAATGACTGTTTTCCGAGCGTGTGTTGCGTAGTTTGCATGCACACTTGTAACTTCACAAATTTATTTTCATGCAAGATTTTCAACATTGACATTTTTTCACACCTTGTGAACAGTACAGCTGTCATTGTTCACATCTTTGCCGAAATGTGTTTTCGCACTTCTGGTGTAGAACAAGCGCGAGTCACTGTGGGAAATCCATGTTTGGGACAGATTAAGAAAATGACAGTGGCACTATTCATGAGTAGATGTCCTAAAATGCCTATGTTGAAAATTTGGTAACAACACTCTACAAAATGACTGTGTTATAAGCGTGTGTTTTGCAGTTTGTACACACACACTCATAACTTCGCCAATTTGTAATATTTTCACTCCAGATTTTCAACATTACCATTTTCCCACACCTACTTATGAACAATACAGCTGTCATTTTTTCCATCCTGGCCAAAATGTGTTTTTGCACTTCCGGCACAGAATACGGTGGTTGCTGTGGGAAATCACTGTTAGAGACAGATTAAGAAAATGACAGTGACACTGTTCATGAGCAGAGGTCCTAAAATGCCTATGTTGAAAAGATGGTGATGATAGCCCATCAAATGACTGTGTTACAAGTGTGCATTGCGCACTTTCCACGCATCCTTGTAACTTCGCAGATTTGTAATATTGTCATGACAGATTTTCAACAGTGGCATTTTTTCACACCTTCTTATGAGAAGTATAGCTGTCATTTTTCACATCCTGACCAAAATGTGTTTTCACAGTTCCAGCGCAGAATAACACGGTTGCTGTGGGAAATCAGTGTTCGGGACACATTAAGACAATGACAGTGGCAGTGTTCATGAGCAGAGGTCCTAAAATCATTATGTTGAAAATTTGGTGACAAAACTCCATAACATGACTGTGTTACAAGCATGCATTGAACTGTTTCCACGTACCCTTGTAACTCCGCAAATTTGTAATATTATCACGCCATATTTTCAACAGTGGCATTTTTTCACACCTCCGTATGAACAGTACAGCTATCATTTTCCACATCTGGGCTAAGATATGTTTTTGCACTCCTGCTGGAGAATTGCACTGTCGCTGTGGGAAATCAGTGTTTGGGACAGATTAAGATCGAGCGAGTGAAATGGGGGAGTGACTGAGCTCAACTGAGTTCTGTTGGGACTGCTGCAGATTTGTTTGTGGGCAGAAAAAGGCCCCAGTGCTAGAGCCAGTACAAAGGCAACCTGCAGCACTAGGAGAAATAGAATGAGAGAGCGAGTGAGGGAGGGGGAGTGAGCAAATTCACCGGAGCACTGTCAGGACTGCTGTAGATTTCTTTGTGGGCAGAAAAAGGCATCAATGCAGGCAGGGGCCTAGTACAAAAGGGCAGCCTGCAATAGTGGGAAAAACAGTATGAGCAAGTGAGACAGGGGGACTGAGTGAGCTCAGTGGAGCTCTATATGGCTGCTGCAGATGTTTTTGTGGGCAGAAAAAGGTGCCAATGCAGGCAGGGCCCCGTACAAAGGGCAGCTTGCAGTGCTAGGACAAACAGAATGAATGCATGAGAGAGAGAGAGAGAGAGAGACTGAACAACCTTAACGGAGCTCTGTCGGGATAGCTGTGGATTTCTTTGTGGACAGACAAAGGTGCCAATGCAGCCAGGAGCCCCGTACAAAACCGTAGCCTGCAGCGCCAAGAGAAACAGAACAAGCCAGTGAGAGAGCTGAATGGAGCTCTATTGTGACTGCTGCAGATTTCTTTGTGGGCGAAAAAGGCAGCAACACAGGCAGGGCCCAGTACAAAGGGCAGCCTACAGCGGCAGGAGACACAGAATGAGTGAGTGAGGAGGGAGTGAGTGAGCTCAGTGGAGCTCTGTTGGGACTGCTGCAGATTTGTTTGTGGGCAGAAAAAGGCAGCAATGCACGCAGGGACCCAGTACAAAATGGCAGCCTGCAGTGGCAGAAAAACCAGAATGAGCGAGTGAGAGAGGAGGAGTGAGCCCACCCATGATCCTCTGCTCCTATAAGAGTAGAGCCTGCTCGTTGAGGGGCGAGACATTCCAATAATGGTTATTTATGATTTCAGCTATGGAAGCCAAAGCAAGGGAGGGTTTTGGAGATAGTATTGGCATTTAATTAATGGAGGTCACTCAAATTTGGTTTCATACAGGGACATAGTACTGTGACTGGGTGTGAGTATTAGCCTCAGGATAGCCACAGGAAAAAGAGTGCAAGTGTCGTCAAAGCTTTCTATAGTCATTGGGTTCCAAGGGTGGTTAGAGTGCCAGTAGAAGTAAGCAGTGGTGGCCAATTTTTTTCCAGGGAAGAACATCTTTTTTTTTTTAATCATTGAATACTTTTCACCTGCAGACCCAGATCTGCCAATCTCCAGCCACCGCACATCCACTGCCGACCCCAAAGCAGTCATGCCTAGCTGGCATAGGCAGCTATGCCATCAAGAGGGGCTCCCCCTTAGCCACCGTGCCCGGTGAGGATCCACTACTGGTGCACGTCCTCCAGGCATCATTGGATCTGTGAACTACGGCCATCAAGCTGCCGCAGACTTGCGTTGCTATTTCCTTGATCTTCCCCAATGGGGGCATGGAAGTGCAATGACGTCTGCACACTAGCATGCAGACGTCTGCTGTGCTCCCTCCCCTACTTTGGCACCCATGCTTCTGCAGTACCTCTGGGCATCCCCAGGAACCACCACAGTGTGGCGTGCATCCACCTCTTTCCCCAGGACTAGGAGACCTGTCATTGGATGCTCAATCCTAGTCCACCCTTGCCGACCCCCAACAACCCGGGCTCATTCCCGAATCTGGGTCACCAGCATGGAGCAAGGTGTGGCATCCAGCACCTCAACCCTCAGAGCCACAGGGCTGGAAGAACATCTTTGATGGGGAAGTAAAAGTATAAGCCCAGTAATAGACTATCAGTCACAGTCAGTGTCAAGTATGAGTAGTAGATGTTGTAAGTCCTTTCCTTCTTAGGAGGGAGTGTATGCTAGAAAAAAGCAACTGGCAAAGGGGATCTGGGGAAAGATGGAAAATCGGTTTGTAGTCCCTTAAGAGGAGATGTAAGCTTGAAGAGTAATTGGCAGGTGGGGAGTGGTGTAGGGAGGTGAAAAGGTCAGAGAGTAATGGTAGGTTTCTAGAGGTGCCTGGGTTTTGATGCTGAAAGACCCCACAAACAGAACCTAGAAATGAGTCTCAAGCAAAAACTGAGAAATAGTTGAAAGAACACAAAAGTATGTTGTCAGTCTGGGTGAGTGACTAGTGAAGGACAAAGGGGCGCTTTGGAAGTAATGTGAGTGGTGGCAGTTCAAGGCGCTAAGTAGGGTGAGAAGATTTGGGCACCTGGGGTTGGAATACGATTAGGGATGTGATCAGGGATAGGAGATTGAAATCCTTAAAAGGGCGTGCAAGGGCACGGAGTTCTCGTGAAACAACAGTAAGGAGCATAGATAGGTAAAATTGAGAAACCAGCAACAATTCTGGTAAAATTAAGAACTTTGGAGTGGTCATGCAAAGGGCCAATAGGGGAAATCCAGGGTAAAGGAGAGCAGAAGTATTCAGCAGTGCATCAGAGTACTTTGCAACAAGTGAGACAGTTCAGAGCAAGTGTTAAGAAATACACAGTTATGGCTACTAAAATGTTTAATTGGCACTTGCTAACATATTTTGTAAAGGGACTGCTTAGCATGACAGAATAAGGCAAACATTTAAATGATACACAATATCAGGAAGCCCTGGATAGATGCGGTCATCCTCCCCCTCACTAAAGATGGATACCAGTCATCCCCTGCCAACTACCATTGAATCTCTCTCCTCCCTGCCCTTGCTAAGCTCCAAGAACATCTGAACCTCTCTCAACTAACCTCCTTTCTTGCTGACTCTTCCTTCCTCATTCCATTCCAATCTGGTTTTCAGAAGGACCACTCCACTACCACCTCCATCCTTAGACTCACTGACTCCATTCTTACCAGGATGGACAATGGCCTTATCACCTCTGCTATTTTTGTTGACCTCACCAAGACCTTTAACACTGTCTCCCATACACTGCTCCCTAGACTCAGTAACAACCATGGTTCTATCTGCTCCTGCTCAGAACTGATTTAGAGCTTACCTAACAGGGAGAACACAATTGTTCAGGATCCAGGATGCAATCTCCTTTTCCTCCCAATTTCAAGTGGTGTCCCACGAGGCTCCATGCTTGGTCCCATTTTTTTCTTCATGTTCCTCAACAACCTTCCTACAATATGCACTTCCTCCTCTATCCATTTGCATGCCGATGACACTGTCCTGTTCACCTCTGGCAAATGCCCCATTGATGTAGCAACCACCCTCCAACATGACTTCCTCCAGGTATAGCTCTGGTTTGGCTCACATCAGCTTTACTTAACTCATTTGCTCCCGGTAGCCATTTTGGGTCCATTCCAGCAATAGACAGTTCTGACGCCATATGGTGTCTATGGGAATAAATGAGTTTTAAATGCCAAAAAGACATTCTCCATGACCGTTCGGCACTAGGCAGAGACTCTCAAGACTCCACTCCCTTCCCTCATTTCATACCATCGATGGGACAATGCGGGAGGACATCTCCTCCTTCAGATATCTTGGGGTCTGGCTGGACCAATACCTCAGTTTCTCTGGCCACATTGATGACATTCTGAAAAAACTGCACCACAAGCTTGGTGCTTTATTTAGAAACCGTAGCTGCATCCCTCCTATGGCATGTCACCAACTTGTCCGGAAGATGATCCTCCTCATTTTTGACTACTGTGATATAGTCTATGGTGCCACTCCCAAATCCTCCTTAACCATATTAAACTCTCTTTTTAACTCCTTCTGTCACTTTGCCCTTGATGCTCCACTCCGCACTCATCATTTTGACCTCTACCATGTGTTATCATTTCCACCGCTTGAAAACAGATGCATCACTTATAGTGCCAAAATAATGTCTAAGTTCTGGCTAGGTGAACTTCCTACCTACCTAACTTACTACCTCTCCTCTCCCTCTCCCTCTTACCTCTTCCCACTCCCTCTGATCCACCGACACCCACACTCTCTTTGTCTCCTGTCACACCACCCTTATCAGTCAGTCAGGCTTTTCACACCAATTCCCTAAAATCTGGAACTCCCTACCTCCCCATATACATCATTATGCCTCCTCTTGCTCCTTAGCCTCAGCCTTGCATAATTTTATTTCTGTCAGCTGCTCCTGTTTTAACCCTCCCTAACTAATGTTCCCTTACCTGCCTGCTCTGTCCCCTCCTCCTACCATCCATTCTTCCATCTCCACTCCCCACTTTAAAGTCTATTCCCCTTTAAAATCTATTCTCACTTCCTTTTCCTCTACCACTCTCTCCCCCCCCCCGTGTTTTGTTTCCAGGCCTCCATGCACATCAGTCCCTGGCTGGATTCTTTACACCCAGGAGGGGCAAGCTACAGGCCTTCCTGACCCTCTTGTCCACTTCCTTTTCATTCCCTCTCTTTTTTCCCTGATTCCTTACTTCTCAGCACTTAATAGGTATTAGTTCACTCCATACCTGAAAATTGCACTCCCAGTCCTATCTGGGCATAGCATATTACTGTATGTATAAGTTCTCAGTCAGGTTAAATACTAATTACGCAAACCCAGTCTTCAATTGTATAATGTATGTGCCAACTGTATAATTGTATAATAATGTGCCAGTTGTATGCTGTATATACCATCATGCTTACTGTATGTACCTTTTCACAATACTGTGTTATATTAACTGTACGTATGTCTAATTTCAACATCCTACTGCTCCCCCCCCCACCCAGGTCACACCCGAGATCAGCAGCTTGTTGTTCAGATTGTCTTGCTGGTGAAACTTTTCAATAAATAAAAATCAGCAACTTCTCATTAATCCCAATTTATGCTAAATTAACCAGTACACAAGACTATGACATGTAACAAATTCTAATACAGTTCTGGTTCCACTTATGTTAAGCCAGCCCTTGCTATTTACCTGAAATGATTTAAGCATTTGCTCATACAACAAAGCAGAACGCAGAAATGTACAAGTTACACACCAAAAAAAAACAAAATAGTTAGGCTGGCAAATCCCAAATATGAGCACAGGTAATAGCTCACATTGGAAGCAGTAGCTGTAAGTACATGAAATACACCGAGTAGTCAAACAGGGTAGAAATGTGGTAAAGCTCTGGAATTGCCCAAAATTAGAAGAAGGGGTTGGTGCATAGCTGGAGATGGGGGGGATTCAGATGTGAGCTGGGCTAGGAAGAAAAAGAATATAAAGGGACTAGAAGGACTATAAACTATTGTGTCTGCTACAGTGGCATAGTGGTTAGGGTACCTGCCTTTAGAGTACAAGGTCAGGACTGCAAGCCTTGGGGTTGGATAAATGTGTACGTACAGGAGATTCAGAAGAAGAGGGTTTAAAGATCAGAGAAACAGAAAGAAATGAGGGAATAGAATTGGCAGATCAGTGTTATTGCAGAGGGAATGGATGTGCTCAATGGTGACTCCTAGTGGTGCATGAGCATAAATAACTAGTGAGAAATAGTGTCTGGAAGATCACGTGACACCTATTTCCTGTAAGTTAAGGGATGAGCAAACACTATGCACAGGTACCTTAGCAGCTGTTGCTGGCTCCCAGTTCATTTGCACTCCATTTCAGTGTGGGAGTAAGGGGTCAGCCTGTGGATACAGGAGCAACAGAGGAGTCTATTATGCAAACTATTAGGAGGACAAAGGAACGAACAAACTCCAGAGTGGGAAATAGGAGCAAGATGATGGGGGAGGTGTACCTTGAACTGAGTGGAGAGATTGAGGACAATGCAGAGAAATATGCAGAGAAATACACACTATGAGAGGTGAGACTGCAGACACAGACAGAATCCCAACAAGCTCATAACACGTGAAGGAATGTAGATCAGGCATCAGCTGGTTTCAAAACAAGACTCCCTTACAAAAGTTGCCATAAGCAACACAGCACACCATAGGAGTGATATACTTAGCAGTTAGGAACCCTTAGCAATAATTTGTGGAAATGCTACAAGTTCATACAAGCATTCATTAAAGACAGAGTTACTTAAGGAACCCTGAGCAATGTAACCAGAATGCCACAGTAGCAAACATTCAAAACAAGCAGAGGTAATCAGTAACACTTGGCTGATAAAAGTGCACTTAGTGAGGTTCCAAATACAGCCCGATAAGGAAACATGAAACTCTGTTTTTATAAAATACTGTGCACAGGTACCTTAGCAGCTGCTGCAGGCTCCTGGTTCATTTGCGCTCCATTTCAGTGTAGGAGCTTGAGGAAGGGATGGCCTTAGCAGCTGCTGCAGGTTCCCGGTTCATTTGCTCTCCGTTTCACTGTTATTCTTAACATAACCTGCTAGGCTGACTTTTTGGCAACTTGGGTCCTACAAGGATCAAAGATGTAACCATTCATTTATGTGCAGATACCAAGATGGACACTGAACTGAGCAGATGGTCTGCACTGGGGATGGTTTTCTTATTACAGCACAATCAATAATCTTTTCTGTCTACAGTACTGCTGGTGGGGGAGGAAGGTGATGGGGGCCAGAGGGCAATTGGGTGGAGGCCTTCTAGAAAAATATTAACTGGTTGTTGGGGAGGCAGAGGAGTATGTTTGCTATATCAGTGGTGAAAGGGTAAATATAACTTTCTGGTTCCTTCTACGGAATGTAATTCAGTGTTTAATTTTTTAATGTCAACATCTGTATAGTTTCTATATGTAATGAGCGTAGGAGAAATTTTTGTTTTAGCAGCATTCCATACACAAAAAGTGGGAAGGTGATCACTTATACTGTCCGATACTGTACCACAACCAACAATCTTGTCTGGACTATTTGTTAATATCCAGACAATAGTGTAGGGTTGAGACAATTTGTATTCATACATGTATAACTAGATATGGTCTGGGGTAAGAACTGCCTTTAAAATTAATGCTTCCAGATCAGACTCTGCTGCTTTTCACTAATTTAAATTGAAATCTTCCATGACTATAACATTTTTATTTAGAGCAATCAATTGCAATTATTCCAGAAATTTGATCAATCCCTTCTAGCCTAAAGTGGGAGGGTTACTTACTGTGCAAAAATTAACATTTGTAGAACCTCCCAATATCAGTTCCATAAGAAGCCATTCATATCCAGTTGTAGATTGGAAAGTTATGTCCTACACTACTATATCTATATTTTCTCTAATAAAAACATTATCCCTCCCTTCTTTTTTCCTGCTGCTATCCTTCCTTGTTAGTTTATATCCTTCAACATAGCACTTTTTATTTAATATAGTTGATTTCAGCCACATTTCTGTTATACTAAAATATCAGGCTGATACAAAGAGAGCCAAGCTTCAGTTTCAGATTTTTTTGTTCAGGAAGCTTCATGTATTTAAATGTGTAAATCTGGTCCCTTTTGAATTCCAGTTCTATGAAGGCAGAATTGGTTCTTTAAAGGTGAGAGCAGGGTTAATTTCATTGCTCCCACCATTAATAGAAGCAATGAGGTAAATGGATATGTTGACATTTAAAAATATGTACTATATAACTTTATTTTCATAAAAAATATCCATACCCCAGGTATAATACAGCCTGTTTAGAAAGGCATCCATATAAAACTGGATGTTTTAATGAAAAGGTAGGATGTACTAATAATAAATTGAAGAAAAGTAATTTTCCTGATCCACCTAGGTTATTCAACTCTGAGCTGTTTAGGCAGTACAGTATGGCGAGAGCTGAGGTCTAACATCAGTAGCCCTGTAATCAGACCTAATAATAACAATAATGTCGTTCCCATCCTTAAATATAGTCTAAGTAGAAATGTAAACTCTGTTTACGTAAATGAAACAAATAACTTTTGCATCCTCTGTGAATTAGATGCTGCTATATCTAAGGAACTAAGGAAAGGATTATATAAATGTCGTAATTGCACTATTTTTATCACTGCACTACTAAAAATAGGTGTGGGTCAGGGCTTTTAGTGTAGATGATGGTGTCTTTGGCATATAGCAGAATTCACTCATTACAGACTGAAGGGAGTTTGTTGATAAAGAGGCAAAAGAGTAGGGGATCAAGAACTGACACTTGCGAAACTCCAGTGAGGACCTGACAACTATCAGAGAGGGTGTCATCAATTTTTAATTGTTGGGACCTACTACTGAGGTAGCTCTGAAACCAACCTACAGCTTCAATTGAAAGGTCTAAGGAGAAGAGCTCATTAAGTAATGTGATACGGTTGATGGTATCAAAGGCCTTTATTAGGTCGATGTAAATTTGCCTCGTAATCTGACTGTGGTCGAGGGCTCCATGCAGGAATCCTGAGTACTCCAACAGGGAGGTAGAGGTGTTGTGCCCCTTATAGAACCCATGTTACTGTGGGCATTGTATCCTTTACTTTTCCAGATGGTCTACAAACTTGTCTGAGACAATTCTTTCTAACGACTTAGGGAGGGCAGGCAGAATTGAAATTGGGTAGTAATTTGAAAACAGGGTTCTGTCCCAACTTTTGTGAAGAGGGGTGACCACAACAGTTTTCCATACCTGTGGAAATTGACCTAACCTTAGAGAAAGGTTCAGGAGCACAGTTAGAGGATGAAGCACTACATAACGTGAAGGCAAGTAAATTAAGGTCCAGAGTATCACTGCTGTGTCAAGATTTGCCATGAACCTGTTGGAGGTATTTTTTGGCATCAGACATGGAAATTGCTTTTAGGTAGAATGGAGAGGTGCTAGAAGGGGATTCAAAGAAAGGTGCCTTAGGGTTGAGAGATTTACCAACTGGGGCATCTGGGATAACTGGTAGCAGTATACTGCTAAGGTCTGTGAAGGCATCAATGAATGTGTTGGTGATAATTTTGGGATCCTGGGTTATGTTCCCATTCACCAGAAGCATGGAGCATGAGGATTTGGTACCCTTCCCAGTTAGATCCTTCAAGCTGTCCCAGAATTATCTACCATTTCTCCATTGGTTAGAGAAACTTTCCTTGAAATAATGCGATTTACCAAATCTGACCTCATGGGTGCAGAGGTTACTGGCCATTTTGTAATTCTGGATATTGACCTGGCTGCTAGTGGCCTTGACTCTGTGCCAGGGATGGTCTCTAGTGGCCATAAAATTCAGTGAGGCTGAGTAGATCAAGGAATTGTGGAATCACTTAATTTTGCATTTATGTATATGAGCAAAGGTGTCTCATGCATTGTTGAACTTCAAAATAAAGTAGCCCAGTGCCTAGTTTATGTCCAGGGCAGTGTCTGGAGGAACAATCGATGTGGCTAAGGTAGGCCTTAAATGAGTGTAGCTGACTGCAGCTTGAGGGTATGACTCTTTGTGAATTTAGGATGGTATTAGGGCCTTATTAGCTCAGTGACAAGTGACACTGGAATGATCACTCAGCACATCCACAAGAACGGTGTTGTTGGAGGTCCAGTCCAGTTGGTTTGTGAGAATCCAATCAAGCAGGGTACTGGTATCAGTGCGGTAGTTGGTTCTGGTGGGTGTTTCAACCATTTGAGAGTAGTTAATACTGGATAGGGCATCTTTATATTGGGCAGCCTCAGATGACATCCAATTTATATTGAAGTCACCTAAGACTACCGCCTCCCAGTTTTGCTTGAAGCCACTAATATACTCAGTGATTTTGTGGAAACCCACTGAGTGATCCCTTGGGAGAATATAGATGGAGATGATGGTTAGGGTTTTGCTTTGGGATCCTAATAGCAGCCTGAGGGTCAAGACTTGTGCAGTATTCCCATAGTCAAATTAGTGAAGTGTGTGGCACTGTAACTGGTCTCTGATGTAAATAGCACACCCACCACCTCTTTTCCCTGTCCTGTCCAGTCTAAAGAGGGTGTACCCAGTTAGGGCTATTGATGAATCTGAGACCTTAGGTGTAAGCCAAGTTTCTATGAGGGTGAGAACATCTGGGTTGTGTTGGTTAACCCAGACTTGTAGCTGATCAAATTTGGCCAGTAGGCTATGGATGTTAATTGAAGTTATTTTAGATGAATGATGGTGGTTTATGCTACCTAGTAGTTGTTGGATGGGACCTGGGTTAGAGTGGATATTGCCGAAAAAAGGAGCATCATTATAAGGTGTAGCAGGAAGTTTTTAGTGGTATCAATTTCTTTTACGCTTATGATTTCTACCACCTCTCTCAATGTGTTACAGGGTAGGGAAGCAGGACATGGAAAGCATGTGAGCTAACAAGACTCAACTGTGGAACTTGATGGGTGCCCAGAAGTAGTAAGTGTCTCATCATCACTATGGGTAGGAGTGTTACTTCTGCTTGAGAGGTGGCAGGGTGTTAAGGTGCAGTTTGTAGAGATTGTGACTGGCTGAGAATGTTTGTTTGTATGATAAAATGAGAGTAGTATTATGATGAGAGCAGACAGAACTAGTGATCCACTGAAAGCCATGATTTAAGAGTTTGGGGGAGCAGTTAGGGGGGTCAGGGGATACTACTAGGGAGTTCATAGGCCCAGCAGGGAAAGTGGGTTAGTTAGGAGCAGCAGAAGACACAAACTGCTGGAGAGGGGTTATGACTCATATGTGTGAGGTTTAGGTAGAGGTGTAAGTAGACAGACCTACTAAAAGATAGATGTGCTCCATTTAGACTAGTGGAAAGGCCTGTGCCAGAAGTGCAGACTGTACACCCGCAGTCAGGATTTAAATCCCAGCAGCAGGGAAGTTTAGTTCAGAAGGTGAGGGGAGGGCAAAGGCACTGTGGAAAGGTTTTCCTACTTATTGTATGCTAACAGAGGAGAATTACAAAGGGATTAAAGATAATGAGTACTACTAGGGGTGAGTGGCCTAAGCAATGGTGAAGTCACCTTCAGACTTAATGGCACACTTCAGCCAGGGGTTTGATGCCTGCTTGAGGGTTCAAGGAGCAACGAGGAGTGGACTGGTGGTGGCAGAGAGAGTTTTATGGTACTCCAGCGGTAGGACAATTTATACCTGGAGCCTGGGGTTTCACTTCTAATATTTAATAGTGGGTAAGGACTAACATGGTACAAGAAGAAGAAAGCTTGAAGTAATCCCAGTAGGACTGGGAGTGGTGGAGGGGAATTTATATGTTGCTCATGGCAGATAGGACAATTTATACCTGGAACTTAGGGTTTAGCTTCTAATATTTAATCAGGGGTAATGACCGACATAATAAAAGAGGAAGAAAGATTCAAGTAGTCCCAGTAGGACTGAGTAGCCTAATGGATGGTGGTGCTGACAGTGGAGTAGTCAGTGTAGGATATATGGGGGTTTGATTCCAAGCTAAGCAGGGTTTTGCAAAAAGGACTGAGAGTGGTGCAAGGAATATTTATTTGGTGTCACAACAATGTATGCCTGGAAGCTAGGGCATATCTACTAATTTAATAAGGTGTAAGGTCTGTCAAGGTATTTGAGTAACAGAGATACTTAGTAACCCAGTAGGTCTGAGTAGCCTAATGGTTGGTGCTTCTGACTATGGAGCAGTCAGTGCAGGAAACTACCTGGGTTCTATTTCTACTGTAGTTATGGGGGAGCAGAGACCACTGCAAATGGAGGTATGATTTTGGATATGTATAAAGGATGCAAAGGAAGATTTGTGGGGAGTGCAGACTGAGGTGTAAAGTTATCCCTCATTCTATTACATACATTAGAAATAAGTAGGATGGGCAGAGAGCCTCCTAGGGGTACAGGCTATAAGGAGCAGATGGGAAAGTGAAGTGTTAGCTTCTGCATGTGACCTTCTGTTCCTATAAGAGAACAGCCCACCCATGACCCTCTGCTCCTATAAAAGGAGAGCCCACCCAGGAGGGGCAGCCACCATGAAGCGGCAGTGAGTCAACATGCTCCCTCCGACACTTGGAGGGAGCAGCTGAAAGGTCAGATGTCTACCTTTGCTTTGGAGGGCATGCAGGCGTGCGACAGAAACAGCAACATCGGAGCCTCAGGTGAGTGACTCCTTATTATGGAAGCACATAAAAGCACCCTAAAGTATCTATAGGTATTTCATCCCATCCTAGAGGTTGAAAACCAAGAATCAGACAATCATTAGGACGAAGTCAATCCAAACCATTGCCACTGCGGAGCCAAATATTTCCAAAATTTTACGGAATACAGGCAATCCAGAAACAGGCGGACTTGGGTTTCCAGTATTATATTGCACTCTGGGTGAGGACAATACTGTTCATCCACACACTTATGAGTGTGAGAGCCTCTTACCCGTAATCTGTCATGGACACATAACCGCTGAATGTCCCACTTCTGGGTCAGTACCCATTTATTCACCAATAATCCAAAAGCTCAATTTTTGTATTCCTATGGGTAATCAAGGAGTTCAGGAGTAATGTAAGAAAGAGACATGACGCACACATGCAATTCCTTCCTAGCATAGTTCTGTAAAGCAGCTGGACTTCCACTGCCTAATTTTGGTTAGGGCATCCCTCATATACTGTGGCAAACCTAAACCCAACCCTACTTTAGACAGACACAGCTTATCTTGCTCCCATTGCCTGATAAAGGGAATTAACCATTCCCATATCAAGTTGACCCGTAATCTGTTATCCTGTGTTAAAACCTTGGTAAAATTTAAAACAAAAAAAATACTTAAAAAAGGCAATGGAATTTAACAACAACGAAACACCCCACTATGTGTTATCTTATTTCAAAGGGGTGAGGTATTCCCCACAACACCATGAAAAAAGACTATATAACTTGTCCTCAAAACCTGGCAGGAGAAAAATATAAATAATATACAGGACTGTAGGAACTAACAAAGTTTTAACCAAAGAAAAACTGCTTCTCTCTTGGCAGTTTCCAGTCTTTCCAGTGTACAGTACCACCATACTGCCTGTGGCTAAATGCCAGTGTTTCCAATTAACACTAGCTGTATCCAAAATGTCAAAATTGACTCTTAAAATATCAACTTTATCTATCAGCAATTGCAGTTTCTGTATTCCTATATATCCTGAAACCAACCTCTTTGCTCTTCGCCAGATTAATGTGGGAGCCTGATGCACAAGAAAAACATTGCAAGGCATTGGCTACCAACACACCTCGGGCCTCCTCCCAAAGGTGGAGACACACAGCATCCAAATAAGACATTATCTTAATCTCATGAATATCACCCCCTACCATAAGCCAAGAATGTTGACTTGAGTATGCAAGCATCTCAATAAAGGATCAATCCCAAAAACCTACACTACGGGGTTTAATGGGCACCCCTGTTGTACCTCCCTCTAAACTTTAATGCTCTCCCCCTTCCAACCATTGACTAGTGGATAAACGTAAGTCTGTCTATATATGTTTTGTATCTATCTTATAAAGCTAACAGATATGCCATATTTCTCCATGAACCTGAAAGAATTACTCATGAGCCAGATTATCAAAGGCCTTCTTCTGGTCCAAAGAAATCACAAAACCAGAAGAAGACCTTGATAAACCTCTTATGAAGACTTCCCTGAGGAGGATCAAATTATCCTGCACTGATCTACCAGACATCACACATGGTTGAAGTGTGGAAACTGCTACCATGGCTGCTTGTTCAAGGCATTTAACCAATGTCTTATAATCTCTTGATCCACATTAACAAGACATATAGGCCTCCAGTTACTGAGGAGAAAGATGTCATCTTTCTTATAGATAAAAAATTATAATGCTATGGTCATGGAATCCAGAAAAAAAAACTGACACTAAACATTCATTAAATAGACTGAGCCAAGGCCAGAGCCAATTGAGGAGCAAATCTTTTATAAACTTAGGAGGATAGTCCATCAGTGCCTGGGGACGAATTCCCCTAAGGGATTTAATTGCATCTATAACCTTGAATTCTGAAACAGGGATAGTTAATGTATACAAAGCTCCTTCCCACAATATAGTTCACATTTGAAGTTCATTGTTCAGTTTTTGGTCTTCACAAGAACATTTCAAAACATTTAAAATACAAGGTTCATAAATAGCATCAACTTGTACAGTTATATTAAAAGTTTTAAAGTACATGTATTATCTTGAATGAAGACATTATATAATCAGCAATAGGCTTTGTTTATATAGCAAATTATCTGTAAGGACCACTCTCAAATACACACACTCTCAAGTCCAGTACCAGTTGGAAGGTAACATTGAATAATTTAAATATGCAGAAAAGTCAGCAAAATTACAGTCAAGATATGGGTAAACATAATGTTTAGATAATTAGTTTAAAGATAGATAGATAGATAGATAGATAGATAGATAGATAGATAGATAGATAGATAATGATGCAAGGATAAGGGAAACACAACAGTCTGCCATAATGTGTGACTAATCAGCTAGACATAAAATTCACAAAAAAGGGACATCTCAGTCATATACATCAGATATCAGCGTCTAAAGATAAACTACTTATACATAAATGCCACACATGATCTACAGTATCTACGTATACCAATGAAATATTTAGAAAAAAGTAGTATGAAATAAAGGGAGAGAGGAGGCAACAATCTTTAGCAATCCTGAAACAGGAGTAAACAGGCCTTTGATGGATTCATATCTGGTTACCTACATTTAAGTATCATGCCCATAATCTCAAAATAAAAAAAAAATTGATATTGGAAAAAAGTAAGTTTGTGGCAAAAAAAGAAGTATGCCTCCTATGTCCCCTATAAAATATAATTGACTAAATTATTACTATTTACAGTTTCAAAAATGACAAAAAGTCATATAACCTGTGTATAATCAACACATCTCGAGTACTGCACAACATTCTGATACATTGACCAAAGGGAAGACTGAGGTCAACAAGTACAGGGCCCAACCAATCATTTCTTTTCTTTGAATTCAAGGGCACATAATAAACGTAATATGCTTAAGGTCATCTTCAGCCTTCATCCTACAGTTACAGCATGGGGTTATAATGCCAGGTCATTTCTGTTTGAAATGTATATAATTTGCATCACAAAGTTCCAATCTAAACCTAGTACAAAGTTAAGTTAAATAAGGTTTATGATAGTGTACAGTTTAAAGCTGCTTATACGATTTGAAATTTTGAAGAGAAAAACTTGGAGAAGGCCCTGACCATAGCATTATCTCTAACCCTTTTCATTATTTGAGAAATAACTTCAAAATTTTGGTCTGTAATAAATTTAAAATAGTAAATGTCCCAAACTCAGTAGAAATAAGTTTGCTTTAATAGTATTAACTATTGGACAAGTGAACCCTTTCCTTAAGTATTTAATTTCTTCTTCTAGACATTGCCTAGGGAACTTTTCCTAAGGCAATTGAAAAGACTGAAAAAAAAATCAGACACTGATCTGTGACAAAAGTAGAGAATTGTCCAAGTTCCAACCTCAAAACCTCTGCAGAAACTGACTGATGGACACACGATACATAGAAAAATATCTTAATACAATCTCCAATGATTTTATATTAGAGAATGCCCAGATTTCAGCTGTATATAGCACGCTAGTTTTTATTTTGGCATTAATAACTGTGACGATACCCTGAACTGTACTGTTTTGCAATCTTCAATTATCTTTTGAATGCATTAAATCCTATTTTAGGGTTGCAGGTAGACAGAGCCTGCATCCCTCTTAGATTAGCTCTTAAAATTGCTTACTGTGAATATTCCTTTTTGGACTTTTGGAAGTATCTGTCCACAACTGCAAAACAGTGTGCTCCCCTTCTGATTTTTGCTATCTGCTGCTGTGTGCTAAAGGCATCTGAAGGGATAGGGGATTCTACTGTGCCTCCCAACTTCTCAGGATATAAACAAAAAAAACTGTTGAAGTTGCTATTGTGTAGCCCCTCAATTTAACCCCTGCAGGGCTGCAGACTGGGCATATGTCCAGTTCAATAAAATAGATTCATTCTAGTTCTTTCAGCAGCCTAGGGGTTAACTCATTATCTCAAAGCATACTGGAATTTCCTTTATTAAAGCACTGAAGCAGTCAGGGTCTAATTAAGCAGATTACAGACAGTATCATTGGGATCTCAGACCATCTTTTTCTATATTTTTTATTCAACCTTTGTATATCTGCTATCCAGTGCTAGTGAATGGTGGGGGCTTACAACAACTATGTTCATTCACAGAATAGGGTTTACTGATGACGTTTCCACTCTGATGTATTTAATGATCATAAAAGGTACAGCTTAGACAGCACTGGGCAGTAAACAAAAGCTCTCTGTTTATTCACAGGGACAGATACAGTTCAGGCTTCCCCTCACCAATTCACTCACCCACTGTGATGAATTTAGTGCAGTAAAAAGTGGACAAAACCCTCAGTTTATCCACAGATACCATGTGAGGCAGGCTCAGTGGAAACATATCCACATTGTAATGGATTTAGTGCTGGTAAGAGGTGAGGGACTAACTAATCCACAGAGACAGCTACAGTGTGGGAGAAGGGACAGTTCTTGGTTTTCACACTGTCTGCATTTAGTCCTGGTGAATGGTGAGGGACTGCCAGAACTGGGGACTAAAGCCTTTTGTTTATCTACAGTGACAAGTACAGTGTGTGACTGGTAAACAGTAAGGAACTGGCACCACTGGAGACTGAAGCCCTCTATAAATCCACAGAGACAGATGCAGTGTAGCACAGATAGTCCAGGTTTTCTGCCCTGTGATAGATACAGTGCTGATGAAAGGTAGCAGACTGACAGCACTAGAGGCTGAAGCCCTCTGTTTATCCACATGGGTAGGTACAGCATGGACAGGGACAGTGCAGGGTTCTCCACTGATAGTTTCAGTGCTGGAAAAAGCTAAGGGATAGGCAACACTGGAGACCACTCTACTGTCTTCATGTCCACAGTCTCTATTGGCAAGTCATTTTAGAAGGCCACTACCTTCTGTGACAAAATATGCTTCCTAATGTTGCTCCTAAACTTGCCATCTGTGACTTTCAGAGCATGTCCCTGTGTCCTGCTGGAGAACATATCCATATGTTCAATCCTGTCAATTCCTCTGAGAATGGGAAGACTGGGATCATGTCTCATCTTAGAAGGCTGTTCTACAGGGAGAAGACAGTAACAACTACTAGTAAACATAAACATGGATATTATCTGTTAGATCCTTTCAGGTATTCCTGTTTTAAAAAGGTGGCTTCTCCTTAACAGTGATATCTAAACACAAAGCTCACTAGCAAATTTGTTTTATTTTTAGTACTGAACACATTCTCTTTACTGCTGTAGTAAATGTAAACACTGGAAAAATATGAAGAAACTGATAGAGGTACGCTTACAAAGGATGTCAGCAGGCATTTTATGTGACTGCATAGATATGGAGAATTAAAAAAAATGCTACATAAATTCACTGCCACTAAACAAGTGGCAGATGGGGAAGGGTGGGTCTTTGTCAACACAAAAAGGGCAGGGACAGTGCAGGGTTCTCACACTGATGGTTTCAGTGCTAGCAAAAGTTAAGGGATAAGCAACACTGGAGACCACTCTACTATCTTTATGTCCACAGTTTATATTAGCAAGCCATTTTTGAAGGCCACCACCTTCTATGGTAAACTATGCTTCCTAAAATATCCCTAAACTTGCCATCTGTGACCTTCATAGCATGTTCCTGTGTCCTGCTGGAGAACATATTCATATGTTTAATCGTATTAATACCTCTGAGAATGGGTAGACTGAAATCATGTCCCATCTTAGCCTGCTGTTCTGCATGGAGAAAATGGTAACAACTACTAGTAAACATACGTGTGGATATCATCTGTTAGATCCTTTCAGGTATTCCTGTTTTGAACATGCAGCTTCTCCTTAACAGCGATATCTAAAGAGAAATCCCAATAGCAAATTTGTTTTTATTTTTAGTAGTGAACACATTCTCTTTACTGCTGCAGTAAATGTAAACACTGGAGGAAATATGAAGAAACTGATAGAGGGAAGCTTACAAAGGATGTCAGCAGGCATTTTATGCGACTTCATAGATATGCAGAATTAAAAAATTTGACATAAATTCACTGACACTAAGCAAGTGGCAGATAAGGGGGTTGTCGATTCAAAAAGGAGTCTTGGTCTGCACTCAGAGAGGATTAAGAAGGTTTGTTTTTATGTTGGCTCCGTCTGCATGCCAGCCAACATCTTGTGATAGTAGCAGATTTGGAGGCTTGGTCACTGCTGGGCGAATGCAGGGCACACATCAGTAGGTGTGACCTCATTCCCGAATGAGCCAGCAACAGGCACTGACATCATGAATCACTAAAGTGGCCACCAGATCTAAGAAAAGGTCCACTGCAATGAGAGCAAAGCTCACATGCAGAGGGACCACCATACATCTCCCAATGGGCAGACAACACGGCAGCAGTGATTCCCACTGCCACCTGTCACAATGCCAATGGGGGATCCCACTCCCTGTCGGCAGATCCCCCTCCTATTTAAAATATATGCCAAGGGGGTGCCCAATCCCCCTTGGCATCATGCACCCCCAACAGTCTTTCTTTGCCGAAGGGGGGCACAATCCCCATCAGCTGTAATCCCCAGTCATTTTGCCGATGGGAGATCCCACTCCCCGTCAGCATAATGTCACCCTCCCGCTTTTGTTTTGGGCTGACAGGGGTGCACAATCCCCTGTTGGCTACAGCACCCCCCAAAAAAAACACTTAGGTGGCATGCTAGGAGCCCACCCCAGTGTGCCAAATCCCCTGAAACAGAAAAACATCCCAAAATTTTTGTTTTGTTTTTGAACCTGTAAAAAAACAGTCCCTCGCATTCTCCCTGCCTCCTCCTGCAACCCACACCCACCCTCTGTGTACCCTGCCTCCCCACACCCCTCACCCCATACTTACCTCCAGAGCCAAGTGTGATGATCTTCGGTGGACCAGGAACATATCTGCACTCTTCAAAGCTGACCGCAAACTGAAGAAATGCCGGTAAACTGTATAATGGCATAAATAGGATTTTTTCAACTTTGGTGCATATCTCAGGCATTTTCAGGAATGTTGGCATCAAATTTTCAACATGGGATTGTTAGGACCCCTCCTCATGAATTCAGGCACTGTCATGGCATTATTCAGTCCTGAAAGGTGATTTCGTGGTCACTGCTTGGAATCAATTTTTGGGACCGATTAATGAAACAACAGTGCCACTGTTCATGAGGGGGGCTCTCAAAAAGCCTATGTTGCAAATTTGGTGGAAAAATCAAAAAATGTTTTATGAGCATGCGTTGCGCAGTGTCCATGCATGCTCATAACTTTGTGAAATTTTTTTTTATCATGTAACACTTTATTTCATTTTTTCAATTACATCCAGTACAGAGAAAATGAAAGTACACAGGGTTCAGATACCATACTTGAATCTTAAAAGTATCAAATACATAAAACCACATCAATCTGACCAACACATTAAAGAAACAAGATCAGTCTAGGTACATTAGCACTATATAATCAGCAGATAAAGACACTGTACTATACAAGTGGAGAGGTTAGAATAATAATCAGACTATCCTACCTAATCTCCAAAAATCAAAATTTCCTAGGGTATAACATTTGCAGGACAGTCCAGCACATACTTATTAACACTTATGCAGAACAACATTATAATCAATATTCATAAGTGCTGTCTCTCTAGTACCTCAGTGTACAAGTTTATCAGTTAACATAGAGTATCAGCATATAGATAAGCGAAAAAGCTGAGTATAGTATGATATAGAGAAAGGTGGCACCAATTACCAGCACTCATTCAAGATCATTGTGGCAAACTGCATTGACACTCATGCTGTTGGGGGGGTTTCGCAGGGGTGGAAGTGCTACTGAGCAGATATGGGAATTCAAGTATGTACTCCATTTCTTATAGTATCTACCAAGCCCTCCCTTAGCTACCGCTGTAAGCCTCTCAAAGGCGGCAGGTCTGGCCATAGCTGCACGCTATTGCGACAGTGTCTGGGGTACTGGTTGCTTCCACTTCATCAAGATGGTCCTTTTGGCCTCCATCAGGGCCACTAAGAGCCAGTCTTTACTGGGAGAGGGAAGAAGATGTAATGTTGAAGTATCTCCCAATAAGAGACGGTGATGATGGAGAGAGAGTGTTTTGCCTATTATCCTGGAGCAGTCATTCAGAACCTGCATCTAGAAGTTCTGCAGATTTGGGCAGGTCCACAATATGTGGAGTAGGTGAGCAGGGGAAGAGTGATATCTCCAGCAGCGGTCATGTGGCATAATCTTAGGACTGTGCAAGATGGAGGGGGTCCTATACCTCCTGAGGAGAATTTTAAGCTGTATTAACTGGCTCTTTGAATCTTCATAGGCAGTATGGGCAGCTTTGAGATAGTTTGACCATTGTTGTGGAGATATAGGACAGGAGAGCTCATGCTCCCAGGCAGTCTTGCTAGACAACATAGTATCAGGTTGTGCATCTCTGAGGGTTTTGTACAGGATGCTAATAAGACCTTGGCCCTTCCGAGGTAGATGGTGAGTGCTTAGGCAGTGCCATGTAGTCTGAGTTGATGAGTCTTTAAGGAAAGGGGTTAGAGCACTCCTCAGCTGCAAAGATTTCCAAAGATTTGAAGAAGGTAGTCCATATTTACCCTGAATCTGTTCAAAGGGCATAAGAATTTGTGTATTCAGTAGGAGGAGGTCGTCTACCACCCGGATGCCTCTAGGTCATGAGGTCCACTTAAGCAGCTTGAGATCTATTGTCACAAGCTGGTTATTCCATAGCGGGGCATAATGGAAGGTGGGGAGGTACCCTGAAGAGGGGACTCCAGTGGTTGCCATTGATCTACTCCATGCTCTGCACGTTTCCACCATAGGGGGTGTAAGGTGGCGGTCTATCAGTTTTTTCCTAGATAGTCAGGTGTAGAGGGGGTAATATGTGGACAATGCAGCTTCCAAATTAACCTACTGAGGAAGAGGGTAGAGTGGGGAGTAAACCAGTTCATAGCGTGGGCCATTCTGAAGGCAATATGGTAGCCCATGAACCAGGGTAGCCCTAGTCCTCCCTTGGTCCAGTGAGATTGTAATTTCACCTGTACCCACCTTGGGGTTTCACCTTCCCATGTAAACATTGATATAAGTTTGTCTAGAGATTTGAATGTTTTTTGGGACAGTGGTATTGAAAGGTTATTTAGTAGACAGGAAACTCTATAAAATATAAACATGCAGATAGCTTCTACCTTGCCCTTCAAATTTAAGTGCAGTTTTCCCCCATCGTTGGATTTCGGCCATTAGGGAGGTCAGGAGAGGAGAAAAGTTAGCTGATTCTAAATCTTTCCAAGAAGTAGTAATGGTCACTCCTAGATAGGGAAAACCCTGTGGGGCCCAGGTGATATCGGTGTCAGTGAGGCAGTGCCTGATGCACTTCCCATTCAAGGGAGAGAGAGTGGTTTTCTTTTGATTCATAGTTAGTCCTGAGAGGGAAGCAAACTCTTGCAGGGTTGTCAGAATTGGGGAGATGGAGGACTGGGGATCAGAAAGTTTAAGAAGTATATCATCCGCATATGCATTAACTAAGTAGGATGACTGCTTTATGGGGATGCTGGTGATGCTAGGGTGTTTATCAATTTTCTAATCAAAGGGTCCAGGCTAGGAGGAAAAGGAGAAAGAAGAGAGGCAACCTTGTCTGGTTCCTCTTTGTAGTATAAGCGGCAGAAATGTCCCTATTGGTGACTACTTTAGCCATAGGTAGATGGTATAAGGTGGACATTCAGGTGCAGAAATGAGGCTTAAACCCATATAGCCTGAGAACTTTGTGAAGATACTCCCATTCCAGAGAAGTCAAATGCCTTAGTAAAATCAATCACCAGGGTGGTCATGGGGGTGTTAGACTGAAGTGCCAGCCATTTAAGGTCCAGGATAAGGCGCAGATTATCAGTGCTTCATTTTCCTTTTGAAAAGCCGGTCTGGGAAGGGAGGATCAGGTTAGGCAGGATTACAGATAGCCTGTTAGCCAGGACTTTAGCCAGTATCTTAGTGTCTACAGGTAATGAAAAAGGCCAAAAATTCTCACAAAGTAGGACATCTGAAGCCTTTTTAGGAATTAGGGTTATCAGGACTCCACGCATTGTGGGAGGCAAGAAAGTGTCTTTTTGAGCATCCTGCAATGCCCCTAATAATGGAGTGATAATTTCATCCTGTAAGGTTTGGTAGAGCTGTACTGACATCCTGTCCGGTCCAGGGGCTTTGCTCTTTGCCATTTGGGAAAAAGCAGTACGTAGTTCATTTTCTGTTACTGGGTGCATCCAAGTCACGGCACCAGTCTGCTGAGAGTTGTGGGAGTGAGAAACCCTGACAAAACGCTGTCAGTCAATGGGCGAGTTCATCGTCAGAAAGTACGTTCTAAGATTGGTAAAGGTTCTGATAGAAACCACACATCTCTTCGTTGATGAACTTGGGAATCATTACTATCTTACCCTGCCTGTTCTTAGGCCATAATCCTGGAGGAGTTCTGTTGCTTTCATAGCCAGTAGGCTAGCAGTTCCCTCCTTTGTCACCACCCTCTCACAACCTGTGTTTGGCACAAATCAGTTGCCATTCAGCTTTTCTGTTCAGTAGCACATTGAATCTTGTACTTTAAACCTGTGATACTGGCCAGGAGCGGAGAGGCAAGTGGGTTTTTAGGGAGGCTTTAAACCTTTTCTCCAAATCTGTGAGCTCATTCTGCATCTCCTGTATTTGCTTTAATCACTCCTTATTTTTGGCTGCCGAGAAGGAGATGATTCTTCCTCTTATAATGGCCTTGAATGCCTCCCAAATGGTGGTCACCTGAGTTTTCCCAGAGGTGTTAATGGCAAAGTAAGACCGTGCCTCTTTATTTATATAGTCTCAAAAGGATGCATCCTGCAACAGTAGCAGATTGCATCTACATCTCATGGAGGGGGGTCTTTGGCCTGGTGGGGAAAAATAATCCACACTGGGGCATGATTTGAAAGTACTATACTCCCAATAGTTGCGTCTCCGTACTTGGCATAGCTACATGGTTAATTAGCCAAAAGTCCAAGTTTACTGTGGGTGCCATGCACATTGAAGTAGAAAGTGTAATCTCTCTCCTGTGGCTGAATGATTCTCTAAGGGTCCCCTAAAGCCCATTCCAAGATCAAGGTGTTGAGAGTTGTTAGTGCTTTAGGGTATGATTGTGGTGTGGGTAGGGATTTGTCTAAGAAAATGTCTAGCATTAAATTGTGATCTCCTCCCAAAAGGATTGGAACTTCTGCTTCACCCTCTGTCATATCATTAAAGGCCTGACTCATGTCAGTGTAGAGGTCACCTGAGTCGGTATTGTGTCCATATATGTTGACCACCATGACTTTACTGGCCAGATAAGACAATTTGACTGCAAGCCATCTCCCTTGGGAGTCTGAGCTTCAACTGCCCAGGGGCCCGTCTTCTGAAGGAGGATGGCCACACCCCTAGATTTAGTGGTGGCACAGCTGGCCAATACAGTCCCCACCCATAGCTTCTTTAACCATTGTACTGTCCAATTAGTAAGGTGCGTCTCTTGTAACAAAGCTATATCAGCCCCCATAGAATTTAAAAATTGCAGGACCTTAATGCACTTTGCAGGGTGATTTGACTCTCTCGCATTCCAGAGACACACGCCATCCCCTCGGTACAGTGGAAGTAGCAGCCATTCTTGTTTACCACCAGGTAACTAGTAAAGAAAAATGTACTGCCCCAGGAGGCAGCAGTAGAGCGAGGTAATAGAGGAAAGAGGAACAGCTCTTCCCTACTTCAATGGTAACCCACACAAGGCTGGTAGTCACAGAGAGGGCGTGCTGAGAGGAGATAAAGGATACTAGTCACTCTTGCTGTGTTTGTTTACCCTGTTTCTATAAAACTTAATTAAGGCAGAAAGAAGGATAATAACAATTTACCTTGTCAGTGTATATTGAACTATAACAAGCTAAGCAAACAATATCTTAATACTACCACTGTAAATAACTCATTAAGCAATTAACAGTAACTCAGTTGTTGGTGCTGAGGTATTGGTGTGAGAAAGGGCAAAAAAGCCCTTATGGCCACACTGCTTAAGATGCCAAAGAGAGCCAAGAGAGAGGTCACACCTAACATGGGTGATCCGTCCAGCCTGACTCCATATGTCTAGTGCTAAATCCAGATCTGGAGTCTGAGATCCATTGCCACCCCTGCCCCATCAAAGGGTACACCAGAGGGTGCCCTAGAAAATAGTAGAGGGGTCACCTACAAGGGTGGGGAGGGTCAGGGAAAGGGGAAGAAAAGGGGAAGAATCTCTGTTGGCCACTCAGTTCAACTAGCAGCACTTCATTGGTCAAGGATCATAGATTTCTGGGGGTTACTGAATTTGATAACTACGTAAAACAACTATCGTCAGCCCTGTCAGATTGAAGGCATGGTGCCCAGCATCTGGCTGCTGCTGTGCCTAGCCTATGGGAATCCAAAGGGGGCCTACCTCCATGATCATAATTACTGGGCCATTCTAGTGTCCTGAAAAAAGGTTGGTCCCTCCTCACAGCGCTCCTGCAGCAGAAGAGAGAGGGGTCGGGGGGAACCATATGCAGACCAGCGATCTGGCAAGTCACTCAGAAAAGAGAGGGCATGAACTGCAAGGAGATTTAAAGGAGAAAGATCCTTTGAGTATGGTGAAGCTCCTGCAGCACACAGAAAGCACCTCTAGGTCTTGGTCTGCAAAGCCAGGGAGGTCCGTATATCTTTCCCTAGACACTACATGGTATACAGAGGTTGTAGAGCAAACAAAGTGTAAAACAGTTTCTATCGAATGACGCAGATAACTACTATATTTCGTCAAGGCAACCCCGGACCCAGTAGATGGATCTGCTCCAGCAAGATCAGGATATGTAGTCAGTGCCTCTGCAAAAGTTCTAGTTTCCAGTTTCAGCAAACCGGCAGCTGCTGCAGTAATTTCTTCATGTTGCTTCATTGTAGCCACCAGTCCAGGGGGGCCAGATCCTCCATTAGATCAGCGGCTTCGTCTTCTGAAGGGTTTGACTGTTCATCCTTATGTCTGATAGACAGGTCAGCCCTTGGGAACTTGGCAGGTGGGGAGGCTACCTTGACACCAGATACTGATGGCAGAGGCTTCTTGAGTGTTTTGCTGTCTAGGTGGCAAGGATGTGCCGCGTGCCTTTGTTTTCAGCAGGTAATTAGCACTGGGTGCCTCTAGAGTTGAGCAGGATGTAGACACGCTCTGATTTTGTTGCTCTCCTGTATCTGGTGGAGCCCTAAATTGCTTACTCATGGGGAACTCTTATCGAGCTGAGGCAGTCCGGCTACAGTTGTTGTCCCAGAGGAGCCAGCTCCTCTTTTGTTATTTCTTTTTTCTGTGTAGTTCCTAGCTTTCCAAAGATGTCTGGGAGAGGTAGTTCTCTCCAACACATTCAGCCAGTGAGTCTTTATCCAGGCCTCTGCATCTCTGGGCGAGTTAGCCACAAACAACTGCCCATTTTTAGATATATACAGTGCTGTAATACCCTTATAGCAGTATTGAATTGAATTAGCAATTAGCAGCTTTTTCAAGGGGTAACACCTACATTTGCCTGACACTTCCTGGGTGAAATCGATAAAAGAAAAAGTGCTGCCTCTCCAAATCAGCTCCCCAAGGTCCCTAGTTGCTCGCAGCAGATGCTCCTTAACTGAAAACTGAAGCAGATAGGCAATAATAGTCCAAGGCCCCCTGGTATTGTTGGGGTTACTGGGGATGCAATGTGCATGTTCTACTCCCACTGGCTCCCTCCAGTGCTCACCCAATAGTTGGGGGATCTATTCATTTAAAAATGTCTCCATGTTAGAGCCTTCTGCATCCTCTGGTACTCCTAAAATGCATATGTTAGTCCTCCTGCTGTGGTTTTCTTCATCTTCAGCTCTGTACCACAGTTGGGACAATTTAGCCTCATGCTCTCACAGCTTTTGTAACACCTTGATGTGCTGTTGTTCCAAGTCTTCTGTCCGCTGCTCTAAAACGTTATGCATATCCTTGAGGCAGCGGACATCAGCAACAGTGCTCGCTAGGGAGGCACCAATAGTGTCCACCCTCACTAATAGTGCCACCAGCATTTTTATTATATTTGCTAGAGCCTCTCCTACTTGTGTCTGACTGGTGGAAGGTAGATCAAGCTGACCGGGGGGATCTGCAGTATTGGCGGTCATGAGTTCCATCTTGCCACAATGATCTCTGAGGAACTGGCAGCTGAGTCAAGTTCCATTACTAGAATGTAGAAAGGAGACCTCCTTCATGCCAGCAAAATCCTTGATCGCAGTCCCACAGATATTAGGGAGAAGGGGGAATGCAATGATCTAGTCAGGACAGGTGCTACGGTAAGAACTCCACACTCGGGCCACTAGGGCCTAGTGGTAAATTCTGCTCCAATATATGTGTGATGCATAGGTGACAAAAGAGCATGGCTTCCCTGAAAAGCTGATCTAAAGTGACAACAGAGGCAGGAGGGTAAGTCCATAACAAAAAGTGCATTTCAGCCCAAGATTATGACATTCTGTAGTTTATTAGCCGTGAGGCTAGGCAGAGTGAGCAAATTATGCAGTCATCTTCACTGGGTCCTAGCCACGCCCCCCGTAACTTCTTGAATTTGTAATATTTTCACTCCAGATTTTTAAAATTGGAATTTTTCCACACCTCCTTATGAACAGTACAGCTGTCATTTTACATATCCAGACTGAAATGTGTTTTCGCACCTAAGGTGCACAATGGTGTGGTCACTGTGCGAAATCAGCATTTCGTACAAATTAAGAAAATCACAGTGCCACTGTTCATGAGGGGAGGTCCCAAAATGCCTATGTTAAAAATGTGGTTAAAAAAATTCCCAAAATAATTGGGTTGTAGTTGTATATTGCACAGTTTCTATGCTATGCATATCCGTCTTTCGGATGAGACGTTAAACCGAGGTCCCATCTGCCTGGATTGGTGGTAGTTTAGGTGGATGTTAAAGATCCCATGGCACTTATCGAAAAGAGTAGGGGAAAGTTTTATTGAAACAAAATAAATCGTACAGTACCAAAACAAAAGCAATTTGCAAAAACTCATGTGGACTCAAAACAGAAGTAAACAAAAAAAAAAACAGAACAGAACTATGCATATCAAGAGACAATCCATCAGGTCACTGCAAAATCAGAGTCTGTGATCCAAGGAAGAGCTTTCCAAAGTTCAAGTAATGTCTCCTTGGAAAATAATGTACGTTCATGTACATAAATGTTAGTTAGGTCTGTTACAATTTTCTTCTCAAGCTCTTAATAAGAACAGTTTTTGCTGTAGAGTAAACAGACATCGAACCATCCAAATATTCCATTTAATTACTACAAAACTAGATTTAACATGTCCAGAATCCAGAGGGACCACTGGGAAAAAACACCATACATAATATTCTGGTAAGAAACCGTTTGAAATAATGGAGCGGCCCAGACTCTTGCCAAAAACCCCACCAGTGCCGAATAAAAGAACACTCAAAAATAAGTGCGATATAGTTTCAATTTAGAAATACACAATAGTCTAGAACATTGTCAGTCTTGAGACTGCTTGTGTTTATGATTATCTTTGACATTAATTCTTTCATGACACGACAGCCAATGAAAGTCCCACATGTGAGCAGGCACCCTTTTACACCGTAACAAAACCAATAGGAAGGAAGATGTTGGCTAGGGCACTTTTCAAAGGGCAACTGTATTGCACAAATGGTCAGGAGCAGATTATTGTATAATACTTTATGAGAATTCGTTAACATCTGGGTAGATATCCTCCACTGTTTCAAACGTAAAAACATGTGTTTAATATATATCGGTATACCCAAAGTTTGTCGTATCACAGTTAATGAATCACATTCCCATAACTGAAACCATAATCTGCAAGAATCATAGAACCAATGTTCCCACCCTCTCTGAGTGTTTATCAATAGACACCAAAGACTTGCAGTCAAAAAAATACATGAAAAAATAACAGGATTAATCATATTAACACCCCCCTCAGAAATAGGTAAGTAAGTAACAGTCCGTTTTACCAGATTAAGCCGGCTTCCCCACAGAGCTTGAAAGAAGAGACCAAGAACTGCAGTTTCTGATTGTTTAGGGATTGGGAATACATAGCTTAAATAAAGAAAAGTCGGTATCAAATAAGTCTTGATTATGAAAATGTGCTTCTTCTTCTCAATCTGCCCCTTATTCCATGAGGCAACCTTAAGTTTGCCTTGTTGTAATTTAGCAGACCAATTAAAAAGGTCAGAATCTACAGTCCCAAAATAAACTCCCAAAATGCATTGAGGCTCCTCAACAAGTTGTAAAGGACCAATATGTGAAAAAGGGGCTATTTTGATCCTAACCGAATACCAAAACCTTTGGTAAAATTTAAACTCATACCAGAAAAATCATCAAGGAAGAACATTCCTGGAGGGCAGTAACCACAGAGGCTGCATTAGCCACAATAATGTAGACATCATCTGCATATGCAATTGCCGTACTCACAATGAGATTAAAGTAGAACTAGAAAAGGCATGAATTTGAGGATGAGTATTCAGGCAGTAAGCAAAACATCTAGAAAAATACTTTTAACAGAGGGCTCAAAGGACACCTTAGCGTACCCTCTCTTTTATGGGGATCATAGGTCCAACCAACCATTCACAACAGGCACAACAGTGGCAGTCCTATAAAAGTCTTAATCCAGCAAATCATTTCACCAGGCACATGTATAAAATGTAGTGCCTTCCATAAAAAATCATGGTTAACTGAATCAAAAGCTGCCTTCTGATCTACAGATACAATAAAACCAGAAACAGAGTCTGCATAGCCATGAGAAAATAATTCTTGAAGGAGAATCAAATGGTCAGAGAGTCTCCTGTTCAGTACAGAGCAGGACTGAGCAGGGTGCACAACCACTTCAGCTATCCTCATAAGGCGTTGTACAATAATTTTCATTAATAACTTAAAGTCAGTGTTTAGCATACATAAGGGGTGTCAATTCTCAAGAGAATGTATATCTCCTTTCTGTTTATAGATATAAATCAAAGTACCCTTAGTAAAATCTAAAAGGATAAACTCACTAGCTAACAGGGAGGTAAATACTGAAGTTAATTTCAGGGATCAGGTGGTCACCCAGTACCTTATATAAGGCAGCGGGGAGTCCATCCAGACCAGGAGTCCTCCGTAAGGGTAAGTAAGAAATAACCGACTTCAATTCTAACTCAGTAACAGGTATACAGGCTGAGTCAGAACATGGCTGTGAAGGGATAGGGATGTCAAGGTCCCTATACAACACCGCAGGATCAACATCTGCAGCTGGAAAGGAAGAAAGAGGGCAGTCGTGTAACATGTCACTATCCGACAGATGTCCAACTGAGAGGTACATAAGATGCCATCAGAATCAGCAAGACACGACATATCTTTACGTAATTTGTTGAGAATTTGACTCAAAGGGCCAAACAACAGCCCTCGTGCCTACCACATTAAATTTGTGTTGATGGTAAAGTTGCTGTGGTTGTCTAGATTGGAATTTCAACATATCATTCTGAATTAAGTGCAATTGTTGAGAAAGATCTTGTCCTGTCATATAAGCTATTATCAACAAGGACTGAAAATGTACTGTTTTCTGTAAATATTCCAAATATTCTCTTCGACATTTTCGACGACTGCATCTTTTCAAAAAGAGCACCAAATCATGTTTAGTGTCCGTCCACCATGCAATAGGGTCTGCATAACAAATAAAACAGATTTCCAGGCCTGAATAAAGGATAAAAGGGACTGCATGAAAGTCGGAATTTGCAATAGAGATATGTTGAATTTCCAGAGTCCTGGTCCTTTGCGAACAGTGACATCAGAACCAAGGCCTACGGAAAGCAGGTTATGATCAGAAAATTTCACAGCTTGTACAGTAGCTGAGGTAATTGGGAGTGCGCAGGACAAAAACACAAAATCAATTCTGGTAGCCAGCTTACCCTTTTGAAATGTAGGAGTATGTTGTTTAGTAAAAGAGTAGTAGGCATCCGTGAGATGAGCAGTACGAACCAACTTCCCTAATTCGTGGGAGTCACAAAACAATTTCTGCATAGTAGCAAAAGAGCTTTTGTCAAGAAGACTTAAGCCACAGTTAAAGTCACCAGAAAATATCAACTGAAAGGAGGTATGCAAATAAGGGTGGAGAAAGAAAATAAAGCTATACATGCAGACTTAATTTGGGGAGCATAAATATTAATAACCTGATAAGGGCAGGGCCCAATTAAAAAATCTAAGACTAACTCTCTGCCAGGGGCTACATCAATCAATTTTAGCAAATGAAAATCTGGGATATTGAATACGATCCCAGGTCCAGAACAGGAGTCCAGGCCAATGGACCAAAAAGAAGGACCTAGAAGCCAGTCCTGTTGTGCCTATCGAATGTCGTGGGTGGTGTGGAGTTGTGTATCCTGCAACAGAAAGACCCCTATAGGTAAAAGCTGTAAACAGGAAAAAATCAATCTTCTTTTTGCCAGATGCTTAATACTATTCACATTAATAGTATGACAAACAAAGTGAGACATAACACAAGGAGAACAGAGACACTTTATGATTTCCTTTTCCCTATCACCTTTTTCCCTTTTAGCTTGACCCTGGCCTTCCACTTCTGAGAAAGACCAGTACCCAGTTGAATCTCAGAATCAGTAATAACATCTGGGAGGGAAGATGCAACAGAGGAAGAGTCAGATTCACCTCCAGCATCATCAGAAACAGTTTGGAGTAGCTCAAAGGTATTAGACAAAACCACAGGAGGGGGTTCCAAAGGCAAAGGAGTCAATGGTAATGCCCGGGGTAATTTTTCATAGACCTCCGATGCATAACACTAGTGGGTACTCGGGGGGTGGAATAGTACTCGGGCCTGGAACAGGGTTCAGGACAAGCTGGACAAATTGGACAGGGTCGGGGTAGGAGGGGTCATCTCAGTAAGCGGTGCCACACAAAAGGCCACCATGGGTACCACAACCTGATCTACAACAGGCTCAGGAACCTGCAATAGAGGTCAAGTGACTACTGAAGTCGGCTCTACTAAGGTGGTCCTAAGATGAGTCTTCTGGGCTTGCGTGATTACAAAACATTGATCAGCACCATCATCATGTGTGGCCTGATTATGAGCAGCCCACAGACAATTTTGAAACGTATACCCAGCTCATCACAAAGATTACATTTACACTCATTTAGACAGTGAATCCCCATGACCCAGTTCTCCACAGGTATTACATTTCAGCTTATCACAGACATTACTAAGGTGACAGGGGTCTCCACACGGTAACAAGCTTTCAGTTGTCAGGGTAAAACAAGGCCCCCTATCATGACCTATAAAAAGAATTAGGTAGGTGCACTGGACCAGAATCATTAGAGTGTAACAAAACCTTAATCTTCCAGCCTCCAGTCCAAATGTTCTATGTCCAATATTGCCTCAGGCTGACCCTGAACAGTACAACATTGTTTTAGCCAATAGACAACGTCAGTGATGTCATCACCTTCGTTTCAAAACAGGACGGTAATATTCTTAAAGGCTGGTTTGGAAAGGGGAATGACCTTAAATGGGGTCCACAGGACAGTATTTCTTAAGGCATGATATCGTGACCAAAAACGCTCCAAGCCACGAGGCGATTGGAAGCTGACATCAAACGTAGTTTCACCGGAAATATGAAGCAGTGCATATATTTCATGAGAAAAGAATTTCAGAGAGTTCTTGAGTAGTGTCCGAACTACATACACTCGGTCCGGTGGCTCAGGTAAACCGCCCATATAAGCCAATCATACCGCATTATGCCACTTTGCAGCCAGAACTAGAAATTTAAACAATGAGGAAAAAGAACGATTTGGCTCTATTTTCTTTGAGGGGGGCTCCACTACTGCAGGAGCTGTATTCTCTGTAATGATAGTGGGAGAAGCAGCACAAATAAGAAAACCCTGCAAAGGTTCCAAGACTGGGTGCAGGGTAAGTTCCAATTCCTTGGGGAGACACAAGGGTCAGACATAAGGCAGACTTCTGTTTGGTGGCAGCTGCAGCTCAGGAAAATCATTGAGACAGGGGACGGACCAGAAACCCCTTCCCTCTGTAGGTTCCTGCACCCAGCCAGCTCCTTGCAATGCCATTTCTACAGACCAGGTAGGTGTTGTAGCAGGATTTGTATCAAGAGGTAGCAATTGAGAGGGAGAGTGTGTCACAATAGGCAAACTAGGCACTGTATGCAATGATGTCGCTGTATTCTGCAGGGGCAGCTGAGAAGCGGGCAGGAGTATTCCAGCTGAGAACTCACCAGGATGGGCTGCACAGGGCGGCACCTCAGCCACTTGAAAAAGCAGTGTAGGCTGTTGCAAAGTATTATTGTGAGCTACAGGAGACATACATCCTGCCAATCTGACTTCACAAATCCATTGCAGTTCTCTGTTCAAATTCTTCTTTGTAATCTCAAATTGATGTTCTGCATCACCCAAACGGTCCTGAAGCTCCTTTTCAGCCAGACAGTAGCAGAGTCAAAAGTGGAAAAATCCCTCATTGGGATGGCAAGGGGTAAAGACGTTTGAGAGTCCATGTCAAGGTGACCCAGCAGAGGTTCTAAAGTTGTAACCTGTAGTGTAGATTCATTTTCTGCAGTAGACACAGAAACCAGCTTTGCTTCAGTAGTTGTAGATGTGGTCTCTACACACAGAGGCAGGAGTTGAGACCAGGTCTCCCACCTCCATTGCCACCTCTTCAGCAAGCAAGGGTGCGTCTGCCATCTTGGACAGAGGTTCCCCCTCTGAAGAGTAGGAGAATATCCCGGTGTCCTGTTCAAATTTCCCTCATTCACTAAAAATGCCAACAGCTTAATCTGGTTTAAGGTCAGTTGGCATTCATCTGCATCCCCCTTCCCCGGGTCATGCCTAAAAATAGGCAGGATTTGTCTAGTGCACTTACCCAGTCAACAAAAACTAAATTAAATTAAATTAAAATGCTCATGACTTCCCCAACTTTTCATATTTGCACTCCAGCTTTTCAGCGTTGCCATTTTTTACATCTCCTCATGATCAGTACCGTTGTCATTTTCCACATACTGCCCAAAATGTGTTTTCATCCCTGTGTCACCAAATGGCATAGCTGCTGTGCAAAATCACCTTTCAGCTAACAAACTGATAATGCCAATCTTCATGAGGTGGGCTTACAAAAAGTTCATGTTGAAATTTGGAGTGAAAATACCAGCATCGCCTACGGTGTTAGGATTTTCAACAGTAGCAACCTACCTGTAGAGCTGACAGGCATCAGGGTGTGACTTGGGATCATTGGCTGTAATGCCTACACCATTCCACCTCCACCCCACCCTGCAGCCAGTGACAGGCATCGTGGTGTGCCTTGCAGTGTTCAGACACAAAGTTCACCCCATTCTCCTATACTGCACCCACCTCAGCATATTTCCTTATGGAATGGGGTAAGTATAATGCCCAAAGACCCCAAAGCACACCACAACACTTGTCGGTGTTTACAGAGTAGAGTGAGATAAAATGTCATAAGTGTTATTGCTGACAACCCGAAGGCACACTCCAATGCCTGTCAGTCTCTGCAGGGTGGGGATGGGGTTGGCATCACTTCAATACTTCACTACCATTCCTATTATGCATCTCTGACTCCAGCACTGCCAATGCCAATGCCAGCAAGACAACATTCAGCACTGACAAATGCTTGTTCTATGTGGGACAGTGACGCACAAGATGTAAAAAGTTGGGGTTATTGAAAATATGATGGATTATAATGCTCTACAGAGCCCATTTTCTTAAAGCAGCAGATCATCCTATGATGTGTACATCTTCAGGCACTGTGTAATCACAGAGGCATTCGAAAATGGTGACATAACAGATGGCTGACTGATAGGTGGATGCATAGATAACACATGTGCACAGGAGCCACAACACAGTTTCCACATCTGCACTGCAGAGCAGCATGACACTATACCACACCCCCATGAGCAGGGAAATGTGAAGGGCACTACATAGGATACACAGCATGTACAATGTGGAGACATAGGTCAACAATGTGCCACTGATGACAGAAAATGTAACCGAGAACATGACAGCAATGGACGAGTAACACACCGACAAGCGGGCAGCATACAAGGCAACATGTCCACATGCCCCCCGTCCCCCAATATACATTCAGTTGTCACCGCAACATGCATGTTGCCCACCATGGGTCCATGCAGCACCGTTGAACAGCACAGCACCGTGACTAAAGCATACAGCAACATACATGTAGTGTGCAGGAAGGGTCACAGCAGGCCATGATACACACACACTGGCCACATAAACACACACTGTTCCATACACCATGGTGGTGAGCACATGCATGACACCTGACACAAGCCATGGCCAATGCGTGCCAGCGGCCAATGTAGACATGAACTGTGCTACACACATCAAGACACATCGCAGCCACATGCACAGTAGATTGATGGGCAAACATGTTCATGATGCCATGTTGTGCTGCACAACCCATGAAGGTGTTGCTCTGCACCTGGCACAGTGACACAGGCACACTGGTGCACTAAGAAGCTAGACAGGTTCCCTGGTAACATGCCAGAGACACACAGAGCATCACACATGTGTGCCACACCCATGTAGCAGCACATCACAGCCATGACCACAACACACAAGCTATGCAGAGGCACACATGTCAACTATGAGGAATGCCACCTGCATGCTAACAGTGAATCTTGTCCCCACAGGTGACAGTGGATATCAGCTCTTGCCTGGCTGATGATACCCTTCAGGGCATCGGAAACAGAAGGTGAGAGAAGCTACAATGAGGTGCATGCAAACATGTGCTCAGTGATTGAGCACACCTTTGGACTCCTGAAGATGCATTTCCTCTGTCTAGACCACTCAGGTGGTGTGCTGCAGTATGCACCATAAATGGTGTGCAAGGTCTTATAGCATGCTGTAGTTTGCACAACATAGCGATTGACCACCACATGCACTTGCCTGAAGAAGACAGAGGCATTGATGGCATCAATGCAGGGATGTACCAGATGAATATGATGAATATGCTGGTGAGGCCAACAATGTAGCAGTGCATGGCAATGCAGTAACATGTGCGGTTGCAGGACCCAGGACATGGGCAATGCTCATTCAAAACCACTTCCAATGAGCCACCAGTAGACAGTGTCATCTGCATGCAACAAGGGCCCAATGGGAAATAACCCTAGCCTGGAAACACTGCCGGGACCATGGCCAGTGTTGTTCCCATGTACTGTCCACATGCACTGGAGCACCAGCACACACCCAGGTGTAGTACAACATGCCACAGTGCAACACACAGGCATAGCAGAGGGACACACTGACACCTAGGATGGCCATAACACTGCAACCATGTATGCATATATCAACATGAGTGCTGTGTCACAGTCTTACCCAGGTGGTGGCACTTCACAGCACAAACCATAACAGCTGGCTGCAACCTGGTTCTGCAAACAACGTAACCCATGTGCACACAATCATGCATGCCATTTGCCACTAGCAGCACTGGCCCAGAAGAACGTACCAGCATGGATGATCCTGGAATCACATTCTTGCTGCCCATTGCGAACACCCCAGTAAAGTGTCCAACATCAGCTGTTGTGGTAACACAACCCTGATGACAGTTCCCCACCTACAGGCAATGCAGACAGGCATCAGCAGTATCTACTAGGTCAGGTTATCCTATGGGCCATGTATGATAAGCAGTGCAGCATTTCGGGATATCCTTCACCCCTGATGCAAATGGAACCATGTTTACATCACTGGTTGCAAGATGATGCAGTTTCATGGATGACACAGTTCACACCATGCGTATGACACTAGTCGCAAGGTGACACAGTTGCACGCGTGGACGCAGTTAGCACCATAACCTCCTCCTCCTCCTCCATCTCTAATCCAGAGTCTGCCATCTTGGAACCCAAGACAGCAGCACCCTACCCTCAAAAAGAGCAATAGTAATTCCCCATGTCCTGGCCAAATTTCCCCATTCACTAAAATACCACCAACAGCTTGATCTGTTTCTGTAGGTCAGTTTGCATCAATACACACATTCCCTTCCTCCCCCCAGGGTTACACCTGGAAACAAGCTGTGTACAGTGTGTCTGTCCTAATCACAAGCTTTGAAATAAATAAATAAACATTCAAAAATTGGCAAAACAGAGTGCAAAGTTTTGCACTGCACTTGCCCATTGCCCAGGACCCGAGATGCCATATTCAGTCAGATAGCACACCGGTACTTTTTGTCTGAATATAGGGACATGTCAGTGCAGCACTAAGCCAAGCAGTCCTGCCCTGACAGGGATTCTAGGCAGTGCAGGGAAGAGCACCACCAGACCCGATACCGGCAGTGGCTCCCAGTGTGATATTTATAGTGTCCCACGCAAATTAACCCACTGGGCATGCACGGCGCTAACATCAAACTGCACAGTTTCAGAGAAGTACAGAGTACATATAAAAAAAATCCTTTTGCCCCAACACTGTAAACTACAATTGCACTTCTTAGCAAGTTAATATCCCCAGTAATAGAAACATACATTATTTATGAAATAATACAAATGACACACATTCGCAGTATATCAACAGCACACCTTAGTTATATGGATGTCCCTATTGTTTGTCTATGAAGTTCAGCAGACAGTTATAAATGTTATTAGATTATTTACATAAATTCCTAAGCCTGAAATGTAATTAAAATGTTATGCTGTATGTTGACATTAATTCCAGGTCAGCATTACATTGTTCAGCACTATGACTGTTGCATAGGAAAAATTATCAAAAGTGCTACAATGGTAGTTAAAGTGTAAAACAATCCACGTTCATTCACATATCTGGCCCTGTGTAGTACACACTGTGGACCTATAGGCATTCAGATCATACTGTATGCTGTCATTCACTGGGAAACCGGGTGGTATGGGGTGGGTGCTACTGCCGCCGATGACGGGATGGCTGGGGTACTCACTAGACCACCAGGTTAGCTTTCTTATTACAACAGCCTGCAATTGGGCATATGGGAAGGGACCACCAGACCACCAGGTAATATTTAATGTTACAGATGCCTATGATTGGTCATATGGGGAGGGGGCTACTACACCACCAAGTAATAATTAATGTTACAGAAGCCCATGATTGGGTGTATGGGGTGGGAACCACAAGACCACCAGGTAATTATTTTACTATTACAGATGCCCATGATCGGGCATACAAGGTGGGAACCACTAGACCACCAGGTACTTTTTTAATATTACAGATGCCTGCAATCTGGCATATGGGAGGGGGAAGGGGTTACAAAAGCCCACCAGGGACCCACCCCTGATGACAGCAGCTAGACAGGGTGCCTGGGGCATTTCATAGAGCTGCCCTATGACACATGCAAATGGGGCCATAATGACGTGCAACAATCACATTTGCACCTTGCATATATTATGGCCTCTACTTACATGCCCCAGGCTGAATATTGTGGGTGATGTACCTAGCACAACTGCATTTTTTGTTTACCAATTATTTTACCAGGTGAGACACACTGAGCTGAAAGCTTGTTTGCAAGTCCAACCTGGGAGCACGAGGAAGTTGAGTGATTTGCTCAGGATCACACAGTATGGAAGTGGGGGCTGGATTCAAACCCAGGACTCCAGATTTGCAGCTCAGAGCCTTAAACCACTCGCGCTACTGCCTACTAAAGTGCACTTGCACTGAGTCATATTCCTGTTAACTTCCCTCTCTGTAAACGTGCTGGCGCAGTGCCAGTGTGTCATATGCAGAATAGTGCCGACCTTGCCATATTCAATGATGCTGTGCCATAGTGCATCGCCATTGAATATTACCTGGTCCTGGCCCCAGCACAGCCCAGTTGCACTGCGCCCAGTCTTGCACCACTGCCCGGTGCCGTCTGAATATCTGAGCCAATGTGTATGTTTCAGTATAAGGAAGTTCTGGAAAGTATCCAGCAAAATTTCTCATTGTGTTATTAAAAGTACAGTCTGACAATAGGGACATTACTGTAATTGAGTAATAGGTATGATGTAGACCGCAAAGTGTGTAAAAAGTGTGATGGAATGCATAATGAATATTGTGTTCCATTGAGTTTTCAAACATTTTTTTGTAGGTTTTGGAGTTGGTGGGCTATACTGTTTGTAACTGGGCATTGTGGTTTCTGAACCACAATACTGCTCAGAGTTGGATCTTTCTATAATATAGTGTGTGTCCTCTATGCCACCTTGAGGATCACATACACCAGTGGTACATTGATTTTCAATAGTAGTGCAGTAGTGTAGGGCTATTGTTTTTCAAATCTGATTGTGATAGTACTGTAAAATGTAGCCATGTACTTTTATTATAGACAGGTTCAAGACACATAAAAATGTCAGTCAGTTGTCTTGTGATCTAAATGCCATTGTAGGACATTTGATCATTTAAGTATGCTACAATTATGCAGCAAATGAAGTAGAATATAATGCACAGACTTTCAAAATGCATAATATGTTGTTGTCTATGTAAGTTCTTAAAAGTAATGTAACTGACATCATAAACATTCTCATTGTCTGATGAACTACACACAGACAATAGGGACACACATGTAAATGAGTTGCAGTTGTAATATAGTGGAAAGTGTCTAAATTGTATCCAGCAAGACATAATTTATGTTGTGCATTGTGGGGGGAGGCTAAGGGATTGCATTTGCAGTAGTAATTTGATTTTGAATAGTAATAACTTGGTGTGGGGCTCCTGTTATACAAACCTAATTTTGCCGGTAGTGTATTATGTGGGCATATGTTGGTATTCTAGGCAGGTGCTAGACACAGAAATAATGTCAGGAATTTGTAGTAGGGTTTAAATTCCATTGTACAATGTCTGAGCATTTTCTCCATTCTACGCTCATGGAATGCAACAAAGTAGGTTTGAATTACATAAATTCAGCAGACATCATAACATGTCTGTGTTGTAGGGACATTCATGTAATTGAAGTACTGTGTTATATGGGTGAGAAATTGTTTAAGTAGTATCATGCAACATATTTCGTATTTTGTGTATTATTGAGGAAAGTTTACTGGCTATGATAGACAAATAGTGTTTACAGGTAATAACTAGAGTGAGATATTAACAATTTTATTTTGTTATTTATGCAGTCTGTAAATGAGAGATAGTAAATTACTCAGCAGCACCTTGTTGTTATAGAAGTAACCCTATACTGCCTCATATTGTAAATAAGAAGAGATAAAGATGTTGCCCTTCTGTTATGCCTGTCACTAGTGAGGAATGTGCAAATTTAACAGTAGTGCAAGGAGTCACCAACGCAAATGTATGTAATGAACAGAGATAAATGTAAACATATTGAACATGCTGTAGTGCTACAACACAGTGCACCAGATTCAGCAACAGTCACATGTGAATTGTGACCCTACTGAAATTGAGATGTACAGCTGTTGTGTGTTGGCTAGGTATGGTGCACATGATGGTTTTGTGTGGGCAGCAATTCTAGTGTTCAGATGTTTTGCTGTAATATTTCATGTTTTCACAACATGCTACCTGCATAGCTGGTGTGGTGTGGTATAGTATAGTATAGTATAGTATAGTATAGTATAGTATAGTACAGTACAGTATAGTATAGTATGGTACATAGAAACATAGAATTTGACAGCAGCTAAGGACCACTTGGCCCACCCAGTCTTCCCATTTCTCTACCTAATGGATAAGCTGCAGTTTCTAGTTAACCAGCAGCCTACTTCTTCCTACCCCCACCCCCTAGAATTGCCTTATGGCTGTCCCATACATGCTTGAATTCAACCACTGTTTTTGACTCCACAACCTCCTCCGGAAGGCCGTTCCATGCATCCACAACCCTCACTGTGAAAAATGCTCCTTATATTACCTCTGAGCCACCTCCTCCTCTGTCTTCAAATTGTGCCCCTGTTCTTGCACTCATTTTTTTGAAAGATGCTACCCTCTTGGACTTTGTTGATTCCTTGAGGTACTTGAAAGTTTCTTATCATGTCCCCCCTTTCCTCGAGGCTACATGATTGAGCTACTTAAGTCTCTTCATATGTCTTCCGGTGCAGACCCTGCACCATTTTAGTTGCCCTCCTCTGGGCAGCTTCCATCTTGTCTATGTCCTTGCAGATTGGGTCTCTAGAACTGCACACAGTACTCAGATGGGGTCTCACCAGCTGTCTGTACAGAGTGATAACAACTTCCTGTTTTCTACTGGTGATGCCTCTCCTATGCATCCGAGCATCCCCAGCCCTCCTTACTGCCCTCACATTGCTTACCCACCTTTAGTCATCTCATATGACTACCCCAGGTCCCTTTCCATTTTTGTTGTTGTTAGTATCTCACCCCCATTGTGTACTCTTCCCTGGGTTTTTGTTTCCCAGGTGCATTACCTGACTTCTTAGCATTAAATCTAAGCTGCCATACATTATATTGTACAAGTCAGTCCAGATAGGTGAATGAATTAATCACATATCTGGACTGGACTTGTAGTATGGCTGTACGCCCATTGGCTCATGCCTGAACCACTGGGCGGCAGCCCCACTGAGCTGTCAGTCGGCAGGCGTGGGGCGGCAGGCGTGTGGTGCTGCCACCCGCTTGGCTGACGGGCAGCGGGTGGTGGGGCTCCCACGGGCGGGTGGGTGGCCGCACTAGATCACCAGGGATTTACATTGGGGGTGAGGAATTCCACCCTATTGGCTCCATTCTTGTCCACTGGACCACCAGGGATATTGGGCATTTAGAGGGGGGAATCTGATGCCCGTGATCAGGCTAATGGAGGGGCCCATTGCTATGCCCATGATCAGGCTACTGGGGAGTTATGCCCACGATCGGGCTACTCGGGGTGGGGACATTGTTTTGCCCGTGATCTGGCTACCTGGGTGGGGGGACACTCTGTCCGCGATGGGCTACTTGGGGAGGTGGGGATACTTGCCCGTGATCGGGCTACTCGAGGTGGGGGGCACCGCCCACGATCGGGCATGGGGGCGGCGCTTGTCAGGTGCAGCGAATACAGTCAGCACACCCAGCTGGAGCTGCTGTGATGCACCCTGCAGTGCGGAGCTCGCCTGTGGGTGGCCTCGATTTGTTCCTTTTTGGGGGCATAATTTGTGCAGGCGGTGTAGGTTATGCCTGCATAACTCTGCATGGCCCGGGCTGAATATCGGGCTGTGCAGTTTATGCATGGTTCCTCCCACTTCAGTTGCGCATGCCTTCATTATCATTGTGCTGTTGCTCAGCATGATTTGGGGGGCCCAACTGCCTCCTGCTGAATATTGCAGAATGGCACATTTCGGACTTGCGCAGGCGCAACCCTATTGTGCATGGCTCAACTCTTTTGAATATCTGGGCCCCTAATACTGGTCCCTGTTTTACTTCTAAAAAATGTTCTATCAGAGATACAATGTTTTTTTCTTTTACTGTCTCTTTACCATGTTTTGATCCCACTACAGCTTTGTTCGATAAGCTTGCAGCTGTACACTCTATTGAGCACCTCAACAAAGACATCTACAGAGAATGCCTAGACTTGCCTCCTCTACTGGTTTTCCATCCTTTCCTGGACACCTGGGTCGCTCTGCACACAGACTGCTGTATGAAGAAACAGTATATTTACTTGTGTCAATGTGATGTATTTGATGTTATTAAACCTGTATGTGGTTATTTTCCAGATAGTAGGGACTGGACTTTTTTCATGAACGATTACATCAGCACAAATGACACAGATTTTCTGGACTCAACATTGGCTCCAGATAAACTCTACCAATCTTATCATGAGGAGGTTCATCGTCTGTCAACACGGATTTCCAAGATGACCTACACCTTCCCGGTACAGTTGCAAAAGTGGCACCTTCCTACTGTTAAAATGCAATATAACTCTGATGGCGAGTATTATGTAGTCACAAACTACAAGTCGTACACCTATGAAAGTGAAGCATGTGTTATTGATTTCTCTAACTTCTGTTTTGTCCCCAACCAAAAGTCTGTCATTGGACATACTGTAATTACCCCCATCCCACTTATGGATGCAGACATCATTGATGGTAACCCCAATTATCTGCTTACACTATCTCAATATTTACCATATTTTAAGGTACACTTAGATCCACTCACACTTACATTAAAATCACTTTTAGACAGGAAATACACCCACCTCATCCACATCAGCAATAAGATGACTAAGGCCAATGAAGCTATCCTCTCATTAACTAATGATGGTGATATGAATGATGCATTGACTAACACTTGGTTAGAGATAACTTTTAAAGGTTTTATTATTATACAAGCATTTTAATATTTTCTTATTTATAATGCTATGCTGCCTACAGTAGCACTCCTGTAACACCATGAGCAACTGAGTTCAACACCACAAGGCTCATCGTGAGGGTTTGTAAATGACCCTGCTCCGCGACCTTTCCCTGCATATGCCTGTGTTACCCTTGCAGGCAACGGGGGGGATGTTACACGAGGTCCCTACACCCTTATTGGTACCCCCAGAGTACACTGTAGACAGCTAGTGTTTAGGTATATGTTATACTAACATATAGAGCTAAGGACATCTACCATATAAAAGTAGATGTCAGGATATGTATGCACATTACTGTAATACACTTTGCTTCCTAATACATATATATTTTCTGTGTATTTCTTACTCATATGATGTTAGGACATCTGTGTCCTTTGAATTATTATGATATATAAGTTAGCATTGCCACCTTTTGGTGATTTGTACTACTACAGTGAGTTATGTAAGACTCTGTATAATGTACATTTTTTGTTTCACAAACTGATGACTATTACAAAACTGTATAATGATATCTTGGACCATGGAGCCACTTTTAATTTAGCCAATAGGGATCATCTCTGTAACTAGAAATGTTTCTATCTTACAGTAACCATAGTAATTATCATAGGTGTATATAATGTGAGACACTGATTCTTATACCTCGGAGACCCCAAGATACACAAAGAAACTGCAAGGTACAGGGAACGCTTAGCACTGGCTCCCGGTTTGTATTGGTAAGAACTGCTTAGGGCAACTGTGATTTTTCTTTTGGTAGTAATAAACAAGTTTATTACTCTTATGCAATGTGTTTTTGATTCCTTGCATTCCCAATATTGCCAAAAACCAGAGAGTTGGGTTTTAGACCTCCTGACACCCCACACCTCCATCCATTGACAAAGGGACACTACACAAGGGCAGTGATCGGCTGGCCAGGGACACCCACACCTGCACCCAGCCATGCCCCACACCTCCCCATGCATGTCATCCCCACACACACAGATAGGGGCACTGGCCCCGGGACTACAGACCCCCTTGCAACTGATCACCTGCCTGCCTCATGTCTCCGTGCTCTGCTGGTGTGGTGGGTGGCATGATCCCTCTTCCCTCAACCCACACCCTCATGCCAACATCTCTGACCCCAGTCACACCCTGTCTGGTTGGGGGCTTGGCATCGCCGGTGGCACTACCCACCTCTCACCTCCACGGCTGCCGGCTGTGTGGACATCCTCTGGGGAGTGCAGCCAACGTGCCCCCCACCACGTAAGGGATCCACTGTTGGTCCTGGGATGTGCCTCGGCTGCATAAACCCCACCAGTTGGAACATAGGCCCTCATGATTGTTGATACAATAGACAACTTTGAAGGAAGTTGGGTACCATTCTTGTTTGCTTCTAATCAGTAACCAACTAAAATTTAGTAATGATAGTTCCATGTATTCTGTAGAAATGAGAAATTAATAATGCTTTGATGCTCACACTTTCTGTAGATATTTCTGTGATAGAATTCTATGAATAGGTTGCAGTTACAGGCCCGTTTCAAACCCTGCTCTATGCTGAAATCCTCTCCCACTCCAACTGTGACTGTGCTTAGTCCTTCTCCCCTTGCCTCTGACTCTAACCTTTTATTTCTGTATATTGTTACTGTACATGCTGGACTTATAATGATTTGACGTGGATTAGTCCATTCCACCCTTGAACTGTAACTTGTCTTCACTACATGCCTCTTATTGTATATACTGTTTCTAAACTTGCAATGCATGTATTCTGGTGTGTTCTCTGTATATTTATTATTATATATCTCGTCATTTCTTGTAATGCATGTATATCTGACGTGGAGTCTTTGCAAAGGAGTCCTTGACTCAAAGGTTGTAATTCAGATTCCTTCATTAAGTAAATAAATAATATTATTTATCATACATACTGTGGCAGAGTGTAGAGGGAGTTTATATCCCCAGCAGAACAGATTGAGCGTTGTTTCTTTTTATGGCTGTGGGCAGAGCCTACAGCCATCTTGCTGAAGCTCAGCTAGAAAATGGCTTATCGTGGAACACATTTTGGACTTTCCAGTGTATCTTTTCACTAATGCAAATCACTATGGTATTTGAATTAAATAATCTCTTCTTTCTGTTCAAAGATCACATGCAACACTTTATTTTTTACTGCAAATGGTAGTGTTAGTAAAGAAATGCCTTTAAAACAGTACCCTAGTTGTTTTTTTTATCCATTTGCTTAATAAATACTGTAATTTTGCTTTCATGTTCGTAGCTCCATTTTCCTCTTACTGATGTATTTTGTTCCTGATGCTTTGCTAAACTGCGCTGCCAGGGTCTGCAGCATCTTGATGTCAGTGGGTGGTCTGTGAGCACTGCCATTTGTCAAAGATGCTGTTCCAATTTAGTATTTCCTGGTCAGCAACGGGCTGCAGTCAGGGTATTTTGGTTTTGTTTAACACACTCTCCTTATCCTTATATTGAGTCCCTCATAATGTCTATTAAATTGTTAGTTTTATGTGTCTAACAGTCTATCATTGCAGCATTTGTCCGTAATCTGAGTACTGGAGTGGCCTGTGCCAGTGTTTGACCTACTCTCAACATTTATTGTGTTTCCTGACAGTTTAAATAGTACTGCTGACAGTGGCTTTGCAACAAACAGTGTGAGTTCGCCTGCCCTATTTACCAACATAATCATTTTATTTCCCTGCTTTTATAATGCTATCAACTTGTTAATAAAGTTTGTTACAGTATATTTTATTTTTAACTGACTTTAATGTCTGTCTGTGTGGTTACTTTTAGTTCAGTTTTGTTGTTTTCTGATTTAATTTTTTGCTGATATGAAGCACTGCTGTTCCATTGGTTGTAAGAATGGGAAAGGCTATGCACACAGTTTCTATCACTTTCCTAAAGATAACCATCGGTGCAAGCAGTGGGCACGTGGTGTTAAATGTGCCTGCTAGGAACCAACTTGATCATAGTGTTTTATGTGCTGGTCACTTTACAGAAGCTCAATTTACAATTTCACAAACTCTTTTAGATACTATTGATTTTACTCTGTCAGTGTTGCTGAAACCAGATGCATGTCTCCCATCATTTTTTTACATTTATACAGGAGAATCCAAAATGCCTGAGTAATGTCATTCAGAAAAGAAAAAGGACTGAGGCAAGTGATAAATATGATAAGCCATATTACAACTGGCATATCTGAATTGCTGACTAATGCTAACAGTGTGTCTGTAAAAGTGTCTGAAAGAGACAGGTATTTATTTTACTGTTACGGGCAATGTAGTGTCTGTGTTTATGGGTTCATGATAGCGTTACAAATGTATGCACTGCTGTCTGCTTTTCCTGGTTAATATTACGTAGGTGTGTATGTTTGCAATATGTTATTATGTGCATGGATTTCTGTGACTGGTACTCTTACATGTATCTGTGTTGTTGCAGGGTACTTTTAGATGACTTTTCAAAACTAGTGGCTCACTACTCTTACGTCAGTGTGTATGGGTGAATGATGTGGTGATATGGGTGCATGGCAGTTATGCCTGGTTTATAGTGCACTGCTCAGTAATATATCTTTATGGATGAAGTATTCTATTATGGAGGAGTGTATGGGTGAAGGGCAATAGCACAAATGTGTGTAATGTTGCAGAACACTTATCTGCACTGATTTTTGTGCCCAGCGTTCTTCTGAATGTCTGCATGGGTGCATAGTACTATTATAGGGGTGTGCATGGGTGCAGGGCAATGGTACGAAAGTGCATATGTGTGCCGGGCACTTGTGTACTGTTATTTTAGTTCAGGTCATGGTTGCATATCTTTTTACTGATGCCGGGTACTGTTATGTGTGTCTATGGATGGAAGGCAATGGTACTAATGTGTGTATGGGCACAGCACACTTATGCCTGGTTACTGTAGTGCAGAAAACAGTAACATATCTTTGTATGACTGTGGATTACTGCTACATGACAGTGCATGGGTGGAAGGCCATGATATAACTGTGTATGTGTGCAGAACACTGTGACGTCTACGGATTTGTTAAAGTGCATTGATATGTATCTATATAAGGGTTTTTGGTAATGGTGTGTTATTGTGCATGACTTACAGGAAATATAGAAACATAGAACTTGACTAAGGGGAGACTGAATATCTACTCTGCCCTTGCTATACTAACTCACTCCATTGGCCTACCGTGTTGTTGAACTGTACCCCTTCCCCCCACTACCACACCTCAAACACTTACTGTCCCTCTTGGGGACTATAATTATTCTTGCTCTGTCCCAGTCCCATTAAAACCCTTGAAGGAAACTTGCATCCTACCAGCCTCCACTCATGCTGCTAGTGACTACATCCCTATTTTGCACAAATAGGGCATAACAGTTTACCTTCTTCATATCACAGAGAAACTTTTATGTTTCAATCATGTACCCACACTCCCTTCTGGATTTTAGTGAATAGATATTTAGAGCCATAGTCTGTCTAGGTGGCTCTGTGCGTGAAACGGGGTTACCAATGGATCCTAACGTTTGTAATGCAGTACATATGCAGGATTTTGAGTATAATACAGTCGTTGATATTGGCTTTTTAAGTAGCCTATATGGAGAGATACATAGGATAACATTAATGAAATCAGATGATTCCATATTAAAAAATGCACTTTCATTATTCAAAATGCATGAAAATTTGTGTACTAATTTGTTACATGGCTTCCCATGTGTGTGAAATAGTCTCTCAGTGTCATTTAACTAGACTTTTCTGGCAATAAAAACATTTTTGTAACTAATTCTGTGTCCTGCTCTCATTTATCACACTTCCTTATTGTGCTACCTTGATTCCCACCCACCTCCAAGGAGCCCTAAAGATGTGGTACTGCATGTAACCATTAATGTCCAATTGTGTTACCTCTGAACTTTTGTAATAATCTGCACTTTGATGCAATTTGTGTTGTATATTTGTCCCTAGGTTACATGCTGTATTTGTTTAGGGTACCACAGTGCATTGCCTTGTTTCTTTAAGTACACAGCATGATCACAAGCTGTCCCCTTTGCTCAACTGATCCTTTCCTGTCCCCCACCACCGGATGTTCACGCATGACAGCAGGGGTCCAGGGGAGCCACTTGTGAAAACATTTGAGCACTTATATCAGTGTGAGATTGTGACAGGCCATGGCAGGATTTAAAAGACAATTCCTTGCAATTTCTAGCCTTTTTCTGTGATTGACTGTCTTGTCCTGAAGAGCTCTTGTCCTCCTGTGTGACCCTCGTTACATCTCTCTCCTCACTGTAGCAGGTAAATACTGATCGTGCCTGCTGCCAAAAATACTGTTTTGTGGTTTGTTTCTTTACTAGTTTTGATAATGTAAACAAGTTGTTGGTGGGTAGGGTTCATTAATGGTGCAGATGGACCCACACCCACTGGATTTCCCTGTTTGCCTTCTTGATTTGGTGTATGGGGTGCCATTTTAATTAAAATGTGAATTTGGGACCTTAAACTTCTTTATGTCCCTGTTCACCATGAGATCTTTTTAAAGGAGCTGATAAGGAGGTTGCATAGATCAACTTTCTAAGTTACTATGCTTTATTTTAAATGCTCTTTTTATGTTGGGATTGTATTTTACATGCTGCTGTTACAGTCAATTTTGAGGAGGGATGGAGATTGTGTGGAGTGTTTGGGATTAGCGCACTGCACTATTTGGTCATTAGGGAGGGTTTTGTACCTGTACCTAATCCTTGGCTCTTTATTTTTGGGATACTGATATTTTTTTTTTGGTTTTTGGTTCCAATGCTTTATTTTAAATGTGCTTTTCATATGTTGGGATGGTATTTTACATACTGCTGTTGCAATGATTGTTTTTCTTGGTGGTTGTTAAAAAGATTGATTGCGACGTCTGATATTTATCGTGTTTTTTGGTATTAAAAAAAAACATATTTTCTGTATTTACCTGGGCACTACCAGTACAACCCACCAGCACTCCTGAATGTGTGCGTCTTCCTACTTAAGAGTTGCATGAGCACTGTACCTCAGTTACATCCCCCAAATGTGAAACACTGTCCCCCAGTATGTGGAACACTTCATCAAATATATTACTAAGAAGCTCAGACTACTGTTGAAATGTGTGCCTCTGTGTTCACAAAGTTCACAGTTAAATAAATAATATATCTTTCATATGAACTGCTATTCATTTTTGCTTTATAATGTTGTTGTTGAATGTTGGACAAACCCTCTCAATGTGTAACAAGGGGCTTTTGTGAATAAAATGAGGAACTGTTCCTCATGATGCTGTACAGCTGAGACGTGTGGCTTGATTAGATGTGCATGTTAGTTTGGGTGTGACCAAATTAGGCAACCACAAATTTCATTGTTTTTACCTTATTTGATTCTCCTTTGGGTCCCCACCTATTGGCATCTATCTTTCAGCTTCCCGCTCAGCCCCACACCCTGACATCAGGCAGCTAACCTCTTCTTCCCCCACAGTTTACCCTCCATGGCAAGGAGGTGAGGAGTCCCCCCTCCTCTCAAACTCACCTTGACTAGTATTCAGACTCTGTGGGGTGCCACTCAGAGTCATGGCCTGCGGCAGGTGGCTGTCATCATCCTGCTTGACCTGGGACCTCATTTTTCTTGTCCTGTGTTTCCTGTAGAGTGTAATGTTGCTAATGGTCAGTGAGTGTATTGCTTTGCCCATGGCACGCTGGCTGGTCACCGCTGGTAGTAGGTAAAGCATAAAATGCCTCAGCCCTCCATGCCACTGGGCTGGTGGCAACCACAAATTTAGATGAAGTGGTAGGTTTGCCTGGCACAATCTTGACGTTGGTTGGGATGGGCTGTCGCATTGCATAATGTGTTTGTTCCTGGCTTCTTTATTAGTGGGTACCACTTCTGTTTTGTCATTGTGCATCACAGGGTACCCACAGCATTTTTTGTTAATCTGGGTCCCAAACCATGTGGTCACCGATTATTTATTTATTTTTTCCGGGGGGGGGGTTCACTATTTGGTCTGTGTGTATCAGGTCTCATGATAGTTTTTGACTGAGTCCCTGTGGTATGTTTTATGGTGTGCCTCTGTTTTTGGTCAGCAGATGTCTGGAAGCACGCTTCCATTTTGTTTGCAGATGGCTAAATGCAGGCCTCCATTTTGCTTGCAGGTGGGTGTATGCTTCCTTTCCTTTTGTTTATAGACGGGTGGATGAGTGCCTTCATTTTGTTTGTAAATTTGTGTATGATTGCCTCCATTTTGATTTGCACATGAGTGGATGCATGCCCCCATTTTGTTTAGCTTATTTGTGTATGATTGCCTCCATTTTTGATTTTCAGATGGGTGTATGCATGCCTCCATTTTGTTTGCAGATTTGTGTATGATTGCCATCATTTTGATTTGCAGAGTGGATGCATGCCTCCATTTGTTTATAGACGGATGGTTGCATACCTTTATTTTGTCTGCAGCTGGGTACATGCATGGCTTCCTTTTGTTACCAGATGGGTGTATGCTTGCTGCCATTTTGTTGGCAGACCTGTGGATGCCTGGGTTCAGTATTTTACTTTTTTCTTTTTGGCAGATGGGATGATGCATGGCTCTTACGTTTATTATGTTTTTCTCCTTTTTGTCTTCACTTAAGAAGAGATTTAGTAATTTGAACCACTTTGTTAGTAAATTTGTGATTGTTTAAACATTGGATTAGGATTTTTGGTATTTGAAAACAAAAACATGAACAAAATGAATTTGTTTATTTGTTTTTTTAGCTTGGACACCACCACTATGGTAACCCTACCTGTGATTTTTTGTTTAAATGTCAAAATCACCAAACAACCCCAGATATGCACTTTTTGTATTCACACAGGTAGCTTGTACTGGGCTGGTGATGTTGGCAAAACCCATTTTGTGTGTGACTATGTCCACAACCCACCCCCAAAAACAAACAGTTATGCATATTACACATGTATTTGCTACACCATTACACAATTACCTGTTCATGCACAATTGAGTTGTACACCTAAGTAGGCAACAACTAATGTTGGTGGGGTGGCTGGTTTGTGTGCTGTGATTCAGATGGTGTTAGAGTGATGCTGCTGCATTAGCTAACTTGTCTGGCGCTGCCTGCAGTATTCTATTTTTTGCACATTTATTTATTTATTTATTTAGTTAAACATCAGTTTAGAAAGAATTTAAAGTGTTTATTATTATGCCTTTGCAGATTTCCTGGTTGCATCGCAGGGCAAACACAGCATGTTGTTAATCATAGCACAAAACCATATGGTCACTGTTTTGGAGAGGTAGAGCTTAATGTTAAAAAGCACTCTCCCCATGCTGCTTGTTGTGGTGCCCTAATTAGGGTACATTATTGTCTGGACCATATTGGTCAGCCATATCATACATATGTGTGTGGTAGATTTACAGAACTTTGCCTAACAAAAAAAAAAACTTACTGTAAGAACCAACTATACTGTTTTCTGCGAGTGTTGTCTGTCTTCAGTTTACAAGGCCGGTCCATTATTCAGGTGATATGGACTGCTGAGGCCCTGATTAGAATGCATACTTTAATGATGAACTTCTTTGAAAGATTCAATCAGGTATTTAACTGCATGCCTCCATACTGTCTGCAAATGGGTGGTGGCATGCCTCCATGTTGTCTACAGATGGGTGGTGGGATGCCTCCATGTTGTCTACAGATGGGTGGTGATGTGCCTCCATGTTGTCCACAGATGGGTGGTGGTGTGCTTCCATGTTGTCTATAAATGAGTGGTGGCATGCCTCCATGTTCTGTGCAGACAGGTAGTGGTGTGCCTGTGGTGCTTTAATGTCCCCTGTTACATGTGCAGCCCTGCTTTAATGTCCCCAGTTACACATGCAGCCCTGCCTTTATGTCCCCAGTTACATGTGCAGTCCTACTTTTATGTCCCCTGTTACACGTGCAACTTTGTGGAGGCTTCTTCTCAGACCCCAAAATTGGAGTTATCCCACACTACACTACATTTTTATAAAGTGAGTCAAAGCATTAAGAAATGCTTATAATAATTGTTATAGAAACATAGAAACATAGATTTTGACGGCAGATAAGGACCGCTTGGCCCACCCAGTCTGCCCATTTCCCTACCTATTGGATAAGCTGCAGATCCTAGTTAACCAGCAGCCTACTTCTTCCACCCCACCCCTAGAATTGCCTTATGACTGTCCCATGCATGCTTGAATTCCACCACTGTTTTTGACTCACAACCTTCCTCGAAGGCCATTCCATGCATCCACAACCCTCTCTGGAAAAATACTTCCTTAAATTACCTCTGAGCCGCCTCTTCTATCTTCAAATTGTGCCCCTTGTTCTTGCATGACTCTTTTTGAAAGATGCTACTCTCTTGGACTTGTTGATTCCCTTGAGATACTTGAAAGTTTCTATCATGTCCCTCTCTCTCCTTTCCTCGAGGCTATACATATTCAGCCCTTAAGTCTCTTCATATGTCTTCTGGTGCAGGCCCTGCACCATTTTAGTTGCCCTCCTCTGGACAGCCTCCATCCTGTCTATATCCTTGTGGAGATTGGGTCTCCAGAACTGCACACAGTACTCAGATGGGGTCTCACCAACTGTCTGTACAGAGGATAATAACTTCCTGTTTTCTGTTGGTGATGCTCTCCCTATGCATCCCAGTATCCCCAGCCCTCCTTGCTGCCCTCTCACATTGTTTGCCCACCTTAGTTCATCTGATATGACTACCCCCAGGTCCCTTTCCATTTTGTTGTTGTTAGTATCTCACCCCATTGTGTACTCTTCCCTGGTTTTTGTTTCCGAGTGCATTACCTTCTTCTAGCATTGAATCTAAGCTGCCATACATTTGACCATTCCTCTAACCTTGCCAAGTCCTTCTCATCCTTTCCACCCCACCTTGTGCATCAACTCTGTTGCAGATCTTTGTGTCATCTGCAAAGAGACATACTTTTCCTTCCAGTCCCTCTGCAATGTCGCTTATAAAGACATTGAAGAGGACTGGTCCTAATACTGAACCCTGTGGTACCCCATTAGTAACCCCCCTTTCTTCAGAGTGGACTCCATTTACTATTACTCTCTGTGTCCTATTCTCCAGCAAATTCTTTACCCAGGCTGTCATCTAGGGACCCACTCCCAGGCTGGCTAACTTGTATATTAATCTTTTGTGTTGGACTGTGTCAAATGCCTTGCTAAAGTCTAGGTAGGCCATGTCCACAGCCCCTCCCTGATCTACTACTTTGGTCTCCCAGTCAAAGAAATCTATCAGATTCATCTGGCATGTCCTTCCCACTGTGAATCCATGCTGCCTTGGGTCCTGAGCCCCTCTGGCCTCTAGATACTCAACAATTCTTTCCTTCAGAAGTGATTCCATCATTTTCCCTACCACTGAGGTTAAACTATCAGGTCTGTAGTTTTCTGCTTCTGCCTTGCTCCCACTTTTGTGAAGGGGAATTTGCCCTTCTCCAGTCCTCGAGTACCACCCCATCCTCCCATGATTTGTTAAAGAGGGTAGTCAGTGGTGTCACTAGTTCTACCCTTAGTTCTTTTAGAGTTCTGGGATGAACCCATCAGGCCCCATTGCTTTGTCCACCTTCAGTTTTAAGAGTTCTTTCAGAACCCTTTCTTCTGTAAATGGCTGGTATCAACTTCTGTATCCAGAGTGTTTCTACTGTTTGTTTTAGGCACCTCCCCACTTCCTTTGTAAATACTGAGCAAAATATTTGTTTAGTATCTCTGCCTTTTCACAGTCACCCTCTGCCCACCCTCCTCCTCTTTATTAAGCCTCACTAGCCCTCCCTTGGTCTTCCTTGCTCCCTGATGTACCTATAAAGGTTTTATCTCCCTTCTTAACAGAGTTGGCTGTCTTTTCCTCAGTTTGGGCATTTGCTGTTCTGACTGCCTTCCCTGCTTCCTTTTGCTTTAACTGATACAGTTCCCTGTCCTGCTCCTTCTGTGATTCCTTGTACTTCCTGAATGCTTTTTTTCTCTTGAACCTTCACTGCCACTTCCTTTGAGAACCATAGTGGTTCTTACATCATTTTGTTTTGTTAATTTGCTTACACAAAGGCTTGTTACCTCTGTGATGGCAGTTTTATTATTTCTCATTGTTCTTCCACCCCTCCTTCCTGCCCATTTGCTAGTGCATTCCTAGGCACTCACCTATTTTTGGCAAAGTCAGCCCTCCTAAAGTCCAGTACTTTGCCTTTGTATGGCTTGACTCTATTGCTGTGTTTATTGTGAACCATACTGTTCGATGGTCGCTAGTTCCCAGATGGCTACCCACTTCTACATCTGTGATCCTCTCTTCATCTCCATTTGAGAGAACCAGGTCTAAGATTGCTCCCTCTCGAGTGGGCTCCAATACTAGTTGTCTAAGGCATGCCCCTTGTAGGGCATCTAGAATAACCCCACTCTTAGAAGTGGCTGCTGCAACTGCACTCCAGTTAACATCTGGCATATTCAGATCGCCCATCAACAATATCTCCCCTTTTTCAGCCATACTAAGTATACTTTCTATCATTTCCTTGTCCATTTCCTCCCCGAGAAGGGGTCTGTATACACCGCTGTCGCGGATTGTGGTGCCTTGTTGGTCTCCAAATTTACCCACAGTGCTTCTTCTCCTGTTTTCCTTTTGTTCCATTGCCTTGATTCCTTCCTTATGTAAAGAGCTACTCCACCTCCTCTTTTACCCTCCCTGTCCCTCCTGTAGATAATGTATCCTGGTATGTTTATGTCCAAGTCATGGTTTTGTGTGTACCATGTTTCTGTGACTGCCACGATATCCAGATGTTCCTCCTCCATCAAGGCCACTAATTCAGGAAGCTTGTTACTCAGACTACTGGCATTGGTACTCATTGGTCTCCATTTTTTGATGGCTTTACCTTCTTTTGCAGCATCCCCCACTGACCTGTCCACCTCGGTCTTTTTCTCCTTTAGTACCCTGTTTTGTAGGGAGAGGCTGGGATTTTCCTGCTGTTTATCAGTGCCTCCCCCCTTGACTAGTTTAAAAGCTTGCCAATGAAGCATTTAAACCGATTGCTCAAAAGACTTGTTCCCTTCCTGGACAGATGCAGACCATCCTGCCAGTATAGGCTGGTGTCCCTCAAGGTGGAACCCCAGTCCCCAATGAAGCCAAACCCCTGTGCCCCACACCATTTTTCAACCATTCATTAAACTGCATGGTGCAAAGTACCCTGCGCCTCACTCATGCCATTGACAGGCAGCACCTCAGAAGGGATTGTGTGTGCTACTTGTCTAGGCCCTCCCAATTCTACAAAGTCCTTCTGCACTGCTCTAATCTCATGATTAGCCAAGTCATTTGTCCCTAGGTGGACAATGACGTCCAGCCTCAGATTCCGTGCAGCTGTTCTCATGATTCTGAGGATGCACTTCCTGTCTCTCCAAGCCATGACACCAGGCAGGCACCTTACTCAAGTTTTTCCTTGCTCCCCCAGTTCTATCCCCTAATAATTGAGTCCCCCACTAGGAGCTGCTTCCTTTCCTTGTGGTGTCCTCTGCCTCCTTCCTGTGGGCCTCCTTGTGACAGTTGTCCTCAGCCTCCTTAATCTCCTCTGCAGGTGCATCCATAGGAAGCTATGCTCCCCAGAATGGTATGGATTGTGGTGTGGAACAACTGACTGGGTGTCCTCTGCTCCATCCTCACCCTCCTGAGATCACTGTGGTCCAACTGCTGTGCTTTCTTGCAACCTCTGAGGTAGTGGTGGTGGCTCTGGTGCTCCCTGGATGGGGAGGTTCCTTCCTACCATCCAGTGTGGCCTGGGGAAGGTCCCTTGCTACTGTCCAGTGTGGCTTGAAGACGGGCAACTTCCTCCCTCAGGGCAGAGAGTTGTCTGCAAATAGGGCAGCATCTCAGCCTCCAGAAAGACTCCCAGAAGACTGCTGCCCCACAGCCATTACATTGCACTACTCCCCACATTTTTTGTGTGTGTGTGTGATTGGTTTGTAATATAGAAATATATATGTATTTATATTATACAATGTGTATGCTTATATTGTCAGTGCAGTATGCTAGAGAGGACATGACAGTGATATGCACTTGCACTCTTGAGGAAATGATGTCAGAACCCCAGGTATAAAGGAACTATTTCCAGGGGTGGGTGGGTGGGGTGAAAGGTGTGAAGGGGTTATATTATGGAGTTTAAAAAATGACACTAATGTCACACTTTGGTAGACCTTTTTTATGCATAGACTCAGGTCTTTCCTCAGGTGAGGACTCCAGAACTGGTCGTAGCACTCCAGGTGAAGCCTCACTAGGATCTGTGCAGTGACAGAATCACCTTGCTTTGCCTACTGTGAAAACCATTACATATAAAACCCATTGTTTTCATTGCCTTTTTGTATGCTTAATTGCAATGAATTGTTTGCTGAAGGGAGTCACTTACTATGGCACACATATCTCTATCCTCTATGGAAGTGGGCAGTTTAATTCCTACCATCAAGTATTCTGTGCATGGATTCTGCCTACCAAAGTGCACTTGTGCTCACAAATGGGGAGCATGTACAGGAAATAATGGTGAGAGAGCCATTGGGTGGGAGTGACCAGTGCACAGTATGGTTCCAGTTAGATATTGGCAGGGAAAGCATCCCAATTAACATCAAAATCTTGGATTTTAGAAGGGCGGACTTCAGGAAATTGGGTGAAGTACTAAAGAGGCACCTGGCAGATGTCAGACCAGATATGAGGGTGGACCGAAGGTGGCTCATCATTAAGGAAGGAATACTGGTTGCCACACAGCAGTGTGTTAGGCACAGGGGTAAGAACACAAGGGCCAAAGTGCCTCACTGCTTCAGTTCTGGGGTTGCCCAGGTAGTAAGAGAAAAGAGTCTGGCCTATAGAAAATTCAGGAAGACCAAGAGAGAGGTAGATAGGGAAAATTATTTAAGATTGGCCAGTGAGGCAAGTAAGGAAGTCCAGTGAGCTAAAGCACAGAAGCAGCTGCAGGTAGCCAAAGGAATTAAGAAGGGATTGTTAGGCCTAAGGAAAGGGAGGAGTGGGTGGAGGATAATGGGTGGACATACTGCCAGTAACCGAGACTTGGACATCACTACACCATGACTGGGATCTTGTGATCCCTGAATATAAACTATGCAAAAGGGACAGGGTAGTCAGGAAGAGGGGAGGGATGGCAGTTTATATCAAGGAGGGAATAACTCACATGAGGGAGGATTCAGAGGAAGGGGAGGTGGCAGTATCATGGGTTCAATTACAGTCCAATACAGGGAGAAATGTGAGGTTGGTGGTGGTGTACAGACCACCCAATCAGGATGAAGATAGGGACAGAGAACTGAGTTCACAAATATTGGAAGCTGTGGGGTAGGAGAGGTGGTAATTGGGGGGGATTTCAACCTGCACAAGGTGGACTGGAGAATATCATCAACAACAACATGTGCTAGGAGTCAGGTGATCCTGAAAGGACTGCAGAGTGGGTTCCTAAGTGTGGGTGTCACAGAACCAGCAAGAGCAGAGGTAATGCTTGATCTTGTGCTCACAAATAGGAAGCATGTACAGGAAATAACAGCCAGGGAGCCATTGGGTGGGATTGGCCATTGCACAGCGTGATTCAAGTTAGATATGGGAAGGGAAAGCATCCTGACTAAAACCAAAATCTTGGATTTTAGAAGGTCTGTCTTCAGGAATATGGGTGAAGTACTATGTAGCCTCCTGGTGGGCATCAGAGCAGATATGGGGTGGACAAAAGGTTTTTCCTCATTAAGAAAGGAATACTGGTTGCTACAGAGGAGTGTGTTAGACTCAGGGATAAAAACACAAGGGCCAAAGTGCCCAACTGGTTCAGTTATGGGATTGCAAAGGCAGCAACAGAAAAGAAACTGGCCTATAGAAAATTCAGGAAGACCAAGACAGAGGTGGATAGGGGAAAATTACCTAAGGTTGGCTAGTGAGGCAAGTAAGGAAGTTTTGCAAGCTAATGCACAGAAAGAGCTGCAGACAGCTGATGGAATTAAGAAGGGGGAGAAATCTTTCTTTCATTATATAAGTGAAAAAAGAGACAAGAGGGAAGGAATTGTTAGGCTTAAGAAAGGGAAGGAATGGGTGGAGTATAATGGTGGAAAAGTAGAGATACTAAATGAATACTTCTGTTCCATCTTCACCAGGGAGAAGGATGAACCAGTGCCTTCAGGAGGTCAAAGAAGAGCATGGGGAGAAGTAAACATAGATGTAGTGATAGAGGAGCATAGAATTAGGGACATGCTGCTAGCATTAAGGTGGACAAATCACCAGGCCTGGGCAGAGTACATCCAAGAGTACTAAAGGAACTGGTCAAGGAGCTGGCAGGGCCACTGACAGACCTATTTAATAGTTCATTAGAGTCAAGCATGGTACAGCAGGATTGGAGAACAGAACATGTGGTGCTCCTTCACATAAGCAGTTCAAAGAATGACCCAAGGAATTACAGACCAGTCAGTCTGACCTCAATTGTGGGCAAGCTCATGGGGACCATACTGAAGGAAAGATTGGTGTAATATCTAAAGGAGAATGGTCTCCAGGATTTGAGGCAGCATGAGCCCATGGGGGGGTTGTAAAACAAATCTGATTGACTTCTTTGAATGTGTCACTAAGACAGTAGACAGTGGCCTAGTGGTAGACATCCTCTATCTGGATTTCAGCAAGGCCTTTGACTCTGTGCCCCACAAAAGGTTGATCAGGAAGTTGGTGTATCTTGGGGTTGGGGATAAGGTGGCCAGATGGGTGGAAAACTGGCTGAGGGACAGAACCCAAAGGGTGGTTGCGGGAGAAGAGTTATCTGGCACCAGAAAGGTCACCAGTGGAGAACCACAGAGCTCAGTGCTGGGGTCGGCATTGTTCAATGTCTTCATCAATTTCATTGAGGGTGGTATAAAGGGCAAAATGTGCCTATTCACTGACGACACCAAGCTCAGTGGGAGAGTGGACACAACTGAAGGGATACAGGACCTACATAATGACCTGGAAAAGCTATGGAGTTGGTCCAGGATCTGTCAGCTTGGCTTCAATGCCAAGAAATGCAAAGTTATACATATTGGAACCAAGAATCCCCAGAGTACTACCTGGGTGGAGTCCTGGTATCTGCATCTAAGGAGGAGAGGGACCTGGGAGTGGTGATCACTGGTGAATTGAAGCACTCCACACAGTGCAATAAAGCAGCAGCAAGGGCAAACAAAATGCTGGGATGCAAATCTAGGGGGGTGAGTAGTAGGAGAGAGGAGGTAAACTGCTCTTGTACAGGTCACTGGTAAGGCCACATCTAGATCATGGAGTTCAGTACTGGTGCCCACACCTCAAAAAGGACAACCTGCTAGAGAAGGTACAGAGGAGGGCTACAAAAATGACAGCGGGTCAGCAGGGCAAGGTATATGAGGAGAGGTTGAGGGCACTGAAGATGTACTCAATGGAGGACAGGATAGAGACAGAGAGGGGACACGGTTGGGACTTGAAGTACTTTAAAGGTATAAATATGGTGGATAAGGAGGATCTCTTTTAATTGAGTGGCAACCATAACACAAGAGGGCACAGTCTTAAGATGGAGGGTGGGAGGTTTAAGAGGGTGGTCAGGAAGAACTTCTTCACAGAGCAGACACTTTGAATGTACTGACAGAAGAGGAGATCTCATTGAACACAGTGGGCAGCTTCAAGAGAGGCTGGGATAGGCACAGGGGGAATTAAGGATCATGGGTAGGGAGGATGGGAGGAGTGGGGAGGGGCATGGACAGTAGCTCAAGGTCTGGACCCTGCAATATGAGCAGACTAGATAGACCAAATGGTGCTCCTTCACATAAGCAGTCCAAAGAATGATACCCCAAGATACTTCTGCTGGCTTCTTAGTATGTCAGTATGACTCCTACTGCACTTCCAAAGAGCCTCATTTTTTTTCTCTCTGAGCGGACACATTAGAAGTAATGCCAAACAAATATAAATATCTCAGAAAGTATACAAGTTATACATATACCACAAGCATGTATGTTGTTCAGGAAAAAATACCTTTCAAATGAGGGTAATCACTAAACTGAATTCATTAAATTTTTAAAAATATGGCCATCCAAAAGGGGAAAATAATGAAGAAAAATGAAAATTCAAGTAATTAGATGCTCATATTTTAAAAAAATATAATTAGTGCAGCTTAGTGAATAGGTTCATTGGAAAGGTCTTTTTGTCCTGAACAACTTTCATTCTAGTTTTGTAGTGTAACTTAAATACTTTCTGAGAAAATTCATTTGTCCTGCATGACTCCTACTGTGCTGGCTCAGAGAAAAAAAATGTGGCTGTTTGGTAAGAAATTGGTTAGGAGATAGCTGACAGAGGCTGATAGTAAATGGAGATCACTCCAAGGAAGGGAGGGTGATGGGGAGTGCCTCAGGGATCAGTGCTGACCCAATCCTCTTTAATGTCTTTATAAGTGAAATTGCAAAGAAGCAGGAAGTGAAGGTTTGATTCTGCACGATGATACCAAGATCAGCAGCAGGATGGAAAAGTATAAGCAGAGACCTTAGAAGACAAACAGTGGTCGGGAGTATGGCAGCTAGGTTTTAACACAAAAATGTAAAATAATGCGCTTGGGGCACAGAAATCCAGGGACTGAGTACAAAATGGGTGGAGTGGTATTGACAACATTAAGAAAGCACACGTTGAAAAAAAACAAGCTTTTACATACAGGCCTGGATATTCAATGCAACCCCACATTGCGCCTCAGTGGGATATTGAAAAGGCTGGCTGGTGCAGAGCAAATCCTGATGCACCGGGTTGCAATGTTAATGTATGCAGCACAGATACAGGGGGTGTGCACATGCACATGCGGCACATCCCGATATTCATCCTGGGATGTGCGGAGCATATGTTGGCATGACCCTGCATTGCACCACATAGGTGGGCTCAAAGTTGAGCCCGTGAATTGGTGGAAAAACTCCTGGCCATCCACAAGTAGGCTGCTGTATTGCAGGGTGCAACACAGCAGCCACCAGCCATGGGTGGCCACCCGCCCACTCAGAACACTGTCCACAAGCACCCACATCTCCCTGGTGGTCTAGTGGTACCCCCCCTCCTCACCCCAATCACCGGTAAATGTAGTTAAAATCATTCCCTGGTAGTCTAGTGGTACCCCCCCGAGCCCTGATCACGTGAATTAGCACCATCATTTCTTGGTCATCTGGTGGCACCCACCACCACAGAGAACCCCTTGCCCACCCTCCCCTCCATCATTGGCGGGTGGCAGCAACCCTGCCCGCACCACCTGTACCACAGATGACAGGTACAGTATGGGTTGTAAGCCCATTGGTCCACAGTGTAGACCAATGGGCTCAGAAACTATACTGTACTAGACAGTCCAAATATATGAATGACTTCATTCACATATTTGGGACTGTCTAAGCTAATATGCCTGCAACCCCATACTGTACCTATCATTCAGCTGGTGGCCGAGGCGGTATGCGGGTGGGTTGCAGCCTGCCCATATGATGGGGAGCGGGTGGGCACCAGGCATGGGAGGGGGTGCCACTGGATCAGCAGGGAATTATGGTATGGCAAATTACAGCATCTGGGGTTCAGGGCGGGGCATACCACTAGACTACCAGGGAATGGTTTTAACTACATTTACCAATGATCGAGGTAACGGGAAGGAGGGGGTACCACTAGACTACCAGGGATGTGTTCTACGGTGATTAACTGTGATCATGGCTATGGGGCGGGGGATGCCCTGGGACCCCCACTGTGCACACATCATTCTGTGCAGGGCGCCAGGCACAGTTCGCTGGGCTGCCATGCTCAAGGCATGCAAATGGGGCCATAATGACATGCAAATGGCTCCATTTGTACCTTGCATATATTATGTCCTCATTTGCATGCCCTCTGCTGAATATAGCAGAAGATGCACCCAGCACAACTGTGTTTGTGCTGGATCATCCCCAGTGACCCCTATTTGTGGCTTGCACTGGCACTGTCATGCCATATTCAACGGTGATGTACCATGGTGCATTACCATTGAATATCACCTGGTCCTGGCCCAGGTGCATCCCAGTTGTGCTGTACCCATGCTTGCACTACTGCCAGGTGAAGTCTGAATATCCACGCCACAGTTGATTACCATTTAACAATACAGTATTAGGCATCTATGGCTGGCACTGTACATCTGATGCAAACCCATAATCATATTCCTTGCTTGAAGTAAAAAGGGGGGTGGGGGTGGAGGCCATAACTGACTCCTTGTTTTTATATTAAAGGGGTCAGATTTTTAACAACAAAAACAAGGAAAGGGGTCATTTCTAAAATGTGCATATGAGCATGGGTACCACTTTTATTCAGACAGTGCCACCACTGGCAGCTACCACTTCAAGACTGCTATTACCCCCACCTACTACAATCAGGGGAAAGCCAGAAGTAATCTAATAGTACTAAGATCAATGTGGTTAAGGCACATTTATCAGAAATTACTGCTTAGAAAAGAATGAGCAAGTGACTGTGATGACAAGCAAGTCCTAGACCAGTTCTTTAGTTTATTAATAGTCTCCTTCCGAGTCTGATTTTTATGGCTGCATGGGCCAAGCTCCACAGATATTATGCCATCATCAGATTTGTATATGTGCACTTTGGAATCACGTGACCAGGCTGCCGTCTGATGTGCTGCCTCAGTGCTCTGGCATAATTTCCAATGATTATGTTTATGCAGCCCTTCCCCTCTGTGGTCTGCATAAATACCTCCCTTTCCAGTGCACTACTTCTCCTTTCCGCAACTGCAGAAGTGGCAACCCCTGTGGACAACATGGCAGCACTGACTTAAACTGCACATGCATGAGTAAAGTGCATAAGCAGTCATGTCAGTGCCACCATGTTGCACATGGCTGACTCCTGGGCAAACTGCATGAGTATCACGCATGTGCAGTACTGTAATTGCTGCAGTACTAGTTATGGCTGACTCCAGTGTGGCAAGAGCACTGCACATACTTTTCAACACTCTTGCCACTCCAAACAGCTCTCCACAGCCAATATCAGCTCTGACCAGAACTTGTTTAGAAAAGCTGAGGGGGTTGCACTGTGCTCTAGAGGCATCCCAGTTGGGAACTAACCAAACACAGAGCTAATCGAACATAGAAAACTCTGGAAGCATCCAGACAGGAAAGACTCTTAAAACATCCAGGCAGGAAGCTAATCAAAGACAGCTGCAGTCAATGTTTATTAGGGGCAGTGTATAAAATACACCTAGGCAACACGAGAGTGAGTGAGAGAAAAAGCTGGAAGCTGTGCTGCAAGTGGCACGTTCAAGCTACAGAATAGTTTGTAAAGGAATATGAAGTCCATAAGTGGAATTTGTTATGCTACCTGGAGGCTGGGACCCTGAGTAGCTGGTGACCAGAGGTAGTGAGGAAATTGCTGTGTTTAGTTAGAATGTCAGACAAGAGTAGTTTTTTTTCTGTGTTGTTAAAGAGTCTGCAGCCTCAGTTAGTTGGAAGCAACACTGCCTTAAATAAACTGCATTGTTACAGGGACATTTGAGGGGGAAGCTGCTGCTGTTGTGTATGACCAGAATGTGAACATCACTCTGATGGCTGAGGTAACTTTCAAGCTTAAGGCTGTAAATGTGTTTTAAAATACCATAATGCCTCTTTAGCAGTCTTTCCAGAATTTCTTGTGCTTTTGGTGTTCTGGTACTGCTGGTGTTGTGTCTTTTGCCCCTCTAGGAAGAAGGCACACCAAACGGTGGTTGTGGAGCAGGACAGGCATGCTGGGAGGAGGAGACCTTCACAAGGGTTGTAAATTCCATACAGACCTGCATAAAGATCACCAGTGAGATGCTACAAGCAGCTAAAAAAGACGGAAGAAAGCCAGAAATGCCACACAGTAAAGACTGATGGACCAAACCCTCAGACTTAATTAGCATTTTCTGCTTCTTGGGGTATTTTTTGTGTGTTCTTTAATGGTTTCTGATTTGTCTTGAGCGCTTTTAGATTTTTTTTATCTGGGTTGGGTCCTGAGAGTGGAAAGGTTACGTCTTGATTGAGATTGTTTAATTAGTGATATGATTGAACTTTCCCTGTCATTCTTGCTCCTTGTTATTTGGAATTTTATTTAAGTCATTGGAAGTTCTCTTTTCCAAAAAACACAATTTTGTTTTTGAGCTAAAGCAAACCACATAGCTTCCATACCATTTAAAAGGCATGCCCTGGTGTCCTCTCACTTCATTCACTAGTTATAATTAGGGTTCTTGGTTTTCAGTTTTAACTGATTTTAACCGATAAAACACCACTGAGGTAAAAATTTCAGAAGTGGGTTTTAACCAGTAATAACCAAAAATGAGTGTTTTCCTGATACTGTCCTTGGTGCTGAACAAGCAGCACAAAGTGAGCATGCACAACAAACAGGTGGATTTGGTGAACATTGAATAAAATAAACACTGCTTAATCATGGAATTTGGTGTCAAAGGTCTTATTTATAAATGTATTTCACCGAAAATCACTGGTTTGATGTGGTCCCCAAAGTCTTGAAAAAGTATCAAAAATAAACATCAAAAACTGGGAACCCTAGTTGTAATGTAGTGAGAGGGGTTGCCCAGAAGAGCAAGAGATGGTCCACTGGCTCTACAGGAAGCTTTTTTTTTAAACCGCACTTCATTTCAGGATAAGTGAAGTGCCCAGCGGTTAGTTGTTGGTTTCAATTGTGCTTAACTGGTTTCAGTGACGTTTGGGCCCCCAGATATGATTACTTCATTGAACTGATATTGGGCAGTTTCCCTTCTCTCTCTATTTTGTATTTAGAAAGAATGATACCTGGCAGGTAAATGACTTAAATGATTTAAACATTAAGAGTGTATACACTAATTTAAAACTGATGAAATATTGAATACTGCACATAATTCATCATATTTTTTTAAATTACTGAACTGATGAAATTGCCATATCAACACCCTTGTAGTAGTTAATGAAGATGTTTGAGCTTTATATACTTTTTAGGAAAAATAGGCCTACTAGTTTAGTTATATTAACTTATTTGTGGTAGTAATGTATTAATGTATTTATTTTAGATCCATACATCTGTAAATCAGACTTAAATATATTGAGATAACTCCTGCCAAAGGGGAAATAATAACCAAGAAAATGTTATATCCATCCATGACAAAGGCTGCTTAACTCATAAATGTACAGTTGGTAGAACATGAAAGAGACTCCTCAAGTGGCCTCAAGTGAAGTACGCATCCTGTTAGCTTCAGAGTTTTTTCTTTTACCTGGGAGTGTGGGACAGACTGGGAACTCTCTGATTCCTCAACATAACAGCTAAGTTTCTCTGGAACTCCAAATAGAAGTAAAGATACAATTCATTACTAGAGGTGCATTAGCCCTAGACTGAGACTGGGAAGAAAAAACAGCTCCTGAAATTGGATTTTGCTTGGACTCTGTCTCTTATCCATTATATTAATAGATACTTTTGGTCTATGTTTTAGCTGTGCACAGGGAACACTGTTTTGTGTATTATTACATTTATTTAAAGAGCTACTGACACCTCAAAGAAAACTTTAAAAAACATAATAATTAGGTACAGTTCACCTTGCATTCCACATATATTCTATGTAGTTCTCTTTCACATTATTTATTACTGAGTAGATCTGAATGACTACCTGATCTCTATCCCTTAGAGTTCCCTTAGAGTTCATCTGCCTCTAGAGCTTACTCCCTTCTTCAAGTCATAATCCTCTGTTGTGACATCACAATCTGTTGCGGTGAGAGTAACTGTGATGTTACAAGCAGTACATTATAATCTCAGGTAGGGAGAAAGCAACAGGGGTAGCTGAACTCTTCAGGAAAAAAGATTGTTTTAATGCAAATGACTAAAGTAATAAATAGTGGGGAGGAAGCATGCAGAACTAACATAAAAAACAAGCTGAACTCTGTCTAAATATTATATTTTGTTAAAGTTGTTCTGAAGGTGTCAGGAGCTATTTAATAATAGTTCCTGACTTTAAATAGAGTTTGGACAAATTTTAGGCTTGTAATTGCTAAGAGAAGGGTTAAGTGTTTATACTTATAATTGTATAGTAGGCTGTGTCTCTTAAGAGTAACTAAATTGAGATACAGAGCAAATTTAAGCAGTCAATTTTAAGAACACCAGAAGTAGGAACATTATAGAGAGAATGATGGATAAGGAAAATAATGAAAGTATTTTTCAAGGGAAGTTAAATACAACTACATCTACTCCAGTAGAGAATAAGAAGTCATTAAGCTATGCTGTAGTATTAAAAGCAAATGTTAATAGAGGAAATACTGGTAGTTTCAGAATAACTACCCTTGAAAAGGGAGCTACCACTCCAAATGATTTATTTGAATTGAATAAGGAGAAAGAAAATAAAAGTAAGGAAATGATGGTCATCTCAGAAGGTGGTTGAAATCAGGATAGACAACAACTACAACTGAAAGATGGGAAAGTGACACAAGGACATGAAATAAAAAATCTAAGCAAAAGAAGAAAAATAATGAGAAAAAAAACAAACAGATTTAGAACGAAGTCAGAAAGAAATGATAATAGATTTCTTCTTGCCTATTACTAATAAAAGAAATAAGTCTAATATAGAGGATTTGGAGGCGATAAGTGGAGGTAGGTTGCCAGATTCTTTGAATCACGCTAATGAACAGACAGACAGAAATAATTAATACCACTGAACAGCTGGGGCAGGAAACACAGGCAACTAAACTGGAACTATTCAGTCCCCTGAATTTGACAATCAACTCTAATGAGCCACTGGCTGAGACTCCAAAAAAGAACTTTTTGTAAACAGTAGCATCATTTGCATTATCAGGCTCTCCAAATACAGTTTTTGAGCAATTAGATAAGGAGGTAGAACAAATTGAATTATACCCATGTTTTCTGGATCAGTGCCTAACAACTTAACAAAATATACTTTGAAAGCTCCAGCCTTTTGGTAATAGCCAACATAGTACTTCTAAAAGCTCACAATGATATACGAAATAGATGGGACGATTTACAAGAACTGTGCAGGAATAAATTGGAAAACTAAGTAAGAAAATAGAGATTATTGAACATCATATGGAGAATCATAAAATGTCATTTGCTACAATTATTTCCTTATCCCCCAGGAAGAAATACTAATAAGGGGACAACAAAAGGGCCAATGCAAGGGGAAAAAAAGATTTAAAAAAATATATAAAACAGAAGGAGCTGCTCAAAATATCAACAAGCATACAAGAAAATATTAGTATCCCCATTTCACCAGAAATCATTGTCAAGAAAAATGGAATTAATAGTGAAGAAACAAAGTCTAAAAATTATTTCTTAAATAATGGGGAATATAAGAAAATCACTCCTCTGGACATGCAGGAAAAAGGTGTATTCTATAGCTGATTTCAGAAAAAAAAAACAGGAGGAATCAGTATAGAAATATCCAATATAAACTCTGGATAGCAAGATGTATTAAAGTTAAAAGGAAATGAGACAATCATAAAAATCTTAGGCATTTGTTTAAAGCACAAGGAGACTATAGCTTCTTTAAAGGAACTAATTATGCATCTTTTTCAAGCAGAATTGGAGATGCCTAATGCTAAGAAAAGCACCTTAGCAGTATTTAGAGATATGAATGATAATTCTCATCCAGTATATGTTATGGCTTCAGATATAGAGTATGCTAAGAAAATACAGTTTAAACAAATAAGACTGAATTTTCTTGATTTGAAATGGCCTCCTCTAATATGGAAAACAGATACAACTGTGTCCAAAATAGAACAAACAATGAGTTTGTTTTAATTTGACATATTTCAATCTACTCCTACTACTCTAAAATGGGATTTCACACAATTCCCATTTCTAGGCGAGAAAACAAAGGACAATAATTATAAAGTGTTTTCAGTATTTGGTATTAAGAGGAATTGTAGAGAAAATGAAACAATACTAACAGTGTTTGTCATGGCACTTTCATCTAGTGTATTATATATGAATCTTAATAGCAATGATTTTGACCATATTGAATGGGTGCATCAAAAAATGTAGGGGAACAAGCTGATATTTATATAAAATTTTCTGAATAGCTCAATAGATTCTAGAAAAGGCTCACTAAACTTGACTCTGTGAATATATTTATAGTGAATATGAATATCTAAGAGCTACTACAGTTTCTTTGACAATTTCCCATTACAGTTTAACTAAATAAAGATACTGAGGATTTAATAGCCCATATTAAAATAGGATTTTGAAACAAGCAGAAGCAAATTTCTTATGCTGGAATGTAGCTGGTTTGGCATCTAAAATAGTAGACCCTGACTGGAATCTTTTTATTGTTACATTTGATGTTATAGCCTTCCAAGAAATATGGGCACAGGATGTGATCAATGCACACGATTTTAATGCTATACAGTATATGCACCAACAATCAAACCAAAGAAGAGCACTAGGGGGTAGCTATTTATTTTAAAATCAGAAAGTGGATTAAAGAATTAGATACAATAAAAATGGGGGAACTATATTACTGTTGTTCTTTAATGGAACACTCAGGGTGGGATATTCAGACTGCACCAGGAAGGGGCGCAAGCCTGGGCACAGCACAACTGGGTTGAGCCAGGGCATAATACAGGTGATATTCAACGGTGCTGCACCATGGCTCAGCACCATTGAATATGGCACTGGGGCACCTGCACTGTGCACAGCGCAGTGGCACTACACCAGTGCAAGTGGCAGATGAGGAGCAGGGGGATGTGCCAGCACAACTGTGGGTGCACTAAGTGCAGCAACCATGATATTCAGTGCTGGGCATGCAGACGAGACCATTATGCAGGCAAGGCACAAATGCGGCCATTTGTATGTCATTATGGCCCTATTTGCATGTGGTGCACTGATCCCAGTGACTTGTGCCTTGGCCCCTTGCCAGGCTGCAGCTGTCAGGGACCAACCCTCCCCCTCAGTTGGAAATGTGCACCAGTACCTGATCTCGGCCTAGTATAAAAATATCCTTGTGGTCCAGTGGACCCGCCTCCCCACCCGATCATGGGCATAATATAATATATATCCTTAGTGGTCCAGAGGACCTGCTCCCTACCAGATCAAGGGCATAATATAAATCTATCCCTGATGGTCCAGTGGATCTGCTCCCTGCCTGATCATGGGCATAAGTGATAAATGAAGTCCCTGGTGGTCCAGTGGGCCCCAATCCCTGCCTGATCACCAGCATATGTGTTAAATAATAACACTGGTGGTCCAGCGGTAACCCCCTCCCCACCCATGCATTAAGACCCATCACCCTGCACCCCCCTGGTCAGCAGCGGGTGGCAGCTCCCCACCCGTAAGCTGCCCGGCCACCCACCGACTGACAGCATACATTACAGCTATATGCCTACTGGTCCACTGCATGGGTCAATGGACATGCAGACTGTACTGTACTACACAGTCCCGAAATGTGAATGAACCATTCACTGCCAGCAAATCATTTAATCCCCAACCTGGTCAAACCACAGGACTGGCAAACGCCCTACTGGACTGGATCCTGGTTAATAATATTGAAAGAATTCTAACCTCTGGAATATTAAGTGACTCAATCAGTGATCACAATGCCATTTATTGCCAATGACATAATAGTGTCCCTAAATACTCCCCCAAAGGATCATTACCTAAAGAAAAGTCTCAAATCTAAATATAGACTCCTTTTTGCTCGACCTACACCACGTCAGCTGGTTTCATATCAATGCAGTCCCCAACATCAATAGAGCTTTTGATTTCTTTATTAAGGCCTTCTTGTCATTCCTTAATAAGCATGCCCCACTGTGAATCTATAGAATCAAAGCCAAAAGATCCCCATCACTAACAAAGGACATATTTGCCCTCATGCATAAAAGGGATGCATCCTGGGCTAAATATAAGACCACTAATTGTATCACTGGCTGAAACTCCTACAGACACCTTCGCAACAAGTGCAAGTCCCTAACTCAAAACATCGAAAGTCAATATCTCATATCCCAATAAACACAAAACAAAATAAAACACAAATGTGAAAAGTTCTGGCAATCAGTAAGTCACAACACACCATATCATCTCTACAGAATAGAGCAAAACCAACTACACCGACCCCTGAAAATCACTGCCTTTCAATGATTCTTTCTCGACCTGTCTAAACACAGACCTAGTGTTATTTCTGACACCCCCAGGAAGACACCACCTGACACCAGGCATCCCCCTTTCTACATCAAAAGGGTCACAGCTCTTAAATTGCATAAACTACTACTCGTTCTCAAATGCAACAAATCAGCAGGTTCTGATGCACTTATCCCCAACATTTCTGAAACTAGATACTACCCCAATTGCACTCACCATCACAGAAATCCTTAATTCATCCTTCACTTCCTGCTCTGTACCATCCCTCTGGAAAACATCCACAGTTGTAACCCTCCATAAGTAAGGTAAATCTACCTCCCTGGAAAATTACTGCCCAATCTCGATCCTCTCAGCTATAGCCAAACTCCAAGAGAAAATTGTCCATGACCAGCTCACCCAATACCGCCACCTACATAACCTCATCTGTCCAGAACAACATGGCTTTTGAAAAGGACACAGCATTGCCTTCACTGATGCCATTTACCAGGCCATGGACACAGGTCATGTCACTGGTGCTGTGTCATCAATTTGACAAAAGCCTTCAACCTTGTTGATCATAAATGTCTTATTTCAACACTCCAGGCACTTGGCCTTGTGACCCATGCCATAGCATGATTCAGTGATTACCTGCACTATTGCCAGCCATCAGTTAAAATCAAAACACCCTTTCTGTAGTGAATCACATCCCAGCAAGAGTCCTCCAAGGCTCCATCCTGGGGCTCCTCTTGTTCTCCATTTCATAATGGCTTCCCACCATCTGCGGACCAATCAAAACACTTATTTGTGCAGATGATGCAGTCGATATACTCATAGTGACAACATCACTCCATCAGCAGCTCTCTTGACAACTTATCTGCGGGTTGCAAGCCTGGCTCTCCCAAGACAAAATGGTACTAAATCTATCTATAATGCAGTCTATGCTGTTTGGGTCCAAACAAAACTTTCCTAACTCTCCTCCTCTTTTATATTGACACTGGCAATGGCTCCCTCCTGGAAAAGATCCTCCTCTAAGTACCTCGTAGTATGCCTTGACTTCACAAAAACTAGGATGTCTCAACAGATTTTGCCACTTCCAGTCCCTAACACCAACTTCCAAATTGCTCAGGCCAAAAATCTCTCCATGCTCAAATATGGATCAGCAGTCATCAACGCTGCAGGTAAATGAACTCTACAAAAAGCATACACTCTATTATAACATAGCCAAATTTGCTTCCAGCTGTTGCCAATATACCCATCATTGCACCATGCTCAACAACCTCAATTAGCTTCCCCTGGAACCGAGGGCAAATGTCACTCTTGCATCTCTCATCTACAAAACCCTGAAAACTGGCAACCTGCCTTACCTGGCCATGCAGATCCCTCTTGTCAACCATTCAACTTCCAGATCTTCATCCCACAACAACATTGCTGTCCCACTGTTTCACACCTGCATGGGTCAGCTGTCCTTTTCCTACTGTGTTGCCTCCATTTGGAACTAAATTCTCCCTCCCATAAGAAAAGCCTCCTCTACCCTGCCCTTTACATAGATACATAGATACATACATAGATACATAGACAGTGTTGGCAGATAAGGGCCTATGGCCCACCCAGTATGCCCATTTGAGCTTGTAAGTTCAGTTTATGTTTTTCCTAGAGTCTGTGCCCTTACCCTGAACTTCAGAATTCCTTTATGTCTATCCATGCATTCCTAAATCCTGTGATTGTTTCCCGCCCTACCACTTCCTCTGTGCAGGGTGTCTCACTTGTCCACCACCCGTTCAGAAGAAATTCTTCCCACGTTTCCTCTGAATCGTCCTCCTCCAACTTCATCCCATGCCCTCTAGTCCTGGAACATCTTTTTGCTTAAAATAGTGTATTCCTGCACCTGTTCCTCCCTGTAAGATATGTGTATGTCTCTATATCCCCTCTCCCTCCTCTCCTCCAGGAGTACATGTTCAGTTCCTTCAACCTGTCCTCCATAGGACTTGTGATGCAATCCATGCCATCTCTTTGTTGCCCTCCTCTGAACCTTCTCTACCCTGTCTATGTCCTTACGTGAGTAAGGTCTCCAGAACTTGTACACTATGCCTCCAGGTGGGGCCTCACTAAGTGTCTTGTATAGCAGAATTATGACCTCCCTTTTTCCTGGGTGATGCCCTGCCTATGCATCCCAGCATCCTATGTGCTTTACCTGCTGCCTTGTCACACTGTTTCCCTACCTTGAGGTCATCGGAGATGATAACCCCAAGATCCTTTCCTGCTTGGTGCATGCTATATCCTCACCCCAAACTGATATATTGTGCCAGGGGTTTTTGTTCCCCATATTCATTATCTTACTTCTTTGCATTGAATTTCAACTGCCAAACCCCTGACCATTCTTCAAGTTTCTGCAGGTCCTTCTCATTCTGTCTACACCCTCTGGTGTGTCTACTCTGTTACAGAGCTTTGTGTCATCAGCGAACAGTGAAATTCTGCCTTCTGGAGTTCTCATGATAACCGCAGTGAAGATGTTGAATAGGACGGTCCCAGCACTGATCCTGTGGTACCCACTGGTCACTCTTCCCTCTTACAAACCTGCTAAGGCTCTAACACGTTTGCCTTTTCTGCATCTTTCTCTGTTAGTTACACTGTCTTTTAATTAAATATTAAGAGAGTGTTATAGTGGGAGCACTAACGTTTTTAAAACTTTTAGTTTTATTTTTTTGTTTTTAATTTAGTTAGGGGATTAGCATCAGGCAGGGCGCAAAAAGTGAGAAAGAATAGGAGCTTAGGTTTTCTTTTAATAGGACAATTGTTGATAGTTTTTGAAAGCTTAGTGTGCTGCAGTCATTGATCTTTTGTGTTTCAAGTTGTTGAAGGAGCAGTTTGAAGCTAGCGTAACTCTGAGCACTCACCTGGGTTGATCATGGATTACAGAATGGAGCTTATGGTTGGAAATATGGGACACTGACTTAGTACTGGCTACAGCAGAGTTGCTATATTGCAGAGGAGAATTGCCAGCTTGGTACCAGCTGCATCGGAGTTACTGCACCGCAGGGGTGAATCCCTTTAAGGAGGGAAATTTTGTCTTCTGCCACCAGATAGTCACCTAAAGGAGAAAGTTTGTCATCTGCTTCCTTGTGGTCACTTCGGAGGTCATGAAGACCTTTTGTTCAGGGTTGGTGGTTGAGCGGTGGGGGTTACCAGCATGGCAGGGGGTAGGAGTGCCACTGCCTCCCGCGATAACTCCGCCTGTCTCCTGCTGTCTTGGTCGAGCTGCTATTTGGATCAGTAGGTCTGAGTGGAGCAGCTGGTCTCTGGTTTCCCTGTGGGTGAAGGGTGCACCTGCTTAGTGGTTTTCTACTGGGCCTGTTTGGTGTTCTACCTGCTTTTTTGCTGGACCGTTTGCATTTGAGGACTTTGCTGTGATGGTTCTGCTCTTTCTGCTGAACTCCTAATATGGTTTGGAGACTTTGGTGAAAGCTTTTTCCCCTGCTATATTTTGGAATTTTCCTTGATTGTATTGGGGTCAGTGCTCAATGTTATAGTTTTGGGGGTAGCACTAGTGAGAGGAGTGCTGCTCCCAGTTTACTTTTCTTTCTTTATTGGCCTCTTTAAAACTTGGAATACTTTTCAAAACTTCTGCCTTGAACTTACAGGCCTTGTGTGACTCCCTCATTACATTAAACTGACTGTTCTGTTTAGTATTGAATTTGGAGTGATTACTGCAGCTCACTTACCTATCTCTTCCTCAAGGTTACATATTTTAGGATTTTATTGGGGTGGTTGGGAGGTTGTGGGGTAGGGGCGGCTTTACTATGAAGTGATAGTGGGTTTATTTTTAAATTGTTGTAGTGAGTGTATTTTGTTGTGAGTGTATGTGGAGCTGTGTGTGTAGGATATTCTTTGTATTAGGTGTGTGTGGGTTGTTTTAGTTTGAGTAGGTGGGACTGGTCTTTTCAAGCATGAGATGTGTTGGTGCTGTGGCCTTCCCCGTGTCACCTATGCTGCCGATCTTCGCCCCTTTACTGACCTCCCAGTATCTGATACTGTGGCAAGGTGCTGCAGGGAGGTCGATATTACTAGGAGGCATGTGGTTCATTGAGTGCCAAGAGCAGCTGTGGAGGTGGTGGTGAGCAACACTGAGGTTGTCTGGTGCAGGAGATGCCCTGGGTGTAAACTAGCCTAGAGAGAGGCCTAATGTGTTTAGTCTCCGTACCCAGGGTTCTCATAGGACCAAGTGGGCAGGTAGCTAGAGGACCTACTGCGTCTTCCAATCCTCTTTGGGCAGTGCTTTGCAATGCCAGGTCGATGAGGAACAAGACTGCAATTTTTGCAGACTTGATTTCTTCTATTGACCTGGCTTCCATCATTGAGACCTGGTTGGGTTACAATGTGGGCCCAGTTTTTGAGACTGCCATCCTCACTGGATACACAGTGGTGCACTGTCCAAGAAAGGATCACAGAGGCGGGAGAGTGGCCATCATTATTCGATCCAGTTTGGGCTTCTCAGTGCATCCAGTTGGTAGCACCCAATATTTTGAGTGTGTCACTGTACATGGGGGTACAGGTGCAGGTTGCAGGATTCTCCTCATTTACCGCTCCCCTGGGGTGAGGGGAGAATTCCTGCAGGATGTAGTAGACTTGTCATCAACCAGGTGTTGGAGTCTCCCAGGTGTTTAATTCTGGGTGATTTCAATGTGTGGGTCGATGATGAATCCTCATGTTTTGGTTATGACCTTCTCCAGTTGATGCGTCACTGGGCCTGTCACAAGCAGTTGCTGCAGTTACCCACCAGCATGGACACACACTCAATCTGGTGTTCCAGCTGGGGCTTGAGATTGATAACCTCAAGATTGATCAGGTCATTTGGTCTGATCGCTGCACCATGGAGTTCAGCTTTCGGGCCCCCTGAAAGTTCCTCCCCTGAGGAGATGGTCAGCTATCGCCTTTTAAGGGGTGTTGACACAGATGGACTATTGGAGTTAGTTGGCCTATCTAGGGTTGATGCAGCATGTGCGATTGGCACTGGAGAGGCAATGGCCACCTATAATAGGGTGATTGCTGAAGCACTAGATGCCATCGCACCAGTCCGAATATGACCCAGATCCTCTTACTTGCAATCCCCTTGGTTTGATGGAGATCTCAAGGTGATGAAGATCAGATGGCAGAAGTTGGAGCGTTGCTGGTGGAAGACCTGGCTGTAGGCCAACAGGCTGGCCCTACGTGCTCACTATGTTGAGTTCCGGGGGTGATTTCCCAAAAGAAGGCAGAATTTTTGTCCAGGGAAATTGGTCTGGGGAGAAACAGACCATCTCAGCTGTTTTTGGACCATGGACAGGCTTTTACACCCTGCCTGTCTTCGGCCAAAAAAAGCTTTTTCATCCACTTTATGTGAAGAGTTTGCTCTATTTTTCTCCAACAGAGTGTCAGTTATCTGGTCGGGGATTCTGCCAGTGAGGCCTCACAGTGATCAAGTTGAGAATTTCAGAGGCATTCAGCCTGCCTGGGAGGAGGTTAGGCCAGTGGAGGTGTCTAAAGAGACTAAGGTGATCTTAGAGTTGAAGCACACCTATTGTGAACTGGACCCAGCACCAACACATTTCTTAATGGAATGTGTCAGGGCCATTGGCTCAGTATTCACCAGGATTGCAAGGTGCTTGATGATGGAGAGTCTTTCCTAGTTGCTTTGAAAGAAGCACTGGTGAAGTCCCTCTGAAAGAAATCTCTTGACCCAGACATCCTGGAGGAGTACTATCTGAACTCAACCTTCCTTTTCTGAGCAAGGTTGTTGAGAAACTGGTAGACAACTGGTGGCACAACAACGAGATCACCTGGTATCCTCAGAGATCTATGAGCCTTTCCAGTCAGGTTTTCAGGCCAGACACAGCACTGAAACTGCTCTAGTGAGAGTGCATAATGATCTGCTCAGGGCTAGAGATAGAGGAGACTGGTCAATTCTTGTGCTCCTTTATCATTCCCCAGCTTTTGACACTGTGGATCATGTGCTTCTTGATTGGCTCTGTGAGTTTTGTGGACTCACCGATACTGTCATCAAATGGTTTGAGTCCTATCTCTTGGACAGAGTGCAGTGGGTGGTGATAGGAAATTTCTCCTCCTCCCCAATGCCTCTGTCTTGTGGAGTGCCTCAGGGTTCGATCTTGTCACTGATGTTGTTCGCAGTGTATATGCTGCCCCTGGATGAGATCATTTGACAAAACAGTGTGGAGTTTCACTGCTACACAGATGACACCCAACTGTATTTGTCTTTTGCACCTGGAACATCGGGAGTGGTCAATGTGCTTAACAGCTGTCTGGCTAAAATCAATGACTGGATGGCCTCCAGGTGGCTGAGACTCAATCCAGCAAAGATTGAGGTGCTGGAGATCGAGCCTGGTCACAGGCATGATGGGTTGCCACAAGGGATGGACTCTGGACTTGTTCTGGGGTCTGTGCCGCTGGTGGTTTCTCCGAGGGTGTGAAATCTGGGCATGATCCTTGACTGCAGATTGACCTTTGAAGATCATGTGTCAGCTATAGTCAGCAGTGATTTTTACCACTTGAGGAACATTACTCAGATTAAGCCCCTCATTCCGCCTGAGGACCTGCTGACATTAGTGCATGCCTTTGTGACCTCTAGGCTCGACTACTGTAATGCTCTGTACTTCAGGGTCACAAGAGGGACTGCCACAGACTGCAGAGAGTGCAGAACGCAGCAGTCAGATTGCTGACGGGCCTTTCAAGGTCCAGTCATGTGACTCCAGTCCTGCGTGCCCTGCACTGGCTGCCAGTCAGGTGGAGGGTCCTTTTAAAGGTGGTCTTCTCACCTTTAAGGCCCTATATGGGCTGGGTCCTGGTTACCTGTCTGAGCTCCTTACACTGATGTCCTCTGCTCACTCCCTCAGTTCCTCCTCAAGGGGCCTCCTGGACATTCCCAGGGTTCAACTCAAGACCTCAGGAGATCATGCTTTTAGTGTCTCTGGGCCGACCCTGTGAAACTTGCTTCCATCTGCAGTCCGGGGGCTCCCTCGATTGAGGTGTTTAAGGGGAAAGTAAAGTCCCACCTCTTCAGTCTGCTCTTTGATAGCTGATGTCATCTTTATTATAGACCAATCCATTGAAGTTTTTGCCCTCTAGAAATTTTTTATTACAGTAGAATATTAATTTGTTCATGGTTTTAATGAGGTTGTGTTATATGTTTTAATTTATTGCTATATATTTCACTCATGTTTGGCACCCAGAGCCTCTGGGATTGGGCACCTTATAAATAAAATTGCCTTGCCTTGCTAAAATCTCACTTCTCCACCTCTGTATCTTGTCAGTGTTCACATTAACCCCTCCCCCTCTTTAAGTTTGCTTGTGCGCATATGCAAGAAACATTATGTGACAGCTTAGGAGAGAAGTGGGTTAGGGAGGCATGGCAGTGTAGCAGGCAAGGGAGGCACAGCATTTTGGGGCTTGGCCATGGTGCAGCAATGAAGGCACGGTGTGCTGATGACACTGGCTTCCAGAAGTTGCACCAAGTTGTTACATTTTAGCCACAGCAATCACAGGCCGCCTCGTCATTGCAGCATCAAAGATTTGCTGCAATGAGGGAGCATTCCATCATTGCTGGGCGAGAAGTCGCTACAGCAATATTGTTTTGTGAACATGGTGGTGCGTTGCGCCTGTTCACAAAAAATATGTGGTCCCAGTGCTGATGGGGTGCCCAATCCCCCTTGGCAGCATGTGCCCCTTCCCACACAGCGTGTTTTTGCTGACAGGGGCCCCAATCCCCATCGACTTGCATCCCTTGGGTGCAATTTGAGTTGCCGAAGGAGGAGCCCACTCCCTATCGGCATTATGTCCCCCCTCACAGGTTGATGTGTCAATCGGAAAGCCCACTCCCTGTCAGCATAAGTCCCCCCAAAGACTAGCCACAGTACTGCCGGTGCCCAATCCCCTCGGCTGTTGCACCTACCCGTGCTTTTTTGTGCCAATGGGGTGCCAATCCTCGGCTACACCTGCCCCACAACAGTTGGTTGGCATGCAGAGCCCACCCCAGCGTGCCACATTCCCCTATTAAAAAAAAAGTCCACGCAATGTCTTTTGTTTTTTTATTCACCTGTAAACAAAGAAAATGGTCTCTCACGGTCTCACTGCCAACCTCACAACCAGCACCCACCACTGTGCACCTGCCTCCCTACACCCCTACCCCATACTTTACCTCCGGAGTCAGGCGTAGCGATCTTGAGGTGGACGGGAACACGTCTGCACTATTCAAAGCCGACCGTGAACTGAGGAATGCCGGTAAGCTGTATAATGTAATAAAAGGGTGTTTTCAACTTGATGACTAATTCGGGCAGTTTGGAATTTTGGCACCTAATTTTCAACATGGGGTTTTGGAACCCTCCTCATAATTCTGTCACTGTCATGGCGTTAATCGGCCTCAAAGGTGATTTTTGCGGTCACTGCTCAGAATCACCTTTTGGGACTGATTAATGAAATGACAGTGCCAATGTTCATGAGGTATGCTCTCAAAAAGCCTATGTTGCAAATTTGGTGGAAAAATACAAAAAAATGACTGTTTTACAAGCGTGCGTTGCACAGTTGCTATGCACGCTTGTAACTTCGTGAATTTGCAATATTTTCATGCCATATTTTCAACATTGGCATTTTTTCACACCTCCTTGTGAACAGTACAGCTGTCAGTTTTCTCACCCTGGCCAAAATGTGTTTTCGCACTTCCGGCGCAGAATAGAGCGGTCGCTATGGGAAATCTATGTTCGGGACACATTATGAAAATGGCAGTCATGCTGTTCATTAGCGGACATCGTAAAATGCCTATGTTGCAAATTTGGTGCCAAAAGTCAATAAAATGACTGTGTTATGAGGGTGCGTTGCGCCATTTCCATGCACATTCGTAACTCCGCACATTTGCAATATTTTCACTCCAGATTTTCAACATTGACATTTTTTTGCACCTCCTTATGAACAGAACTGCTGCAATTTTTCACATCCTGGCTGGAATGTGTTTTCGTACTTCTGGCACAGAATAGAGCGGTTGCAGTGGGAAACCCATGTTCGGGACACATTACAAAAACCACAGTGACACTGTTCATTATCAGAGGTCTAAAATGCCTATGTTGCAAATTTGTGAGAAAGTCCACAATGACTGTGTTATGAGCATGTATCATGTAGGTTTCCACGCATGCTCGTAACTTCGCACATTTGCAATATTTTCACTCCAGATTGTCAACATTGCCATTTTTCTGCACCTCCTTATGAACAGTACAGCTGTCACTTTTCACATCCTGGCTGAAATATATTTTCGCACTTCTGGCGCAGAATAGCATGGTCGCTGTGGGAAATCCATGTTTGGGACACAGCATGGAAATGACAGTGACACTGTTTGTTAGTAAAGGTGCTAAAATGCCTATGTTGAAAATTTGGTGAGTGAAGTCCATAAAATGACTGCGTTACAAGCGTGCGTTGCACAGTTTCCACACACGCTTGTAAATTCACACATTTGCAATATTTTCACTCCAGATTTTCAACATTGCCATTTTTATGAACCTCCTTATGAACAGTATAGCTGTCATTTCTCACATCCTGGGCGAAATGTGTTTTTGCACTTCCGCTGCAGATTAGCACTGTCACGGCTGGAAATCCATGTTCAGGACACATTACGTAAATTATAGTGACACTGTTCATTAGCGAGATGTGCTAGGTGCCTATTTTGAAATTGTGGTCACAAAGTCCATAAAATGATTCTTAGTATACAGGCGTGTGTTACAAGTTTCCACTCTTACTTAATTTCGCACATCTATTTTCACTCCACATTTTCAACATTGCCATTTTTTCACACCTTCTTATAGAAGAGAACAGCTGTCATTTTCACATCCTGGCTGAAATGTGTTTGTTCCGGCACAGAATATACAGTCACTGTGGAAATCCATGTTCGGGACACATTCGACAATCACGAGTGACACTGTTCATTAGCAGAGATCCTAAAATGTCTACTGTATGTTGAAAATTTGGTGAGAAAAGTCCATGACATGACTGTGTGTTACAAGCATGTGTTGCACAGTTTCATGCACACTCGTAACTTCGCATATTTGTAATATTTTCACTTCACATTGTCAACATTGCCATTTTTATGCACCTCCTTATGAACACTACAGCTGTCATGTTTCACATTCTGGCCAAAATATATTTTTGCACTTCTGGTGCAGAACAGCTGATCACTGTGGAAATCCATGTTCAGGACACATTACGAAAATCACAGTGACACTGTTCATTAGCAGAGGTGCTAAAATGCCTATGTTGAAAATTTGGTGACAAAAGTCCATACAATGACTGCGTTATGAGTGTGCCTTATGCAGTTTCCACGCACGCTCATAACTTCACACATCTTTTTTTTTTTTTTTTAGTTGTTTAACCAGGTATAGCACACTAAGCCGAAAGCTTTTTTACAGGAGTGACCTGGGAGCACAAGGAGGTTAAGTGACTTGCTCAGGGTCACACAGTATGCAAGTGGAAGCTGTAGGATTCAAACCCAGGTCTGGTCTGCTGGATGTCACCAGATTTGCAGCTCAGAGCCTTAGACCACTGCGCTATACTGCCTCCTCATCTTCAATATTTTCATTCCATATTTTCAACATTGTCATTTTTCCGCACCTCCTTATGAACAGTACAGCTGTCATATTTCACATCCTGGCCAATATATGTTTTCGCACTTCCAGTGCACAATGGCGCTGTTGCTGTGGGAAATCACTGTTTGGGTCACATTACAAAAATTACAGTGACACTGCTCATTAGCAGAGGTCCTAAAATGCCTATGTTGAACATTTGCTGATGGAACTCCATAAAATGACTGTATTCTGGTGCTTTGCGAACCTGCATGCGCTCATAACTTAACACATTTGTAATATTTTCACTCCAGATTTTCAAATATCATTTTTTCAAGCACCCCTTATGAACAGTACAGGCTGTCATTTTATCACATCTTGGCAGAAATGTGTTTTTGCACTTCCGCTTAGAATACCGTGGGTTGCTTTGGGAAATCCAGTGTTCAGGACACATTAACACAATCACAGTGACACTCTTCATGAGCACAGGTCGTTAAATGCCTATGTTGAAAATCTGGTGACAACAGTCCATAAAATGACTATGTTACATGCATGCATTGCACGCTTTCCACATATGCTCGGAAGTGCGTGCATTTTTAATATTCCCACTACAAATTTGCAACATTGCCATCCCTTCACACCTCCCTATGGATGGAACAGCTGCCATTCTTCACATTCTGCCCAATCTGTGTTTTCATACACGTGGCACGGAATGGCACTGTTGCTGTTGCAAGTCAGTGTTTGGGACACATTGACAAAATCACACTGCCACTCTTCATGAGAAGAGGTCTCAAATGCTTTCCTGAGGTGGGGTCACAAAAAGGCCATGTTGACCATTTCTTCTGCAAATAACAACAAACGCCCGAGGCATTAGGGTTTCTAACTATCACGTTCTACCCTGTATAGATGGACCTGTGCCTTTGGATTGCGGACTTTACTACGCATGCCATCTCACCCCCACCCCCCAGCCACTGACAGCCATCAAGGTGTATCTTGGACTCTTCGGCCCCACACTTCACCCCATTCTCCTGTGCTGTGCCCATTTCAGCATATGTCCATGTGGAATGGGGTCACTCTGCGGCAAACACCCTAAGGCACACCTCAACATGTGTCACTGTCTGCAGAATAAGGTGAAGTGACATGGCATGACCATCATGGGCGACAACCCACACACTTACCCCAATGCCTCTCTACCTCTACAAGATGGAGGTGGGGTTGGCATGAACTTCCATACTTCACTGTCATTCCTATTCTGCATCGGTCTAACTCCTGCATTTCAAATGCTAATACCAGCAAGCAAACATTCGGCATTGACAAATGCTTGTTCTTTTTTCTCCTCATCCTCTCCTGTCCAATATGTTTGCACTTTTACTAAGCAATCCTATGTGAATATCTTGTTGTATATATTGCTATTTCCTCTCCTGCTTCTTATTATCTTATGCCTTGTATCCTTTTTTTACTATTTTGTATATATTGTTCCTTATGTATTCCACTGTTATTATTGTTATCCTTTGCTGTTGCCACAATACTATGACTATATACTGTACTTGTGCATTTGCACCCACATCATGCCTGAAAAAGGCTTTTTATGCCAGTGTACTCACCTGGTCATCAAAGTTAAATAAATATATACAGTATATATATATATATATATATATATGTATATATATATATATATACAGTATATATATATATATTATGTAGTCCTGAATGTTATAATTTATTTAAATGGCTAAGGATAGAAATGAGAGCAGAAAATTAACATGCACCTCTCTGCTGGAAAGTTGTTACTCAGGAAGAAAACTCTCTATAAGAAAGTATAACAAATTCTGTCTCATTAGTCAAGTCGAATGGAAGTCAAAGAATGCAAATGAAAGACTTGGTAATGGATGCAGTAAATAATATTTTTTTATAACAGAGAAACAAAATCACTTATTGACAATATCAACGGGACAACACAAGTTTCTGCTATGGATCATAATGTGAACATGTTATTTAATTTAATAAACAAATTCCTGATTCCTGAAGCTGCCACCAGAAACAAGCCTCATGGTCTATCAAGTCTGCTCGAATGTGCAGCTAGCACCTTACATTGCAGCTGCCCCACCCTCCCTCCCCTACTGACAATAGGAAAGAAACTAATAATAATATTCATATAGTATGTAGTAGAGCATTATAGTGTATGGGAGAGTACTGAGATGATTGATATGACTGTATTTGCTTCTGTATTCCTATTATACTATGTAATCCCAGGTCACCCCTGAAAAAGGGACCTCTGGGGCTCAGTGGGCCAACCCGGTCACCAAAATTTAATAAATAAATAAATAAATTAGTTAATTAATGTAAATCTAACAAGACATGGTTCAATGATTCCTGTATGGATTAAAAAAAAAAACTTATGAAACTTGTAAATGGACTAAGTAAAATCATTCTAGAACAAATGTTAACAATTTAAATAGATCCTGAAAACGCATTTTTAAACACATAGGCTGGGATTCACCAAAGGGATGCACCCAGCACATCTGAGATGCACCAGCTCATCCCAGACTTGTACCCACTCATGAAGCTGGAAGGACACTGATGCACAGTGCATCACAGATGCACCGCACACCACCCATAATGTTATGCAGCACATCTGGAGGTTGTGCACCAGGCATACACATGCATGCAGGGCACGCCTATTCACAACTCCCACCTTGGAGGCTCATCCCCAGAGCAAGTCCACAGATGTGCCTCCAAAGATAAGTCTATAACAAGTAGACTTAAGTGGGTTGCCACCCATGGGCAGGCTGCCGTACTGCAAGATGGCAGCATGGCAGCCTGCATACCCTGGCAGTCCAGTGGTCCCCCCTGCCCGTATCCTTGTAGTGGTGATACATTCACCAAGCATCCCTTGTAGTCTAGTGGAACCCCTCATCCTTCCCCAACCTGATCACAATCTGAGTAGAGGTGGCAAAGTGCCTAAAATTTGGGACACGTAGTATTTCATAAAGATCCTGAATTTTGCACAATACTCCACAAAGCGAAACAAATTACTACACATCTTGAAGTAACGTGAAGTTCCCATTGTTCTATATGGACTTTGCTCCACTTTGCCTTATTTATGTGTCCTTTAAGGTGAATTTTGCAGTGAATCATGGGATGTTCAAGTTCAAGTTTATTGCAGGAAAGACTCCGTTGAGCAAGCTCATTCACAAGGAGGTCCTGAGGCACATACACATACAGTTCGCAATTACATAGACAGGAGATATGAAATGTAGAACAACAAAGAAAAAAATATATATAATACAAGAGGTATACACAGTAGAAGTCCTTATACTATATATGCAGTACATTCCAGCTTTAACCTTGCCTAAATTATGCAACACATTTCAACCTAATAAGTAGAGGGCCAGTTGGTACCAGAAGTTGACTTGGTGTTGGGGACCTAGTAGAACCTACATATGTCTTTTAATTTAGAGATAGCTAGTGTTTTGTAGGAGTTAATTGATATGATGCTGATTAGCTTCAGCATGGCTTGTAGTTGGTTCCAAATGTTTGGGAGGGCATATGAGACAGCTCTTTGGCCAGCTGTGGTACGTGTCCTGGGAACATCTAGTAGGATAAAGTCGGATTTCCGTAGAGAGTAGGCGCTATGCGAGATGTGTATGAGAGACCTTAAATAGACTGGCAGTTTGTGGAGTAGTAATTTGATGGTCCAAATGCCAGCATGCAGGAGGCGTCTGGTGGCAAGAGAGTCCACCCAACTGCTGCATAAAGATCATAGTGGTGGGTCCTGTGCATAGAGTTAGTAATGAAGCCGAAGAGCATGGTGATAGAGTACGCCCCAGTTTAGATAGGCTCAAGTTTGGGAGGAGATAAAGATAATGTCTCCGTAGTCAAGCAAGGGAAGGAATGTTGCTTGGACAAGTCTTCTGCGGTCACAAGAGAAAGAGGGTCCTATTTCTAAAGAAGAAACCAAGCTGCTTTAAGCCTCTTTGATAGATCCTCGATGTGGTCATTGAAGGAAAGCTTGTTGTCTATCCACATACCTAGATATTTAAATTTATGTACGACTTCCAAGGGTTCACCTAGGGAGGTAACTATGAAGTTTTTAGGTGAGGTAAGTAGGGCACCAGACAAGGCAAGTCTCAAGAAAATCATTGTCTTGGTTTTTTTGGCATTTAAGAGAAGCTTGGCATTGATAAGGTTGCTTTCTAACTGGATAAAGTCAGCTTGGAGGATGTAAGGTCACAAGGGCTCTATATTGTCTTGCACAGCTTCAGTTTATTGTAGCGTGTGTAGTGGAAAGCTGGACAGTTTGCTCTCAGAGCTCTGAGATTCAAACCCTTAGAAAACCTTTAAAACACCTTTTTGCCACAAAAGTTTGTGTCAAAATTTAGTAGATTGATTGTAGTAAACCCTTACGTAGTTATACCATCGACTATTTAATGAGTTTTTGTGAATATTGATTGTTAATTTAGTTGATTCAATGTCTGTAATGAGAGACACTGTAGAAATGTGCTTCGGGGGAGGGGCGGGTCTGTGATGTAGAAGGGAGATTAGTGAGAAAGGCAGTTTTTTCCAAGTGTTGTTGGCTAGTGTTTTTTTATTTTTGTATTGAATTACATACAGGTAAACTTCACTTAATAGTTTCTAAGCTTTTTTCTGTTTACTGGGCATTTTTTCAGTTGTTTTAAAAAATGAACTGTGTTGTACTTTACCAAACAGTTAAAGTTTATGTGCCCTACTTAATCTGTGTGCATGCTGTCAATTGATATGCATTTTATTGCAGGACCACAATTACAGTACTCTGAATTTCTCAGTCAGTCTGCAGTATTTTTCCCTGTTTCTGTGTAGGTAGCTACTGGTGCCCCCCTCCCCATCAAAACAAGATATTGTTTTTTGACACCTGGATATTGGAAGATTGGTTAATGATTCCTGGACAGGTCTTGTGTTGTGCCTATGCAGCAGGATTTAGCGTTTTGCTTTCCATCCTCCGAAAAGTGCAGAAATATAAAGTTGCTGTTAATTTTCTGTGTAATCTTAAAAAAGCACCAACAAAGAAGTTCAAGCACCATCCTGCTTACAAAAATAAGATAAACTGGCACACCAAATTTCAGTTAGTGCTTATAGCAGCAAATTTATTTTGCAAAAAAGACTCAAGGTCAGAAATGCATCCTACCTCCACATGGAAGGGGGCATGCAGACCATTATCCCATCAGACTAGCTCCAACTGGTTCTGCCTAAGGCATTATTATCCCTGATGATGCATTGGGGAAACCAGTTAAGCTAGTCTGATAAGTTCTGTCGTGCCCCTTCCATGTGGAGATCGGATACATTTCTGACCTTGTGTCTTTTTTGCAAAATAAATTTGCCTCTATAAGCACCAACTGAAATTTGGTGTGCCAGTTTGCCTTATTTTTGTAAGCAGGATGGTGCTTGAACTTCTTTGTTGGGGATTTAATTATTTGTTCTGAGTATGTCCATTGCTGATGGGGTGGCTTTTTCTTGGTTAATCTTAAAAAACACCTGTGGAAGAGACAGTCAGTCAAACCTGTTTCTGGTTGTGGCCCTGCTGCCAAGAAGACTATTAGCAGTGGAAGTTGTTCTGATGATGAGGCCAGTTCATCAGGGGCTAGCAAATCTAGCAGTGCTAAGAGTGGTCATTGGCGTGTCCATAGTAGTATGCAGCAGAAGGGAAAGTTAGTAGTTCGTACAAGTAAAGGGATTTCTCCGACTTTGTTTTTCACAACAAAATCAGTTGCTTCACTGCTGGTTGGGATACTGTTGTCTCTGCTGGTAGAAAAGTTAGTGAGAGAATGTTTGATAACAGCATGAGTATTGCTACAAGTTCAACCCTGTTAAACTTATCAGGTGGGGAAAATGTGGTTGAATCTGCAGATTTGCGTGCAGTTGATGACCCACCCCCCACAGTAGTTGTACATGATTCTGATCATCATGATGACTCACAGTCTCACGTTTCCACTGATTGTGATGTTAGGCCATCCAAACATTCAGCTGTTGACAAAAACATGTGGATGATAATATTGAGTCTGTGGTTGGAATATCTCCACAGGAGCACAACATCCAAACGGAGTTTGTGGATGATGATTATGATGCCAGCGACCCCATTTGATAACCAAACAAAAAGAAAGTGAAGGTGGCTGTTTGTAAACAGTCTGTTAGTCAACCCCCCCTACTCAAAGTTCAGATGTAGCTGTGTCTGTTGCTAAGCCTGATGTAATAGTCATAGATTCTGATGTTCAGTCAAAGTCCAAGTGTGCACAACACCAGAAATCATGCAGTACACCCCACATTTCATTGCCAACAAAAGTGCAGTTCCATATGCAGCCCCCACAGTGACATGTGAAGAGTAGGGCATCCAGATCCCTAATTTGGGATTTTTTGTATAAGATGGCAGCAATGAAACAGTGGCAATCTGCCAGCTTTGCCAAGCATATGTGAAGCATGGTAAAAAGGGTAGCAACTGAAAAATCACAATCGCAAGTGAACAACTTTGGCAAACTAAACAGCACAGTAAACCAGCTTTCTGCAATAGAAAATGAAAGCAAAACACTGACTCCCTGCCTATTTAACTACCTCCCTGAATCATCTGACCTGCAGAGACAGTCAGGCATGTGATCAGATCAGGCACAGAGGTTCTTTGTCTTTTAAATGTTTTTTTATTTTAATGGGTTCACCACAATATATCCAAGGCACACTGCCTTAAGGGTAGCTGGTCCATTCCACTGGGATGTCAAACAGACGAGGCATACTGATGAGTCCTGGTAGGACGAAACACGTGTCTATGTCTTCTGTTAGCACCCTTTGCAAACTGTGTGAGAGGCCTTTCGGCACCATGCAATTCTGCTTAAAGTTGGACCAGCATAACATTCTGTGGTGATTTGCATATGCAGCCCATGATGCTTTGCATTGTGGGGGCATGTGTGATGTTGTATTTTATGTGATCAGTCACCTGTTTCTTAATGACTTCACCTTATCAAACTGGAACTCAAAGTGAACTTGAAGTGGACAACATGAAGTGAGGTGAATTTTGACTTTTTAATGGAAATTTGGTGTAGTGTTATGTAAATATGAAGGTTACCACTTCAGGTTCACTTCGCCAACAAATTAAAACTTTGCTGCATCTCTAAATCTGAGTGCCATACAACAAAGTATACATAGTGGTCCTGTGGTTCCCCCCTACCAGAATCCCCAAAGTAATGTAACCCAGTACCATCCCTGGTAGTCCAGTGGCACCCCCTTCCTGCTCCAATCCCCTGTAATATGACAGTAAATGTGGCAAAATTCCTGGTAGTCTAGTAGAACCCCCCCTCACTGCCCTGACCGATTGCAGTACTGACAGAAGTCCAAAAGGCTCCCTAGCAGTCCACGAGATGCCCCACCCACTCTGGCACCCCCAATTCACCCCACTGCCCCCATCCAAGCATGTTCCTATTGTCAGTGAGCAGCTCAACCCACCCGCAAACCTCCACGGCTGCCAGTCGACAGAGCTGTCTGTGAATGACAGCTACTGTACTATTGTAAAACCATTAGTAGACTGTGTCTACCATTCTGACAGGCTCATCCCTTCAAGATGCATGCTAATGGGGCCATAATGACATGCAAATGGCCCCAATGTGCCTTGCATGCCTTATGGCCCCATTTGCATGTTTGGGGCTGTGAATGGCAACACTGGGCACAGCACATCTGGAGATGCACTGCCCCAGTGCTTTCCCAGCCTGAACAGGGGGATAAGCTGTCGCTTCTCAGTTAGGATGCAACTGTGGTATTCACAGAGGGGATGTCCTGGTGCATCATCTTTGAATACCACAGTTCAGGTATGGTGCATCTCATTTGCACTGGGGCAGCTAAGATGTGCTGTGCTCAACTGCTTTGAGACTCCCACCCACAAAAAGTAGAATATCAGCAGAAGTAATGGATGGATATGTATCAAATAATTGGAAGAAAATATAATAATTTTTTTTTTGGAATATGGTGGCAAAAGGGGTTAACACATACAGTATTAGCATTCACTGACAATCTATGTTCCTAGAGAAACATGAATAGAATACTTTAAAGCTATTTTTATAAACCTGGATTCAACAGGGGAACAAGAAAAAAAATACCAGACTGGTTTTTAGACATATTCCCCTTTAGTAATAACATTTGCAGAGGTACAGGATGCTATTTCTAGTCTAGAAAACAGTAAGCACTTGGAATTGATGCTATCACTGCAGAAATATATAAGGAACATAACAATTTTTGGACTTCTATTTAAAAAATGTTTTTCAATATATGTCTGGAACAGAAATATATACCCAACTCATGGGCAAAGAATATAATTGTGTTACTACATAAAAAAAGGTTCCTTCTATGATCCAGCTAATTTCCTCCCAAAGGGCCCTATGCATGATCCCCATGAAGTGGCTATGCATGCGTATCTGGGGAGTGTAGCCATTCTGTGCCCAATGTGCCCCCCATACAGGATGCACTAAGGGGGGGTGCAGGACCAATGCATGTGACACACCGGATCTGCAGACCACACCACACCGGGGGCAGACTGGGGGCATGCAAGCATATGTGCCATGCACAAAGGCATGCAGTGCTGCCCACAGGTGTGCAGAAGGGGCACAGGGTATGCCAGGGAGAACCCTGCCATAAGCCCCCTATGTGCCCCATGCACACAAGGCAGCCCACTCCCCATATGGCTAGAAGGCACGCCCTCTCCCCCTTGCACAGCATCCCCAATCATGATACTGCCAAGTGCCCCAACCCATCACTGTATACCTCTGATCATGGGTCAGAGCAACCCCCCACCAACACATGCCAGTCCCAAGCACTGTGTCCTGAATGTCCCATGGTGGACAGTGCTCCCCACATCTGTGGCACTGGAAACCCCCCTCCCCAACCCCCAGACCTTTATGGTGGTTCTGTAGGACCAGCCAGCGGCACAGCCCTCCCCCCCCCATGGCTGCTGACCATCAGACATCTGTGGGGTGTGCTGCCAGCATGTGCCCTACTGCATAGGGGATCCATTGCGGGACCAAGTCCAGGCAACTGATTAGATGCCTGGCCAGGTCTGAGACACCACCCCCTGGCTGACCTGTGTCATGTCAAGGGCAGGGCTATGACACAGGTGCACATCAGTTATGTGCATACCCCTGATGTGCACCTGTCTACAGGTGTGGGACTGTGCAGGTGGGTTATGTGCCTTCGGTGCATAACCAGCACCCATTCAGTCATAGGGCCCAATACGTTTACTGGACATTGTGTCAAAAATATTCACCAGAGTACTATTAAATAGATTAACTCACTGGATGGAAAATAGGAGTCATTTTCCACCTCTGTAAGCTGGTTCTAGACAGGGATTCTTGACAATCCATAATATTTTTTGTCTAGTACATCTACCAGAAAAATATGTACAACTAAGAAAGATAACACTTTTACGCTTTGTTTTTTGACTTCTCATACGCCTTTGATTCAATTAACAGAGATATTCTTTGGGAAACACTGATCCACAGAGGAACAGATTATTCCTTATTAATAAAAATACAGTTGTTATATTCCAATACAAGTACTCTAATAAGATATGATAATAATGGTAATCTTACTGAACCTTTTCCAACCAATAGGGGAGTAAAATGCCATTTGACTCCTTCTTTATATAATATTTACATAGATGCCTTGCTAAAGTTGAAGATCAATATCAGTATGATCTCCCAAAATAAACAACCACCTGGGAAACAAAAACCCAGGGGAAGAGTACACAATGAGGGGTGAGATACTAACAACAACAAAAATGGAAAGGGACCTGTGGGTAGTCATATCAGATGACCTAAAGGTGGGCAAACAATGTGAGAGGGCAGCAAGGAGGGCTGGGATACTGGGATGCATAGGAGAGGCATCACCAGTAGAAAACAGGAAGTTATTATCCCTCTGTACAGACAGTTGGTGAGACCCATCTGAGTACTGTGTGCAGTTCTGGAGACCCAATCTCCACAAAGACATAGACAGGATGGAAGCTGTCCAGAGGAGGGCAACTAAAATGGTGCAGGGCCTGCACCGGAAGACATATGAAGAGAGATGAAAGGAGCTTAATATGTATAGCCTCGAGGAAAGGAGGAGGGGACATGATAGAAATGTTCAAGTACCTCAAGGGAATCAACAAAGTCCAAGAGGGTAGCATCTTTAAAAAGAGGTGTGCAAGAACAAGAGGGCACAATTTGAAGATGGGGGGGCCGGTCAGAGGTAATTTAAGGAAGTATTTTTTCACAGACAGGGTTGTGGATGCATGGAACGGCCTTCCAGAGGAGGTTGTGGAGTCAAAATCAGTGGTGGAATTCAAGCATGCATGGGACAGTCATAAGGCAATTCTAGGGGGTGGGGGTAGGAAGAAGTAGGCTGCTGGTTAACTAGGATCTGCAGCTTATCCAGTAGATAGTGAAATGGGCAGACTGGGTGGGCCAAGCGGTCCTTATTTGCCATCAAATTCTATGTTTCTATGTTTCTATGCCACCTCTTGGCCTATGCAGATGATATTGCGTTGTTTTCTTTATCTCATATTGGACTACAAAGGAAAATTAATAACATTTCCCATTTTAACAGAAATCTAGATTTAATATTTGCTGTATTGGTCCTTGTAAGAACAGATCCAGCAGCAATGATTTGATACCTTTTAATGGACCAACATAGATGTAACAACAAGAACAAAGTGCTCTAGCTTTTGGACCAACAAGTCCTTCATCAGAAGCATAATGACAGTTTAAAAAAAAACAAAACAATACTTTTAACACCCAGATCATGCAGAAAAAAACCCAGAAAAAATCCCCATTGGTTTAAAATACTCATTTAAAAAAAAGTTGAAGATGATGTCAGAGAAGCTTAATAGTACCATGCCACCTTCAGCTGGTAGAGTCTCAGGGCCAGAGGTGCTTAGTGCAGAAGACATAGAAAGAGCTCTACTGCATATACATTAAATTGATATATAAGATAACAACTACTTGAGCAGATAGCTCTTAAATCTAATTATGAGTGTCACAATGTGTATAAGAGTGCAGTTACTGAAAAACAACCCCCACCCAGATTAAAGACATACTAAAATTGTCTTAGGACTACAAGAAACATCTATGTATATGTAACCCCTGTTACTCGGGGTTGCTAGAATCCCAGTAAGACCTAGTGGTAGGCAGGGAAGGCAGCTTGTGAAACTCCAGTTAAATGGATTTCACACTGTCTCACTCTGTTCTCAGTCTCAGCTGAGACTGAGGGATGACATCACCCTAGAACTATCGCAGCTGCATGAGCCACATTGGAATCTGCAGAAGGGAGTTAGATTAGATTGTTGGGAGTTTTGAACAGTCAGTGTTCAGTCTGTAGTTGGAGATTGTTGTGTGAGGAGCACAGCAGTTCTGGGCACAGGCTCTTGGAGCCTCAGCTCTGAAATAGAGCTACATTTAGGGAAAGGTGTGTGTTTCTGCCTAAAGAGAGACATAGTAGGCTGTTCTTTAAAGTGGTGGAGACCGCTGATATGGGTCTCTGTGCCCCATCCCTCAGGGGATGGGGTGGAATGTTTGCCTGCTATTCCAGGGGCACCCCCTTGGCTACTGCTAGAGAAGAAGCTGCCTTATTTTTCCCCAAGTGTGTGGGGTACAAGAAGATTTCGAGATTTGCCTGTGGGGCACCTGCAACCAAAAGGTGAGTTCTGCTCTTTCTAAAGGCCCATGATTCATCCTGAACTGTGTTAAAGTGGGGATTGGACGGCTGAAGCAGTGGGAGGCCTAGAGTAATAGGCTTAGCCAAAAGTAAAAGTATGTTCAAGTCCAGCACAAAGGGGAAAGTCAAGACATGTAGAGAAGATGTGATATACGTCTACCCTGTAATCTGCATTGCCAAGCTTTCAAAAAGAGTTATTTAGTGTCCAGAGAAATGGCCGGTTATGGATTGTGGGAGCTGGAGGTGGGAGACCCCCCCCATCTTTAGTAACCAGGTCCACCTCTACAGATTTGCTCTGTGGATTTCTACTTTGCCTCATGCACTTAGCCAATGATGAGGGAAGTACCCAGACATAGGATGGAAGGAACATTTCCCTTTAGGAGTCGAAGGCTCTAAGGTGGTTTGGGGAGCCACCAACAGGAAAACTGGTTCATTCCCATATGGACCACGATCAAGTGGCCGGTGAGGGAGCTGGGCCATGGGAAAAACCCAGGTAGTGTACAAGTCGGGCTGTGTACACAAAGCTGCATGCAAGTCCGGGCTGTGTGCCTGGTGGGTTCAGAGCCTGAGGGCTGTAATAGTGAAGAAGTGTTTTGTTGCTCTAATCTGCATTACCAGGAATGTAGCCCTGTGGGGGTCCATCTATGCTTTGTTTGTTCAGTTTGAATGTGAATAAAAGCCACACTTTAGAATCCCATTCCTGGTTTTGGACATTACAGTTATTGCTTCCTGTGTTCGGATTTACTTGGGTGCCCCTGTGCAGAGTAGCCAAACCTAGGCCCCCTGTGCTGAGTAACCTAGTCCTCCCCAACCCAGTCCCCATCAGGTACTGCTGTCAGCTTCAACAGCATACCACCTGTCATTTTGCAAAAAGGCAGGGGTCCGGGGCCTTACATATATATAACAGACAAAGAGTAACCAGTAAAGCTTTCTTAAAAAGATCAGCAAATACACACTGTATGGTGTGTAAAACTTAGCTGGACCCATTACCCAGCTATACTCTCCAGCTAGATATTATGCCCCATAAACTTCAAAAGCCTACAGTGTAGTAACATGACTTTATAAATGATAATATAATTATAAATTGACAGTATTAGTGTCTAACAAAAACAACTTGTCAGGGACCACCAAGGAATTAAGACCATGCAGTGTACTGATGTCAGTAAATTCTCAGTGTATAATATAACAACTTGATGTACTGAAAATGTCTAAGGAATCTGAAGGAGAAATAAAAATTTAATTCTTTCCTCCCCTCCACACACACAACACACCCCACCTCACACCCCGTAATGTGGGGAGATAACTAGTTTTAAGGAGATACACACACACACACCCCTAATGCACCATCATTCACATTCACATCAATCACTGCAATTGTTACCCAAAGGAATTCAACTTGCCATGAAATCCCAAGTAAAAGGGATCATGTTTCCTAATATCTACAGAGTAAAAACGTGACACTATTTAACCTTACTCCTATCTGCGCAATAACATCTCCAGGGATTCTGGATAGAACCACAATGAAATAAAACTTCCCCCTTCCACAGGGTAAGGTAACTAGAAGTAAATATAAAGTATGTGCGTAAGACAAGAGTCCTAACATACCTACATTTCCACAAATCACTACAATATTAGCCCAATGTAAATAGATCTGTCCAGTACCCCCATGCATATGAGATCTCGCACCCCAATATGTTCAGAGTTAAAAAATGTGACAGTATAGTAACACTACTGTATGCACAGTAACAGGCTAGGGAATCTGAATATGATGCAATGGAATCAACCTCACCCCCAGGTGAAGGTAAATAGTAAGAAGGAATTAATATGCATTATAAAATGGGCTAAATAATCCATCATCCTGATTAGCTACTACATCATCTGAGCTGTGTCCTTATCAGACAATATAGTAGCCAACCAGCACTACCCTCCACTCCTGATCCGCACAATAACACGGAATCAGTGAACTGTGCCAGCCCAAAACAGAAACACAAGCTGGCACAGCTCACAGCATGACAGACATCCTTTGACTGAACTCCAGTCTGCCCACCCTCCTCCTTCACAACACACAACACAACCTCTGCTGACTCCCCACAGACACACAAAAAGACTCAATTTACTCTACAAGATGCCACTGTCATATAAGCAGCAAACATGATGTTAATCCCCCAACCGGCACATACTTTCCCCATACTGGTAAACCCTGCTTTTCTCCCCAAGTCCTGCTTGAGTCACAGCAAGCGTGTCCCTTACAGACCACCATACCACACGTTCCTTCTTCGCCTTTTAAAATATGAGTGCTAACAATACATGTGCTCTGTGGTAGCTTCAGAGATTGTGTTTTTTTTTTAAACTTTAGTTACAACAGTATGGTGCTGGTAGGAGTATCCTGGACATTAGAAACCACAAACAGCTGATGCAGAAGCAGATCACAGTTTGAAAGAATGGGCGCGAGAGCTGTACATCTGATATGGAGAAAAAACTGTTAGCGAGAAAATAATTACAGGTTGAAAAAATCATTTACTTTTGTTCTTGGCCATGGGGAGTGTGGGGGTGGGGCTTGGATGTACTGAGTACTGTGGGTGCATTGGATTACTACAGACCAAACCAAATACAGTTTACTGTACTACACAGCACATTACATAGAGGGACTACTTTATCCCTCTTACTAAAAAAAAATGTTTCTTACATTTTTTCAATTTCAACAGCTTTTTTCCTTTTTTAATTTTCAATCTCTGCTTGGGAGCGCATTTTATAAGCACAATAACACACTCAGAGTTGTGGGTTATCACCTGATAAGAGCACACCCAGGGGCATTAGGCACTCGGTGCAAGCTCCTCATGCCTTAGTACACCCCTGGGTGTGCTCTTATCAGCCGATAACTCACACCTCATTGTGTGTTATTGCTTATTTATAAATGGGTTTGATTTCAAGGGATCTGATTGGTTATTACCTGTCATTAGAAGTGTCTAATGCACAGCTAATAACAAGTCCTGCAGCCGGTGCTCCATAACAGTTTGAGATCATAGGATCAATGCTTTCAGACTTAGAAGTCTTAAATAGAATTTTCATTTTTAAATCACCGCCATTTTGTACTGCTGTCTTGGAGGAAATCTTGATGTAAAACAAGGAAATACATAATCTCACCACTAATCGTGTTTGGCAACTTATACTGGTAAATGTATGGCTATCAGTAAAACTACATATTCTTCACTATCACCAGCTAATGTATATCCACACATTTAAAATATAATGTTAAACTGCATTTTCTCACTTTAGATTTTTGCTTATCGCTATGGAGATCAGTACAGCTCCCACAGGCTGACCTGCTAATCATGTTGACATTCTCATAGTGATCCCGGGCAAACAAGTACTGTATGTACTGTTGAAACTGTTCAACAGTTTAGAGAAGGAAAAAAAAAATGGCCACACACCTCACTTCCATGCCTCCCGCTCTCTCCATCATTAATGATGCCACATTATTTGACAAACTCAGCATTTTATGAATGCCTCCAACCATATCTACTGTCAGCTATGTGATCGCATCTCTCACAGCTACCGCATATACTCCCGGGCTCGACCCAATATACATTCACTGCATTTCAACCTAAATAACAGCCATACAAGATAAAAATGGCATCAAATAAAAAAAACAATTTGCCTAAGAGATGAAACATCCTATGTTGTAATAGTATACACTTTCCCTGCACCTATGTAAATGACTACTCTACTATGAGTACTTTAAATTTCACTAGATCTAGTAAAAAGCCAAAATTCCTGGTTATATGGGAGGATTCGCATGGTAAGTTGATAAGTCCCTGGTTATCTTAATTGATTTGCAGGTTATGGTGGGGGGGGGTAGAGGATGTGGCAGTAGAACTACATGACCCAATTAAAAAATGACAGAGTCCATTTACGCTGTCAGCGTGTGTGTGTGTGTGGGCACAAGACTGGACTCTCCATTGTATATTAAAGAAGCTGTCTTTTAAATTGTACTTTCTTTTAAATTTTCAATCATGGCTCTCTCAGTAGCCCATTAGCTAACCTGCTGTCTTCCTCATCCTAGTAAGTTACTTCAGTCCACAGACAGTCCCATCTTGCGCCCACACACACACACACAAATGAATACTTGGGGCAAAAGAAATAAACAAATACTTTTCAGCACAGTATAAACTGGAGAACATTTTTAATGTTTTTTTAATGGTTCTTGTATAAAAACTATAGCTATGCAAATGCAGCTTTACAGGCGGAAGGACTATTTTATCTAAAAATTCACACAACATGTAACTTTATTTTATATTAAACTTCAAAATTTTGATTGTCACAGTTATGACAAATACAGGTTCCCATTTTATAAAGCAATAAGACCTCAGGGGTGTGCATTAATAGACATTCTAACCTGCAGTCAGGGACTAAACACACTTCGCTGCAGTCCGCGGCCTTATTACGCCCCTGACCATGCATTAGAAATGTCTAATGCACACCCCATCGTGTCTTATTGCTTACTTATGTGTGTGAAGTAAGAGTAATAACACACTGTGACTCCATGTATCTAAATAGAAACCTACCTGAATGTGACAGCAAGCCGCACACCTGCTATATTCACCTATCTCCCAAAACACACACACACACACACCATATGCTGAAGTCCTATAATATGTCAGTCTGAAGAAGAAGTCTGTGGATGTTAAATCCTGTAATGTCCCATGAAACCTAAATCTATGTTCATCCCATCTGCTACCATATTGAGATGTAAAATAAGTTTACTCTCAAAAGCTCATCTCTATTGTGTGCTTTTGAAATTTCCTTTTAAGACCATTACTGACATGTCTGAAATTGAGTGGTCAGGCTGAGAGAATTGTTGTCCCACTGGTTCTTCAGTCTTCTTCATTTTAATAATATGTCTGTGCGAGTTCATTCTAGTGCGGAGCTGTTGGCTTGTCTCTCCAACATAACCTGTTTGTGGACCTCTCTTGCACTGAATGAAATAAACAACATGTTGTGATGTACATGTATAACTCCCACGTACCTTGAATTGTCTGTTTTGTGATGTAACCACACAGTCTGAAGTGGAAATGAGCTCACAAGTCTTACAGCTGTGTTGATTGCAGGATCATTTACCATTTAGTGTCATGGTATTCTGTTCTGGCGAAAGCTTGCTCTTAATAATCAGGCTGGCTAAGTTTGGTGGTTGTTTAAAAGATAGTAGCAGTAGTTCCATAAAAATACAATTAAGGATCTCATCCTCACTTAATATTGAGTGGAGGCTTTTAATAATCTTATTAAAATGCAGAAGTTCAAGGTTTGGATGATATGTGACTACTAAGGGTATTCTGTCTGTAGCTGTCTTTTCTTTATACCGAGTAGTTGTTGTCTTGGTACTTGTGTTGCATGTTCTGTTGTCCTGATAATTTCTCTGGAAGAGTGTCCCTGCTCAATAAAGGTGTTTTTCAACATAACCAAATGTGTAGCTCTGTCACCTGATTTGAACAAATACAGTCACATAGGAGTGATTGACTGTACATGACAGATTTTTTTGTGTGGTTTGGGTGATTACTTTTCTTGTGTAAGCAGGGATTTATATAACTCTAAAAATTGATTAGCGTTTTGCTCATAAAAGTGCTAAATCTTTATGAAAATGCATAGCTCTTGCCTCACTGTGTTTAACAAACACAGCACTTCTAGAAAACCTATATAAATACTTTCTGTACAGTTAGTATCATCCCAAGAAAAAAACTGCTAATCAATTATTTAAAACCCTGGTAAGTATCTCTGTCTATCTGTTGGCTTCCTGTAAATACATATATGTAAGGTTCCATCCTTAATGGTGACTGTGTTGTCCAGAAAATTAACACTGGTGGTAGAATACTCCAGGATAAACATTATGGTAGGGTGGAGGTTATTAAGTTCCTGATGAAAATATTTCAGTGCATCTGTGTCCTCCATCCAAATAATAAACAAATCATCAATGTAACAGAAATAAGCTAGTAGTTTGTGGGAACAGTGCCTTAAGGAGTCCTCCTCCAAGTCTGCAATATTGAGGTTAGCATACTGTGGAGCCATACTGGTACCCAATGTTGTTCCCATAGTTTGAACATAATGTTTACTATTGAAGTTGAAGTTGTTTTGAGTCAAAATGAATTCCATAAGTTTCTCTATCACTTCAGGGTTGATGTTTTGGTCCAGTCCTTTCTCCTGTATGCATTTAAAGCAGGCTGAAACATCATCCATGTGTGGAATATTAGTGTAGAGTGATGTTACATCCATCGTCACTAAAATGGTATCAGGTGATAAGTCCTTATAACCAGAAAGTACACAGAGAAAGTGCATAGTGTCCCGAATATAATTGTCTCTTTCCATAACCAGTGGTTTCAAAATGGTTTCCACAAACCCTGAGATCCCCTTAGTCAGGGTACCATTACCAGAGACTATGGGTCTTCCTGGATTGCCAGGTTTATGTATTTTAGGCAGCCTGTAGAATGTCCCTGGTTTTGGTTCAGTAGGAATGGGTTCAGTTATTTTTGTTTGGACATGATCTGGAAAAGTTCCAATTAAGTCACGTAATTCTTTTTTATATCTTGTAGTGGGGTCACTTTCTAGTTCTCTGTTGTAAGTATGATCAGTTAACTGTCTGTTAGCGTCATTAATATAATCCTCTCTGTTTAAGATCAACACTGCAGAGTCTTTATCAGCTTTTTTGATGACAATGTTGTGGTTTGATTTCAGTGTCTCTATAGCTCTCTGTTCCAGTGGAGAGAGGTTATAATGGGTCTGTTTTTGCCTAGTAAGGATCTGACCACTGACTTGTGGGTGGAAACAATGAATGTAATTGTCTAGTATTTCTTATACCCACTTGACAGGATAAATTCAGATTTCTTTTTCTAACTAATTAAATAGTTACTGATTGTGATGTCTTCCCTACCAGTGATTTCTTCCTTGCCATGAAAGAATTCTCTAAGTCTTTAAGTTTTATTTCATTGTGGTTCTATCAAGAATCCTAGATGATGTTACTGCACAGATAGGAGTAAGGTTAAATAGTGTCACATTTCCACTTCGGACTGTGTGGTAACATCACAAAACAGACAATTCGAGGTACGTGGGAGTTATACATGTACATCACAACATGTTGTTTATTTCATTCAGTGCAAGAGATGTCCACAAACAGGTTATTTTGGAGAGACAAGCCAACAGCTCCCGCACTAGGATGAACTCACACAGAAATACTATTAAAACGAAGAAGACTGAAAAACCAGTGGGGCAACTCTTCTCTCAGCCTTACCACTAAATTTCAAATAATGTATGTCAGTAATGATCTGTAAAGGAAATCTCAAAAGCACACAACAGCGACGAACTTTTGAGATTAAACTTATTTTACATCTCAATATGGTAGCAGATGGGATAAATGTAGTTTTAGGTTTCATGAACATTGCAGGATTTAACATCCACAGAACTCTTCTTCTTTGGTCTGACATATTATAGGACTTCAGCATGTGGGGTGTGTGTGTGCGTGTGTGTGTTTTTGGGAGGTATGTGACTATAGCAGGTGTGGGGCTTGCTGTCACATTGAGGTAGGTTTCTATTTAGATACAAGGAGTCAGGGTGTTATTACTCATACTTCACACACATAGTAAATATTAAGTCCTTACTATTTACCTTCACCTGGCAGTGGGGTTGATTCCATTGTGCCATATTCAGATTCCCTAGCCAGTTACTGTATATACAGTAGTGTTATGATAGACTGTCACATTTTTAACTCTAAACATATTGGGGTATGAGATCTCATTTGCACTGGGGTTCTGGGCACATCTATTTTCATTAGGCTAATATTGTAGTGATTTGTGGGAATGGAGGTATGTTAGAAATCTTGTCTTACACACATACTTTATATTTACTTCTAGTTACCTTACCCTGGTGAGAGTGGATGTTTGATTTCATTGTGGTTCTATCCAGAATCCTTGGTGATGTTACTGCACAGACAGGAGAAAAGTTAAATAGTGTCACATTTTTACTCTGTAGATATTAGGATACATGATCTCTTTTACTTGGGATTTCATGACAATTTGAATTCCTTTGGGTAAGAATTGCAGTGACTGATGTGAATGATGGTGCATTAGAGTGTGTGTGTGTGTGTGTGTGTGTGTGTGTGTGTGTGTGTGTATGTGTAGCTCCTTAAAACTATTTATCCCCCCCAACCACATTATGGGGGTGGGATGGGTTGGGTGTTGTGTGTGGAGGGGAGGAGAGAATTAAATTTTTGTTTCTTATTCAGATTTCTTATACATTTTCGGTACATCAGGTTGTCAGCTCCTTCACTGGTAATCCCGCTGGTGGTCATGAGGGCACATGGAGCCGCCCTCCCCCTGAGCTGAAATCTGTGACTCCCATGCTGGTAGCCCTGCTAGTGGTCGTGAGGGCACACGGAGCCACCCTCCCCCTGAGCTGAAATCTGCAGGCATGACAAGAGACATTTCAGGCACGGCAGCCTAATTCCTTTGTGTCTCTAAGGACTGTGCTTAAGTTTTGGAGCCAAGTTCAAATTTGGTCTGGCCAGAGCTGCTGTGACTCTACCAAAGGGTAGAATAAATGTATTTTCTGCTGTTAAGGAGCTAAATTATTACTTGGCTCCCCTGCTGGTAGCCACGCTGGTGTTCATGAGGGCACATGGAGCTGCCCTCCCCCCGAGCTGAAATCTGTAGCTCCCCCACTGGTAGGCCCACTGGTGGTCATGAGGGCACATGGAGCCATCCTCCCCCCAAGCCAAAATCTGCAGATCCCCCGCTGGTAGCCCCACTGGTGGTCATGAGGGCACATGGACCCTCCCATCCCCTGAGCCAAAATCTGAATATCCCCCACTGGTAGCCCTGCTGGTGGTCATGAGGGCACACACAGCCACCCTCCCCCTGAGCTGAAATCTGTAGCTCCCCCACTGGTGGTCATGAGGTTACATGGAGCTCCCTCCCACTGAGCCAAAATCTGCAGCTCCCCCACTGGTAGCCCCACTGGTGGTCATGAGGGCACATGGAGCCACCCTCCCCTGAGCCAAAATCTGCAGCTCTTCTGCTGGTAGCCCCACTGCTGGTCATGAGGGCACACAGAGCTGCCCTCCCCCGAGCTGAAATCTGCAGGTATGACAAGATACATTTCAGGTGCGGCAGCCTAATTCCTTGTGTCTCTGAGGACTGTGTTCACCCCGCTGATGCTTTGCATCAGCTGCCCCACTGCCCCACCACCACCCTTGGTGAGCCATTTACTATACAGGCAAAGTCATGTGAGAGAATTAACCAATCACCCTACTTTCCCCTTTGCAGCCTGTCTGATCTAACCTCTAGTGGCCACTACAGCCAATTTGCACTAAATCTCTCATCCAGCATCACCATGCTGCACATAGCCTATAACACTATCTTAGGTATAGCCTTACTTGCTACAATAGCATCCTTTCCACCCTCAGATCGCCCTGAATTGCAACCTAGTCCTCCAGAAATCACTTCACAAAACACACAACCAAGTCCATGCTCCACCTCCATAATCAGACAGTATCCCCTCATGCCACACCACTGCTGGCTTCCCAGTCCTTCCATACTCCCCCATCTTTTCATGCTGGGCTATCAGTGATGAAATTCCCTGAGGTGGGACATTTCTCACAGCCCTTCCAGACTCCCTCTGCACACCGCAGTCTAAAATGTTTTCACCTAATTCAAAACTGGTGCTAACTTTACTACTCCTCCTTGCAGGAGACATCGAGCTAAACCCTGGACCAGCCACCCACACTAGTCACAACCCCTCTCCTGCTGGCCAACTACCCAGAGGTCTAAAAGTAGCCCACCTAAATATATGCAGCCTCTTACAAAAATTGCCCTTCCTCCAAACAGTCGCCCTATTATGAAGTCCTGACATCCTGATTATCACTGAGACCTGACTGAAATCACACAACCTGGAGGCAGAAATAGCTATTCCTGGTTACTCCATCACTCATCAAGACTGCCCAGGCACCAAGAGAGGTGGCAGCATAGCCATTTACATATCATCCCTGATAAAGTTCTCTCCTGTCTCTCTATCTGCACTCCCGCCATCCATTGATGCCTTGCTAATAAAAATCTCCTTACCCCACTCAATCCCCATATTTATAGCGGCTCCTATTGTTCCCCAGACTCCCAATTAACCTCAGTCATAGCTCACATGGACACCCTAAAAACCATTGCTTCAGGGGGAGCTGACTCTCTGATGCTAGCACCAAGCTCCAAAACAACGTGGCAGCATTAAATCTGTCTCAACAGATCACTAAGCCCCTGCTTCTAAACCACAAAACTCAGAACCACTCCCTACAGGATTGGGCCCTCACTTCTCACCCACACAGGATAATTGCCTCCGACTTCCTACCAGACTCTCTGAGTGATCACCACATGATGTACATAGTATGAAAAATATTTAAAGCCAAGTCACCTCCACCAAGAATTCTCCTCATCAGGTCATATAAATCCTTCGACCTTGAAGGACTCCTAAATGACTTAGCAAACTTGAACTGGTCTTTCATCCCCAAGGCCACCCCTATTGACTCCACCCTAGACTTCTTCAAGTCCAGATTTCTTGCTGTCTGGGACCACTATGCCCCACTCAAAAAGGTCAGAGTAAGGGGAGCTCATCTGCCCTGGATCTCCTCAGTCCTCATGGCCCACCTCTGAGCCAGGGACCAGGTGTGGAAAGCCTACAAAGCATCAGGTACACACGCTGACCACCTACACTATTGAACACTTAGAAGTGCCTGCACTAGGCTTATTTGGCAGGCTAAAGCCTACTATTTCACATCATCCTTCTGAAACAATCTAAATCACCAGACTAAGTTTTGGAAGTCAATCAAATCACTGTTCTCCCCTCCTCCCAGCCCCCACCCCTGCCCTAGTTGTAGGCAGCTCCACTGTATCAAAATCACATGCAGTCACCACTGTTTTCAACACCTTGTTCACTAGTAGTGGAACCTCATTCTACTCATACCCACCGCCTGCCACACACCCTCCTGCATCTGCATCTCTACCCACCCAAACCCTCTACCCGGCTTTCTCCTTCTCCCTGGTTACTCTGTCCAAAGTATTCAAAGTCCTGCTTGCCCTCAATCCCTCTAAGGGTAAATTCCCCTCAGGTTTGGATGCCAAAATGCTCTACCTTTCAGCCCCAGCCATCGCTATCCCCCTAGCATCCCTCTACAACCTCTCCTTCACTATCGCCGCCATCCCCTCAGATTGGAAACATGCCACAGCAATCCGCTCCCTAAAGGCAGTGACTGATCCTCCCCTGGTAACTTTCACCCCATCTCCTCCTCCCATTTTAGCCAAAATCCAGGAACATTGAGTCCTCTCACAACTTTCCTCCTTCCTTGACTCCTCCTCTTTCTTTACTCCATACCAGTCAGGCTCCATTCACATATCTGGACTGTGTAGTACGGAATGGTCTGCATGCCCATTGTCCCACGCTGTGGACCAATGGGCATACACTCCATACTGTACGTAGTCAGTCGGTGGCTACCGGACAGCTTGCAGGAACTGGGTTGCCACCGCTGGACCGGGGAGCGGGTGGGGCCCAGTGGGTGGGTGGGGGTACCACTGGACCACCAGGGATAGTTTAAAATGTTCTTACATATGGTTATGCCCAGCGATTGGGCTGGAAGAGGTCCACTGGACCACCAGGGATATTGGACGTGCTTTTAAATATGGTTATGCCTGCGATTGGGCTGGAAGCAGTCCACTGGACCACCAGGGATATTGGATGTGTTTATGAATATACATATGCCCGCGATCGGGCTGGAAACGGTCCACTGGACCGCTAGGGATATCATAACATTTACAATGCCTGCAATTGGGCATGGGGGGGTTGCGTGATGCTGACAGGCCCTGGCCCCAGAGCTCGGGTGGCCACCCACAGCTGGTGGCTGCCGTGTTGCACCCTGCAATACAGCAGCTCACCTGTGGGTGGCCAGCCCTTGCTCCTATTTCCTTTTGGCTCAACTTTGAGCACCAGTGTGCAATGCAGATAGGGGTTGCACCAGCATATGTGCCGCACGTCCCAGGCTGAATATCGGGACATGCGGAATATGCATGGGCACACCCCCGCACTTGCGTTGCATACAGTACTGGTACACCCCGGCGCATCGGGATCTATGTGGCACAACATCCCCTTGTGAATATCACGCCAGAGCTCATCAGTGGGTTGCACATGGCTTAACACTGTTGCGCCATGCGCAACCTCTTTGAATAGCCCACCCTAAATATTTCGCTTTTACCCTATTAGTTGTCATTTGCACTTCCTACCAATTTGCTGCCTTATCACCTCAGATTTTCTGTTTTGCTTGCTGTGTACATACTGTATATATTCTTGTATCTTTTGTATATATTCTGTGTAATTTCTGTATTTTGTATTTTTGTATTTGATATGTATCCCCCCGTCCCCAGGATGCATCTGGAATTGAGTTGTAGTCTGCTCAGAATGCCTTTCCTTGTAAAACTTTAAAATAAATAAATATAATGTATTGTAGAACACTGTTAACCTTAGGAACTCATCATTTCCTGAGGTTGTTATCCCATCGTTCATCCATTCCAATGTTGTCAACCTATCAATGCTACATCATATCGATGGGTTAACAACTGGGAATGGTCCACACATGTGCGCACCTTTTTTCACTCAGGAACAGATGGATGCACACAGCGGTAAGGGAATGACTGAACGGCCTTGGCGGTGATTATGTTTTGAAAAGTAAGGAGCCGTTTTCACTTTTCTTGGGATCATACACTATAAAAAACCATATAGGTCCTTGTATCAAGCAACTAGTTACTGTTAACATCTCAGGTTGCCATGGTGATGCAAGCTACCTCAAGCTTCGCTCGAGGTTTACATGGTCACGCTTGGTGACTCTCAATGGTTAACAGACTGGTTACCGATAGAGGACCATACATTATCCTCTATATTATATACTGAGAATTTATTGACATCAGTGCGTATCATGCTGCATGGTCTTAATTCCTTGGTGGTCCCAGACAAGTAGTTTTTTGTTTGACACTTATACTGTCAATTTATATTTATATTATCATTTATAAAGTCCTGTTACTACACTATGGGCTTTTGAAGTTTATGGGGCATAATATCTAGCTGGAGAGTACAGCAGGGTAATGGGTCCAGCTAAGTTTTACACATCTTACAGTGTGTAACTACTGATCTTTTTTAAGAAAGCTGTATTGATTATTCTTTGTCTGTTTTATATATACATAGATGTGTCTTGTAGTCCTAAGACAATTTTAGTATGTCTTTAATCTGGGTGGTTGTTTTTCAGTAATTGCATTCTTCTACACATTGTGACACTCATAATTTTATTTAAGAGCCATCTGCTCAAGTAGTTGTTATCTTATATGTCAATTTAATTAATATACAGTACAGCTCTTTGTGTATGTCTGCACTAAGCACCTTTGACCCTGAGACTCTCCCAGCTGAAGGTGACATGGTACTGTTAAGCTTCTCTGACATCAGCTTCTGTTTTTTTTTAAATGAGAATTTTACACCAATGGGGATTTTTTCTGTTTTTTTTCTGCATGATCTGGGTGTTTAAAATATTGTTTTTTTCTAAATAACTGTTATTATGCTTCTGACGAAGGACTTGTTGGTCTGAAAGCTAGACCACTTTGTTCTTGTTGTTACATCTATGTTGGTCCATTAAAAAGTATCAAATAATTTGCTTCTGGATCCATTTTAACAGAGAAAGGGTCATCAAATGGCTGAGGTGTGCAGTGAAGAAGGGTAATAAATGACATGGGGATAGCATGGGTAGTTCTTGGAAAGTAGCCTCCTTAGATGCAAGAAGTCTGGGGAACAAAACTTCCAAACCACAGGCTCTTCCAGTGGAGGGGATGGTAGACATACTGAACATCACAGAAACATGGACCAACAAACCCAGGACTGGGATCTGTTGATCCCAGGGTACAGGATTTACAGAAGGGACAGAGAAAATGGGAAAGTGGAGGGGGTTGGCAATATATGTAAAGGAAGAGATAATGTTTGAGAGGGAAGAAGGGAAAGAGAGTAGGGCAGAGGCCTTTTGGATGCCATTCTAACACACAAGGAATAGAATCCTCAGGTTGGGAGTAGTATATAGACCACCATCTCAAGGAAAAGATCTTGACATGGAGCCAGCAGGGCAAATCAAGAAAATGTGTGGATGAGATAACACTGTGATTGTGGAGGACTTCATACTTCCAGGGGTGGATTGGAGTACATCAGCCACCTCGAGTTCTAGGTAGCAGATTCTCCTGGATGCATTCCAGGACTGTTTCCAGGCACAGTTGGTCACTAAGCCACATAGGTTGTGGAATATACTCTAGTATTGACCAACAGAGAGGTTGTTAGAGAGGTGAGGGTAGAGGAACCACTTGATGGGAGCGACCACCACTTGGTGTGGTTCTCAATTAGCATGAGTAGAGAGGTAGTGGGTACAGGGACCAGGGTGATTTACTCAGATATGCTGATTTTGGCATGATGAAGGAAATAGTAGAGGTCACCTGAAAGGAGTTCATTCTCAATGGGATGCAAACCATAAATGGAAAAAAATCTAATTGGGGCTGGTGGAGCCACTGAGACATGTGCCAGGGTAAAGAGCAAAAAGGGAAGGGCTAAGAGACCAAGTTGGTTGAGCAAGAAGGCATTAGAAGTGGTGAGGGCTAAAAAAAACCAGCATTCAGGAGATACAGGAAATCAAGAAATAAGGAGGATTGGGATGAGTATGTGAAGAAGTCCAGGGTAGTCACCAGTGGAGTCGGGTTGCTAAAGCTTCCAAGGAATTGAGGCTGGCATGGGGTATCAAAGAAGGAGAAAAAGACTTCTTCAGTTACATACAGGAGGAAAGGAGCTGTCAAGACCAGATTTTCAGGATCATGAGGGAAGGGGATGGGCTGAAATGGGGTGGAACAAGCAGAGGCTCTAAATGAGTACTGTACTTCTGTTCTGTGTTCATGAAGGAAAAATGGCAGGCTACTTCCAAAGGGGGTGGAGATGGTGGGCAAGTGGGGAGAGGAGTTAACAGATGGTGTGATTACTGAAGGAAGGGTACTGGATGGTCTAAGGGCTCTGAGGATGGATAAAGACTATGTTCAGAATGTATACATCCACGGGTGTTTAAAGAAATGGTGGATGTATTGGCTGGACCACTGATGGATCTATTCAATACTTCCATGAAAACAGGGTGTGTGCCACAAGACTGGAGGATGGCCCATGTGGTGCCTCTACATAAATATGATCCAAAGGATGAACCGGGTAATTACAGACCAGTAATCCTAACATCTATTGTGGGAATGCTGATGGAGGCAATACTTAAGGAGAGGTTGGTTTCCTTCTTGGATGCTAATGTTCTCCAAGATGCTCATCAGGATGGGTTTATCTCCAGAAGATTCTGTCTGATTAACCTTGTTGAGTATTATGCAGTTTGCAGTGGGGGGAGGAGCAAACTGGCCACAGCAGAGGATGGCAGAAGCACAGTTTGTAGGGAAGAGAACTTTCATTTTATATTTGTTTCTTTTACCAGCAAGGGCATAAAATGGCCAAGGGTTGCTGCTATTTACGTGAGGGGGTTGATTGTCTCGTAAGAGACTGGGGGTAGGCCCAAACCCACCCTCCCCATCCTCCCTCCCCAGCCTTATCTCCATTTATAGTGAGGCTGCTGCCTCCAATTGGAGGAGAAAGGACCTCCCTAACAATCACAGTCATCAATGTAATATTATGATCTGAGCTGTGCAATGAAATTAAACAATTAAGGTAGATATCATATCTTAAATGGTATCAAGTTAGGATAAAGTACTAGACTGGGAGCATTGGAACTAGGTAAGAAAGAGTACAGGGGTACTAGGGGATTGGGCATGGAGGCTTCAAGGGCAGAGGCATGAGTGGGGATGGGCACAGGGATGGGGAGGATGAGCAGGAACAGTGCAGGAGGGGATGTAGGAATGATAGTTAACTGTAATGGATGTGGGGCTGCCATCTTCTTAAAGATTAAATGGAGGGCAGGGGGGTGCTTGGTGTGCAAGCAGCTTGTGCAACTAAAGGAGGAAATTTCAAGGCTGAGGAGGGAGCTATGCAGAAGACAGGAAAGGGGGTGGAGGGGCCAGTTGGGAACAAGGGACCATAGGAAGACATATTGAAATGGCACAGACTGCAGGTACATAATGGAACAGGTACGGGGAGCAAAGGGTCCAGCACCACCATACCCTCATGAGCCACTAGAGAAAGGAGCAAAATGGTGGACAATGGTCCAAAAAAGGGTTAGACGTGGACCTGAGAGGGAACAGAACTGGAACACTCAGTGCAAAGGATCAGGGACAATCCAAGGAAAATGAGAGAGGAGAGCAACAGGTTCTCTGAACTGGCTAGTCTGAAGAGCTGGAAAGGCATGAATTTCAAGGGGGAGGCACAGCAAGGGGCAGAAACACAAAGAGGCCATGGCCTGGCTGATAGCAAGGTCAGAGTGTCAGGAGGATACATGTAGGATAGCAGAGACTAAGTAGGGGTGGGATAGAAGGTATTAGGAAAGGGTGAGCAAGCAAATGGTGGGCAGAGGTTGATGAAGGTGGTAATGTTGGTGATGATGGGGAGCTGGGAGGGCAGACAAGAAGGGTGGGCAGTGGGGATGACAGTGGGCCAGCTGATGATACAACATGGGTGGGGGTCAGAAGGGTATTAGAACTTAAGAAGGTTTATGAGGAAAGGAGAAACAGGTAGAGCAGGAGAAAATGGGGGCATGGGGAATGAGGACCCACATGGGGACTGTGGCCTCCAATGGGGAGGCCAGCCAGGAGACAAACATGAAGGAGTGGAAAAGTTCATTGGATTGGGGAACAGGAATATAGGAGAGGAAGGGGATCAACACTGATCATGGGAGACTGGAGGGAGGGCAGAAATGCTATGCCAGTGAGAGAAAAGAGTCTCTCCCTGGAGAGAGCACAACGGAGGAAGCAGAGACAAACAGGGATGATGAGAGTGCTGGAGGGTGGGACAGTGGGGTTAGAGGCAGATTATGGGTAAGAAAACTGGGGGGTGACTCAATAGTGAACGGTATCAGGTGGGGGGGCCAATGAGCCAGGAAGAGTTCTATCTGGGTGGAATGCATGCCAGGTATAACGGCAGGTAGAGTAGGACAGCATGTCATTAAATGTGTGAGAAGACAGGGGTTAAAGCCTCACATAGTTGTGGAGTTAGGCACTAATGATCTGGAGGGCAGCAGAGTGGAGGAAGTACAGGACAGTTTCAGGGAGTTGGGTGGGTTGTGCAGCATCAAGGGGCAAACAGTCAAATTTTCTAAGATCCTACCAGTACCCATGGCAAGCAGAGCCAGGAAACAGGATCATAGAATTTAATGCATGGCCGGCAGAGTGGTGTAGAACTATGGGGTTTGGTTTAGTAGTGGGTTGGGGGACAATATGAGATAGCAAGAACCTCTACTCACCAGTAAGGCTTCACCTGAGCAAGGAGGGTTCCTGTGTCCTGAAACAGAAACTGGGGGAGTCCATTACAGCCAAGTATAATTTAAACTGACTAAGGGGGGAGGCTTAGCATTGGGCAGCAGCCAGAGCCAAAAGCAGAGGGAGGCAATGTGCCCTCCCAGCTAGCAAGGAGAGGAAGGGGGCAATCAAAAAGTGAAGGAGGGAGAGAGGAGGAGAGTACTGGGATAAGCAGGGAATCTGGTTGGAGGGTGGTGTCACTAAATGCAAGGAGCTTGGGGAACAAAATACCTGAGCTCCAAGCATTAATGACAGAAGGGGAGGTGGATATAGCTGCCATCACCAAGACATGGGCTAACCAGCACCATGAATGGGACATCATGTTACCGGGATACAGACTGTATCGCAGGGATAGGACAAAAGGGAAGGGTGGAGGAGTGACTTTATTTGTGAGAAAGGGATAGTGAGCAGTAGGAAGGATGGAGGCCAGGTGAGGCCGAAAACCTTATGGATTCAACTGCAGAAAAATAAAGGTAAAAGGGTCAGACTGATGGTTGTATACCGACCACCCTCACAGTCAGAGGGCATCGACAGAGAACTGACAGATCAGTTATGGAATCACTGTGGAAAGGGTGGCACTGCGGTAGTTGGAGATTTCAATCTACAAGGGGTGGACTGGAAAACCATGTCTAGCACAAGCAATAGGGAGCAAGTCATTCTGGAAGCCTTCCAGGATGTATTCCTGTCAAAAAAGGTAGAGGAACCAAGAACGGAGGGGAACATCTTGGAACTTGTGCTGACCGATGGAGACTATGTGCAGAGCATATGGACTGAGGACCCCCTAGCAGGTATTGACCACCAAACAGTTTGGTTCTCCCTGGATATGGGTGGGGAGGGGACGTCTACAAAAACCAAGACAGTGGAGTTTAAAATGGCTGACTTCTGCAGGATGGCTGACATCCTCAGGGGGCATTTGGCTATAAACACCCCTGACATTAATACCATCCAGAAATGGGCCATCCTGAAGGAAGGCCTGTTAGTGGCCACAGACACCTGCACATAGAAACACAGTAAGAAGACAGGGAGCAAGAAGCCATGTTTGTGGTCAAAGGAAGTGCAGATAAGAATGAGGGAGAAAAAGAAGGCCTTCAGAAGTTGGAAGGGGTCCAAAAGAGAGGAGGATAAGGAAGAGTACACATGGACAACCAGGGAGGTGAGCAGAGCTATGAGGGCTGCCAAAACTTCAAAGGAGATGAGGCTAGATCAGTTTTTATCAGGGAGTGAGATGGGCCAATATTGCAGGGACAGGGCAACACTGGGATGGGAAGAGATAGGATAACGGATGTGGAGATCCCTGTGAGCAAAGTGCTTGAGGACCTTAAGTCACTGAACATGGACAAGGCTCCAGGGTCAAATGGGCTGCACCCTAGAGTCCTGAGGGAGTTGGCTGAAGTCCTGGCAGCACCACTGGCAGACTTGTTCAATACCTCCCTGCAGACGGGTGCATGCCTCAGGACTGGAGGGTGGCACATGTGGTACCCCTGCACAAGAGCAGTCCCAAAGATGAGCCTGGTAACTATAGACCAGTTAGTCAGACATCCATTGTGGGTTAGCTCATTGAAATGATCCTAAAAGAAACGCTGGTGAACTTCCTGGAGTTGAATGGCTTTATAGATGACAAACAGCATGGATTTGTCTATGGGAGATCATGTCAAACAAACCTGGTTCACTTTTTTGACTGGGTGATAAAAGAACTAGACACAGGTCAGGCCATAGATGTCCTGTATCTGGATTTCAGCAAGGCCTTCGACTTGGTACCAAATGGCAGATAAACTAGTAAACTGAGGAACCTTGGAGCAGGGGAGAAGCTGGTTAAGTGGATTGGTAACTAGTTGGGGGACAGACATCAGAGGGTGGTTGTGGGGGGGACTCACAACTCATAGCGCAGTTACCAGTGGGGTCCCACATGGTTCAGTGCTGGGGCCAGTGCTGTTTAACATCTTCATAGCAGATAAGGCAGTTGGAGTTAAGAGCAGAATCAGTCTATTCATGGATGACACCAAGCTAGGGGCAGTTGTGCATGGGGTAGAGGGAGGAAAAGGCCTCCAAGAAGATTTGGGAAGGCTTGAGCAGTGGTCAGATGCTTGGCTGCTGGTTTTTAATGCTAAGAAGTGCAAGGTTATGCACTTCAGAGTGAGGAATCTTCGGTACAGTTACCATCTGGGAGGGGTTCAGCTGTCTCTCTCTGAGGAGGACAAGGATTTGGGAGTAATGGTCACAAAGAATATGAACCACTCATCTCAATGTAGGAAAGCAGCAGTAAAAGCTGATAGAATGCTGGGGTGCATTGCTAGAGGACTCATCTCTAGGAGGCAGGAAGTCATTCTGCCACTGTACAGATCACTGGTGAGGCCACACTTGGAGTACTGTGTACAGTTCTGGAACCCATACTTAAAGAAGGACATCAGGTTACTGGAGGGAGTACAGTGGAGGATGACTAAAATGATCAGAGGCATGGAGAGAAAGCCTTACAAGGATAGGTTGAGGGACCTCAACATATACTCATTGGAGGAGAGAAGGGAAAGGGGTGATCTGATCAAAACCTCCAAGTACTTAAAGGGAATCAACAGGGTTACTACAAAGAGCATGTTTCAATTAAAGGGAGAAGGAATTCCTGTGAGGCACAGCCTGAAGTTAGTGGAGGGTAGAGTCAGGAGGAAGGTGAAGAAGTATTACTTCACAGAGAGGGTAGTAAAGGGATGGAACGTGCTTCCTGAAGAAGTGGTATCACTTTTGCACGTTCATTTGACTGGGTTATGAGGAGATGTACAAGGGCCATGCTCTGGATATCATTTATTTGGACTTCAGCAAGGCCTTTGATTCAGTTTCCCATGGGAGATTGGGTGATAAGCTAAGTAACTTGGGGGTGGATGCTAAACTGGTTAACTGGATTGTGAGCTGGCTGCAAGACAGACAGCAGAGAGTAGTAGTGAGGGGGGAACTCTCGTCTCTGAGAGCTGTGATGAGTGGAATGCTGCAGGGACTGGTGTTGGGGCAAGTGTTGTTTGGGATTTTTCATCATGGACATCTCTCATGGTGTCAAGAATAAGATCAGTCTGGTTGCTGATGTCACCAAGTTGGGAGTGGTGGTGGAGGATACAGAAGGTTGGCAGGAGTTGCAGATTGATCTGACGAAGCTGGCGGAGAGGTCAGAGGTATGGCAGTTGGGGTTTAATGTGAAAAAGTGCAAAGTATTACACTTTGGTGCAACAAATCCTAGAAAGGGTTATCAACTGGGAGAGTGCAGTTATGTACCACTGAAGAGGAAAAGGATCTAGGTATGGTGATAACGGTGAATATAAACATTTCAGAGCAGTGCAGGAGGGTGGCATTGAAAGCCAACAGGATGCTGGGTTGTATAGCGAGGGGGCATCTCATCCAGAAGCAGCGATGTCATTCTTCCACTCTATGAGTCACTAGTCAGACCACACCTTGAATATTGTGTGTGCAGTTCTGGTGTCCTTATCTGAAAAGAGAGGTGAGATTTTTGGAGGGGGTACAATGAAGGGCCACAAAGTTGATTCAGAGATTACAGGATATGCCCTATGAGGAGAGGTTATTGGAATTAAAAATGTATTCCCAGGAGGAAAGAATGGATTGGGTGGATATGATTGAGACCATTAAGTACTTAAAGGGAATAAATGAGGTTGGTACTGAAGAGATATTCAAGCTCTGGAAGGGGAGGGACACAAGAGGACATAGACTTAGATTGGAAGGAGGTAGATATAAGAGGGAAATGAGGAGGCATTTGTTTACAGAGAGAGTAGTGGCAGATTGGAACCCTTTGCCAGAGAGGTGGCATCTTGTAGGACAATGGGTAGTTTCAAGAGGGGTTGGAGCAGGAGAGAGAGGGTATTTGGGTAGGTAAAGGAGGGGCAGCTGCAAAGTAGGGATTAGCTGCACACTTGAGCAGACTAGACAGACCTAGAAGATTAATTTCTCCGGGCAATTTTTGTATGTTCGTATGTTCATAAATTGAAGATAAAATGTGACAATTTAGAATTAAAGATTAATCTTAATAAGACCAAAGTTATGACATTTGGGTCAAGCCAGGGTAAACCCACTTTCTTCCTGGATCAGGAAAGAATTGAAGTGGTAAATGAGTATACTTATTTAGGGATAAAAGTCACTTCTAATGCTAAATGGTGACAAATCATTAAGATGCAAACCATTAAAGCCAAACATGCTGCCAAGGTATTATTAAGGTTTAATCATAATTATGGAGGAAAAAACAATAGGTACTGTGCTTAAAGCTGGAGAGTTGAAAATCAACCCTGTATTACTATATGGGGAAGAAGCTTGGGGTTATCATTATTCTCAAAATCTAAAAACCCCACTTTAATATTTCTATAGAACTGTGCTTAAAGTTCCAATCTCTACAACTACAGCAATGGTGAGGGCTGAGTTGGGAAACATTTTGGTCAAAACACTTATAGAGATGAGAATAATCTCATACTGGTTAGGAATAATTAACAATAAGTTTAATCACCTCCATAAACAATGTTTCCTGGAGAAGTTCCAGTGGATAAACTCCAGCTTAAAATTGAACTGGTTAATACATTACAGTCTATAGTAAAGAAAATGTACAACTCTTATGATCAGACCATTTGAGGAAGATTGATATTTCCCTGCAATATAAGAAATTTATGAAAAGGAAACTGTTCACAAAGGCACAATACAGTGACATGGATTTGTTCATGAATCAAAATTCTGCCTCTTGGTTTAAAAACAACAAAACAGCACATAATATAAAGGATTACCTACTACTTCCCCTTTCTCCAGAATATAGAAAATGTATTACACAGACCAGATTTGAAATAATTAACTCGAAATATTGTTATATTAATAAATCTTCACACCTGAATAAGGCAAATACAACAAATCAATGTCCATGTAATAAGGTTTTCCTTGAAACCATATTTCACATAATACAGTGTCCACTTTATACAGTACCAAGGAATGAGCACCTTAATATTTTCTAATTAGATATGCAGATTATGATTATGATGTGATGTTTATCCTTCTGTGTGCAAAATACAAGCAGGATGCAGAAATGGGCACAAGACGCTGTGCATATATGGTTAAAATTTAAAAAAAAAATCCTGTAGACTAATAAAGGTGTCATACCACTGGTAACATTACCAAGGCAGAATTGGAATACAAGATGGATATTATTGGGGTCCATTTTAAAAAGACAGGCTGAAGTTTATTAAATATTTCTTTCTCTCCTTGTTTTTTAACAAACAGATAGATTGATTGTTAGTACTGAACTTATTATGTGTGGAATGCTTTTAATGTTTTATATTACTTTATAACATGGGTACAAAATATTTTGTATTCTGATTCATCCAGACATGTCACCTGACTATTGATTAATCCCCAGTATACCAATGGTTGCCTTGCCAGACCACAAAATCCTGATTGACAATGATGTAAAATTATCTTTTCAGATCACTGCCAGAGAAACATGTAAAAAATGACTACTACAGTACAGAATCCTCATTAGGACAAATGCACCTAATGGAGTACTACAACTACGGCATCCTCAGAAGGACAAACCCATTAGTAGGAAGGACTATTTTATTAAAAATGCAAGTTCACAGATATTTATTTTAATAATTCTTTAGATAAAACCTCTAACGTGATGTTGCCCACGTTATAAGATTATTAACCCATGCCAGGGCATGGGTTTACTGAGCATTAATCCACGCCTGGGTGGTTGAAGTCACTTGGCCTGCAACCACATACCTTAACCCCGCCCCAGGCATGGATCAATGCTCAGTAAACCCATGCCCTGTTGTGGGTTAGTCCTGCCATATAAATTTGTACATTTTTGTAATTTGTATGCATGATTTTGCAAAGGCCATAACATTGACTACTATGGCCGATCAATAAACTTTGACTTGACTTGGCATTGTTGTACTTGACCTTGGACTGTATGTCTGTCTCCTTGGACACACCTACACCAGCCTATCCAGAGAAATAGTGGAGGTCACTCTACCACAACACATACATACATACAAATTAGCAAGCAGAAAAAGGCCAGTCTGTCTAGTCTGTAATTGCCGGGTCCATACTGTAGCTTGAGCTTAATCTATAGTCAACAGTACATGTTACACCTATGTATTTTGCTGTGTATATTTTTTATGAAAATAGCTTTTTATAAATAAATAAACTTTATATTTTTAATGAAAATAGCTTTTTATAAATAAATAAACTTTTTACTGGAAAAGTGCCTCATTTAAGGATGTCTTACAAATCAATATAATCTAAAACAGGAGCACTGGATTTGTATTCTTGTCACATTCTTAAAAGTTAAATCTGACAGTTTTGATTTGTTGGAGAAAATATTACTATTCAAAATGTTACCATATGTTTGTTTTCTTATTTGGATAGTAAGTTTAGTTGAGTTTTATTTTGCATAAATCCCTTTAGGCAGAGCCTATTTTCAGAAGGGTTTAGAGTCAGGTACAACAAAGGACTGCAATTACAGAGTGCATTCCAAATGTACAGTACAGTAACATACAAGCATTTGTCAATGCAGAATGTTTGCTTGCTGGTATTAGCATTAGAAATGCAAGAGTTAGACAGATGCAGAATAGGAATGGCAGTGAAGCGCTGAGCTTCACATGAACCCCACCTCCATCCTGTAGAGACGGACAGGATTTGGGGTAAGGTTTTGGGTCATCACCCATGACGGTGAAGCCATGTCACTTCACCCTATTCTGCAGACACTGACACGTATTGAGCTGTGCCATAGGGTGTTTGGCTTTACAGTCACCCCATTCCATAAGGACATATGTTGAAATGGTGCAGCATAGGAGAATGGGGTGAAGTCTTGGGATGAAGAGTCCAAGGTACACACCTCGATGCCTGTCAGTGGCTGGGGGTGGGGTGGGATGGCATGAGCAGTACAGTTGACAGTCCAAAGGCACACCCTGATGCCTGTCTGTCTGTACAGAGTAGGACATTATGGTTAGAAACCGTAATGCCTCAGGCATTTGTTGGTACTCAGTGCAAATTTTGAACATGGCCTTTTTGTGACCCCACCTCATGAAAGCATTCAGAACCTCTTGTCATGAACAGTGGCAGTGTGATTTTGTCAATGTGTCCTGAAAACTGACTTCCAAAAGTGACAGTACCATTCTGCACCACATGTACGAAAACACAGATCGGGCAGGATGTGAAGAATGACAGCTGTACCATCCATAGGGAGATATGAAGAGATGGCAATGTTGAAAATGGTAGTGAGAATATTAAAAATGCTTCCACATCTGAGCATACATGGAAACCGTGCAACACATGCGAGTAACACAGTCATTTTATGGAGTTTCATCACCAGATTTTCAACATAAGCATTTAACGACCTGTGGTAATGAACAGTGTCACTGTGATTTTGTTACTGTGTCCTGAACACTGATTTCGCAGAGCAACCATGGTATCTTACGCTGGAACTGCAAAAGCACATGTCAACCAGGATGTGAAAAATTACAGTTATACTCTTCATAAGGAGGTGTGGGAAAATGGGAAAATCTGGAGTAAAAATATTACAAATGTGCAAAGTTATAAGCGTGCATGGAACTGCTAATGCACACTCGTAACACAGTCATTTTATGGACTTCATCACCAAATGTTCAAACAGGCATTTTAGGACCTCTGCTAATGAACAGTTGCACTGTGATTTTTGTAATGTGTCCCGAACAGTGATTTCTCACAGAGACCACGCTATTCTGCGCCAGAAGTGCAAATACACATTTCGGCCAGGATGTGCAAAATGACAGCTGTACTGTTCATAAAGAGGTGTGTAAAAATGACAATGTTGAAAATATGGCATGAAAATATTGCAAATGTGTGAAGTTATGAGCGTACTTTAGAAACTGCACAATGCACACTCGTAACATAGTTAGTTTATGGACTTTTGTCACCAAATTTTCAACATAGCCATTTCAGGACCTCTGCTAATGAACAGTGTCAGTGTGATTTTCCTAATAAGTCCCAAGCACAGATTTCCCATAACGACCGCGCTTGTCTGTGCCGGAATTGCAAAAATACATTTGGGCCAGGATGCGAAAAATGACAGCTGCACTGTTCATAAGGAGGTGCGGACAAATGGCAGTGTTTGCAGTCTGAAGTGAAAATATTGCAAATGTACGAAGGTACAAGCGTACGTAGAAATTGCGCAATGCACACTCATAACACAGTCATTTTATGAACTTTTCTCACCAAATTTTCAACATAGACATTTTAGGACCTCTGCTAATGAACAGTGTCACTGTGATTTTCTGAATCTGTCCCAAACATTGATTTCGCACACCAACTGCACCACTGTGCGCTCCATGCACAGAAACACATTTGGTGAGATTTGAAAAATTAAAATTTACTGCTCATAAGTAGGTGTGGTAAAATGGCATTGTTGAAATTCGGACTGCAAAATTAAAATCCATACATTTACAAGCATGCATAAGGAACGCTACTAGCATACGCAAATAAAACAGTCATTTTAGGAACTGTTTCACCAAATTTTCAACACAGCCATTTTAAGACCTCTGCTCATGAACAGTGCCACTGTAATTTTCTTAATCTGTCCCAAACATTGATTTCACACACCAACTGCACCATTGTGGGCTACATGCACGGAAACACATTTTGGATGAGATGTGAAAAATGACAGCTGTACTGCTCATAAGTAGGTGTGATAAAAATGGCAATGTTGAAAATTTGGAGTGCAAATGTTACAAATTCGCAAACTTGCAAGCGTGTGTAGGAACTGCGCAATGCACGCTCATAAAACAGTCATTTTCAGGAATTTTTTCACTAAATTTGCAAAATAGCCATTGTAAGACCTCTGCTCATGAACGGTGTTACTGTGATTTTCTTAATCTGTCCCAAACATTGATTTCACACACCGACTGCGCCATTGTGTGCTACATGCATGGAAACACATTTTGGGTGAGATGTGAAAAAAGACAGCTGTACTGCTCATAAGTAGGTGTGATAAAATGGCAATGTTGAAAATTTGGAGTGCAAATGTTACAAATTAGCAAACTTGTGAGAGTGCATAGGAACTGCGTAATGCATGCTCGTAAAACAGTCATTTTAGGAATTTTTCACCAAATTTGCAACATAGACTTTTGAGAACCCACCTTATGAATTCTGGCAATTTCATTCCTTAATCTGTCCCAAAGGTGATTTTGCACAGTGACCACAAAATCACCCTTTGGGCCTGATTAATGCCATGACAGTGACAGAATTCATGAAGTCCCAAAAACCCCATGTCGAAAATTTGGTGCCAAAATTCCAAAAATGCCTGAGATATCAGCAATGCTGAAAAACCCTATTTATTACATTATACAGCTTACTGGCATTTACTCAGTTCACGGTTGGCTTTGAAGAGTGCAGACATGTTCCTGGTCCACCGAAGATTGTCGCGCCAGACTCTGGAGGTAAGTATGGGGTGAGGGGAGGTGTGGGGAGGCAGGGTGCACAGTGGGTGGGTGCGAGTTGTGGGAGGGGGGTCTGTCAGACCTTGAGGGACCATTTTTCCTTTATAGGGAAAAAAATAGACAATGCGGGACGGTTTTAAATTTTACAGGGGCATTTGGCACACTGGGGTGGGCTTCCAGCATGCCAAGGGACTCTTTTTTTGGGGGGCAGCTGTAGCTGATGGGGATTTGGCACCCCCGTCAGCACACCAGAAAATGGGAGGATGGAGAACCATCATACCGATGGGGATTGGGCACCCTTTCGGCAGCCAACAAAACTGGGGGGGTTTACAGCATGCCAACAGGGAGTGGGCTCCCCCGTCGGCAGACAATGACAGTGGGTGGGGGGTTAAATCTTGCTGATGGGGAGTGGGCTCCCCTGTCGGCTAAATAACACATTGTGGCACTGAAGCCGGTGGGGATTGGGGCCCCCGTCAGCCAACAAAGACCGTTTGGAGGGGCACATGCTACTGAGGGGGATTGGGCACCCCCTCGGCAAGGGAGGCTGCCTAATACTGTTTGTGAACATGGTGGCAAGCCACCCACCATGTTTACAAACAGTATTAGGCTAGCTAACATTCCGTCCTGCAATGACGGGTCGCTCCCTCATTGCAGCACAATGACTGATGCTGCAATGACAAGGTGGCCCCTGATTGCTGCAGCAAAACATGAGAACTTGGTGCACTTTTTGGAGACCAGTGTCATCGGCACACTGTGCCTCCATTGGTCCACCAGTGCCAAGCCCCCAAATGCAGTGCCTCCCTTGGCTGTAACACTGCCACGCCTCCACAACTCGCTTCTCTCCTAAGCTGTCACATAATGTTTCTTGCGCATGCGCGCAAGCAAACATAATAAAATAATGCATGAGGTGGTGTGTTTAATGAGATTTTACACACACTCCAAGGTGTTGGATGCTACATAAGCCCTGAAAGCAAGAGAGATAAACCTTTCTATCTCTTCTTCTTCCAGAGTGCCGTAGGGAGAAAAGAATAATCATAAAGGCTTTATGTTTTTTAATTCTTTCTCAATTTGTAGAACAACAGCTAAAGGTGCCATATCTGCTTGCCATTGCACATATTTACACCTTACTTTCCGTAGTATAAATTTAATACATGTAAAAATAGGTTGCATTGTACCTTCCATGATATACTGTACAGCTGCCACATATCCTGTAACTACTGTACATTTTCATAGTTTATCAAACACCATTGCATATCATTTCAACGTAATGATATTAAGTGCCACACTTGTTGGTCAAAAACAGAATCAATAAAGAAATACTGTAATGTTTCTTCATGTTGGCCATATTATGCTCTGGGACACATTCTCTCTGTGTGACTCTCATGTTCTGCATTGCCTTTTCTGCCTAATCAGGAGGTTCTTTTATCCATTAAGTATGTTTCAGTCCTACCATGGTTTGTTAGTACTACCCTTTTGTATTCAATTGGAGTTGTAAAAGCTTGCTCCTGGATTATGTTAAACAATGTTTTTCTATTTGGTACTGTCGCCTGAGCAAATGTTAGTTCCCAATTTTTTTGTTTTCTCTATCATAGGCATAGCAAATGTAGATAGCTGAGGAGTTTTCCTAAATCCCAGTATGAACTGAGTCCATGTTTGTGTAACAGGAGTCAGCCATTGTGCAGACACTTTCTTCCATTCTGCATAACCTGAGGCTGTATATTTCACAATGCTAGTCTGTATGAATATACTATAGAAATAACGAAGTGAATTTATTAAGCATAATTCTCCATGTCTGTATGATCTGTATAAAACATTTCTTTTGATTGAATTTAAGTGACATCATCCATATAACTTGAAAAACTAAACTCAATAACGTGACATCATAACAAGTTCAAGTTCAAGTTTAACAGCATGGGGCTAGGTGCACAACACTTAAGTAAGAGAAAAAAAGCAGCAAAAAAGTTTTTATCAAGGCCACCTGTTTCTTCCTTGTCTGTTGCCACTGTTTCCATCTCTGCACTTTCTCTGAACATACTGTATATCTATTTTGCCCTTCCAATTCTCTTTGGCCATATCACCCTTCCTAAGTTTTATCCCTAGAATAGTTATGGTAGCATCAACCATCTGAATGTCCCTTATGTCTAAAGCCTTTTCCTTATCATCACTTATAATATAACCTTTGCTTTTGGTCAGATTTACACTGAGTCCAACAGATTCAGAAAAGTGTACTATCCTCCTGGTCATTGCCACTTCCATTGCATTCTTGTCTGGCATCAATAAGCATGTATCATCCACATATGCTATAATATTTGGTATTCTTCCTGTTGCAGGGAAAGGTATACCTGCTATTCATAAATCCTGCTGAACAGTTCTAAGCAACGGATCTATACAAAACACATATAGTAAGTGATTCATGGGGCACCCCTGACGTACACCCCAATTTATTTTAAATGGAGGCCCTATATGGCCATTTACCAAGGGCATTGCAACTGCAATCTTGTATATCTCCATGATCCAGTTGCAGAAAAGGACAGGTATACCTTACATCTGCAGTGCTACCTTCAAATACTTTTGTGGCATGTTATCAAATGCTCGTTCTTGATCCAAGTTTAGTAAATACCCCAATACCTTATTCTGAAACCCCATTTCAATGATTTCTCAAAGTAATAGATTATCTTGGATATTTCTGACCTTAACAGTACTGACCTGTCCTAAGTCTATCAAGTGAGGTGCTACTGTGGCCAATCTCATGGTTAGTATTTTCATCAAAAATTTCATGTCTGTATCAATGAGACTTAAGTGTCTCTAGTTATTAATATCTGCTTTATCATTTTTCTTGTGTATAAAGATTTAAATAGAAGTACCCAGCTGTGGGGCAATGTTTCCATCTGACAACATACTATTAGAAACAACCATTGCTATCTCAGTGAGATCCTTCTGCAGTTTCTTATACTGTACAATTCAGAGGTCTGGCCATCAGGTCCTGGGGATGTATTGTTGTTTAATGATTTAATGGCAACTTAATTTCCTGCTTTGTGATGGGGATGGTTAAGTTATGTTTTAACTCAAGAGGAAGGTCTGGTACCATTGTATCTTGTAAGACTCGCTGTATGTGCCCATCAGGTATCTCTGGATCAGAAAACAATGATTACATGTGCTGGGTGGCTTTGTCTAAGATCCCTTCATTCATATGTACCTTGTTTCCTAACTGGTTATGTAATTTATCTATCACTCTATGTTGCGTCTGGTCCCTACAACTTTCATACATGTCTCCTACAGTTATTTTCCCTTGAGTACTGATCCTATGTTCATATAATAAAGAGGTGGCTCTTGAGTAATGTAGTTTCTTCATTTCAGCTTTAAATACTTGAAATTGGACAGTGTATGTGTTAAATCCTTCATTAACTAGTGAAAGTACCTTACAAAACTGTGCTCTTACCATGAGGAATTTTTTATATTCTTTGTTATGTGTTTTTTTTGTGCTACTTGTTGCATTAGTTGCCTTATGTCTTTCTTGGTAGTCACCCACCATCTACTGATGTCATCATTCACACAGGCTACTGACTTCCTAGCATTCAGTAGATCTTGTATTTTTGTCAAGGTGTCCTGCTGTTCCAATAATGTGGCATTTAGCTGCCTAGACCCTTTGCCTAGTGCAGCAGTTGCCAATGGACTAATATGTATTAATAATAGGAGATGGTCTGAATTTTCTACCGGGACAACGTGGGCTCTAGGTACCTTCAGTGCTTTTGAGGGAAAGACATAATCAATCCTTGTTGCTAGGGTACTTTTATAAAAAGTATATTCCACTGTGGGATGATTACTCTGATACGTATCCACTAGCTCTAGTATCTCCACTATTTTGTTTAATACATTAGTGTCACAATACTGATTGATCATTTTGGCTCCCGTATCTGCTACATTTACGTACACAATTAAAGTATCTTCCCAGAGTAGGTTTCTCATAATCATTAAGTAGGGTTTCACCTGATTTAATAAATCCACCCCTCTCTTTCTTAGAAGCCTATGATTGAAGGTATGGAGCGCGTCTGTGCTGCATATGTGAGGTGCCGAGACACTCCGCACCCATTGCGCTCCCTATGTGGAATGCACATAATGGATCACACAGCCTCTATGCACTCGATCCACCACCCGTGCAGACCACACTGCGTAGGGGGCAGGTGGGGGGCATGCCAGTACTATGTGCACTGTACAACGGTGCATAGTGCTGACTGAAGGAGTGTGGAGATGGACACAGATTATGCCAGGGAGAACCCTGCCATAAGTGCACTATGTGCCCTGCACCTCCATCCTTCTGCAATGGGATACAACAGGAAATGTACTGACAGGCTGCCTGGGGCCACCCACCCCTGATCCCATCTGTGTCACCCACCTGCCCGGTGCATGCCACACACACACACACACACACACACACGCACACATATGGGGGCACCCTCCCCTGGACTGCAGACTCCCTCCCTGCAAAATATCACCAGACTGCTTCTGTGTCCCCTCGCCCTGCATCCCAGCCCTGATGGTGTGGTGGGCAGCATTAACCCTCTCCCCAACATACACACACCCTCATGATAATGCCCCCTGACACATACCTCCCCTTCATTCGGGGGGGGGCATGGCTAGTGGCACATCCCACCTCTCTCTTCCATGGCTGCTGGCCATGCAGACATCTGCGGGAAAGTGCAGCCAATATGCCCCCCACCATGAAAGTGATCCACTGTGGGATCCGTGATAGGTATCCTATTGGATGCCTGTCTGGGTGCGTAGCTCTGCCCATGGTCACCCTGTGTGACCCTGCATGTACCCATGTGTTGGTGGGATGGGGCCGTGGATAGGTGGCTGGTGGTTGTGAATGCCACTGGTGAGCACCTGTCTGCAGGTGTGGAGCTTCGTGGGGTGGGATATGTGCCTTTGGTGCCTATTTCCTGCCTGTTAGATCATAGACTCCTTAGTTTGGGGTGCATAGACAGTTAAGACTCTCCATACCATTTTGTTATGGTTAAAATATAGCAACAAAGCCCTTCCTGGAATTATATAAACAATTTTGGTAATGTGTAATCTAACCTTTAAAAAGTATCCCAACCCTTCTACATCTCTCAGTGTCAAATGAATAGAAAGACAGTCCCCAGCACCAGAGCCTTTTTTTCATTTCATTTCATTTTTATTAAAGGTTAAACCACTGAGTGGGAGCTCATTTAAAACAGTGACCCATATTCTCAAAACAGATTATTACACTACACATAGTTCCTCATATAAGTAGGGAGAGAAGAAAAACATCAGAGGAAAGAGTAAGGATTCCAAACAACAGTGAAGGGGCCAGAAATAAGACATGATGGGAGTGATGCAGTGCAGTGGCTGTGGAGAAGCAGTCTTCCAGGAGACATTCTGGAGGATGCGGTGTTGTCCCATCTGCAGGCACCTCTCTGGGCTGAGGGAAGAGGTTGCTCATTTCCAGGCTGAGTTGGCAAGGATTTGTGGCACCTCCTCTTCAATCCAGGGACAACCAGGGTCACTGCCATTGCCTCAGAGGTTGCCAAGAAAGAGGAGCAGTTGGACCACAGTGGGCTCAGGGAGGGTGAGGGTGGTGGAACAGAGGTGCATCTCTCCAGTTGTACCTCTCCACAATTCCTACACCATTCTGGAAAAAGTGTGGTTCCTCTAGGGAGGCACCCGCAGTGGAGACCAAGGAGGATGCTGGGAACCTCCACAAGGGAGACCCACAGGAGGGTGGCATGGGACCCCACAGGAGAAGGAAACAACTCCTGGTGGGGGATTCCATTGTTAGGAAGGTAGAACTGGGGAGGAAGGGAGGAGGTAAGGTTCCCACCTGGTGCCATGGCTTGGAGGGACAGGGAGTGAATCCTCAGGATCGCCGGAACAGCTGCACAGGAGAGGGACAAATGACCTGGCTAAGAAAGAGATCAGAGCAGTGCAGGAAGAGTTTGTGGAGTTGGGGAGGGGCCTTAGACAAGTAGCACACATGGTAGCCTTCTCAGAGGTGCTGCCTGTCTATGGTGTAGGTGAGACTATGGTGCTCCACACTAGGGGATTCAATCAGTGGTTAAAAAACTGGTACAGAGCTCAGGAATTTGGCTTCATTGGGGACTGGGGGTCCACCTGGAGTGATGCAGGCCTATACTGGCATGATGGTCTACATCTGTCCAGGAGGGGAACCAGGATAGTAGGTGATAGGTTTAAATGCTTCATTGGCAAGCATTTAAACTAGCCAAGGGGTGAGGCACTGGAAAGGAGCAGGGAAATCCTAACCCCCCCAAAAAAAAAGTCAGGATAGTAAGTAAGGTAAACACCAATATAGATATGTTGATAGGGAGAAGGGCAGGGGTAAATGGAGAAAGTGACAAAAGCAATAAGATCAGAGGTGGGGCAAAAAGGAGTAAGGCCATTGGGAAATGGAGGGTAATGAGTACCAATGCCCGTAGTCTGGGCAACAAGCTCCCTGAACTGGTGGCCTTGATGGAAGAGGGATGCCTGGATATCATAGCAGTCACAGAAACATGGTACACAGAGAACCATGACTGGGATGTTTACATACCAGGGTAGATAACTTACAGGAGAGACAGGAAGGGGAGAAGAGGGGGAGGAGTATCTCTCTATGTAAAGGAAGGGATAAAGGCAACTGAACAAAAGAGCAAACAGGGAAGAGAGGAGGCACTGTGGGCCACCTTAGAGACTGGAAATGGCACCACAATCCACAAAGGGGAGATACTGTTGATGGGAGATCTGAATATGCCAGATGTTAACTGGAGCACATTTGCTGCAGCCACATCCAAGAGCAGGGCCATTCTCGATGCCCTACAGGTGGCATGCCTCAGACAGCTACTTTTGGAACCCTCTCATGAGGGAACAATCTTAGACCTCATACTCTTAAACAGGGACAGTGAAAGGATCTCAGATCTAGAAGTGGGTTGCCATCTGGGAACAAGTGACCATCAAACAGTGTGGTTCACGATAAACTCAGCTACAGAGTCAAGCCATACAAAAGTGAGGGTACTGGACTTCAGGAGGGCTGACTTTGGCAAGATGGGAAAGTGTCTTAGAAAAGCACTAGCAAACAGGCTAGAAGGAGGGGTGCAGCAACAATGGGGAAACATCAAAACTGCCATTACAGAGGCAGCAAGCCTTTGTATGAAGCAAATAAATCAAAATGAAAGAAAAAGCAACTGTGGTTCTCAAAAGAGGTGGCGGAGAAAGTCAGGAAGAAAAAGATAGCATTCAGGAAGTATAAGGAAACACAGAAGGAGCAGGACAGAGAGCTGTACCAGTTAAGGCAGATGGAAGCAGGGAGGAAAGTCAGACTAGCAAAGGCCTAAACTGAGGAAAAGATAGCCAACTTGGTTAAGAAGGGGGATAAAATATTTTATAGGTACATCAGGGAGCTTAGAAAGAGAAAGGAAGGGATAGTGAGGCTGAATAGAATGGAAGGTGGGTGGACAGAGAGGGACAGTGAAAAAGCAGGGATACTGAACAAATATTTCTGCTCAGTATTCACAAAAGAGGAGGGGGAAGTGCCTAATCCAATTAACAGAAGCACTCTTGATAGTGGGGTCGATACCAGTCCTTTCACAGAAGAAAGGGTTCTGAAAGAACTCCTAAAACTAAGGTGGACAAAGTAATGAGGCCTGATGGAATTCACCCCAGAATTCTAAAAGAATTAAGGGGAGAACCAGTGAAACCACTGACTACCCTTTTTAACAAATCATGGGAGGATGGTGTGGTACCTGAGGACTGGAGGAAAGTGGGTGTGACTCCCCTTCACAAAAGTGGGAACAAGACAGAGGCAGGAAACTATAGACTTGTCAGTTTGACCTCTGTGGTAGGGAAAGTGATGGAATCACTTCTGAAGGAAAGAATTGTTGAGTACCTAGAGGCCAGCGGGCACAAGACCCAAGGCAGCATGGGTTCACAGTGGGAAGGTCATGTCAGACGAATCTAACTGATTTATTTGACTGGGTGACCAAATTAGTAGACCAGGGAGGGGCAGTGGACATGGCCTACCTAGACTTTAGCAAGGCATTTGACACAGTCCCACACAAAATATTAATAGTCAAATTAACCCAGGGTGGTAGCCTGGGCAAAACACTGGCTGGACAACAGGACACAGAAGGTAATTGTAAATGTAGTCCACTCTGAAGAAAGAGGGGTTACTAGTGGGGTACCGTAGGGCTTAGTACTGGGTCCAGCCCTTTTTAATGTCTTTATAAGTGACATTGCAGCGGGACTGGAAGGAAAAGTATGCCTCTTTGCAGATGACACAACGATCTGCAACAGGGTTGATACACAAGGAGACGTGGAAAGGATGAGAAGGGACTTGGCAAAGTTGGAGGAATGGTCAGAAGTATGGCAACATAGAAACATAGATTTTGACGGCAGATAAGGACCGCTTGGCCCACCCAGTCTGTCCATTTCCCCACCTAATGGATAACTTGAATTCAATGCAAAGAAGTTCAAAATAATGCACCTGGGAAACAAAAACCCAGGGGAAGATTACACAATGGGGGGGGAGGTAGTAACAACAACAAAAATGGAAAGGGACCTGGGGGTAATCATATCAGATGACCCTAAGGTTAGCAAGCAATGTGAGAAGGCAGTAGGGAGGGCTGGGGATATACTGGGATGTATAGGGAGAGGCATCACCAGCAGAAAACAGGAAGTTGTTATCCCTCTGTACAGTCAGTTGGTGAGACCCCATCTGGAGTACTGCATCCAGTTCTGAAGACCCCATCTATGTAAGGACATAGACAGGATTGAGGCAGTCCAGAGGAGGGCAACTAAAATGGTGCAGGATCTGCAAGAGAAGCCACACGAGGAGAGACTAAAGGAGCTTAATATGTATACGCTTGAGGAAAGAAGGGAGAGGGGGGCATGATAGAAACTTTTAAGTACCTCAGTGGTATCAACAAAGTCCAAGAGGGTAGCATCTTTCAGAAAAAGAGATGTGCAAGAACAAGGGGACACAATTTAAAGATGGGGGGATGGTTCAGGGGCAATGTGAGGAAGTATTTTTCACAGAGAGGGTGATGGACACTTGGAACAGCCTTCCCGAGGAGGTCATGGGGTCTAAACTGTGGGAGAATTCAAGAATTCATGGGACAGACATAAGGCAATTCTTGTGTGGAGAAAGAAGAAATAGGCTGTTGGTTAATTAGGACCTGCAGCTTATCCTGTAGGTAGGGAAATGGGAAAACTACATGGACCAAGTGGTCCTTGTTGCTATCCAAAGTCTATGTTTCTGTGTTTCTGTATACACATGGTAACATAAGCAAGCAATAACACATGACAAGATGTGGGTTATCGCCTGATAAGAGCATGACCAGGGGTGTACTAAGGCATTGAGGTGCTTGTGCGGTGCCTTATGCCCTGGGTGTGCTTCTTATCAGGTGATAACCAACACCTCAGAAGTGTTATTGCACTTATAAAATGGGTTTCTAGGTAAATATGTAAGAAGAAGAAGAAAAAAGAGGGACACATATCAATAGTTTTAGTTTTATAGATATATATATATATATATATATATATATATACTATGTATATATATATATATATATATATAGGTAGTAAAATAGTCCCTCTGTTTAGGTAGTTTTTGTATTGTGTGATGTTGAGTAGATATACCCCCCACAGAGACACACACACATAGGGATATTGGTCAGGTTGTTGTCCCTGTGTATATTTAGTTTTCAGTTTCCATTATGCTGCCCCTCTCCACATGTCGTTAATGTGTCACCATCTTTGTTGTTTCCACACACCCATTGCCAACTGCTGTTAATGACAGCGAGCAAACATTTTCTTTGTTTAAAAGTGTGTCCTGTGGTACAAACATTGAGAAAAGCACTGCAGGGGATGAGGGAATGACACTGGAGCCAGCATGAAGAGAAAGGAAAATCAGCACGAGCGCGTTCCGTTTCAGTGGTCGCGGTAGCTACATTTTCTTTTATTGATACTCAAATGTATTGGATTTTTCTGGCACATATGGAGAGAGTCATTCAGTGTTACTTGGTGTTTGGTGCTAAGGCTGTCTGGAGTTTTGTGCTGCTGCTGTGGGTCCTGTGCCTGCTTCTGAACAACAGATTCCAGGTCCAATAGGTTAGTGATTTTTTTTTTGGTTGTGGGGTCACCAAGGCAAGAAAAGTGCCAGTTGGCATAAATACTTGCTAATGAGGACGTGGCTGGAAAGTTATTTCAGCCAATCAGATTGAAACAGTTTGTTTACCCATTTTATAATGAACTATAAAACAATATTATATATTTACATTCATATTCATACTATTATCAGGTTTTAGCAGCACAACAGTCTTTGGTGATAGTTATTGTTTTATCCAGAAACCACTATTTTATAACGTGAACAGATGGGAATTTTGTATTCATCAATTGGAATTCAGTAGATATATTGTTCCAATGGCCCCTATGTATGATTGGTGCATAGGTACATTCGAAATGCATGTAACTCCTCCCACAACCCTGCACCCCATGGACAGATGTGTCCATACCAGCATTCACCAATGCTGGACACCTGTCCGTGGCTCCTCCCCCACAGTGCATAGGAAACCGCAGGGTGGCCAGGGAAGGAGTAGCCATTCCAGTCAGACATCCAATGGGATGCCCCCAAGGACTCATAGTGGATCCCACACATAGGGTGACGCAGGTCTGGGGCTGTGCATGCTGATTGTATGCACCCAAACCTGCACTGCGCCCTCCAATCCAGGTGCCGGCACACAGGACATGTCTGGGGGCTCACCCTTCCTGCTACATAAGCTGCCTCCTGCTGCCCAGATGTCAGGGACAGCATGGTGTGCCATAACCCAGTCCCCCAGTGACTCCATTTCTGTGCCTGTGGGGGTGTGCAGAGGATTATGGCAGGGTCTTCCTGGTGTACCCTGGGCCACCCTCCAGACCCATGCAGCCAGCACTACGTGGGTTAGTGAATATCACATAGTGCTGGCACATCCCTGGAATGCCCCCAGCACGGAGCTGTCCATGGCTGTGGGGGATCAGGTGCGGTGGATCTGTGCACCCCCACCTTCATGCATGCCGTGCAGGAGCACAGTGGGTGAGGAGTGGCTGCACACCCATGTTACACAGTGCCTAGCCACTCTGCACCTTTGTGCATAGGGCCCAATATGAGGCAACAAAGTGGCTGAAAAAATAGCATTACCATTTTAATCTTGTTCTTGGGACAATGAGTTCACATTAAGCTGATTTTCTAAGAAAAGCATTTATTTTCCTAACCTGCAATTTTTCTGTCAGATAAAAGGGGATCTTGGCTGAAACACTTTTATATGCCAATACATATTTATGTAATTGGTGTCTCTCAGACAGAGACATCCATCCTAAGCTATTGTACATTTGGCAGTGGTGCACATCCTTAGGGCATTGTAGAATCAGCCTAGACAATCGGTTGTACAAGACATCCAATTTTTGTAATTTGTCATTATTAGAATAGTCATATAGGACATCTTCCTAATCGAAAAGTGGAAACATTTGGGATTCCACAATCTTTTCTATGACACTGCCACCCAAACAATTTTCATTTCTTCATAATATCCCCACTCTTTTTCCAACTGCTTTACTAAGGTTATCCGCATGCACATTGCCCTAGCTGGAGGAGTCCATCCAGTAGCCCAGGTATTTATAAGATGTTACCAGCTCCAGCCTCTGTCCCCCTGCATCAACTATTTCCAAATCAGAACTATCCTTTAACTTATGTTTTGTGCCAAATACCATACATTGACATTATTTGGCACACATCCTAGATTCTGTAGCTACTTCAGAATTAGTGTTCAATTTTGTAACCTGTAGAAAAATGATACCCAGATGTAGATTCTTCAAAACAGAAAATGTCACCAATCTTATATTGTTCTTTATACTATTGATATTGGGTGCTATGCACCAGTGGGGACTAGTATGCATGAATTGTGTTTACCCTGCTCGAGCTGCACACCAGTGGACAGGTGCTCCAGGTACTGGCATTCACTAATGATGGCCACCTGTCTGTGGCCACACCCCAGCATGTAGGTGCATGGAGGGTGTTACATGGACCAGGCAAGCATCCAATGGGATGCCCAGACCCAGTCTGCCAGTGGATCCCTTGTGCTCATGGGGCATGGATGCTGGCTGTTGATAAGCAGTAGCTAACCCCACATGGAACTGAATGCCCAATCAGCCACCCCAGCCCTCCTTGTGGCCCCTATGGGTGGGGCGGCATGTCTGAGAGCTTTACCACCCGACATCTTGGCGCTGCGGGTGGGGCATCCTGGGGTAGGGTCATGCAACTCTTATGGCAGTGGGTTACTAGGTATAAGGTGCACCCCCCATACTTAGCACTCTGCACCTTCGTGAATGGTGTGGAGTGCAGACACATCCCAACACACTCCTGCCAGCCATCAGTGCATAGCTGTCCTCGCAGCCAGGGATTAGGGCGAGTATGTATCCAGTGCCACCCATAGTGCATGCCACATGGAGTCCATGGGACTCCACTCCATGACATTCAATAGTATCTATGCCAACATACCCAGGTTATGTGGTGCATTGGTATAGTGCATAGGGCCCATTAAGAGTAGCCACTTTGTACACTTGTGGAGAGGCAGTTACAGTGAAAAGGATAGCTGAAGTATGCCAATGTTACATCCTAGGTTCCCTCCTCATTCGTCCACTACAAAGTGGTTGGATACCCAAGTGATTTTGCTTTTGTCTGGCTTCAAGGACCTTGATCGCCAGGTGCTCATCTTCAGAGTCAGACACGAGACCCTGTTGTGAAGAAAAAGTAGACGAGGATTCTGATTCCTTGTCTTGATCCAACTCCTGAGATTGTAAAGCTGTTAATTTGTTTTCTAAGGGAAAATTATTCTGTGGCCCTGTCAGCTTTAATAGTTTAGCTTCAGGGTTAGTTTTCTGAAGAGCCCTCTTTTTGGAAACAACCACCGTCATGTCTGGTGGAGGCATAATAATAGCATTAGTTTCTTTGTGTTCTAAAACACCATCTCCAGATGGATGCTGTGAAGTCTTATTCACCAGAAGTGTGCCAGACTGTTCCATCTCTGTTTGATTAGAAGTACCTTCCATTTCACTGTCCCTGTCCTGTAGGGGGGTTTCATTTTCCTGATTCATTACTGGTTTTGCGGGTACAGGCAGGGTTTGTGCAGCTTGAGCCTGTGTTTCCCTTGCCTTCCTCTATTTGTCTACTGTTTTTCTGGGCATTTGTAAGGACTAGAATCTTGATCCAGCCTGTCATCCTTGTAATGGGTTGCCCAATGGCATGCACGGTATGCGTGATCACTTTATTTATTTTTTATTTGTTTATTAATTATTTGGAAACAACCTTTGAACTGAAGCTCTTTTACAAAGGTTCCACATCAGAAATGAAAACAAATAGTTGAGACATACTTAATATACAGCACATGATAATAAACATGATAATAAACAAACAGTTCACTGAGGTGCAGCAATAACAATTTACAAAGGGAGATAGTTAAGGAGACAATTGATCCTTGGTAGTGAGGAGAGTAGACGGGTTCAAGGGAGAACCAGGGGCAGGTAGGAGGAGAGGTAGAGGTGAGGGAAAGGTTAGCAGTCTGGAAGAAACTTTGTCAAAAAAGAAAGTGAGGTGGGCTGTGAAACAGTGGGAATGTTGGAGAAAGCATGAGGGTAGGTAGCAACAGAAAGGGGTAAGGGGGCCAATGGTGATGGGTGATTTCAAGTAAGGGGGTGGGATGAGAGGAGGGTATGAGGTGTAGACTGTGAGGAGGAGAGGGGTAGAGGTGAGGCGATAGGTTAGCAGTCTGACAGAAAGACTTTGTCAGAACAGAAACGTGGGGGTGGGATGTGGAAACAGTAAGGAAGGTTGGAGAAAGCCTATGGGTAGGTGACAACAGAAAGAGGAGGTGGTCAAAAGTGATGGGTGATTACAAGAAGTTAAGGGGGGAAGGGAGGGAGAGGAGGGAGTCTAGAAGGTATGAAGTGTGGTCTGCGAGGACACGTAAGGAGGTGGAGGAACTGAGGGGTGGGAGTGCAGAGGGGGGAGGTGAGGTTGAGGGGTGGATGATATAGGCTGCTTAGAACAAAAATGAGGAGTGGATGATGTAGACAAGTGCAGAAGCATCTTTATGGAGTGTTTGTGGGGCAAGAGCCATCTTAGGTGCCACTAGGACAGTCACAAGCATTCCTGGAGAGGAGTTATTTTGTAAGTTCAGACTTAAAGGCTAGCAAGCTTGTAGTGCCTTCTGAGACTTCCAGGCACTCATTGAGCCATAGAGGGGCTCTATATGCAAAGGTTCACTGCCCATGTGCGGTTCTGCTGAAAGGGACAGCAAGCGCATCCAATGCCTTACTCCTGGTTCCGTACTTTAGGTCGGCTTGGTGGAGGAGGAGGTCAGAGATGCAGGGTGGGGGGGGGTGGAGTCCAGAAGCTCCTTTTTGCCTAGTAGGCAGGTTTGGAATTTTATTCTATGCTCCAGTGACAGCCAGTTCACCTGAGGTACAGAGAGCAGGTGTGGATGAGTCGGTCAGCACTTTCCTCACATAAGTTGCACTTTAATTAATTAGTGCATGCCAAACTGTGATGTCCATTCTCCAAACAAAGATTGCATTGCACCTTATCACATGCATTATTCAAATGCATCATTGATCCACACTTAAAGCATGTTTTGGGCTGTCCTTTGTAGAAACAGTGGCTTCTGTCTTTGCCCAGAAATAAATAACTAGGTAAATGTTTTGTTCCTTGAGCCATGACTCATAGTTTTACTTTGAACTTACAACCTCCTGTCCATATATGCTCTTCATCCAATATTGGTTTCAGTTGTCCTATCAAATCACATCTCTGTGTCAGCCAATGTGTGATGTCAGTAACACTGATTTCCCCATTACGAAATCAGATAGTGACTTCTTTGGTAGAAGGTTTTGTTAGTGAGATGGCTCGAAACAGAAGCCATAGAGCCAAATATCATCATTTTCATATGAAGCCCCGACTCTATCTAGGCCCACTGGGGTTCTGAAACTTACATCAAAGAGATTGTCCCCAATGCATGGATCTGTGCATAGATCTTGTTTGAAAACAAAACTCATTGGCTCTTTTATTAGAGTCCATCCTACATGTATCCTGTCTGGTAGTAAATGCAGACCACCCAATACTGAATGTGTACTGCATTTCTGTGTTGGGCTGGAGCAATGTTTTGGAAAGTCCATTCCCTCTGGCAAAACCCAGCCCATAATAGCGGCACTTGTTCTGCCACTGATGGTTCTGCATTTATTTCCACAGCATGTTTGACTCTGTCTTCCGAATCATGCTGCACCTCATGACGTCTTCCCTCTGTTATACCCAGGTCCAAGGACCTTTTCTCAAGTTTGGGATGTGGTGGGTAATTAAAACATATAAAATCCTACCACATCTTCTGCATACAAATCATTATCAAAGACATCAGTAATGTGTATACTACTGTGTGATAGTGTTGCACTGATTGCCCCTGGTAAACCTCTCTCCGTATCCACTAAGCCTGGACCTGGGGGTGAACCTGGGATTGGTGCAACAGTTGGATCCACAACCCATTTTCCCTTCTCTGTTTGCTTACAGCTATTCTCAGTCAATGCTTTTTCTACCAACTATGGGGTTTTGCACAGAGTTACTCTTGTTATTGAGCTGCTTGCTTTACCCTGTCTCATAGTTTGTGCAGGTTGCCGTTTGTCTGGTACGGCATTTGCAACTTCATGCCACTCAGTTTTGTCACTTACTGTGGGTGCATTGTCCGATTCTGTTGTCCTTGTTATAGAGCTTGTCATAGTGCCATCTGTTCTGGGCATTAGCTGAGGATCCAGAAGCATCTTTGATGCATCTGCATCATTCCTCATAATGCTGACAGGCCTGTCAGTCGTGGATTCCTCTGGCACTATTGTTCCCAGCACTTCCTTAGCAGATTGGGGACAGTGGTCCTCTTTGGATTGCTGCTCTGAATCCTTCAACAAGGTTGTTAAGTGCCTTTTCTGCTGTTCAATTATATCATTCAACAATTCCCCTTAGCGTGCTCCTCTGCCATAGCCATACACCTTTCAATGTCCTCCATCTCAGCTTCATGAGATTCTGTGGGATTATTCAAAAGACCAATCTCCTTTGCCAGACATATTCGGAGGGAGATCAGCTCCCCAACAGGTACACCAGCCACCTCTTCTCCTTTCAAATGCTTGTCGCCATGACAAACAAGGCACCAGCAGTGCCCCCTACATAAAGAGCAGGGTAGTTTTTATTAAGGGCAAATAAACTTGTACATAAAGAAAATCAGCATTTCAGTATATTATTCTTTTCCCAAGAAGCAATAGCATTATACATAAGAAAGAATAAAACAGAAACATACTGTATTAATTCTTTTTGTTCTTTGAGTATTCTAAGAAGGATTATAACACCATCCTCTAGTATTTTTCCATAGAGATTTAAAAACTGCAGGTGAAAGAGTGCCCATTTCTTTCAGATATATTCTACTTGAATGCTGTTGTACACACATAATAACTTCATTTTTGAGTCCAAAAATGTTGTTGCAGAGTCAATTTACATCTTGCTATCCATGTGTAATACTTCAGTAAACTTGTAAGAAGTCTTAAGGCCTGATTCCAGGACGTCTTGTGCATGGCACAAGATAATTTACACCAAACCCTATGGCGCAAATCGCACCTTGCACCACACAATACACAAGTTGCGATTCCGAGTCACGGCTTGCACCATGCTACATGCTGGTTGATCCAAGGTGGGCTACGCCACCCACTACACCCACAACCTGCTGTGGTATGGTGCAAAGTTGGGTTACAGCAGCATCTGAGCCCTATTCCAAAAGGGTGGCTGCCGTAACCCAGATACGCCATTCCAAGTCCCACAATGGCACTGCAGATTAGACCAGCATGGAGGTGGTCTGAGGGGCATCCATCCTGGCAAAACAATGGGTGCCCCCCCACAGTGCACCGGAATGCTCATTGCTGTATCCCACAGACCCCCCCAGCACATTGATGCCCCCCAACCCCCAAATCTCAGGGTGCCACCCAGGCCTGTTTTGCACCATGCCACCCTTGCACCTGTGCCACCCCGCCTATCCCCTAATGTCCCCAGGGGATTGCAGGTGTGTTATGGTGTGGGTGACTCTGGGGGGGCAGTTTCATGTGGTCTGTGATTTGCAACACCCAGGTCTGTTGCGCCATTCCCATGGCACAAGCCTGCTGCTGCCTCAAGTCACGGGTCATAGGTGCCGGGGACCCTGCCTGTCCTGGAATAGGGCGTAGGGTCTCTGGAATAGCGGCACATGGCGCAATTCACATACGCCCATGAACTGAGCCATGTGTTCAGGAATCAAGCCCTTAATGTGCTAGGATGATATTTTCTCCAGTTACTCTTATAATAATAATAATAATAATATTTTTATTTAAATTGTGCCTTTCAAATACCAAGACACATTCCAATAAAAAGATGCAAAACAAATGCAGAAGCAACAGTACAAAAAATATTATAAAACATACATAAAAAATGAATACACAGTCAAACCATAAGCCCTTTCCCACAGATAGGATTTGAGTGCCTGTTTAAAGCTCCCCACGGTCGTACACTCCCTTAACCGATGGGGTAGAGAATTCCAAAGGGAGGGGGGCTGCAAACATAAAAGCTTGGGCCCCAGCTGATTTTAATATTACCCTAGGAATCTCTAGCAACCCCTCGCCGACTGAATGGAGCGATCTCACAGGGTGGTAAGGGATCAGGAGTTCTTTCAGGTAATCAGGGCCCAGATCGTGGAGGGCTTTCAAAGTCAGTAATCTGACTTTGAAAGTGATCCGTCACTGAACTGGCAGCCAGTGCAGTTCCCGCAGCACCGGAGTGATATGAGCAGATCTAGGGGTACCCATCAATACTCGGGCTGCAGAATTCTACACCAGCTGCAGGCGGCGGATATCAGCCCCTGGAAACCCAAGGTAAAGCGAGTTGCAGTAGTCCAAGCGTGAGGTCACAAAGGCATGGATCAAAGTTGGCAGATCGCTGGACGGAAAAAGATGCTTGATTCTGGCGATGTTTCTTAGATGATAAAAGGATGATTTTACCACCACTAACATTTGGGAATGAGGAGTCAACCCCGCATCCAATATCACCCCCAGATCACGCACCCTTTCAGAGACCCGTAGCTCGACATCCCCACAAAGCACCCCAGATGGGGTGCCGGCCATAAGTCCTACTATCCGGTGATCCGGATCCAGTACCAACACCTCCGTCTTCCCAGGGTTCAACCTCAACCAACTGGACCTCATCCAATCCTGGATTTCATTTAGGCAGCTGTTAAATACTGAGATAGCTCCTTCCTGGTTGGGTGCAAAGGACAGGTACAGCTGGGTATCATCTGCATAACAGTGAAACCCTAGCCCATACCATCTCACAATGTCTCTGGGGGGAGCATGTACACCACAAACAACATGGGGGACAATATAGAGCCCTGAGGAACCCCACAAAGTAGAGAGAAGGGATCAGAGAAAAAGACCCCTGACACCACCCTCTGAGTTCTTCCAGTGAGGTAAGAGGTGAACCATCTGAGGACAGTCCCAGAAAGTCCACAAATACATCTCAGGTGCTCTAGTAGTACCCCATGGTCAACGGTGTCAGATGCTGATGACAGATCTAATAGTACCACAACAGACCATTTTCTCTGGTCTCTCGCCATCAGGAGATCATTGAGCACCGAACCAGTGCAGTCTTGGTACTATTCCTCTTTCAAAAACCTGATTGGAGAGGTTCATAGATGCTAGGGATGGTCAAGTGGTTCTCCAACTGGACTGCCACCACCTTCTTGATCACCTTCCCCACAAAGGGAAGGTTTGAGATAGGTCTGCAGTTAGCAAGACAGTCTGAGTCCAGAGATGCTTTCTTCAACAGGGGTGTCACCACTGCCTCTTTCAAGGAACAGGGATATTCACCCATGTCAAAGTAACACCAAACTATCTGTGCTAGAACCAGTAAAATGGGCTCCCCACACCCTAAAATTAAGGGCGTAGGGCCTGGATCTAAACCACAGCTGGTAGGATGCAGCCCTTGGACAATCCTCATAACATCCACGATTTCCGGGTGATCGACGGTACTCCAGGTAAAACGAGGGGGTAGTGACCCGCTCCTTGCCACTTGCATCCCTCATAGAGCGTGTCAAAAAGATGTCTGACCTAATGTCAGCCACCTTATCAGCAAAGAACCGAGCAATCTCATCACACTGTAATTGTGAAAACGCTCTACGGAGCTGTAGACAGGTTGGGTTGCACAATCTGTCCACAGTTCTGAAAAGCTGAGCTGGTCAGTTCTGAGTGGCAGAAATTTCCCCGGACAGGAACTCTGCCTTCTTATGAGAGATTTCTGACTGATAGAATTGGTAATGTTCTAACAGTCTAAAGTGGTAGGCATCCAAGCCAGACCTCCGCCAACAACGTTCTAACCTGCATCCAAGTCATCACAACTCCCTTAGAACCCCATCAAACCATAGGGCCCGAGGTCGAGGTTATAACTATCTAATACTAACATTTCATAAGTAATTGTAAATTCTCTTATTTCCAACAGTCTTGATAACAGAAACCATCATTTTCTAACATAATAACATTCAAGATAAAGGTGAGACTGTGTTTCCAAAATTCCATTGCAAGAGTCTCTAGGACAATATATTAACCTATGCACTGGCAGGGCAACATAAAAGGTCAATTCAGCCCCTGGATCCCTGCACTCTAACCTACACAAAACGCAACAAGGCCCATGCTTTCAAACATCTCCTTGCCAATCTGAGAAGTATCGTGCTGCTCCTACTACTGTGCGCAGGAGACGTTGAGCTCAGTCCTGGCCCCACAAAGTTGATTTCATCTCCAACCAAAATTACTACCCTTAAAGGAATCAGTTTTCTGCATGCCAATGTCTGTATCCTTCTAAAGTTGGATTCTGTCCAGGCATGGATTATCCACACTGCCCCAGACATACTTGTGATCTCGGAATCCTGGCTTCGGGCATCCACACCAGATAGTGAGGTTAATATACCCAACTACCTCCTCTTCAGAGTGAATAGAAAGACTGGGGGGGGTGGAGTAGCCATTTATGTTAAAAACAAATTTACAGTATCTATATTAGATGCTACTTCCATTGCAGGGGGCTTTGAATGCCTGTCTCTCAGGGTCGAACCATCCCAATCTGTGGCATTCTGCATAATAGGTTGCTATAGACCCCCAGAAACAGGACCATCTGTCTTCACAAATGGACATGACTCCTCTGGAAACAATTATATTAGGTGACCTTAACTATGACTGGATATCGAACGGATCACTACCGCTAAAACAATTCTGCGACTCCCATGGGTTCATCCAAATGATTACAGAACCAACGAGCATCAACAAGAAAAATCCAATGAAAAGCACACTTCTGGATGTTCTCCTTGTCAACAAACCACACTATTATTCCCATGCCGGTATCCTTCCAGCAGATGTTAGTGACCACTGTCTCATAGCTAGCATAAGAACCATCTTGAACCCACTAGCTACATCAAAGTTTTCTACTAAAAGATCCAGATGGAACTTTGGCCCTCTGGCCTACATACAAGAACTAAAAAACTCCTTGCTCTGGCAGACTTTCTACCTGGCTAAATCAGCAGGTGATGCCTATAACATTCTCCATGAAATAATAGCCAGTGCCCTAAACAACCATGCTCCTCTAGTTAAAGCACGAATAAAAACCAGAACCTGCCATTGGTTTTCACCGGATCTGAAAAATGCTTTACTCAAAAGAGACCAGCTATGGAAAAAGGCCAGGAAATCATTCATTCATTCACATATCTGGACTGCCTTGTACGGTATGGGCTGCATGCCCATTGGCTCTTGCTCTGAACCAATGGGTGTGCAGCCCTACCGAGCAGTCAGTCGGCGGGTGGCAGGGCGGCAGGCGGGTGGGGTGCTGCCACCTGCTGGCTGATGGGGAGCAGGGTGGTGGGGCTCTGTGGGTGGGTGGGGTGGGGGCCACTAGATCACCGGGAAATTGGACTTGGGGGTTGACCTTATGCCATGATCGGGCTTCACGGTCCACTGGACCACCAGGGATATTGGTCTTTGGGGTTGATCTTATGCCATAATCGGGCCAGTCGAGAGGTTCATTACTGTTATGCCCGTGATCGGGCCAGTGGGGGTTTCAGTACTGTTATGCCCATAATCGGGCCAGTGGGGGATTTCATTACTGGCCTGCTGCAGTCGGGCCAGTGGGGTTTTCATTACTATTGCTTACGATCGGGCCAGTGAGGGTTCTTTCACATGCCCACGATCAGGCCAGTCAGGGGGGAGATTTACTTCATGCCCAAGATCAGGCTGCAGGGGGTGTCAGTCCTGAACAGTTGCTGCCTGGCAGGGCGCCAGGCGCAAGTTGTTGGGGATTGGTGCACCTGCATGCTAATGGATTGCAAATGGGGCCGTAAGTAGATGCAAATGCCCCCCCTGCACCTTGCATGAATTATGGCCCCATTTGCATGTCACCTTTTGAATATCGGAAAGTTGTGCATGGCACAATGGAACTTGCGCCACCGCATCTTGAATGCTCCACTCTGACCACTTGCGGTGGCGCAAGTTCCAGTGCACCATGCACAGTGGCTGTGGCAGGCGATATTCAAAGGTTGCTCAATAAGCGCAACTCCATTGAATATCGCCCAGCCACACTCCAGCACAATGTTTTTGAGCAGCGCAAGGGCTTGTGCCACAGAATGGCACAGTTTGAATATCCAACCCCATGTTTTTATTTTCTTAAACATATGAATTATACAATTTAATAGTTGTTTCTTTTTCCAAATTAAATGGAAATTCTTTTTACCAATTTCCCATAATGGAATAATTTATTTTGTCCAATTTATTATCCATTCATACCATGGTGTTGAAGTACTAAATAAAGCTGGTATTAGATTAGTATACAGTATATGAAATTAGTAAAAAGAAAACTACTGGATTAATCATATTCAATCCACCTTGTTTAATTGGTAAATAAGTATAATTTCTTTTAACTGGGTTCAAGTGGCTACCCCATAATGCCTGAAAAAATAAACTGTAGAGTTTGGTTTCTAGATCTTGTGGGAATGGAAAGATTGTACTTACATATAAGAATAATGGTAATAATAGTGTTTTTATTAAGTTTATTCTCTTTTTCTTTGGGATTTGCATATGCTTCCATTTATTTATAAAGAAATGTCCTTTCTTTTATTTTGGTTTCCAGTTCTATTTCACCATACCTTGAGCCCCGAAGGTAATACCAAGTAGTTTTATTTTGGTATATATAATAGGTATATCACATATGCTATTTTTGCTTACATTGATTTTTATTACCTAAACATATTGCCCTACTTTTTTGAAAATTAACTTTTGCATTTGAAATTTTTTTCAAAATTTTGGAGAATTGTTCTAACATATCCTGAGTTATCATCTGCTATTGTTAAACATAAATCATCTTCGTATGTTGTCATTTTCAGGGGAGGTGCAGCATTTCATACTGATATTCCTTTGACCAATATTGACGTATTAATTTTTCTGATTAATATATCAATTCCAAACACATATAATATAAGACTTAGGGGATATCCCTGTTTTACTCCTTTCTGAATTTTAGTAGTGCCACCTATGTATTCATTTATTAACATTCTGAAAGTAGCTTTTTCATAAAGTACTTTTATCCATTCTATGAACATTTCTGGTATTTTGTAATACTTTAAAACTTGTGTAAAACTGGTGTGATATCTGATCAAATTCATGTTACTTATGGTAAAAATGTATCTCGGTTGTGTAAGACTATCAATAATTGAACCTTCTGGTACAGAACAGGATTGGTTTGGGGATATTTATAGAGGTGTAAAAGAACAAAATCTTGTAACTTAAATTTTAGTAACAATTTTCTGATCTATATTTAAAGAGGAAATAGGTTTCCAATTTGCCATTTCTGCAGGGTCTCCTTTTTATGTAACATATTTGTTATAGCTTGCATCCATTCAGGGTCTATTAGTTTGTTTGTTTTTTTTTAATTTTTTTTTATTTTAAAATTATACATAGTGTATTTTAACAGATTTATGAATATTTCATACTATATTACAAATTACAAATCCACAATTTACTCAGTTCAACTTGTGATATGAGAAAATAGTATAAAAGTACATATAGATACAGGTACCTGTAGGAACCTTGTAAAAGTTTTGTATCTTAAGGTTTACAGTGTCCTATATCGCATTACCCAAGACCTCATTGTTATGTTAATCAAGATGTATTGTATTTCATAAAAAAATCCTTTGAAAATCATTTGTTTTGAGAAAGTAATTGAAGGGAGGCCACATTTTCAAGTATTGTTTCAGTTGATTGTTATAGCTGTAATGGACTTTTTCTAATTCATGGCTCATAATTAAGGAATTGATCCAGATTTTATATTTGGGGGAGTGGGGCCTTTCCAGTGCATGTGAATGATTTTATATGCTAAGATTAAACTAAGTCTGATACATTTTGTTTGTTTCCAATTAAGTTGAGATACGGAGCCACCTGAGCACAGAATCATCCAGTTGAAATCTTTATATAAATGAATGTCTCAGTTTGTGAAAGACCCATCAAGATTGTTGTCTAGCATTCATTTAGCGCTGGACACGTTATGAGCATACTGTATGTTCCAGTGTACCAATCTGACCACATCCCCTGGGACCCTTATTTGTAGTATTGGCATCAAATAAATTTAGTTTATGTGGGGTAAAATATGTTCGATGTAAGATATTAAAGTAAATTTGAATCACTTTAGTGGATTTTAACCCTAAATTTTTGAAATTAATAATCTGACTACACTGTTCATTTGTAAATTTGTGATTAGCTTAGATTCCCATTTACTTCTGAGCTCTGTATCAAATCTATCATATGTGCAGTTATCCATTATGATTTTATAGCAGTAAGAAATTTATTTTTTACTCCCATGGTACCGTATCATTCTCATAATTTCCTCCAATAAGGGGTTATGAAAATTATTACAGTTTTGTTGTATGACATGCCTAATTTGCTAGTAGGCAAAAATGTGTTTATGAGATAAATTTAATTTTGTTTTAATGTATTATAGTCTATTATTTGAGTTTCTTCCAAAACTTAACCTATTAATCTCAATATCTTATCATGCCAAATTTTGAAAATGTTTTCATCTATGGAATGTGGAAAGAATCCATTCAAATAAATTGGAGACATTTTTGTACATTTAACATTTAATGGTTTTATTTCTTTCTTTATGTATTTCCTCTTGGATTACCAGTACCTGTGAGCTAAACAAAGCTCATTACCAAAGGTTCCAAGTCAGGGGGAAGGGGATAACAAACAGATGAAAGGAAGCTAAATAAGTGATATACAAGCAAACATTGGCAAACATCATACATCATAGTAAGCAGACAGAAAATAAAAAGGTGCTAAATTAGTGGAATTCTAGCAAACATTGGCAATAAAGCATACAACATAGTGAAAGCAGTTGAGAGAGGAGGAGGATCTAACAATTGAATATCTGGCAAACACTGGGTGTTCATTAAACATCAAGGTCAGAAACAAATAGTTGTGAGAGAGAGTTGAGAGATAGAGAGAGGGGGAGAGATGATGAGAGAGGAAGAGAGAGAGAGAGAGAGAGAGTGAGAGGGGAGAGAGATAGAAGAGAGAGAAAGAAGAGGAGAAGGAGTGAGTAAGTTATTTAATGCACTAGGGATTTAGTGTGGAAGCAACGTTTAAGGCCCTTGGGGTATAAAGGTAGCTGCAAACAGCTTTGTCTGAGCAGGCCTTAGACGAAGTGCATAGGGCAGGGCTTGAGGAGTGGTATGACTCAGCCAGGGGAAGGGAAAGAATGCAGTTAGGTACCCTAAGGCTTAGGGCATACAGTCACAGTGGCTTTCAGTTGCAAGATGCTGTGAAGCAGATGCTTGTAATGCCCCATGTTCTGGAGGCTAGTTAATTCAGTGCATAGTCCATTGTACCAGAGCGGTGCCACAAAAAGGTCCATTGACATTGGGCAGTCCGGCATCTAGGGACTAGAATGTGTTCAGCTGTTGATGAGCAGGTGTGTTGGGTCTTGGGAAATTTGTTCAGAAGGCTATCAACTCCCTGTGGAAGGAGCCAGAAGAGCCTTTTCAATAAGCAAGCACGTCTGGTATTTAATCATGCCAGTGAGCTGGAACCACCCAGATTGTGAATAAAGCTCACATGTTGGGTAAGTCGAGGGCACCCATGTACAGTCTGCAAACCTTGTTCAGGGTGACCGCTAACCTTCTGAGTGATGTGATGGAAGCAGATCCATATATGATCAAGCCATAATCAATTACTGATTTTTTTTCCAATTGTTTAACCAGGCGAGACACACTAAGTTGAAAGCTTGTTTAGAGGTGCAATCTGGGAGCACAGGGAAGTTAAGTGACTTGCTCAGGGTCACACAGTATGCAAGTGGGGGCTGTGGGATTCAAACCCAGGTCTCCAGATTTGCAGCTCAGAGCCTTAAACCACTGCACTATACTGCCACTGTAGAAGCTGTGGATTGCAAGCTTGAGAGCTTCTGGAGTCAGATTCCATTTGTGTCTATAGAGGAGCCCTATCCTAACATTGACCGTCCTGGTAACATTCTCAATGTGAGGTACAGAGGTGAGATGGTTGTCAAGGTAACACCTAGGTACTTGAAGTGTTGGATCTGTTCAAGGGGGGCTCCTAGGTTATTTCTGATAATAAGAGGATGAGACTTGTGCTTATTGTGGGAGGATAAGAAAAACATCACTTCAGTTTTCTTATAGTTTAGTACTAGTTTGTGTGTACTAAACCATTGCTCAGCTTGTTTGAAACCAAGCTGAAGTTCGCATTCAAGTAGGCTGGGGTCAGTGGGACATGTAAATATGATTGCATCATCAGCATAAAGTAGGGACCATTGGTGACATGCGGATAGAAAATTGTTCAGAAAGACACTGAAAAGGATTGGACCCAGTATTGAGCCTTGTGATACTCCAGACCTAATGACCTGTTGCTTGGAAGTGACATTAGCTATTTTCATCCATTGGGTCCTATCACCAAGATAGCCTCTGAACCACATCTGTGTTTTGCAAGAGAGACCAATCTTAGTTAACTGGGCAAGGAGGAGCATGGGTTAACTGTGTCAGATGTCTTTGTTAAGTCTATGAAGGCTGCTCCTACAAGCTTACCTTGGTCAAAAGATTGGTGTAAGAAGCTGGTGATTTCAAGGAGCGCTGTTGAGGTGCTGTGCCCTTTTGAAAAACTGTGTTGTTGCAGACATTGGGTGGAGTGTTTCTCAAGGCATTCCACCAGTTGATTAGCCACAATACATTCCAGCATATTTGATATGGGAGGGGGGATTGATAATAGGCCAGTATTTGTTTAGCAAGGCCCAATCACCAGATTTATGTATTGGAGTGACAAGGGCTGATTTCCATACCTGTGGGAATTGTGACAGTGTTAGAGAGAGGTTAATGATCTTCATAATGGGAAGCAGTATTGTCTCTAAGGTAAGTGCAATAAGCTTGAGGTCCAGTGAGTCACCACTGTACCAAGACTTACCCAAAACTTTAATCTGTTTTTTTCGAACCTGGATAGCAGACACCCTCTTAAAGTAGAAAGGGGGGTGTCCATCAGCTTTTTCTGCCTTGTGACATGCTATGTTTGCTGAGGTATCATCAAAGAAGTCACTTGGAAGGACACTGCTCAAGTTAGAGAAGGCATCATTAAAAGCATTTACAATTTTATGCGGGTCTGAAGTTGGAGTACTGTCCAGGTTTAGCATTGAGGGTGACACTTTTGGGTCTTTGTCAATGTTATCATTGATGTTTGACCAGAATTTTCTGCTATCCCCCCATGAGTTGATAAGCAGCTCTCTGTGATGTTTATTTTTGCCCTATTGGATGGTCCATGTGCAGGCATTCCTTGCAGCATTATATGTTTGCAGGTCCTGTTGGTTACCAGAAACTTTGGCTCAGTGCCATAAGTGGTCCCTATGTTTTATATCAGCAGTGATGTCAGGGGTAATCCATGGATGTACTGTGCCATGGATCTTCACCTTTTTAAAAGGTGCATGTAGATCACAGGCAGCATTGAAGACCTTAAGAAAGTGTTCAAGGGCTGCATGGATATCATCAGCGGAGTCAAGTATAGACCAGTCCTGGTAGTGAAGCTGTTGTTTTAAGAGCTCAAGGTGTCCATTTTTTATCACTCTATTGTAGATAATCCTGGGAGGTGGTATATGAAATTTGTTGATCCAGCTGCAGGAGATGGGGGAGTGGTCACTGAGGGAGTCTGGGTGGATGATTATTTATGCGATCCAGGTGATTGGAGATTATCTAGTCCAGGGTAATGCATGTTCCAGTCTTGTAGTTTATTCTGGTTGGGGAGCTGACAAGATGAGTGAGGTGAAGGGCAGATGAAGCATCCTTTATAGGACCAATGTTTGGAGACAGCCAGTTTGTATTGAAATCTCCCGAGAGAATTGTTTCAGTGACACGATTTTGAGCATGGAGATAGTCCAGAATGTTATTTGAGGCTTGAGGTGGGGTCTTTAGGGGTATGTGGACTGATCAAATCATGAGGGTTTACAATATGTCCCCAGGAACACTTTAACTGATAGGATCTGTGATGGGCATCCAAAGCCAAATACAGGTCAAGGCCTATTCCTTTAGAGATTTTTTTAGATAGATGGCACATCTTCCACCATGCTTGGAGGACCCATCTAGCCTGAAAATAGTATAGCCAGGTAGTGCCACTGCTGAGTGAGGTATTTTGGAGGATAGCCAGGTTTCAACAATTGACAAAATGTCAGGATCATGCAGTGTGACCCAGACTTTGAGGGTGTCAATTTTGCACAGAAGACTACAAATGTTGATTGTAACCAGTGTTATTGTACTCTGTTTATGGGAGTGTGAACTGGGGTCTTTCCATGGGGCCTAGGGTTAGGGTGAATGTTGCCAGCAAGTAGAAGCAACAGGACAGCGAATCTAAGCAGCTTAGATGCGAGTTTAGCAGCCCTTTTGGTGCCGTTGATCCTTTTTCTAGTCCCTTTGTAGGTCACAGTGAGGAGGATGGGATCAGAGGGTGCAGTAATATGAGGATGCACATAAGACATCGTCTGATCAAGTTTCTGGGGATGGATCATAAAAGGGGACCACAGTCCCTTACAGATGCCAAAACAATTTCCAGTGGTGCAACCTTTGTAGTAGTGTAGGTAGAAGCCAAGGTCATAATTGAGGTTTTTATCAGTTAGGGTGCTAGGTCTTTTACAGTGACCATGCAGGCTAAGGAGGATAAGAAGGGGAAGAGAGCACACGGGGCAAGCGTGTACATTTTTGGCCTGTTTTTTATTTTACCTACAGCCAGTGAGCAAGTACTGACATATCACCTGGCTAGTGGCTTGGAGGGATCGGACCCAGAAGGGTATGGTTTTGCTCAGATTATCACATATTTGACAGAGTGTCTGTTCATTTTAAACAGTGATTATACTTAATCCTTCTGGGCCCACTCATAATACAATATGCAAGATTATCATAGGGAGCAGATAAAGTTTCAATCTCTACTTCAGGAATTATAGCGGTATTTTTGAAAGATATCATACAAATAAGTTAGTTCTGCAGCATAATAATAAATTTGAAGATTGTGGAAATATAACCCACCTTTCTCTTTAAATACTGTATGTTTAATTTCTCAATTTTTAGTCTATGGCATTTTCCCTTCCATAGAAATTTCTTCATTATTGATTGTAGCCTTTTTTAAAAATATATGCTAGGTAAATGGAATAGAGTGACAAAAATATAGATATTTAGGTAAGGTATTTATTTTACTACGTTTGCGCTACCAATCAACGTGATGGGGAGAGATTCCCAATGAGACAGTTCAGTTGAGACTTTTTGGGTTAGTGGTGTATAATTTAAGTCGACTAATTGTGTAAGATCTTGATCTATTGTAACACCCAAATACGGATTTGTAGTACTTTATGTATTTTACAGTCTGGTGGTGGAACAAAGGATGTGAATGATTATGAGAGTCCATCAGTTCCATTTGAGCCCTATTCACTCTGTATCCAGACAGTTTTCCAAATCAATCAACATTTTCATAACGTGGAAAATGTCAATCATATCCAGTATGTATGTAATATATCATCTGCATATAAGCTTATTTTATGTTCAGAATGACCAATGCTAATGCCTTTAATTAACTTATTATAAAAACAAGAGCTCAATAGCCAATGCAAAGATCAGGGGTGATAAGGGCATCCCTGTTGTGTGCCCCATTGTAGTTTTATTTCTCCTGAGATATTCTTATTGGTTTTGATCCTCCCCATGAGACCCAAGTAGAGCACCTCCAACCAGGACTGAAAGTTTGGGCCAAATCCAAATTTAACCATTATCATTTTTATATAGTTCCAGTTGAGCCAATTGAATGCTTTTTCAGCATCAAGAGATAATAAGGAATAATCATTATCTTCGAGCGTATCAATAATATTCATAGTTCTTTTGATGTTAGATTTAATATAGCGACCTTTTATAAATCCATTTTGATCCGGATGGATGATATCAGTAAGTACTCTCTCTAGTCACATGGCGAGAATCTTTGCCAAGATCTCTGCATCGAAGTTCACTAGTGATATGGGTCAATATGATCCAGGAAGTAAAATATTTTATTTTTTTTTAAATAACAGTATTGTAGCATCTTTTAATGTAGGTGGCAGCTGTTTAATCTCAAAAATACAAACATACAAAATTGCTGACAGAAAAACCCACAGATCTATCAAGTCTACCTGATTGTGCAGCTCTTAGTTTCATATCACTACAACTGCCCCACCACCACCCAAACCCCTCCTTCCTCTTTCCTGATCCTTCCCCCCTTTATATTTTTGTCTGTACTAACCCTGCCCTTGACTCTATCCCAACCCCACTTAAAGTGATCCACTGTCCTTTGAGTGATTAACTCCTCCGGCAGTGTATTCCAAACTGCCACCACTCTATCTGTGAAGTAGTGCCTCCTCATCTCCCTCTTAAGCCTTCCCCCTTCCAACTTCAGACTATGCCCCCTAGTGATCCTTCCCCTTTAAGTGGAACAATTCCCTCTGATTTTGTTTATGCCTTTCAAGTACTTAACGATCTCTATCATGTCCCCTTTTACCCTTCTGTCTTCCAGTGAGTACATGTTGAGCTCCTTCAACCTTTCCTCATAATGCAACTCCCCTAGTCCCATGATAATTTTTGTAGCACTACGCTGCTCCCCCTCCAGTAATCTCACATTCTTTTTGAGGTATGGGCACCAGTACTGTACACAGTACTCCAAGTGTGGCCTCATTGGTGATGTATAGAATGGCAGGATGACCTCCCCCTTTCGAGAGGTGATCCCTCTGGCAATGCACCCCAGCATCCTATTTGTCTTTGCTGCAGCCTTCCTACACTGTGCTGATACCTTCATGTCCCCAGTGACTATTACCTCCTGGTCCCTTTCCTCCTCTGAAGCCTCTACCTGCACTACTCCCAGCCAGCGACTGTTCCTGGGATTTCTGGCTCCAAGGTGCATGACCTTGCACTTCTTAGCATTAAACCCCAACTGCCATTCCCTAGACCAGTGTTCAAGTTTAGCTAGATCCTCTCTGAGTGCCTGCCTCTCTTCCACATTATTCACTTTAGCATAAATCTTACTGTCGTCCGCGAACAGGCAGATCTTACTCTTGACCCCCTCTGCAATGTTTCCAATGAAGACACTGAACAAAACAAGGCCCAGCACTGAACCCTGTGGTATTCCACTTGTTACTGGCCATGGCTTGGACATCCCCCCTTACAACTACCCTCTGCTGTCTGTCCTGCTGCAAGCTCTCAACCCACCACACCAGTTGTCCCCTCACACAAATGTTCCTCAGCTTACTCATTAGCCTCCTATACAGCACAGAGTTGAAAGCCTTGCTGAAGCCCAGATACAGGACATCCACAGTGTGGCTTTCATTAACCACCCTAGTGACCCAGCTGAATAAGTCGACCAGGTTAGTTTGGTAAGATCTTCCAGTGACAAACCCATGTTGTCTCTCATCCTGCTGACCATTGCTATAGAGAAAGGTTATCAACCTCTCCTTCAGAATGGTCTCCATTAACTTCCCCACTATGGAAGTCAAGCTCACCAGTCCATAATTACTCAGTTAGTCCTTGGGTTCACTCTTGTGAAGGGGTACCATGTGAGCCATCCTCCAGTCCCTGGGTACATCTTAAATACAGATATAAGATGAATAACTACTATACCAGAAAATTGTTTATATAAATCAATGGGAATACCATCAAGGCCAGGTGCTTTTGATGGAGCTAATTTTTTAATTGCTTTAAGAATTTCATAATAAGAGATGGCAGCTTCAAGCATAGTCTTTTGTTCCTGCATAATCTTTGGAAAAGTTAGCTTTTCTAAAATTTCTTGAATATCTACCTGCTTAATTTCTTGCTCTGATGTATATAGTGATATATAGTGATATATAATATTCTTTAAAAACCTCATTGATATTGTTAAGATTAACTATATTCCTCATAGGTGAGGATATAGCATTACTGTTGTTTTCTGCCTGTTCCTTTTTAAGCTGCCAGATCAAAATTTTGACATGTTTGTATCCTAGTGCATAATATATGCTTCAAGTATATAGAAGTTGCTGTTCAGCTGTTTCAGTAACCATAAGGTTATAGTTATTTTGACAGAGAGTTAATGCTTGACAGATCTCAGGGTCAGGGTTTTGACTATGGGTTGTTTCTCAATTGAGATATTTTATCTTCATGGTCCTTCATCTTTTTATTTCTTTTTTTGTTTCACTGATTTTTGAATGCAGTTGTTAGACTTCATATAGACCTTAAATGCATCCCAAATATGGAAATGACATATCCTGCATTGTGTTTTGTATAAACAAATTATTAATATTTTCATGTATATAGTGAATAAATTGTTAATCTTTTAGGAGAATAGGGTCACATTTAAAGCATGGTAATGATTTGTCCTCTATTATGTTAATGTCCAAAATCACTGGAGTATGGTCTGATACTATAATATTTAAAAACAAATCTTCAATCATATAATTTATAGATTCTGAAACTAAATAATAGTCCATTCTATAGCAGTTTTGGTGAACTGATGAGAAATAAAAATATTGTCTAATGTCAGGATTCCTGACCCTCCATATATCTATTAAATTCTAATCGGAGTAGAATTGCTTAACTTTAATGGCAGCAGTACTATGTTTTTCCAATCTAAAGGTGGACTTATCTAACTCTGGGTTCAGGGTTATGTTAAGATGTCCAGCCATTAAGTAAGGTGCATCAAATTTTGCGATTTCTAGAAATATTTCATTAAAAAACTCTGGCATGTCTTCATTAAGTCCATAAACATTAATAAGCATGAATTTATAATTTGTATGTTTGATTTCTACAGTTATATAATGACCATTGGGATCTATTTTATACAAGCCAAATGACAGGCCTGTTCCTTTTCACAAGAAAATTGCCATCCCAAGCGTTATTACTATATGGAGAATTAATGTCAGTGGGGGTGAGAGATTATAGTCCCTGAATTTATTCAGCCATATTGACCATTCTCATCACCTGTTCTTGTTAGCAGCTCCTCTGCTTTCTTTGGATTGTCAACGATTTGCATCTGTCTTCTGTAAAAGAACTAAATTTTAGCAGGGTACAAAAGAGTAAATCTGATGTCTTTTTGTCTTAAGATGGATCTGACATGGTCAAATGCATGGTGGGACTGCACTGTAGCCATACTTAAGTCAGGGTATGCTGAAAATCTAATACCATCACTGACCAGGCCTTTGTTAATTTGGACATGTTTCAGTATAAGTTCACAATCAGAGTAGTAGTGGGGTTTTACATAAACTTGTCTGGGTTTATTATTAGGGTCTGAAGTAGGGCATCTGCTCCCCCCACTCCCCCCACCATGTGTCCAATCCAAAATTATTTTGTTTTCTGGATATTGTCTGCCCATTGCATTAGTTATATGTTTTTCCAAAAATGGTAGAGGATCAGAGCCCCCATCTAGCTCTTCAGGTATCCCAATCAATTTTAAATTCTAGCATCTAGATCTGTCTTCTAAATCGTTGATGTTCCTATACAGTTAATCAAGTAGTTTAGATTTCTGACCTATTTTATGCTTTATATGTTTAGTAAAGTCAAACAAGTTACTAATGTGTTATTCTACTGCATCAGTTTGAAGGGACAGTTGCTGCAGTTTAATTGTAATATCAGTTAGTGAAGAAGAAATATTTGCCAAGGTGGAATTCACTGCAACAAATCCTGTTTGAATACCTTGACTAACCTGTGTTTTTAGTTGCAAAAACATGTCCAGATTAACCATTGTATGAGCATTATTCTGTATAGTGTGGCTATCAGAGTTATATAAGCTTTTCAAACCTAGGCCATCTGCCCAAGCACTGGAGGGCATCAGGCCAGCACTTTTGTGAGACTGAGCATTAACGGTAGTGTGCTGAACATCTTAATTTGACCCTCCTCTAGTTCCTGCAGTTATGCTGTGTTCAGGAGTAACATCTTCAGGCATAATATTTATATTTTGTGCGACATGTTCAGAGGTCATATTAGTACCTGAATTGATTGTCTGCAGCTCCTCATCTTCATCTACTGTCACTTATTGCTGCTCCTTGATCTCCAGCATCTGTGTTTCCACAGGTGGAGCTGCTGCATTCAAGTCAGCACTTTGCATTGGTGCCTAATTACATGCAGGAGCTATTTCACAGTTTTGAAGTGGTGTCCAAAACCCTGCTGGTAACCTTAGATAACCCCCAACATGAGCATTCCTGCATGCCCTGTGGTGGCAGACAGAACTCCGACCCCAGCTGGCAACCTCAGGTATGGAAACAAGTGACCTCAAGCAACACATTCAGCATCCTTCTCTACCTGCTTTTAAACTTGGTGCCATTTCTTTAATTGCATGGCCATGGCATCTTCCTTCTGGAACAGACATTTGCCACTTGCATTGTTTTAATTTTTAACAGACTGTACTGGTGTATTTAATACTGCAATTAGAATTCAGCCCTGCGCTGCTGCATTTGAAAAGTTAGAAATCTGCCCTGGGCTGCTGTATTTTAAAAGTTAGATTTCAGCCCTGTGCTGAATCCACCATCCCCCCACCACTCCCACCCTTTTCTGTTATTTACTTTATAGCTACTGCTGACAAGAGGGCATGGTGTCTCGATGATTTAAAATATATGTCCCCAATTTTCCGTTTGCAGATTATATCAGGCCACTGCTACAGGGCAGTGATACTATCATATATCTAGTTCAGTAGTGTTTCCTCATTTAAACTGTCAGGAGCCAATAATTTACCATTCTGTGTCACTACTTAGCTTGAAATTCATATACTCGCTCTTCCTGTAAAATACAGTTCCCCTTCCCTGCACTGACCTCATTGAGATAGTGTGTATGTCCTGATATCCATCCCCTGTAAATTTGCAGTTCCATTCCCCTGCATCGCCCCCCCTTTGAGATTGTGTGTACATCCTGATACCCATCCCCAAATTATGGGATGTTCTTCCTGGCATGCCTAGCCTGTTCCCTTTGGACCTTTCATCTCACTTCTGCCTACCTCCCATTATGTGTAGATCCCTGGGAGCTACACCACTCTTATGATTTCCCTCACTCCAACCTCATCGCCTCTGGGCAAGCTAACTTATATCCTCTCTGGTGCTTCCCATCTAAATTCCTCAGAATCACATGCCACATACTCAAATGTGCATAATACCCCCCTCGAAAAGCATCTAGCAGGAGAGGCCTGTTGCTCTGCATTCTCTGGTTCTCTGTCCTCCTTATCCTTCTTGCAGGTGATGTCAAACTGAATCCTGAACCTGCTACACAGCGGTCACTTATCCCTCCCTCCTGGTCTTCTCTCAAAGGTCTCAATGTAACACACCTCAGTGTCCGTAGTCTCATCCCCAATCATGCTGAGCTCATTGTTTGGACTGCCCATTATAATCCTGATGTTCTGTGCCTCACTAAAACATGGTTGAAACCTAACACCCCTGACTCAGCTCTCACTCCTCCCAGCTGCAGCTTGCCGCACAGTGACCAACTCAGAAAAAAGCACGGGGGTGGTCTACTGATGTATTATGAAAGTCACCTCAATATATCCTTAGTCCCATATGATGCGACTCCCCTCTCTGTAACCTGTGAATTCCTTCAGGGGCTTCTTCTCCTAGGAAATGCCAAAAACATACATGTCATTTTAATGTCTTCATCAGTGACATTGCAGAGGGACTGGAAGGAAAAGTATGCCTTTTTGCAGATGACACAAAGATCTGCAACAGGGTTGATACACAAGGAGGCGTGGAAAGGATGAAAAGGGACTTAGCAAGGTTGGAGGAATGGTCAGATGTATGGCAGCTAGATTCAATGCAAAAAGTGCAAAATAATGCACCTGGGAAACAAGAACCAGGGAAGAATACACAATGGGTAGGAGGTAGTAACAACAGCAAAACAGGAAAAGGACCTGGGGGTAATCATATCAGATGACCTTAAGGTTAGCAAGCAATGTGAGAAGGCAGTAGGGAGGGCCGGAGGTATACTGGGATGTATAGGGAGAGGCATCAGCAGCAGAAAACAGGAAGTTGTTATCCCTCTGTACAGACAGTTGGTGAGACCCCATCTGGAACACTGTGTTCAGTTCTGGAGACCCCATCTCTGCAAGGACATAGACAGGATAGAGGCAGTCGAGGAGGGCAACTAAAATGGTGCAGGGTCTGCAAGAGAAGCTGTATGAGGAGAGACTAAAGGAGCTTAATATGTATACCCTTGAGGAAAGAAGGGAGAGGGGGGACATGATAGAAACTTTCAAGTACCTCAAGGGAATCAACAAAGTCCAAGAGGGTAGCATCTTTCAGAAAAAGAGACTTGCAAGAACAAGGGGACACAATTTAAAGATAGAAGGAGGGCGGTTCAGGGGCAATGTGAGGAAGTATTATTTCACAGAGAGGGCAGTGGATGCATGGAACAGCCTTCCTGAGGAAGTTGTGGGGTCTAAAACTATGGGAGAATTCAAGAATGCATGGGACAGACATAAGGCAATTCTTGTGGGGGGCAGGAAGATATAGGCTGTTGGTTAACTAGGATCTGCGGCCTATCCTGTAGGTAGGGAAATGGGCAGACTAGATGGGCCTAGCGGTCCTTATCTGCCGTCAAAGTCTATGTTTCTATGTCATCTGTGTCTATAACCCTCCTCAGCAGGGTATCAAGAGGCTATCTTATCTGCTTGATAATATTAGCCCCTATATCTCATCAAATGAGGTGCTTATTTGTGGTAACCACAACCTTAATTGGTCTGGAGACGATGTCAAACAGTATAAACCACTGCTGGTAGCCACTGGCCTCACCCAGCTCATCAGCGAACCTACGCAAACCTCCCCTCACTGGGGTAGCTACTCCCTCCTAGAGTGGATTCTAACAAACCAGCCTGACAGGATCTCTGCATCTGGGATTCTTCCTGACACAATATCTGGCCATTCTCCCATTTTCTGCATTTGGAAAGTATCCTTCCCTAAAGTGCCTCACAAAATTACACAAGGGAGACACTTCTCCCATTTCAAATCTGAACTCTTTCTTCATGATCTTGCACTCACTGACTGATCCCCAGTACTCTCTGCTACTGAGGCCACAGCTGCTCTTGACAACCTCCTTAATGTCCTACACTCACTGCAGGATAAGCATGCTCCTCCTATCAGAAAGAGAGTTAGAGGTACCATCACCAAATGGTTACATGGTGACCTGCTCTCTCTTTTGAATGCTAGAGATAAGCACTGGGATAAATTCAAGGCCAAAAATGACTTATCTAATTATCACCAATACCAACAACTACATAATAACTGCAAAAAAGCCATACGAGCCACCAAGAGTGAATACTGCAAGAGTGCCCTGCCATCCTCTGCCAGGGAGCCACGTAATTTTTGGCGCACCTTTAAAGCTGTAGTTGGTGGTTATTGCAGGTGTGACACTGTGGGCATGATTGTTGGTGGCCAGAACTGCAATAATGCTATTACTATTGCCAATGCCTTTAATAATAAATCCTCTGATCTTTTGGCATATACCCACCTCTTTGATACTGACAGTGCCCAGTCACCTACCCCCAAATGTAGCCTCCCTCCAGTATCTCAATCCCACCCACCAGTCTATCTTAAATCAGTTACTGTGAGGGAAATTTATGAACTGCTTACTGGCCTCTCACCCTATATGAGCCCAGGTCATGATGACCTTGTACCTAAACTCCTCAAGACAGGGCCCCCCCTTGCTTGCACTACTCATCTCCCACATTCTTTATCTGTCCTTTACCACTGGAATTGTCCCATCAGTTTGGAATGTGGCCATGGTGGTGCCCATTTTTAAGCAGGGTGATTGGAAATGCACAGAAAGCTACTGCCCCATAGCTACTCTGTCTGCTGTTAGCAAGATACTGGAAAAGGTGGTGGAGGTGCAACTGATGGATTACTTGACTAACTATGCCTTACTGTCCCCTGAGCAGCATGGATTTCGTAAAGGGCATAGCATTGGTACAGCCCTTGCCAAGGTGACATCTGAAATTAGGACTGCTATGGACCATGGCATGTTGTCTGGGGCAATCTTTGTGGTCCTCTCTAAGGCCTTTGATCAAGTCAATCACAACCTACTCAACACCAAGGTTCACTCACTCGGTGTGTCAGGTCTAGCCCTAAATTGATTCTCCAACTATCTCACTGGTAGGCTACAGCTTGTTAAATATAACAGAGCTCTCTCTGAACCTGTTCTTGTTTTGGTTAGTGTCCCTCAGGGGTCCATCTTAGGCCCTATCTTTTTTTCTCTTTTTATTAATGACTTCCCACTGGTCCCCACTCACAGCTACATGACCCTATATGCTGATGACATTATTCTCCTGTCAAGCTCGATCGATATATATGCTATAAATCGCAATGTTCAAGCTGATTTCAATAAGCTACAACACTGGCTCTTGACAAATAAGCTTGTGCTAAACCTAAAGAAAACCCAACTCATGCTCTTCGGTTCCTCAGCCAAACTCAAAAATTGTCCTGCCCCTCTAAAGATGTCAAGTCTTAATGGGGACCTAGTTAGTACTTCATGCTCCTTTAAATACCTGGGAGTCACACTTGACCCCCAGTTAGACCTCTCCCTACATATTCTTAATGTCTGCAGGGCAACAGACACCAAACTCTGCCTCGCATACAGGGCTCATGGATCCCTTACTGTAGCTGCACAAATTGCCCTTGCCAAAGGAATACTTCTTCCCTCACTCAGTTATGGACGGACAAACTTTCGTCTTGCCACAAAAGCTAGTCTTGCAAAATGGGATGTGGCCTACAACAATGTTTGCTGCTTCATCCTTGCTGTTCCCCTTCTTACCCATCACTGTGAATTATATGATAAACTTCACTGGTTGTCCCTGAGTAACTACCGCTCTTTTGTCTTGGGCTGCTTCGTCTACAAAACTGTCCCTAATGCCATCCCTCCCACCCTGTCTAAACTTCTTCAGCCTGTGCAGCTATCATACAAACTCAGGTCAACTGATTTGCAGTCCCTCCTTGTCCCTAAAACTTGTACCCTGTCAGGTGATCGTGCCTTTGCTGTCTGTGCCCCTCGCCTCTGGAATTCCCTACCTGTACTCATCAGAAGTGCTTCCACCCATTCCTTGTTTAAGAGATCCCTATGGACACACCTGAAATTGATCTCAGCCTGCAACTGCCCCAAGACTGCCTAGTATATCATATCCAGTCTTGGTGTACTCTACCCAATATCATGGTTGCCAGATCCTCTACCCCTCTGAGCTATGAAAGGTGACCCTAACCCATTACTCTCCCTTGCTCCTTATTGCACCATGCCCACCTTAATGCTCTTGTAGTCCCCATGAAGTGTACATTACCTATTACTGTTTGTCTGTCTTTACCCTTATGCACATGTTTACTGTTCACACTGGTTTCACTTCCTGTACATCACTTCCTTGTTATGTTATTATACTGTCTGTAAACTTACCTTGTAATCTCCTGGGTTGCACCTGAAAATAGGCATTCTTTGTCTAGTGTGCTTACCTGGTAAACAAAAGCTAAATAAATAAATAAAACCTCTGCAACTGAATCTGTAAGGAGCCTAATGTACCCACTGCTGAATTTAAATTGTTAGTGTAGGGAACCACAACCATTTTTGAATTGTTAGAGAAGGAAGCTAAAGCATTTTTGGAGTGTTTCTTCTGCCTTACGCTATTTAAGGATTAACAATGTTTGAAGTTAAAACTGCTTGTCTAATTACTGGATCACTGTTTCCCTTTTCTGCAATCCCCCACTCCTGATTGCCTTTCCTCTGTATACTGGTGATGCTACACTCCCAGAGCCATTCTCTCCCTGCCTGGCTAACTAAGCACTCTTAATTTCTCACCTTGTTACTGAATTCACTTATCTCCTTACTTCCCCCACCTCCCACACTCTGAGGCCTTTTTCCTGTCGGTTCGTATATGCTGATTTCTCCCTTCTCTCCTTCTCTCTTCAGGATTCCTTGAGCGGGTTCCATCTTCTGTGCTAGCGGTCCAGTGCTGAACACAGCTTGCCCCAGGGTGCTCCCCAGCACACTCTCAAGAGCAAGGATCCAGGTATGCTTCGGGAAAGCAGCTCTAGCCCAGCTTGCTAGCCATGAATTCAGTTGGTGGATGGTGCCTGAATTTGGGTCTACAATAGGCTGATTCAGCACTCCGTCTCTCCCTGATTGGCTTAAGCTTCTGGGGATTTGAACTGCCTGTTGCCTTCCCCTGGAGCTGATCCCTCTGTTGCCTAAATTTATTTTCTTTTCCTAAATTCTACAACTGAATCTGCAATGAGCCAAATGTACCCAATGCTGAATTTGAATTATTAGTGTAGAGAACTGCAATCATTTTTTTTAAGTGTCCAGTTTCCCATTAGCAGATTATAAAGTTCTGCCACTACAGGGACCTTACAGTAGTTCTTTCTAAACAGTTCACAAAAGTAGGTTTGGTGCTTTTCCTCTTGTTCCATTCCACCTGAGCTTTAAATAGTGCGCATGTCCTCCACCGGACTGCTACCGATCCTTGTGGCTTATACTACTGCCTTGACTCAAATCATGCTCCCTTGTTTCATTCTCAATACCTCAGAACAAGCCACGCTCAGCATTCTCTGGTGTCCTACCTACCGTTTGTGGTGACTTTAAGTAGGCAATTGCCTAACTTCAGCAGACCAAAGAAATGCAAAAGTAAGCTCCAAGTCACCTTCACGTGTATGTCAAGGAAAGTAATACTTTTACTGTTCCTTTTGTCTGGGAATGTGCACCCTAACCTTGGCCCTAGGGCTGACACCAGCACTAAAGTGTCAAAGGCAAGTGGCCTTACAATTGCAGCTATGAATATTTGTAGCCTGCTTCCTAAGATGGCACAGCTTTGGGCCTGGGTTGCCCTGCATATCCCCGACATCATTTGCCTCACCGAGACCTGGCTAACCCCCAGGACAAGGATAGTGTAATTGCTCTGTTGGGCTATCAATCCTTCAGAATCAACAGGAATAGCAGGAGGGGATGCATTTTATATATATCTATATATATATATATATATATATATATATATATATATGCATATGCAAGGTAGTTCTCCCATTAACTGCAATGACTGAGGACCATGAACTACTAATGGTAAAGCTCCTATTTGGTCCCCAGAAGAAATGTCTAGTGATTGCGTGTGTCTATCTCCCACCCAAAAAGCCTGATGAGGGACTCCAGAAAGTCCTGGGAGCTATAGATGGCATCTCAATGAGCTGTGAATTCATGCTTACAGGGGACTTCAATATAAATTGGCTCAGTCCCAGCTCAGAAAAGCTGAGAGACACAGTTTGTTGCTCCTACATCTCACAATTAATAGCTGAGCCCACAAGGTTAAATTACAAATCCAGAAAACACACTCTCCTTGACTGGCTCCTCACAAGCTCACCAGATAGGCTCACTGACATCTTGGTACAGTCAGACACCTTGTGTGATCACTCCCCAATTATCTGTAGATGGACCAATAAATACAAAAAATCCCCACCTAAGCTTGTGGAAAGCAGACTGCTGCATAAAGAGCAGCTTGCCTCCTTGAATGGAGCCTTATCCCAGATAGACTGGTCACCCTTTGACTTTCTGCAAGACCTGGACCAAGCATTACAATGCTTCATTGACAAGTTCAATCAGGTGTGAGACAGGTATGCCCCACTCAAAAAAAGGAAGGTCCAAGGTTATAACAATGGGTGGATTACCAGTAAGCTATTGGAACTAATGAGAGAACGGGATAACCTATGGAGCAGGGCCAAGGTCACAGGGGGATCAAAAACATCCAGTACTACAGGGCCACTAGGAACAGATGCACTCACCTAATATGGAGTGCCAAGGTGGACTATTATAAAAATCAACTTGAATGCAGCTGGGCGGATGGGAGACATTTCTGGAACAACCTTAAGGAGCTCCTACAAAAAGAATACAAGCAACAACCTTCACTATTCAGCATGAATGGCTCCAATTCTATGGACTCAGTCACTATAGCAGAAGGGTTTAACTCTGCATTCATGGACCTAAGCTCCGTCCTCCCTGATGAATATTTGAAGCATGTGAGTGTTGATCTTGAAAATACACCCACAAGTGCACAGCACCCACAATTCTATTTCAGGTAGGTTACAGTCAAGAAAGCCATGGGCTATGTCAAAAAGGTCTTAGGAAAGACTAGAATTGGCAGCGACAGTATCAACATGAAACTGGTAGCTCAGACAGTGGATGTGCTTATTGTTACAATCACTAAAATCTTTAATAAGTCCCTAACCCTGGCTAAGATCACCTCCCTCTGGAAACAAGCTGTGATCACCCCAGTTCACAAGAGCAGGGACAGAACATGCACAGCTAATTATAGGCCCATCTCTATCCTTCTCCCCCCTATCCAAAGCACTGGAGAGGATTGTAGCAGACCAAATCACAGCATATATCCAGAAATACCAGCTGCAGTGTCCCCAGCAACATGGTTTCAGACAAAAACACAGCACCACCACAGCCCTGGTTGATTTCATGGATTACACTCACAAGGCTATGGATGAGGGTAAACTGGCTGGGTCCATCTTTATTGACACGATGAAAGCCTTCAACATGGTCTGTCACCCCTTCCTTCTCAAGGAACTACAAGATCTTTGGCTGGTCTCCAATGCCATCCAGTGGTTTCAAAATTACCTATCCGGAAGGTCTCAAAGGGTCTGAATTGAACCAACAGTTTCTACCTCTCAGGACATAGTGCTGGGATTTCCACAAGGGTCCATATTGGGTTCATTGCTCTTCAGCCTCTTTTTTGAACACAGTCCCGGAGGCATATGGCAGCAAAATTATCCTCTAAGCAGATGATGCAGTGGTACTCAGCAGCAGTGCCATTGAGACCCTGCAGGCTGAGCTGCAATCCACCTTCTGACAACTGGATGTCTGGTTCAGCTCTCATAGGCTGTTACTCAATTACAAAAAAAAAATCCATTCTCCTTTCTAGCCCTCAGCTAAAGAGGAGTTACCCCATACTAACAGTTACCGACAACAGGTCAGCTACTCTACAACAGGTTCATTCCTTTAAATGCCTAGGAATGATAATAGATGATGCTCTCTCATATGGGCAGCATATTGATCAGGTTGTGAAGGCAGTAAATACTAAACACGGGGTACTTTATTGTCACAGGAAAAGCCTCACTACCAATGCTCTCAGGCTCTCCATAAACAGCTCCATTCTCTCCATGGTTGACTACGGCCTGGTGGCCTACAGAGCAGCAACTGATACTTTCCTCAAGAGGGTAGGCATAGCTCTAAACAAGGCATGCAGACTCTTACTAGATGCTGACCAGCTCACACACACCTGTGTACTCTATGAGAAAGCAAACATATTAAGCCTTAAGAATAGAATCTCATACCAGACATGCCTCCTAGGTAGGAAAGCCATGCTAGGCCTGACTCCTCCCTATATCACTGACCTGATTACCTTAACCAACTCCATGTACAGGACCAGGAATAAAGAACTACACCCATTCTGTGTCACTTTCCAAAGGACAGCTCTTGGACAAAGATTCTTCTCCTACCATGCCCCACTGTGGCTGAGATCCCAGCTAACACTTTAAATGTTGCTAACCCTAGAACCTTCAAAGTTGAACTTAAGCAGTTTCTACTGTAGAAGAATGTATGTGAGTGCTAAACTGTTCAGAGTGGGTCTCCAGAGACTGCACCAACCCTGCCTACCAACAAATACTCATGGACTCACTCACATGGACCACCTCCCCTCCCTACCCCTGCCCCCCAGACTCTGGCGCCTCATGCTCCATAGCTGTTATTCCATCAGTGGTTGCATTCTCTCATTTGTCTCACCCCTCATCGCCCCTCTGTCTCACTCCCTCCTCCCTCCCTTCACCCCCTTTTCTCCATCAGTCTCAGTTCTCATGATACCTCCCCTTCCCTACTTGGTCTCTCACTCATTTCCCTCTCCCCTCCCTCCCTCTCTGTCCCCCTCCACTCTCTTTCTCTCTCTCTCTCTGTCTCTAATTACCTTCTCCCGCCTTACCACACATTCTCACATGCACCATCCCCAGTTCCTCAGCTCCAAAACTGTAATGCAATGTGACAATGCTCCTCCTGGGTTGCTCTATCCCCATGCTCCATTCATGAACCACTGTCAGCCTCTCCTACATTTTCCTCTCTCTCATACACTTCCTTATGCCATACAGCACTTGGTATTAAACCCTTAATGAAGCTCATAAGAACCTCTTAGCTGTTTTCTATGTTTTGTTACTTCCTATACTGATAAGTCAACTACAGTATATCTGTATCTGTACTGTGAATTCAGTTATGTACTGAAATTTCAACTATTTCTGTATTTGTACTGTGAATTCAATTATGTCTGTATGTGTACTGTTTAACGAAAGTGGACCCTTTGTAAAAGAGTTCTTACTCAAAGGTTGTTTCCCAAATTCCAATAAATAAATAAAATTTCTCTTGAAATCATTCAACCTACACTTCAACTGGGATTCAACAGATATTTAGATAGATAGATATTTTATTTATGAAACACCCAATTCCCGAGACTCTGGGCGCTGTACAATAAAATCACACTACAAACACTATTATATAAAATCACAAAATACATATAATAAAATCAGTATAAATACAGATTCCCTTCTATCTATCAAAACAAACTTGCATTATAAATTACAGCATTACCTCTTGAAGTCTTGATTGATTTTAAATTCTAAAAAATCTCAGGTTGTATATTTCTTTAGACAAAAAAAATCAGATAGCATTGGAAGTTATTCTTAAATTAAAACATTTGATAATATTAAGTTAGAACATGTCCAGAGTTATAGCTATCTGGGAATACAGTTAGACTCAGCATTAAAATGGGATCTTCATATAGAGACAGTGAAACAAAAAGTAACAAAATGTTTGGGATTTCTGTTTAGAAACAAACAAGTGTATGACTGAATCTACAAAGTATCATGTAATAAACACATTAGTATTGCCCTTAATTGACTATGGTGATATCACCTATATGGAGGCTTCACAAAACATCTTAAATAGACTTGATGTTGTTTATAACAAAATAGGGAAAATTATACTTCATGCCCTAAAGCAAATACATAGAATGGAAATCTATGAAAAGCTGGATTGGATCAGCCTTAAAGAAAGGCACCCTTTACATGCTTTGTTATTCATGATCAAAAAGATTAAAGGACAAACACCAGAATATATTGCGGAAAGACTAGCGATGAGACAAATAAAATAGGGATTGAGGCCTGCGCAGGGCTCAGAATATGTTCCACCTAAATACAGAACAAACTTGAGTAGAAACCTTTTTTTTTTCATAAGGGGCCTGAGCTGTGGAATTCCCTACCACACGTTTTTAGACTAATAACAAGGCTAGAACAGGGGAAATAAAAAAGTGATATAAAAAAGAAACTTTCTTTTACTCTACGAGAGCTCAGCTGAGCATAAAGATGGTATTGAAAGTGATAGGGTAATGTTTGAACTGTTCTACATTAAATGTTTTAATAATTTATTTGAATATGTTTTGATTATATTTGTTGCTGATGTATTGTAATTTATATATTGTATGAACTGTTTACCTTGCCTATACTTAGTAACTAAGCAATATTGTACAAAGGATTTCATTGGAAATTAGCTTGTTTCAATTGAGCTGTCCGATTCTTTCAATGTGAAATTAAATGAATAAAAGTTTTACTACTTACTACTACTGCTACAAGATGGCAAACTGATTTGGTATCAGCCAGAGGACTTGCCCTACAAACTGTGGGTTGTCACTCAGTCTTGAGATTTGAACTTCTCCACCAGGTTCATGATATTCCAACTGGTGGACACCAGGGAGCTGAAAATACACTCCAGAGATGCAAAACTATCAGTTGGTGACCTGGCATTACCAAAGATGTCAAACACTACATCAAAAACTGTCTGATCTGTACTCAGATCAACTCAACACCAATCAAATGAAATGCCAAACTACTACCACAAAGACATTCTGGCCCTTAGCATGCCATACAGATTGACTTTATTGGTCCATTGACCAATACCAGCAGAAACAAGTATGCACTTGTAGTTACTGACCTATTCTCTAAGTGGATTGAAGCTTTCCCCACTAAGAACTGTACAGCCAAATCAACTGCAAAAGTCCTGGTAGAACAGATCTTCTACAGGTGGGGTCAACCTCTGAAGGTGGATTTTGACAAAGGAACCAGTTTCATGGATGAGTTAATGCAAGAAGCACTTGAACTTCTAGGAATACATCAGAAGTTCCACATACTGCACCTTACCACCCTCAGTCTTCAGGTCAAGTAAAGAGATCCAACAGATGGATTAAGCAAATGCTTTCCAAATTCATTGAGGACAATCCCAAGGACTGGGATTCCCTGTTGTCTTTACTTCTTATGGCAATTAGGGGTACTCCTTCAACCACCACCCATCTGACACCCTTTGAGGTGAGGACTGGTAGAACTATGAAATTACCTGAACATCTGTTGTTTGACCTGAACACCCCCACTGCAGACAGAGTGTCTGTAGACAAGTATGTGGCCAAACTCAAAGATGACATTGTAAAAACCCATCTGTATGCTGCACATCGCATTAGCAAGGCCCAGCAACAGTCCAAAATCCAATTTGAAAAGCACATACAAGAAGTGAACTGGCAAGTTGGAGATCAGGTAATGGTACTCTGATTTGCTCACCCTACACATTCCTTCTCCAATAAGTGGTAAGGACCCTACCCCATTGTCAACAAACTCAGTCCCACAATCCATCAAGTTAGATTTCTTCAGAACAAGAAACTTACTGAGAAATGGTTACATGCTAACCAAATGAAGCTTTACAGGGGAGTGTAATTACTTTTCCTAACCTCATTGAACAGAATTGTACCAACTGATCTTTTCTTTTTCCTTACAGGTAATCCTGCAAGATGGCTATCTTGCACCTGATTCTCCTATTCTCAGGAGCTTTCCCCTGCATCCAAGGCATGGTGAGTCACATCCTTTCACATCTTGACCATCCTCCTACTACTATTCCAGAAGGAGTTAGTATGACTTCAAAGAACAAAAATCTCCAAAAATGGGGTGGGGGAATCTCTAGACCACCTAGGAGAGGCAAAGTGCACTGTTATCTCAGAGCCAAATATAGACCAAAACATTTTATGAAACCACAAATGAATTCCAAATTGAGGTCAGCAATAAGCTTTCTTTATAAGACACTTGAAAAAATCCAGGAAGGAAAATTCCAAAGGCATATTTATTCAAGATTAAACACACAAATAGTCGTTAAAAAGTACAAAAAGTAGGCCTAGATTCGAACTAATCTTGCCAGTGAAATGTAGCCAGCTAACAATATACTACAAACAAAAGAACACTGCAGTTTAAAGTGCACAAAAAACTTTTTGTTCAACTCATAAACTGCTTGTCCAATATATTGTGACATTTTGGTTATTTGGTATGCCACTAAAAGACCCCTAATCTTCTCTGTGGTCTGCCAGACCCTTCAGTTGCTGCTGGTGAGGACCCCATCTGGACCGTGTCAATTACCAGATGGATGCATAAAATAATAATAAGGCAGGTTTATTCTGTGCTGCAGATGTTCTTTTCCTGAGGACAAGCCCCAGACTGGTAAATTGTCTTACTGACAGGCATACATGGCACTGCCAGGCAGTGCAACAATTACCTACATTCAGGTTCTAAGTGCTCTAAAGGGGCAGCAGCTTAACATAAAGTCCCATGCTTAATGTGTGTGTTACACAAGGTGCCTGCACCCTTATTGGTACCCCCAGAGGTACACTGTAGACAGCTAGGGTTTAGGGATATGTTATACTAACATATAGGGCAAAGGGCATCTACCACATAAGAGTAGATGTCAGGATATGCATGCATATTATTGCTATACACTTTGCTTCCTAATGCATATATATTTTTTATGTATTTTCTGTGTATTTCTCACTCATAAGATGTTAGGACATCTGTGTCCTTGGAATGATTATGATATATAAGTCGGCATTGCCACCTTTTGGTGATTTGTACTACTACACTAATCTGTGTAAGATTCTGTACACTGTACTCTTTTGTTTTACAAACTGATGACGACTACAAAATTGCATAATGTTATATTGGACCATGGAGTCACCTTTAATTTAGCCAATAGGGCTCATCTCTGTAACTAGAAATATTTCTATCTTACCGTAAACATAGTAGTTATCATAGGTATATAATGTAAGACACTGAATCTTATACCTCGGAAACCCCAAGAGACACGGAGAAACCTCGAGGTATAGGGAACGCTTAGCATTGGCTCCTGGTTCGTATTGGTGAGAACTGCTTATGGCAACTGTAATTTTTCCTTTGGTAATAATAAACAAGTGTATTACTCTTATGCAAAGTGTTTGTGATTCCTTGCATTCCCAATATTGCGAGAACCTATGAGTGAGGTTTAGACCTTCTGACAATTGGCGACTGCGTGCAGGAAATATTTGGTGTTTGTAGCTTTCACTTGTTGCTTAAATCTTTTCCCTTCCCTACGGAGACTGTAGGTGTGCATTTCTGCATCACCTCTCCCGTTTTAAGACCACTTTGTTGTCCCTTGCAAAGTCTGGTTGTTTTCTTGGGTGTGGTTGATGCCAACTTGACCCACTCCACAGCAGCTGTGAATTGCAAGCCCACAAAGTATACAATAGCCCGACTGTGTGGAAAGTGTTCCTGCTGTGGATCGATACATAGCAAGGCACCTTTTTCACAGTTTGATTTTTCATTCCCTCCCACACAATGGCCACACGTATCAAATATCTGTGCAGAACTGAGACTCGATGTCTCAAACTTCCTACCTCCATGGAGGCTGGATTGACTTCGTGTGGGACACAAGTCAATCTGAAAACCCTATACTGGGGATTTCAACCCAGTATTGTGAGATGAGACAAACCTCTCAATAAGCGCAAGGCTAAAGGGCTGTTGGTCACCACTCTCTATGCTGCTCTGGAAGCCTCAGAAGCTATGTTTCGAACCCTTGATCTGCAGATCTCATCTCTTAAGCAAGAGATGGGTTTGCAGGAAATGGAATGTATTAGACTGCAGCAGAATTTGAAGTCTGAACACCAAACACTGCGTAATGAAAAGGATTCACTCTTGCATCATTCAGCACAGGCTGGAGAGCAAGAAATTTGTATGTTTAAGCAGGAGTGTGAAAGTTTGAGACAGGACAAGGGGCAGGCTTTTTAATATGAATGACTTGCTAAGTAGAGCGAATGAACAGTTGAGTGAGAATATGGGAGATCTACGGGACGAGATAAACCAGGTACGTAATGACTTAGAAGTGGCTACTAGGGACAATCGCGAATTGAGCACCGCATATAGAGTGTTGCAGAAACAAATGCAGGATGAGGTTGATATGGATGTTGCAAATGTGAGTCATGCAAAATATGAATCCCAGATGGCGAAACTACGTCATCAGCGGGAGGGTCTGGCTGGACATTTTAAAGTGATGGGAGGCGTAGCCCCTGCCTTGACTATGTCATCTGAAGGGGAGGTCTCAGATGATGACATTTCTCAGTACAATGCCCAGTCACACCCCTACAATGGCCCAGACATCACACCCAGCCATTCACAACATGGTGGGTCCCCACGACATCCTCATCATGTCATACGTCATTGACGTCATGATGCACATCATGGGAGATGCCAACATGGTGGCCCACATGATAGGAGGGAGCAGGCCCAGGCCTGCTCCTGACGGCACCACTGGTAGCCATAATTAATGTGGAAGACAGGTAGGAGATAGAAACAATGATTGAGAATGCAATAGGTAATGTGCCTATCTCTGAGAGAAATAAACAGGCCATTAAAACCCAAATTAGGCAGCTTCTACAAGAGGCTGGCACTCAGGAAGGCATAGTTCATACTGCAGGTGAGGCCGCAGCCCGGTCCACCCTGGACGGCGTTCAAGGCAACCTACCTCTGCCTGATCGACCCAATGGCCTACTCTGTTCAGCAGATAACTGACAGTATCAGTCAGATGAGTCCATCTGACAATCTCAGCTGCAACTTGGAAAAGGTGCGCTCCAAATGTGAGATGCTCAGTCTCACTGCAGACTATCAGGTCCAAACACTACACCAGACCATCGAGCCTGGATTGTGGGCCAAGTTCCCGATGCCATCCGCCAGGACAGGAATGCCACCTTTGATGAGGTCGCAGCTGAACTCATTTCTACACACAGCCCAGGTGTAGTAGGAGTGATGCTTGCATACCCTGTGAAACAGAATGCAAAGGAAAGTCCAGTGACTTACCAGCAGAGTCTCTGGATGGCCTACTGAGCAGAAAAGCACCTTGCATAAGAAGCTGCAGATGTGGATCTTATTGAATACAAGACCCTGTTCCTTAGGAACATGATCCTGCAGTGAGAGGAGAAGAGGTAGAGCCAACCACTTACCCTACCACAGAAAGGTTTGCTGACATCCTTCAGAAAGCTGAGAGTTTACCAACTCTATATCCATGATCTGGACTCCAGTTCCAAGAAAGTAGCTGCCCGTGGAGCCTACTCAAGAGGCCGCACACACTATCTGGCGGAAGTGCAGGCCCAACACAAACAGCCCCTCACAGACAACCAACACACCCCCAGCAGGCCAACAACAACAATAACAACAACCACAACAGCAGCAACAATGGGGTGGGAACTGGAACTATCGTGAGAATAAGAAACACCATAAGAATAAGGGTAAACAACAACAGCAAAGACCAGGCCCTTCATATAGGGAAATAGCCAAAGAAAATTGGAAGTTTAGAGAACTCCTGGGGCAAGTGCATTCTGTAGCAGATGCTGTTCCTGCACGGTCCCTTGCAGCCATACAACTGGGAACCCAGACCCCAATGGGCCATGGTGACACCAGAAGTACAGGCCCTCAGGCCCATACAGGTCTAAACCCAGAAGCACCTCCCTATATAGCATCAGTGCAGCATGGTGAAGTGGTTCACAGGAACCAGGCCCAAACTCTTCATGCTCCCCAGTACAGATTGACAATTACAGGCCCCAGTCCGGATTGGAAACAAGCTGGTCTTGGATACAAACAGAAGGCCCTGCACTGAGGCGAAGGTCGGGGTTGTCTACTTACAATGTTATTGGATACAGGGTATGTGTCTGTATTACATGATGACCACTTGAATACATCCCCTTGGTCAACCAGATGGAGGACCAACATGTCAGGAGCAGATGGTACTAGGTTATCTACAAACCGCCTCTACCTCTACCTGTAGAGTTGGGACACTTGAAGGCCTCACACACCTTCCAACTAATTGTATTGCATAATCATCCTAGTATTATTGAAATTGACTTCCTTGCCCCACACGGCTGTGTGGTGGCTCTAGCTAATATGCTACTGATACAGATTCAGGGCCCAATATCACACTATCTTGATCCCTGACTCACATGTTGTGGCAACAATATCTGCTAACATGATGATTTGTTCAAGATCCATGAGCTTTTTCCAAAGCTCCTTCCCATTTTGCAATGGCATTTGGAAGCGTTTGTGATCAACAAACATGACTGTGGCAGAATGCAAACAGTCATTGAAGTGCCAGGCCCAGTACACAAGAGACAGAGGCAATATCCTTTCCCATCTGAGGCCTTTCCTTTTCTCAGAGAAACAATAAAATCACTCCACAACCCAAGGGGTAATCAGAACATGTGTTTCTACTGCCAACTGCCCAGTGTGACCTGTGAAGAAACCTACAGGCACCTGGAGACTTACTATTGACTACAGGAAACTGAACCAGGTCACCCCAGTTGTGCTCCAACTGTGGCCTCTGCACCTGATATGCTACGACTTCTGACCCCTGACCTGAAATGGTTCAGTGCCCTGGATATTTCCAATGGTTTCTGATCACTTTCATTGGCTCTCAAAAGTCAATATAAGTTCACCTTCACCTTTGAAGGTAGATAGTACAAGTAGACCTGCTTACCACAGGGGATTCCATAACAGCCCGTCCCTGTTCCATCTGCACATGAAGGACACCCTTGAGGGTTTCTCTACCCCTCAATGTCTCTTGCAATATGTGGATGATTTGTTGCTGGCAACTGCCACACAGGAACAACACTTGGATCTCTTGGATGAACTACTAACTCTCATCCAGACAGCAGGCCTTAAATGCAACCCAGCAAAAGCACAGCTATGTCAGAAAGAGGTACTCTTTCTGGGCTTGAAAATAACTGACCAAGGCTGTAGCCCTACCTGGAAAAGATAAAAGGATCGCAAGACTTGCCATTGCCTACCAGCCTGGAAACTCTTAGAAGGTTTCTAGGTATGGTAAACTATTCCAGAGATGTTATCTGTGATTTTGCCCAGAAGGCTGCTCCTCTGTATGAGTTACTGAAAAAAGACATTCCTTGGACTTGGGGTCCCATACACACCCAAGTTGTGACATCAACGAAACAGGCCCTAGCCTCCGCTCCAGCTCTGGTTAACCTAATTCAGCACTACCATTCCATCTGGAATGTGCCACCTCTGACATTGCCATGTCAGCAGTGCTGGCCCAAAAGTTCACAGCACCCTGAGACCCATTGCATATGCATCACAGCTCTTGACACCAGTGGAACAGAAGTACAGTCTTTGTGAAAGGAACCTTCTGGCTACCTACTGGGCTGTCAAGCACTTTCTGTATATCATTGGGTACTCCTCTTTGGTTATTAACATCAACCACACCCCAACTACCTTTCTGCTATCAGACAGAGAGAAGGATGGGTCAGTCTCTAATTCCAGGCTGAAACATTGGTCACTTCTTCTCCAGGATACAGACATACAGGTACACCCAACTGAAATTCCATTCATGCTGGCACATGGATTCCTTTTCCTAGGAGAACCCCATGACTGTACACTGCAACCACCTGATCTTCCAGATCCAGGTCCTTTCCTCCCTGCCACGCCACAAATACTTGAGAACACCTCTTTGTGTCATATTTTTACTGATGGTTCAGCCTCCTACTACCAGGGAGAACAAATTGCAGGGATGGGTATTTTAGTGATTTACCCTTATGATAACACTGTTAAAATCTCTAAGCGTTGCAGTGTAGCATCCTCACAGTATGCAGAGATGGCAGCGGTGTCCTGTGCCCTAGAGTTCATACAGCGTGGAACTGAGGATACCATCATTTTTACAGACTCTAACTAGATTTGTTGTTCTCTTACACAATTTATTCTGTTCTGGCAGAAGAACTCCTTCCTCTCTTCTGATGACAGCCCATAGAAGTACAAGGAACTGGTAATATACATACATTCACTGGCACAAAGGTTTACACACAAACTCTATGTACATAAAGTTAAAGCTCATTCTTTACATGACCCCTACCATGCCTTCAATGATACTGCAGACACCCTTGCCGAGGAAGGGGCCTGAAGGGGGGACACATGGATTATGGATCATCCAGAGGCCAGTGCGGCCATACACATTGCAGCAGCCAGGATGAAACCTGAACCCTTTTCCCCCTTGGACCTCTCAGCAGCCCAACATGTTGATACTGAACTCAAAGAAGTGTTCAGATTCTTGACAAAGGTACTGAAGAAAAACTTCCCACACATAATCCCTACCGGAGGCATGAAGGTAAGTTACACCTGTCACCAGATGACAAGCTCATCTGGTACCAACCAGATGATTCCACCACCAAGTTGTGGGTGGTACCCAGACACCTTAGGTCTGAATTCTTGCACCAAGTGCATGATACACCCACTGGTGGACACCAGGGAGTGGAAAACACACACCAGAGGCTTAAGACCACTGCCTGGTAGCCTGGTGTCGCCAAAGATGTCAAACTGTACACTGATAACTGCCTGGTTTGTGCGCAAAACAACCCCATTCCCACCAAATGAAATGCCAAACCTCTACCACAAAGACACTCTGGCCCTTGGCATGCCATACAGATTGATTTTGTTGGCCCTCTGACCAACAACAGCAAAAACAACAAGTATGCTTTTGTGGTGACTGATCTCTTCTATAAGTGGGTCAAAGCTTTCCCCACTAAAACATACACTGCTAAAACCACTGCCAAAATCATGATAGAACAAATTTTCTCCAGGTAGGGTCTACCTCTTAAGGTGAACTCTGACAATGGAATCAGTTTTACAGGTGAGTTAATGAAAGAATCCCTTGAACTCCTTGGAGTTCAACAAAAGTTCCACATACCTTACCACCCGCAGTCTACATGTCAAGTAGAGAGATCCAACAGACGGATTAAGCAAATGCTTTCCAAATTCATTGAGGACAATCCCAAAACCAGGGATTCCCTATTGCCGTTACTCCTTATGGCAATTAGGGGCACACCCTCAGCCACCACCCAGTTGACAGCCTTTGAGGTAATGACTGGAAGACAAACGAGATTACCTGAACACCTGTTGTTTGATCTGCACCCCCACACTGCAGACCATGTGTCTGTAGACCAATATGGGAAAAAACTCCAGAAAGACCTCATACACACACACTTGTATGCTGCCAATTGCATGTGCAAGGCCAAGCAATAGTCCAAGATGCAGTTTGACAAGCATGCACAAGAAGTGGATAGGCAGGTTGGAGATCAGGTGATGGTCCTCCAATTTGCACATCCCACACATTCCTTCTCTAATAAGTGGGAAGGCCCCTACCACATTTTCAACAAGCTAAGTCCGGTAGTCTATCAAGTTAGACTCCTGCACAACAATAAACTAACTGACAAATGATTACATGCAAACCAACTGAAACTGTATAAAGGAGTATAATTACTTTTCCTCAACCCACTGGGCAGAATAGTACTAACCTACTAATGCTTGATTTTGCTTTTCAGATATACTGACAAGATGGCTATCTTGTTCCATTTTCTCATCTCAGGAGTTATCCCCTGCATCCAAGGCACGGTACTGAACCTCCTACCACACCTTGATTATCCAGCACCTGCTCCAGAGGGAGTATCCATCAAAATACCCTATAGTTTGATTACTGTCCAGAAAGGTTCCGACTGCTTACCTTACTGCCTCGGTTTGTTGCTCCTGATAAACTACCCTACAAATTGAGTGGCAAACCACATCGCAAGGACAAATTCTCCCTGTGGCCAAACTCTCCAAAGGAACATTCCAGTGTTGGCCTAATGCTAAATTATTCCTAAATGGTTCTCTGCCCTTGCTACAAACTGCTCTTAGACATTCTGGTTTATACAATATTACTGTTTTAATCAATCCCTCATATTGTAATTCTTTGTCTAAGGATTCTGCTGAAAAACTTTGTGCTGTACACAACATGGCCTCTGCTGCCATGTTTCTTTCTGTGTTACCACCCACTGGTAAACAGCTTTTGGAATGTCCAAGCACACCCCTGGTCCTCGTAGTGGTCTAACAGCCACTGCTCTACCTGGTACACTGATTAACAATTTACAATTTATGCATATACCTGTGTTTTTTAATCTTACTTACTGGAATATGAAAGGATTTGGTATGTGCCACAATACTAAGACTTCAGCATTTTATAGTACATTGTTGCTTGATAGTTTAGCAGCATTTCAGATTCATACTCAAGACCCTATTGCTGGGGTACATACCACTGAGCATAGAGGCAACTTCAGGAGACAACCCAATCCTGATGATCAAAGTCACAAAGGTAATACATGTGAAGTTGACAGTTCTGATGTCACTGGTGCAACAGGTACTGTCACAGGTCTCTTTGGTACGGCCATGTCTATTTGGAATAAGGCAGACACTGCTGCTATCAGATCTCATTCTACCAAGTTTCAGACTGGTTTGGTAAATAATATGCTACCCCCATTATTGCATGGTGTGGATGGCCTTAGTCAGGAAGAAAGATACACTGTTTACAACATGCATGACATTGCTAAGGCATTTACGGATTCTAAAGAGAAAACAAAAGCACCTAGACAACAAAACAACAAAGAAGCATGTAAGTAATTTATTACCCATGAGATTTTATGCTCAGCCTATGGTTCCTACATTATCACCGCCATCAACAACCTCTTCCGTGATGTTGAATCTGGAAGAATCCCTAATATTATACATGACAGATGTATTTCTAAATGGTATTGTCCACGATGTAAAACCCCTAGCTATATTGCTATGTGTATGCAACAATCTTTAACAATTCCTCTTTCTACAGCTAGAAATTTGTGTTTTGTGACCAGACACCCTAACACTGGTCTCTGTTTTACTTCTAAGAAATGTTCTATAAAAGATACAATGTTTGTTTCTTTTACTGTCTCTTTACCAAGCTTTGATCCCTCTACAGCTTTGTTCAACAAGTTAGCTTCAGTCCATTCCATTGGGCACCTCAATGATGACATCTACAGAGAATTCCTGGACTTACCTCCTCTACTGGTCTTCCATCCTTTCCTGGGTGCCTGGGTTGCTCCGCACACAGACCGCTGTGTGAAGAAACAGTATGTCTACTTGTGTCAATGTGATGTATTTGATGTTATTAAACCTGTATGTGATTATTCTCCTGACAGTATTGATTGGTCCTATCTCCAAGGACAATGACATCAGCACTAATGGCACAGACTATCCGGACTCAATATTGGCTACAGATAATAGACCCAACAACCTCCCCAGAAAGGTGGTTCCATGCATCCACCACTCTCTCCGTGAAAACAAATTTCCTTACTTTACCCAAGGCCATCCCTGTCTTTAAATTGTGCTTGCCTGTTCTTACACATCTCTTTTCTGAAAGATGCTACCCTCCTGGGGCTTTATTGATTCCCTTGAGGTGCCAGACGACATCATGTCTCACCTGTCCTCACTTTCAACAAGGGTATACATATTAAGCTCTCTCAGTCTCTCTTCATATGATTTCTGATGTAGACCCTGCACCATTTTAGTTGTCCTCCTCTGGACTGCTTCCATCCTGTCTCTGTCCTTAGGTTGGGGGTCTCAAAACTCCACACAGTACTCAGATGGGGTCTCACCAACTGTCTGTACAGAGAGGATAACCACTTCCTTTTTCTGCTTGTGATGCCTTCCTATGCATCTCAGTATCCCCCAGCTCTCCTTACTGACTTCTCACATTGCTTACCAACCTTTTAGATCATCTGATATGACTACCCCAAGTCCCGTTCCATTTTTTGTTGTTGTTGGTACCTCCCTGTTATTGTGTACTCTTCTCCTGGGTTTTGTCTCATAGGTGCATTACTTTGCACTTCTTTGCATTGAATCTAAGTTGTCATATGTCTGACCATTCCTCCAACCTTGCCAAGTCCCTTCTCATCCTTTCTACCCCACCTTGTGTATCAACTCTGTTACAGATCTTGTGTCATCTGCAAGAGGCATACCTTTCCCTCCAGACCCTCTGCAATGTCACCTATAAAGATGTTAAAGAGGACTGGACCCAGTACTGAGCCCTGAGGTACTCCACTTGTGACCTCTCGTTCTTTGGAATGTGTTCCACTCACTATTACTGTCTGTGTCCTGTTGTGCAGCCAGTTTGCTGCCCAAGCTACCACTCTGGGAACCACTCCCAGGCTGGCTAACTTGATTATGAATCGTTTGTGCAGGGACTGTGTCAAATGCCTTGCTAAAGTCTAGGTAGGCCATATCCACAACCCCTCCCTGGTCTATTACTTTGGTCACCCAGTCAAAGAAATCTATTAGATTCATCTGACATGACCTTCCTGCTGTAAATCCATGCTGCTTTGGGTCCTGTGCCCCACTGGCCTCTAGGTAATCAACAATTCTTTCTTTCAGAAGTGATTCCATCATTTTCCCTACCTCTGCAGTCAAACTTACTGGTCTGTAATTTCCTGCTTCTGCCTTGCTCCCACTTTTGTGAAGGGGAATCACATCTGCCCTCCTCCAGTCCTCAGGTACCACCCCATCCTCCCATGATTTGTTAAAAAGTGTGGTCAATGGTGTCACTAGGTCCTCCCTTAGTTCTTTTAGGATTCTGGAGTGAATCCCGTCAGGCCCCATTGCTTTGTCCACCTTTGAGTTTTGTGAGTTCTTTCAGGACTCTTTCTTCTGTAAATGGACTGGTGTCAACCCCCACCAGAGTGCTTCTATTGTCTGGTTTAGATAACTCCTCCTCATCTTCTTTAGTGAATACTGAGCAAAAGTATTCATTCAGTATCTCTGCCTTTTCACTGTCTCCCTCTCTCCCACCTCCCTCCCTTATTCTTCTTCTATTCCTCCCTCAACCTTTCTATGCTCCCTAATGTACCTATAAAGGTTTTATCTGCTTAACTGACTTGGCTATTTTTTCCTTGGTTTGGGCTTTTATTCTGACTGTCTTCCGCCTTTTCTGCTTAATTGAAACAGTTCCTTGTTGTGCTTCTTCTGTGAATCCTTATACTTTTTGAGTGCAGCCTTTTTTCCTTAACCTTCCCTACCTCTTTTGAGAACCATAGTAGTTCTTTACTCCACTTTGTTTCTTTATCTGTTTCACAAGGTTTGTGCCTCTATGATGGCAGTTTTGATTTTTCTCCATTGTTCTTCCACCCCTCTTTTTGCCATTTGCTAGTGTAGTCCTCAGGTATTCACCCATTTTACAAAGTCAGCCCTTCCAAAGTCCAGTATGCTTGTTTTTGTATGGTTTGTCTCCATGGTTGTGCTTATTGTAGCTACATTGTGCAGTGGCTGCTTGTTCCCAGATGTCTCACTGACTCTAAATCTGTGGTCTTCTCCATTGAGAGTACAAGGTCTAGTATTGCTCCTCCCAAGGGGTTCCAACACTAGCTGTCTAAGGTTTGCTTGCAGGGCATTGAGAATGACCCTGCTCTTGGATGTGGCTGCAGCATATCATCCAGTTAACATCTGGCATGTTCAGGTCCCCATCAACAGTATCTCCCTTTTTCAGCCATTTTGAGAATGTCCTCTATCATTTTCTTTGTCCATTTCTCCTTGAGATGGGGGTCTGTATACAACCCCTGTGCAGATTGTGATGCCATTCTCTGTCTCCAAGGTGACCAAAGTGCCTCTTGTCCTCCCCTTTACTTTTTAGTTCTGTAGCTTTGATCCCTTCCCTTATGTATAGAACTACTCCACCTCCTCTTTTCCCTCCCTGTCCCTTCTGTAGACTGTGTACTCCGGTATGTTGACATCCAAGTAATGGTTCTCCATATTACCATGTTTCTGTGACTGCCACAATATCCAATTGTTCATCTTCCATCAAGGCTACTAGCTCAGGAAGCTTGTTTCCCAGACTACGGGCATTGACACTCATTGCCTTCCATTTAATGATGCCTTTATCCTTTTCCCTCCATGCCTGCTCTTTTAGCCCATCTATTTTTCCGTTTACCCCTGTCCTGCCCTCTGTTGAGCACTGTACCTCAGTGTTTACCTTACTACCTGCTATGTTTTGTGGGGGGAGGCTTGAAATTTCCTGCCTCTTATTAGCACCTACCCTTATAGCTAGTTTAAAAGCTTGCCAAGGAAGCATTTAAACCTGTCACTTAGGATCTTGGTTCCCTTTGTGGACAGATGCAGACCATCATGCCAGTATAGACCTTCATCTCTCCAGGTGTACCCCCAGTCCCCAATGAAGCCAAAGCCCTGTGCTCTGCACCAGTTTTGCAACCATTCATTAAACTGCATGGTGTGTAGTACCTTAGCCTCACCCCTGCCATGGACTGGCAGCACCTCTGAGAAGGTAACCGTGCTTGCTACCTGTCTGAGGCCCATCCCCAACTCCATAATTTCATCCTGCACTGCACTGATCCCATGCCTAGCTAGGTCATTTGTCCTAAGGTGGACAATGATATCTAGTTCCCTCTCCTGTGATGCTGCTTCTGCAATCCTGAGGATTCACTTCTTGTCCCTCCAAGCCATGACACCAGAAAGGCACCTTACTTCCCTCTCCTCTCCCTTCCCCAGGTCTACTCCTCTAACAATTGAGACCCTATCAGAAGCTGTTTCCTTCCCCTGTGGTGTCCCTTGCCACCCTTCTGTGGGTCTCCCTTGTGGGTGTCCTCAGCATTCTTCTTGGTCTCCACTGAGGGTGCCAGCATACAGGAACCTTGCTCTGTTTCAATATATAATATATATATATATATATATATATATTATGGTAGCATGGTAGTGCTACCATAGTTAGGTTGAGGAGACTTTTAATGTTAAAGGATCAAACTTGCACTTAATAACTTTGTCACCATTCAATGGATTGGCCTGAAATTTGGTAGGCACGGGCATAACCATAGATCTTGGGATCTTCCAACTTTTGTGTTGTTCAAATGTATAGCTGCAGGTTGTTAAGCGACATCCATGTGCCTTTACGTTTTGTGCATTCTTTATATGCGCCTACAGGCCCACGTGGTTTATGTGACCTGTCCGAAAACTTCAGGGAACATGCAGCAGGGAGCCTGAAGTACATTTTGAAGATTTCATGAAAAAATATTAAACAGTTCAAAAGTTATTCAAAAACAATTTCTCATTATAAGTCAATGGTAAAAGTTAACAAAAAGTTTGACAGTGTCGCAAATGCACTTTTTAGTATTGCAAATGGCCCTAGTAGTGTCACAAATCTGCCATTTTGTTTTCAGTTGGTGATCAGAAAAATGCTTGGCATTTAAATTTGGGACCCTCTAGCAACACAATTCTTTTTGTGTCTACCTAGTCCGACCATGAGGATGATAGCCATGTCTTTATTTTGGGGTAAAACACCCCAGAAACATGTTTTTCACATTTCTGGAACCACTAGTGTCACAAAGTAGTGTCACAGGCATGACACTTTTACAAAATTTTGTGACAATTGCCTCAAATTGCAACACTACTTTTCAGACTTGGCCAAAATGACAGGGATTCTTTGCCACCCTGCTGCAAAAGAATGGTTTGGTCTTTTGAGCTGAAATTTGGAGGAAAGGCAGCCAACACCTCACAGATGTGCCTTTTGGTGTTTGTGAAAAAAATGTAAGGCTGCCAAGTTACGATACTCCAATTTGACATTTTTCCCTGAATACGAACACCTTTCGGGGCTGTATCTCAAAACAGTGTGAGATACTGAATTTTATAGCAAAATCCTAGCCAGAAAAATCAAGATTTTTGTGAAATTTAAATTTTTTTCTATGTCGTGCGGTTGCTGAGATATTAGCAATTAGGTACTTCCAACGCTTGTTTTAAGCTTCGATCCCCATTACGATGCATACATTCTTTGTACACACTGTGTTTCTGTATGCACCTGTTTGGCAAAAACAGGTGATGCGCTTCTGTCACTTTTACAGTTACTTTTCAGTTGCATTTATGTCCCCGTTTGCATTACCGTTCCCGTGTACGCCACCGTATGCATTACCCTTTGCATTGTCATTCGCGCTTGCGTTTTTATTACTGTCACCATTTGCATTTCCACTACTGTTTCTGTTTGCATCACCATGCGCATTGCCATTTGTGTTTACGCCCGCCCTTTCATTTGTATTTCTGTTTCTCTTTCATTTTGCGTCTTCCTTGCTGTTACTGTTACCATTTGCATTTGCGATTGCGTTACTGTACCCGTGAGCATTACGGTTTGCATTTCCATATGTGCTTCCATTTCCTTTTGCGCTTCTGTTTACTTTGCTGTTATTGTTGCTGTTACCGTTATCATTTGTGTTTACAATTGTGGTACTGTGCCCGTGCACGTTTCAGTTTGCGTTTCCGTATGCTCTTCTGTTCCCATTCCTGTTTCTCTTTCCTTTGGCATCATTCTTCATGTTAACTTTACCATCTGCATTTACAATTGTGGTACCATGCCTGTGCGCATTACGGTTTGTGTTTACATATGCGCTTGCGTTCGCGTGTCCATTTTTGTTCCCTTTCACATTCTTTTTCCTGTGACACTTAACATTTCCATTTAAAATACCGCTGCCTTCGCTGTTCATGTTGCCAGTTGTGTTTTCGTATGCACTTCAATGTCCATTTCTGTCATTGTTCACTTCAGTGTCACTTTGCGCTTGTGTTTCTATTAACATTTCCTTTACCATTTATATTTGCGTTACCATGTGCACCACTGTTCGCACTTCTATTTGTGTTGCTGTTCCTCTTACTATGTCACAAGACATCGATGGATCGCGGGGCTCAAAGGGGCCATCTACACTGCATTCGCGCATCACTCATTTCATCCTCATTCTCCAAAGAGTTATAGTTAGAGGTAAAATTCCATTTATCGCATTAGTTGTTGTTCCAGACGTGACAAAAGTGAGGGAATTTGGAGTTGAAAGTCTCCTTGATCCTCAGCCACCCTCAACTCGGCATCGGAGTGCGATTGGGTCATTGGTCCCAACTCTCACCCCATTCTCCTATTCCTCATCTTCATTACACATGTGATGGGGTGAGAGTTAGGGCTGACAACCCCTAATGTGCACCCCAAATGCCAGTTGGGGGTGGGCTGGGGGTCAACGGGGCTTTCAATCCTAATACTGAATTTTTCAAGTTGTTAATACTGTGGAACAAACCCTAATTGATGCATTAAATGGAATTTTTGCCTCTATTATATATAAATATATATATATATATATATATATATATATATATATATATACATATATATATATATGGTAGCATGGTAGTTACCATAGTTAGGGTTGAGTAGCCCTTTAAGGTTAAAGGATCAAACTTTCACCTCAATAACTTTGCCACCATTCAAAGGATTTGCCTGAAATTGAAATGCATGATCAAGGATCATACATCTTGGGATCTGCCAACTTTTATCATGGTCGGATATACAGCTGCAGAGTTGTTAAGTGAGTTTACGTTTTTTGGTGAATTCTTTGCTCATGCCTACAGGTCACATGGTTTGCATGACTGGTCTGAAAACTTCAGGGAATGTGTGGCTGGGGTCCTCGATGTGCCTTTTGAAGATTTCGTGAAACAATATTAAATGGTTCAAAGTTATTCAAAAAACAAGTTCCCATTATAAGTCAATGTGAAAAGTTAAAAAACTTCAACAGTGTCATAAATGCACTTTTAGTGTTTTAAATGGCCCTAGTAGTGTCACAAATCCACCATTTTGTTTTCAGTTGGTGATTAGAAAAATGCTTGGCATTTAAAATTGGGACCATCTAGGGACACAATTCTTTTTGTGTGTACCTAGTCAGGCCCTCAGGATGCTAGCCATGTCTTAATTTTGGGCAAAACACCCCAGAAATATGTTTTTTTTTAATTTCTGGAGATAGTAGTGTTGCAAAGTAGTGTCGCACTCATGACACTTTCGTAATTTCATTTGTGAAAGTGTCGTGATTTGCAATACTATTTTGCGACACTATGCCCAAAATAACAGGAATTCTTTGCCACCCTGCTGCAAAAGAACAGTTTGGTCTATTGGTCTGAAATTTGGAGGGAAGATAGCCAACATGCCACAGATGTGCAATGTTGGTGGTTTGGTGAAAAATATTGGAGGGCTTCAAAGTTACGGCACTCTGAAGTTGAAATGTTTTCCCATAGGATAACATTACGGCATCCATCGCGCCTTTTGGGGCCTGTGTCTTGGAAATGGTGCGAGATACGGACTTTTTGTCAGAAAAATGCTTAGCCCCTCCAAATGAGGGCTAAGTACAAAACTAGCCAGGAATGTCATAATTCATATGAAATTTTCATTTTTTCTACGTCATTTGGTTCCTGAGATATAAGCAATTTAGTATTCCAAGTCCTCCTCTTCTGCTCTGTGGCCCATTATTATGCGTACATTCTTTGTATCCACTGTCTTTTTCAATGCATTTTTGGGGGAAAAGAAGGGTGTGCCCTTTCGTTACTGTGCCAGTTAGCATTTCCAGTTGCATTTCCATTACCATTCGCGTCACCGTTCCCGTGTTCACCACCGTGTGCGTTACAGTTTGCATTTTTGTTTGCGTTTCTGTTTGCATTGCTGTTACCATTTGCATTTCCATTACTGTTTATGTTTTCATTTTTTTTTGTATCAGCTTGTGCACTGCCATTTGCATTTGTGGTCGACCTTCCGTTTGCATGTGTCTTTCATTTTGTGTCATCATCGCTGTTACTGTTACCATTGGTGACTCCAATTGCGTTTTCATGACCGTGCACATTACGGTTTGTGCTTCTGTACACGCTTGCATTTGCATTTCCATTTCTGTTTCCTTTGGCATTACTGTTGCTGTTACCGTTACCATTTACATTTCCAATTGCAGTACCGTGACCTTGCGAGTAACAGTTTGCATTTCCGTACATGCTTACATTTGCGTTTCTGTTTCCTTTGGCGTTATTGCTGCTGTTACCATTAAAATTTGCATTTACAATTGCGGTACCATGCCCTTGTGCCTTACAGTTTGCATTTCCATACTCGCTTCCATTCACCTTTCCGTTTCTGTTTCCTTTGGCATTATTGTTCCTGTTACCATTACGATTTGCATTTATAATAGTGGTTCCATGACTGTGCGCGTCACGGTTTCCGTTTCTATACATGCTTGCATTTTGGTTTCTGTTTCTGTTTTCTTTGGTGTTATTGTTGCTGTTACATTACCATTTGCATTTCCAATTGTGGTACCTTGACCGTGTGTGTTACTAGTTGCATTCCATACACGCTTGTGTTTGCATCTTTGTTTTTGTCACTGTTCACTTTGGCATCACTTTGTACTTTCATTTCTATTACTGTTGCTTTACGTTTACATTTGCTTTACTCATGTGTGTCACTGTTGCCACTTGCATTTGCTTTGCAGTTCCTGTTACTATGTAACAAGACATCGCTAGGTCCAAAGGGCCCCTGCACTCCCACCACCACATTCCATTCACTATTTATCATCCTCATTCTGAAAAGAAGGAAATTAGAGGCAAAAAACATTATTTAATGCATCAGTCAGGGTTGTTCCACAGTGATAAAAGTGAGGTAATTCAGTGTTAGGGTTGAAAGCCCCCCTTGGACCCCCCAGCCCACACCACCAACTGGCATCAGGGTGTGCATTGGAGTCATTGATCCTCACTCTCACCCCATTCTTCTATACCTCTGCTTTTTTACACGTGTGATGGTGTGAGAGTTAGGGCTGACGACCAGAAGATCTGACCTGATGCCGGTTGGGGTGGCCTAGGGGTCCAAGTGGCTTAACCCTAATACTGAATTTCACTTTGTCACTGTGAACAACCCTAACTGATGCATTAAATGGAGTTTTTGCCTCTAATGTCCCTTCATTTTGAGAATGAGGATGATAAATAGTGAATGTAATGCGGTGATGTCTTGTCACATAGTAACAGGAACAGCAACGCAAAGGCAAGCGCCAACAGTTACAGAGATGGTAGTACAAACATAAATGTTAAAGTAAATGTTAATAGAAATGCATGCAAGTGATGGACGTGAACAGTGACGCAAAGGAGACACAAGCATGTACGAAAATGCAACTGGTATCACGACAGTGATGGCTAACTGATATTTTAAATGCAAATGTTAAGTGTTACAGCAAAAAGAATGCCAAAGGAAACAGAAACGGAAACAGGAACAAAAAAGCACTTACGGAAACGCAAACCGTAACGCCCATGGGCACGGTACTGCAATAGAAAATGTAAATGGTAAAGTTAACATGAAGAATAACACCAAAAGAAACAGAAACGGTAATGGAATCACGTATGGAAACACAAACCATAATGCGCACGGTGACGGAACCGCAATTGTAAATGCAGATGGTTATGGTAACAGCAACACTAACGCCAAAGGAAAGAGAAATGCAAACACAAATGCAAGCGAGTACAGAAACACAAACTGTTACATGCACAGTCATGGTACTGCAATTGTAAAAACAAATAGTAACAGTAACAGCAACAATAATGCCAAAGGAAACAGGAACGCAAGCGCATATGGAAATGCAAAGCGTAATGCACTGGCACAGTACCACAATTGCAAATGCAACTGGTAATGGTAACAGCAACAATAACACCAAACGACACAGAAAAGCAAGCGCAAGCAAAAACGCAAACCGTAACATACACGGTGGCATAGACGGGAACGGTGCCACGAATGGTAATGGAAACACAACTGGAAACGCTAACTGGCACAGTAATGAAAGGGCACACCCTTCTTTTCCCCCAAAACTGCATTGATAAACACAGTGAAAACAAAGAATGTATACATAACAATGAGCCTCAGAGCAGAAAATGAGGACTTGGAATACTAAATTGCTTATATCTCAGGAACTGTATTACGTAGAAAAAAATGTAAATTTCATATGAATTATGACTTTCATGGCTAGTTTTGTACTTAGCCCCCGGCTAAGCATTTTTGTGACAAAAAGTCCATATCTCGCACTGTTTTCAAAATAAGGGCCCCGATAGGCGTGACGGACGCTGTAATGTTATCCAATGGGAAAAAGCATCAACTTCGGAGTGCTGTCACTGTGCCGCCCTGTAATATTTTTTCAGCAAACCACCAAAAGGCACATCTGTGGGTTATTGGCTTTCTTCCCTCCAAATTTCAGCCCAAAAGACCGAAGCAGTATTTTGCAGCAGGGTGGCAAAGAATTCCTGTAATGTGGCAGACGCCGTAATGTCATCCTATGGGAAAAAGCATCAATTTGGAGTGCCGTAACTTTGCAGCCCTCCAGTATCTTTTCACCAGCCACCAAAAGGCACATCTGTGGCATGTTGGCTGTCTTCCCTCCAAATTTCAGCCCAATAAACCAAACCGTTCTTTTGCATAAGGACGGCAAAGAACTGCTGTCGTTGTTGCCATAGTTTAAAAAGTAGTGTCGTGAGTGCAACACTACTTTGCGACACTACCTTTTCCAGAAATTTGAAAAACATATTCACCTCAAAATAAAGACATGGCTAGTATCCTCAGGGTCTGACTATGTAAACACAAAAAGAATTGTGTTGTTAGAGGGCCCCAAATGTAAAAGGCAAGCATTTTTCTGATTGCTAACTGAAAATAAAATGGTGGATTTGCGACACTAAAAAGTGCATTTGCGAAAGTGTTACACTTTTTGTTAACTTCTTCCATTGACTTATAATGGGAACTTGTTTTTTGAATAACTTTTTTACCATTTAATATTTTTTCACAAAATCTTTGAAAGTCACATGGGGGACTCTGGCCACACGTTCCCTGAAGTTTTTGGACCGGTCGCACAAACCGTGCGACCTGTAGGCACGAGCAAAGAATTCACCAGAAAGCATAAATGCACGTGCAGATCATGCTTAATAACGCTGCAGCTGTATATCCGACTGATACAAAAGTTGGCAAATCCCAAGAAGTTTGGTTCTTGATCATGCATTCCAAATTTCAGACAAATCCGTTGAACAGTGGCAAAGTTATTAAGGTGCAAAGGTTAGCCCTTTAACCTTAAAAGGGCTACTCAACCCTAACTATGGTAGCACTACCATGCTACCATAATATATATATCTTATAGTGGTGCAGTCACACCACTATAGTTAGGGTTCAGATGTCACTTTGTTGTTAAAGTTAAACTTTTGTGCTTTAATAACTTTGGACCCATTCAATGGATTTGCCTGAAATTTGGCATGCACAGTAGGGCATGGTAGATCTCTTAATTTGTCAAATTTTGTTTTGGTTGGGCTTACAGTCTTTGCATACAAAAATGTTAAAAAATGCAAAATTATTCGTTTTTGGAGGCAGCTTTTTGAATTTTGGATGTGGCCCTGCATGGCCATTGTGTGGTATGCCACTCTGTGAGATGGCTTGTTTGAAAGAGCTTTGCTGGCCAAACATGCTGCTTTTCATTTGGTGAAAAAATATTAAGGCATTCAAAAGTTATGCCAGTTTTAGGTTTCTGATATAAGTCATGGGGAAAATTTACATGTATGTTTTGCGAACAAAGAATGGGGGTTCTGACCATCTGGTCCCACCTAATGATCAAAGAATTTATAGCTTTGCAGTTCAAGAATCTTTGTCCCTGAGAATTTTTAAAATTCTTTGATCACGAGGTCCGCCATCTTGTTTTTAGTTTTCTGATAGGAAAAACACAAATATCTCGGCTCAGGGATCACTCCTGTAGTAAAACTTGGGTGGGTTTTACTCAAGGGGCTCTGATCTATCGAGCCATGCCTTTGGTTTCATCCAAATCAGTCAAAAAATAGAGTTATAAGCTTTTAAAATCTTTGATCACGACTCACTAACGATCTTTGATCACGAGTCTGCAAATTCTTTGATCGCGAGATTCTTTGATCACGATCTTGCATTACGACCTAAATACACAAATATCTCAGCTCAGGGGTAGGCAAGGAACACAGATGAGGGTGGGTTTTAATCAGGGGCCTTCGTTCTATTGAGGCATGCCATTGGTTCAGTTCAAATCGGTGAAAAAGTTGTGTTTCAGCATTTAAAAGTCTTTGGTTGCAAGCGTGCAATTTCTTTGATCACGAGCCTGCAAATTCTTTGATCATGCGATTCTTTGATTGTGATCACACATCATGAGTGAGGGATGAGATGGCTGGATTAAAAATTGTAATTTCTCAGCCCAGGGGGACCCTAGGAAGACAAACGAGGGTGGGTTTTGCTCACGGGGATTCGTTCTGATGAACCATGGTTGTGGTTTACCACAATTCTTTGTATTTTTTTAATTACAGCACTTTTTATTCTTTGATCATGAGCCTGTAAATTCTTTGATCGTGAGCCTGTAAATTCTTTGATTGCGAGATTCTTTGATTGCGATTGTGCATCGCGAGGGATGAGATAGCTGGATTAAAAAAATGAATTTTCTCAGCCCAGGGGTGCTCTAGGAAGTAAAATCAGGGTGGGTTTTGCTCATGGGGCTTCATTCTGTCAAACCATGGTGGTGGTTTACCACAATTCCTTCAATGTTTTGAATTATAGCATTTTTTATTCTTTGTTCGTGAGCCTGTAAATTATTTGATCACGAGCTTGCAAATTCTTTGATCGCGAGATTCTTTGATCGTGATCTTTGATCAAAAAGAGGGACAAGATGGCCAGATTTTTTATAATGGAATAGATAGGGACCTCCTTTTCTTGCAAATTCAGTATAGCTTATAGCTCAAACCCCCCCACCTCCACTCAACCAAACCTACAATAAGAATGATCCTCTGGAATTTGTTTTAATTAGTAACATTTCATAACTTCATGTCCATCTCAGAAATCATGGAGTGAATGCATATTGTTTTTTAAAGAATAACCCATACTGAATACTTTTGTTTGACTAGTGCCTCTCACTACAGCACATGCTGTCTGTCTTTTTTTCTGTACCGCTATGTTAACATTTTCAAGGCAGACATCTGTTAGTCATTTGCTGGGAATATTGAGAGAGCACAGCAAAATCAGATGACTCATCCCCTTTTTTTTCTTTTTTGAATCACAATGGGCTGAATTACTAACTTAACAGAACACCATTGCAGTGTGTGGTAATTGCTTACAGCTGTGGAGGAACGGTAGCTGTCACATTTCTCAGTTCTGATTGCAGAAAGAAAATGATGTCTTCATGCTAACCTTTATGAACCATGACATTGGTTTTACAGCATTTGCTTTTTGCAGTGCATAATGAATTGTCTTAGCCGTGCTTCTCATTACTGATTGAATATTTAACATGCACAGGGATTTTTTTTATATTTAACCTGGGTTAACATCTTTTTTACTATTATTCATTCTAAGATTTGTTATATAACAGGTGAAAAATATTCAACTTTTTTAAGTAGTGTTAGTGGCTCAGTGAGTTAGATGCTTGCCACTGATAGTAAAGGTTGTGGGGTTGGTCCTTGCAGGAGGATGATTTTTTTTTCAGATTGGGAAGCATATTTAAAAATAAAAAGTGGGATTATTTACTTCAGTCCCATTGATAAACCACAGAACAGTGCTGCATGATTTAGTGTTGACATATTCTGAAGGATGAATCAAGTTGACTTTTGCTTGCAAGAATAATTGGGCAGACAAACTTCAGATCCAGAAAGCAAGTGACAGTGACGTCCACTATAACTATAAGGCATGAGCTTGTTACTGTACACATTGAGATTAATGCTGTGATCTGTTTGACTGATTTGTCCTAGGAAACAGATATTTGGTACACATATCTGGCAGACACTGAGCTAGTGAATAACTGTTGAGAGGAGAGTGATGCACAGAAGGATTCACTGACTGTCTGCAGCATGTGCGATTGCTCCATCCATGTGCATGTGGGGCTTGATAAATATTAATGAGGGGCTGACAGGTTAAAACAGAGGTTTGCGATGTGGTATGAGAGATAGTGAGAGAGAACAGGAGTAGAAGACATAAACAAAAAAACAGTTAACTCAGGTGTCCTAATGGAAAGCATCACAAGTATTGGGTCATAAGGCAAGCAGTATAAACACATATAGGAGATGCAAAATACATCATCTCCTCACTGGTTGATGCAATCCATGAGACTTATTCTGACTCTCCATTTTCTCTCTCTCTCTCTCTCTCTCTGTGTCTCTATATCACTGCATCCCCCTCCCCCTCCCAGAAATGCCAAGGCAAAATAAAAAATATGCTTTAGAAAAGTTGGACACTGTGTGGAATTTAAATAACTCCAGAGATGTCAGGAAAATACAATCACTACAGAGTGCATACTTCAACATTTTAAAATGGCACCTGCACTAACCTTTTTTTTTCAACTGCGGATGCTTTGAAATAATCAAGTGAATAAGGACCTGTTTACTAAGAACAGCAGGTGCTAAGGGAATATATAGTTAAAAATGTACCCATACTGACTTGTAGTTTATTCTACACTGTTTTACATCTGGTAGACTATTCTGCTTGCGCGGACCACCTGAAATTGACATTCACCTCAGCTGTCATTTGCACACACACCCACATACACACACACACACAGGGATGAGCACATAGGTGATGCCACAGTAATCATACACATGCGCATAGAGATGAACAGCAGAATCAGCAGTGCTCTGTCTTTAATTAATGTCACTTTTACTGCTGATTCTGTGTCCCAGGCTGGCAGTGTTTTTTTTTCAAAACAGGAAATTTGTATGTGTGAAACCAACAAAACATGTTACTAGATGAAAGAATATCTACATGGAAGAAAGAAACACAATACTCAAGATATGGCAAAGATCTTTATTAGGCAGAACAGCTGAATACCTGAAAAAAAAACACAGTGAATACCTGCTCTTTAACATTGAATATCTCGGAGACAGTTTGGTTTTTTCACTTGAAATTTGGAGAGTGTTGATGGCATGTCCAGTAGATGTGAATTGCGGTGTTTACATGTTGGACAATATATTTTTTGCAGAGATATTGTGTGGTGTAGTTTATATTTTGCAGACAGCATTTTCTATTGTCCTACGAGATTAACATTTGTTTGGTGGCTGGCCGTGCTGTTGTCAATGTATGTTTTAGTCATTAGGTGTGTGATGTGGCCAGACACTGGCCCCGCACTCCCACCACTTTGAGCAACTTTATATTTTTCTATTCTTTCTTAAAAAGTAAGGACATTCTATACAAAAAACTTTGTTAATGCATCAGTTAGGGTTGTTCTACAGCAACAAAAGTGAGGAAATTCGATATTAGGGTTGCCACCCATTGCACCCCACCCCACCAACAGGCATTGGGGTGTGCATTGGGGTATTCAACCTTATTAAAGTCCTTGTGCAGGTGCAGTGTCCAGTACTGCATGCGATACTCCAGATGGGGCCCAACCAGTGTCTTGTAAAGAGGGATTATTACCTCCCTCTTATGACTTGTGATACCTCTACTAATACACCCCAGCATCACTCTAGCCTTACCTACTGCTATAGTAGTCTGCTTGGATGATTTCAGGTTATCTTTGATGATGATGCCCAAGTCTCTTTCTTCCCTTGTGATTTCCAGCAACTCCTCTCCCAACCTGTAGGTAGCTTCAGGGTTTCTCTTCCCTATGTGCATGATCTTACTCTTCTTTGCATCAAACCCCACTTGCCACTCTTATTTATTTATTTATTTATGAGATTTACCAGAAAAACATACTGAGCAACATGCTCGATTCCAGATGCGACCTGGGGGCCGAGACCCACATACAATAAAATGGAGATACTTTAGGCAGTACAGAAAAGTAAAGCTTATACATTATCAATTTAAACAAAATTGGGATTCTGACCATTTTGCCAGTTTTTCCAAATCTCTTCTCATTCTGCCCACCCTGGATCTGTTGCAGATCTTGGTGTCATCTGCAGACAGGCACATCTTACCCTCCAGTTCATCTGTAGTGTCACTGATGAAGATACTGAAGAGTACTGACCCCAAGACTGATCCCTGAGGTACCCCACTTGTGACTTGTATCTCTTCTGACTGTATACCATTTACCAATACTCTCTGTTTTCTACCCAACAACCAGTTTGCCATCCAGTTTACCAACCTCTGACCCACCCTGAGCCTACCCAGCTTATTAATCAATCTTCTATGTGGAACAGTATAGAAAGCTTTGCTGAAGTCAAGGTAGGTGACATCAACTGCATCCCCTTGGTCCACCACTCTGGTTACACAGTCAAAGAAATCTATGAGATTAGTTTGACAGGACCTTCCTTTTGTAAACACATGCTGTCTTGGATCCTATGCTCCTATGGATTCCAGGTATTGCACTATCCTTTCCTTAAGGAGTGCCTCCATAATCTTGCCCACTACTGAGGTAAGACTCACTGGTCTTGCCCTGCTTGCCCATGCCATTGACCCAGAGAATTCTATATTCAGTAGTGAAGCACACTGGTGCTATCTGACTGAGTATATGGCCATGCAAGTGCAGGACTACATTGAGGAGCATTGCTCTGACATGAATCTGGGCTGTATGCAGCACAGAAGGAAGGACATGGAACTGCATCCCCAGATCTGATAGCACCGCCAGCTCCCAGTGTGATATTCATCCAGCATCATGCAGATGAGCCCATTAGCCATGCAAGGTGCTGAGGGCCATATTGGCTAATTTGCATCAGATGTGGTGGCAGGTGTGTGCCCTTCCTGTGGCTGCCTGCTACATAAGACATGCTGGTGAGCAGCCTAGCCCAACATCTCAAAGACCCAGCACTTCAATGGAAATGAATTTTGCTCATGTCTAGTGGCACCACCAACCCTCTGATCCCCATTCCAATAATTATAATTATTCCCTGGTGTATGGTGGTACTTCCACCCTCAATCACTTGCCACTGTATTACTTAAGCATTCCCTGCCATTTAATCCACACTTCCCTTCCTCTGACTGTTTGCACTGAGTGCAAGCAGTCAGAGGAGGAGATGCTATCAGACAGCAGGGAATTCTTAATGTAGTGGCACTTCCACCCTCCAATTACTTGCCACTGTATTAGTTAAGTATTCCCTGCTGTCTAATTGCACCTCCCTCTCTCTGACTGCTTGCCACTGAATTAGGTAAGCATTCCCTGGTGTTTTGTGGCACCCCTCTCTCTGATCACCCACTGCCTTGGAGACCAGTCCCTGATGACTTGTGGTACATGTACCTGCTGAAGCACACTTGTTGGTTGCTCCAATCATCCTCCCACCTCCACACTGAGCACAGCACTTGTCTGGCCCCCATAGCACCTGTTCGACCCCTACTCCATAGTCCCTTGCCGCTCCAAGAATCTGATGTGTTGATTGGCATAGCCCTGCGCTCTCTCTACTTCAGCCAGCCACTATATGGCATAATAGGTGTGTGCATACAGTGTACTATATAGGAAGCATGCATACTTTGTACTTCTTGGTGCTACTACACTGGACCATAGGCAACTACGTCTTTTGGAGGTATGGAAAAAAGATGGCTTGACAGTGCAGAGCTCATAAGAGCATACTTTTTTTGTCTTGTCACAATGCATGTAGGTACAACACTGTCATGATCTGTGTGTGTTCCATGTTCACATGAATGGTAAGTCTAGTAAGAATAGAGTCAACTATCCATAAATGATATTTTTCAGAGATACAAATGCATAATATTGTCTTATTGGGACCATCTCCTATTGGTGCTTAATTCGGTATCCAACATACATATTGTGTTACTGGAGTGTGGGGGGTTGGGTGGATGAGGTGGAATACTGCATAATACATCTCTGCAGGTCAGTCCCTCAGAGAACCTATCTGGCAAAATAAGCCTTCATCCTAATTCTAAAATTCCTTATGACATACCCAACAGTCTTTTTATAGACCATGGGTGAGGTTTAGTGGTGAAAGAGGTGGCCAGTATTCCCTGACGACAATTGAACCTGATAACCCTTCTCATAGCAAATCGACCAGAATGACTTACTTTGACTACTTGTGAAGGACTTATATTTTCCTGAACCCCAGTTTCCGGTCTCCTTTACCATTTCAGTAGGTATTCTATAGTGCTGACCAATTTCAATCCAACACCATTTTAATGTACAACACCCAATCCATCACCATAGCCATGGTTTTCTTGGCAACTGGTGGCCTGAGAGACGAGTCTCCATAATCATTCTTTGTAAAATGCAATGGTACTGACTAGTTGCTCATTGCCCACGAGTGTTTGGATTCCTTCATCAATAGTTCGATATAATTTAATGCTTCCCATAATTCTTTGGCAAACCTCCATGATGTGTTCCGTATCTAAAAACAGTACCCTGCTGATCAAAGTTATGTAAAGAATTAGATAATGTTTAACCTTGTCAAATGAAACTGGGTAGTGCTACCATTGATTTTGAGTGTGATAAACATATGTTGCTATCGTTGCTGGTTTGCAGTAGATAGGGGGGATGGGGCTTAAACAATGTAAATTAAACTGTCCCTTGAGCAAAGCATGCAACTCATTTACTTAAACTGCGATTACTCATTTAATTATAGGAACAATAAGGAACTCCTACTGTGCACAGCAGTACATCCAAGACTGCTTGCATCTATGGAACAGCACTCGCTACAGCAAGGCTATGTTTCTCTTTCACACATGCAGGCTGTCATACAGAGGTCCTCCTTCCCTATTCACTTCCATATCTGGACCAATTGTCCTCATCATTCCTAATTTCCATGGAGCTCAGTGGAATAATTACATTGTATTGCATCTGTGGAGGTCCTACAGATCACAGATCTTCTTTGGAGAGACAACTTCATGTTTCATACAATAATGTGCAAACTAAAGGATTCCAGAAAATACTGAGAGGTCAACCAGGTCGCATTCCAGAAGTCACTCATGTGGGCTGGCTGTTTTATGAGGGTGGAAGTGATAGGTTTTATATGTTCCTGAGGATGCTGAAATGTGATAAAATTTGACAATTCTTTTAATGTGTGTTGCTTCTTCCTTGTCACACACATTTGTTCTTTATGGGTCAGGATGGCCATGGAGATTTGTATAGTAGCTCTGTAAGAGTTAGTGCTGGTTTTCACAGAGGGTCAGAAGGGAGGGAATGTAGGAGTCACCATTCTGAGCTATTTACCCTTCTGCAGGTCACCCAAATTACTTTTGCCATCATTGATATTCGCCATTATGACAATCGCTGAACTGTATAATCATGATGTTGACAGTCACAATTTTAGGACAGTCTCCATCTTGTATATACCCCCTTTGCACTCGCCCCTATGTCGGTAGCTCTCCCTAACTAACCCATTTCACTGGATACTATAGTACACACACCAACTTAAGGGTTTCAGTAGGGGAAGAAGGGAATGCAGCAGCATCCTGGAGTTCTTTTAAGACAAAAGACTTTCTTTTCCAAGTGTTCATCTGTAAGTTAAACTAGCTGTCAGAAAGCTATGTGTTTGGTTTATGGATTAAATCACTTTGTTTTTCCATGTTTTTTTCCTGTAAGAACCTTATTCCATTTTGGACAATGTGAGGTCCAGTGGACCCCCACCATCTCTAATCCCCTGTTTCACAAAAGTACAAATGATCCCTGGTGGGTAGCAAAAAGTACAACTGACCCCCCAACTCTCCATCCCTGATCTCCTGTATCATAAAAGGAAAGCCATTCCCTGTTGGATAGCACACCTCCACTCCCTTCCCTGGCAGGTGGTGTCCACCACCCAACTTACCATCCTGAAGCCTAGCCAGTGACAGGCACAGCACTCTGCTCTCCACAATGGCCAGTTGTCAACTGAGCTGTTAATGAGCGCATACTTGTACAAGCTCATTGACAGTTCAGTTGATGGTCAGCCATGGTGGACAGTGGAGTGCTTTGCCAGTCACTGGCTCATGGTTGGGACAGAGGGTTGTGGGAATACAAGGCACTTCCTGCTGGGGTGGGGAGGTGGGAGGTTTGCTATCCACCAGGGAATAGATTTCCTTTGTGATACAGTGGATCAGGAACAAGCAGATCTGATAGCCTCTATGATCATTTTTATTTTTGTGATACAGGAGATTGGGGATGGAGGGGGAGTCCTGCTAAACACCAGGAGATAATATTGACACAGTGGGCATGGGACTGGGCAGGAGGATGGACCACTGAACACTAGGGATAACCAATTTCTACATTGGTCATGGGATCAGGTTGGGAAGGGACCACTGGATACCAGTGAAAGATTGTCTAAACATAGGGTAGGCAATTGGTAGGGGGACCACTAGACACTAGGGAAAGTTTTGTTTTATGCATCACATTGACAATCAGTGGAGGGGATGGGAGCACTAGACACCATGGAAAGTTTACTGTTAAGTATTGGGCCAGCGATCGGTGGGGAGGATCACTAGAAACCAGAGAATGTTTATGTCTAAATAACAGAGCAGAGATAGCTTTCTGGGACTGGGCAAGTTGGGGTGGCGCAACATTAAATTGATGGGCTACCCATATAAATGAGTCCATGATGGGCATACAAATGGCTCCTTAGTTCCTTGCATGTGCAATAAGTTCATTTGCATGGTTCCATTAGAGTACTGGAAATTTAGCATGGGCACAAGCCATTGTGATGCCCTATTTTGGGAACCATGTCTGCCCAACACTAAGTGGCACAGCCACAGGGCTGCAATGGCCCTGTATTTAGTTGAACTAGCACCTGCATGCTGTTCCACTGAATATAGCATTTTTGAATGCCTGGCTAACTGTAAGGTGCAGTGCAAATATTTACACTCCACTTTGGCCATTTTTGAATATCAGGCCCCTGGATTTTGACAAAGCACTGAAAACACAACTTTAAAAATTTAGTACCATTTTTGGACTCACAGTTAAGTGGCTCAAAACTCAAAAGTATGCCTCTCTTCTGCCCCCAGACTTTTAGAAGTAAATCTTAAGACCCCCTTTCAAGACAATATTTTAATGAGTGAACTACAGTGTCTTGGGATAACTTTAAGTAACAATGTTAATAAGATACTGAATCTCAACGCCCTTCCTCTTCTAAAAGATTTGCAGGCTAATATAGAAAGGTGGGATACACTTCATCTATCATTATTATGAAAAATCCATTCCCTTAAGATGATAGCAGCCACCAAATATATATATATATATATATATATATATATTACATATTACACCAGGAAAGACACACTAAGCTGAAAGCTTGTTACAGGTGTGACCTGGGAGAACCAGAAAGTTAAGTGACGTGCTCAGGGTCACACAGTATGTAAGTGGGGGCTGTGGGATTCAAACTCTGATCCCCAGGTTTACAGCTCAGAGCATTAAATCACTGCGCTATACTACCTCCTACTGTGCTATAGTATTTATATATCTTTCAGAATCTCCCAATATTTTTAGATAAAATGTTATTTAAGACAGTAGGTCTCATTGCTAAAAAAATGTTATGGGTATCTAAACCACACCACCTTTACATCATTAAAGTTTGGGCTCCTCTTTAGGCTAATGAGTTTGCATTATCCTGGTGGGATCACTTGTCTTTTCTTGCCAAATGGGTTCTTTAGCATACCCAAAAATCTCACTCATCCAAGACACCTTTATGGTTAGCAGCGTAGAGTCTCAGCTGTTATCTCCACTCCAACCATTAGATTTCATGTTCATTTTCACTCCTGGTAAATTTAGAGACAAAGCTTCCATAGCAGGATCAAATAATGTTCTTGAGAGAAGCTTTTTTGCCAGTCAGTCCAAAACGTATCCCCTGAGTGGCCTCCCTTTATGGAATAATTCATATCTCTTGTATGACAGTAAACCCTTGGATGACCCTGGAGGGAGTAGATTGGGGATTTGGCAACTTTCAGATGTCTCGGATGAACAGTCTGCAGTTCTTTTACCATTTGAAAAACTCAAAGTTAAGTTTGGAATGTATAGCTTTCATTTTTGCTTTTACCTCAGGCTTAGGATGCCCTGAGGGTCATATTTGTCTTTAATCTTAAGCTCTGATCTACCAAATTGGTTTCAATTCATTACGTTCAGCATACAGGAAAGGAGTTAGTGTACTCTTCAAACTCCTTGCACAACCTGATAGCAATTTAACAAACTCCCCCAAGGAAAAGGGGAAGCAGGAGTTCAGCATTTCCATATCCTCAACACAGTGTTATGGACAGTGGTACATATCTTGAATGATGCTAAACAATCTAGCAGAGAAATACAGGAGAGAATGAGTCAATATGAAATTCCACCTTACTACAATTATTCCCCCTCTAAACTAGAGAATATGGGATTTTTCCAAACAGCACCGGCTGGAGATGTTTGCATTAACATGCAAATCTGTCTCACATGTTCTGGAAATGTCCTTAAGTAAAACACTTGTCTGTTCTGAAGTAATTAATGACATCCTTGCTCTTACATCCACTTTGTTTATGTTAGGCATTTATCCCAGATACCGTCAACATAAATATGGAACAAAACATGTGTGGACTTGTGGCACTTTTAGGTGCCAAAAAACTACTCTTAGCCAATTGGAAAATGGGATGAGTTTTTCTACAGAAGACTGGTAGACATTCATGGGCATGATGGCCAACAATGAAATAATTAGTTACATGGGGTGAGATCTTAGGCAGATAGTGAGCTCAGTGGCTTTCATTGCGTTGTTTCCTGTCTACAGCAGGGGGAAATTAGAAATATCTGCATTAAGAGCTGTAACTCATGTTTGAAGGAATGGTATAGAGAGGAAGTGTTCAGATATACTTGGGACTGGAGACCACATAGAAGTATAAGGACCTATACAGGGGTGATGGCCTGCATCCATCAAGGAGAAGAATCACAGTAATTCATGGACAGTTTAAATGTAACTTTTAGGAACATTTAAACTAGATGAGAGGATGGTAGAAGAATTCTGGGAGACATAAACTCCCCCCCCCACAGACAGTAGTAGAGGCAAGTGAAAACTCGAGGGGAGACAAGTCCCCCAGGGTGCAAAATACAGAAAACAGCAGATTGGTTGAAATGAAAGAGGATGGGAATACGAGCTGAAAAAAGAAAAGAGAAAACATAGAAACATGGAGGCAGAATGTAGATAATGGCCTCATTGCTCATCCAGTCTGCCCTTTTTTGTTGCATTGCTTATACTGTAACCCCTCCAGGTCTACAACACTTTCTCTGCCACCCCCTTATCTATCCCATGTGACTTCCTTGTGCTTATCTCAGGATTTTTTGAATCCCACTACTGTTTCATGCTCACAACCTCTGCTGGAAGACCATTCCAGGCATTCACCATACTTTCTGTGAAGAAGTATTTCCTCACATCTCCCCTACCCCATCCAGCTTCATATCACAGCACCTTGTTCTGCAGCACCTTTTCCTCTGAAAAATACCTCCCACTTGTCACCTTATTCACTCCTGTGAGGTATTTAAAGATGTAGATCATATTCCCTCCTCCCGCCTCTCCTCCATGGTGTACATGTGTAATTCCTTTAGCCTCTCCTCATAGGACATTTAATGTAGACCATGTACTATCTTGGTAGCCCTCCCTTGGATGGCCTCCATCTTGTCTATGAGCTTTCTAAGATGTGGTCTCCAAAACTGGACACTGAACTCCAGGTGGGGTGGTACCAAGGATCTATATAGTGGCAACACCACTTCACTCTTCCTGATGTTAATACCCCTACCTACACATCCCAGTATCCATCTAGCTCTACCAATTGCTTTGTCATATTATCTGGCCACCTTCAGGTCATCCAATATGCTTACCCCCAGGTCTCTTTCCTGTTTGGTTGCTGCTAGTGTATCTCCTTCCATTTTGTACTGCCCCTTGGGTTTCTGTGACCCTAGTGCATTATTCTGCACTTTTTTGCATTAAACCTTAGCTGCCAAACCTTTGACCACTCCTCCAGTTGTTTCAAGTCTCTTTCCATCCTTTGCACCCCCTCCAGAGTGTCCACTCTGTTGCAGCTTTTGGTGTAATGCCAAAGAGGCAGACCTTCCCTTCCAGTTCCTCTGCTATGTCATTAATGAAGACATTAAAGAGAACTGGCCCCATTTCTGACTCCAGTGGTACCCCACTGGTCACTCTCCCTCCTCAGAGTGAACTCCATTTACCACCACCCTCTGCCTCCTATCACTTAATTAGTTTCTTGCCCGGTTACCATCGTATTGCCCACCCCCATGCCATCCAACTTGTTTGCCAGTTTCCTGTGTGGAACAGTATCAAATACCTTGCTGAAGTCTAAGAAGTCCAAGAAGGCCAAATCCACTGCCCCATGATCCAACACTGTGGTTGCCTAGTCAAAAGAATCTATAAAATTTGTTTGGCATGACCTTACCTCCATAAAGTCTTGCTGCAGCGTGATGGGGCTGCTGTTGGCAACTGCCTTTTGAGGGCTAATATTGCCTGTGCCGATGGCTGGCTGTCTGACTAACTGCCTGAGCAACATCCCCACAACAAGGATTGTGCTATAGTTTGTGAAAAGCAAAAAGGGAAAAAAGAAGACATGGGGGTAGCAGACAGAGGTAATTAAATGTGATAGGACATGTGTGCAAACATAAGAAGTCTAGGAAATAAAATCCTGGATCTAGTGAACATCATGAGGGAGGGAGGAGATCTGGATATCGCTGCCACTACTGTATTGTGGGCACAGAAACCAAGACTGGGACATGTCTGTACCAGGATATACCCTGATCAGAAAAGACAGGGTGGGAAAGGAGATGGGGTAGTGCTGTATGAAAGGGAGGGTGTCTAAATGACAGAGACACAGGGAATTCTGGGGGAAATGGAATGGTTAGAGGTACTATGAGTCACCCAGGGGATGAGAAATGGAGCCACTATTCACACTGGACTGACCTACAGACCTCCAACACAGGGGTAGAATTAGATAAAACCACTGGTAGAAGCCATTGACACAGTAGCAGGAAATGGGGATGAGCTGTTGGTGGGGGAATTCAGTCTGCCTGATGTTGATTGGAGCCCCCCAGGTGCAGCTTCAGTTAGAAGTAAGGACATTCTGGACTCTCTCCAGAGGATGTTTTTCAGGCTGCTAGTCAGGTAGTCAATCATCAGCATGGCCAGTAGTAGCCCTCAAAAGGCAGTTGCCACTAGCAGCTCCTCCACACTGCAGCCCTCCATGCAAAGCACTGAACATAATGGACATCACAAGAGTCTGCCAGGAATCAGCCAGGAGACAGTCAGCAGCCAGGAACTCTGCCTGTCACATCCTAGGTAAAACTGTATATGAACAGTTAATGACATAGTTTGTTGGAGTATTGTGTGGGATACTGGTCATAATATTTATTTATTCATTTAAAAGTTTCCTGGGAAAGGCATACTGAGCTATCTGCTCATTTCCAGATGCATACGAACATATGAAATTTCCAGCAGATACAGCCCATTCAGTTTATGTAGTCTGCTCAAGTGTGCAGCACTTCACTCCATTATACTGCAGCTGCCTCCCCTCCCTCATATGCCTCCCCATCTCCCGTCCCCTGGGTTGGATACAATGCAAAGGCATGAAAGACAGACAACACTAGATACAATTACAGTATAACTAAAAGTACAATTATGTGCATTACAGAGTTGCAAAAGTGCTTTGCTACTAGATGAAATACACTGAAATCACAGAAAGATTCAAGGGAGGGAGACAGCGAGGTAGGAGCATCATTGGAGGAGGGGGTGAAAAATTAAGAGCAGCTGCAGGAGGGGGTGGTGAGTCTACTGAGAAGGCAGGAGAGGACTAAAGATGAGCGTGCATTCTAAATGGCATGCAGGAGAAAATTCCAGAGCTTAGGAAATAGTGGCTGAAAGCAGCTTGGCTGATGGACCTCTAAGTGGAGAGGACAGCCAGGGACTGAACATTGGAGGTCCAGAGAGCATGGTAGGAGGGAGTGGAGAGGAAAATGGTGGCAGAGTGGTAAAGGGGCAGGGAACTGAATCAGAATTTTATAAACAGTGCTGCTATAGTGCACATGACACCTGTCTTTAAGGTGGGGAAGGACAGAGACTGGTACAGAGAGCAGTGATTAGTATGAGGGGGACAATCAAGCACAAAGCAGCAAAAAGAATGGAAGAGAGTGTCCAATCTAGCAACAGAAGTACCAGGGTGGCACTGTAGCCCACACCGTGGTAGTCAATGAATGGGAGGATCATTCTCTGGATAATAGCATGGCGGGCCAGCAAAGGGATGCAGTCACGGTTTCTATACAAGGCACCAAACTTGGGGTGAAATTGTTTGAAAATAGCATCCACATGGCCAGAGAAGTTGAGGTGTTGGTCAAACCAAACCACTAAATACCTGATGGACATGACATCCTCCAGTGGGGACCCTCTAGATTGCAGAAAGAGGGAAAGGAGGGAAGTGTATAGAGTCTCTGCCTTGTGCCAAAGGACACGGATACGGTCTTTTTGGCATTCAGGAATAGCTGGTTTGAAAGTAACCAAAGCTGAACTTGGTCAATGTTGAGCTGGAGTATTTGTGCCATGTCAGCAGTGGAGGGGATGGAGGTTTTAAGGACTGTGTCATCCGCATTCATGTGAATGGATGCAGATGAGCAGGTTGAGGGGAGGTCATTGAGAAAGATGGAGAATAACATCGGTCCAAGTACTGAGGCTTAGTGGGACCCATGTGGTTATAGGGAGGGTTGGGGAGAGAGTGTCACCAATTGTGACAGATTGGGTCCTGCCCCAAGGTAACAGTGAAACCAGCTGATGGCTGCTTCTGAGAGGCCAGCAGCTGAGAGTTTAGAAAGGAGGTGGTGGGAGACAGTGCTGAACACTTTAGCCAGATAGATGAAAATAGCAGAGGTGATGAGGCCCTGGTCCATGCCTGTGAGGATGGAAGTAGTTGTGGAGTGGTACTTCTGGAAGCCTGATTGATAAGGAGTGAAGAAGGATGAGGAGTGTAGGAATTGAGAGAGTTGGGATACCAAAATTGAATTATTTATTTATTGAAATGTTTCACCAGGAGGGCACACTGAACAGCAAGTTGCTTGTCTCACGGTGCGACCTGGGGGGAGGGGTTACATAGGGTTGTGAAGGATGATCAGTTACAATAGTATGTGTGTAGTACAAACAATACAACATTGTAATATTGTGCAACAGTTGGAACACAAGGTATTGTACAATAAGCAGTAGTGAAACATTGGGTAAGTTACATGTCCAAAATCATACAAAAGAACATATGAATGTACAAAACAGTAATAATGTGATAGAACCATTTATAGTGCATGAGTGTACCAGAAGCAGGCTCGAGGTAGTATGCAAGTGCTGTTGGAGTAAAAAGGATAGGATTAGGCTGTGCAAACTGGTGACCCAGAAGAGCAAGAGGAGAAGGGGGAGAGGCAAGAACTGAATATGAGGTGAAGGGTAACTAATTCTGATTTCCCTTCAGGATGTTGAGAACCCTGCTGAGGGGCATGGTAGGAAGGCAGAAACTGGGGATAGGTATTAAGACAGGTTAAAGCAGAAACAGTTGAGGAAAGGTAACTGTAGGATAGGAGGTAATGGAGTAGTTGGAGGAGGAGTGATGTATTTCAGGGGAGGAACCCAGATTTTAACTAAACGATGGGCAAACCAGTCTGACCGATGAGGGTGGAATGGCGAGGGACAGTCAAGATGTGGGTGTCATTTGATCTGAGCAACTGGGTGGGGGAGGTGGAGTGCAGAGAGAGGATGAGACTGAGGGGGAGCCCCCCAAACAAAAATTTGGAGGTTAGTTTGGCACAGTGAGAGATGCATCTGTGAGATAGTGGAAGGAAGGATAGAGACCGATAGAGTTCACAGTGGTGGGAGAGGGAAGGGGAGTCGATAGCAAAGTGGCAGAAGGAGTTAGAGTGTCCAACTTGGTCAGGGAAGATTTTGGAGCAGCACCATATACTACGTCACAGTAGACAAAGATAGGGAGTATCATCTTCTGGACAATGTAGCGCCTCGCAGTCAGCAGGATGCAACTAGAATTTCTGTACAGAGCACCAAGCTTGGGGCACAGTTTCTTCAGGATAGCATCTATATGCACAGAGAAGTTGAGGTGCTGGTCCAGCCAAACTCCCAGATATTGAAATGAGGAGGTATTTTCCAAAATGGTCCCATCAAGTGTGTGGAAGGTGGGTAGGGCCGTGAGCCTAGAGAGTCTCTGCCTGGTGCCAAAGGTCATTGAGACTGTCTTCTTGGCATTTAGAAAAGATGGTGAGAAGTAAACCAGAGCTGAACTTGGTTGAAATCATGCTGTAAGCTGGTTTGTACAGCAGCAGGGTTTTGCGAACTGTACAAAGCAGTATGTCAGCGACATGTGGATAGAAGAGGATGAGCAGGCTGTGGGAAGATTATTAGGAAAATGATGAAGAGTAGGGGACCAAGCACTGAGCCCTGAGGGACACCAGTGTTGATGGGGAGTGGAGGGAGATGGAATCAAGGATTCTCACCAACTGGGCCCTGCCAATAAGATAGGATTTAAACCAGTTGGTGGCTGATGTAGCAAGGCCAGCTGAGAAGAGTGAATCAAGAAGCAGGGGATGTGAAACAGTGTCAAAAGCTTTGGCTGGGTTGACAAAGATGGCTGAGGTGATCAGGCCATTGTCTGTCCCTGAAAGGATGGAGTCAGTAAGCCTGAGGAGGGCAGTGGTTGTTGAGTGGTTCTTCTGAAAACCAGATTGGAAGGGGATGAAGAAGGATGAATCAGTGAGGAAAGGTGATAGGTGAGAGAGGGAACTAAATGTTCTTGAAATTTGGTAAGGGTAGGAAGGAGGGAAATTGGGTGTTAGTTGCCAAGAGTGGATGCTGTCATCTTGGCAAGAGGAAGGACTGCAGTGTGTTTCCAGGATGAAGGTACTTGGGCAGAAATAAAAGACAGGTTAAGATTAGGGAGATAGGATAAGTTATTGCAGTAGCAGAAAGGTAGAGAAGTTTAGGATCAAGCTCATCTGGTGAGGAGCCTTTAGAGGGGTTGAGGGATAGGAGACCATTAAGAGCTTCATCGGGAGATAGTAGAAAAGGAAAATGGGGGAGGGGTAGGCACTGGCTGAGGCAAAGGACTGAAGTTAATAGGTGGCAATGGGGAGAGGGAATTTTGAAGAAACGTGGTGCATGAGGTGCAGTAGGCATTAAATTAATTGGCCATGGAGCCAGGGTCGGAAACTAAGGAGTTATTTATTTTGAGAACTAGAGGGAGAGGATGAGGGTGGGGAGAGAATAGGGCATGAACTACCCTCCAGAATTTAGATGGAGAATTGGTGTTAGTCAGGAATGAGGAGTTGAAATAATCAGACTTAGCCAGTCTAGTAGCTTTAGTACATGAATTGCATATCATTCTGTACTTGACATAGTCATTTGGATGTTTAGTAGATTTGTGTTTTCTTCAGGCCTGATCATGCTTCCTGAAGCAGGCCAGGACTTTAGGAGTGATCCAAGGGAGGTGAAGCCCACAGACTGGCCCGTCTGAAAGGAGCAAAGGCATTCCAGGAGGCAATTAATTTGTCCTTAAAATAGTCAAGTGCTTGGTCAACAAAAATGGCAGTGGAGAGGAAGGCCCATTCGGTGGAAGTGAGTGCAGTGCTAATTGAGGTAAGGTCTAAGGATTTCAAGGAATGGAGCTGTATGATTTTAGGGGGAGGTTTGGGGTGATGAACCTTACGAACAATGAAAATGGGGTTGTGGTCACTAAGGGCATGGGGGAGGAGACCAGATTTAATGATGCGGTGCGGGTGGGTTGTGAGTGCCCAGTCAAGCAGGGTGTGGTTTTGCATTTTAGGATTATGGCATGTGGGCTCAAGTATAAGTTGGGTGAGGTTTAGAGCAGCGACATCATTGCGTAGCTTGTTTAACTTGGGAGACAACCAATTTAGATTCACATCACCCATTATGAAAAGTTCACCAGATTGCGAGAGGGAACAAAATATGTTCCTGTAGCTTGGACAGGAAAGGGAGGAGGGAGATGGGGCAGTAGTTTCCAGTAGCAGATGAATCACCTCCTTTAGGGAGTGGAATAACAGTAGCATTCTTCCAGTCTGAAGGAACAGAAGCACTGGAGAAGGATGATTTGGGAGGTCTGTCAGAGATAAGGAGAAAGCTGGCGCAGATAGGTAGAGTAGTTTACAGTCCAGCCCATCAGAGTCTTGCTGCTGTATGGGTTAAGTATGAAAAGGGCATCAAGAATGATAGACCGGACACAGGAGAGAAAGGAGAAAGTGGGGTGGGAAAGGAGAGCTGTGGAGAGGACCAGAGAGTGGGGAAACATAAGGGGAGGAGGGGGAGGGAGGACAGAGGAGAGGAGGTGCAGGAGGAAAAGAAGGAGGTGAACTCAGAGATGACTGAGAGGGGATCAGATAGGGAGTTACCCACATTGAGGACAGGTAAAGGTGGCTGAGTTGTTGGGGAGAAAAGTGTGTGGACTATCTTCTAAAATGTTGATGGGTGATTGATGTTGGATTCAAAGGTGGTTGAGAAATACTCAGCCTTAGCAAGCATAACAGCCCTACTGCAGGCATAGCAGAGGTAGCAGTACCTCTGTAAGACTGTGGTGAGCAGGGTACATTTGTTTTCCAGCTAGGCCAGGTCATGGGTGCATAAACAGGCTAACAGATCTGCCATGATCCAGGGGATATAAGACCACCTTACTCTGGTGCAGCAGAGCGGGGCATGTAGGTTGCGTATTTCAAGGAATTTTGATTTAAAGTAAGTTAGGGTATTGTTGATGGTGGACGCCAAGAAGTTTGGGGACCAGTCAGTGCTACATAGGTCATTCTGCAGGGGAGTGAGGTCAAGTGATTTGAATGACCAAATAAGTAATATTTTAGGAGGGTCTTTGGGGTGTTAACCTTGAGAATGCAGAAGGTTAGGTGATGATCACTTAAGGCATCTGGGATGATGCCAGCCTTGACGATGCGGTGAGGGTGGGAGGCGAGGGCCCAGTCGATGAGGGAATGGTTGAGGGTTTTGTGGTTTAGGCAAGTAAGCTTTTTGATTGCTGTAGTAGGGTGAGGTTCAGTGAGGCAATGTTGCAGTGAGTTTTGGAGTGGGTCGGGAGAGTCAGTTCAGGTTAAAGTCACCAAAGATAACAATTTTGCCAGAGAAGGCCTGCATCAAGATGGAGGATTGGATGTCAATAATGCTTGAGTGGAAGGAGCCAGGGCAGCAGTTGATGCCAGTGATAAAAATAAGAAGGGAGTGGAGGAAGGTGAGCTTTAATAGTAGTAGCTCATAAGCTGAAGGGATGGAAGTTGCTAGAATTAGCGCCAGCCCACCGTTGCAACAGTAGCGCTACTGCTTGTGAAGCCAGTGACCTAAGTTCAGTAGAGAGCCTGGACTGTTGGAGAGTGAGCAGAGGGGGAGGATCGAGCATAAGGAAGGCCACCTCCTACACCAGGAAGGGAGGAGGGCTGCGATCCCTCGGCTGCTATACTCCGCCACCTGGGTGACCATGGGTACAGATGCAGCCAGGGAAGCAATAGCATCAGGGAGGGCAGACATTGGCCAAGTATCCGGAGTGAGGAACATTTCAGACAGCCTTTGTCTCCTTGGATCCTCCCAGTGTGTTGCAGCTGCAGGTGGTGGACCAGAAAAAGGAAAAACCCACATCAACTCCTGAAGATGGATCCCAGTGCCAGCAGCCATAGAGATCAGTGGAGAAGGTCCAAAATGTGCCCGCCTGCTTAAAGTAAGGATAGGAAAGGGGACCTCCCCACCAGGGGGCAATCCAAGGGTTTAAGGTTCATGAGAGAAGGAAACTATGGGAGTGGATAGTCTCCCGTCCTCTGGTGCAGTCTATGCAGTTGCCTTGAGGAGCCCTGAAGACAGGAGCAGGCATGGTGTAGGAGGGGACATAAACAGTAAAAAAAAAAAAAGAAATAGCTAGAATTGGAGTGAGCTGGAGTGTGGAGGTGAGGCACATGGGCACCCCACTGACCCTACTAGAGTGGTCCTGAAGAATAAGGGTGTAGCCAGGAATAGAGACTCTCATATCAGGAATTTTAGGGGTAAACCAGGTTTTGGTCAATCTTATAATGTTTGATTTAAAGGTTAACATGAGAGGCTGTATTTGGGAAAGTTTGGGAGAAGGCTTCAATGTTTAGGTGAGCAACCTACAGTCCAGGGTGGTGGGAGGTGGGAAGGTCAGGCATTAGATTATATGTCCCCTGCTCAGCAACAGCTACAGGGAGATCATTTGAAAGATAAGGGAGTTTAGTCTCTTCCTCTTGAGCACTGGTGGGGCATCTAGGAGATGTGGGCAGGGTAGGGGAAGGACTAAGGAGGGCATCATGGAGGCAGGAAGAGGATAAGATTGATGCCCCAGGGTCCATGAGTAGTGATAAAAGTGATGGATGGGGAAAGCAGGAAGGGTGAATTGGGAGGTTAGGTGGGGTGAGTGTGAGAAGGGGAGAGAGGAAAAGGAGGAACAGGGAAGTGGGGGAAGGAGAAGAGAAAGGGGAGGAGACCAAGGATGGGCAAGAGCATGGTGGGTGGGAGGAGGAGGGAAGGGCAGTAAGGAGGGAGATGAGGGATTTAACCAGGCTGTCAGTGGGTTGCTAGACTTTATTACGTGGTGGGTAACATAGGAATGTAGAATCTGATTGTAGATAAGGACCGCTTGGCCCACCTAGTCTGCCCATTTCCCTACCTAATGGATAAGCTGCAGATCCTAGTTAACTAACAGCTTACTTCCTCCTACCCTCCACTAGAATTGACTTATGTCTGTCCCATGCATTCTTTAATTCCCCCACTGTTTTTGACTGTACAACCTACTCATGAAGGCTGTTCCATTCATCTACAACCCTCTCTGTGAAGAAATACTTCCTCATATTACCTCTGAGCCGCCCCCCCTTCTTCAAATTGTGCCCCCTTGTTCTTGCACATCTCTTTTTCTGAAAGATGCTAGCCTCTTGGACTTTGTTGATTCTCTTGAGGTATTTGAAAGTTTCTACCACCTCTCCTTCCTTTTCTCTAGGCTATACATGTTAAGCTCCTTTAGCCTTTCTTCATATGTCTTCTGGTAACAGCCCATTATAAATGGAATCAGTTTGTAGCAGGCCAGAATAAGTAGAAGCAGAGCAGTAGAAGAGCAGATGCAGAGGGACCCACTGAGGATGGTGAGGCAGTAGCAGGAGGAACATGGAGTAGTAGTAATAAGAGAGTCACAGGAGACAGCCAAGTATGATTGTGAAGGTGTGGGGGGGGGGAGGAGAGGGCCCACAGAGGGCTGAACCAACTGGAGAGATAAGGAGGGGTGTAAAAGTGGGCTGATTGGTTCAGGAGGTCACAAGACCAATGCAACAATTATAAGACTAGCACCACCTTGGGTAGGCAGGTGGAGGGGTGAGTGGGTTGGAAGCACCAAACGGCACTACTGTAGGAGCTGAATACCTGTGTTTACTGTGGGACATGGCCAGCAGCATGGGGAAGGGCTGTGAGTCAGTACCCTCATGATCCAGTCTTCCAGGGGATCTTCTGTAATTATGCCCCACTGTGGAGGAATAAGAAGGCAAGTGAGTGAAACCTGAGGATTGGTGGGGGAGCCCAGATGAAGGGAAGGAAGGCAAGAAGTGGGGGAGGAGGTGGAAAGTGCCTGATTGGGGGATGAGGCCAAAGGAAAACTGCTACATGAGTCTTCAGTTAGAACACTAATACAAGCATGAACCTTATGGGCATCTAACTAAGTAGAATCAGACAGTGAAAAGTCAGCTTCCATTAAGCTGAATGAGCAGCATACAATATATGGCTAGCATGAAGTTCAGCAGTATAAAATCAATTAAAATGCATTAATATGGTTCAGCAGTGCAAACGGTAAAATAAACAAAAATAAGGAATCGCAGCAGATATTAAAAGGCTCAAAATGCAGTTCAACAGCATAAGAATCATTAAAGTGCACAGTGCCAACAAATAAAACTAGTCAACTGAGCAAAGTAGCATGCTAGAAAAAACAATCAGCAGAGATATGCTGATGGGGCAAGGTGGCACCAGACGCCAGAGTCTTCTTGATCCTGTCAGGAGCTGAATACCTGTGTTCATCATGGAACACTATCTGTAGCATGGGGAGGGCTGCGGCTTGGTACCCTCATGACCCAGTCATCCAGGGGATCTGCTGTGATTGTGTCCCACTGTGTTCAACGCGGCATGCTGCCTGTAGAACAGGGGAGGGCTGCAGGTCAGTACCCTCATGACCCAGTCCTTCAGGGGATCTGCTGTGATTGTGTCTCACTGTATTTGCCATGGGACGCTGTCTGGAGCATGGGGGAGGGCTGCAGGTCAGTACCCTCATGACCTGGTCCTCTTCTGAGGAGTGTACTACAGGACATTGTATAACAGGGTTTGTGCTATAGCTCGTGAACATTTCAATTGCAGCATTTTATACTATAGTTAAATCATACAGCTTTACCCCACCTGAGTAAGCACTATAAGATAGCTTAACTCCAGTTTTCTGTGCTATACAGTAGTTCAGCCTACATTCACACCATATCTGGATGAGCACTGCGTGGTAAGTTTAACTCCTGATTTTGTTTTGGGCTATAACCAAGCCTGTATCTACACCCTACCTGGATGAAACTACTAGGCAGTTTTGCTTTGTCCTCTTTGTATAGCGTATAGTTGACCCTTATAGCTAGACCCCCATCCAGGGTAAGTCTCCCCATGACTTAAAGTGCACACATCTGCTTAATAGCTAGCTTTAGGGATTGGGCTTCAGATGAAGCAGTCAGTTCTGATGGCTGTGGGGCACTCTTCTCTAGGGATATACTCTGGATGAGGGGGCCACTGCTCCATCTGCAGGACCATGGCAGAGCTCCAGGCTCAGCTGGTGACAGCTAGGGTAGAAATATCTTAGTTGTGTCATCAGCTTAGCAGGAGCCCACCCCACACACACCCACTCTCCCAGAGACTCACTGGTCCAGGGGGATGGAAAGTAGTGGGGAACAGGATAAGGAGGGGAATCAGGGTTGGTCACAAGGAGGTTGTCCAGCCCCTCACCATCTAGACAGCCAATAGCTTTGCACCCCTAAAGAGGTACAGACACCTGACTCTACTGGGAGGTGTTCGAGACAGTTGATGGGAAAGGACAGGGCAACCCATGGGGAACAAGTTTGCCAGGAGAGTCCTATTGGTGGGGGACTCAATGACTGTGGATAGAGAGGGTGGTGGAGTTGCAGACTGATGGAGGGGGATGATGTGGTGCTTTCATAGGGTACTTGCCATCCGCAATTTAGACAGGATAAGGAGGATGGCTGTGAGGGAGTAGAGGAAGCTGGAGGTGCTGGTACACCTGGGTACCAATGACCTGATGAACCAGTCAGTGGAGATGGTGACACAGAACTTTCATAGACTGGGTGATAGATTGCCAGTACACTCACCCTCACTGGCCACTATCAGAGCGCTCTCTGTGTGCCACAGGAAGTGGAAGAGGGATAGGATAACGAGGAAGGTAATAAAGGAGTTCAGTGGATGGCTTAAGATATGGTGTAAGAATAAAGGGGTATCACACGTTGGGGACTGTGGGGACTTCTGGCACAGGAGACTCTTCAAGGGTGATGGCCTTCACCTGATGAGAGAGGGATCCTGTGCACTGGGACAGAAGATTGACATCTATGAACATATGAACATATGAAATTGCCAGCAGATAAAGGCCTTAAGGTCTGTCAGTCTGCTCAATTGTGCTGCTAGCAGCCCTTAAACTGCAGCTGCCCTCCTTTTCCAATCTGATGACCTCACCCTGACCCCTGTCACATCCCTTTAAAGAATCCCACTGTTCTAAATGGTACCTCTTCCACAGGCAAAGCATTCCACCCAGACACCAACCTCTCAGTAAAAAGTGCCTTCTCATTTCCTCCTGAACCTTCCTCCAATTTTAAATCATGGCCCTGAGTGTCTTGCCTCCCCCATTAACTTGAAAAGCTCCGCCATGCCTGTCCTGTTTATTCCATTCATGTACTTGAATGTCTTATTATGTCTCCCCTTTCCCTCCTTTTCTCCAGTAAGTACATGTTCAACTTCCTCAGCCTGCTCTCATAGGGTATGTCCCCTAGCCCCTGGATCATCTTTGTAGCCCAGTGCTGCACCCCTCCAGTAACCTAATGTCCTTCTTCAGGTATTGGCACCAGAACTGCATGCAGTACTCCGGGTGTGGCCTAACCAATGACCTATACAGTGGCAGGATTACCCCTCCCAGAGGATATACCCTTGGCAATGCAACCCAACATCTTGTTGGCCTTTGCAGCTGCTTTCCTAAATTGTGCTGAGTTACTCATTGAGCCCATAATGATCACCCCTGAGTCCTTCTATTCCTCTGTCATGGCTAGCTGACACCCCCCAACTTGTAGATTTTCCTTGGGGTTTTTGCGCCAAAAAGTAGCACCTTGCACTTTTTGGCATTGAACCCCAGCTGCCAAATGTCTGACCATGTCTCCAATTTTGACAGATCATCTTGCAACCCCTGCCACTCTCCTAGATCATCCACCACTGCACCCATCTTGATGTCATCTGCAAACAGAATGATCTTGCTTTTGATGCTTATCAAGATGTCTGCTATAAACATCCAAAACACCAACCCCAGCAGAGAGCCCTGCAGCACCCTGCTAGTCACCACCCTCCTAGGTGAGAGCTCCCTGCCCGCCACCACCCGATGTCATTTCACTTTCAGCCAGTGCACTACCCATCTCATCATCTTCTCCCTGCCCCTGTGCCTTCCAGCTTACTTACTAGACTCCCATGAGGCATTGAATTGAATGCCTTACTGAGGTCCAGGTACAGGACATCTACTGCATGGCCCTTGTCTAACTGTCTAGTTACTCAGTCATAGTACTCCACCAAGCTGGTATGACAGGATCTGCCTGCAAAAAAAACATTCTGTCTACCATACTGCAGTCCATTTGTCACCAGAAGGGAAACCAGCCTCTCCTTCATTATTGTTTCCATCAGCTTACCTATGATGAATGTGAGCCTCACTGGTTTGTAGTTCCTTGGTTCATCCTTGGGGTCACTAGAACATCTCAACTGATGTGCGGATATTTAAACTGACTGCAGGAAAGACTGGGTCTAGGGGAACCACAATGTCAGGAAAGAGTTGGGAGATCCTAGCTAGTACTTCCTCACACCTGGACATCTGGGGAGTGTAGCAGCAAACAGGTAAAAGAAAGCTGTGAACCATACTGGAGTAAGTGAAGGGACTTGGAAAGGAGGAATTCAAAGGGTGAAAGCAGCAAGAAAATCAAGGGAATGAGAGGATATGTGAAGTGCAAGGGTAGTAGCAAGGCAGAATCGAGGATCAGATGGAAGGGGGTATGCCTTAATGCCAGAAGCCTAGGTAATAAAGTCAGTAAGCTCCAGGTGCTGATGGCAGACACTGAGGTGGACATTGTGGCCATAACAGAAACATGAGCTTCTGAAAATAAAGACTGGGAACTGATGGTCTTTGAGTACTCAATGTTCAGGACTGATAAAGGAAGAGGTAGAGGGGAGGAGCTGGGGGTGTAGAGGTGACAGAAGATGGGTTTATCAGGGGTAAGAATGGGGAGACTGAGTTACTATGGGTGCAACTCACGGCAGCCTTGAGTGAAAACTGCACTTGAAGGTGATGTATGGACCACCAGGCAAAGGGAGGAGAAGGGCAGAAAACTCAGGGAGGAACTAGAAAGAGGGATTCCTAAGGGGGAAGAAGTGGTGGTGGGTGATCTGAACCTACCGCTCTTCAGTTGAGATGTTCTAGTGGCCAGGAACACCAGAAGCCAGGTCTTGCTGGCTGCATTCCTGTATTGCCTTCTGGTACAGTTATTTAAAGAGCTCACCAGGCAGACTGCAATTCTCAATGTCGTGCTCACCAACTCAGAGGTAGTAGGTGTTGTGACAGTAGGGGAGCTGTTAAGGAACAGTGACCATAACTCCCTTTAGTTTTTTGAACTGTCCCTTGGGTCTGGTAAACCACAATTGAGAGGTGAAGTGCTTGATTTGAGAAGGGTAGACTACAATAGGCTGAAGGAGCAGATCAGGGATAAGTTAGTAATGGTGGACAACATAGGTGTGGTGGAAGAGAGATGGGGGCAATTAAGGGGGCCAACCACAGGGCATCTAAGGTATGCATGAGAACGGTAACCAAAAAGAACAGTTTAAAGAGACAACTATGATTCTCGGCAAGGGTCAGGGATGCGTGATTGTAAAGAAAAGGCCATCTACAAATTTAAAGAAAAGGAGGGAAGGAGAATGGTGAGAATATTTGCAAAAGCATAGGGAGGCAAAGAGGGTGGTTAGGGAGACAAAAGCAGACACAGAGCTATACATTGCAGAGGAGATTAAAAACATTTTCAGGTAATGTTAGTGAAACAAATGAAGTAAGGAGGGGGAATTGTGAGGCTAACAGCGGAGAATAGTTCTGATTGAGGTGGCTGGGCAAAGGCCACTGTCCTAAATTATCAATTTTAATCAGTTTTCACAAGGAGGATGGCAGATCTTTGCCAGAGAGTGACATCAAAGCAGCCTTAAGGTTATCCAGGAGATGAAGCAGCCAACATTTACTAGCAAAAGGATCCTGAAATGGCTGGTGGCCCTAAAGATTGATAAAGCCGCAGGACTGGATGGGTTGCATCCAAGGATACTCAGGGAATTGGCAGTAAAGCTGGCTGATCACCTGGTAGGCCTATTCAACAGCTGTCTAAGAGCAAGAGTGGTTCTGGAGGACTGGAGAGTGGTGAACCTAGTTCCCGCTACATAAGGGGAAGAGGACAAGGAACAAGCAGGGAACTACAGAACTGTCAGTCTGACTTCTATTGTAAGAAAACTGATGGAGTCACTGGTAAAAGTGCATCTTGTGGTCTACTTGAGAAAGCAATGGTCTTCAGGATAGTAAGTAGCACAGATTCATGACAGGGAGGTTTTATCTGACTAACCTGATAGTTTTCTTTGACTGGGTGATTAGGGAACTGGATAGGAGCCATGCTGTGGATTTCCTCTACATAGACTTCAGCAAGGCTTTCAACTCAGTACCCCAAGACACTTGCTGAAGAAGATGGAGGGTCAGGGCACATGCACGGACACCGAATAGTATGGTAACTTGAATCTTATTGTCTTGTCCTGGTTTGATATGTAAACTTAGTTTTCACCCACCAACTGGTACATCTTGGGGACTGGAGACACTTCTACCTATGGAGGCTGTAAACAGCAATCAGAGATCAAACCACTCACAGCTGCACCACCTAAGCTCAGGATTTTCCAGTTAACGGCTGACTGAACTTCGGCCCTGCAACACACCCTGGCATACCAGGAGGCATCACTGCTCTGTTCCCACCATCACTGCTACAGAGAATGCTGGGCAGGGATCAAATCAGTGTGCATCCCTGGCATAACATGACTCTGCTACTGGAGACACTCGTGGCAGTCATGTTGGTCCTAAAAGTGACAAGTGCAGCCAAATCAGAGGATGTGAGGACACTGGCTGATTGGATAAATGTGGTGGAATGACAGGCTATGGATTTTGAGAATTTTCAGCACTCAGTTCTGCAACATCTAGAAGAACATGAATACCAGCTGGACAGATTGTGGGAATGTGCGGAGTAACAGGAGAACAGGAGCTAGAGGAATAACATCAGGATCCTTGGGATCCCTGAAAAGGCTGAAGGGACTCACATGGAATAGTTTTTATCTGAGCTCCTACCACAGTTCCATGGCCCGAGATGGCAAGACTATTGGATTTGAAAGGGCTTATCGAACGAGGGGCCCCCCTGCTGCAGCTGGATCCCACCCAATGCTGATCATTGCTTATCTTCTCAGGTACTCTACAAAAGAACATCTACTGAGGGCAGCCAGAGTGATGGAGGATATGTATTGGAGGGGCTCCCACATCTCAGTTTATCAGGATGTTTCACACAAAGTGGTCCAGACTTGTAAGTCTTATAATACGTTGAATGCAGTGCTTCAGGATGCTGGGGTTATCTATCAGTTTAAGGGGCTGTATAATTTCTGTGTCTCAAGAAATGGGCAGGGGTTTGAAGGGAGATCTCCAAAAGAAGTATTGGGACGGATCAAAAGCCACTGGCCTGATGTCAGGATCAAACCCCCTGCACACAGACGTCGTTGGGATAAACAGGTAAACCTGCAGAATAACACAAAGCACACAGCTACTGGCAAGCCGCAGCAGCACACAGCAGAGGGTTTAATATCTAAGGGTCATGTCAATGTCTCTCCTCCAGATAGACTCACTGACAGCCAAGCCTCCCATCAAGATCAATGTACACAATGAAGGAAGGAAGGATCAGTCTGACAGTTTCCTAACGATCAACAGAACCAGGCATATATCTCTCAGCTCCAACGCAGATGTCCGGACTAACAGCCTACACTTCATTATAACCCACCAAAGCAGCAAGGGAATGACCACCCTCACCACAATGTAAAGATGAGAATCTCAACCCTCAGCCGCATATCCAATGGATTACGCCTCCCCTGCACCCTCCCGTCCTGGGCAGAGCTGACTGAAGGTGTGACTGATATGGACAAAAGTGCTCCTGAATCACCCTGAATTGCTCCAGGCATCAGATCATTTGAAGAGGTGGTGGCTACTGCAGGGATCTGAAATTCATCTGCAAGGTGGGCTGCTTCTCTGTTCTACCCCCACCAGATGGTTCGGCTCTCAGGAGTCTTCTGCATATGCTGTATCCTTTTGTGAGTAATAGGCAATCTGTTCCCTGCTCTGTTACACTGAACTAACAAATATGGACTTGCATGGATAACAAAGGTGGCTAAAAGTGTTCTATATTTAGCCAGCCTGGTGGTGCTGAGGGCTGAGGCGCTGGATGCCTTATCTCACACCACGCCGGTGACCCGTGTTCAGGAACAAGCACCAGCCACCAGGGGTCAGCAGGGGAGGAGAAGAATTGAGCATCCATGGGACTGCTCTTCTTCTCCAGGGAGGGGGAAAATCCACACTCGGTGCATGCTTGGCCCCTAGTTGAGGCTGGGGCCTGGTGCACTAATGCAACAAGGGGGCAGAGTTGAGGCAGACACCTGGAGGAGCTTGTGCAGATGCATGTGCCCTCCCTCCTTGTAGCATCACTGCACGCCTTGGCTCAGGAACACAGAAAGGAGGAAAATCAGTCCTGGCGTGCCTAATGACTTCCGAACCGTGCATGCGCTGATCCTGTGATGGGCAGTAACCCCTCCAGCACTGGATTCATGTGTGAGGTGGGTTGAGGGATGCCCACTGCCCCAATGGGGCAAGCTATGGGGTCACTTGAGAGATAAGCTGTGAGCAGGGGATAGGGTGGGGGCTTTGGAGAAGGTGAAATGTTGCTAGACCAGAGGAGCAAAAAATAAGAGTATTGGAAAAAGTGTTGTATATTTGGTATAATTAGTTTTTTTTACATGCATGCCATTTTGTTAGGTGCATGAGATTCTAGCCATACTGTGTGATCTCACCCTACCTAACCCAGCGCTCTCCCCCATTAATTTGTGGAAATTCAGTGAGTTAATGACGAGCGTGGAAGGATAGGCTATGTGTACAGGAAGCTGCAAAGTTGCAATGAAAGTTAAGTACAACTTATCTCGCATTCACAATTCACTGTGTACCTGAGACTGGAGCGTTCCCCCTCCCCCCTGCTCCTGTATATTGCTCCATGCTGTGAAAAACTCATGGCACTGAGTGCAAACCTCTCTCTTTCTCATGTAGGCTTGCCCTAACTGAAGAATGGGACACCACAGGGAAAGATACCCCCACCACCATGTGCTCACTAAAGCTACTTACATAAATTCAAGATGCTGGGGCACTTGCCCCTCTCCTCTTTTACTGAACAGCCGAGCTCTGACAAAAGGAGCTGCTCTCCACCCCCCTTCCCCTAGCTATGGTCCTGGAGGCACTTTCTTATCACTGGGGGGGATGGGCACTCTACCCCAGGCCTCTTACCAGAGCATCGTTGGTGTCATAATGCTGCTGCAGTCAGTCCATTTCAGAGGAGAGGAAGGGGTGGGAAAGATCATGAAGCCCATGAAATCCATGCATACTCCTCATGGCAGGAACCAAGGCACAGGCTGCAAGTCATATGAGGGTTTCACCTCTCAAGTCTGCCATGTCAGAATCTCAGCCTAGGCACCCCTTCCCCCCACTCTTCAAGTAGAGGATGCCATATTCATAGCACTCTATGAACCCAAACAAGTGGGCTCCGCTCACAATAGCTGCCAATCCACTAGACACCCGGGCCATGAAGTTAAGTATTGTATAAATGTAATGTGTTTGATCATGGGCTGTGTTTAGCTGCACAAGTGGAGATCCTCTGTTTCACAGTTTTAGATGTACAATATGTAACATCAGATTTGGCAGGTACCTCCCTTAGGAGCAATTTAATTAGCCTGGGGCACGATGCCCTCCTCTGTGTTATGACACTGGTCCCCTGTGTGCCAGCACTGAGGGACATCCTCAAAAATAGGGATCCCAGGCTAATCAAAAAGGCCACATAAAATAGTAGTGTTGTACTCCCTAACTGTTGGTAGCTGCATTTCCTGCTGCAGCTCCCTGGGGTAGCCAAAGTTTGCAACCTTACTCCTTTATCGCCAAAGGGCTGAGTCGGATCTCTCCACAGGACAGGCTCAAACCTAACCTCCTGGTGATGCTGTATGGTGGCAGAGCTGATCAGTTGCCAACCTATTCATCTGCATTCATGGTAACAGCTGAAGATAGTTGCTCTAGAGTGACTCATTTAATTAAGTTCTCCTTACTGGACTCCCGAGGAAAAAACTGCTTCTAGATCACCACTACAGGTGACAGTGTAATGGTACAAGGGCTTCCACAGGTAAGCTCTATGACACACTCCAATGGTGAGCGGTCCCTGGTATATATCATATGCAGCAGGTATGGGTAGGGGACTACCCTTAATAACCCCATACAGTATGCAGCACATACTGTACTTTACTAGCACCAAGTGGGAGCCCCCACTCTTCTGGATGGTTATAGCATGTGAAGGAGAGTCATAGTTCACATTTAACTAATACCTAGCTAGCCTTCAGTATCCCACCCAGGCCTGGTCATAATACTTCATCTATTGCACCCCTTACACCTCTTTGTAGCCACATCGACCCCCCACCTCTTTTGTCATTGTCTGATTGCTAGGCCAAAGTCAGAGCATCTGGTTGCACTACTGAAATCATGTCCAACCCAGCCAGCAGTGCACAAGGCAAAGAGATGAAATGCTGTCTTGGAATGTCAACAGACTCAACCACCGTGTTAAACATACCAAGGTCCTTCAACGCCTTAAAAAGCTGAAAGCAGATGTTGCCCTCATCCAGGATACACACCTCACTGGCAAATGCATCCCATAGCTAAAGAAAGTGTAGATCAGCCAGTTAGTGCATAGCTCCACACAGAACAAAGCCAAGAGGGTAGCCATACTTGTCCATAAATCCCTGCTATGGATGAAGACTAGCACACTCAGAGACACACAATGTAGATGGACGGTCACCCTCTTCTCCACACCTAGAGGGGAGTTGGTGGTATGTAATGTCTACATCCCCAATGCAGACGGTGCTGACTTTTTCCTTCCAATTAGCCAGGCCCTAGCAGACATCACAGAGGGGAAGCCAGGCTCCCTATACTTATAGGGGGAGAGCTGAATTTACCCTGAGAATCCTTGCTGGAAAAATCTAATGCCATAGCTGACTCCCACTCCCAACTCATTGGTCACCCTACAAACCTTAATGGCCAAATGGGGGCAAACTGATATTTGAAAGTGTGACCACCTGACTGGGAGGGACTACTCCTTCTTTTCAGCTGTTCATGGAACACACAGCTGTATCGACCTGTGACTGGCCAACAACATGGCAGCTGGGACGGTCGTAAACACCTCAATATAGAGCATAATCTCTGACCATTCCCCAGTTGGTATCCTTTTTATCGCACCTGGTGAGAAGTGTAAATCACCCAGGTCGAGGTGCAGTCCCCTTACTCTTCATGACCTAGAATTTCAGAGCTGGATTAGGTCAGAATCTGTGTTCTTTTTCAAGTAATGTGCCAATGGGGAAGTCTCCTCAGGAACATATGGAAAGCGTTCAAAGCCTTCCTACGTGGAAGGATAATTGCCTTTATGGCTGCTGATATGAAAGAAAGGAATCAAGAGGTGGCTTCCATACAAACTGAGCTAAAACTGAAGGAGGCACAGTTAAAATAACACCTCACTAACTCACCAAACATACCTACATCCATTATCAGATTAAAATACAAAACAAATACCCTTCTACAGCTCCCAATTGAATTGGCTCTTACTTAGAATGAAACACAGCTATTGGGAACCAGAAGAGAAAGGAGACTTATTACATATAGGCTTCATAAGCAAAACGCTGAATCCAAGATTCATGCTCAGCAAGATGCCAAGGGGACATTTGCTTCCAGTCCTAAAGCAATCAATGAAACCATAGAAACAGAGAAACATAGACGTTCTCAACAGATGTGGACCTTTTGATCCATCAAGTCAGCTCTTGTTTTCCTACATCCCCCACTTAGCTACCTGCTTGAATATCCTGCAATGCTTGTCCCATGCCCACTTGAATTCCCCCACCATCTTCAACCCCACCACCCCCTCCAGCAGGCTATTCCATGGTTCAACAACACTAGCCGTGAAGAAGAATTTCCTCATATTGCTGCTGAACCTACTGCACTTGAGTCGAAGGTCATGACCTCTTGTCCTGCTATAGTCTTTTACCTGAAAGAGGTTCTACATTTGTAACTTGTTGTTGCCTTTAAGGTATGTAAATGTCCATCATGTCCCCCAATTCCTGCGCTGCTCTAGGGAGTATAGATTGAGTTCACTGAGTCTGGCTTCATACAGTTTCTGGTGCAAGCCCTGCACCATCTTTGTTGCTCTTCTCTGCACTGTCTCCAGCCTATCTATGTCCCTCCTGAGGTGTGGCCTCCAGAACTGGATGCAGTATTCCAGGTGGGGTCTTACCAGGAATCCATACAGAGGCATGACCACTTCATGTCTCTTGCTTGTGATGCCCCTTCCTATGCATCCAAGGATACCACTAGCTTTTAATGCTCCTTCTCGCATTGTTTGCTGACCTTGAGGTCATCTTATATGATCATCTCCAGGTCTCACCCTAGAATTGTTTTCACCAGCTGCTCCACTTCCATTGAGTACAGTTTCCCTGGGTTACATTTTCCCAGGTGCATGACTTTACATTTTTTGGCATTGAATTTCAATTGCCGGATCCTTGACCATTCCTCCAGGTTTCGGAGATCAGATTCCATGCTTTGTTGCCCTTCTGGTGCGTCAACCCTGTTGCTGATTTTGGTGTCATCAGCAAACAGGCACACTTTTCACTTCAGTCCATCAGCAATGTCGCTGATGAATATGTTGAAGAGGATCAGCCCCAGAACCAAGCCCTTGAGGAATCCCACTAGTCACCCTATCCTCCTCTGATAGAGTGCCATTTACTAATACCCTCTGTGTCCTCCTATTTAACCAGTTCCTGACCCAGCCTGTTACCTTAACTCATTGTCTCCACAGAAGCTTTCTGAAGTTGCAGCACTTGTCTCCTGTATACTGTTGACAGTTAATCCTGGGCCTTTCTAAGCAAATTCAAGCCCATAATTGCATGTATGAACCAATACTAATAACACAAAAACCTAAGTGCTAGACACAAAATATAGAGTGGGAAAATTGTTCAGCATAAAATTATCTTTCCAATGGTGGTATGCAAGGAATAGCAGGTAATTTAGTTTTATTTCTGTGCTGGTCAAAACAGCACAACAAAATATTTTTTCCACTAAAAAATGCACCATAAATCTTTTTTTGTTCGGGAAAATGTAACATATCAACACCAAATTAAGCATCCAGACATTAGATGTAATTTTAATAATTTGCTTGTAAAACAAACATCCATTTCTGTAGTATTAAACATAATTTTTCCCCATTTGAGTCAAGATGTGTTGGTGAGGTTTGAGGGACAAATCGGAACCATACACACCATACTGTAAACAAATTCATATAACTCCTAAAGTGTACATGATACACTCAACGTATCAATGGCAAAGTTGTTGCACACAAAATTGCCTTTCCAACGGTTCTGTGCAATCAACTGTACTCAATCTGGTTTTTGTTTTATACTGGCTGAGATACCCAAAATGTGTTTTTCTTCAAAAGTGCTTAGTTGGTTCTAGATGGACAAAATGTCATAAACAAATATGAATAATTCCTAAAGTGAACATGATACACAAAGTGTCAGTGGCAAAGTTGTTCAGCACAACATTACCTTTCTAATGGTACTATGCAGTCAATTCTAATAAATTCTGGCTGGCAAGTAATATTAAAACATGTGAGTGACTTCTCCAGACATTTCTAGGGCACACAGGAAGTCTGTAGGTGACTTCTGTAGGCGTTCTGGGACACACTGCAGTTAGATTTGTTGATGCCTACAGGTGTTTCTAGGAGGCAATAAGTTAAGCCCAACTCATATGTTCTCCAGTTTATTGACTAGTCTCCTGTGTGGACTGAGTCAAGCACCTTACTGAAGTCTAGGTAAACCACATTCACTGCCCCACCCTGATCCACTGTTCTAGTGACAAAGTTGAATAAATCTATCAGGTTTGTCTGGCAGGATCTACCTACTGTGAAACTGTGTTGCTTTGTGTCAAGCTGACCACTTTCCTCCAAAAAAGCAACAGTTATTTCCTTTAGTAGAGACTGCATCAGTTTTCCCACTACTAAAGTTAGACTAACTGGAGGGTAGTTTCCTGGTTCTTGCTTGCTTCTGCTTTTGTGGAGTGGAACTATTGTTACCCTCTTCCAGTCCTACAGAACCTCTCCACCCTTCAACAGTTTGTTGAAGAGCACTGCTAAGGGGGCTGCTAGTTCCCTCCCAAGTTCCTTAAGTATTATTGGGTGTAGCACATCTGGCCCCATAGCTTTATTCACTTTAAACTTGTTGATTTCCTCTAGTACTCTTTCCCCTGTGAAGGGGCTTGTGTCTGTATGTCCAAGTAGAATATTCTTTTTGCCTATTGTTAGACTGCTACTGTCTGCTTCCTGTTTGAAGATTGAGCAGGAGTATTCATTGAGTGCCTCTGCCTTCTCTCCATCATGTTCCGTGGGCTGCCCATCCTTTTTTGTGATTCTAGCAATGCCTCCTTAGTCTTTCTTTTTTCTCATATGTACCTGTAGAATGTTTTGTCACTTCTTCACTCCCAGAGCTATCCTCTCCTCTGTCTGAGCCTTGGAATTTCTTATCACTTTCACTGCCTGTTTTAGCTTTTCTTTATATTCATTTTTGTCAGCCTCTTTCCCTGACTCCTTGTACTTTCTGAAGGCTTTGCACTTCATAACTTAAACTGGTTGCTGTGACTGAAAAATGGTTTGTGAACAATCAACACTGGGAGGTGACTATCCCAGGACACAACTTGTTCAGGAGAGATAGGACTGGGAAAAAAGGAGGGGGGTAGCTATTTATGTTAAAGATACCATAAGTGTTACTGAACTCCAGCAGGCATGAGAGGAAACCAAGGACCTATGGATTACAATCGGGGATGGTAGCTGGACACCCATCCGCATAGGAGTAATCTATAGACCCCCAAATTAGGAGGAAACCAGGGACAAGAATACCCATTAAACCATCCTTCAGATGTCAGACAAAGGGGACATGGTGCTGGTAAGGGACTTCAATCTACCAGACATTGATTGGAGATCCCACAAAGCACCATCAGGAAAAGCAGGGAATTCCTAGTTACACTACAGGAAGCAGGCCTAAATCAACTAGTAATGACACCCACAAGGGGAAACATTATCTTAGACCTGGTATTCACAAATGGCAATAGGATTCTGGGCATTGAAATGAGGAACCACCTGGGAAATAGTGACCATCACATAGTATGGTTCAAGGTAAACAGGAATGAGAACTCCACACACTCTAAGGGAAAGTTCCTTGACTTCAGGAGGGCAGACTTCATAAAAATGAAGTCCTGCCTGAGGGAAAATCTTAGTAACACAACAGAAGGGAGCATCGAGGAGTGTTGGACAAGGTTGAAAGATGCAATAAGCATGGTCACATTGCAGTGTGCCCTCCAGGTGAGAAAAAAAGAGGAGAAACCCACTACGGTTTTCCAAAGAGGTGGCAACTTTCTGACAAAGTTATGCCCCTTTGTGTGGCACCAGACATTGAGCCATATGATGAGCTCACTTTCCATGTAGAAAATCAGTAGAGGTACCTGCAGAGAAAAACAATCAACTTTTAGCAGTGACTCCAACAAACACCACCAACCACAGCAGCCTCGGATGAAAGCATAGGTAACCTGACCTTTTAAATCTTCCTTCTGTTGGAAGGTACTAAGCCTTTGTCAGCTCCAACACCCAGTTATACTCCTAATCTCCTGGAAGAGCTATGTAAGAAAAACAATTAGCTCCTTCAATGTATGAAAGAGACAGCAAAACCTATAAAACCCAAAACAAAATAATAACAAACCTATAACTCTGCTTAGCCTAAAGAGAGATCAATCTCTTTGATGAAATTCTATGAGAAGTTGTACATTGCTAAGACCCCCCTTCATAGTTCTCAATCTTTGCAGGCATTCTTGGGCACAGTCACCTTACCATCCCTCCCTCCCATATTATATGATGAACTAGACCTTCCACTCACAAAAAAAGGAACTTTATAGTGCCTTGAGGCAGCTCACCAAAGAGAAAGCCCCAGGTAGAGATGGCCTTACAGTTGACCTGTACCAGATTATGCTACACACACTCATTCCCCATTTGTTAGCAGCACTTAATGAGTCCAGGGTGAATAACAACCTCCCCACCTCCACGATGATGGAAGCTCTAATCACACTCATCCCCAAGAAATCTGATAATCCCCCTGACTGTTCTAATTACAGCCTTCTATCCCTCTTTACCTCAGATACAAAGATCTTAGCCAAGGCAATGGCAAACAGGCTTGAGAAAGTCCTCACCCCTTCTCATTCACCCTTCTCAAGCCATTTTTTGCAAGAGAAGGACAGGGGCAGACAATGTACGTGCGGTCTTAAACCTTAAATGGCTGGCAATGTGCACTTGCACCCCATTGCCGTAATAGCCATCAACTTTTGTAAGGCCTTTTACTCAGTAGAGTGAGGTTATCAACATGTGGTGCTAGAAGCATATGGAATGGGCCCAGACTTTAGAAGTTGGATAACGTCACCGGTCGGTGGAGCTAAGGGTTTAAGCACTGGATGCCACACTTCGCACCACACCAGCGACCCAGGTTTTGGAACAGACTCGGGTTGCCAGGGGCTAGCAGGGGAGAGGTTGGATTGAGCATCCTGGGACTGCTCTCCCTCCTCTAGGGTGGGCTAGAGGGATTGCATCACACTTGAGTGGCCCCTGGTAATGACCAGGAGCAGCACAAGATGCAACACAAGACTGGGAGGAGTTCAGCAAGATGCCTGTACACGCACTGTGAGTCATTGCACTGCCGGCTCCTGGGATGAAAAATCAAGGTGGAAAAAGGCTGGGCACAACTGTGAAGCTTGATGGTCATGCTCCCACCAACCTGGAGGCCTGTTGAGGATCCCCGTTTGAGGGTCCAGTGGTGGCCATGCCAGACCCTGGCATATTGAGTGAGCCTGCTGTCCTCTGTGTTGGTGGGAGCCAGTGGCTGAATGCTCCCACTGGAAGCACTGCAGTAGGTGCAAAAATCAAAGGAAAAAAAAGTTGGATAACGGCATTATACAACACCCCCACTGTGGCAATCCTCAAAAACAATACTATCTCCCAACCATTTGTACTGGACAGAGGAATACGGTAGCGTTGCCCTATCTTACCCCTCCTTTTTCTTCTAGCACTGGACCCACTTACATGGAAGCTACTGGGCTATAGATACCATCTCAGGGATTGAGGTGAACTCCAAAAACTACCTGATCAATTCATACACAGATGACTTACTGCTCATGGTCTCTCATCCCTTGCAAGCCATATTGTGCCTGACATAGTGAATATACTAGACTCATTTACATCCCTGTCTGGACCAACAGTGAACTGGGGCAAAGCCACAGTCTGTCCCCTGAATGAGCATTGTAAAGCAAGCTGCACTAAGGGCACCCAAATTATTTGGGCACCATATGGGTTCTCCTCCTGGGCATCTGTATACCTTATAAATGGTTGCCTATCATTCAAGGGAACTACTCCCCATTATGACCTCACTATAAAACAATATGAGAAGATGACTTCAGATGCATCTATCCTTGAAAGATAAAGTGGAGGCCATCCAAATGTTTGCCCTTCCAAAAGTAGCCTACCTCTTCCTAAATATCCCCCAGTGCATCCCAAACAGAATTTTCCTTAAACTAGACTGAATTTTATCCTCCATCATATGGGAGGGAAAGCAACCAAGGGTAAGCAAAACAAAATTGTAAACCCAATGGAAAAGTGGAAGTCTCAGACTGCCCTGATTTCAGGGATATGCGTGGGAGTACAGAATGGTGCAAGCTACAAAATGGTTGCCTCAACCAGCAGAAAATGTTCTACAATGGGTTACCCTGAAGCGACACCTTGCCAATGTAACATGACTCAGCATGCTCCTAAGTGACAAGAGACCTAAGGCCTCTGGGGACAATCCAATCATTCAGGAAACTCAAACTGCCTGGACTAAATGCCTTAGCATTACACACTGCCCCGAGGACACATGACTCCCTCCCAGACACTTCATAATTTTAAGGTGAAACCCCGGTGTGGTGCTCCTATAATGTGAAAGGACTGGAAGCAGGTAGGGATTTGGATTGTGGCAGACATCCTGCTACCTGACTCTGATTTCCCTTTATCCTTTGAACAGCTGCAAACAAAATCTGGCATCCCAAGGAAGGACTTCTGGAAATTTATTCAAATTCGAGGTGCAGTCCCAAAGAGCAAACAATACGTGGCATATATCCCCGAATGGGCCTGGTGGCAGCAGATTCACAAACCTATGTCTTCTAAGGGAGGTGCAGGGAAAATGTACACCATTCCATTGGATGCTTAACCTGACCCACCCCTTAACTGCAAGAGTGACAGGGAAAAGGAACTGCAAATATCACTCTCCCAGTCAGACTGGGATGAATGCATTAATCAGATACGTTCAGCTTACTTGGATGCCAAAAGTCAGTTAATATAGTTCAGATTGATGCACCACTGGTATTGCACACTGAGCATATTGAATCATAGGGAAGTAATACAGGTACCTCACTCAAACTACTGGAGATGTGATGCCCCATGGGCTCGACTACTGCATGTGCTATGGGAGTGCCCTCCAATCAGGCAAAATTGAAAGGAGGTGTTGCATAATTGCATCAGGATAGTTCACAGAGGAATTCCTCTCCACCCAGCCCCTATGCTCCTTGGAGAGACCTCTTATATCCCATTAGCACCTTCACTCACCAAAGACTGGCTCTTACTTGCTGTAATGGAAGCCAGGAGAGTCTTCCTTATCAGATGGAAGCAATCCCTCCCACTCTCCAGTCTCTCTTGGTACTCAGCCTTAGCCAGAGTAATTACATTCTAGAGGCTCTCATACACTTCCCAGGGCAAGCTCCACATCTTCCAGCCCAAATTGGCCCCTTTTCTCCAATCACACCTAGGGTTAGCACCTGGGCCACCCCTAGCAAATCCTCCCATGTAAGAAGGATCCTCTGCCAGTACTACATCATGGGGAAAGAGGAGAACCCCCACTCCAGTAGAGCCCCCATTGGTACCTCACTATCTTGCTTCAGGCCACTCCTTTTTGGATAAGTCCCTATTCCCTACTGGTTCCCACTTCAGTAGAACTTATCCTGGCAAGATAAATCTAGCCCCATTCCTCACCTAGATCAATCACCCTGCTCACCTAAATAAGTTTAAAAATACTCCCCTAGCTTCATGTGGATAGTATCACTGCTTCCCTGATCCTTGCATTGTATTAGTATGCATGTTGATAGTCACTATATTACCTATACACTTCAGCTTCTAAATCTGTACAATCATGTTTGTGCTGTACCCTGATAGCACCTGTAAAAGCTCAATTGTTTATTTGGTTAAAGGAAAAACTTAATAAAATCTTTCATGATAAAAAAAGAAGATGGAGGATATGGGTGTGGCTAAGTTCATAGTAAATTGGATAGGCAATTAACTAAAGGGGAGGCAGCAGAGCATAGTGGTCAACTGGATTAAATCAGAAGAGAGGGAGGTCATGAGTGGGGTTCCACAGGGATCTGTCTGGGGCCTGATCTTCTTCAATGTGCTCATCAGTGACACTGTTGAGGAGATCTAGGACAGGTTGAGTCTCTTTGCAGATGACACTAAGCTCTACTGGTGGGTGGATAGTGGCAAGGGAATAAAGGAAATGCAGGGGACTTGCAAAGACTGGAGGGGTAATCAATGGTTTGGCAGTTGAAATTCAATTCCAAAAAGTGCAAGGTTATGCACCTAAGGAATAAGGATCCCAAGATGGAGTACTGGATGAGGGTGGGGGTGAGGTTCAGTACTATAGCTGAGGAACAAGACCTACAAGTTATCTTCAATGATTCCCTAAAGCAAGCAAGTAAGTACAATAAGGCTGATAGCAAGGCAAATAGGATGCCTGGTTGTATTGGGAGGGGTACTGATAGCAGAAAATGGGAGGTGATTTTTCTCCATATAGATCATTGGTGAGGCCACACCTTGAATACTGTGCCCAGTTCTGGGATCATCACCTGAGGAAGGCTAAAGATAGGCTTGAGACAGTGCAATGCAGGGGAACAAAAATGATTCAGGTCCAGCAGGTCATGTTCTATGAGAACCGCCTCAAGACACAGAGCATGTACTTGCTAGATAGCAGAAGGGAGAGGGGAGATATCATAGAGACCTTCAAATTCCAAAAAGGAATTAACAGTATGAACTGCGGGGAACTGGTTAACTTGAATACCAGTTCATGGTCACATGGTCATGAGTGGCAGCTAACAGGAAGGAGGTTCAGGAAGGAAATGAAAAAAATCCATTTTAGAGAAAGGGTGGTGGAGCTGTGGAACAGGCTGCCAGCCTAGGTGGTGGGTGCAAAAACCATTAGTGGTTTTAAGCCAGGCTGGTACAGAAAGAAGGGTATAGTGGTTGCTCGGGCATCAGAATCAGGAAGAAGAATGGAGGTGGATTCAGAGTGCTACAAACAAGAAGGAACCTTAGGTACCAGGGATAAATACACAACCTTGGCAGACTGGATGGACCTTTGGTCTTTTTCTGTTGTCCTTGTCAATGTCTCTGTGTTTCTATGATTCTATGAGAGTATGTGGCTGATCTGCTGTAGTTTGGACCTGGGCCCGACTCGCCCCTTTGTGGGGTGTGTTGATGTCATCAGTCCAGTCCTAGATGAGATAGTCTGGTGTTCGTTTGAGACAGGTATGTTTCCCAACATCATGAAGGAGGCAGTGGTGACACCTCACCTTAAGAAATCCTCCCTTGACCCAGACTGTCTTGCTAACTACAGACCTGTCTCAAACCTTCCCTTTGTGGGTAAGGTTATTGAGAATGTGGTTGTGCTACAACTGTAGGATCATCTTATCTTGATGTCTATGATCCTCTCTAGTCTGAATTTCAGTAGTGACATAGTACCAAGATGGCCCTAGTTCGAGAACTTAATGATTTCCTGATACCAAGAGAGTGAAAGAGCCAAGTGCCTGCGGTTGATCTGTGGTCTGTCTGGAGCAATCCTCAGATGGTTCCATTCTTTCCTCACTGGCAGGTCTCAGAAGGTGGTGCCAGAGATTTATTCCTCAGACCCATTCTCCCTGTGTTGTGGGGTACCACAGGGCTCCGTTTAATCATCCATGGTGTTCATGGTGTATATGCTGCTGTTAGGAGATATTATAAGGAGGTATAGGATGAGTTTCCATTGCTATGCAGATGACACTCAGCTATATATGTCCTTTGTACCTGAACTGGGTGGAGCTGTTTTGCCCCTTTAACAACCGCCTTAACAAGATCCAAGACTGGATGAGTGCCAACTGGCTGAGGTTGAACAGGGACAAGACTGAGGTGTTGGATGTGGACCTGGGTCATCAGGTAGAGGGGTTCTTGACTGGGCAGCCTTCTGGGCTTTGGCTTGTAGGCAACCAGCTGGTGACCTCTGAGTGGGTGCGAAACCTGGGCATTATTTTTGATGAGGGATTGACTCTTAAATCTCAGGTGTCATCCATCATCAAGACCTTATTTTACCATCTGAGGAATATCACCCAGATCAAACACCTTGTTGCACCTGATGACCTTCCAATTTGGTCCATGCCTTTGTGACCTCCTGCCTTGACTACTACAATGCCCTGTACCTAAGGTTACCGGGGGTTGATATCTGCCGCTTGCAACTGGTGCAGAATGAGGTGGCCAGGCTGTTGACTAGTTTACCTCAATCATGCCATGTCACACCTAAATACCAACAAGGCTTTAGGGCAGGTTATTCAACTTTGCACTGTATTCGTGGACTTTGTTGATAAAGTGGCAGTGGCCTTGGATAAGGGAGAGTCCATGGGCGCAGTGTTTGTTGACCTGTCCAAAGCCTTTTATTTGGTCAACCACCATTTATTGTATAAGAGGATGGAGAGGATTGGTATAGCTCCTAGGTCATTATTATGGTTTAAATCATATTTGAGTCAAAGAAAACAGCAAGTAGTAATAAATGGTCAATTTTCTGGAGTAGGTAGTATACTAAGAGGTGTCCCTCAAGGTTCAATTTTGGGGCCATTATTGTTTTTGTTATATATTAATGAATTACCTAGCAAAATAAATAATACACAAATCAGGTTGTATGCAGATGATACAGTACTTTTAGCATCAGCCAAATCTCAAAATCAAATGATGGTTACATTACAGATGGATTTTGATGTTCTACAGGATTAGTTTTCCAGCTCTAAATTAGTGATAAGTGATAAAAAAAACTCGGGTTATGTTTTCCAATAAAAAAACAAAGGTTAATAAAAAACAGATCAGGGATAGAGAAATACTAATGAGGAATGGGAAAAATTGATAATCACAGATCAATATGAATATTTAGGTGTAGAGATTGATTATACTGTATCTTTTTCAGCTCATATTAATAATACAATAAAGAAAATTAATAATAAGATAGGGGCAGTACGTAGGTCTTCAAGGATATTAAATCTACAAACCCAGAGGTTAATTGCAAATCAATTAATAATGCCTGTATTAGAATATGGAAATATGGTGTATAATTTTGCGGGTCAAACACATTTAAATAAATTAGTCATATCATATAATCAATTGGCAAAATTTGTCCTGACCTGTGGCTATAATACTCATCATTGCATTTTGTATAAAGACCTAAACTGGGACAATTTATCAGTATGATTTAAAAAAAACAATATTTGCTATTTATCTATAAAATAATAAATGGGATGATTGATGGAAACATGGAATTGCCTTCTGTTAGTAAATATTATCCATATCTTTTAAGGGATGCAAAGCATAGAGATGACACTTTTCCAAAAACTAATACAAGATATGGTCTATGACACTTGAGGCTCAGACTGAAAATATTTGGAATAATATCCCCCCTGAATTAAGGAAAGCAACTAAACTATTCCAGTTTAAATTAGGATTGAGCAATGTATTTTATGATGAATGTACTTGTTTTTAAAATGTGGATAAATGTGATAGTTGTTGGTCTGATTGAAGATTTTTGTCTTGTATAATGTCAAAAATTATTTATTAGTTGTTTTATGTAGTCTGAATTTTTGTATGTTATATTGAATGTAATTTGTTCTTGACAGAGGACAACTTTGAAAATAGGTCTATGACCTAAAGTTTTCTATCCTGTATAGAAATAATCATTTTTACCACTACTACTACTGCTACCTGTGCTCTGTGGCCTGCTCTGGCTGCCTATTCAGTAGCGGATCACCTTCAAGGTCAGTTTGTTGACCTATAAGGCCCTATATGGACACTAACCATGTTATCTGCCCTTACTGCCCCCTCAGCTCACTTCACTCCACTGACAAGGGATTGCTAGAGGTTCCCAGGGTGTGTTTGAAGACCTCAGGTGCCTGGTCATTTGTGTTTGTAGCCCTGACCCTGTGGTACTCTCTACCTCACCGGATAAGAGAGTGCCTGACTTTGGAGACTTTTAAATCTGCTCTCAAGACCCACCTCTTGAACTTTGCTTTTCCTGACACTTGATTACGTGAACTGATGTTGATACATAATTTAATATTATTGGATATTTTAACGTTACCTTTTATAATGACTGTACAAGTGCTCTGATCAATTTGTGAATAGCGTTCTTTATAAATAAATATATTGATATTGATTGATTGAGAGTCACTTGTGATTGGGTAATACTTGCACTGATGCTCACCAACAGGGACAGAGTTACAAATCTCAAGGTGGGAGGCCACCTTGTGGACAGTGACCACAGTACAGTATGGCTGAATACAAGAATGGGAGTGAAATCAAAACAACCAAGGATGAGAGTCCTGGACTTCAGTAGGGCAATATTTAATGGGGGTCCTGGGAGGGGTGTAAGAACAGTGGGTTAAGCTAAGGGAAGGCATAGTGAAGGCAAGACACATCTGCACAAAGGAAGTGATCAAAAACACGAGGAGCAAGAGACTTTTATGTTTCTCAAAGGAAGTGACTTGGATTTCAGTAGAGCTGTGAGAAATGGGAACATTTTGAATTCATGGAATCTCATAGAAATTTCATGAAATTATGCTGAATTTCATTTAAATTGTGTGTCATTTTTAAAATGCAATACTTCACTCATAACTCAGCTGCCTATTGAGCTAGAGCTCTGAAATTTGGCATTATTACTTTCCCAGGAGAATTCTAAAGACATGACAAACAGCATGAAATAAGAGTAGATTGTCTCAATGTTGGAGGTGCTCAAAGTCTGTCATTTTATTTTCTGTGAGAAAATTAATGACAATGTTTATCTGCCTATACTTCAGCTGTCTGTTGGGCCATAAATCCTAAATGTGGCATGGTTACTTGATGACATGTGTTCAAACAATGTGCCACATTCAGATGGATTGTCACAAAATTATAGGTACTCAAAATCTCTAACTTTATTTTCTGTGGGAAATTTCATGAAAATGTGTATCTGCATATACCTCGGCCATGTATTGGGCCAGAGATCTTAAATTTGGAAGTTGTACTTGATGATAGTATTCTAATAATGTGCCAAATGTCATGATATTAGGATGCATTGTCTCAGAATTATTAGTGCTTGAAATGTCTTTTTTTTGCAGGAAATTTCATGAAAAATTTTATCTGCATAAAATTCAGGCACTTTTGGAGCTAGACATTAATAAATTAGCGTGGATAACATTTTTAATGGCTATATAATCTTTTAAAAATGGAGATAATTGGATAAGAGAGTTTTAAATTACAGGGGTTCAAAAGTTTACTACGTAAATATCTGCAAAAGTTTGTGAAAACTCTCAAAAATGTGGATGTTTGTACCTTCTCTGCTCTTGCAGGCATAGACTAAACATATGACATGTATTTCCAATGTCAGTGTATACTGGTGTCTAACACAACTGGATAAATTGGTTAGCCATTTTAAATTTACAGTGAAAAAATAAACAAACAAAATATTGGTAACATTTTCTCAAATATTTATGGTAACTGATAGAAGAAGCATTCAAATTCTTGTGGAATTTAACATTCACAATGTATACTTATCACTATTTCATTCAATAAGCTGGGCTGAGCTTTTTGCAGGCCAGCTATTCCTGTTTGGGTGACTACTTTGCCCCTCATCTTTCTTAGCATAGCTAGATAGACTCAGTAGAACTACTGATCCCATGGATATCCTCTTTGTTCTTTACAATGACAAAATCTATTAAAACGAGAGTCACCTACTCCTTTTCCTATCAGCCTATCATGTTGAAATAGTTAGAATTCTTCCTTCCTTGTGGCCCAGACATTGTGTTCCCCCTATTATATATTTTTGAGTACCTCTAGCTTCCAGACTTGCATGTACATCAGGCTCCCTGGATCATCAATTTACTGGATGTGATTCTTATATATCCTGCATTTGGGCTGAAATTGTTGACACTGTTCTTCCTTTCTCCAACTAGGAGGTCTACCATTAGTGTGCTACCCAACTCAACTGCCCATTTCCTTGGGAAACTATGTATCTATCTCCTGCAACCGATGATCTCCTCCACTACCTGCCTCTCATAACCCTATATCATGTAATTTGAATCCCCCAGATAAGGCTGAGTGAAATTATAAAATTCCAATTTTGTGGAATTTTCATGAAATTCTGCAATTTTCTCAAACACTCATGGAAATTGACTTTAAATACAAATATTATTTTGCAATTTTTAGCAGCAATCACTAAAAATGGCTTACAGTCCCCCTTTTAAGGTCTAAGGACCTGCCAGTTTTAATGGCATTGCATGCTCTAGTTTTAAAGTTTCAGGGATTTATACATTTGCAGTTTACATTCTTGCAAAATCTAATTTTAAAATGTTGTGAATGTTTGGCTACTTGTAATTCAGTCCCATTTAATGCTGTTAATATAAATTATGTCAGAAATGACCATGTGTTATAGTAGTTTAAAGTTTTCAAATCTTGTTAAATTTGGATATGTTGTTTTAAAATTAGAGGGACATAACTGAAATTTAAATGTTGGTAACATGTTTAGCAGGCTATAACTCAGTCCCATTTGAAGCCTGAAGTCTGAAACTATGTGCATATTGTATATAAATGTAGTGATAACCTCCATACATGTAAGAATTTTATAACATTTCAGTGAATGCTATAAAATTTAACTAAAATAACAAAATCTAATTTTTGTAAAATGTTTTGCTACATATAATTCAGCCCCCTTTGAAGTTTGAGACTTAAAACTTGGTTCACATACACATGATATGTGTTTCTCTAACTCCTAAATTGTGGAGAAATTTTGGTAAGAAATTTTAAAATTAGATTGAAATAACTGAAAATGTAATTTTGATCAAATATTTGACTGCACATAACTCGGCCCCCTTTCTGAGATTTGGTACACAACTGCATGCGACCTGCAATCTCTGGAACACAGTTACAGTTGGGGGGTCATATGAAGATAGCCCTACAGCGAGTGGGGTGAGCTCGGGTGGGGTGAGCATGCACTAGGTGTGCGCGAAGATGTGCTCAAAGACACATGCGTCCCCGTGCGTTTTTCATATGTTTAGCAGGAGAAGTGAGGTGATATGGACATATTTGGGTTAGTATCTCATAATATCCTTACCATAATAGTTACTATTAGACATAGGACTATTCAGTTAGTTATCGACCTATATCGACCATGGCATAAGCTGCCGCCTTTTGTAACTCTGAAAGATACATTTTTGGGTTATATGTGATTGCGTACCACTCTCCTTTCATTTCACATATAAACATATATACAATGCATTTGTTTGGGACACAAACAATTTAAGTATATGTTACTAAGTAGTAGTGCCTACTTGCTGCCCCTCTAATATCTGGCAAATTTTAAACATATTTTTCACTGTGTGAAAAACTAGTGGCTGATTTGACCCCAGGGATTGTATTTATGGCTGTCTGTTGTTTAAATAATGTGTTTTGTGACTGCAGTGGTGATTTTTCAATCCTTATAAAAGTTACTCATATCCAGGCTCTTGGAATCAAATTGAAATAAAATGGAGGAGTTTATTAAAATAAATAGTGGAAGTTTTGGATTCAAATGTCAATCTTGTTCTATGTACCTTATAACTAATACAAGAAATGTTTTACTGCCCTACATTTGTATAAAATGCCAGTCAAATTTAGAACTAGCAGCCAAACTAGAACTTTTTAACAATAGACTGAAGTTCTTGAACAGAGTCAAGAAGACATGTCCAATAGATTTAAAAATCATAATGACACCAACAACCAACCTACTCAAACTAGAATGGACACAAAAAAGACAAAAATACTTGGGAAGAAATCAAAGAAAATATCTAGGGGACAAATAGCCAACAACTCACTTACTTCCTCTGAAGTTGTCACTGGCACAGCCCCAAATAAACTTAAGACTACAAAAAGAACTAGAGAAGAGAATGACCAAGATGATGCAGATAAGGAATGGTATACTCTGCAAAGTCAAAAATGCCAAAAAGGTAGAAGGGCAGGCCAATATATGGTCTCAACATTTATTTCATTTGACCCCTTGACTTTTATACCTGAGAGTGCCAATACTTCTGAAATGACTAAATCTGTTGACAATGAGTCTGATAATTTAATTGAAATGTTAAGCTCTGTCCACTCTTCTTGCATAGTGGAGCCCAGTATTAATACTAACGAAGCACCAAATAGCCAATTAAAGGATGATCATTTGTTTTCACTGGATACAGAAGTAGGCAATAATAATATTGAAATGCAAGATGAACCTGTTAACACAATGAGACAAGTAATAGTACTGGGGGACCTTATTATAAAGCATATTGATAGGTTAATCTGTAATCCTGATAAAAATAATAGAACTCTATCGAGTTGCAGAGGGGCATACATTTCTGATCTCACCCAAATGTCTAACACAATATTACCCAAAACAGGTGTCAACCCTTTAGTAATTGTACATGTGGGTACACATAATATACATTATGAGACTTATCAAACAATAAAAGAAGACTATGTCGCATTAACAAACAAATTACTATATTTAGGGTGTGAAGTACAGCTATCGGAAATCCTACCAATGCCATGTGTGAATTTATTTCAAAACCAAAAAATAAGGGAAATCAACAATTGGTTAAGATCTTGGTGTATGAAACAGAATTTAAAATGCATCACCCACTAGGAGGAGTTCAATGGTAAACCAAATCTCTACTGTTGGGATGGTTTACATCTCAGTAAGAGACGTAGTAAACTCCTAGGTGAGAACATAGCTCTCTCTATTACTAATTGTTTAAACTTCCACTAAAGGGGGATCTGTATCCCAATAATACAGCTCTAAAACCTAATACACAAAAACAGCTAACCTTGTCCCAAACTTCAGTAAACCTGATATCTACACTCCCCTAATATTTCTAGGTCTTGTAATACAACATACTTAAATATTATACTCACAAATGCAAGAAGCCTGTGGAATAAAAAAAGAAGAGCTTATGTATATACTAAAAACACAAAACATATCAATATGTGGAATTACTGAAACTTGGAACGATGATGAAGATTCGGATACTGAGATTTTAGGGTATAATAAGTTCTATAAAAATAGAGATAAAAATAAAAATGGGGCGGCATTTTACTTTACACTGAGGACAGCTTTAAAGCATATATGATAAATACTACAAATTATAATAACGAGAGTTTATGGGTTAAAATTAGTCTACCTTATGATGACCTAACAATTGGTCTAATATATAGACCACCTAATTTAACCGCTGATAGAAATCAAGAATTAATTGATGAAATCAGTGACATGGAAACCAATAATACTTATATATTAATGGGAGATTTCAGTCTACCCAGTATTAATTGTGATACTTATGAAGCTAATTCAAATTTGGAAATAAAATTTAAAGATCTTTTCATCCAATCCAGTTTGGAACAAGTAGTTAGACAGCCTACTCATGGTAAAAACATTTTGGATATTGTCCTAACAAATAATGATGAGAAAACTGAGCATATAACATCACTTCCCCCTGGGTGATAGTGATCACTGTATTGTAAAATTTAAATATATGACTAAATTGTCACAGACCAACGGTATTTCCAAAATGAAAGATTTCAACAAGGCAGACTATTTTAGAATAAATGACTTCTTACCCAAATGGAATTGGGAATCTGAACTTTATAACCATAATTTAACACAAATATGGGAGACAATAAATAATAAAATTAACATTTGTATCACTAATTGGGTTCCTGACAGAATTAAGTGCTCCAAAAATAAAGGTGTCCCTCCATGGTGGACTAATAATGTTAAAAAACTACTTGTTGGAAAAAGGGAAATTGTATAGAAAGTATACCAGAAATAAATCTACTTTATGGACCAAATATAAAACTGCGGTCAAGAAATTAAAAAAAAACATGATTAAATCTTTTAAATCTAGAGTAGAACAAAATCTGGCAATAAAAGTCAAAGATAATAAGAAACAGTTCTACAATTACATCAGTTCCATCAAAGGAAAACAACCAACTGTAGGTCTCTTTATGATTAATGATACTCCCATTACTGATGAAACTATGACTGCCATGATATTAAACGAACAATTCTTAAAAGTTTTGAAAGTAAGAATAACATAAAAATTCCATTTTCTAAAAATAACAACAGCCATTCAGTTTTTACAAGAAGTGAGCTTGCTAAAATAATAAAATCCTTGAAGACAAATAGTTCAGCTGGTCCTGATGGTATCTCTCCAAAATCTTTACAAGAAATTTGTCATATAATTTCCGGACCACTAACTGCACTCTTTAATAAATCCATTCAAGAAGGCAAGGCTGTCCAAGTTTGGAGGGAGGCTGTTGTGATTCCTATATATAAGGGAGGTGACAAACATGAGCCAAATAATTATCGACCAATTAGCTTAACCTCTATCATAGGAAAAATCATGGAAAGATTACTCAAGAATCATATTATTAACTATATAGATAGAAATAATAAAGTGGACATTTTTCAACATGGTTTTGCGACTAATAGGTCTGTTCTAACAAATCTCTTGCAATTTTTTTAACCAGTCAGTGCAGCCTTGGATAGAAGTATACCTGTCGATGTGATATTCTTAGACTTTGCCAAGGCATTTGATAAAGTTTCACACAAAATTCTGTTACAAGAATTAGCAAAAATCATCATGCATCCTAACATTATAAACTGGATTCAATCCTGGTTGGAGATAAGGATCCAGAGAGTGTCTGTTAAAGGTCATCTGTCTGAATTGGGTGTGGTGACTAGTGGAGTTCCCCAGGGCTCTGTCCTGGGACCCATACTTTCTAATATCCTAATTTCTACAATGCCAAGAACCGATAAAATATGGCTATCCAAGTATGCTGATGATTGCAAGATTGGTAGCTTAGTGAGTTCATTTTCAGATAGAATTCTCATGCAAAATTATTTAAACAATTTATCCTCTTGGGCCAACTCATATGGTATGTTTTTTTTAATATAGACAAATGCAAAGTATTGCATCTGGGTAAAAATAATATGTTTGACTATTACTTAACGTATTACTGAAAAATATTACTGAGGAAAAAATACTTGGGAGTTATTATTTCTAATAATTTATCCTTTGATACATTCACTGACACAAAGATTTGCACACAAGCTCTATGTACACAAAGTTAAGGCTCATTCCCTAAATGACCCCATCATACCTTCAATGACACAGCAGACACCCTTGCCAAGGAAGGGGCCTGGGGGGGAACACATGGATGATGGATCATTCAGAGGCCAATGCAGCCATACACATTGCAGCTATCAAAAAGGAACCTTAACCTTTCTCCCCCTTGGACCTCTCAGCAGCCCAATATGTTGATACTGAACTCAAAGAAGTGTTCAGATTCCTTGACAAGAGTACCAAAGAGAAACTTCCCACACACAACCCCTATCAGAGGCATGAAGGTAAGTTACACTTGTCACTAGATGACAAGCTCATTTGGTACCAGAAAAATGACTCCACCACCAAGTCATGGGTGGTCCCCAGACACTTTAGGTCTGAATTCTTGCACCAAGTGCATAATACATCCACTGGTGGACACCAGGGATTGGAAAACACCCTCCAAAGGCTCAAGACCACTGCCTGGTGGTCTGGTGTCATAAAAGATGTCAAACAGTACATAGATAACTGTCTTGTTTGTGTGCAACACAACCCCATTCCCACCAAATGAAGTGGCAAACTCTTACCAAAATGACACTCTGGCCCTTGGCATGCCATACAGATTGATTTTATTGGTCTCTTGACCAATACCAGCAGAAACAACAAGTATGATTTCGTGGTAACTGATCTCTTCTCCAAGTGGGTTGAAGCTTTCTCCACTAAAACATGCACTGCTAAAATCACTGCCAAACTCCTGGTGGAACAAATTTTCTCCAGGTGGGGCCTACCTCTTAAGGTAGACTCTGACAAAGGAACCAGTTTTACAGGTGAGTTGATGAAAGAATCCCTTGAACTCCTTGGAGTTCAACAAAAGTTCCACATAACCACCCCCAATTTTCAGGTCAAGTAGAGAGAGCCAACAGATGAGTTAAGCAAATGCTTTCCAAATTCATTGAGGATAATCCCAAAACCTGGGATTCCCTGCTGCCATTACTCCTTATAGCAATTAGGGGTACACCCTCAGCCACCACCCAGTTAACACCCTTCAAGTGATGACTGGACAACAGATGAGATTACCTGAACACCTATTGTTTAACCTGCACACCTGCACTGTAGACCGTGTGTCTGTGGATTAATATGAGGAGAAACTCAAAAAGGACCTCATTCACACACACTTGTATGCCTCCAATTGCATGGGCAAGGCCCAGCAACAGTCCAAAATACAGTTTGACAAGCACGCACAAGAAGTGGATTGGCAGGTTGGAGATCAAGTAATGGTCCTCCGATTTTTGCACCCCACACATTCCTTCTCCAATAAGTGGAAAGGCCCGTACCCCATTGTCAACAAGCTCAGTCCAGCAGTCTATCAAGTTAGACTCCTGCAAAACAATAAACTGACTGACAAATGGTTACATGCAAACCAACTAAAACTGTTTAAAGGAGCTTAATTACTTTTCCTCACCCCATTGGGAGGAATAGTACTAACCTACTAATGTTTGATTTTGCTTTTCAGATACATTGACAAGATGGCTATCTTGTTCCATTATCTCCTCATCTCAGGAGTTATACCTCTGCATCCAAGGCATGGTACTGAACCTCCTACCACACCTTGATCATCCAGAATTTGCTCCAGAGGAAGTGTCCATCAAAATACCCAATAGTTTGATTACTGTCCAGTAAGGTTCCGATGCTTACCTTACTGCCTTGGTTGTGGTTCCTGACAAATCTACCCTACAAATTGAGTGACAAACCACATCGCAAGGACAAATTCTCCCTGTGGTCAAACTCTCCAAGAGAACTTTCCAGGGGTGGCCCAATGCTAAATTATCCCCAAATGGTTATCTGTCCTTGCTGCAAACTGCTCTTAGACATTCTGGTTTATACAATATCACTGCTTTAATTGATCCCTCATATTATAATTCATTGTCTAAGGATTCAGCTCCAAAATTTTGTGCTGTACACATCATGGCCTCTGCTGTCATGTACCTCTCTGTGTTACCACCCACTGACAAACAGCTTTTGGAATGTCCAATGCACACACCTGGTCCCCGCAGTGGTCTCACCACTGCTGCTCTGCCTGGTTCATTGATTAAAAACTTACAATTTATGCATATACCTGTGTTGTTTAATCTTACTTACTGGAATATGAAAGAATTTGATATGTGTCACAATACTAACACTTCAACATTTTATAGTTCATTATTGCTTGATAGTCTAGCTGCATTTCAGATTCGTACTCAAGACCCTATTGCCAGGGTACACACTACTCAACATAGAGGCAACTTCAGGAGAAAACCCAATCCTGATGATCAAAGTCATAAACGTAATACATGTGAAGTTGACAGTTCTGATGTCACTGGTGCAACAGGCACTGTCACAGGTCTCTTTGGTACAGCTATGTCTATTTGCAATATGGCAGACATTGCTGCTATCAAATCTCATTCAGCCAAATTTCAGACTGGTTTGGTAAATAATATACTACCCCCATTACTGCTTGGTGTGGATGGCCTTAGTCAGGAAGAAAGATACACTGTATACAATATGCACAACATTGCTAAGGCATTTACAGACTCTAAAGAGAAAAGTAACACACACTTATTGCACAGAACAACAAAGAAAGCAGATAAACAATACATTGCTAGAGAAATCCTATGCTCAGCATATGGCTCATACATCGTCATTACCATCAACAATCTCTTCCATGAGCTTGAATCTGGAAGAATCCCTGACATAATACATAACAGACGTATCTCCAAATGGTATTGTCCATGATGTAAAACCCCTAGCTGTATTGCTATGTGTATGCAACAATCTCTAACTATTCCTCTGTCTACAGCTAGAAATCTGGGGTTTGTGACCAGACATCCTGGCCCAGATATTCAAACTGCACCATTTTGGGGTGCAAGCCCCTGCGCCGCTCAAAATAGTTGCACAGGGGTGCGGCCAGGGCGATATTCAACGGAGTTGCACTGTGGCACAACTTTTTGAATACTCGCCCCTAGCTACCCTGTCACATCAGCGCCGAAAGGAACTGCACCAGCGCAAGTGGTCAGAATGGAGCATTGAGATGCGTGGTGCAAGTTCCATTGAAGCCATGCACAGCACCTGGGCGTATATTCAAAGGGGTGACATGCAAATGGGGCCATAATCTATGCAAGTGCAGGGAGCCATTGCATCTGATTACAGCCCCATTTGCATGTCATTAGCATGTAGGTGCACTGATCACTGATGACTTGCACCTGGCGCCTTGCCAGGCAGCAGCCATTGGGACCGACGCCCCCTGCAGCTGGATCGAATTATGTCCTGTAAGGGACAATGCATGACTCCAATCCCTGGTGGTCCAGTGGACCCCAAGAAGCCCGATCATGGGCAAAACAGTATCCCCCACCCCGAGTTGCCCGATCATGGGCATAGCAATAGGCCCCCCATTAGCCCGATAATGGGCATCAGATTCCCCAAAGCCCAATAATATCCCTGGTGGTCCAGTGGACCGAGCGAACCAGAATCGCGGGTGACATTCCTCACCCCAAGTATACAATCCCTGGTGATCTAGTGGCCCCCACCCCACCGCCACCAGACCCCACCACTCCTCCCCCGTCGGCGGCGGCGGGTGGCACCACATCACCAGCCTGCCACCCTGCTGCCTGCCGACTGACAGCTCATTAGGACTGCCGCCCATTGGTTCAGGCATGAGCCAATGGGCGTCGCAGCTCTGTACAAATCGGTCCAGATGCAACCCTAACATCTCATTCCCCACTTTGTTGCTTTTAACCTAACTGATGCATTAAATGAAGTTTTTGTAATGAATATAGGGCGCTGTCATGCCCCTATATAGGGTTGAGTAGACACTTTAATGTTAAACCTCAAATTTTGCATGTTAATAACTTTGCAACTGTTGAAATTTGAAATGCACGATCTGGTAGTGTCCATCTCTTGATTTACCAAGTTGCATTTCGGTCAGACGTACAGGTGTGGTGCAGCGAAGTGACAGAAAGTGGCATTGTGCAGACACCGTGTGGTCTATCTGTCTGAAACTTGGGATGTAGACAGAGTTTGGACCAAGGAACATACCAGTATTGGTTTGGTGAAAAAATATTAATCCTTTCAAAAGTTATTAAACTTTTACTTTCCCATCATATCCTATGGGACAATTTATATATATATTTTGCAATGTCCATGGTGAAGACCAGACGCGTGGACACTGTGTGGTCTATTGGTTTGAAACTTGGAATGTAGAACGAGTTTGGGCCAAGAAACATGTCAGCATTTGTTTAGGAAAAATATTAATCTGTTCAAAAGTTATTACAATTTGAAGTTCCCTTTATATCCTATGGGAAAAATGTATGCATATTTTTCCATTATGTCCATGGAAAGACCAAATGTCCTAGGGAAGACCAAATGGCCCAAAGTGGGACAACCATATCTCCATAACAATTTGGTCTTTTTACTTGAAATTTGCAGGGTATTGAGAGGATATCCTAGAGATGTGAATTATGCTGTTTAGGTGCTGGGGAATTAATTGGTTGTAGAGATATTCAATGACAAAGTTGATGTTTTTCCCATAGGGTTACATTGCAGCCTGTGTCATGACTTTCAGTTATTATCTCAGAAACAAGCAGATACAGATTTTCACTACTGGCTTAGAACACTTTAAAGTGATCTATGCTGCGAAAAATATTTGAAATCATAGTGTGAGCCTGCAGTAGAATTTTTTTTTTGTACATTGCATGGTTCATGAGATATTGTGAAATTACTGCTGCAAGGGTTCAGAGTGCCTGTCCAGTGCTTTTCGGTGCCCATATCTCGAAAATGATATGAGATATGTGTATGGTCGGTGATTGTTGCATATTCTACTCACTGTCTCAATTACAATGACACTTGAATATTTTTCTTAGCTGTTACAGTTCCCAAGATATGGATCAAATTACTGTTACAAGTGTTCGGTAGCCTGTAGGGTTGCTGTATGGCTCTGTAGCTATGCACAAGTGGGAGCATGGTCCAGAGGGCCATGCATCCCACAGATGCATATTGTTATGCAGAAATGGGAAAGTTGGTGGGAGCATGGGGCCTCTCCCACCAATACATGTTTTTTAGTAGTAATTATAGGGTGCAGTCATGTCCTATATTTAGGATTGAGTAGGCACTTTAATGTTAGACCTCAGAGGTTGCACATTAATAACTCTGCAACTGTTAAATGGATTTACACAAAATTTGGAATGCATGGTCTGGTATGGTAGATCTCTTGTTTTACCAAGTTGCGTTTCAGTCAGATGTATGTTTTTGACAGTGAAGTGCCAAATAATGCACTTTTTGGCACTTTTGTGGATTTTTGTTCATGGCACTGGGCAGACACTGTGTGGGCTATTGGTACCAAATGTAGGAAGTAGAAAGAGCTGGGGCCATGGAACATGCCAGCATTGGTTTGGTGGAAAATATTAATCCATTCAAAAGTTAATAAACTTTAATTTGCTATTATATCCTATGGGACAATTTATATGTATATTTTACGAAAGAATGACAATCTGGCCATCTGGTCTTTTCTCACAGCTGAAGATTTTGCATGCTCACAGCAGAAGATTTTCTTGCAGCTGAAGATTTTACTATCTAACAGCTGAAAAATGTTTAAAGGTGTAAAAACTTTAGGATTGCACAGTTTGGTCTTTTTACTTGAAATTTACAGGATGTTGAGGGGATGCCCAAGATATGTGAATTATGCTGTCTAGGTGTTGGGGAATTATTATAGGGGTGCGGTCATGCCCCTATATTTAGGGTTAAGTAGGCACTTTAATGTTAAACCTCACATTCTGCACAATAATAACATTGCAACTGTTTAATGGATTTGCATGTAATTTGGAATGCATGGTTTGGTATTGTAGAGCTATTGATTTGCCAAGTTACATTTCAGGCAGACATATGTTTTTTACACAGCGAAGTGCCAAAAATGCACTTTTAGGCACTTTAATGTTAAACCTCAGATTTTGAGCATTAATAACTTTGCAACTGTTCAACGGATTTGCACTGAATTTTGAATGCATAGCCTAGTATGGTGGATCTCTTCATTTAGCAAGTTGCAATTTAGTCAGGCTTACAGTTTTTGCACAGTGAAGTGCCAAAAAAATGCTCTTTTCACCACTTTTGTGCATTTATTGTCCATGGCACTGCATGGACACCATGTGGTCTGTTGGTCCGAGACTTGGAATGTAGAAAGTGCTTGGGCCAAGGAATGTGCCAGCATTTATTTGGTGAAAAATATTAATCTGTTCAAATGTTATTACAATTTGAAGTTCTCATTATAAACCTATGGGAAATTTATATACTGTACATATTTTGCAATGTGCATGGGAAAGACCAGATGTCCCTAGTTGTATGTTTATATATGTTTATATTTATATAGTTGTATCTTATATATGTTTAAATTATCATTTATATAGTCCTGAGGTTTTGAAATTTCTTGGGCCTTATAAATATCTTAGTTTGTCTTTAATCTGGGTGGGGATTGCCTTTCAGTAATCACATCCTTATACTAACTGTGACACTCATAGCTTGATTTAGGAGTTATCTGCTTCAGCAGTGTTATCTTATGTCAATTAAATTTATATGCAGTAGGATTCTTTGTGTGTGTGTGTTCCACGAAGCATGTTTAACCCAAGGTTGCTTCTGGCTGAAGGCAGTATTGTACTGTTAAACTTCTCTGACATTATCTTCTGTTTTTTTTTTTTTTTAAAAGAGTATTTTAAACCAATGGGATTTTTTCTGTTTTTCTCGCATTATCTAGCTGTTATAAGTATTGTATTTTCTAAACAACTACCATGAGCTTCTGAAGAAGGACTGATTGGTCCGAGCTAGAGCACCTTTGTTCTTGTTGTTACATCTATGTTGGTCCATTAAAGGTGTCAAATCATTTGCTTCTGGATCAGATGTCCCTAGGGAAGACCAGATGGCCCAAATTGTGATGACCATATCTCCATAACAGTTTGGTCTTTTTACTTGAAATTTGTCACGGTGTTGAGGGGATGTCCTAGAGATGTGAATTATGCTGTTTAGTTGTTGGAGAATTCATCGGTTGCAGAGATATTCAATGAAGTAGTTGACATTTTCCCATAGGATTACATTGCAGTCTGTGTCATGACTTCCAGTGCCATTATCTCCGAAACGAAGCGAGATACAGACTTTTCGCTACTGGCAGCATAGATCACTTTAACATGATCTATGCTGCAGGAATAGAAATCATAGAGTAAGCATGCAGTACAATTTTTCTTTGTACATTACATCAGTTCATGAGATATTGTGAAATTACTTTCACATGGGTTTAAACGCCTTTCCAGTGCTTTCGTGCCCATATCTTGGAAATGATGTGAGATACTGGTATGGTCGGTGATTATCATGTAATCTACTCCCTGCCATGGTTACAATGATACTTGAATATTTTCTCTAGCTGTTACGGTTCCCAAGATGTGGACAAATTATAGTTACAAGCATTCAGTGGCCTATAGGGCTGCTGTATGGCTCTGTAGCCATGTGTAAATGGTAGTGCGGGCCCAGAGGGCCTGCAATACCACAGATCCATATTTATATGCAGAAATGGGGAAGTTAGTGGGAGCGTGGGGCCCTCTCTCACCAATACATGATTTTTAGCAGTTATTATAGGGCACGGTTGTGCCCCCTATTTAGGGTTGATTAGGCACTTTAATGTTAAACCTCAAATTTTGCACATTAATAACTTTGCAACTGTTAAATGGATTTACACAAAATTTGGAATGCATGGTGTGGTATTGTTGATCTCTTGATTTACCAAGTTGCGTTTCAGTCAGATGTACAGGTTTTGCCCATGGTGCTGTGCAGACACTGTGTGGTCTATCAGTCCAACACTTGAGATGTAAAAGAGCTTGGGGCCACGAAATATGTCAGCATTAGTTCGGTGAAAATTATTAATCCTTTCAAAAGTTATTAAACTTTTAATTTCCCATTATATCCTATGGAATTTTTACATGTATATTTTGCAATGTCCATGGGGATGATCAGATATCCTTAGGGAACACCAGATATTTCTTGGGAAGACTAGATGGCCCAAATTGGAATACTCATATGTTCATAACAGTTTGTTTTTTCACTTGAAATTTGCAGGGTGTTGAGGTGATATCCTAGAAATGTTAATTATGCTATTACGGTGTTGGGGAATTAATTGGTTGAAGAGATATTCAAAGATGAAGTTGTCATTTTTCCCCATAGGATTACATTAGGTCTGTGTCATGACTTTCAGCGCCATTATCTCGAAACAAAGTGAGATACAGACTTTTTGCCACTGGTAGCATAGGTCACTTTTCAGTGACCTATACCAGGGGAAAAAGATTTGAAATCGTACAGTAAGCCTGCAGTGGGATTTTTTTTGTATGTTGCACGGTTCATGAGATATTGTGAGACTACTGCCAATGGTTCAAAGAGTACCTGTCCAGTGTTTTCGGTGCCCATATCTTGGAAACAATTGTGAGATATGGGTACAGTCAGTGATTGTCTCGTAATCTACTCACCATCACAGTTACAATGACACTTGAATATTTTCCTTACCTGTTACGGTTCCGAAGATATGGACAAATTACTGTTACAAGCATTCGGTAGCCTGTAGGGTTGCTTTATGGCTCTGTAGCTATGCATAAGTGGGAGAGTGGGCCTGGAGGGCCTGCAATACCACAGATGCCTATAGCTATCTGCAGAAATGGGAAAGTTGGTGTGAGCGTGGGGCCCTCTCCCACCAATACATGTTTTTTAGTGGTTATTATAGGGGTGCGGTCACAACACTATATTTAGGGTTGAGTAGGCTCTTTAAGGTTAAACCTCATATTTTATATGTTAATAACTTTGTGACTGTTCAAAGGATTTACACAAAAGTTGTTATACACAGTTTGGTGTGATTAATCTCTTGTTTTTCCAAATTAAGTCTAGGTCGGTCATACGGTGTTTGCGCAGCGAAGCACCAAAAAATGCCCTTTTCACCACTTTTGCACGTTTGTTGCCCATGGCACTGCACCAACACCTTGTGGGCTATTGGTCCAAAACATGGTAGGTAGAAAATGTGTTGGCCACGGAACATGCCAGCATTAGTTTGTTGAAAAATATTAATCCATTCAAAAGTTATTAAACTTTTAATCTCCCATTCTATCCTATGGGAAAATGTATATGTATATTTTTGAAAGAAGAATGGCAATCTGTCCATCTGGTCTTTTCTCACAGCTGAAGATTTTGCATGCTCACAACAGAAGATTTTCTCACAGCTGAAGATTTTCCTATCTCACAGCTGAACAATATTTAAAGGTGTAAAAACTTTAGGATTGCATATCTCATTAACAGTTTGGTGTTTTTACTTGACATTTACATGGTGCTGAGGGGATGGCCTAGAGATGTGAAATATGCTGTTTAGGTGTTGGGGAATTATTATACAGGTGTGGGCACCACCCTGTATTTATGGTTGAGTAGGCACTTTAACGTTAAACCTCAAATTTTATCGCTAATAACTTTGCAACTGCTTAGCGATTTGCATGCAATTTGGAATGCGCTGTCTGGTATAGTAGCTCTCTTGATTTGCCAAGTTGCACTTCAGGTGGACATACATTTTTGCACAGCAAAGTGCAAAAATGCACTTTTAAACACTTTAATGTTAAACCTCAGATTTTGTACGTTAATAGCTTGACAACTGTTCAACAGATTTGCATGGAATTTGGAATCGCCATCTGGTGTGGTGGATGTCTTGATTTACCAAGTTTGCATTTCAGTCAGATTTACAGTTTTGCACAGTGAAGTGCCAAAAATTCTCTTTTCACCACTTTTGTGCATTTACTGTCCATGGCACCTCATGGACAACATGTGGTCTGCTGGTCCGAGACTTGGAATGTGGAAGCTTTGGGCAAAGTGAACGTACAGCATTTGTTTGGTGAAAAAATATTAATCTGTTCAAATGTTATTACAAGTTAAAGTTCTCATTATCCTATGGGGACATTTATATACATATTTTGCAATGTGCATAGGAAAGACCAGACGTCCCTAAGGGAAGACCAGATGGCAAAATTGGGATGACCATATCTCCATAACATTTTAATTTGCAGGGTGTTAAGGGATATCCTAAAGATGTTAATTATGCTGTTAAGGTGTTGGAAATTAATTGGTTGATGAGATATTCAGTGATGAAATTGTCATTTGTCCCATAGGAGTACATTAGGGTTTGTGTCATGACTTCCAGTGCCGTTATCTCAGAAATGAAGTGAGATACAGATTTTTCGCTATTGGTGGAGTAGGTTACTTTCAGTGACCTACACCAGTGGAAAAAGATTTGAAATCATACAGTAAGCCTGCAGTGGAATTTTTTTTGTACACTGCATGGTTCATGAGATATTGTGAAATTACTGCCACTGGTTCAAAGAGTGCCTGTCCAGTGCTTTTCGGTGCCCATATCTAACATACTAACATACTAAAATGCCAGCAGAATAGGCTTAACGGTCTTTCGTGTCTGCTTGTTTGGTCAGCCTCCACCCTGGGTGCTGACCTTGCTGCCCCCCTCACCTCCTCTGGCTTCTCCCTTCCCAGTTCTGGATATTCTTGCTGCATTGGATTTTGCTTCCAGAACCCTTCCCCTGTACCTGTCCCACCCCCTCTTGAACCCCTCCACTGTCTCTGCCTCCACCAGCCCCTAGGCAGTGCATTCCATAGCTCCACCACCCTCTCAGTGAAGTAGCACCTCCTCCTTTCTCCCCTGAATCTTCCCCCCTCCAGCTTCCACCCATGCCCTCTAGTGGCCCCTTCCTCCTTCCTTTGAAGCACCCTGACTGTTCCTCCCCCATTTACCCTCTTCATGTACCTGAAGACCTCTATCATGTCCCCCCGGTCCCTTCTCTCTTCCAATGTGTACATATTTAGCTCTTCGAGCCTCTCCTCATAGGTCCTGTCCCCCAAGCCCCAAATCATTTTGGTTGCCTCCTCTGGACCCTCTCCAGGAGAGTAATGTCCCTTCTTTAAGTGTGGCCTCCAAAACTGCACGTAGTACTCAAGATGGCCTCACCAAGCAGTTATACCCGAGGGAGTATCACTTCCTCCCTCTGAGGTGATCCCCTCAGCCATGCATCCTGCATCCTGTTGGCCTTGGCTGCTGCCCTCCCACAAGTCTCTGAGTTGTTCATCTTGACATCCACCACCATCCCCAGGTCCTTCTCAGCCATCGAGACTGTAGCATCCCCCAGGTGTACACTTGGCCTGGGTTCTGGCCCCAGGTGGAGTACCTGCACTCCCTGCATTCTGAACCTCAGCCCACCTTTCTAGACCATCTTTCCAGAGCCTCCAGGTCCCCCAGGGCCACCCTCCCTCCTCCCCATCCACCACCACCCCAAGTTTTGAGTCATCCACAAAGAGACTCATCTCACTCCTGATTCCTGTCCTTATGTCAGAGATGTAGGCATTGAAGAGGAGAGGCCCAAGGACTGATCCCTGTGGGACCCCACTAATGACCCTTCTTGCAGATGAAACTATCCCACCAACTACGACCCTCTGGGTCCGGTCCTGGAGCCAATTGCCTATCCATCTGATTATCTGGTTCCCCACCCCCATTTCTCCCAGCTTATCCAACAGGCCCACATGAGGAACAGAGTCAAATGCCTTGCTGAAGTCTAGAAAGAGGACGTCCACTGGTCTACCCAGGTCCAAGGCACTCGTCACCCAGTCATAGAACTCTACAAGATTTGTCTGACATGATTTCCCCGGGACGAATCCATGCTGTCCATCGTCCAGGCACCCTGACTTTTCCAGGTCCCCCTAGCCTCTCCTTGACAATGCCCTCCATCACCTTGCCCACCACCGATGTCAGGCTGACAGGCCTGTAGTTCCCTGCCACCTCCCTTGATCCCCCCTTGTGGATAGGCACTATATTCGCCACCTTCCAGTCCTGGGGCACCCACCCTGTCCTCAGAGAGATGGTGAAAAGCTCCGCCAGGGGTTTCGCCAGGACATCTGCAAGTTCCTTTCAGCACTCTGGGATGTAATTTATCCGCCCCGGTGCTTTCTCTGTCTTAAGGGAGCTGGGGGCTTCCTCCTCTCTCCTGTGATTTCCACTTCGGTACCTCTTCTCCCTGCTTAGCCCTCCCTCCTGCCAGTGGTGCTTCCCCCTCTCCCCAGACCCACTGATCGGTAAGGGTCCCCCCCTCCTCAGTATCTCTGTCTCCTCCCATGTATGATGCAGCACCCCATTTCCTTGGTAAAAACTGAGGTGAAGTACTCATTTAGTACCTCAGCCTGCTCCCCCGGGTCTTGTGCCCATCTCTCCCCTGATTTAATCCTGCTAATCTGCCCCTTCACCCTTCGTTTTTCCCCAATGTATCTAAAGAACCCCTTGTTCCCTCTCCTAATTTCCCTGGCCAGGTTCTGCTCCTTCCTTGCCTTAGTCAGCCTCTCACCACCTTAGTGGCCCTTCTAGCCATCAGCTCTACCCCGATCCCTTTCATGCCCTGAGCACTTGAATTGCCTATAGGCTGCCTTCTTTCCCTCACCACCTCCTGGACCTCCCTGGTCCACCAGCAGGGTTTTTGGGCCCCCACATTTTCGTCTTACTCTTGCACAGGTGCTGGTAGCATCATGCACCCCTCTCCAGATGATTTCCACCTACTATCAGCATCCATGTCTGACCCAATCACATCCAAATGCTCCTTAAGGATCCATCCCATTTCCTTAAAATCCGCCCCCCTGAAGTCGGTTACTTCTGTCTTTGTGCAGCCTTCTACCCCTCCTAGGTCCAGGCAGAACCAGACTGTGGCATGGTCACTCCCCGCCAATGGGTCCCTTACCTCCAGGCCCCCAATCTGGTCACTGTCTGCCAGGACCACATCCAGTACCCGTGCCTCCCTGGTCGGTTCCCCCACCTGCTGAGTTAGGAACGCGTCCTGAAAGACATCCAACAACCTCTGTTCCCTGGTCACAGAGGATGTCATAGTCTCCCAGTCTGTTCCTGGCATGTTTAAGTCCCCCAACACCACCACCGTTCCTCTGCCCAGTCTGCAGTGTCTCCCAACATCTGCCACCAAACTCTCCTCCAGCTCCTCCGCCAGGGCAGGGGGTCTATACACCACTCCTATTTTTACTCTCTTGCCCCCCTTGTTATCAAGGTGACCCAAATGGCCTCCACGGTTCCCTCTGCCTCCTCTACTCCCCCTATGCCAATGCAGTTTTTGACTATCATTGCTACCCCTCCTCCCCTTCCCTCCCCCCTGTCCTTCCTGAACATAGTGTAACCCTCCAGGTTCAGGTCCCAGTCGTGTCCTGCAGTGGCCCAGGTCTTAGTGACCACTGCCACATCCACTGCTCCCTCAGTTAGCATCGCCTGGAGCTCAGGCATTTTATTTCCCAAGCTCCTGGCATTTAGCAGGACTACCTTCCACCCTTTCCCTATACTTCCATTTCCCCTGCTCATGTTCCCATGGGGATTCTGTTTTCCCCTGGTCTGAACTTTACCAGTTGGCCCTTTCTTGCAATCCTCCAGCTCCCCAGGGGGGTGGAGACAGAGTCCCTCCTTTATCGGCACCCCCTTGACAGCCTTTTCTCCCATCCCGCCCCCTTCACAAGTTTAAACCCCACCTTTCACCAATGAACCCCTATTTTCAACTTAAAGATTCCTCCTCCAAATTGAGATGGAGTCTATCTCTAGCATACAGCTCCTTATCCTCCCAGGTCTCCCCCAATCCCCATCAACCCATACCCTCTGGCCTCACACCACTCCCTGAGCCACTGGTTTATCTCCCTAATCTTCCTTTTGTGTTCCCCACTAGCCCTTGGCACTGGCAGGATTTCTGAGAAGGAAACTGTGCATCCTATGTCATGACATGTCATGATATCTTGGAAATGATTGTGAGATATGGGTACAGTCGGTGATTGTCACATAATCTACTCACAGTCACAGTTACAATGACACTTGAATTTTTCCCTAGCTGTTATGGTTCTCAAGATATGGACAAATTACTGTTACAAGCATTCAGTGGCCTAGAGGGCTGATGTATGGCTCTGTAGCTATGCATAAGTGGGAGTGCGGGCCCGGAGGACCTGCAATACCACAGATGCATATTGTTATGCAGAAGTCTAAGGGTGTTGGTGGGGTGTGGGCCCAATCAACACACATGTTTTTAGTATTTATTATAGGCACGTTGCACCCCCATATTTAGGATTGAGTAGGCTCTTTAAGGTTAAATCTCATATTTTGCATGTTAATAACTTTATGACTGTTCAAAGGATTTACACAAAATTTGGAATGCGCAGTCTGGTTTGGTATATCTCTTGTTTTACCAAGTGATGTTTTGGTCGGGCGTACAGTGTTTGCATAGAGAAGTGCCAAAAAATGTACTTTTCACCACTTTTGTGTGTTTGCTGCCCATCACACTGCACCAACACCTTGTGGGTTATTGGTCCAAAACATGGGAGGTAGAAAGAGCTTTGGCAAAGGAACATGCCAGCATTAGTTTGTTGAAAACATATTATTCCATTCAAAAGTTATTAAACTTTTAATTTCCCATTATATCCTATGGGAAAATTTATATGTATATTTTGCAAAAGAAGAATGGCAATCTGGCCATCTGGTTTTCTCACATCTGAAGATATTGCATGCTCACAGCAGAAGATTTTCTGCAGCTGAAGATTTTCCTATCTCACAGCTGAAAAATTTTAGAGTGTAAAACTTTAGGATTGCATATCTCATTAACAGTTTGGTCTTTTACTTGACATTTACAGGGTTTTGAGGGATGGCCTACAGATGTGAAATATGCTGTTTAAGAGTTTGGGCCAAGGAATATGCCAGCATTTGTGTGGTGAAAAATATTAATCTGTTCAAAAGTTGTTACAATTTGAATTTCCCATTATATCCTATGGGAAAATTTATATGCATATTTTGCAAAGTCCATGGCAAAGATGGCCTCAAATTGGGACAACCATACTCCATAATGGTTTAGTCTCTTTACTTGAAATTTGCAGGGTGTTGAGGGGATGTCCTAGAGATGTGAATTGTGCTGTTTAGGTGTTGGGGATAATTGGTTGTAGAGATATTCAATGATGAATTTGACATTTTTCCCCATAGGATTACTTTGTAGTCTGTGTCAAGTGCAGGAACCCCCCCAGAGAAGGAGATAAGTCCTAGGGACACTCAATCCTTCTCCTCCCAGCTCTCCGATGACCCCAGGCTCATTCCCAAACCCGTTTCTCCAGCGTTGCAAGCAGAAATATAACCGCTGCACTGGTGGGCCCAATTATTCCTGAAATTTAGAACAGTGGAAGATGTTTGATAGGTCTATAGATCTGAAATTTTCATATTGATCAGATGTACAGTGGTGGAATCGTGTACGCTGAAAACGTGAAAAATCCAACATTCTATTTCCTCTAGACATCCACTTTGTACTGAAGACTGCATCTGAGTGGGTTCAAATTGGGTGGGCTACATGTGTCCTGGGTGCAGATGTGCCTTTTGAAGATTTTGCATACAAATCTTATTCCATTCAAAGTTATAGCGTTTTAGTGCCCTTTATATTCTATGAGAAAATTTATACGTGCAGCTTGAAAATTGATGCGATAGTGTTTTTAATGTCGAGCTAGCCAAAAATAGTATTGTGCTGCCACCATCTTGTTTTCAGTTAGCGAAGAGAGAAATAACAATATAACTCAAAAATACTGCATATTTTGACACACAACCATTGGGTTTACCACTTGAGGCCTGAAGAACAGGAATCTGGCATTAGTTTTTCACCAGGTGGTCTGAAAATGGTTTCAAATTGTTTTCACCATTTTGCCATTTTTGATCACGACAGTATCGTATACTGCTGTGGCAATACGCTACGATCATTAAAAATACAACCTCAACACCATATTTTATGCTTGTGGTTGTATTCCCATTATACCTCTTCTTTTCTCACTTTTTATCAATAAGATAGATGAGGTTTTTCTTTCATGCTCATCTATTCTCTATGCAGATGATCTTGTACTCTATTCAAGCTCTGATAAGGTCGCCAGCATAAATGCATCCATTTCTTCAGATTTCACAAATGTCCAAAATTGGCTTTCTGCACATAAGCGTGTACTTAATGCTAAGAAAACCCAAGCAATGTTACTTGGATCTGCCCCTAAACTCAGGACATGCCAAACTCCCCTACTGGTGCAAGACCACAGTGACACACAAATAGAATGCGTTATATCTTTTAAGTACTTTGGAATTCTTCTGGACCAATCCCTGGACTTCAGCCTGCATATGCAATCTGCCTGCAAGGCAGTGAATGCTAAACTGGGGGTTGCTTACAAGTCCAGTTTCATGTTGACTTCCTCTGCTAAACTTGCTATTGCCAGAAGCATATTACTCCCTGCCCTTACTTATGGCATGTTGACCTTTTTCTGCCACACACAAAACCATCCTTCATAAGTGTGATGTCACTTATAATAATATCTCAATATGCCTCCTCGTCACCACAGCTTAATGCCACTGACAACTGTACAGGGACCTGGGCTGGTTATCCTCCTCAACTTGCTGTCAATACTCTCTGGGTTCCCTGATTGACTCTATACTCAGAAACCAGACCCCTTCAGCGCTTGCAACATTGCTGGTACCTCAAACATCCTCCTATAGACTGCGATCGGTAAATGAATCCCTGCTGAATGTACCTAGATGTAAAACATCAAAAGCCTCTGTTGCCTTCAATCACTCTGCTCCTACGCTTTGGAACTCTCTCTCCCCCAATCACTTTGAATATCTGGATTCCATGACAGTTGCAAAAAGGAGATGCACTTCCATCTATCCCTTGCTGATCCCTGCACTTGTTTTAATCCCCCCAATTCACTCATCCACCAGATGCTGCCTGGCTAAACTTTAACCTTCCTACATCATAGCACTTCTTACTCTTATTATCTCCATGACAGCTAATCTACCACAACTCCCTTCCCCCCACACACACCTGAGCCTTGTTTCAGAGGCTGTGATAATGTATCCTGCCCAGTCAGGAATTTGCCTGCCTTGTTTCACTGCCTATTTGAATCTTCACTGTTGTGATTAATTTTAACAATATTTCTTGCTGCTAGGTTGTGGTATCTCTTCCTAGACTGTGTAGGTTTTCTCTGCCTAAAGTGCTATGTGAATTGTATTAATTGTTATTGTTCTGGCTGCATGTATTCATTACTACTAACTGTTTTGACCTATGCTATTGTAATTTTATTGTACTCATGCTATGTACCTGTCTTTGATTGTTGTACTCTCCCAGGTTGTGCCTGAAAATAGTCATTTCATGGCTAGTGCACCTACCCAGTTAACAAAAACTAAATAAAACTAAATAAATAAATAAATAAAGATAGGAGTTTTGTGATCATTTCTTAAATGACCGTGGTAACACTGCAGAGCCACATTTTCTGAAATGATGTTTTCTTTGTCACTTGGCTGTGGCCAGCAGGATTGTGATATTGGCCTGAAATGTTCAGGATGGCAAGCCCTACTGATGCAAGTGTGCCTTTCAGTGGTTTGCTTCAAAAACATTCACCACATCCCTAGTTATAGCATTCCAAAGTTAGAAATGTTCCCATAGGATAACATTGTGGGAGTTGTTTTCTTTGTCACTTCATTGTGGCTATGTGCGTTGTGATATTGACCTGAAATTTTTAGGAATACGAACCCTACACTTGTGCCTTTTTGCTGGTTTGGCATGGAACCATTGAAAATGGCCATAGTTACAGCATTGAAGTTGGAAATTTCCCAGTAGGATAACATTGCAGCACAGGTTTTTCTTTGTTCCTCGTTGTGGCAATGTGAATTGTGCTATTGCCCTGAAAGTTTCATGGTGGAAAGAACTACTCCCATAGGTGTGCCTTTTGGTGTTTTGGTACAAAACCTTTCAACAGGGCCATAGTTACAGCATTGCCAAGTTCAGAAAATTCTCCATAGGATAACATTGAGGCACCCGTGATGCATTTTGGGGCCTGTATCTTGAAAGCAGTTACAGATGCAGACTTTTCATCACAAAATTTTAGCCTCCCATAACATGTGTTTGGTCATGGCATTGCTATGACAACTACTAAGTTTCATGATTATAACAATGCTTAACTTCACTTTGTGGCACTCGTGCGTCATGAGATATGGGCAAATTACTGTAACTAGGCCTCCTTGGCTTTATACGGCTGCAATATGGACCCCACACTTAACTGTAAGTGGAGTGAGGCCCAGAGGGCTGTGCTCACATAATACACATACTATTTGCCACAGTTGCACTGCTTGGTGGGAGCTTGGGCCGAAAGGGCCCTGTGCTTCTACCAAGCTGCCCATTTCTATTCCTACTTAAATCATGCTTTTAAAAAAGAAGGGACATTTTTGCAAAAACTTTGTTAATGCATCAGTTAGAGTTGTTCCACAGTGACAAAAGAGGGAAATTTGCTTTAGCGCTATCACCCCTACCACCCCACCCAACCCCAACCCTACCAACAGGCATCGAGGTGTGTGTTGGGGTTGTCGTGTCTAACTCTCACCCCTTCTGCTATACTGCACCACCTCAGCTTCTTTACACATGGAATAGGGTGAGTGTTAGGACAATGTTCTCACCAAGCTGCAGATTTCTATTACTATTTACTTTTAAAAAAACAAGGACAATTCTTTGCTAATACTTTGTAAATACAACAGTAAAAAATGTGTTGTTAGTGTTAACATCCCTACTATGCTATCCCCACTCCACCCTCAGCAACAGGCATTGTACTACTTTGCATATTTGGGCGGGTTGGTGAGAGAGTGGGGCCCGAAGGGCCCCGCGCTCTCACCAAGCTGTGAATTTTTGTTACTACTAATAATGACTGCCATGTATTTGCTTGCTGCATTCATATGACAAATAATGACTTTCATGATTAGAATGACTCCTAAATTCGTTTTGTGGTGCATGCGCTTTATGAAGTATGGCCAGATTAATATAACTATGTCTCCTTGCTTTATACGGCTGCTGTACTGAAGTATACTTAATTGTGATTGGGAGTGTAGGGCCTGTGCAACCACAACAACCACACATAGTACTTGAGGGCCTGTGCTCCACCAAGCTGCCCATTTCTATTACTAGTTCCTTTTTTTAAAAAAGGGAAATTCTTTGGTAAGAATATGTTTATGTATCAGTAAAGAAACTCACTGTTAGGGTTACTACCCCTACTATGCCATCCCACACCACCCTTAGAAACAGGCATTATAGTAGTTGGCAGAGTTGCACTCCTCTAAGTCACACATTTCTATTACTAGCTACTTTTAAAAAAAATAATGCAAATTTTTTGAAAACACTTTGTTAATGCATCAGAGCTCCTGTTAATGTATAAGTTATGGTTGTTGCAGAGTAAGAAAAGACTGGGTATTTGCTGTTAGGGTTACCACTCCAAGGGGTGTGCGTTTGGGTTGTCTTGTGTAATTGTCAACCCATTGTCCCATAGTGTGTTAGCTCTGTTTTTTGTTCATAATATAACACAATACACAGTCATTTTTAGCAAATGTTTACTCATAGAATGTGGTCTACTACTTGTACTGTAATGTTCTTTCTCATACAAATAAGACGTAAGTTCAAAAATTCACACTGTACTGTTTCTTTAACAATTAAAACACACATTAGAACTAGAATAATGACAACATTGTAATGATTCATTTGTAATCTAAGGCAGATTTCAGATAAATACAGGTTACTTCACCTAATAAAGCAAAATTCTTTACCATGTTAAAAATAATAAATACAGGAACAGTAATGTTTTCTTTAGTATGATAATAAAATATTGTCATAGAAAATTCAACACTTTAATGATTCCTTAGCAATTGAAAGGCACATTTTACATAGATTCATGCACTAGATTGGTTTGTAAAAACAGTCTAATTATATTACTGAGCAATATGGGTTTATTCACCCACAACTGCAGCATTTGACTGCCTCTTCTACTGGAGGCAATGTAGACCTGTGTGGGGTGGCCAGATACTATGGTGCAGGGCAAAGTGGAAGCTGCTGCTATTACTGGGAAGGTACAGAAATGTGGACACACGGGATAGAACAGTTGCCTACTGGAGGCCAGGGGCTTGTTGTAGTTTTTCTTTGTTTTGCTCTTCAAGCATGTTGTTAATGCTCTTTGTGAGAGCCTGGACAGCGTGAAACTGGTAGACCAATTGCTGGGTATTTGATTTTACAGCTTTGTCAATTTGCTCCGGCAGTTTTGTGTTCTGCTGCAGTGTAATATTTTGTTGATTTGTGACTGTTATGAGATTAAGTATGTTTTGATTGGTTTCTTTTTGGATTTCAATGAGGCTGTCCATGCACTCACAAATTGCAGTGCTGTCACTGGGTCCAGTTGCTGTAAAAAAAAGAAAAAAAGAGAAAGTTAATTAACATGCTGTAGTGGTTGTTTTGTGAGTTTTACATGGAATATGGTGCTTGAACAGTTTTTATTAAACATCATATCAGGCTAGTTTGGTGGTGCTGAGGGCTGAGGTGCTGGCAGAGAGGCCTTTTGCTATGCTGGTGAATTGGGTTTGGGAAAAGACTCAGGTTCTCAGGGTTGGTGGGACATGGATGATTCAACGTGACAACTGATGCTCTCCTCCTGCTGCAGTGGGTTACTGGGGTGCACTGAGCACCTGGTGTTCCTGGGGCTAGTGGAGCACAGGCTTTGGGGGCAATGGAGGTGTTTGGAGTCAGGGAGGAGAGGACGCTGTGCATGCTTGACAATCGATTGTGCCACCATGTTGTCTGCTTTGACATCTGTACTTTGTGCTGGCATCTTCATAAGTGTAAGGGGAGAAAATGGAAAAAATGCATAGAATGACAGCCCTGCCAAGAAAGATAAATCCCAGGTGGGGTTGTCTATGGAGATACATAGCTGGATGGACTAGGAGGGGTATGAGGCCTCCTCTGATGCTGTGGCAGCTGGTAAGTGATAAGTTATAAGAGACAATGGATTATTCGGGATCTATGGATGGTTTGTGTAGTGTGTCATGAGGTGTTGTGTACATACGTTGTGATGGTTCTATTTTAGCCTCTTCTGTCTTGATGGTGTGCGAGGTCCTGATCTCCAATAGTTCTGTAAGAAACAAAAAAAAATGTTTTGTAAATATACATGCCATTTTGTGAAGAATAGATACCCCGGCTGTAAACAATTTCTTGTTAATGAGAACTATAATACTATGTTTTTTTCATATTACTTGAAGGACAAGGCATTATTGTGGGGAGATTACTTCAATAACACAATGGCAAGAAAGAATGCTTCTCTCTGATTGGTCAGTGTGTGACTGTTGTTGTGATGTTATCACAGTACAATGCCATTGGTCTGATTCTATGTGATAACAGTGAAAGCCTAAAGGCGATCGCTGTTATCGCAAAGTCACAATGATGAAATTTTTTTGGCCCTGTGACACCCCGGCACACAGGCCACAATGAAGTGACAAAGAAAACAACTCCCACAACATTATCCTATGGAAAAATTCATAACTTCAGAACACTATAACTAGGGACGTGGTGAACATTTTCAAAGCAAACCACTGAAAGGCACAACTGCGGCAGTAGGGCGTGACACCATGAAAATTTCAGGCCAATATCACAATGCAGCTGGCCACAATCAAGTGACAAAGAAAACATTATTTTAGAAAATGTGGCTCTGCAGTGTTACCACGGTCCTTTAAGAAATGATCACGACACTCCTATCTTTATAATGGGAATACAACCATGAACGTTAAATATAGTGCCGCGGTTGTATTTTCAATTGGTCATGAATATTGCCACAGCACTTTGAGATAGTGACATGATATCAAAAATGGCAAAATGGTGAAACAAATCTAAACCACATTTCCAGACCAGCTGGTGGAAAATGAATGCCAGATTCCTGTTCCCATGCCCTGAAATGGTAAAACCCAATGGTTGGTGTGTCAAAATATGCAGTATTTTTGAGTTATATTGTTTTCTCCTCTCACTAACTCAAAAAAGATGGCGGCAGCACAACACTATTTTTGGCAAGCTCGACACTAAAAAATACTGTCGCGACAATTTTCGATCTGCACATATACATTTTCCCATAGGATATAATGAGGCACTAAAAATGCTATGACTTTTGAATGGAACAAGATCTTTACACAAAATCTTGAAAAGGCACAGTTGTGACCCAGGACCTATGAAGCCCATTCAATTTGAACCCACTCAAATGCAGTTTTCAGTACAAAGTGGACGTCTACAGAAAACGGAATGTTGGGATTGTTCACACTTTTTCAGCACGCTACGATTCTGGAACCGTATATCCAATCAACATCAACATTTCCAGATCTGGAGACCTACCAAAAATATTCCTCCTTTCCAAATTCAGGCAAATTGAACAAATGGTTGCAAAATTATAAAGTGCAAAATGTTTTTCACCACTCTGACACCCTGGCACACAGGACAATGGTGTTGGGGACTTATGTTTTAAAGTTTTCTGTGGATGGGCTGCCCCATCACAATCCTCACATCGAGGGCCTTGCCCCAGCCTCTACTAAAGGATTCTCAAATCCAAGTATGTGTAGAGGGCTGAAAAATAAAAATATATATTTGGGCTGGGAGCAACAAAAATGCACCAGTGCCCAGACCGAACCCAGTACCTCATGGACTGACACCAACAGCTGACCCACCAAACCATGGGGTCGGCTCACAACCACCACAGTGCCTCCCTCACATCCCTCCCACCCCTCGCTGTGCATGCCTGCTCCCCGCACGCATGTACAGTGACATCCTGTTGCTATACTTGTCCACCCCTTATCCATCCACCCTACTGTACTGCAGCCATTCCTGCAATGCACTGGGGAAAGGGTCACCATTACTGTGGGTGGCCTTTCCTCAGCACCAATATCATGGGCTACCCATTGTTCTAGTCTCACACCACAAGGTTACTGCATTGATTTGGGTGTTTTGGATCATTGTGTTATGAAACAGAGATATATTGAGACAGTAACAATCTGCATGCAAAGAATTTGCTAAATTGTATTTTTTTTCTATACCAGTCAGCACTGTATACTGCAAATAATGTATTTGATGATGTGTTTTGTGTTTCGATAATGTCACTTTTGTGGTTGTTGGATGCACTTGAGTTATAGGCTTGTGTGTAACCATTGCACGAGTGCATTTATTGCTGGATGATACACAGTCTGTTATACATTATTGCTTAATTATAGACTCCAGAGTGTGCTGTATCATGGAATATTGTTCTTTGTTACATGTATGAGGCACTTGCACTGGGGTCTTGTGACTCACAATTAGAGATGCAGCAAATTTAAAATCCGGTGGTGAAGTGAACGCTTTGCTACAGGGAATGCTCCATGGGAAAGGCTCACTTTGCCTTGTTATTACTACTTTGTATTGTCATTTCGCCTTGAACATGAAGTAAGGTGGAGGACAACAATATTAGCAGCATCCCACCACACAATCACCAGAATGAATGTGCATCCCCAAAGTGCTACTGTCTTGTGTCCAAAACTCCCCAGTGCTGATGAAGTGAAATGAGAGTGTAACAAGAAATGCCAAGTATCCCAGAATTAATGGTGCACTCAGTCATGCACTCAGTGGTCAGGTAGTCACACACAGAGTCACCAGAATTAATGTGCATCCCCAAAATGCTACTGTCTGTCTTGTGTCCAGAAAATTCCCCAGTGCTGATGAAGTAAAATGAGAGCATAACAAGAAATGCAGTGTCCCAGAATTAATGGTGCCATGCAAATGCACAGATAAATTAACATTGTGCTGCACACTCAAGGGATGCATAAGAAAAGGCACAACACCACCTAACCAGTGCTCACAAAGTCACAAATCCAAATCTGGAAAGGAAAACATTTTGCCAGTTGTGGGATTAGTGCATGGCAGACAATAACAATCAACGACCACTACCAGTAAAGATACCACAAAGCAGTATAAAAAATTCATGCAGGTGCAGTGGATTGCAGGTTCACACTAGAGATGCAGCAAATTTAAATTCCGCTGGCGAATTGGTCATGAAGTGGGCACTTCACGTTGCCACTCCAATGCAAAGTGCTCACTCTGCCTTGTCATTACCACTTCGTGATATGGTGGAATGACAATGTGAAGTGAGGAGAAGTTATTGTTTTCAATAGACTGCGCCCTGCTCTTTAGTATAGCCAGGCAGGAAAAGGAAGGAAGTGAGTCATACAAGCAGACACTTTCACTTTCTCCTGTGCAGACAGAGACAGAGAGGGGAGTGTGTTGTTTTGTCACTGCTGAGACTTGGAGATCAGAGCGAGGAGGAGATTTAAACTTTGATTTATAGACCCAACAGTTTTTTTATAACTAAGCTACATTTTTTTGTCTTTTCTGTACTCTTTTTTTACTTAATGTGTTCTTTCTATAAATTTATTTTTCTTACCTTTATAAGTAGTTAGTTGTTTGTCTGTGTCTGTGTGAATGTGTGTGTGTTGTGTGACTGTGTGAGTAGTCATTGTTCAGACTGAGGGAGTGCAGTAGGAGAGATGGAACAGGGTGAGGGTCTGAGGGAATGTCTGGGTGGCGGCAGCTCTGGTAGATCGTGGTACTGGTAGGTGTCATGTCATGCAGATGCGGTGAGCATGGCCACCAATTTCTATTTGATCAATCGAAAATTCTGAGTGTTCCCACCCCGGAAGCAGGACCAGCACCACCTCCTGACTCTGAGGCACTTGAACCACCACCACCATCACCACCACGTCCAGCACCAGGTCCTCTGGAGCAGGATGTATTTGTGCTCCTGGGCCCAGGTATGGATCACAACCCTGCTGAGCACCATGGCCAGCCAGCTGCCAGTTCATCTGGCCCTCCCCTGCCTGTGCCTGGTCCTCCCCACACCTCAATTGTTTGGTATTTTTTTGACTGTGTCAGGGAGGACAACAGTGGGGTCAGGTGCCACCTATGTGAGGTGGAGGTGCACCGTGGCCCCTGCAGGACTCACCTGGGGACTGGGGCCAGTGCACCCTGACCCATTTTCTCAATCACCATCAGTTGGAGTGGCAAGCTGCCACAGAACAGGTCATGCCTGCACCTGCTGACCCTTCTGTGGCATAGAGTGCAGCTGTGCATGGCAGCGGCCCTAAGAAGAGAAGGGCAAGAGCAGCACCTGCTGCTCCACCAGCACCCAAACCACCACAACCAGGTCAGCCTGTAGAACATGTGGACCCCAGAGAACGCTGCGGTAACACAGGCTGACTTGGCACTGGCACTTCTCTGAGTGCTGTCTGGTACTCTGAAGGGAAGCCAAAGAAACAACTAAGACTTGAGTTACAGATGGAGTTTGGGCCCTAAAGAGATGCAAATGCACAGACAGATTAAGATTGTGCTGCGCACTGAAGAGATGCAGATGCAAAGGCACAACACCTAACCAGTGCTCACCATCAGAAATTAAAATCTGGAAAAGAATACCTTTGCCGGTTGGGGCAAGCCACGGGGGGGGCAGTGTACTACACTGCTGCAGTAACAGTCACTAGTACTAGTACCAGTACCAGAACCAGTAAAGATACCACAAAGAAGTACAAAAATTACACAGCTGCAGTGGACAGCAGGTTCACATTGCTCAAATTACTTTGTGGCACAATAAAAGGTGTCTGATTTGATGACACATGTCACACTCATACTCACAAACACAAAGTAATGCATAGCAAATTGAAAACTTCAGTAATATAACCACTTATTTTAAACAAACTAAAATTATGCACTGCTGCTCCACAACAATCAGCAAAAAAATGGCAAGAATTATTGAAAATATTACTGTGTGTACATTAACACAATTATTATACAAGAAAAATATCACCAAAACAGAAAGAACTGTGTTTCTCTTCAGGTTAATCTACCTTCACTACAGTCAGATACACCTCTCCCCCAAAGCACACTCTCACTGTCTCCTACTACACAGACCCAATGTTGTACATTAACATTCAAAATCTACACACAAACAATAAATGCTTGATGATATGATATGAGCACAGGAGTGTTTTCTACAATAGAAGAACTAAGTTTAAGCAAAAATAAATTACTCAAAAAGGCTTTTTGAACAGCTTTTAGAAGGTTTGAATCACAGAGATCTCTCAGCACACTCTCCTACAGCTTCCTACATACACTACCCTGAACTGAGGCTGTGCAGAACAATATAGAGCTCATGTGACCTGAAATCCCATGAATCACTGCAAAATTCACCTTTGGAGCTTAAAAACAAGGCAAAGTAAGGTGAAGTACATTGCTTTCAATGTACTTTGCTTTAAGATTTGGTGAAGTAGTGGTTTGGGAAAGCGAATGCTTATAAAGTCATTGTTCTCAATGGACTTTGCATTACTCAACATAAAACAAATATTCGCTTCACGTTGTGGAGCACTCCACGAATCCGCTTTCACTCTGCAGTTCACTTTGCAAAGTGAATTGGATCCACTTCACCCACCACTACTCTCCTCCCATACTCATATGTATGTTGATGGTACTGTCACGCACACATCTGGCCCTCCACATCTGCTGTAGCATCCTCTTTACAACAAGACTGCAATAACATATTACACTAGTTTCAAACCAACAAGCTTAAGTGAATACCAAAAGACAATTTAAATGACTTTTGGTAGCAGTCAAAAGCTATCAAGGCTATCTCCTCCCCTTTCTTCTCCACCACTAATGGTACCCAACTGGAGGCTGTCCACAAGTATAAATACATTGGTGTGTGGCTAGACAGCAACCTAGACTTCTCAGCACACATTTATGCTATTCAATCAAAACTCTACCCCAAATCTGCTATCCTCTATTAAAACAAGGACTGTCTTTCCACTGACATACACAAGGAGCTGCTTGTCAAAATGATCCTTCCCATATTTGACTATGTTAATAGTGCAAACTCTCCCTCTACTCTCTTTAGGCTTGACACCCTCTTCAATGCCTTCTGTCATTTTGCTACTAACTCTTCCCCTGCACGCATCACTGCTCTCTTTATTTCAGTCTTGCTATCACCCCCTTACCCTTGCATCATCTCTCCCACTGTTCCTTCCTCATTGGAAAAGACTGGCTCACTTCCCCCCCCACCTATCCTCTCTACTTTCCACCTCTTCAGCCTCTTTCTACCCCTTTTATTCCAGAGACTTCCATTCTTTCTTGATTCCAAACCCTCTCTCTAGTGTCAGTCTAGCAGCATTCTCCTAATGTCTCCCCTACTTATGGAACCGGCTCCCTCCTCTTCTTAGACATGCACCATCCCTTCAACACCTAAAATGTTTACTAAAGCCACCCTCCCTCCTTCTTGTTCCTGTCTCTCCCTCATCCCTTCCACTCCACCTCTCTCCCTCCTCCCTACTGCCCAACCCCTCCTCTCCCCCTTTCTCTCTCCCTTGCTACTCTACCCCTCCTCTCTTCCCACTGCTCTTCACCCTTTTATCTACCTGCTGTGTTACACTCCACTCTGCCCTTTTCCTCATTCAAGGGCCTTGCCTCACCACCTTAAACATACTGGTTTCAACACCATGCACCTCAAAGAATTCTTCATTTTGTAACTATTTATAGTACTTGCTATCCTCATACCCTTGGGTATCCATTTCTTCTTATTTATTAATTTATGCCTACACCATATTTGCACTGTAATGCTTCTTATGTTGATTCATTTTAGTGTAATTGTCACTGGTTTGTTCCTTTTTATCATTTCCCTGAGTTCTACCTGGAAATGAGCTTTGGCTCAGTGTGCCTTTCCTGGTTACCAAACGAAGAAAAATGATGCATCTAAGAAAATTAATCATTTTAAATAGATAGGAACTAAATGTCTTCCATCTTTGTATAGAATTATGCTTTTGTGTTAAGTGTTATATGTGATCAATACAGTTTTGTGATTATTAAAATGATAATCTCTCTCGCTCTATCTCTACTACTAATATAAAAGAAGCATTTCAGTAAAGATTGTATTTCAGAAAAGTAGATGGAATTAGAACTCAACATACTCTATATTGCTCAGGTTCAAGATCAACATTGCCGTATTTTAAATGTTTTATTATAATGTTATCATTTGCTAAAAATGTGTTTTCAACCAAATTAACCTCCTGGTAAATGAAAGAGATAATTAAACTTCTTTCAACCATCTACAGCTATGTCAGGGCCCTACTGTAGAAATTTCACTGGCAAATGCTAAGATCTACACATGATTGCTAAATACATTCCTAAATGTGCAGGAACATTTTACTTTAGTCAGAAGTATTCATATTATAAACATCTGGTATGCCTATTAGACATTCAATAATCTCTGTAATTGGTTTAACAGGACAAAGAGTCACAACTCATGATCCCGACAAGAAATTTCTGGAGGTGAAAAGGAATGATCTCATTGTCACACTCTCAAGTGTTTAACACTTCAGCTGTACAGCGAGACTGAAATTCAACAATATGGTACATCATAGACAGCTAAATAGATAGATTGATAGACAGACAGGCATAGAGATTAGATAGATAGATAGATAGATAGATAGATAGGTAGATAGATAGATAGATAGATAGGTAGGTAGATGCTGTTGATAGATTGATACTGTTGATAGATTGATACTGTTGATAGATAGATAGATAGATAGATAGATAGATAGATAGATAGATAGATAGATAGATAGATAGAGTGCATTATATCTGCAGGGAAAACCAGATTATTTATTTTATTGTCAATTAAAGGTACATTTCTGTCCCTTTAAGAAGTGCACTTTTATACTCTAATTTTAGTCACATACAGTATTTGACCTTGGCTATCTTTTTTGTTCATATACATTTAAACATACAGTTTATGTGCTGTTGTACTTCTGAGCAATAACAAATAAATAACATGTTCAAATCTTGGGACTGAAAAGTCCCTGTTGTTGTTAATGCTTGACTCTGTTCCCAAGGGAGAGATAAACATTGCGTATGTTCCTAGTGACTCTTGGGGACATGCCAGAACCTCCTTATAAAATTAGATTTAGTCATGACAACAGTAGTCTGTCAATCATTACATGTGTGCAGGTGCCAACATAATATTGTCATTTCATAAAATGCCTTATGCAGCTGCTGAGGCTGTGTGACAAAGTTATTGCCACGTTATGGCCTCTTCCCTCTTTTTCTAAACCTGTAACTTTAAAACTGTCTCTTCATTCTATTCTGTGCCTCTAACAGACTGTTCCTCTTTGTTACCAACACAATGGCAACTCACAGGGCAGACTATTTTCTTCTCTGCTGCCTCATACTTTGATTCTGCACCAAACCATTCAACAAGTGTCAGAAAATCCACTCTTACCCATTTTTCTTTTTTCTCCTTCTAGTCATCATCATCTTATTGTTCTTTTTCATATTCTTCTTTCTCTCTCTTTATCTTCTTTTCCTAAAGAAATTCACAAAGCTACTGCTGTTTTAGTTTTGTAACTAAGGCTTGAGTTTGGCAGGTACTGTCTTGTTTTAAACATTTTCTCCAGAAAAGGGGATGTACGTGCCTTGCTTACTGTTATCCTGCAACTCTGTTAGAGCATTATGCAGGACTGTTAGGTGAATTACTTAAATTTGCACTCCTTAAGTTTTGAAATTTATGACCTAGTGTATTTCCCCTAAGTAGGGTGGGTTCCAGAAGAGGGATCCATGACAGTCGGTTGACAAATTATTTGTTGACCGACATTACAGCGACTCCCTTATGTCGACCGCATTTGTGGTCAGCATGAAGGGAGTCACAGGACAGACTGTTTTCTTGGGTGGTTTCACCCTAAACCCCTATGCAGAGGGTTTCTGATCCCTGCACCCCCACCACTAAAATAATCAATTCCACATTGAGTTGTTTCGGAGGAGGGGTGCACACCCTTGAAAGCCAATGACTGGTCCTGCACCGACACCACAGAGACCTGACACTGTTGTCACTGGGTATTGTCGGTCGTTGTTGAATTGTCACAGTAGTGTTAGCATACCCCAGAAGAATATAGAAGCTCTATCTTAAGGGACTTTACATGACGGTGTCCTGAACCATGTTAACATTACCTCATTGGAACGTTGCAGTCCATTTCATTCTCTACTCCAATTACATGTGTCTTGTACTTTGGCAAAACTGCCACTCCGTTTTGTCTTTTTTTTTACTCAGCTGTCCCCAAGGAAGTGTGATCCCATTGATTTCTTCAGGAGGTAATGGAACCTCCTGAATACATGGTGGGTTGTATCGGCACACATAGAAGCAAAGTGTGGTAAGTAGAGAATGCGTTTTGGCCAAACATTCACTGAGGTACTGAAATAGATCCACTTCACACATGAACAGAGCTAACATTACACTTGTTCTGTAATGGTCATTCTATTACAATGCTGGGAGGTCTAAACCTCACTTTTAGGTTTTTGACAATATTGGGAAAGCAAATAATCACCAACACATTGCATTAGAGTAATAAATAAGTTTATTACTACCAAAAGGATAAATCACAGTTACCCTAAGCAGTTTTTACCAATACGAACCGGGAGCCAGTGCTAAGTGTTCCCTACACCTCGAGATTCTCTGTGTCTCTTGTGGTCTCTCCTGAGGTCTCCGAGGTATAAGACTTGTGCATTACATTATATACCTATGATAATTACTATGATTACTGTAAGATAGAAACATTTCTAGTTACAGAGATGAGCCCTATTGGCTAAATTAGAGGTGGCTCCACCATCCAAGATAACATTATACAGTTCTGTAAAGTCATCAGTTTGAGAACAAAAGAGTTCTTATACAGAGTCTTATGTAACTCAGTGTAGTAGTACAAATCATCAAAAGGTGGCAATGCCATCTTACATATTATAATTATTCCAAGGACACAGGTTCCTTGGCATCTTACAAGTAAGAAATACACAGAAAATACACAGCAGAATATATGTATTAGCAAGCAAAGTGTATTATGACAGTATGCATTCACATCCTGACATCTACTCTTGTACAGTAGATGACCTTAGCCCTATATGTTAGTATAACATATGCTGAGGTGCTAGCTGTCTTCGGTGTACCTCTGAGGGTACCAATTAGGGTGCAGGGACCTCGTGTAACATTCCCCCTTGTTGCCTCCAAGGGCAACACAGGCAAATGTGTAGGGAAAGGACAGGAGCAGTGGTCATTTACAAACCTGACGTGCAAGCTTTGTAAAAGAACTCAAGCTGCTCATGGTGTTCATGCAGTGTGCGCCATAGGCAGCAGAGAATACTAATTAAAATGATTAAAAATGCTTTTATAATAATGAGCCCATCATGGGAGATGCCAACATGGTGGCCCCCTTGATGGGGGGGAGCAGGCCCAGGCCTGATCACAACAGCACCACTGGTAGCTGTTATAAATGTGGAAGACAGTCAGGAGATAGAAACCATGATTGAAACTGCAATAGGCAATGTACCCTTCCTGGAGGAGTAAACAGGCCATTAAACCCAGATTAAGCAGCTTCTGCAAGAGGCTGGCACTCAGGAACATATTGTCCACCCTGCGGCCAAGGCTGCAGCTCGGGCCACCCTGAATGGCACTGTAGATAATCTACCTCTGCCTGATCGACCCAATAATCCCCTACCAATGGCCTACTCTGTTTAGCAGATTGCTGACAGCATCGGTCGGATGAGCCCATCCGACAACCTCAGCTGTTACTTGGAAAAGGTGCATTCTAAATGTGAGATGCTTAGCCTCACTGCAAAATATCAGATCCAAATAGTACGCCAAACCATCGATCCTGGTTTGTGGGCCAAACACCACAATGCTGTTTGCCAGAATGGGAACGCCACCTTTGACAAGGTTGCAACTGAGCTCATTTCTGCTCACAGCCCAGGTGTAGTAGGAGTAATGCTTGCATATCCTATAAAACAGAATGCAAAAAAAGGTCCAGCAACTTACCACCAGAGACTCTAAATGGTCTACCGAGCAGAAAAGGACTTGGAACAAGAAGTTACGAATGTGGATCTTATTAAGTATAAGACCCTGTTCCTTAGGAACATTATTCCAGCAGTAAGAGAAAAGGTAGAGCCAACCACCTACCCCAATATGGATAGGTTTGCCGACATGCTTCAAAAAACAGAGGAGTGTACCAACTCTGTATCTGTGATCTGGGCTCCAGTTCCAAAAAGTAGCCCACGTGGAGCCCACTCGGAGGCCATGATGCACTACACAGTGGAAGGGCAGGCCCAACATCAGCTGGCCCTCCAGCTGATAACCAACACCCAACAGGCCCATCAACAACAACCACAACAGCAACAACAACGGGTGAAACCAAAACTGGTATAAGTATAAAAAGCATAAGGAAATGAGAAATAAAATCTCTTGAATAATTCACCATACCATGAAACCTTTGAAGAGTTGCCCACTGATAGGTAATGGCAAGTCTTGCAATCCTGTACCTTCTTCCAGGTAGAGCTTTGACCTTGGTCAGTTATTTTAGATCCAGAAAGAGTACTTTCTTCTGACACAGTTGTGCTTTTGCTGGGATGCATTTTAGGCATGCTCTCTGAATGAGAGTTAGTAGTTTGTCCAAGAGATCCAAATGTTGTTTTGTGGCTGTTGCCAGCAACAGGTCGTTCACATATTGCAAGAGACATTGGAGAGTAGAGAAACTCGAGGTGTCCATCATGTGGAGATGGAACGGGATGGACTGTTATGGAATCCTTGTGGCAAGCAAGTCCACGTGTACCGTCTTTCTTCAAAGGTGAAGGCAAACTTATATTGACTCTTAAGGGCTAATGGCAATGACCAAAACCATTGGAGATGTCCAGGTCACTGAACAATTTCAAAATTAGGGGTCAAGTTGTAGCACATCTGGTGCTGATGCCACAGTTGGAGAACAACTGGGGTGACCCGATTCAGTTTTCTGTAGTTAATAGTAAGTCTCCAGGCACCTGTGGGTTTTTCACGGCCACACTGGGAGTTGGCAGTGGAAACACAAGTTCTGATTACTCCTTGCTTGAGAAGTGACTTGGTTGTCTCTGAGGTAAGGCAAGGCCCCAGTTGCGAAAGGATATTGCCTTTGCCTTTCATGTGCTGGGCTTGGCACTTTGAAGACAATGTGCATTTTATCACAGTTATGCTTGTTGATTGCAAATGCTTCCAAATGTCATTGCAAAATAGGGAGGAGCTCTGGGAAAGTTCATGATTTTGAACAAATCTATGAAGTTATACTCCTTATTATTGGCAGAGATAGTTGCCACAATGTGTGAATTAGGAATCAAAATGGTACAGTATTGGCCCTGAATTTGTATTAGTAGCATGTTAGCTAGATCCACCACACAGCCATGGGTGAGGAGTAATCCCTATGATACTAGGATGATCATGCAATACAATTAGTTGGAAAGTGTGTGAGGCCTTTAGATGACCTAGCTCTACCAGTAGGGGTAGAGAACGGTATGCAGGAAGCCTAGTACCATCAACTCTCGACATATTGGTCCTCCGTCCAGTGGACCAAGGAGATGTGTCTTGGTGTTCATTATGTAACACAGATACAGCTGCACCTGTATTTAACAGAACTACTAGTAGGCAGCCCCCGACCTCGGCCTCGGTTCAGGGCCTTTTGTTTGTATTCAAGATTAGCATGTTTACAATCCAGACTGGGGCTTGTAATTGTCAATGTGTACTGCTGGAAACATGGAGAGGTTCGGCCTGACTCTTGTGAATCACTTCACTGTGCTGTACTGATGCTATATAGGGATGAGCCTCTGGGTTCAGGCCTGAATGGGCCTGAGGTCCTGTACCACCAGTGTTCCCATGACCAGTTAGGGCCTGGGTTGCCAGTTGTACTGCCGCAAGGGCCTGTGCGGGAACAGCATCCGCCACAGAGTGTACTTGTCCCAGGAGGTCTCAGAATTTCCAGTTCTCTTCAGCTATCTCCCTATATGAAGGGCCTGTTTTTTTCTGTTGTGGTTTACCTCTACCCTTATGCTTTTTATACTTATGCCGATTCCGGTTTTCACTCCATTGTTGTTGCTGTTGCAGTTGTTGTTGATGGGCCTGTTGGGGGTGTTGGTTATCAGCTGGAGGAACTGCTGATGTTGGGGCCTGTTGGCGTTGGGCCTGCCCTTCCACTGTGTAGTGCGTTGCCACACTCGGAGTGGGCTCCAGGAGGCTACTTTTGGAACCGGAGCCCAGATCACGTGCATATAGAGTTGGTACCTCTCTCGGTTTCTGAAGGATGTTGGCAAACCTATCCGTATTGGGGTAGGTGGTTGGCTGTACCTTTTTCATTGCTGGAATCATGTTCCTAAGGAACAGGGTCTTATACTCAGTAAGATCCACATTCGCAGCTTCTGTGCCAAGTGCTTTTCTGCTTGGTAGGCCATCCAGAGTTTCTGGAGGTAAGTCACTGGACTTTCTTTTGCATTATGTTTTACAGGATGTGCAAGCATCACTCCTACTACACTTGGGCTGTGAACAGAAATGAGCTAAGCTGCAACCTTGTCAAAGGTGGCATTCCCATCCTGGCAAACAGCATTGGGAGTTTGGCCCACAAACCAGGATTGATGGTTTGGCGTAGTATTTGGATCTGATATTCTGCAGCGATGCTAAGCATCTCACATTTAGAATGCACCTTTTCAAGTGACAGCTAAGGTTGTCGGACAGGCTCATCCGACCGATGCTGTCAGCAATTTGCTGAACAGAGTATACCATTTGTAGGGGATTACTGGTTGATCAGGCAAAGGTAGATTATCTCGAGCGTCATTCAGGGCAGCTTGAGCTGCAGCCTTGGCCGCAGTGTGGACAGTACGTTCCTGAGTGCCAGTCTCTTGCAGAAGCTGCCTAATCTGGATTTTAATGGCCCATTTACTCCTCTCAGAAAGGGGTACATTGTCTATCACAGTTTTAATCATGATTTCTATCTCCTGTCTGTCTTCCACATTAATAACGACTACCGGTGGTGCTGTCGGGATCAGGTCTGCCTGCTCCCCCATCATGGCGGCCACCATGTTGGCGTTTCCCATGATGGGCATCACAATGTTGATGATGTATGACATGGTGAGGGAGGAGTGGGGACCGCCATGTTGTGATGGCTAGGTGGGGTTTTGGGCCATAGTAGGGGTGTGACTGGGCATTGTACTGTGAAACATCGTCATCGGATAACTCCCTTTGATGTCGTATGTAAGGCAGCGCTACACCTCCCATTGCCTTAACATGGCCAGCCAGAACCTCTTGCTGATGGCGCAGTTTCACCATCTTGGTTCTACATTCATTATGACTCACACTTGCAACATCCATATCGACCTCATTTTGCTTTTGCTTTTGCAACACTCTATATGCGGCGCTCAATTTGTGATTGTCCCTGATAGACACTTCTAAATCATTACATACCTGGTTTATCTTGTCCTGCAGCTCACCCGCTTTCCTCACTCAACTGAGCATTTGCAGCACTTAGCAAATCATTTATTTGCAACGCCTGACTCTTATCCTGTCTCAAACTTTCACACTCCTGCTTCAACATACACAGTTCCTGTTCTCCAGCTTGAGCTGAATGATGCAATAGTGAATTATTTTCATTTTGCAGAGTTTGGAGTTTGGACTCCAAGTTCTGCTGCAGTCTTATACATTCTGTTTCCTGCAAACCCATCTGTTGCTTAAAAGATGAAATCTGCAGGTCAAGGGTTTGAAACCTCACTTCGGAGGCTTCCAGAGCAGTGTAGAGAGCAGCGACCATCAACCCTTTAGCTTGTTGCTTATTGGCCGATTGTTTCATCTCCATGTACTGGGTTGAAATTCCCAGTATAGGGTTTAGGATTGACTTGCATCCCACGTGAAGTCAGCCCACCCTCCATGGGAGGCAAGGAAGTTTGATACATAGAGTATCAGTTCTGCACAGATATTTGATACAGTGGCCATTGTGTGGGAGGGAATGAAAATTGAAACTGTGAAAAGGGCACCATGCTGCGTATCGATGCACAGCAGGAGCACTTTATGCACAGCCGGGCTACTGTGTAAGTTGTAGGCTTGCAATTCAAAGCTGCTATGGAGTGAGTCGAGACAGCATTGACCACACCTGAAAAGACAGCCAGACTTTGCAAGTTACTACAAAATGGTTTTAAAATGGGAGAGGTGATATGGGAATGTACAGGTACTGTTCCTGTGAGTAAGGGAAAAGTTTCAGCAACAAGTGAAAACTTACAAACACAAAATATTGCCTGCACACAGTAGCCAATTTGTTGGGGGGGGCTAAACCTCACTTTCAGGTTCTTGAAGATATTGGGAATGCAAATAATTACAGACACATTGCATTAGAGTAATAAACAAGTTTATTACTACCAAAAAGATACATCACAGTTGCCCTAAGCAGATCTTACCAATATGAACCTGGAGCCAGTGCTAAGCGTTCCCTATACCTCGAGGTTTCTCTGTGTCTCTTGTGGTCTCTCCTGAGGTCTCCGAGGTATAAGACTTGTGCATTACATTATATACCTATGATAATTACTGTGGTTACTGTAAGATAGAAACATTTCTAGTTACAGAGATGAGCCCTATTGGCTAAATTAGAGGTGGCTCCACAGTCCAAGATAACATTATACAATTCTGTAAAGTCATCAGTTTGAGAACAAAAGAGTTCTTATACACAGTCTTACATAACTCAGTGTACTAGTACAAACCACCGAAAGGTGTCAATGCTGTCTTGCATATTATAATTGTCCCTAGAGCCCTGTCCAATGAAAACACAGACTACCAATTGTGTGGATGCTCAGTTGGCAATTAATTTATTATATTCTCTTCCAAAAGTTCACTTCCACAATATTTTCATCATCATATTTTACAAAATTATGTTCCTTATTATCATTGCTATACACAATTTCCATAAACTACATTTTCTTCATTGTTTTCCATCTCACCCCTAACTTAAAGCTGTGGGCTGTCACAATATTTCCAAACCACATTTTCATTCTTGTTTTCTCTTCTCACCCCCAGCGTACATGGGGGGCCTCTCATCATTTTCTTCTCTCTTGTTGGGTATGCATGTACATCCATACCACTCATCTGTCTGGTGTTGTTCTGTGGCCCTCTGAGTCAAATTCTCCCACCCTCCCTGTTTTCTGTGCCCTTCTTTTGCCGTCCACCTTTGGAGTCCTGGCAGACCTGCTGTCCACCTTCAGCAGTCTGCCCATCTCTATGCACCTACACCTTTCTTTCTGCACAATGGGTCTTTCCTTCTTCTTCATGGGTGGGTGGGTGGGAATTTTCAAAAGCAAAATTGAGAGCGTCCTCTGCCTTGTCTGCCTCTTTTAAACCCCTTTCTCACCTCTCTCTCTCTTCCCTTACCCAATCAACTTCCTTCTCCTTTTGTGATGTCATGAAGCTCCGCCCTTTCTGAAGTCCCTTGCCCATCTCTCTCCTTGATTGGCATGTCTTCAGCTCAGCTCCCGTCCCCACCTCCCCCCTTTCCGGCCTCTTTTTCCTTTGCCTACATACACTCCATTGTCTAGGGCCAGAGACAACTGAGTGCTGCCTTTTTAGGAGGCAAACCTATTTATTCCAAGGACACAGGTGCCTTGGCATCTTACAAGTAAGAAATACACAGAAAATACATTGCAGAATATATGTATTAGCAAGCAAAGTGTATTACAACAATATGCATTCACATCCTGACATCTACTCTTGTACGGTAGATGCCCTTAGCCCTATATGTTAGTATAACATATGCTTAAGTGCTAGTTGTCTACAGTGTACCTCTGAGGGTACCAGTTAGGGTGCAGGGACCTTGTGTAACATTCCCTCCCTTGTTGTCTCCAAGGGCAACACAGGCAAATGTGTAGGGAAATGACAGGAGCAGTGGTCATTTACAAACCCGATGCACGAGCTTTGTAAAGGAACTCGAGTTGCTCATGGTGTTGGCACAGTGTGTGCCATAGGCAGCAGAACATAATAATCAAAATGAAGATTAAAAATGCTTGTATAATAATGAAACTTTTAAAAGCCCAGATCACGGATAGAGAGTTGGTACACTCTCTTGGTTTTCCGAGGGATGCTGGCAAACCTATCCATATTGGGTAGGTGGTCGGCTCTACTTCTCTTACTGCTGGAATTATGTTTCTAAGGAACAAGGTCTTGTACTCAATAAGATCCACATTCACAGCTTCTTGTGACAAGTGCTTTCCTGTCGTAGGCCATCCAGAGTCTCTGGTGGTAAGTCACTGGACTTTCCTTTGCATTCTGTTTTACAGGATATGCCAACATGGTGGCCACCATGATGAGGAGAAGCAGGCCCAGGCCTACTCCCATGGCACCACCAGAAGCTGTTATTAATGTGGAAGACAGGCAGGAGATAGAAACCATTATTGAAACTGCAATAGGCAATGTACCCCTTCCTGAGAAGGAGTAAATAGGCTATTAAAACCCAGATTAGGCAGCTTCTGCAAGAGGCTGGCACTCAGGAAGGTATTGTCTGCACTGAAGCCAAGGCTGCAGCTTGGGCCATCCTGAATGGCACTCGAGATAATCTACCTCTGCCTGATCAACCCTGTAATCCCCTACAAATGGCATACTCTGCTTAGTAAATTGCTGACAGCATCAGTCGGATGAGCCTGTCTGACAACCTCAGCTGTCACTTGGAAAAGGTGCATTCTAAATGTGAGATGCTTAGCTTCGCTGCAGAATATCAGGTCCAAATACTATACCAGACCATTAATACTGGTTTGTGGGCCAAACTCTCCAATGCCATTCGCCTGGATGGGAACACCACCTTTGACGAGGTTGCAGCTGAGCTCATTTCTGCTCACAGCCCAGGTGTTGTAGGAGTGATGCTTGCACATCCTGTGAAACAGAATGCAAAAGAAAGTCCAGCAACTTACAACCAGAGACTCTGGATGGCCTACCAAGCAGGAAAACATTTGGCACAATAAGCTGCGGATGTGATCTCATTGAGTATAAGACCCGTTCCTTAGGAACATGATTCCAGCAGTAAAAAGAAAAGGTAGAGCCGACCACTTACCCCAATTCAGATAGGTCTTCCGACATCCTTGAGAAAACCAAGAGTGTACCAACCTATATCCATGATCTGGGCTCTGGTTCCAAAAAACTAGCCGCCGTGGAGCCCACTCTGGAGGCCATGATGCACTACACAGTGGAAAGGCAGGTCCAACACCAATAGACCCAACATCAGCAGGCTCCTCCAGCTGATAACCAACACCCCCAACAGGCCCATCAACAACAACCGCAACAGCAACAACAATGGGGTGGAAACCGGAATTGGCATAAGTATGAAAAGCATAAGGGTAGAGGTAAACCATAACAGCAAAACAGACCCTTCATATAGGGAGATATCTGAAGAGAATGGAAATTTAGAGCTCCTGGGACAAGTACTTTCTATGGCGGATGCTGTTCCCTCATAGGCCCTTGCAGCAGTACAACCAGCAACCCAGGCTCTAACTGGTCATGGGGACACTGGCGGTAGAGGCCCTCAGGCCCATTCAGGCCTGAACCCAGAGGATCCTCCCTGTATAGCATCAGTACAGCACAGTGAAGTGATTCACAAGAGTCAGGCCCAACCTCTCCATGCTTCCAGCAGTACAGATTGACAATTACAAGCCCCAGTCCAGATTATAAACAAATTAGTCTTGGATACAAATGGAAGGCCCTGCACTGAGGCCGAGGTCGGGGGCCGCCTACTAGTAGTTCTGTTAGATACAGGTGCAGCTGTATCTGTGTTACATAATGAACACCCAGACACATCTCCTTGGTCCACCGGATGGAGGACCAACATGTCAGGAGTTGATGGTACTAGGCTACCTTCATACCGTTCTCTACCCCTATCGGTAAGCTAGATCATCTAAAGGTCTAACACACTTTCCAACTAACTGTATTGCATGATCATCCTAGTATTATAGGGATTGACTTCTTCACACCACACGGCTGTTTGTGGATCTAGCTAACATGCTACTGATGGGTCTCTCCGAGGTCTCTGAGGTATAAGACTTGTGCATTACATTATATACCTATGATAATTACTATGTTACTGTAAGATAGAAACATTTCTAGTTACAGAGATGAGCCCTACTGGCTAAATTAGAGGTGGCTCCACGGTCCAAGATAACATTATACTATTCTGTAAAGTCATCAGTTTGAGAACAAAAAAGTTCTTATACTGAGTCTTACATAACTCAGTGTAGTAGTACAAATCACCAAAAGGTGGCAATGCCGTCTTATATATTATAATTATTCCAAGGACACAGGTGCCTTGGCATCTTACAAGTAAGAAATACACAGAAAATACACAGCAGAATATATGCATAAGCAAGCAAAGTGTATTACGACAATATGCATTCACATCCTGACATCTACTCTTGTGCGGTAGATGCCCATAACCCTATATGTTAGTATAACATATGCTTAAGTGCCAGCTGTCTCACGGTGTACCTCTGAGGGTACCAATTAGGGTGCAAGGACCTCGCGTAACAACAGACACTGATGTGTAAAAGCACCTTTAGTTACCCATTGTAATGCTACAGATCAAAAATGAAATTAAAAAAAAAACATTTCTGCAAATAAGGCCCACTCATGGGGCTGTGCTCAATTGTTAGCACCTGTCTCTCTTTTGGCTAGCATGTAGAAAATTTTTCTTGTTTGGAGAGAAAAATATATGTTTTTCTCTAGATCAGAGCAGAGCAGAAGATTTTATGTGATAATAGTGACTGTGGAACTGTGAGTCCAGAATCACGAAGGAAATTCAGCGAGGACACAAACGACTACTTTATTTTTTTTTCCTGGGGACTTTGCCCCTCCCCACACACACATCTTACTTAAATAAGAAGCCTTAATTCCCTCATGTACTTGTGGAACTCACCATTTCAGAGTCGCCAAAATTAAGTGTCACTAGGGCTCAGCAAGAGATGAGCAAAATTGCTGACATTTGCTTCATGAAAGAAATTACAATTTCAGCAACTTCAGTTTGCCATTAACAGTAAACAAATATTTCTTCACCTGATGAACTGCCAAAAATTCCACTGTGAAACTACATGAATTGTCAATTTGTGTTAAAATTTGACAATCTGCATAGTTTTACTGCAGAATTTTGACAATTCACAGACAAAAATATGCAAATTGTTGTTTTTAACAACATAAAATCCATCTATCACCCATTGTTTTGTAATTCCACACTCTCCTATCTCTCAGACACTTTTAAATCTCATGCACCCCTCACATTCCACCAATAGCAAACCCCTACCTCCTTCCCCTCTGCCCTATTGGAATTATGAAAAAGTTATCATGAACCAAAAATTTGCCCTTTACACCACATGCACACTAAACTAGTGATGGTGAAAGTGGGCTAAATCTGCTCCATGAAGTGATTCACAGAGCAAGAGCAGATTCGCCGGAGTAGTCCATAATGTAAGTGGAGTACTTGTGTGTTATAATGAGGAACACAAAGTGCATTGAAAACAGCTACTTCGCGTTACTCCACCTCCACTGGTCACTTCTTTTCAATTTTTAAGGCAAAGTACATTGGTGGCAGTCCACTTCACCTCACTTAGCCTTGTTTTTGGGCTCCGAAGGAGGATTTTGCAGTGATTCATGGGAGTTCAGGTCACATGGGCTCTATATTGATCTGCACAGCCTCAGTTCAAGGTAGTATGAGTAGGAAGGAGTAGGAGACAATGTGCTCTGATAGCTGTCTGTAGGAATCTTTTAAAAGCTGTTCAGAAAGCATTTTTGCTTTTTGGGGGGATCCAATTGTAGTTCATCGATTGTAGGAAACCCTCCTGTGCTCATATCATCGAGCGTTTTTGTTTGTATGTGGATTTTGAATGTACATTTACAACACTGAGTGTGTGTGGTGAAAGACAGTGAAGTGTGCTGTGTGGGGGAGGGGCGTATATGTGTGTAGGTAGATTTAAGTTAGAGAACTAGTGATTTCTTTGTGTTTTGGCAATATTTTTGTTATATAACTGATGTATGTTACTGTACACATAGTAAAACTGTCAGTGATAGTACAAATTTTCTTGCTGCTTGTTGTGTGAATGTGGTGCAGCATTTCATAAGGTCAGATTGTTTAAATTACAGTACATTACGTGGCACTGAGTACACTGAACTTTTGCATTTGCATCGCATTCCTCATTCTGCATTGTACAGTGTTCTGTGTTGTGTGTGCAGTGTTGCGTGCATCAAATATAATACACCTTTTAAAATTTATGACACAGATCAGTGTAAGTGCCACTAAGCGCAGCAGTGTGAACCTACTATCCACTGCAGCTGCTTGATTTTGTACTGTGATCGTGTTCTCTGTTCTTAGTTTTGCTCTTGTAGTGCTGTAAAAATCAACACTGTCTGCATTCAGTGCCCCCCCCATGTTGAAAAGATATTTTTTACCAGACTGGATTGTTTTTGTGACTCCATCAGCACCACTGGTTACTGAAGTTGTTTTAATTCCGTGACAGTGTCACAACACAGTAGTTCCATTATCTGTTGCTGAAGCCACAGTTGTTTATTTTGCTTCGCATCCAGCTAGCGATAGTAGCGACCCTCCAGTCTGAAAGTGAACGTATCAAAGTCTGAATTTGGTAATAATATTGTGGTTGATCCCCCAAAATGCCTGCAAAGAGATGTGCAAATAAAGCTGTTTCTGGCCATGGCAGTGTTTGCAGTAAGAGGGTCTGTGGGCGTGGCAGTAGTACTTGGACGGAGAAGTGCATTGGTGATGTGAGGAAAGGTATTTCTTCTGCAATGTTTTTTACAGCCCAATCAGTAGCTTCACTGATAGTTGGAGGAGATGATGTTTTCCCAGCCGGTGGTGTTAGTGTTACTGGTGTTACTGGTGGTGGAGGTAGTATTAGCATTGTTGCATCAAGTTCTAATTCCAACCAGTGTACCATATCCAAACATATTGAGTGTGAAGCAGTGCAAGTGAGTGACAGCGTAGATTATGTCATACTTCCAGAAACATCCCATTAACTGAACCTGATTCTGATGATCATGTCAACGATAGCATACAATGTGATATTCCATCCACCGGGCATCAACGTCACTCATTTTCCGTGCAACAGTGATTCACAGTGTGGTGAAAAAATATTATGTGATGGTGGTGTAGATGCTGATGATATGTGATGGTGCTGATGATGGCGATGTTGCTGTTGTTACAACATGCAGTCCACATGTTAGCATCAAGCAGAAGATGTGGAGTGTGTGTCAGTGACATTGATGAATATGATGATGATTTAATTGACCCAGTTGGGAACCAGAGAAAAGAAATTAAAAGTGGCTGTATCTGAAATTTCTGAATCTGTTTGCATGAATCCTCGCCTAAAAACCTTGTGATGTACCGGTTTTAGTGGATGATGATGATGATGATGAGGACCCAGTACTCAATACAATAGGTAGTTGTGGTGGACAGTTGCAGTCCAGGTGTGCAGTGCCAAAACGTCACATGCCCCCCCACTTCAGTGCTTAAAATAACAGACTTAAATAAGCACATCATCATGGACATGTTAACAGCAGAGCATCACAGTCCCTTGTTTGGGATTTTTTGTTCAAGATGCAAATTATGATTAGTTGCAATTTGCCAGGTTGCCATGTGTGTGTGAGTTAGCGTAAAAGGGAGCCATCTTGGGACAGGAGGACAGCATACATATCTTAAGAATAGGCACTTGACTCTGTGGACCCAGCACAAGCTGGCAGCTAATACCAGACTTAGGCATTCACCCATATCACCAGTGGCAACCATAGCCAGCATGTTATCCCTTTCCATGACTGTTAAGGCCAGTAGGAAATTAAACAAGTGCAGAAAGTGTAATAACAGCAGAGGATTACAACAAGCATGATGAGGTGGAGGACCATAATGACTTTGAAATGTTGTCCAGTGCTGATGAGAGTAGCAGTTGTGTGGTGGTGGTGGTGGTGAATGCAGTATGTCATAGTGCAGTGATACATCAACCCGGTTGGCAAATCTGGAAAAATAACATAATTTCTGGGTTTGTCATCATCACCTATGCAACCGTCTTCATCAAATGTCCACACTCCACCCCCTGCCAATGCCATTCATTGCAGAGCACAACCATTTGCGACCAACACACACCCTGTAAAACATTTAAGTCAGCCCACGTTACAAAGTGTTTTTGCGCATAAGCTGATACCCCCAATCATACAGTGTCACGTGAACTTAATGCTGCTGTGCGGAAATGCTGGCAATCAATCTTTTGCTCTTCTCCTTTGTGGAGAATTCTGGGTTCCAGAGGTTTGCTGCCCATGCCTATCCAAAATGGAAAGTACCATCCAGGACATACTTTTCTACCCGTGCTGTTCCTGAGTTGTTCCGCACTGTCTCAGACTCAGTAAGACATGCCCTTCAACATTCCTCCTCTCCATTCATCCATTTAAGTATGGATATGTGGACAAGTGGCAAAACAGCGGGGAGTTCATGTCTGTGTATAACTGCACACTGAGTGCAGGTGCCGGAGGTTGTTTGTGATGCTGGTAGGGTGAATAATCAGTGCAGGAAGGTGGATTGTCACGGTAGCAATCTTCCTGGAATTCGCCAACATGCAACAATTGCTATGTGCAGTGTGACCTGTTCACACACTGGTGAGAACATGTTGGACATGGTACTGACTGAAATTGACAGATGGCTAAACCCTCTGTCCCTGAGAGCTGGGTTGATAGCAAGTGACAATGGGTCAAATGTGGTGAAATGCATCATAAATGGTGTTTTTTCGTGATCCATACATGGCCCTGTTTAAATCTTGTGGTTCAGGAGTTTCTGCAGCACCCTGAAATAAAGAAATGCTGACCATTGCACGACATATCTGCTCTCACTTTTCAAGAGCTGGAAAGGCCGTGACCTGCTGTGGCAGTTGCAGATACAAAGCAGCGTGCCTCAGCACCGCTTGAAGCTGGTAGCTGTCACCCAATGGAACTCCATGTTATACATGGCAGAGAGGCTGTATGAACAATACAAAGCCATCACAGAATATCTTGTTATGCACACTAGCCGTGACAGTTCTAGGGCCTCCATGTCTATGACAACTGAACAGTGGCACCTCATGGACTCTGTAATAACAATTTTGTGGCCTTTTGAACATGCCACACAGGCATTGAGTGCGAGTCTGCCACCATTAGCCAATCAATTCCACTGCTGTGGGTGCTGAGGCAGACATTGGTGAATGTACAGCATAGCCTTGATGTTGCCGGAGACGGTGGTAGCAGTATGTTGCTGCAACACATGCTGACAGTATTCGACCAGAATCGTCACATTGCAAGCATTCAGCGTAGTGACAACTTTGCCATGGCAACAATGCTGGGCCCATGATATAAACATGGAATTGCATCAGTACTGGAGGGAGGGCCTGAACAGGTAATAAATATCAGTGGTCAACTGGTTTGCTTGGTTCATGGGGCACAGAAATCACGTGTCAAGGTTTGCAAACCTCAGCAGCATAATCGAGCTGAATGTGTAACTGGAGGACCAGCAAGCATATCATGCAAGGGTAAGGGGACTGTAATTCCTGGTGATCTGTCATCCAAAGTGGTTGGTGTCAACCCACTTTGGGAGGCTTTGTCCCAAGTGGGTATTTGCGACATCAGTGATTCTGGGGAACAGGCTGATGCATCAGCAATTGGACTTAGTGTGGCACAGAGAATGGTTGAGTCATATTTGTCTGAAAGCAGGCATCTGGCAATAAGTGAAGATCCTCTTTTGTACTGGAGTGGAAAGGTCAGTGAATGGCCAGAGCTGACTGTAGTGGCACTGAAGTACCTCACATGCCCACCCTCCAGTTTAAGTGTTGAGAGGGTATTCAGCTCAGCAGGTGCAATAGTCAGGGATCGTCAGATAAACCTGTCTCCTGCAAATGTTAGTTTGCTAACATTCATTAAAATGAATGAGAGGCACATACCAGAACAGACTACAACCTCAGTATTTGTACCCCAACCTAGTCTTGGTGGTCTTGCTGATGTGGAAATGGAGCATCCTGGTGGCACTGGCAGTGGCTGCCTGAAACGGCACACCACTGATGTAGATGATGACACAATGGAGAAAGAATTTCCCAGTGGTCAGACTTCAGACATCAATGACTGTGAGGGCAATTTTCTTAATGAGGATGATGATGTGGTTAATGTTGGCAGTTTTAACTGCAGTATTTAAAAGGCAGTGTGCCTCCCACCCACCCCATACCACCACCACTGGGAAGGATGTTATCCAAGTCTGCTGCCACCATGAATCTGTCTGCCCCCATGGACCACCACCACCACCACCACCACTGGGACTGGTGTTATCCAAGTCTGCTGCCACCATGAGTCTGTCTGCCCCCCATGGACCACCACCACCGGGACTGATGTTATCCAAGTCTGCTGCCACTATGAATCTGTCTTTCCCCCATGGACCACCACCACCACCGGGACTGATGTTATCCAAGTCTGCTGCCACCATGAGTCTGTCTCCCCACTCTGGACCACCACCACCAGGATTGATGTTATCCAAGTCTGCTGCCATCATGAGTCTTTCTGCCCATCCCGGACCACCACCATTGGGACTGATCCAAAAAAGTTTGTCAACATGATCAGGCGCACCCATCCCCGACCTGAGCTTGGGTACACATGCAACATGCAGAAGTCATTTCATTCCATGACCATGACCATCATTAAGAACCAGACTCCAGAAAATGCTGATGAAATCTGTGAAGAAATAAAAATAACAAACCATTATAGACAAAACTGAAAAATATGATCCCCAGCCAAAAAAGTACTTACCTTCATGTGCTTGAGAGTTATCCAGTTCCATTTAAGTGCAACAAATTCTCATTGACCACTGGATGGTGCACAGCAACAGTTCGGAGATGGAGTCACCTGTGTGTGATGCAGAACGATATCATGAATACATGTCCATGTCAAGTTCAATCCCCTCATCATCACCTACAAAATACACAATATATATATATATATATATATATATATATATATATATATATAAATATATATATATATATGTGTACTCACCAAGTTACTATTACTGTACATCCAAAGAGCACCTTTCAATCCAGTTGAGATGATCACTTTTCACTTCTCTGCACACAAGGAGGATGCATTCTGGGCCTGCAGAAAAATCTGGGGACTCTGTGCCACTGTTGTGCGCATGACTGATCGCCATAAATTCTGGGGACATTGTATGTGCTGAAACAGTCTCATTTCACTGTGTTGCCACTTGTCAATTTTCTGGACACGAACAGATGCCTTTTGTGGATGCAGAAAATGAGGCACCAAAAAGCACATACACAAAACACAAAGTCACTTAACAGAAGGAAGGAGCCCCAGAATACAAAGTGTAATGCATACTGAAGACAACAAAAAAAGGGCATAATTACATACAAAGGTCAGGGATGGTGGAGGAATACATTTTATGGCACAGCAAGAAAGGTGGGGGGAACATGGTGTGAGGAAACAAAACTAATGTGGGATCCTATGGTGATCCAGTAGCAGTTCCAGCATGGACATAATTTGAAGCTGATGTCCCTTTAAGTCATCCAGCCACTGCTCCACAGCACTCATCCTCTTGCTGTTCTCCTCAACAGCACTCTAGAGAACTGCCAAGTCAGACAGTGTTACACACACTTCTCTGGCATCCACTCCTTTGACAGGCTGACCAGCGGGTGGTGGTGGTGGTGGGGGGTGCTGGTGGAGCGACAGGTGCTGCTGTGGCCCTTCTCTTCTTAGGGATGCCACACCCGCTATGCACAGCAGCACCCTCTGCCATGGAATGGCCAGCAGGTGCAGATATGGTCCATTCTGCCACTCCAACTGGTGATGATTAAGCATATGGGTGCGCTTGCCCCCAGTCCCCAGGTGACTCCCCCAGAGGCCACGGCGCACCTCCACCACACATAGGTGACACTTAACCACACTGCTGTCCCTCTGACACAGCTAAAAAACTGCCAAACAACAGAGGTGCAGGGAGGACCAGGCACATGCAAGGAAGGGCCAGATGAACCGGCAGTAGGCTGCTCACACTGCTCAACAGTTCTGATGGTGGGATCCACACCTGGGACGGGGGGAACAGGCACATCCTGCTCCAAAGGACCTCGTGCTGGACTTGGTGGTGGTGGTGGTGGTTGAACTGCCTCAGAGTCAGGAGGCAGTGCTGGTCCTGCTTCCAGGAACTGGACACTCAGAAGCTTAGAGTGGTCCAACACAAATGGGCGCCCATGTCCCCCATGCATGCGCATGGTACAATGACGTGTACTACCACGATCTCCCAGAGCTGCCCCCACCCCAGACATTCCCTCACCCTGCTCCATCTCACGACACAAGCACAACACACACACAGTCACACACACACACAAACAAACAACTAAGTAGGTAAGAAAAATAGAATTTACAGAAAGAACAAATTAAGTAAAAAACAGTACAGAAAAGACAAAAAAAAAATGTAGCTTTTAAAAAAGCTGTTGGTTTAAGTATTAAATTTTAACTCTCTCTGCAATCAAAAAAACACTCCTTTCTCTAGTACACACACACACTCCTCTCTTTCAGTCTGCACAGGAGAAAGTGAAACTGTCTGTGTGACTCACTTCCTTCCTGCCTGGCTAGAGAGCATGTGGCTTACAGTACTGTAAGCCATGTGATCTGTGGGGGGGCTGCCAAGTCTGAAACACCAAGTGGATCACTTAATGAGGAATGCGAAGTCCATTAAAAACAATGACTTCACCTTACTTCGCATTCTTATTATGCCAACTCGAAGTGGTAGTGACAAGGCAAAGTGTGCACTTTGCAGCAACGTGAAGTGCCCACTTCGCATGCACTTCGCCAGTGAATTTTAAATTTGCTGCATCTCTACACCAAGCACACTCCTTCCACCTCTACCACCTAACCAGATCTTATTTTACAAGAAGACCTCTGAACGACTCCTTGATCCAGACACCACCACCCTCTTCAAACCACTAGCAGCCCAGCAGCTTGAACAAATAATTTACTGTGACCTGTAATAAGGAGAACAGTCACCAGTGAAGAGCATCTGATCAGTTCAGTGGCCATCTTGCAATTAGCACATGAATGAATGATAATTTTTTTTATTAATTTACTTCACATTTCGGATTGAAAATACCTTTGAGCCCAGGGTTCTTTTACAAAGGTCCCATGTCAGGTAACAGAAATGCAAACATGTAGGGTCAATTGTTGAACAGAATGATACAAAAAAAAAGCAAAGAAACAGAAATACAGAAACACAAGAAATACAAAAAACAGGTTATACATTCTGGGATTGTGGTCTTACATCAGTTTACATGAATTACAAGGGTAAAACAAGAACTTTGTATTTTTAGAGGAGCGCACATTAATTATGCAAATGTTTTTAACATAAACAGATTCTTGTGGTTAGGTTCACCTTAGAGAAATAAAGAAAAGGCAGTCTGGAATCAGACTTTGTCAGAGTCAAGAAAGTGGGATAGGAGGAAGAGGTGAGAGAAAGAAGAGGAAAGAATTTGAGGGGCAGGGAAGAGGCAGTCAGGGGTGGGCCACCCCATAAGGACCAGGTGCATCATTTAAATTGTTAGAATTTTTTTGCCAAGTGCCAACAGGTTTCAAGGTAAGCAACCATTATCAGGTATTTTAGAGAGTGTGTGGGGACATGAAAGGGGAACAGAGGAAGAGCTGGGTGATGTGGGCAAGAATGAGGGGATGAAATAAAAACTGAAGGGAAAGATTCATAAAGTTAAGGATGTATGCACTATGGGTAATTATTTGGAGGAGCAGAGACCATATTAAAAGCAGTCGCAGAGGTTTGTTTCAGCCAGGAGCAGACATAGGCCTTTTTTGAACAGTCCAATTTTCCTAAATTCAGTCAGTTGAATAGGGAGTTCATTGAACCACTGTGGTCTTCTAACACAGATGGCATGCTGTGCAAAAGCAATTCACCTAAAAGGTACCTGGAGAGTCCCCTTAGCTACTCTGCAGTTAATTTTTACAGTAGATGCCAGGTTGAACACGATGGTTGTGGATGCAGGTGTTAACCCGAGCAAGGATTTCTTCCTGAGCAGACAGGCCTGGTACTTGACCCTCTGCTACAAAGGGAGCCAGCCTGTGTCACTGTAGAGCTGATAGGTGTGAGTGAGGCATTCAGTCCCCAGGGCAAGCTTATACACTTTATTAAGCAAGGTCTTTATCCATTTAAACGCAGCGTCTGAGGCAGCCCTGTATATTATAAGCCTGTAGTTGATAACGGACCGAATGGAGCTGCTAGTAACCAGTCTCAATGCTTCAGTTGTCATTCAGTGCTTCTGTTTATGGAGGGTTCTTAATTTGATATTTGCCGCTTTGACAACTTGGTCAATATGCCCAACAAAAGACAGGGTGTCATCAAGATGAACTCCCAAGTATTTGAACATGTGAACTGTTCCAGAGCATCTCCCTTGCCACAAAGAATGCAGAGTGGTCCAGTTTTCTTCTTGTTTTGGGAGAGTGACAAATGCATTACCTTCATTTTTATATAGTTAAGCAGTAATTTGTTCTGAGAAGACCATAATTCAAGGTTTCTGAAGCATTCCTGTAGAGAAGAGGTAATGCCAGCTCTATGGACTCCAGGGACAGAGATGACTGCATCGTCGGCATACAACACCATACTAGCAGAACAAGTAGAGAGCAATGAGTTAAAAAAAGGCTAAAAAGTAATGGGCCAAGTATGGAACTTTGTGGCACCCCCAGGGTCACATCACTGAGGTCGGATACAACTCCAGAGATTTTCACATTGTGACCTTTGTGACAGAAAACTACCAAACCAGTTTACTGTCTCGTAGGACATCCCTAGTAACACTAGATTGCCGAGCAGAACATGGTGATTCACCATGTTGAAGGCTTTATAAGGTCATTAAATATAGATCCTATAGATTTGTCATTATCTGGGCACCATATAGCTGGCTGGTGTATTCCACTAGTGCAATGGTGATACTATGCCATTTTCTGAAGCTATGCTGCTGAGCACATAGAAGGCTGTATTTGTCAAGGTAGCCAATCACTTGATCTGCAGCTATTCCTTCAAGAGCTTTTGAGAGTGGCAGGAGTATCGAGATTGGCCGATAATTACCCAGGCTTGCCCAGTCACCACTTCTAAATACTGGTGTAACATGGGCAACCTTCCAGTTATCAGGAAAGAGTTCTGCTCTAAGGGAAATATTGAACAGCTTGATGAGAGGAAGGGATGGTTTGTCGAGGGAGAGGGCCATCAGTTTCATATCCAGCATGTCACTGGCAATCCTGTCTTTTCCAAGGACTCTTTTAATGTATTTAATGGCATTTTCCTTTGAGATTTGTTTGAAGTACAAACATGGTTGTGTGGTCTTCCTGGGAGGATACAGGTCATGGTTGCTGTATTTACTCAGGGTAGGTTTTTTAGGTAGTCCTGTGGTAGAACTGAAATCAGGTCAGTGAAGGACATATTGAAGGCATCCATGACTTCCTTTGGGTCCTGTAGGGTTCTGGTGCTTGTGATTATCAGTTCTGGGTGTGTTTTGGATACCTTACTAGTCAATGACTTTAGATTGTTCCAGAACAGGTTGTCTTTTCCCCAGGTCCTATCCAGCTTCTCCTTAAAGTAGCTTGCCTTGGCATTCCTGATTAGACTTGTGCATTTGTTTCTTGCCTCTTTATAGGCTGTGTAGTCTCTTCTATTCCAGATTGCCCTAACCTTGTCCCAAAGATTATCCTGGTGCTCTAGTTGCTCTATGATAAGGACCGTAAGCCACAGGTTAAGAGTATCTCTCAATTTAGTAGATTTATGTGGTGCGAAAATATCTCAAGCTGTGTTACAGATGAGTGTAAAGTAATCAAGGGCCTGGTTAGTGTCTTCAGTATAGTACAGTGGCGACCAGTCTGCATTTTTTAGAAATTGTTTGAAGTTATAAAGTTGACCTTTTTTAAGGTACCAGGTTCCTAGACAGCTTCATTCTCATGTTGATTCGCACAGCAAGAAACACATTGGGACAACTTTCTCAGAACCAGGTTGTGGAGGCATGGTACTGCTGTGGCCAATGCCTCCACAGCCTCAAAAGGCTTGTCCCGTTTCCCCCAGTGCCATGGCACACTGCTGCTGACAGTAGTTTGGAACCTTGCCACCAACTTGAGACAAATCAGCCACTGTAATCAGCGGCCGCCTCGTCATTGCAGTGTAAGCCATCCGCTGCAATGAGGGAGCGAACCATCATTGCAGGGCAGGATCTTCACATACTGATATTGTTTGTCAACATGGCAGCAGTTTGCCGCCATGTTCACAAACAATATTAACCCCCTCACCATGTTGCTTGCCAACGGGGGCCCCAATCCCCATTGGCTTCAGTGCCCCATATGTTCTGTTGCCGATGGGGCAGCCCACTCCCGTCGGCATTAGGTAAACCTCCCTCCCCACTTTTATTGTCTGACAACGGGGTGCCCAATCCCCATTAGCATAATGATGACCCCCTTTTGTTGCATGCCGATGGGGGTGCCCAATGCCCTGTTGGCTACTGCTGCCCCCCCAAAAAAGAAGCCTCTGGTGACATGCTGGGAGCCCACCCCAGCGTGCCACATGCCCCTGTAAAGTAAAAAAAATGGTCCCACAACGCTTTTTTTTTTCCCCTGTAAAAAAGGAAACTATTCCTTGGCACTCTCCTTGCCCACCCACTGTGCACCCTGCCTCCCCACACACCCCTCACCCCATACTTACTTCTGAAGTCCAGCGCAACGATCTTCAGTGGACCGGGAACATGTCAGCACTCTTCAAAGCCGATCTTAAACTGAGGAAATGCTGGTAAGCAGTATAATGGTAGAAATAGGGTTTTTTCAACTTTAATGCATATCTCAGTCATTTTAAGGAATTTTGGCACCAAATTTTCAACATGGGATTTTTGGGACCCCTCCTCATGAATTCTTGAACAGTCATGGCATTAATCAGCCCCAAAAGGTGATTTTGTGGTCACTGCATGGAATCACCTTTTGGTGCCGATTAATGAAATGATAGTGCCAGTGTTCATGAGGTGGGCTCTCAAAAAGCCTGTGTTGCAAATTTGGTGGAAAAAATCCAAAAAATGACTGTTTTCCGAGCGTGTGTTGCGTAGTTTGCATGCACACTTGTAACTTCACAAATTTATTTTCATGCAAGATTTTCAACATTGACATTTTTTCACACCCCCTTGTGAACAGTACAGCTGTCATTGTTCACATCTTTGCCGAAATGTGTTTTCGCACTTCTGGTGTAGAACAGCGCAGTCACTGTGGGAAATCCATGTTTGGGACAGATTAAGAAAATGACAGTGGCACTATTCATGAGTAGATGTCCTAAAATGCCTATGTTGAAAATTTGGTAACAACACTCTACAAAATGACTGTGTTATAAGCGTGTGTTTTGCAGTTTGCACACACACACTCATAACTTCGCCAATTTGTAATATTTTCACTCCAGATTTTCAACATTACCATTTTCCCACACCTACTTATGAACAATACAGCTGTCATTTTTTCCATCCTGGCCAAAATGTGTTTTTGCACTTCCGGCACAGAATACGGTGGTTGCTGTGGGAAATCACTGTTAGAGACAGATTAAGAAAATGACAGTGACACTGTTCATGAGCAGAGGTCCTAAAATGCCTATGTTGAAAAGATGGTGATGATAGCCCATCAAATGACTGTGTTACAAGTGTGCATTGCGCACTTTCCACGCATCCTTGTAACTTCGCAGATTTGTAATATTGTCATGACAGATTTTCAACAGTGGCATTTTTTCACACCTTCTTATGAGAAGTATAGCTGTCATTTTTCACATCCTGACCAAAATGTGTTTTCACAGTTCCAGCGCAGAATAACACGGTTGCTGTGGGAAATCAGTGTTCGGGACACATTAAGACAATGACAGTGGCAGTGTTCATGAGCAGAGGTCCTAAAATCATTATGTTGAAAATTTGGTGACAAAACTCCATAACATGACTGTGTTACAAGCATGCATTGAACTGTTTCCACGTACCCTTGTAACTCCGCAAATTTGTAATATTATCACGCCATATTTTCAACAGTGGCATTTTTTCACACCTCCGTATGAACAGTACAGCTATCATTTTCCACATCTGGGCTAAGATATGTTTTTGCACTCCTGCTGGAGAATTGCACTGTCGCTGTGGGAAATCAGTGTTTGGGACAGATTAAGATCGAGCGAGTGAAATGGGGGAGTGACTGAGCTCAACTGAGTTCTGTTGGGACTGCTGCAGATTTGTTTGTGGGCAGAAAAAGGCCCCAGTGCTATAGGCCAGTACAAAAGGGCAACCTGCAGCACTAGGAGAAATAGAATGAGAGAGCGAGTGAGGGAGGGGGAGTGAGCAAATTCACCGGAGCACTGTCAGGACTGCTGTAGATTTCTTTGTGGGCAGAAAAAGGCATCAATGCAGGCAGGGGCCTAGTACAAAAGGGCAGCCTGCAATAGTGGGAAAAACAGTATGAGCAAGTGAGACAGGGGGACTGAGTGAGCTCAGTGGAGCTCTATATGGCTGCTGCAGATGTTTTTGTGGGCAGAAAAAGGTGCCAATGCAGGCAGGGCCCCGTACAAAGGGCAGCTTGCAGTGCTAGGACAAACAGAATGAATGCATGAGAGAGAGAGAGACTGAACAACCTTAGCAGGACTCTGTCAGGATAGCTGTGGATTTCTTTGTGGACAGACAAAGGTGCCAATGCAGCCAGGAGCCCGTACAAAACCGTAGCCTGCAGCGCCAAGAGAAACAGAACAAGCCAGTGAGAGAGCTGAATGGAGCTCTATTGTGACTGCTGCAGATTTCTTTGTGGGCGAAAAAGGCAGCAACACAGGCAGGGCCCAGTACAAAGGGCAGCCTACAGCGGCAGGAGACACAGAATGAGTGAGTGAGGAGGGAGTGAGTGAGCTCAGTGGAGCTCTGTTGGGACTGCTGCAGATTTGTTTGTGGGCAGAAAAAGGCAGCAATGCACGCAGGGACCCAGTACAAAATGGCAGCCTGCAGTGGCAGAAAAACCAGAATGAGCGAGTGAGAGAGGAGGAGTGAGCCCACCCATGATCCTCTGCTCCTATAAGAGTAGAGCCTGCTCGTTGAGGGGCGAGACATTCCAATAATGGTTATTTATGATTTCAGCTATGGAAGCCAAAGCAAGGGAGGGTTTGGAGATAGTATTGGCATTTAATTAATGGAGGTCACTCAAATTTGGTTTCATACAGGGACATAGTACTGTGACTGGGTGTGAGTATTAGCCTCAGGATAGCCACAGGAAAAAGAGTGCAAGTGTCGTCAAAGCTTTCTATAGTCATTGGGTTCCAAGGGTGGTTAGAGTGCCAGTAGAAGTAAGCAGTGGTGGCCAATTTTTTTCCAGGGAAGAACATCTTTTTTTTTTTAATCATTGAATACTTTTCACCTGCAGACCCAGATCTGCCAATCTCAGCCACCGCGCACATCCACTGCAGAGCCCCAAAGCAGTCATGCCCTGGCTAGCATAGGCAGCTATGCCATCAAGAGGGGCTCCCCTAGCCACCGTGCCCGGTGAGGATCCACTACTGGTGCACGTCCTCCAGGCATCATTGGATCTGTGAACTACGGCCATCAAGCTGCCGCAGACTTGCGTTGCTATTTCCTTGATCTTCCCCAATGGGGGCATGGAAGTGCAATGACGTCTGCACACTAGCATGCAGACGTCTGCTGTGCTCCCTCCCCTACTTTGGCACCCATGCTTCTGCAGTACCTCTGGGCATCCCCAGGAACCACCACAGTGTGGCGTGCATCCACCTCTTTCCCCAGGACTAGGAGACCTGTCATTGGATGCTCAATCCTAGTCCACCCTTGCCGACCCCCAACAACCCGGGCTCATTCCCGAATCTGGGTCACCAGCATGGAGCAAGGTGTGGCATCCAGCACCTCAACCCTCAGAGCCACAGGGCTGGAAGAACATCTTTGATGGGGAAGTAAAAGTATAAGCCCAGTAATAGACTATCAGTCACAGTCAGTGTCAAGTATGAGTAGTAGATGTTGTAAGTCCTTTCCTTCTTAGGAGGGAGTGTATGCTAGAAAAAAGCAACTGGCAAAGGGGATCTGGGGAAAGATGGAAAATCGGTTTGTAGTCCCTTAAGAGGAGATGTAAGCTTGAAGAGTAATTGGCAGGTGGGGAGTGGTGTAGGGAGGTGAAAAGGTCAGAGAGTAATGGTAGGTTTCTAGAGGTGCCTGGGTTTTGATGCTGAAAGACCCCACAAACAGAACCTAGAAATGAGTCTCAAGCAAAAACTGAGAAATAGTTGAAAGAACACAAAAGTATGTTGTCAGTCTGGGTGAGTGACTAGTGAAGGGACAAAGGGGCGCTTTGGAAGTAATGTGAGTGGTGGCAGTTCAAGGCGCTAAGTAGGGTGAGAAGATTTGGGCACCTGGGGTTGGAATACGATTAGGGATGTGATCAGGGATAGGAGATTGAAATCCTTAAAAGGGCGTGCAAGGGCACGGAGTTCTCGTGAAACAACAGTAAGGAGCATAGATAGGTAAAATTGAGAAACCAGCAACAATTCTGGTAAAATTAAGAACTTTGGAGTGGTCATGCAAAGGGCCAATAGGGGAAATCCAGGGTAAAGGAGAGCAGAAGTATTCAGCAGTGCATCAGAGTACTTTGCAACAAGTGAGACAGTTCAGAGCAAGTGTTAAGAAATACACAGTTATGGCTACTAAAATGTTTAATTGGCACTTGCTAACATATTTTGTAAAGGGACTGCTTAGCATGACAGAATAAGGCAAACATTTAAATGATACACAATATCAGGAAGCCCTGGATAGATGCGGTCATCCTCCCCCTCACTAAAGATGGATACCAGTCATCCCCTGCCAACTACCATTGAATCTCTCTCCTCCCTGCCCTTGCTAAGCTCCAAGAACATCTGAACCTCTCTCAACTAACCTCCTTTCTTGCTGACTCTTCCTTCCTCATTCCATTCCAATCTGGTTTTCAGAAGGACCACTCCACTACCACCTCCATCCTTAGACTCACTGACTCCATTCTTACCAGGATGGACAATGGCCTTATCACCTCTGCTATTTTTGTTGACCTCACCAAGACCTTTAACACTGTCTCCCATACACTGCTCCTAGACTCAGTAACAACCATGGTTCTATCTGCTCCTGCTCAGAACTGATTTAGAGCTTACCTAACAGGGAGAACACAATTGTTCAGGATCCAGGATGCAATCTCCTTTTCCTCCCAATTTCAAGTGGTGTCCCACGAGGCTCCATGCTTGGTCCCATTTTTTTCTTCATGTTCCTCAACAACCTTCCTACAATATGCACTTCCTCCTCTATCCATTTGCATGCCGATGACACTGTCCTGTTCACCTCTGGCAAATGCCCCATTGATGTAGCAACCACCCTCCAACATGACTTCCTCCAGGTATAGCTCTGGTTTGGCTCACATCAGCTTTACTTAACTCATTTGCTCCCGGTAGCCATTTTGGGTCCATTCCAGCAATAGACAGTTCTGACGCCATATGGTGTCTATGGGAATAAATGAGTTTTAAATGCCAAAAGACATTCTCCATGACCGTTCGGCACTAGGCAGAGACTCTCAAGACTCCACTCCTTCCCTCATTTCATACCATCGATGGGACAATGCGGAGGACATCTCCTCCTTCAGATATCTTGGGGTCTGGCTGGACCAATACCTCAGTTTCTCTGGCACATTGATGACATTCTGAAAAAACTGCACCACAAGCTTGGTGCTTTATTTAGAAACCGTAGCTGCATCCCTCCTATGGCATGTCACCAACTTGTCCGGAAGATGATCCTCCTCATTTTTGACTACTGTGATATAGTCTATGGTGCCACTCCCAAATCCTCCTTAACCATATTAAACTCTCTTTTTAACTCCTTCTGTCACTTTGCCCTTGATGCTCCACTCCGCACTCATCATTTTGACCTCTACCATGTGTTATCATTTCCACCGCTTGAAAACAGATGCATCACTTATAGTGCCAAAATAATGTCTAAGTTCTGGCTAGGTGAACTTCCTACCTACCTAACTTACTACCTCTCCTCTCCCTCTCCCTCTTACCTCTTCCCACTCCCTCTGATCCACCGACACCCACACTCTCTTTGTCTCCTGTCACACCACCCTTATCAGTCAGTCAGGCTTTTCACACCAATTCCTAAAATCTGGAACTCCCTACCTCCCCATATACATCATTATGCCTCCTCTTGCTCCTTAGCCTCAGCCTTGCATAATTTTATTTCTGTCAGCTGCTCCTGTTTTAACCCTCCCTAACTAATGTTCCCTTACCTGCCTGCTCTGTCCCCTCCTCCTACCATCCATTCTTCCATCTCCACTCCCCACTTTAAAGTCTATTCCCCTTTAAAATCTATTCTCACTTCCTTTTCCTCTACCACTCTCTCCCCCCCCCCGTGTTTTGTTTCCAGGCCTCCATGCACATCAGTCCCTGGCTGGATTCTTTACACCCAGGAGGGCAAGCTACTAGGCCTTCCTGACCCTCTTGTCCACTTCCTTTTCATTCCCTCTCTTTTTTCCCCTGATTCCTTACTTCTCAGCACTTAATAGGTATTAGTTCACTCATACCTGAAAATTGCACTCCCAGTCCTATCTGGGCATAGCATATTACTGTATGTATAAGTTCTCAGTCAGGTTAAATACTAATTACGCAAACCCAGTCTTCAATTGTATAATGTATGTGCCAACTGTATAATTGTATAATAATGTGCCAGTTGTATGCTGTATATACCATCATGCTTACTGTATGTACCTTTTCACAATACTGTGTTATATTAACTGTACGTATGTCTAATTTCAACATCCTACTGCTCCCCCCCCCACCCAGGTCACACCCGAGATCAGCAGCTTGTTGTTCAGATTGTCTTGCTGGTGAAACTTTTCAATAAATAAAAATCAGCAACTTCTCATTAATCCCAATTTATGCTAAATTAACCAGTACACAAGACTATGACATGTAACAAATTCTAATACAGTTCTGGTTCCACTTATGTTAAGCCAGCCCTTGCTATTTACCTGAAATGATTTAAGCATTTGCTCATACAACAAAGCAGAACGCAGAAATGTACAAGTTACACACCAAAAAAAAACAAAATAGTTAGGCTGGCAAATCCCAAATATGAGCACAGGTAATAGCTCACATTGGAAGCAGTAGCTGTAAGTACATGAAATACACCGAGTAGTCAAACAGGGTAGAAATGTGGTAAAGCTCTGGAATTGCCCAAAATTAGAAGAAGGGGTTGGTGCATAGCTGGAGATGGGGGGGATTCAGATGTGAGCTGGGCTAGGAAGAAAAAGAATATAAAGGGACTAGAAGGACTATAAACTATTGTGTCTGCTACAGTGGCATAGTGGTTAGGGTACCTGCCTTTAGAGTACAAGGTCAGGACTGCAAGCCTTGGGTTGGATAAATGTGTACGTACAGGAGATTCAGAAGAAGAGGGTTTAAAGATCAGAGAAACAGAAAGAAATGAGGGAATAGAATTGGCAGATCAGTGTTATTGCAGAGGAATGGATGTGCTCAATGGTGACTCCTAGTGGTGCATGAGCATAAATAACTAGTGAGAAATAGTGTCTGGAAGATCACGTGACACCTATTTCTGTAAGTTAAGGATGAGCAAACACTATGCACAGGTACCTTAGCAGCTGTTGCTGGCTCCCAGTTCATTTGCACTCCATTTCAGTGTGGGAGTAAGGGGTCAGCCTGTGGATACAGGAGCAACAGAGGAGTCTATTATGCAAACTATTAGGAGGACAAAGGAACGAACAAACTCCAGAGTGGGAAATAGGAGCAAGATGATGGGGGAGGTGTACCTTGAACTGAGTGGAGAGATTGAGGACAATGCAGAGAAATATGCAGAGAAATACACACTATGAGAGGTGAGACTGCAGACACAGACAGAATCCCAACAAGCTCATAACACGTGAAGGAATGTAGATCAGGCATCAGCTGGTTTCAAAACAAGACTCCCTTACAAAAGTTGCCATAAGCAACACAGCACACCATAGGAGTGATATACTTAGCAGTTAGAAACCCTTAGCAATAATTTGTGGAAATGCTACAAGTTCATACAAGCATTCATTAAAGACAGAGTTACTTAAGGAACCCTGAGCAATGTAACCAGAATGCCACAGTAGCAAACATTCAAAACAAGCAGAGGTAATCAGTAACACTTGGCTGATAAAGGTGCACTTAGTGAGGTTCCAAATACAGCCCGATAAGGAAACATGAAACTCTGTTTTTATAAAATACTGTGCACAGGTACCTTAGCAGCTGCTGCAGGCTCCTGGTTCATTTGCGCTCCATTTCAGTGTAGGAGCTTGAGGAAGGGATGGCCTTAGCAGCTGCTGCAGGTTCCCGGTTCATTTGCTCTCCGTTTCACTGTTATTCTTAACATAACCTGCTAGGCTGACTTTTTGGCAACTTGGGTCCTACAAGGATCAAAGATGTAACCATTCATTTATGTGCAGATACCAAGATGGACACTGAACTGAGCAGATGGTCTGCACTGGGGGATGGTTTTCCTTATTACAGGTCACAATCAATAATCTTTTCTGTCTACAGTACTGCTGGTGGGGGGAGGAAGGTGATGGGGGCCAGAGGGCAATTGGGTGGAGGCCTTCTAGAAAAATATTAACTGGTTGTTGGGGAGGCAGAGGAGTATGTTTGCTATATCAGTGGTGAAAGGGTAAATATAACTTTCTGGTTCCTTCTACGGAATGTAATTCAGTGTTTAATTTTTTAATGTCAACATCTGTATAGTTTCTATATGTAATGAGCGTAGGAGAAATTTTTGTTTTAGCAGCATTCCATACACAAAAAGTGGGAAGGTGATCACTTATACTGTCCGATACTGTACCACAACCAACAATCTTGTCTGGACTATTTGTTAATATCCAGACAATAGTGTAGGGTTGAGACAATTTGTATTCATACATGTATAACTAGATATGGTCTGGGGTAAGAACTGCCTTTAAAATTAATGCTTCCAGATCAGACTCTGCTGCTTTTCACTAATTTAAATTGAAATCTTCCATGACTATAACATTTTTATTTAGAGCAATCAATTGCAATTATTCCAGAAATTTGATCAATCCCTTCTAGCCTAAAGTGGGAGGGTTACTTACTGTGCAAAATTAACATTTGTAGAACCTCCCAATATCAGTTCCATAAAAGCCATTCACATCCAGTTGTAGATTGGAAAGTTATGTCCTACACTACTATATCTATATTTTCTCAAGTAAAAAACATTACTCCACTCCCTTCTTTTTTCCTGCTGTATCCTTCCTTGTTAGTTTATATCCTTCAACATAGCACTTTTTATTTAATATAGTTGATTTCAGCCACATTTCTGTTATACTAAAAATATCAGGCTGATACAAAGAGAGCCAAGCCTCAGTTTCAGATTTTTTTGTGCAAGAAGCTTCATGTATTTAAATGTGTAAATCTGGTCCCTTTTGAATTCCAGTTCTATGAAGGCAGAATTGGTTCTTTAAAGGTGAGAGCAGGGTTAATTTCATTGCTCCCACCATTAATAGAAGCAATGAGGTAAATGGATATGTTGACATTTAAAAATATGTACTATATAACTTTATTTTCATAAAAAATATCCATACCCCAGGTATAATACAGCCTGTTTAGAAAGGCATCCATATAAAACTGGATGTTTTAATGAAAGGTAGGATGTCTAATAATAAATTGAAGAAAAAGTAATTTTCCCTGATCCACCTAGGTTATCCAACTCTGACTGTTTAGGCAGTACAGTATGGCGAGAGCTGAGGTCTAACATCAGTAGCCCTGTAATCAGACCTAATAATAACAATAATGTCTTTCCCATCCTTAAATATAGTCAAAGTAGAAATGTAAACTCTGTTTACGTAAATGAAACAAATAACTTTTGCATCCTCTGTGAATTAGATGCTGCTATATCTAAGGAACTAAGGAAAGGATTATATAAATGTCGTAATTGCACTATTTTTATCACTGCACTACTAAAAATAGGTGTGGGTCAGGGCTTTTAGTGTAGATGATGGTGTCTTTGGCATATAGCAGAATTCACTCATTACAGACTGAAGGGAGTTTGTTGATAAAGAGGCAAAAGAGTAGGGGATCAAGAACTGACACTTGCGAAACTCCAGTGAGGACCTGACAACTATCAGAGAGGGTGTCATCAATTTTTAATTGTTGGGACCTACTACTGAGGTAGCTCTGAAACCAACCTACAGCTTCAATTGAAAGGTCTAAGGAGAAGAGCTCATTAAGTAATGTGATACGGTTGATGGTATCAAAGGCCTTTATTAGGTCGATGTAAATTTGCCTCTCAATCTGACTGTGGTCGAGGGCTCCATGCAGGAATCCTGAGTACTCCAACAGGGAGGTAGAGGTGTTGTGCCCCTTATAGAACCCATGTTACTGTGGGCATTGTATCCTTTACTTTTCCAGATGGTCTACAAACTTGTCTGAGACAATTCTTTCTAACGACTTAGGGAGGGCAGGCAGAATTGAAATTGGGTAGTAATTTGAAAACAGGGTTCTGTCCCAACTTTTGTGAAGAGGGGTGACCACAACAGTTTTCCATACCTGTGGAAATTGACCTAACCTTAGAGAAAGGTTCAGGAGCACAGTTAGAGGATGAAGCACTACATAACGTGAAGGCAAGTAAATTAAGGTCCAGAGTATCACTGCTGTGTCAAGATTTGCCATGAACCTGTTGGAGGTATTTTTTGGCATCAGACATGGAAATTGCTTTTAGGTAGAATGGAGAGGTGCTAGAAGGGGATTCAAAGAAAGGTGCCTTAGGGTTGAGAGATTTACCAACTGGGGCATCTGGGATAACTGGTAGCAGTATACTGCTAAGGTCTGTGAAGGCATCAATGAATGTGTTGGTGATAATTTTGGGATCCTGGGTTATGTTCCCATTCACCAGAAGCATGGAGCATGAGGATTTGGTACCCTTCCCAGTTAGATCCTTCAAGCTGTCCCAGAATTATCTACCATTTCTCCATTGGTTAATGAAACTTTCCTTGAAATAATGCGATTTACCAAATCTGACCTCATGGGTGCAGAGGTTACTGGCCATTTTGTAATTCTGGATATTGACCTGGCTGCTAGTGGCCTTGACTCTGTGCCAGGGATGGTCTCTAGTGGCCATAAAATTCAGTGAGGCTGAGTAGATCAAGGAATTGTGGAATCACTTAATTTTGCATTTATGTATATGAGCAAAGGTGTCTCATGCATTGTTGAACTTCAAAATAAAGTAGCCCAGTGCCTAGTTTATGTCCAGGGCAGTGTCTAGGGTGAACAAGTTTGTGTGGCTAAGGTAGGCCTTAAATGAGTGTAGCTGACTATGCTTGAGGATAGAACTCATTGTGAATTTAGGATGGTATTAGGGCCTTATTAGCTCAGTGACAAGTGACACTGGAATGATCACTCAGCACATCCACAAGAACGGTGTTGTTGGAGGTCCAGTCCAGTTGGTTTGTGAGAATCCAATCAAGCAGGGTACTGGTATCAGTGCGGTAGTTGGTTCTGGTGGGTGTTTCAACCATTTGAGAGTAGTTAATACTGGATAGGGCATCTTTATATTGGGCAGCCTCAGATGACATCCAATTTATATTGAAGTCACCTAAGACTACCGCCTCCCAGTTTTGCTTGAAGCCACTAATATACTCAGTGATTTTGTGGAAACCCACTGAGTGATCCCTTAGGAGAATATAGATGGAGATGATGGTTAGGGTTTTGCTTTGGGATCCTAATAGCAGCCTGAGGGTCAAGACTTGTGCAGTATTCCCATAGTCAAATTAGTGAAGTGTGTGGCACTGTAACTGGTCTCTGATGTAAATAGCACACCCACCACCTCTTTTCCCTGTCCTGTCCAGTCTAAAGAGGGTGTACCCAGTTAGGGCTATTGATGAATCTGAGACCTTAGGTGTAAGCCAAGTTTCTATGAGGGTGAGAACATCTGGGTTGTGTTGGTTAACCCAGACTTGTAGCTGATCAAATTTGGCCAGTAGGCTATGGATGTTAATTGAAGTTATTTTAGATGAATGATGGTGGTTTATGCTACCTAGTAGTTGTTGGATGGGACCTGGGTTAGAGTGGATATTGCCGAAAAAAGGAGCATCATTATAAGGTGTAGCAGGAAGTTTTTAGTGGTATCAATTTCTTTTACGCTTATGATTTCTACCACCTCTCTCCAATGTGTTACAGGGTAGGGAAGCAGGACATGGAAAGCATGTGAGCTAACAAGACTCAACTGTGGAACTTGATGGGTGCCCAGAAGTAGTAAGTGTCTCATCATCACTATGGGTAGGAGTGTTACTTCTGCTTGAGAGGTGGCAGGGTGTTAAGGTGCAGTTTGTAGAGATTGTGACTGGCTGAGAATGTTTGTTTGTATGATAAAATGAGAGTAGTATTATGATGAGAGCAGACAGAACTAGTGATCCACTGAAAGCCATGATTTAAGAGTTTGGGGGAGCAGTTAGGGGGGTCAGGGGATACTACTAGGGAGTTCATAGGCCCAGCAGGGAAAGTGGGTTAGTTAGGAGCAGCAGAAGACACAAACTGCTGGAGAGGGGTTATGACTCATATGTGTGAGGTTTAGGTAGAGGTGTAAGTAGACAGACCTACTAAAGATAGATGTGCTCCATTTAGACTAGTGGAAGGCCTGTGCCAGAAGTGCAGACTGTACACACCGCAGTCAGGATTTAAATCCCAGCAGCAGGAAGTTTAGTTCAGAAGGTGAGGGGGAGGGCAAAGGCACTGTGGAAAGGTTTTCTACTTATTGTATGCTAACAGAGGAGAATTAAAAGGGATTAAAGATAATGAGTACTACTAGGGTGAGTGGCCTAAGCAATGGTGAAGTCACCTTCAGACTTAATGGCACACTTCAGCCAGGGGTTTGATGCCTGCTTGAGGGTTCAAGGAGCAACGAGGAGTGGACTGGTGAGTGGCAGAGGAGAGTTTTTATGGTACTCACAGCAGGTAGGACAATTTATACCTGGAGCCTGGGGTTTCACTTCTAATATTTAATAGTGGGTAAGGACTAACATGGTACAAGAAGAAGAAAGCTTGAAGTAATCCCAGTAGGACTGGGAGTGGTGGAGGGGAATTTATATGTTGCTCATGGCAGATAGGACAATTTATACCTGGAACTTAGGGTTTAGCTTCTAATATTTAATCAGGGGTAATGACCGACATAATAAAAGAGGAAGAAAGATTCAAGTAGTCCCAGTAGGACTGAGTAGCCTAATGGATGGTGGTGCTGACAGTGGAGTAGTCAGTGTAGGATATATGGGGGTTTGATTCCAAGCTAAGCAGGGTTTTGCAAAAAGGACTGAGAGTGGTGCAAGGAATATTTATTTGGTGTCACAACAATGTATGCCTGGAAGCTAGGGCATATCTACTAATTTAATAAGGTGTAAGGTCTGTCAAGGTATTTGAGTAACAGAGATACTTATTAACCCAGTAGGTCTGAGTAGCCTAATGGTTGGTGCTTCTGACTATGGAGCAGTCAGTGCAGGAAACTACCTGGGTTCTATTTCTACTGTAGTTATGGGGGAGCAGAGACCACTGCAAATGGAGGTATGATTTTGGATATGTATAAAGGATGCAAAGGAAGATTTGTGGGGAGTGCAGACTGAGGTGTAAAGTTATCCCTCATTCTATTACATACATTAGAAATAAGTAGGATGGGCAGAGAGCCTCCTAGGGGTACAGGCTATAAGGAGCAGATGGGAAAGTGAAGTGTTAGCTTCTGCATGTGACCTTCTGTTCCTATAAGAGAACAGCCCACCCATGACCCTCTGCTCCTATAAAAGGAGAGCCCACCCAGGAGGGGCAGCCACCATGAAGCGGCAGTGAGTCAACATGCTCCCTCCGACACTTGGAGGGAGCAGCTGAAAGGTCAGATGTCTACCTTTGCTTTGGAGGGCATGCAGGCGTGCGACAGAAACAGCAGCATCGGGAGCCTCAGGTGAGTGACTCCTTATTATGGAAGCACATAAAAGCACCCTAAAGTATCTATAGGTATTTCATCCCATCCTAGAGGTTGAAAACCAAGAATCAGACAATCATTAGGACGAAGTCAATCCAAACCATTGCCACTGGAGGCCAAATATTTCCAAAATTTTACGAATACAGGCAATCCAGAAACAGGCGGACTTGGGTTTCCAGTATTATATTGCACTCTGGGTGAGGACAATACTGTTCATCCACACACTTATGAGTGTGAGAGCCTCTACCCGTAATCTGTCATGGACACATAACACGCTGAATGTCCCACTTCTGGGTCAGTACCCATTTATTCACCAATAACCAAAGCTCAATTTTTGTATTCCTATAGGGTAATCAAGGAGTTCAGGAGTAATGTAAGAAAGAGACATGGCCTCACATGCAATTCCTTCCTAGCATAGTTCTGTAAAGCAGCTGGACTTCCACTGCCTAATTTTGGTTAGGGCATCCCTCATATACTGTGGCAAACCTAAACCCAACCCTACTTTAGACAGACACAGCTTATCTTGCTCCCATTGCCTGATAAAGGGAATTAACCATTCCCATATCAAGTTGACCCGTAATCTGTTATCCTGTGTTAAAACCTTGGTAAAATTTAAAACAAAAAAAAATACTTAAAAAGAAGGCAATGGAATTTAACAACACCGAAACACCCCACTATGTGTTATCTTATTTCAAAGGGGTGAGGTGATTCCCCACAACACCATGAAAAAGACTATATAACTTGTCCTCAAAACCTGGCAGGAGAAAAATATAAATAATATACAGGACTGTAGGAACTAACAAAGTTTTAACCAAAGAAAAACTGCTTCTCTCTTGGCAGTTTCCAGTCTTTCCAGTGTACAGTACCACCATACTGCCTGTGGCTAAATGCCAGTGTTTCCAATTAACACTAGCTGTATCCAAAATGTCAAAATTGACTCTTAAAATATCAACTTTATCTATCAGCAATTGCAGTTTCTGTATTCCTATATATCCTGAAACCAACCTCTTTGCTCTTCGCCAGATTAATGTGGGAGCCTGATGCACAAGAAAAACATTGCAAGGCATTGGCTACCAACACACCTCGGGCCTCCTCCCAAAGGTGGAGACACACAGCATCCAAATAAGACATTATCTTAATCTCATGAATATCACCCCCTACCATAAGCCAAGAATGTTGACTTGAGTATGCAAGCATCTCAATAAAGGATCAATCCCAAAAACCTACACTACGGGGTTTAATGGGCACCCCTGTTGTACCTCCCTCTAAACTTTAATGCTCTCCCCCTTCCAACCATTGACTAGTGGATAAACGTAAGTCTGTCTATATATGTTTTGTATCTATCTTATAAAGCTAACAGATATGCCATATTTCTCCATGAACCTGAAAGAATTACTCATGAGCCAGATTATCAAAGGCCTTCTTCTGGTCCAAAGAAATCACAAAACCAGAAGAAGACCTTGATAAACCTCTTATGAAGACTTCCCTGAGGAGGATCAAATTATCCTGCACTGATCTACCAGACATCACACATGGTTGAAGTGTGAAACTGCTACCATGGCTGCTTGTTCAAGGCATTTAACCAATGTCTTATAATCTCTTGATCCACATTAACAAGACATATAGGCCTCCAGTTACTGAGGAGAAAGATGTCATCTTTCTTATAGATAAAAATTATAATGCTATGGTCATGGAATCCAGAAAAAAACTGACACTAAACATTCATTAAATAGACTGAGCCAAGGCCAGAGCCAATTGAGGAGCAAATCTTTTATAAACTTAGGAGGATAGTCCATCAGTGCCTGGGGACGAATTCCCCTAAAGGGATTTAATTGCATCTATAACCTTGAATTCTGAAACAGGGATAGTTAATGTATACAAAGCTCCTTCCCACAATATAGTTCACATTTGAAGTTCATTGTTCAGTTTTTGGTCTTCACAAGAACATTTCAAAACATTTAAAATACAAGGTTCATAAATAGCATCAACTTGTACAGTTATATTAAAAGTTTTAAAGTACATGTATTATCTTGAATGAAGACATTATATAATCAGCAATAGGCTTTGTTTATATAGCAAATTATCTGTAAGGACCACTCTCAAATACACACACTCTCAAGTCCAGTACCAGTTGGAAGGTAACATTGAATAATTTAAATATGCAGAAAAGTCAGCAAAATTACAGTCAAGATATGGGTAAACATAATGTTTAGATAATTAGTTTAAAGATAGATAGATAGATAGATAGATAGATAGATAGATAGATAGATAGATAGATAATGATGCAAGGATAAGGGAAACACAACAGTCTGCCATAATGTGTGACTAATCAGCTAGACATAAAATTCACAAAAAAGGGACATCTCAGTCATATACATCAGATATCAGCGTCTAAAGATAAACTACTTATACATAAATGCCACACATGATCTACAGTATCTACGTATACCAATGAAATATTTAGAAAAAAGTAGTATGAAATAAAGGGAGAGAGGAGGCAACAATCTTTAGCAATCCTGAAACAGGAGTAAACAGGCCTTTGATGGATTCATATCTGGTTACCTACATTTAAGTATCATGCCCATAATCTCAAAATAAAAAAAAATTGATATTGGAAAAAAGTAAGTTTGTGGCAAAAAAAGTATGCCTCCTATGTCCCTATAAAATATAATTGACTAAATTATTACTATTTACAGTTTCAAAAATGACAAAAGTCATATAACCTGTGTATAATCAACACATCTCGAGTACTGCACAACATTCTGATACATTGACCAAAGGGAAGACTGAGAGTCCAACAAGTACAGGGCCCAACCAATCATTTCTTTTCTTTGAATTCAAGGGCACATAATAAACGTAATATGCTTAAGGTCATCTTCAGCCTTCATCCTACAGTTACAGCATGGGGTTATAATGCCAGGTCATTTCTGTTTGAAATGTATATAATTTGCATCACAAAGTTCCAATCTAAACCTAGTACAAAGTTAAGTTAAATAAGGTTTATGATAGTGTACAGTTTAAAGCTGCTTATCTGATTTGAAATTTTGAAGAGAAAAACTTGGAGAAGGCCCTGACCATAGCATTATCTCTAACCCTTTTCATTATTTGAGAAATAACTCAAAATTTTGGTCTGTAATAAATTTAAAATAGTAAATGTCCCAAACTCAGTAGAAATAAGTTTGCTTTAATAGTATTAACTATTGGACAAGTGAACCCTTTCCTTAAGTATTTAATTTCTTCTTCTAGACATTGCCTAGGGAACTTTTCCTAAGGCAATTGAAAGAACTGAAAAAAATCAGACACTGATCTGTGACAAAAGTAGAGAATTGTCCAAGTTCCAACCTCAAAACCTCTGCAGAAACTGACTGATGGACACACGATACATAGAAAAATATCTTAATACAATCTCCAATGATTTTATATTAGAGAATGCCCAGATTTCAGCTGTATATAGCACGCTAGTTTTTATTTTGGCATTAATAACTGTAGCGATACCCTGAACTGTACTGTTTTGCAATCTTCAATTATCTTTTGAATGCATTAAATCCTATTTTAGGGTTGCAGGTAGACAGAGCCTGCATCCCTCTTAGATTAGCTCTTAAAATTGCTTACTGTGAATATTCCTTTTTGGACTTTTGGAAGTATCTGTCCACAACTGCAAAACAGTGTGCTCCCCTTCTGATTTTTGCTATCTGCTGCTGTGTGCTAAAGGCATCTGAAGGGATAGGGGATTCTACTGTGCCTCCCAACTTCTCAGGATATAAACAAAAAAAACTGTTGAAGTTGCTATTGTGTAGCCCCTCAATTTAACCCCTGCAGGGCTGCAGACTGGGCATATGTCCAGTTCAATAAAATAGATTCATTCTAGTTCTTTCAGCAGCCTAGGGGTTAACTCATTATCTCAAAGCATACTGGAATTTCCTTTATTAAAGCACTGAAGCAGTCAGGGTCTAATTAAGCAGATTACAGACAGTATCATTGGGATCTCAGACCATCTTTTTCTATATTTTTTATTCAACCTTTGTATATCTGCTATCCAGTGCTAGTGAATGGTGGGGGCTTACAACAACTATGTTCATTCACAGAATAGGGTTTACTGATGACGTTTCCACTCTGATGTATTTAATGATCATAAAAGGTACAGCTTAGACAGCACTGGGCAGTAAACAAAAGCTCTCTGTTTATTCACAGGGACAGATACAGTTCAGGCTTCCCCTCACCAATTCACTCACCCACTGTGATGAATTTAGTGCAGTAAAAAGTGGACAAAACCCTCAGTTTATCCACAGATACCATGTGAGGCAGGCTCAGTGGAAACATATCCACATTGTAATGGATTTAGTGCTGGTAAGAGGTGAGGGACTAACTAATCCACAGAGACAGCTACAGTGTGGGAGAAGGGACAGTTCTTGGTTTTCACACTGTCTGCATTTAGTCCTGGTGAATGGTGAGGGACTGCCAGAACTGGGGACTAAAGCCTTTTGTTTATCTACAGTGACAAGTACAGTGTGTGACTGGTAAACAGTAAGGAACTGGCACCACTGGAGACTGAAGCCCTCTATAAATCCACAGAGACAGATGCAGTGTAGCACAGATAGTCCAGGTTTTCTGCCCTGTGATAGATACAGTGCTGATGAAAGGTAGCAGACTGACAGCACTAGAGGCTGAAGCCCTCTGTTTATCCACATGGGTAGGTACAGCATGGACAGGGACAGTGCAGGGTTCTCCACTGATAGTTTCAGTGCTGGAAAAAGCTAAGGGATAGGCAACACTGGAGACCACTCTACTGTCTTCATGTCCACAGTCTCTATTGGCAAGTCATTTTAGAAGGCCACTACCTTCTGTGACAAAATATGCTTCCTAATGTTGCTCCTAAACTTGCCATCTGTGACTTTCAGAGCATGTCCCTGTGTCCTGCTGGAGAACATATCCATATGTTCAATCCTGTCAATTCCTCTGAGAATGGGAAGACTGGGATCATGTCTCATCTTAGAAGGCTGTTCTACAGGGAGAAGACAGTAACAACTACTAGTAAACATAAACATGGATATTATCTGTTAGATCCTTTCAGGTATTCCTGTTTTAAAAAGGTGGCTTCTCCTTAACAGTGATATCTAAACACAAAGCTCACTAGCAAATTTGTTTTATTTTTAGTACTGAACACATTCTCTTTACTGCTGTAGTAAATGTAAACACTGGAAAAATATGAAGAAACTGATAGAGGTACGCTTACAAAGGATGTCAGCAGGCATTTTATGTGACTGCATAGATATGGAGAATTAAAAAAAATGCTACATAAATTCACTGCCACTAAACAAGTGGCAGATGGGGGAGGGGGTGGGTCTTTGTCAACACAAAAAGGGCAGGGACAGTGCAGGGTTCTCACACTGATGGTTTCAGTGCTAGCAAAAGTTAAGGGATAAGCAACACTGGAGACCACTCTACTATCTTTATGTCCACAGTTTATATTAGCAAGCCATTTTTGAAGGCCACCACCTTCTATGGTAAACTATGCTTCCTAAAATATCCCTAAACTTGCCATCTGTGACCTTCATAGCATGTTCCTGTGTCCTGCTGGAGAACATATTCATATGTTTAATCGTGTTAATACCTCTGAGAATGGGTAGACTGAAATCATGTCCCATCTTAGCCTGCTGTTCTGCATGGAGAAAATGGTAACAACTACTAGTAAACATACGTGTGGATATCATCTATTAGATCCTTTCAGGTATTCCTGTTTTGAACATGCAGCTTCTCATAACAGCGATATCTAAGAGAAATCCCAATAGCAAATTTGTTTTTATTTTTAGTAGTGAACACATTCTCTTTACTGCTGCAGTAAATGTAAACACTGGAGGAAATATGAAGAAACTGATAGAGGGAAGCTTACAAAGGATGTCAGCAGGCATTTTATGCGACTTCATAGATATGCAGAATTAAAAAATTTGACATAAATTCACTGACACTAAGCAAGTGGCAGATAAGGGGGTTGTCGATTCAAAAAGGAGTCTTGGTCTGCACTCAGAGAGGATTAAGAAGGTTTGTTTTTATGTTGGCTCTCGTCTGCATGCCAGCCAACATCTTGTGATAGTAGCAGATTTGGAGGCTTGGTCACTGCTGGGCGAATGCAGGGCACACATCAGTAGGTGTGACCTCATTCCCGAATGAGCCAGCAACAGGCACTGACATCATGAATCACTAAAGTGGCCACCAGATCTAAGAAAAGGTCCACTGCAATGAGAGCAAAGCTCACATGCAGAGGGACCACCATACATCTCCCAATGGGCAGACAACACGGCAGCAGTGATTCCCACTGCCACCTGTCACAATGCCAATGGGGGATCCCACTCCCTGTCGGCAGATCCCCCTCCTATTTAAAATATATGCCAAGGGGGTGCCCAATCCCCCTTGGCATCATGCACCCCCAACAGTCTTTCTTTGCCGAAGGGGGGCACAATCCCCATCAGCTGTAATCCCCAGTCATTTTGCCGATGGGAGATCCCACTCCCCGTCAGCATAATGTCACCCTCCCGCTTTTGTTTTGGGCTGACAGGGGTGCACAATCCCTGCTGGCTACAGCACCCCAAAAAAACACTTAGGTGGCATGCTAGGAGCCCACCCCAGTGTGCCAAATCCCCTGAAACAGAAAAAACATCCCAAAATTTTTGTTTTGGTTTTTTTGAACCTGTAAAAAAGAAAACAGTCCCTCGCATTCTCCCTGCCTCCTCCTGCAACCCACACCCACCCTCTGTGTACCCTGCCTCCCCACACCCCTCACCCCATACTTACCTCCAGAGCCAAGTGTGATGATCTTCGGTGGACCAGGAACATATCTGCACTCTTCAAAGCTGACCGCAAACTGAAGAAATGCCGGTAAACTGTATAATGGCATAAATAGGATTTTTTCAACTTTGGTGCATATCTCAGGCATTTTCAGGAATGTTGGCATCAAATTTTCAACATGGGATTGTTAGGACCCCTCCTCATGAATTCAGGCACTGTCATGGCATTATTCAGTCCTGAAAGGTGATTTCGTGGTCACTGCTTGGAATCAATTTTTGGGACCGATTAATGAAACAACAGTGCCACTGTTCATGAGGGGGGCTCTCAAAAAGCCTATGTTGCAAATTTGGTGGAAAAATCAAAAAATGTTTTATGAGCATGCGTTGCGCAGTGTCCATGCATGCTCATAACTTTGTGAAATTTTTTTTTATCATGTAACACTTTATTTCATTTTTTCAATTACATCCAGTACAGAGAAAATGAAAGTACACAGGGTTCAGATACCATACTTGAATCTTAAAAGTATCAAATACATAAAACCACATCAATCTGACCAACACATTAAAGAAACAAGATCAGTCTAGGTACATTAGCACTATATAATCAGCAGATAAAGACACTGTACTATACAAGTGGAGAGGTTCGAATAATAATCAGACTATCCTACCTAATCTCCAAAAATCAAAATTTCCTAGGGTATAACATTTGCAGGACAGTCCAGCACATACTTATTAACACTTATGCAGAACAACATTATAATCAATATTCATAAGTGCTGTCTCTCTAGTACCTCAGTGTACAAGTTTATCAGTTAACATAGAGTATCAGCATATAGATAAGCGAAAAAGCTGAGTATAGTATGATATAGAGAAAGGTGGCACCAATTACCAGCACTCATTCAAGATCATTGTGGCAAACTGCATTGACACTCATGCTGTTGGGGGTTTCTGCAGGGGTGGAAGTGCTACTGAGCAGATATGGAATTCAAGTATGATTCCACTTCTTATAATATCTACTAAGCCCTCCCTTAGCTACCACTGTAAGCCTCTCAAAGGCGCCAGTCTGGCCATAGCTGCTGCCCACTGTGACAGTGTCTGGGGTACTGGTTGCTTCCACTTCATCAAGATGGTCCTTTTGGCCTCCATCAGGGCACTGAAAGCCAGTCTTTACTGGGAGAGGGAAGAAGATGTAATGTTGAAGTATCTCCCAATAAGAGAGTGATATGGAGAGAAAGTGTTTTGCCTATTATCCTGGAGCAGTCATTCAGAACCTGCATCTAGAAGTTCTGCAGATTTGGGCAGGTCCACAATATGTGAGTAGGTGAGCAGGGAAGAGTGATATCTCCAGCAGCGGTCATGTGGCATAATCTTAGGACTGTGCAAGATGGAGGGGGTCCTATACCTCCTGAGGAGAATTTTAAGCTGTATTAACTGGCTCTTTGAATCTTCATAGGCAGTATGGGCAGCTTTGAGATAGTTTGACCATTGTTGTGGAGATATAGGACAGGAGAGCTCATGCTCCCAGGCAGTCTTGCTAGACAACATAGTATCAGGTTGTGCATCTCTGAGGGTTTTGTACAGGATGCTAATAAGACCTTGGCCCTTCCGAGGTAGATGGTGAGTGCTTAGGCAGTGCCATGTAGTCTGAGTTGATGAGTCTTTAAGGAAAGGGGTTAGAGCACTCCTCAGCTGCAAAGATTTCCAAAGATTTGAAGAAGGTAGTCCATATTTACCCTGAATCTGTTCAAAGGGCATAAGAATTTGTGTATTCAGTAGGAGGAGGTCGTCTACCACCCGGATGCCTCTAGGTCATGAGGTCCACTTAAGCAGCTTGAGATCTATTGTCACAAGCTGGTTATTCCATAGCGGGGCATAATGGAAGGTGGGGAGGTACCCTGAAGAGGGGACTCCAGTGGTTGCCATTGATCTACTCCATGCTCTGCACGTTTCCACCATAGGGGGTGTAAGGTGGCGGTCTATCAGTTTTTTCCTAGATAGTCAGGTGTAGAGGGGGTAATATGTGGACAATGCAGCTTCCAAATTAACCTACTGAGGAAGAGGGGTAGAGTGGGGAGTAAACCAGTTCATAGCGTGGGCCATTCTGAAGGCAATATGGTAGCCCATGAACCAGGGTAGCCCTAGTCCTCCCTTGGTCCAGTGAGATTGTAATTTCACCTGTACCCACCTTGGGTTTCACCTTCCCATGTAAACATTGATATAAGTTTGTCTAGAGATTTGAATGTTTTTTGGGACAGTGGTATTGAAAGGTTATTTAGTAGACAGGAAACTCTATAAAATATAAACATGCAGATAGCTTCTACCTTGCCCTTCAAATTTAAGTGCAGTTTTCCCCCATCGTTGTATTTCGGCCATTAGGGAGGTCAGGAGAGGAGAAAAGTTAGCTGATTCTAAATCTTTCCAAGAAGTAGTAATGGTCACTCCTAGATAGGGAAAACCCTGTGGGGCCCAGGTGATATCGGTGTCAGTGAGGCAGTGCCTGATGCACTTCCATTCAAGGGAGAGAGAGTGGTTTTCTTTTGATTCATAGTTAGTCCTGAGAGGGAAGCAAACTCTTGCAGGGTTGTCAGAATTGGGGAGATGGAGGACTGGGGATCAGAAAGTTTAAGAAGTATATCATCCGCATATGCATTAACTAAGTAGGATGACTGCTTTATGGGGATGCTGGTGATGCTAGGGGTGTTTATCAATTTTCTAATCAAAGGGTCCAGGGCTAGGAGGAAAAGGAGAAAGAAGAGAGGGCAACCTTGTCTGGTTCCTCTTTGTAGTATAAAGCGGCAGGAAATGTCCCTATTGGTGACTACTTTAGCCATAGGTAGATGGTATAAGGTGGACATTCAGGTGCAGAAATGAGGCTTAAACCCATATAGCCTGAGAACTTTGTGAAGATACTCCCATTCCAGAGAATCAAATGCCTTAGTAAAATCAATCACCAGGGTGGTCATGGGGGTGTTAGACTGAAGTGCCAGCCATTTAAGGTCCAGGATAAGGCGCAGATTATCAGTGCTTCATTTTCCTTTTGAAAAGCCGGTCTGGGAAGGGAGGATCAGGTTAGGCAGGATTACAGATAGCCTGTTAGCCAGGACTTTAGCCAGTATCTTAGTGTCTACAGGTAATGAAAAAGGCCAAAAATTCTCACAAAGTAGGACATCTGAAGCCTTTTTAGGAATTAGGGTTATCAGGACTCCACGCATTGTGGGAGGCAAGAAAGTGTCTTTTTGAGCATCCTGCAATGCCCCTAATAATGGAGTGATAATTTCATCCTGTAAGGTTTGGTAGAGCTGTACTGACATCCTGTCCGGTCCAGGGGCTTTGCCCTTTGCCATTTGGGAAAAAGCAGTACGTAGTTCATTTTCTGTTACTGGGTGCATCCAAGTCACGGCACCAGTCTGCTGAGAGTTGTGGGAGTGAGAAACCCTGACAAAACGCTGTCAGTCAATGGGCGAGTTCATCGTCAGAAAGTACGTTCTAAGATTGGTAAAGGTTCTGATAGAAACCACACATCTCTTCGTTGATGAACTTGGGAATCATTACTATCTTACCCTGCCTGTTCTTAAGGGCCATAATCCTGGAGGAGTTCTGTTGCTTTCATAGCCAGTAGGCTAGCAGTTCCCTCCTTTGTCACCACCCTCTCACAACCTGTGTTTGGCACAAATCAGTTGCCATTCAGCTTTTCTGTTCAGTAGCACATTGCTCTTGTACTTTAAACCTGTGATACTGGCCAGGAGCGGAGAGGCAAGTGGGTTTTTAGGGAGGCTTTAAACCTTTTCTCCAAATCTGTGAGCTCATTCTGCATCTCCTGTATTTGCTTTAATCACTCCTTATTTTTGGCTGCCGAGAAGAGATGATTCTTCCTCTTATAATAGCCTTGAATGCCTCCCAGATGGTGGTCACCTGAGATTTTCCCAGAGGTATTAATGGCAAAGTAAGACCGTCGCCTCTTTATTTATATAGTCTCAAAAGGATGCATCCTGCAACAGTAGCAGATTGCATCTACATCTCATGGAGGGGTCTTTGGCCTGGTGGGGAAAAATAATCCACACTGGGGCATGATTTGAAAGTACTATACTCCCAATAGTTGCGTCTCCCGTACTTGGCATAGCTACATGGTTAACTAGCCAAAAGTCCAAGTTTACTGTGGGTGCCATGCACATTGAAGTAGAAAGTGTAATCTCTCTCCTGTGGCTGAATGATTCTCTAAGGGTCCCCTAAAGCCCATTCCAAGATCAAGGTGTTGAGAGTTGTTAGTGCTTTAGGGTATGATTGTGGTGTGGGTAGGGATTTGTCTAAGAAAATGTCTAGCATTAAATTGTGATCTCCTCCCAAAAGGATTGGAACTTCTGCTTCACCCTCTGTCATATCATTAAAGGCCTGACTCATGTCAGTGTAGAGGTCACCTGAGTCGGTATTGTGTCCATATATGTTGACCACCATGACTTTACTGGCCAGATAAGACAATTTGACTGCAAGCCATCTCCCTTGGGAGTCTGAGCTTCAACTGCCCAGGGGCCCGTCTTCTGAAGGAGGATGGCCACACCCCTAGATTTAGTGGTGGCACAGCTGGCCAATACAGTCCCCACCCATAGCTTCTTTAACCATTGTACTGTCCAATTAGTAAGGTGCGTCTCTTGTAACAAAGCTATATCAGCCCCCATAGAATTTAAAAATTGCAGGACCTTAATGCACTTTGCAGGGTGATTTGACTCTCTCGCATTCCAGAAGACACACCGCCATCCCCTCGGTACAGTGGAAGTAGCAGCCATTCTTGTTTACCACCAGGTAACTAGTAAAGAAAAATGTACTGCCCCAGGAGGCAGCAGTAGAGCGAGGTAATAGAGGAAAGAGGAACAGCTCTTCCCTACTTCAATGGTAACCCACACAAGGCTGGTAGTCACAGAGAGGGCGTGCTGAGAGGAGATAAAGGATACTAGTCACTCTTGCTGTGTTTGTTTACCCTGTTTCTATAAAACTTAATTAAGGCAGAAAGAAGGATAATAACAATTTACCTTGTCAGTGTATATTGAACTATAACAAGCTAAGCAAACAATATCTTAATACTACCACTGTAAATAACTCATTAAGCAATTAACAGTAACTCAGTTGTTGGTGCTGAGGTATTGGTGTGAGAAAAGGACAAAAAGCCCTTATAGCCACACTGCTTAAGATGCCAAAGAGAACAAGAGAGGTCACACCTAACATGGGTGATCCGTCCAGCCTGACTCCATATGTCTAGTGCTAAATCCAGATCTGGAGTCTGAGATCCATTGCCACCCCTGCCCCATCAAAGGGTACACCAGAGGGTGCCCTAGAAAATAGTAGAGGGGTCACCTACAAGGGTGGGGAGGGTCAGGAAAGGGAAGAAAGGGAAGAATCTCTGTTGGCCACTCAGTTCAACTAGCAGCACTTCATTGGTCAAGGATCATAGATTTCTGGGGTTACTGAATTTGATAACTCATTAAAACAACTATCGTCAGCCCTGTCAGATTGAAGGCATGGTGCCCAGCATCTGGCTGCTGCTGTGCCTAGCCTATGGGAATCCAAAGGGGGCCTACCTCCATGATCATAATTACTGGGCCATTCTAGTGTCCTGAAAAAAGGTTGGTCCCTCCTCACAGCGCTCCTGCAGCAGAAGAGAGAGGGGTCGGGGGGAACCATATGCAGACCAGCGATCTGGCAAGTCACTCAGAAAAGAGAGGGCATGAACTGCAAGGAGATTTAAAGGAGAAAGATCCTTTGAGTATGGTGAAGCTCCTGCAGCACACAGAAAGCACCTCTAGGTCTTGGTCTGCAAAGCCAGGGAGGTCCGTATATCTTTCCCTAGACACTACATGGTATACAGAGGTTGTAGAGCAAACAAAGTGTAAAACAGTTTCTATCGAATGACGCAGATAACTACTATATTTCGTCAAGGCAACCCCGGACCCAGTAGATGGATCTGCTCCAGCAAGATCAGGATATGTAGTCAGTGCCTCTGCAAAAGTTCTAGTTTCCAGTTTCAGCAAACCGGCAGCTGCTGCAGTAATTTCTTCATGTTGCTTCATTGTAGCCACCAGTCCAGGGGGGCCAGATCCTCCATTAGATCAGCGGCTTCGTCTTCTGAAGGGTTTGACTGTTCATCCTTATGTCTGATAGACAGGTCAGCCCTTGGGAACTTGGCAGGTGGGGAGGCTACCTTGACACCAGATACTGATGAGCAGAGGCTTCTTGAGTGTTGTTGCTGTCTAGGTGGCAAAGGATGTGCCGCGTGCCTTTGTTTTCAGCAGGTAATTAGCACTGGGTGCCTCTAGAGTTGAGCAGGATGTAGACACGCTCTGATTTTGTTGCTCTCCTGTATCTGGTGGAGCCCTAAATTGCTTACTCATGGGGAACTCTTATCGAGCTGAGCAGTCCGGCTACAGTTGTTGTCCCCAGAGGAGCCAGCTCCTCTTTTGTTATTTTCTTTTTCTGTGTAGTTCCTAGCTTTCCAAAGATGTCTGGGAGAGGTAGTTCTCTCCAACACATTCAGCCAGTGAGTCTTTATCCAGGCCTCTGCATCTCTGGGCGAGTTAGCCACAAACAACTGCCCATTTTTAGATATATACAGTGCTGTAATACCCTTATAGCAGTATTGAATTGAATTAGCAATTAGCAGCTTTTTCAAGGGGTGAACACCCTACATTTGCCTGACACTTCCTGGGTGAAATCGATAAAAGAAAAAGTGCTGCCTCTCCAAATCAGCTCCCCAAGGTCCCTAGTTGCTCGCAGCAGATGCTCCTTAACTGAAAACTGAAGCAGATAGGCAATAATAGTCCAAGGCCCCCTGGTATTGTTGGGGTTACTGGGGATGCAATGTGCATGTTCTACTCCCACTGGCTCCCTCCAGTGCTCACCCAATAGTTGGGGGATCTATTCATTTAAAAATGTCTCCATGTTAGAGCCTTCTGCATCCTCTGGTACTCCTAAAATGCATATGTTAGTCCTCCTGCTGTGGTTTTCTTCATCTTCAGCTCTGTACCACAGTTGGGACAATTTAGCCTCATGCTCTCACAGCTTTGTAACACCTTGATGTGCTGTTGTTCCAAGTCTTCTGTCCGCTGCTCTAAAACGTTATGCATATCCTTGAGGCAGCGGACATCAGCAACATTGCTCGCTAGGGAGGCACCAATAGTGTCCACCCTCACTAATAGTGCCACCAGCATTTTTATTATATTTGCTAGAGCCTCTCCTACTTGTGTCTGACTGGTGGAAGGTAGATCAAGCTGACCGGGGGGATCTGCAGTATTGGCGGTCATGAGTTCCATCTTGCCACAATGATCTCTGAGGAACTGGCAGCTGAGTCAAGTTCCATTACTAGAATGTAGAAAGGAGACCTCCTTCATGCCAGCAAAATCCTTCGATCGCAGTCCCACAGATATTAGGGAGAAGGGGGGGAATGCAATGATCTAGTCAGGACAGGTGCTACGGTAAGAACTCCACACTCGGGCCACTAGGGCCTAGTGGTAAATTCTGCTCCAATATATGTGTGATGCATAGGTGACAAAAAGAGCATGGCTTCCCCTGAAAAGCTGATCTAAAGTGACAACAGAGGCAGGGAGGGTAAGTCCATAACAAAAAAGTGCATTTCAGCCCAAGATTATGACATTCTGTAGTTTGTTAGCCGTGAGGCTAGGGCAGAGTGAGCAAATTATGCAGTCATCTTCACTGGGTCCTAGCCACGCCCGCCGTAACTTCCTGAATTTGTAATATTTTCACTCCAGATTTTTAAAATTGGAATTTTTCCACACCTCCTTATGAACAGTACAGCTGTCATTTTACATATCCAGACTGAAATGTGTTTTCGCACCTAAGGTGCACAATGGTGTGGTCACTGTGCGAAATCAGCATTTCGTACAAATTAAGAAAATCACAGTGCCACTGTTCATGAGGGGAGGTCCCAAAATGCCTATGTTAAAAATGTGGTTAAAAATATCCCCAAAATAATTGGGTTGTAGTTGTATATTGCACAGTTTCTATGCTATGCATATCCGTCTTTCGGATGAGACGTTAAACCGAGGTCCCATCTGCCTGGATTGGTGGTAGTTTAGGTGGATGTTAAAGATCCCATGGCACTTATCGAAAAGAGTAGGGGAAAGTTTTATTGAAACAAAATAAATCGTACAGTACCAAAACAAAAGCAATTTGCAAAAACTCATGTGGACTCAAAACAGAAGTAAACAAAAAAAAAAACAGAACAGAACTATGCATATCAAGAGACAATCCATCAGGTCACTGCAAAATCAGAGTCTGTGATCCAAGGAAGAGCTTTCCAAAGTTCAAGTAATGTCTCCTTGAAAAATAATGTGCGTTCATGTACATAAATGTTAGTTAGGTCTGTTACAATTTTCTTCTCAAGCTCTTAATAAGAACAGTTTTTGCTGTAGAGTAAACAGACATCGAACCATCCAAATATTCCATTTAATTACTACAAAACTAGATTTAACATGTCCAGAATCCAGAGGGACCACTGGGAAAAAACACCATACATAATATTCTGGTAAGAAACCGTTTGAAATAATGGAGCGGCCCAGACTCTTGCCAAAAAACCCCACCAGTGCCGAATAAAAGAACACTCAAAAAATAAGTGCGATATAGTTTCCAATTTAGAAATACACAATAGTCTAGAACATTGTCAGTCTTGAGACTGCTTGTGTTTATGATTATCTTTGACATTAATTCTTTCATGACACGACAGCCAATGAAAGTCCCACATGTGAGCAGGCACCCTTTTACACCGTAACAAAACCAATAGGGAAGGAAGATGTTGGCTAGGGCACTTTTCAAAGGGCAACTGTATTGCACAAATGGTCAGGAGCAGATTATTGTATAATACTTTATGAGAATTCGTTAACATCTGGGTAGATATCCTCCACTGTTTCAAGCGTAAAACATGTGTTTAATATATATCGGTATACCCAAAGTTTGTCGTATCACAGTTAATGAATCACATTCCCATAACTGAAACCATAATCTGCAAGAATCATAGAACCAATGTTCCCACCCTCTCTGAGTGTTTATCAATAGACACCAAAGACTTGCAGTCAAAAAATACATGAAAAAAATAACAGGATTAATCATGTTAACACCCCCCTCAGAAATAGGTAAGTAAGTAACAGTCCGTTTTACCAGATTAAGCCGGCTTCCCCACAGAGCTTGAAAGAAGAGACCAAGAACTGCAGTTTCTGATTGTTTAGGGATTGGGAATACATAGCTTAAATAAAGAAAAGTCGGTATCAAATAAGTCTTGATTATGAAAATGTGCTTCTTCTTCTCAATCTGCCCCTTATTCCATGAGGCAACCTTAAGTTTGCCTTGTTGTAATTTAGCAGACCAATTAAAAAGGTCAGAATCTACAGTCCCAAAATAAACTCCCAAAATGCATTGAGGCTCCTCAACAAGTTGTAAAGGACCAATATGTGAAAAAGGGGCTATTTTCGATCCTAACCGAATACCAAAACCTTTGGTAAAATTTAAACTCATACCAGAAAAATCATCAAGGAAGAACATTCCTGGAGGGCAGTAACCACAGAGGCTGCATTAGCCACAATAATGTAGACATCATCTGCATATGCAATTGCCGTACTCACAATGAGATTAAAGTAGAACTAGAAAAGGCATGAATTTGAGGATGAGTATTCAGGCAGTAAGCAAAACATCTAGAAAAATACTTTTAACAGAGGGCTCAAAGGACACCTTAGCGTACCCTCTCTTTTATGGGGATCATAGGTCCAACCAACCATTCACAACAGGCACAACAGTGGCAGTCCTATAAAAAGTCTTAATCCAGCAAATCATTTCACCAGGCACATGTATAAAATGTAGTGCCTTCCATAAAAAATCATGGTTAACTGAATCAAAAGCTGCCTTCTGATCTACAGATACAATAAAACCAGAAACAGAGTCTGCATAGCCATGAGAAAATAATTCTTGAAGGAGAATCAAATGGTCAGAGAGTCTCCTGTTCAGTACAGAGCAGGACTGAGCAGGGTGCACAACCACTTCAGCTATCCTCATAAGGCGTTGTACAATAATTTTCATTAATAACTTAAAGTCAGTGTTTAGCATACATAAGGGGTGTCAATTCTCAAGAGAATGTATATCTCCTTTCTGTTTATAGATATAAATCAAAGTACCCTTAGTAAAATCTAAAGGATAAACTCACTAGCTAACAGGGAGGTAAATACTGAAGTTAATTTCAGGATCAGGTGGTCACCCAGTACCTTATATAAGGCAGCGGGGAGTCCATCCAGACCAGGAGTCCTCCGTAAGGGTAAGTAAGAAATAACCGACTTCAATTCTAACTCAGTAACAGGTATACAGGCTGAGTCAGAACATGGCTGTGAAGGGATAGGGATGTCAAGGTCCCTATACAACACCGCAGGATCAACATCTGCAGCTGGAAAGGAAGAAAAGAGGGCAGTCGTGTAACATGTCACTATCCGACAGATGTCCAACTGAGAGGTACATAAGATGCCATCAGAATCAGCAAGACACGACATATCCTTTTACGTAATTTGTTGAGAATTTGACTCAAAGGGCCAAACAACAGCCCTCGTGCCTACCACATTAAATTTGTGTTGATGGTAAAGTTGCTGTGGTTGTCTAGATTGGAATTTCAACATATCATTCTGAATTAAGTGCAATTGTTGAGAAAGATCTTGTCCTGTCGTATAAGCTATTATCAACAAGGACTGAAAATGTACTGTTTTCTGTAAATATTCCAAATATTCTCTTCGACATTTTCGACGACTGCATCTTTTCAAAAAGAGCACCAAATCATGTTTAGTGTCCGTCCACCATGCAATAGGGTCTGCATAACAAATAAAAACAGATTTCCAGGCCTGAATAAAGGATAAAAGGGACTGCATGAAAGTCGGAATTTGCAATAGAGATATGTTGAATTTCCAGAGTCCTGGTCCTGCGAACAGTGACATCAGAACCAAGGCCTACGGAAAGCAGGTTATGATCAGAAAATTCACAGCTTGTACAGTAGCTGAGGTAATTGGGAGTCATGAGGACAAAACACAAAATCAATTCTGGTAGCCAGCTTACCCTTTTGAAATGTAGGGTATGTTGTTTAGTAAAAGAGTAGTAGGCATCCGGTGAGATGAGCAGTACATAACCAACTTCCTAATTCGTGGAGTCACAAAACAATTTCTGCATAGTAGCAAAAGAGCTTTTGTCAAGAAGACTGTAAGCCACAGTTAAAGTCACCAGAAAATATCAACTGAAAGGAGGTATGCAAATAAGGGTGGAGTAAAGAAAATAAAGCTATACATGCAGACTTAATTTGGGGAGCATAAATATTAATAACCTGATAAGGGCAGGGCCCAATTAAAAAATCTAAGACTAACTCTCTGCCAGGGGCTACATCAATCAATTTTAGCAAATGAAAATCTGGGATATTGAATACGATCCCAGGTCCAGAACAGGAGTCCAGGCCAATGGACCAAAAGAAGGACCTAGAAGCCAGTCCTGTTTGCCTATCGAATGTCGTGGGTGGTGTGGAGTTGTGTATCCTGCAAAGAAAGACCCTATAGGTAAAAAGCTGTAAACAGGAAAAATCAATCTTCTTTTGCCAGATGCTTAATACTATTCACATTAATAGTATGACAAACAAAGTGAGACATAACACAAGGAGAACAGAGACACTTTATGATTTCTTTTCCCTATCACCTTTTCCCTTTAGCTTGACCCTGGCCTTCCACTCTGAGAAAGACCAGTACCCAGTTGAATCTCAGAATCAGTAATAACATCTGGGAGGAAGATGCAACAGAGGAAGAGTCAGATTCACCTCCAGCATCATCAGAAACAGTTTGGAGTAGCTCAAAGGTATTAGACAAAACCACAGGAGGGGGTTCCAAAGGCAAAGGAGTCAATGGTAATGCCCGGGGGTAATTTTTCATAGACCTCCGATGCATAACACTAGTGGGTACTCGGGGGGTGGAATAGTACTCGGGCCTGGAACAGGGTTCAGGACAAGCTGGACAAATTGGACAGGGTCGGGGTAGGAGGGGTCATCTCAGTAAGCTGTGCCACACAAAGGCCACCATGGGTACCACAACCTGATCTACAACAGGCTCAGGAACCTGCAATGAGGTCAAGTGACTACTGAAGTCGGCTCTACTAAGGTGGTCCTAAGATGAGTCTTCTGGGCTTGCGTGATTACAAAACATTGATCAGCACCATCATCATGTGTGGCCTGATTATGAGCAGCCCACAGACAATTTTGAAACGTATGACCCAGCTCATCACAAAGATTACATTTACACTCATTTAGACAGTGAATCCCCACATGACCCAGTTCTCCACAGGTATTACATTTCAGCTTATCACAGACATTACTAAGGTGACAGGGGTCTCCACACGGTAACAAGCTTTCAGTTGTCCAGGGTAAAACAAGGCCCCTATCATGACCTATAAAAAGAATTAGGTAGGTGCACTGGACCAGAATCATTAGAGTGTAACAAAACCTTAATCTTCCAGCCTCCAGTCCAAATGTTCTCTATGTCCAATATTGCCTCAGGCTGACCCTGAACAGTACAACATTGTTTTAGCCAATAGACAACGTCAGTGATGTCATCACCTTCGTTTCAAAACAGGACGGTAATATTCTTAAAGGCTGGTTTGGAAAGGAATGACCTTAAATGGGGTCCACAGGACAGTATTTCTTAAGGCATGATATCAGTGACCAAAAAGCGCTCCAAGCCACGAGGCGATTGGAAGCTGACATCAACGTAGTTTCACGGAAATATGAAGCAGTGCATATATTTCATGAGAAAAGAATTTCAGAGAGTTCTTGAGTAGTGTCCAACTACATACACTCGGTCCGTGGCTCAGGTAAACCGCCCATATAAGCCAATCATACCGCATTATGCCACTTTGCAGCCAGAACTAGAAATTTAAACAATGAGGAAAAAGAAACGATTTGGCTCTATTTTCTTGAGGGGCTCCATACTGCAGGAGCTGTATTCTCTGTAATGATAGTGGGAGAAGCAGCACAATAAGAAAACCCTGCAAAGGTTCCAAGACTGGGTGCAGGTAAGTTCCAATTCTTGAGGGAGACACAAGAGGTCAGACATAGGCAGACTTCTGTTTGGTGACGCTGCAGCTCAGGAAAATCATTGAGACAGGGGACGGACCAGAAACCCCTTCCCTCTGTAGGTTCCTGCACCCAGCCAGCTCCTTGCAATGCCATTTCTACAGACCAGGTAGGTGTTGTAGCAGGATTTGTATCAAGAGGTAGCAATTGAGAGGAGAGTGTGTCACAATAGGCAAACTAGGCACTGTATGCAATGATGTCGCTGTATTCTGCAGGGGCAGCTGAGAAGGCGGGCAGGAAGTATTCCAGCTGAGAACTCACCAGGATGGGCTGCACAGGGCGGCACCTCAGCCACTTGAAAAGCAGTGTAGGCTGTTGCAAAGTATTATTGTGAGCTACAGAGACATACATCCTGCCAATCTGACTTCACAAATCCATTGCAGTTCTCTGTTCAAATTCTTCTTTGTAATCTCAAATTGATGTTCTGCATCACCCAAACGGTCCTGAAGCCCTTTTCAGCCAGACAGTAGCAGAGTCAAAAGTGGAAAAATCCTCATTGGGATGGCAAGGGTAAAGACGTTTGAGAGTCCATGTCAAGGGTGACCCAGCAGAGGTTCTAAAGTTGTAACCTGTAGTGTAGATTCATTTTCTGCAGTAGACACAGAAACCAGCTTTGCTTCAGTAGTTGTAGATGTGGTCTCTACACACAGAGGCAGGAGTTGAGACCAGGTCTCCCACCTCCATTGCCACCTCTTCAGCAAGCAAGGGTGCGTCTGCCATCTTGGACAGAGGTTCCCCCTCTGAAGAGTAGGGGAATGTCCCCGGTGTCCTGTTCAAATTTCCCTCATTCACTAAAAATGCCAACAGCTTAATCTGGTTTAAGGTCAGTTGGCATTCATCTGCATCCCCTTCCCGGTCATGCCTAAAAATAGGCAGGATTTGTCTAGTGCACTTACCCAGTCAACAAAAACTAAATTAAATTAAATTAAAATGCTCATGACTTCCCAACTTTTCATATTTGCACTCCAGCTTTTCAGGCCGTTATTTTTACATCTCCTCATGATCAGTACCGTTGTCATTTTCCACATACTGCCCAAAATGTGTTTTCATCCCTGTGTCACCAAATGGCATAGCTGCTGTGCAAAATCACCTTTCAGCTAACAAACTGATAATGCCAATCTTCATGAGGTGGGCTTACAAAAAGTTCATGTTGAAAATTTGGAGTGAAAATACCAACGCACGCCTACGGTGTTAGGATTTTCAACAGTAGCAGCCTACCCTGTAGAGACTGACAGGCATCAGGGGTGTGACTTGGGATCATTGGCTGTAATGCTCACACCATTCCACCTCCACCCCCACCCTGCAGCCAGTGACAGGCATCGTGGTGTGCCTTGCAGTGTTCAGACACAAAGTTCACCCCATTCTCCTATACTGCACCCACCTCAGCATATTTCCTTATGGAATGGGGTAAGTATAATGCCCAAAGACCCCAAAGCACACCACAACACTTGTCGGTGTTTACAGAGTAGAGTGAGATAAAATGTCATAAGTGTTATTGCTGACAACCCGAAGGCACACTCCAATGCCTGTCAGTCTCTGCAGGGTGGGGATGGGGTTGATCACTTCAATACTTCACTACCATTCCTATTATGCATCTCTCGACTCCAGCACTGCAATGCCAATGCCAGCAAGACAACATTCAGCACTGACAAATGCTTGTTCTATGTGGACAGTGACGACAAGATGTAAAAAGTTGGGGTTATTGAAAATATGATGGATTATAATGCTCTACAGAGCCCATTTTCTTAAGCAGCAGATCATCCTATGATGTGTACATCTTCAGGCACTGTGTAATCACAGAGGCATTCGAAAATGGTGACATAACAGATGGCTGACTGATAGGTGGATGCATAGATAACACATGTGCACAGGAGCCACAACACAGTTTCCACATCTGCACTGCAGAGCAGCATGACACTATACCACACCCCATGAGCAGGGAAATGTGAAGGGCACTACATAGGATACACAGCATGTACAATGTGGAGACATAGGTCAACAATGTCCACTGATGACAGAAAATGTAACCGAGAACATGACAGCAATGGATCGAGTAACACACCGACAAGCGGGCAGCATACAAGGCAACATGTCCACATGCCCCCGTCCCCTAATATACATTCAGTTGTCACCGCAACATGCATGTTGCCCACCATGGGTCCATGCAGCACCGTTGAACAGCACAGCACCGTGACTAAAGCATACAGCAACATACATGTAGTGTGCAGGAAGGTCACAGCAGGCCATGATACACACACACTGGCCACATAAACACACTGTTCCATACACCATGGTGGTGAGCACATGCATGACACCTGACACAAGCCATGGCCAATGCGTGCAGCGGCCAATGTAGACATGAACTGTGCTACACACATCAAGACACATCGCAGCCACATGCACAGTAGATTGATGGGCAAACATGTTCATGATGCCATGTTGTGCTGCACAACCCATGAAGGTGTTGCTCTGCACCTGGCACAGTGACACAGGCACACTGGTGCACTAAGAAGCTAGACAGGTTCCTGGTAACATGCCAGAGACACACAGAGCATCACACATGTGTCCACACCCATGTAGCAGCACATCACAGCCATGACCACAACACACAAGCTATGCAGAGGCACACATGTCAACTATGAGGAATGCCACCTGCATGCTAACAGTGAATCTTGTCCCCACAGGTGACAGTGGATATCAGCTCTTGCCCTGGCTGATGATACCCTTCAGGGCATCGGAAACAGAAGGTGAGAGAAGCTACAATGAGGTGCATGCAAACATGTGCTCAGTGATTGAGCACACCTTTGGACTCCTGAAGATGCATTTCCTCTGTCTAGACCACTCAGGTGGTGTGCTGCAGTATGCACCATAAATGGTGTGCAAGGTCTTTATAGCATGCTGTGTATTGCACAACATAGCGATTGACCACCACATGCACTTGCCTGAAGAAGACAGAGGCATTGATGGCATCAATGCAGGGGATGTACCAGATGAATATGATGAATATGCTGGTGAGGCCAACAATGTAGCAGTGCATGGCAATGCAGTAACATGTGCGGTTGCAGGACCCAGGACATGGGCAATGCTCATTCAAAACCACTTCCAATGAGCCACCAGTAGACAGTGTCATCTGCATGCAACAAGGGCCCAATGGGAAATAACCCTAGCCTGGAAACACTGCCGGGACCATGGCCAGTGTTGTTCCCATGTACTGTCCACATGCACTGGAGCACCAGCACACACCCAGGTGTAGTACAACATGCCACAGTGCAACACACAGGCATAGCAGAGGGACACACTGACACCTAGGATGGCCATAACACTGCAACCATGTATGCATATATCAACATGAGTGCTGTGTCACAGTCTTACCCAGGTGGTGGCACTTCACAGCACAAACCATAACAGCTGGCTGCAACCTGGGTTGTGCAAACAACTGTAACCCATGTGCACACACAATCATGCATGCCATTTGCCACTAGCAGCACTGGCCCAGAAGAACGTACCAGCATGGATGATCCTGGAATCACATTCTTGCTGCCCATTGCGAACACCCCAGTAAGTGTCCAACATCAGCTGTTGTGGTAACACAACCCTGATGACAGTTCCCCACCTACAGGCAATGCAGACAGGCATCAGCAGTATCTACTAGGTCAGGTTATCCTATGGGCCATGTGTGATAAGCAGTGCAGCATTTCGGGATATCCTTCACACCCTGATGCAAATGGAACCATGTTTACATCACTGGTTGCAAGATGATGCAGTTTCATGGATGACACAGTTCACACCATGCGTATGACACTAGTCGCAAGGTGACAGTTGCACGCTGTGACGAAGTTCGCACCTAACCTCCTCCTCCTCCTCCATCTCTAATCCAGAGTCTGCCATCTTGGAACCCAAGACAGCAGCACCCTACCCTCAAAAAGAGCAATAGTAATTCCCCTATGTCCTGGCCAAATTTCCCCCATTCACTAAAATACCACCAACAGCTTGATCTGTTTCTGTAGGTCAGTTTGCATCAATACACACATTCCCCTTCCTCCCCCCCCCCAGGGTTACACCTGGAAACAAGCCATGGTACAGTGTGTCTGTCCTAATCACAAGCTTTGAAATAAATAAATAAACATTCAAAAATTGGCAAAACAGAGTGCAAAGTTTTGCACTGCACTTGCCCATTGCCCAGGACCCCGAGGATGCCATATTCAGTCAGATAGCACACCGGTACTTTTTGTCTGAATATAGGGACATGTCAGTGCAGCACTAAGCCAAGCAGTCCTGCCCTGACAGGGATTCTAGGCAGTGCAGGGAAGAGCACCACCAGACCCGATACCGGCAGTGGCTCCCAGTGTGATATTTATAGTGTCCCACGCAAATTAACCCACTGGGCATGCACGGCGCTAACATCAAACTGCACAGTTTCAGAGAAGTACAGAGTACATATAAAAAAAATCCCTTTTGCCCCAACACTGTAAACTACAATTGCACTTCTTAGCAAGTTAATATCCCTCAGTAATAGAAAACATACATTATTTATGAAATAATACAAATGACACACATTTCGCAGTATATCAACAGCACACCTTAGTTATATGGATGTCCTATTGTTTGTCTATGAAGTTCAGCAGACAGTTATAAATGTTATTAGATTATTTACATAAATTCCTAAGCCTGAAATGTAATTAAATGTTATGCTGTATGTTGACATTAATTCCAGGTCAGCATTACATTGTTCAGCACTATGACTGTTGCATAGGAAAATTATCAAAAGTGCTACAATGGTAGTTAAAGTGTAAAACAATCCACGTTCATTCACATATCTGGCCCTGTGTAGTACACACTGTGGACCTATAGGCATTCAGATCATACTGTATGCTGTCATTCACTGGGAAACCGGGTGGTATGGGGGTGGGGTGCTACTGCCGCCGATGACGGGGATGGCTGGGGGTACCACTAGACCACCAGGTTAGGCTTTCTTATTACAACAGCCTGCAATTGGGCATATGGGAAGGGGACCACCAGACCACCAGGTAATATTTAATGTTACAGATGCCTATGATTGGTCATATGGGAAGGGGGCTACTACACCACCAAGTAATAATTAATGTTACAGAAGCCCATGATTGGGTGTATGGGGTGGGAACCACAAGACCACCAGGTAATTATTTTATTATTACAGATGCCCATGATCGGGCATACAAGGTGGGAACCACTAGACCACCAGGTACTTTTTAATATTACAGATGCCTGCAATCTGGCATATGGGAGGGAAGGGTTACAAAAAGCCCACCAGGGACCCACCCTGATGACAGCAGCTAGACAGGGTGCCTGGGGTATTTCATAGAGCTGCCCTCATGTACATGCAAAATGGGGCCATAATGACGTGCAATGGCCACATTTGCACCTTGCATATATTATGGCCTCATTTACATGCCCCAGGCTGAATATTGTGGGTGATGTACCTAGCACAACTGCATTTTTTTTTGTTTACCAATTATTTTACCAGGTGAGACACACTGAGCTGAAAGCTTGTTTGCAAGTCCAACCTGGGAGCACGAGGAAGTTGAGTGATTTGCTCAGGATCACACAGTATGGAAGTGGGGGCTGTGGGATTCAAACCCAGGACTCCAGATTTGCAGCTCAGAGCCTTAAACCACTGCGCCATACTGCCTACTAAAAGTGCACTTGCACTGGTATATTCCTGTGCTCCCTCTCTGTGGAGTGCACTGGCGCAGTGCCAGTGTGTCATGTGCAGTATGTGCGCCGACCTTGCCATATTCAATGGTGCTGTGCCATAGTGCATCGCCATTGAATATTACCTGGTCCTGGCCCCAGCACAGCCCAGTTGCACTGCGCCCAGTCTTGCACCACTGCCCGGTGCCGCCTGAATATCTGAGCCAATGTGTATGTTCAGTATAAGGAAGTTCTGGAAAGTATCCAGCAAAATTTCTCATTGTGTTATTAAAAGTACAGTCTGACAATAGGGACATTACTGTAATTGAGTAATAGGTATGATGTAGACCGCAAAGTGTGTAAAAAGTGTGATGGAATGCATAATGAATATTGTGTTCCATTGAGTTTTCAAACATTTTTTTGTAGGTTTTGGAGTTGGTGGGCTATACTGTTATGCAACTGGGCATTGTGGTTTCTGAACCACAATACTGCTCAGAGTTGGATCTTTCTATAATATAGTGTGTGTCCTCTATGCCACCTTGAGGGATCACATACACCAGTGGTACATTGATTTTCAATAGTAGTGCAGTAGTGTAGGGCTATTGTTTTTCAAATCTGATTGTGATAGTACTGTAAAATGTAGCCATGTACTTTTATTATAGACAGGTTCAAGACACATAAAAAATGTCAGTCAGTTGTCTTGTGATCTAAATGCCATTGTAGGACATTTGATCATTTTAAGTATGCTACAATTATGCAGCAAAATGAAGTAGGAATATAATGCACAGACTTTCAAAATGCATAATATGGTGTTGTCTATGTAAGTTCTTAAGAAAGTAATGTAACTGACACCATAAACATTCTCATTGTCTGATGAACTACACACAGACAATAGGGACACACATGTAAATGAGTTGCAGTTGTAATATAGTGGAAAGTGTCTAAATTGTATCCAGCAAGACATAATTTATGTTGTGCATTGTGGGGGGAGGCTAAGGGATTGCATTTGCAGTAGTAATTTGATTTTGAATAGTAATAACTTGGTGTGGGGCTCCTGTTATACAAACCTAATTTTGCCGTAGTGTATTATGTGGGCATATGTTGGTATTCTAGGCAGGTGCTAGACACAGAAATAATGTCAGGAATTTGTAGTAGGGTTTAAATTCCATTGTACAATGTCTGAGCATTTTCTCCATTCTACGCTCATGGAATGCAACAAAGTAGGTTTGGAATTCACATAAATTCAGCAGACATCATAACATGTCTGTGTTGTAGGGACATTCATGTAATTGAGGTACTGGTGTTATATGGGGTGAAAATTGTTTAAGTAGTATCATGCAACATATTTCGTATTTTGTGTATTATTGAGGAAAGTTTACTGGCTATGATAGACAAATAGTGTTTACAGGGTAATAACTAGAGTGAGATATTAACAATTTTTATTTTGTTATTTATGCAGTCTGTAAATGAGAGATAGTAAATTACTCAGCAGCACCTTGTTGTTATAGAAGTAACCCTATACTGCCTCATATTGTAAATAAGAAGAGATAAAGATGTTGCCCTTCTGTTATGCCTGTCACTAGTGAGGAATGTGCAAATTTAACAGTAGTGCAAGGAGTCACCAACGCAAATGTATGTAATGAACAGAGATAAATGTAAACATATTGAACATGCTGTAGTGCTACAACACAGTGCACCAGATTCAGCAACAGTCACATGTGAATTGTGACCCTACTGAAATTGGGGTACAGCTGTTGTGTTGGGCTGGTATGGTGCACTGTGGGATTTTGTGTGGGCAGCAATTCTAGTGTTCAGATGTTTTGCTGTAATATTTCATGTTTTCACAACATGCTACCTGCATGTAGCTGGTGTGGTGTGGTATAGTATAGTATAGTATAGTATAGTATAGTATAGTATAGTACAGTACAGTATAGTATAGTATGGTACATAGAAACATAGAATTTGACAGCAGCTAAGGACCACTTGGCCCACCCAGTCTTCCCATTTACCTAATGGATAAGCTGCAGTTTCTAGTTAACCAGCAGCCTACTTCTTCCTACCCCCACCCCCTAGAATTGCCTTATGGCTGTCCCATACATGCTTGAATTCAACCACTGTTTTTGACTCCACAACCTCCTCCGGAAGGCCGTTCCATGCATCCACAACCCTCACTGTGAAAAAATGCTTCCTTATATTACCTCTGAGCCACCTCCTCCTCTGTCTTCAAATTGTGCCCCCTGTTCTTGCACACCTCATTTTTGAAAGATGCTACCTCTTGGACTTTGTTGATTCCCTTGAGGTACTTGGAAAGTTTCTATCATGTCCCCCCGCCTTCCTCGAGGCTACACATTGAGCTACTTAAGTCTCTTCATATGTCTTCCGTGCAGACTCTGCACCATTTTAGTTGCCCTCCTCTGGGCAGCTTCCATCTTGTCTATGTCCTTGCAGAGATTGGGTCTCTAGAACTGCACACAGTACTCCAGATGGGGTCTCACCAGCTGTCTGTACAGAGTGATAACAACTTCCTGTTTTCTACTGGTGATGCCTCCCTATGCATCCGAGCATCCCCAGCCCTCCTTACTGCCTCTCACATTGCTTACCCACCTTTAGTCATCTCATATGACTACCCCAGGTCCCTTTCCATTTTTGTTGTTGTTAGTATCTCCACCCCATTGTGTACTCTTCCCTGGGTTTTTGTTTCCCAGGTGCATTACCTGCACCCTTAGCATTAAATCTAAGCTGCCATACATTTGACCATTCCTCTAACCTTGACAAGTCCCTTCTCATCCTTTCCACCCCACCTTGTGCATCAACACTGTTGCAGATCTTTGTGTCATCTGCAAAGAGACATAACTTTTCCTTCCAGTCCCTCTGCAATGTCGCTTATAAAGACATTGAAGAGGACCGGTCCTAATACTGAACCCTATGGCACCCCACTAGTAACCTCCTTTCTTCAGAGTGGACTCCATTTACTATTACCCTCTGTGTCCTATTCTCCAGCCAGTTCTTTACCCAGGCTATCATCTTGGGACCCACTCCCAGGCTGGCTAACTTGCACATTAATCTTTTGTGTGGGACTGAGTCAAATACCTTGCTAAAGTCTAGGTAGGCCATGTCCACAGCCCCTCCCTGATCTACTACTTTGGTCACCCAGTCAAAGAAATCTATTAGATTCATCTGGCATGACCTTCCCGCTGTGAATCCATGCTGCCCTGGGTCCTGTGCCCCTCTGGCATCTAGGTACTCGACAATTCTTTCCTAGTAATATGGTTTTGCTTGCGTGTCAGTAAGGGAGGTGAACAACCCAAAAAAGGAGGGGGTTATATACAGTCACAGCTACTAATGCAGTACAGTATAGTATAGTATAGGATAGTATAGTATAGTATAGTATAGTACAGTAGCTGTGACTGCATATAACTCCCCCCCCCCTTTTTTGGGTTGTTCACCTCCCTTACTGACATGCAAACAAAACCATATTACAAGCAGGTTCCTGCACTAGTGCAGTGAGGTAGCCCTGGCATAGGGACTTTTTCTTCCCTTCTCTTTTCCCATGCTTTGGATCCTCAATCTCACTGTATATAAATTATGACTCTGGGCCAATTTGTAAGACCCTCTGTAACTGAATACTGTCATGTGTACAAAAATGTTGACCTGGGACCTACTCTTAAGATCCCTGCTGGTGTAACCTTACATTGTATACTGTGCCAAAATGCTAAATAGTATGGTTATATGATGAAGTACATAATTTAGGCAGCATGTAAGGCAGGTGTTATTAAGATAACAGCATGGAACTGGTTGCTGTATTAACACCATATGGGAAGTGAAAAGTACACTTTACATTTTGTTTTTACATCAGTACGAAAACCGGATGGTGACATCCTGGAAGGAGACATAACCACATGATGCATGCGTGCTTCTTTAATGACATAGAAAAATAAATATATTTGAGTACCTGTGTTTCAAGGTCAGGAACCACAATTATAGGTCTTATTCAATTTGCATGCTACTTGTATTTCAGAATGAATGTGCAGTATCCTGCAGTGAGGAACACAGTTCTGTGGCATCATCTCAGTAAGACATATTACAGTCTTGATCTATTTTGTGCGTAGACTGCAATGATGATGAGAAAAGCATTTGATAGTACAGTATATAGAATAATTTAATATTAAAGCAGTATTATGGCAAGGTAATATTTATTGAGATAGTCCATTATGTTTTTCAATGAGAAAAAATGAAGTATGCAGTTAGTAAATATTTGTCTTCTGTGTAAAGTCATACTATGCAAGGGAACAAAAAACCTGTACCAATGGGCAGGAAATAATGGTTATGTAAACCTGTTCTGAATGCAAATCATCACAGATCCAAAAATGTAAAGTGAGGAAATACAATTCCCATGCCACTGTTATGTCTGGTTCCATGTGAAGTGCAACTTCAATGATATGCAGATGGATTATCAAGGCATAACATTACTTTTCCTGTCTCTGAGACAGGATAGTGGTTGCTGTTGCTTGCACATTTGTCACCTTCCCATATCCTGTTGTCCTGTCAGATGCCTTAGTGGCAGAGAGTCTAGGCCAGTCTTTGCTACCTGTCATGTGCTTTGAATGCTAGGCAACTGGTAGGATAAAAAATCAAAAGTACTTAAAAAATTAGACAGCAGTATGGTGAATAGAGAAATATATGCACTGTAGAAAACAATATCAGCCAGTGGAAATGCTCTATGCAGATTAGTTCAGTATAAGATACCAGATGTATAAATGGTGCTATTTGAGAAATTTAGCTGAGTATCATTGCAGACACGTAACAGTAACATTTGAAAAGGAAATGTACTGTGCTTGCATTTGAATTGCCAGCATGATCTGCATATCACAGGTAGTTGTTAAAGCTATTCTCTAGGACTTCAAGGATATGTAATTACTGGTACAGACAGCTGTAAATACTACAACGATGGTATCATAATCTTGTTTTTTTTTTTTAATATTACAAGGAGACAGGGCTGTTAAAGTCACAGATAGAATGTCTGATAAGGTTGTGATAAATAAAATTACCTACTAGCATACATCATATTATAACACCTTTAGGTGGTCATTGATTGGATACAGCATAGCTTCTGTTTTCTATCTTGACAAAAAACAAAATAACGTATAAAAAGACCAGTCAGAAGTGTGAATATATTATATTGTTTTTTCAATTGACCTGTCCAACATCTTATTCCTGTGTGCCTCTACTATTGAATTGTCGAAAGATTTTCATCTCAATCTCTGCATGCAGGTTTGTAACATATGTGCCCATGTCTTAAAATATGTACTGCATGATATGATACAATGTTGATATAAATGCTGAAATGTATAGATATAATGTCGTAAAACTTGCATGGAAGATAGAATGTGTTTTTGCATCAGAGGACCATTGTCAGATGTTAGATACATATTTGTACGATGAAACAAATCTGTTGGTAAGTTGATAATGTGTTAGATAATTTGGATTTCCAGCCTATTGTTTGTAGTGTAATACAAACTTTTGAGATGTGTAATACTGCTTTTAGAAAAGTATTGTGGCAGATATTTTGACCTAGGTGTATTACATGTTTCATTTTAGCAAGTAAAATGTTAGTTTGAATACAAGTTCAAATAGTTTACTGTGAACGGGGGGGTGTAAATGTAAGGGATTTATAGGTACAGGGAATGCATTTTAGTGATTTCTGTGGGTAACAATGTTGTATTATGTGTAACAGTATGTGAACATTGGCTTGTTAAGTTTATAGGGAACAACAATGCATTTTCATGTTGCATTACATTAGAGGATGTGAAGGTACAGTTAAATATGGTTAAGTACAATGATGTAATAGTCAAGCATTGGAGAGTTCCCCACAATGGGAAGCTCTATCAGTAATGCATTTTTCCATAAAGCATACGTGCAGAAGTAATCTGGGATTACAGCAGTACTGAGGTAATGTACACAGGATAGCAGGTAATCAGTGCAACAGTGATGACACTGTACCATAGCAGTTAGGTGTTTAATTTTATTTTTTTTATTTCAATGTACCTAGGCACCAGGAATATAGGTTACAAAAAGTAGTCAAAATATGACAGGGTAGTATTTTTTGTTTTATAGTTAAGACTGTTAATGTCTGTTTCCTCATTTGGTGCATAACATGTGTTATGTGGTGCACCTGTGCAATATTGTGAATATAATTATTGGTGACCAATTTTTTAAATGGGCTTACTGACTTGATATTTGCCATAATAACCAGTCAGTTATTATGGCATTCACACACTCCGTCTATCAAAAGGGAGCACTCCCTCATTGGCTCCTATTTTGTGAGTGGGCGGGCTAACAGTTCCGAAAACATGGTAGCTCCATATCTTAGTGAGGAGCCCTGGTCACGTGATGCAGTGGTGCTGAGTGGCTGCCTGCTTTGGAGCTCCAGTTTCTCCCCTCTCAAACTCTAATTTTCGTTGAGCCAAAACTACCAATCCACCACCAAACGCTGTCTAAACACCTTTACTACACCTGGAGTCGACAGTGGAGCTAGTTGAGGGTGTATATTGCCTGCTGGAACATCGCGATGACAGATGCAGAAATGAAGGCCTCAGGAGTCAGGAACACCACCTACAACACCAGAAAAAGCCTCAAAGAAAGCCAAAACTCTGGCTCTAACCTCTCTTCAACCAGCAAAACTTCTTCCAGTGGAGGTCTTAATGTTGCAATGGGTACTACCTTAACAGAGGAGCTGTTTTTGAGGAGCTTCACCATTTAAAGATACCCTGCAAGAGATCTCCAACGAAATTAAATCAATGAGGCAAGACTACGCTGACCTCTCAAGAAGGATGGGTGACTCAGAAGCCAGAATACGGTCAGTGGAAAGATGGCAACAGAAAATAGACCTGGAGATAGTGAAGCTTCACCAGCAAGTACAAAAACTCCAACTGAAATCTGAAGACTTAGAAGGCGCAGTAGATGAAATAATGTTTTAATTTTAGGTCTCCCAGAACTGGAGGAAAGAGGAGACACCATCAAGTTAGTCCAACACTTCCGAATAAGGTCGTGGGCCTCACCTGTCCACCAGCAATACCATGTGGAATGAGCCCACAGATCCCTCAGACCCAGGCCTCCCCAAGCGCCTCCAGACCTTTAATCATAAAATTTTAAGCTACCTGGACAGACAACATGTTCTTGACAAAGTTAAGCAGTTGGAGGCAGTTTTATGGAATGGAATCAAGTTGAGGATAACTCAAGACTTGCCCAGAGAGGTCCGTTTGAAGCGTGCTGCCTTCCACCCAATAGTGAGCAAACTGATTGCTGCTGGAAAGGCTTTCCGGATGATCTACCCATAAAACTCTCTGTCCAAGTGGAAAGTGTCTGGCATTCCCTATGAAACTCCCTTGAGCGTTAACTGGATTATCAAAACTGCTGCCTGACCTTTTCAAAAGGTCAATTAATAAATATGATGAACCTAGTCTTGGGCAGGCACAGGCTTGAGCAGATCACTATCTGACGTTAAACATTTCTGCAAGCTAACCCCTAGTCTTGCTATTTCTGTGTTTGGTTGGTCAGTTTTGTTACTACTGGGTAGTTGCGATGCTCTGTTAGCGGTGGATAACCCTGGGGTGGCGGCCTCTGCTTCCAGTGGGAGACTCCTCTGGGACCCGCATGGTAATGGATCGGTGGTAGTAGGTCAAGGCTCAGTCGGGCCTGTCTCTATCTCCCATCGTGTCCTGGCCTCTCGATCCACTAGAGGGAATCCACGGAGGGTGAGTTTCGAGGACCTATTTGCGGTCAGACTGATTTGGTCCGTCAGCATTTTCGACCCATGCGTCTTCCCTTCACTTCCAGGCTCCCATTGGAATGGAATCGAGATGATAAGGCCACCGGAGCTGCCCCAGGTAATACTACCTGTTACATTTTCCTTTGAGCTGGGGAGCGGTCTCAACACTTTCTTCTAGAGGCAGCCAGCCTCTTTGGGGACGGGGGCTTATAGGCAGGTCAAAGTTGTGCCATGCCTTGCCATCAGGTAAGGAGTAGTTGGGTACCCCTCAGATGTGAGAATATAATGGATACGGGTTTATTTTATGAGGAATGCTGTTGATGTGGGTCGTAATCCCTAGTCTCGATGCTTTGGGGGATTTTATTATTATAAGAGACATCCTGTGGTACCCTGGGGAGGGAAGATGTATGGGGGTAATCAGTACTGTTTTAGGGGTTATGGTGTTGGATACGTGGTACTGGGTAGATAATGTTTACCTTGTAATGTTGTGGGGGGGGGGTTTTGTTTATACTGTTTTTGAAGTCTGGATGATGAATATTCGGGCTGATGTTTGTAAGGTTTTTCTGGTAATGTTATGGGGGGGTGGGATACTGCTTACAGAGATAATAACTACTTTTTGTGGGTGCTGCCACTTAATTTTGTTGATTGCAGTCTATTGATGTTCAATGCTAGAGTTTGGCAGCCTATTAATGCCACTTGTTCTGGGTCTTTACTTTTTATCAGAGGAGTAATTTTGGGGTGTGTTGGGGAAAGGTTTGAGGGTGTCACCACTGTTTGGAGTAGGATGAGATCGCAAGGTTAATTGTGTCTTACTACATTATGTTTAGAATATGGCTAGTCGTACTGTTAAATTGATCAGCTGAATGTGAGAGGGATTAGAGATGTTAAGAAGAGATCCCTAGATTTTGGTTAACTGCTTCGACACTGGGAGCTGACATCTTATGTTTGCAAGAAACCCATATCACAGTAGTCGAAACTAATATGTTAAAAGTCAGAGGCTTTTCCCAAATTTTTGTGGCTGGTGACTCATAGGAAGCCAGGGGAGTAGCTGTCATGATTAAGAAAAATATACCTTTTAACCCGACGAAGGTTACCCGAGACTCAGAAGGTAGATATATATTGGTGTATGGATCTCTTTTTAACTCTCCTATTGTTTTAGGCTCAATATATGGTCCAGTGGGAGGGAACGTGACATTTATTATGCAGCTAATTGACAAGCTCAGCTCCCTTTTACCAGCTTCTTTGATCCTAGGAGGGGATTGGAACATAGCTCCAACCCAAGAACTGGATAAAACCTTTAGACCAGTAAGACCATTGCTTCCACCACAACTGGTGTTGAATGATATGAATAATATGTTAGGTCTGGTAGACCCCTGGAGAACCTTCTACCCCCTCAATAAAAGCTACACTTTTTTCTCTCCACCCATAATTCCTGGTCGAGATTAGATTATTTCCTACTTCCACTTCCCTCATGACTAAAGTCTCCTCGGCAGGTATAGAGCCTATAGTAATTTCGGATCATGCGCTAGTCTGGTTTAAATCTCTCCCACAGTCCTAACGCCTCAGTGACAACGATCTGGAAACTTAATACCCAGTTATTAAAGGAAGAACACTCTCACTCAGATTAGATCTCTTATTAGTGATTATCTGGAAACTAATCGAGGCTCAGTGACCAGGATGGATATCCTTGATGCTCTTTAAAGTGCTTTCTGAGAGGGAACTCATCAAAATTTCCTCTAGAAGAAAGAAACTCAGGTCCCAGAATCTCTCTACCTCTCAAACCAGATTAAAATAGCAGAGAATATATTGGCTACTTCTAACTCGCTGAATAATGTAGAGCAACTTCACAAACTTAAAATGAATATGAAGGACTGATATCGGAAAAGACGGAGTTTGCTCTGTTGAGAACCAGGCCAAGTATCTGGATCAGGGGAAAAACCGAGTAGACTCCTGGCACTGAAACTTAAGGAGGTGGAGAATTCCAGGCTGATTCCTGCACTGGAAGACCAAGAAGGATCCATCAAAACAGAGCCCCAAGACATAGCAGCAATCTTTAAAGAGTTTTACCAAAATCTATACAGCACTAAAGTATCCCCTTCCCACACCAAGGTTAGAGGAGTTTTTCTGGTCACTGACACTCTCTCGCCTTTCAGAGGATCAAGTGGCCTTCTCTCTCACCTCTTTCCCAGGAGGAAGTAGAACAGACCATTCATAGTCTCTCATCAGATAAAGCCCTGGTCCGGATGGGTTTCCGCCAACTTTATAAGGCCTTCTGCCAGGACTTGGCTCCCCTGCTCCTGGACCTATATAATTATTTGCTGTCAGCAGATATCCTAGATTCTTCTTTACTGGAGGCTATTATTATCCTGATACCCAAGACGGCTGAACCCTCCCGGAACCCGGCCAATTACAGGCCAATCTCGCTGCTCAATTGTGATATTAAAATTTTGTCCAAGATTCTAGCTTCCCGTATTAAACAAGTGTGGACCCCATTATTGAGTAGTGAGCAAGTAGGATTTGTACAGGGAAGGTCAGCGATGGATCATATCAGATCGCTTTCTCATGTTTTAGGGTCTGCTCAAACTTCTTTGGCCCCTATGGCTTGGTAGCCCTGGACGCGGAGAAAGCGTCGATCGAAAGTAACTGGGAGTTCTTATGGCATACTATGTCCAGGTTCGCTTCCTAGGGATTTCTGGTTGGGTCAAAACTCTATATAGAGTCCTCATGGCAAAGATCTACTGTAATGGGATCCTCTCACCTCCATTCAATTACATTCCAGGACCCGACAAGGCTGCCCTTATCCCGTTCCTATTTAATCTCTATTTGGAACCTTTGCTGCTCAGCCTCAAAGCTGCCCCAGGATCCAGGGATGCCTGCCTTTAACCAAACTCCTAAGATCTCAGTGTTTGCGGATGATATTGTCCTACAGTTAACTAATCCGCCTTTCTCTTGTGGTGGTAATGGAGATAATTACACAATTTGGAGAATTATCCAATTATAAACTTAATCTGGCAAAGACGGAGATCTTCCCACTTAATGTACATCTCACCCGGCTTCGTGTCCCACCTGGGCATGAAGTGGACCCCATCCTATTTGAAATACTCTGCTTTATCTGACACGGGACTTCTCCCTAACTAAAAAGCTCAATTTAGAGGATTTGTTGGACAGAATTAAGTCTGACCTGCAAAGATGGGGAAACTGCCATTAGCAGTGGGGGCCGGATCAGCATCATCAAATGAACATTCTTCCTCGGCTCTTCTACCCCTAAACCTCCTGGACATCTGGTTACCTAGGTCCTTCTTCAAAAATTCATTCAACCTTAACTGATTTTATTTGGAATCACAAATCTCCGAGGCGTAGCCTTCGATAAACTATGCCTTCCCAAAGAAATGGGGGTCTTAGATTATCGAACTTCGAATTTATTACTATTGGTCTAGTCACTGCACAAAGCAGGTAAATGGTTGGGGGAATCGAAGGATGCTTATTCTCCTATATGGCTAAATATGGATCTTGACCTTATTAAACGCTATAATATAAACCCCACCAGTCTTTTTTATTGCTGTTTCACATCTCTTTCCCAAGAGATCCAAGAGTCTCCAGTGGGTGTCACAGTTAGAGTACTTAACCAACTCTTCTCCTCCGCTAAAGTCAGATATATTAGAGACCCTGGCCAACCACTGATGGGTAACCCTAACATTAGGATAGGGAACAAAATGTTAGTTCCTAATTGGCTTCCCCAAATACAGGGGCTCTCAGTGGAAGATTTTTATGTGCAAGGTAGGCAGGGCTCAACAGCTGATTTATTACTGGTCTTGAATATCCCCACCAATGCCATCTTCAAGATATATCAATTAAAGCATCTGGTAGATAAAGAGTTTGGCATAGCAGTGCCCCCCTCAACTGTTAAACCACTATTGGTGGAGGTTAAGGGCTGTGCAGTTAAACCCCATGGGGTGTCTAAGCTGTACACTTATCTCTTGAAATTGGTTCACCCCATTCCTCTAACTGGTTCCAAATCCTGGGTGTTATCTCCTTCTGGTTCTCCATTCCCATGGGGTCAAATCTGGAAAGATTTATACATTTACAACACTCTAGATAGAAATAGGATGATTCAATATTTCATAATTAATAATATGTATATCACACCAGTCCGAAATCAAAATTTGACTCTCTGTCCCCCAAAATGTTTCAGGTGTGGATAGAGCAAGGTGACCTCCTCACATTTTCTGGCATTGCTCTAAAATTGCTCCACTCTGGAAGATAATTGAGGATAAACTAGACCCCATACTAGGTTTGAAAGACTCTTCACACCAGAGATTTGTATCATAGGGATTATGCAAATATCAGGGTTAGGAGAGGAAATACCATATGGCACTCATCTCTATGGCAGTGAAGAGGCTGGTCCTCTGACACTGGACAGATAGTTTGGAAATTTCATACCTAGACTGGGTGGAAGAAATGTCCCAATGCTTCAAAGTGGAGAAGTTGATTGCTAATTTTAGATCCTCCCATTGACCTTTCAGAAGAAATGGGTGTTATATGCTCTGTATCTTCATTGATAGTGACCCCATGATATATAAGGAAACTGAGCTAAGAAGTACACCCTCCTGTCTTGGACTTTCCTGGCTTCCTCTGTTTTCTCCTATATTAAGTTATAACTTTCTCACCATGTCAGTTTGTAGAAATCAGTCTCTGGCCAGTTTCTTAGGTTAAGAATTTTATAACACCTAACTACGAAGGTTAGTTTATCATCTCTCTCTTGTGGTGACACCCTCATTGGGGGTGGGTGGGATTGTTGAACTGGTTTATCCTGTTTAATGTTTTCTAGCTTCTCTTGATGCATTTAGTTTTTTCTCTTTTCCTTTCTTTATCCGGCTACTGAAGTATACTCTACTCTGGGCTATATTGTATATTTGTATTATATCCAGATGTTATTGGTATATTGCTGTAACTACAGTTGAAATTTAATAAAAAGAGAATTTCAAAAAAATCTTAGTGAGGAGCCACCACGGGTAAATCCTTACCTCCCAAATTTTTTTTTTATCTATTTTAGTGACCCTACCATTTTTTTAAGTATCTGGTTGATCCTGTGCTTTGCTAGCTTTGGGCAACAAACAACAGTGGCGGCAATGAGTTTGTGTCTGCCTGACACAGGTAAGTGCGATCCTAATCACGATCGTGATTTTAGTTTTAAATTGTAAATACAAAAATTAAATTTGGAGCAGAGTGAGCAGGAGGGTGCTGTGAGGCAAGAGACAGAGAGACTGTGGAGTGTAGCACAGCTCAGCTGGGGAATTTAGCATGGGGGGGGATCTGCTACTGGGTGCCCCAGAGAACTTGAGTAAAGGTGCCACTGAATGATAGAGATAGAGATAGAGATAGAGATAGATAGATAGAGAGAGGGGGAGAGAGAGAGAGAGAGAGAATGAGTGTGTGTGTGAGAGAGAGAATGAGTGTGTGTGTGTGTGTGTAGAGAGAGAGAGTGTGTGTGTGTATATGTATATGTGTGTGTGTGTGTGGAGAGAGACAGAGACTGTGTGGGGGAAGGGGGGGTCACAGCACTGATTTGCAAACAATTGGTCACCAGCAAATTATATAAAATAAAAGATGGCGAAGTGTGTGCATATGAGAATTTAGTTCACAACCTCAGCATGGGATGCTTTGATAAACATGTTTATGTAGCATCCCACACCTTGGGTGTGAATTAAATTCTCATAGCACACACTTCCCCATCCATTATTCTCTATGCAGCGCATTGTCTTGAAGTGATACGTAACTAGTCAAATTCCCTAAGAAGGTCAGTATTCCCCAGCTCTGAGGAGATTTTGTAAGCATTTCTGTGAGAAAGAAAAAAAAAAACCTTTGTGTGTGTGGTTCTTGAAATAATGTGGTTTCTTCACTTACGAGTGGCATTAGTTCAGTGTCATGTTCAGGTTGTGCAATCTGTCAGTGATGTAGTGAAGTGTAACAATCAGAAGTTGTGGTGAAGATTAAAATGTGGTGACCTCAGATAACATTTTATTAAACAAAAAGGTTAATTATAAGGCTGATACGACAGCCACACAATGGCATTATCACATGTAACATTTAAATTGTATGGCAAGGTATTGGTAGGATGTATTTTTTAATGTACTACTACATTATATGTGACTGTTTTAGCTTCAGAACCATAGGTAATTTTACAATAGGAGAACTACATCAATTTTCCTGGTATAATAATGGTTTAGCAAACTGCCTGTTGTTAGGACTATCAGCCTTTGCTTTCCCACCCCCCCCTTTCGTGTGCCTCTACACACACACACACACACACACATACACACACACAGATAACCACACTGGGCCCAATTCTAGAAGGTTGGCGCACGTCACCACTAAACGCGACTTACACCAACCACAACTGTGACATTGCCCCTGCACCCTATTCTAGAAGGGGAAGGGTCTCCGTGTCTAAGTCCCGCGACTTGCAACATGTGGCCAGGTAAGCCGAACAGAGGGTGCACCTGGTGAGCATGTCGCAAGCCACAACAGGTGCACCGCAAGTCACAAGTGCCCCCATGCCCAGCAAGCCACATTAGGCACCCCACAGGGCTGTCCACACCCCCAGCCCCCTAAAGTGTTCATAATGTGCCCTGCAGGACTGCACCCCAGCCCCCCCAAAGTGTACTGTAAGTGTTCCACAGGGCTTTCCACACTCCCAGTTCCCTGATGTGCACTTTGAGTGCCCCGCAGGGCTGCCCACACACCTGGTTCCCTGAATCCCCCATTGCAAAATGGCCTGCAGGGCGGTGCAGTCAACCCCCCCACCCGTTCTCCCAAACCCAAGTCACTGCCTCAAATGCAGCATATACCCAGCCCAGCCCTAGTAGTCTAGTGGTTCTCATCTCTCCCACCCAGCTGTGCTAGTCCACCTAGCACCCTCATTTATTCCCAGCCAGAGACTGGCATAGCTCCACTACCTGCATGGCCAAGTCGTTAACTGAGTCTCAGCTGGAGTATGGCTGAATAGACGCACTCAGAAATTAATTTCTGAGTGCGCTTGTACAGTAGCACCCTACTGAACTCAGTCAGTGGTTGGCCACGGAGGAGAGAGGGGTGAGCCTTGCCAGTCACCAGCTGGGGACAGGTGGGGAGTGATGGGTGGACTGGCACAGCTGGGTGGGGAGCCACCAGACTACAGCAGGGCTGGGCTGGGTATATGCTGCATTTGTGGTAGCGACTCAGGGTCGGGCACGGGTGGGGGTTGACTGCACTGCCCTGTGGGGCATTTCCTGCAAGGGAGGATTTGGGGGCCAGGGTGTGGGCAGTCCTGCAGGGCTCATGAATTACACTTCAGGGGCAAGGGATGTGGGCAGCCCTGTGGGGCACCCACTGTGGTATGCTGGGCATGGGGAGAGGGCATCTGAGGATTGACTGCTGGTCTGCTGGTGGGTCTACAGGACCCCCGGGGGCATCCTTAAGTTACACCCGGGGGATTCTTGTAGAATCCTGACATTGGGAACTTTGTTGCTGCCCTTCTGGAATGGAGTGCAACTGCTGACATAAACCCTGTAGCGCCATGTTGCAGGGGGTTTATGGTGCAACTGCCTGTGTAACAGCTCTTTGGTGCAAGTGGCCTGTGTCATGTTGCAGGCCATATTGTAGAATCACGCATGTTGCAACTGCTGGTGTAAGTTGCTACATGCGCCATTCTACTTGGCACAAATGTTGTTACATCAGGCGTAACTGTACTAGAATTGGGGCCACTGTTTGCACATTATGTAATGAGTGAGGCTGGGGAGTTTTGGTTCATATGACAGCTGGAAAAATAAATCAATGCTAAATTAGATACATAGTGACATTAAGCAGGAGTAGTCACTTGGAGTTTGACACGTAGGTTTTAAAAACAAAATATTGACAACATTATTGTTATCAAACACTCCAAAGAAGCAAAATGATTAAAAAAGCACATTTCATTTCCTAAATTGGAGCATTACACTTATGAAGTGCATAGCAATAAAGCCTGCCAAGTGCAATGCAGTTGAAAGACAGTGAATATTTGGCATAGCAGATTATTAAGATATTGGAGCGTAATAAAAAAACAGTCTAACCCAGACTTTGTTATGTAACTTACATAGAAAATTGAATGATACCAATATTACTTTCACACAATCCAAACTAATTGAAAAAGTGAATCAGAACTGTTTATTTGCAAACTTGGAGCATGTTAGTTATGATTTCCATCAAAATAAAAACTGAGAGGTGCAAAGCCGTTGAGGGACAATGATTATTTTGCATGGCTTATTATTTACATAGTGCAGAAGAAAAGACAGCCCTAAATTAACAAGCAAGGGATATGATTATCTACTCACAAATCTACATATTATTTAAATGATACAGTGGGTAACCTAAAGTATCCGACATGACTCCCCCCACCAAAAAAAAAATTCACCCCACCAGCATAACTGCAAGAGATTCAAAATAATTCACAGTGTACTGGCATAGTAAAATACATTGTGCACATCTCAAAATGTGCATTACAAATTTTTATTGTGAAGCAACTATGTGTGCAATGACAGTTGGACAGATCGTATTTCGAACCTCATGCTGCTATGTACTGTTATTTTTGGTTTTGCTTCCACTGAAAATGTGAGTGAGCATCTGCATATATTTGCATTGCCATCTCTGCAATAATCATATCCCACCACTGTCACATGAAATTAAAAGTAAATGAGGACAATTACTCGAAATTTTTTGTTGTTGTTGTTGTTTGTTTATGAGTATTTAATACAGTAAGCAGAGTACAAGGAAAAGCCTGGTGCAGCAGACTGGAAAACTTATATTTGATTGATTGCAGTATGTGCAACAGCACCACAGTGGCGAACAATGTAAATGTGAAAGTTATGAACTAGAAATCCATGCTAGTTGTTTTACGAGGACTGTTTCAGTCCATTGACATAAATAGTGTTACTAACGAATTTTATTCTGCTTCTGGCAACTGTAATACCTTTGTTTTCTTACTGTAATAGCCTCTAGTGTCTACATCTTATATTTACATACGATATGCAGTAGGTTGCTTAAGTGAATGAAATACATACATTTTTCCAAATCTAGTGTAATTTTCAGAGTAACCCATTCCCCTCAAGGACGCGTATGTTGAAAACAAAAATCGTATTAGAAAACTGCCCCTAATGTCATTCCATCTCCCAGAAGCCTAGTGTTCATTTTTTCTTGTTGAAATTCAGAGATTTTTTTTTAAAAAACATAAAGAACAGATATGGTGACTCTCATTTTTATACCTTGGGAGAGTAATAGATAGGATGATGTAATGACCAATGAAAATGTAAATGGGAAATTATGTGACATTAAATATTTCCCATGGAACTATTCCCCCACCGAAACACATTCACTACATACAAAAGAAGTACAAGTGGTTCATAAAAAAGGCACTCTGCACTGTTATACTTAAACACAGGGTTTACATCTCAAATTGGGCAGAACATATTTTTTTTCATTCAACTATCTGCAAAATGGCACTTGAAGAAACAGGACTTCGAACTTCACATTGCTAAGCAGTGTTACTTTTTCATGTTGCTTCCATTGAAAATGTGCTTGCTTATGTGCACATATTTCAGTTCCAATGTATGAAATGATACATTTTCACGAGTGCTAACTGAAATGAAATATAAATAACTACAAGCACTTGAACAACAGCTTCTGGTTTTGCTTGTGATTTGCATTTGAGAAGTCAGACATATTTAGCTGGTGACAGTCTCCCAGCTTTATGTCTACATTGTATGTTATCGATGTATTAATTTTTTTATCACCTGGCCAGTTCATTCTCCTATATTTCTCAGTGGCTAATTGTCTGGTGTGGCAGAACTTGAGTGGTCCTTTGTACAATATTAGTGCTGCAGCAATTGAATTACAAGCAGTAAAGGCAGTCTGTAATGAAAAACAGGAGCTTACCATAGTTTATCATGGTTTATCAATAGCGCTTTGACAGCGCTAGTGCCGACATCCCCACAGTGACAGCTACAATGCCAACTGTTGGCACTGTAGCTATAGGGATGTTGTGAACATCAGCCAGGGGCAGCACTTCAAATCCCCCCCACTCCCCGGCTTCTAGGGATTCTAACTCTGAGTCAGAGTTGGACGGGGACACCCAGCGATGCAGTCCCGATCACTGCAAAGACCAGCATAGTGATGGGTGAGTTTTGCCCAATTCCTGGCACTGTGCTGATGTTCACCATCGGGAAGTCACTGCAGTGATGGTATACGATCTAGGACAGTTGTCATCAGCAGTAAAATAATGTGGCACAGATGAATCTTGTGGCATGGAGCTTGTGATGTTAATATATGTTATGTACATTTATTTTTAGCATCAGCTAGCAAAACAGTCTGCTACATGCCACCAACAACAAATATACATAACATTAACATTGTGTATTGAGACTGTTGAAAGCTCTGTGCTGCAAAATCCATCTGCACTACATTTTTATTTAAAGTTATGGTCAGTTCTGCTTGTAACTGAAAATGAGTCTGTTACGCTTCTGTTGCTATATGCTGCTGTTACTAGCTGCATACTTCAGCAGACTTTGATAGACCGTGAGGTCTGTTTCTGCTTGCAGATTTGTATGTTCATATATTTTATTATAGGTAGACTTCAAAATTCATATACCTCACGATTTCCAATAGCTAGTAGTATTTACTGTTCAGTAACTAGTATTGTGGGGTTTAGGGAGATGTTTTTAACTGCTTTTAATGAAAGAGGCAGTTATCATTCAACAAGGTTTTTAAAAGTTTGATATTTAAATTGCAGGCATTCAGTAGTTAGGAATATGATAAGGTCGGGATTTATATTGTGACTGGAGCTTATCAGACTTCATTAAAGTTGACAGCAGTAATAAACATAAATGTGGTGCAGATGAATTTTGGTGCACATAGCTTGCAATGTTAATATATGTTATGTAGAATTGGTTTCAGCTGCACATAGCAGGCAGCAGTGTACTACGTCCTAACTGCTGTCAAAAACAAATACACAAACAATATGTTAACATTATGTACTGAGTCTGCTGCAGTTACCCTGCTGCAAAATGGATCTGCACCATATTTAAGAAATAAGGCATGACATGGTGTGTATTATCATGTAATAACATCATTCCTGGGGTGGGTTGAAGCATGAGGCTATTATACAATGGCTCATTTGGTAATTAAGAAAAGAAGGAAAAAATACATTTTTATCCACCTTTTATTTGATTTTTGTGGGTGTAGATGTATGTTTCAAAAACAAAGTCCAGAATACTGTGTTTCTTTCACCACAAGGTGCAGCTGCTGGCACTGTGATCCTGATTTATGTTATGTGACTTCCCTCTGCCCTTCCTGTTGGCTTACACCTTTTCTACTTTCTAGTATAGCTATAAGTATTAGTTTTTGTTCCTGTTTCCCATTTTAAATTCATTTTTTTGTGGTTGACAAGCCTTTTGGTATTCGCTGAGTGTACAGCGATGTTTACCGAGGGTACAGTGTGAATTTGAAATGGGCACATGCAGCTTTGATGGAAAAGGATGTTTAGCCAAAGGCAAGTGTTTTGCTGAAAACAAAGGAAAAAAATAAAAAGCAGACAAGACTCCTTTTTTACTTTTTCATGTTGGCATTGTCTGTGGCTTTCCGGCCAAATGGCCGACCGGGCTAGAGGTGATCTTTGGTCAAGAAGGTAATCACTGAAGATGGTGGGCAGGGTGTTTGAAATGGATGTTGAGTGGGGAACTGTGGCTTTTGTAGTGAGTAGTAGAAAAAGAAAGAAATGTAAAAATTGTTTCAGATGGAGAAGAGGAGGGCTTTGAAACTTGTATGGCAGTTGTGTTTTGGAAGTTTCACTCGCGATCTGAAGCCAAGCTGGGTGTGCTGTTATAACTTTAATTTGCTTGGCTCTGTCCTTGTCTAGCCACCTCTCCTGACATCTTTAAGTTTAATGTAGTCAGTCAGTTTAAAAAGGAAAAAAAATGTTGTGGAATGTAGTGCTGTGTTTCCTGTAGTTTCCTGACCGGGGGATGTTCGGGGGGGGAGGCAGCAGCTGTGATCTGGAATCCCCGAGGTATTGTTTGTTTCTCTGCACATGAAGTGGGCATTGATTCTTGAGTAGTCATGTGGTGGATTCACTGCCGTCCTTAGAGACAGTGATGTTATCACGAAACAACATCACTGTGTCTAGGGCTCAGCAGCCAATCAGCCTCCTAGAATTTTTTCTTGTTATTCTGTAATTTTTTTTAAAAGTCACTGTCAATTCTGCAGAAAACTGTGATATAGCATATAGTGGAACATCGTTGTTCACTGAAATCTAGTGCTCTCAAAATGTTGTTCTGCTGCACTAGTGATGTTCGCAGTGCAGCAGAAGCAAAAAGTGACATCCGCAGGACATCAGAATGACTTTTCGTTCTGCTGCAATGTGGACGTCACACATGGTATCCTCGAGCAGCAATCTGACAGTAAGTCCCATTTTAAAAAGAAAGATGTATTAATGTTTCTTTTGAAACAATGACATTCCACTATACACTATATAGAACAGTGCATGCGCATCATTTAACGACAGGGCTGTTCTTTCACCTCGTTAGTACTATGACTACAGATTACCTCTCTGGCTGCGCCTCGAAAATCTTCTGTTGTTATTGTACCAACTCAGTGAAAGAATAGCCCTGTTGTTAACTGTTACTCATGCACTGTCCTATATGTAGTGCAGTGCATGTCAGCCAACCATTAGACATTAAAGGAACTCCACCAATCTAGTATTTTAGTATGTGGCCCTCAACTCCGTGTACCCCAGAACTGATAATTAAGTAATTAAAAAATGAACTGCTTAATAAACACTACCAAAGAGTAGCAAAATTCTTTTACCATCAATGATAAAATGGACTATACAGATGGGATTTATATACTGACAGCAGCTTACAGGATGCAAGTAAAGTTGCAAGCAGTAAAGTAATAAAAAAATGTGATGCAGATCAATTTTGTGACAAGGAGCTTGCAATGTTGCTAAATTTTATGTTCCTTTTGTTTACAGCTGCAGATAGCACATAGTATTCTGCTATCTGCTACCTGCAACCAAAAACAAATATAGAGAATATATATTAATATTGTATACTGAGCCAGTTGCAAGCTTAGTAACTCAAATTGCATATGCACCACGTTTTATAAAAAAAAAGTCACTATCGCTTCTGCCAACAAATACGATAGTGTCCGGTGCACTTCAGCCAACATATCGACATTTAAGAAACCCTACCAACTGAGTAATTGCATGACAATTCCCCCACCCTCATGTATCCCAAAACGCGCAAGTAAGTAATGAAGAGAGAGAGCCTAATAAACACTGTACCAACCAGCATCAAATGTCTTTTAAACTCAATGGCAATTGTTATTGTTTCTTATGGAAGCTGGAGTGTGAAACAGAACATGATGCTTTCCTTTCTACACCTGTCTATGGTTCAGATTTGTACAGTGATTTGAAAGGGGCACTTTCATGTGTTACACTTTCAGCAAAAGCAAAGTCTAATGTTGTCACAGCTTGGTAGTCTACCTCTCCTATGCTGAATAATGAGATAAACAGTGATTGTGATGTCATTCAGTGCAGAGTGACTGTACAGGCATGCAGAATTTGACATGCATGCTTTTTCTGTTTTTCATTTTTTTTTTGTTTTACCAGTTAAATTAGTGGCTGTTTTTCATTGACAATATTCATTCATTCATACTGTTTCCTAAGGAAATGGAGGGCACACTATGTATATACATTACAATCAATACAACCGAGCCTGTTGCACCCACTGTTGTGCCTACACTGACACCGTTCCAATTTATACACTATACTCACTTCATCCACAGCATCTCCTAATCAAAATCCAATCTAACACCACAGTGACAGTGACTAGCAGTGAATAACCCCCAATCAGCACATGTAAACCAAATTACATTCGGCACCAAATTAAAGTACGAAAGTTTGACAGTGGCAAAAAATAGTCATCCATTCAGTCAAATTTATCTCAGAGGATGTCTCATCCTGCAAGTGCTCTGGGCTTACAGGAATAAAGAGTTACGGTGCTCGTAATGTTCATAAATGGTGAATGCAGAAACTATAATGAATAAAAATGATCACTGAAGCACAGCTGATAATTTTCTCCAAGAATAACACACCTCAGATATCTGACTAAAAGTGAATGACAGTCTCCCTGATTATGCACTCGTGCTGCAGAAAATGATAGAAAACCACCATTATGTCATTACTCAACATAGAACAGGCTTTGTGACGGTTTGCCTACAACAAATTCTGTTAAAAAATGAAATAAAATTTGCCATTTATTTTAAAATAAATTACACAATCTGATATGCCTGCTCATTGCAGCAGTTTTCTTTGAGGTACTATCTGATACTATGTGACAGGATTATTCTCCACTTGATGGAAATGAAGACAAATGGTGAAGTGCAATATAGAGTGCATGTCGGTAGGTTTCCTGTACAGTGTTCTAACCACAACACCGTACCCATCTTTCCTAATTGACAACTCTAAAAGTCCTGTTGCACATTACATAGTATGCCAACTTTTAAAATCTGAAGTGTAGATTCAAGGAACTCATCATGTTACTTTTAGCTCTGTTGGATGTGTGGTGTCGGTTTGTCAGTGACACCATAGAAGGTGTGAATTGTATCACAATCATTAGTGGGCTGCCTTTTTTATTAGTTTTTGTAATGCCCCAGTGTCTCATATGAATGTGCATGTATCCAATTGCAGTACTACAGACACATAGCTTTAACAATTGTTTGAAGTTCATACTATTTTGGGACAGTCATAAGGCAGTCCTAGGGGTAGGAGAAGTAGGCTGTTGGTTAACTAGGATCTGCAGCTTCTCTGTTAGGTAGGAAATGGGCAGACTAGTGGGCCATGCAGTCACTTATCCCCGGTCAAATTCTGTTTCTATGTTTCTATTATCCTTTTGTCACCATCAAATTTTTATGTGTGTCAGTGGGAGGAATATCACTGATAGGGATATAAAACCTGTTATCGATCTAGGTTTCTAGTAGTAGGGCTCACAGTCAGCACATCTTCAAAAAAACTACTTGGAGTAAACTACTTTATACATTCAATAAATACTTATCTTTGGAGCATCCCTAAAGTTATGTGAATCATACTGCATGTGTAATGGGGGGTAGGGGCAGGACCTTGACGGGGATTCTTACATCCCAGAGAATACAATCACTACAAATAAAATGTACAACACAACAAATAGTGAGGAATTGTCCCAGACCACCATCATGCATGTTTAATTCTACAGTAAAAGCGGTGTCTTCCCCCACTTAATTTTTCCATGTATAACACTATATCCTTCTCTATAAAATGCTCGTTGAATGGAATGAGGCTCTTCATTTGCCCACCCACCAACCCAGCCCCATTTAATAAAAAAAAGTTTACCTTCAAAATAAATGTTGGCACTGTGATTACTCTGCACATCTGCTAACTTAAAATGTTTACCTCCCCCACACTAGGCGTTTGCCAAGCAATGCCTAGTGAGCTGTGTCTATATTAGCGCACTGATACGTAGATGCTGCCTCCACGTGCCACAGCCACGTTGACCTGACTCCGAGCTTTCAGTTTAAAAAAATGTATAAGGTCCTGACTCTAACAATTTCTAAAAATAGCCCATTCTAAAGATATAGGGCTGGATTTTCCAAAGATTTGTGTCACGATTTTAGAACAAATGTACATAGCTGATTATAAAGAAAACACATACGTGCACGAAAAAGTTCATAGAATTGTAGGAAAAACTGATTAAAAGTATTAGAAAGAATGATTAAAAGTGTTAGCACATAAATCTTCTGAGTAGTCTTAGAAATATGATGAGGTCAGGCATGAAGGTGCAACTACTGAATCTGTTTAGAAGACACAGTGATATAAAAGTAACTTTGTGAGAGTGGTGATTTTGATAACCTACAGTATATGTATTTTTCCTGGCATGAAACCTAGACAGGGTGTGCCATCATCAGAGAATTGCAGAACTGGGCTACATATATGCAATGTGGAAAATATATATATATATATATATGTATATATATATATATATATATATATATATATATATATATATATATATTTATTGGCTCTCGACCTAAAACTCAATCGCCACCATGCATGCAAGATCAGATGTGAGGGTGCGTTATTGAATTAACACTCCAAATGCTCACTCCATTCTGTTTTTCAGTATCCATGTAACTTAACTTAGTGTTGGAATTGGGTGAGCATTACGGCTGGCAATTTGAATGCACAACCCTCACACCTGTTACTGAGTGCAGCAGGGGGGATCTTAGAATTGAGAGCCAATACTGGGGATAGGGTGTTAGGATTTGGAATAGTAATGTGTTATTTCCCTACTTTTTAAGCTTCAACCCTAATGGTGTGGTAATGCAGTATTTTGCAAGTTATTTTCAGCTAGTGTACATGTTATCTGTATTGTATTGTATGGAAGTGCAGTCTATCTACAAGCAGACATACATAATGAATATCATAACAGCACCCTCTGAAAATAACTGGCACAATATTAAAAAAAAAACATAAGCAGATATTACAATTGACTGCCTGACAGCTACAGATTTCTCAACTCTCTCAAACAGTGTTTATAATTTCATTACAGATATGTATACCTCTCTCTCTCTCTCTCTCTCTGATATATATATGTGTGTGTCTCTCTCTCTCACTCTCTATGTATGTATAGATATCTATCTATCTATCTATCTCTCTCTCTCTCTATATATATATATATATATATATACATATATATATTACAGTAGCACATTTGAGCCAGAATATGACAGTTCATCCTTGTAGATCACACTCCATATTTTGAACCTCAATATCTGCAGCACTGTTCAAACATTTGCACAACACTTGTCATGTATAATCTTTAGAGACAGGCCACTTGATGTGCAAAAAATATTTAACTGTTTTGACTTATTATTTATACATTTCAGATTTTTATCAATTGAGTTTGAAATTAATAATTTTCCGCTAGCATTTTATTTACCCATTTATTTTTCAATTTTCATATTGTAAGTCTCTGTACAGGATATCTTAAATTATACTTACTGTATGCCTATGCTCTTTGTTTCTCATTTTACCACTGTGATATTTATGGTTACCTGAGTATGTTACTCTGTTAATTTTATTTGCCCACTTCAATAATCTCTTATTCTCACAGGTTAACCACTCCATGTCCTTGTACATGTAAAAATGCTGTGTATTTGCCTCACAACTTAATATGACTCTTGTCAAGTTGTATGTAACGCATGGTTTTTTATACAGACATGCTGACTAAACCATATATGTGAATATCATAATCACTGTTAATTCTAAAAAGCTGGTTTACAACTACTGGATGCATTTTTATGTCCATGCCATAGCTTTATTTACTATAATCTCACCATTTTTATTTTACTTTCTTTGAAATATCTAGAATATGATATTCAATTATTGTGGCTTCATCAACTCATGCTTTTACATATTTGTACCTACATTCTTGCTGAATACTTCCTTTTTGAGTGTCATTACTTTAATTTCCTGTTTTAAATTGTAATTCATCTTTAATAGTGCATTTAATAATATAGATTATATGTCCTTTCTTTGTAGTAATAGTCCTCCGTTCCTTAACCATTTCCCTAGGTTGTGACATCAACTTGTTTCTATCTCTTCCACATTTGAAAGTGTTCAAAACGTAACTTAAAACTGAAACCTAAACTGTTTACATTGCTCCAAGACAACATTTTTAGTGCCTATCTGTCACATGAGTAAGAAAAAGGAATTCCACCTCACTGGAACAACTACTTGCCAACCAGGCAACACTTGTTTTTCTACATTACTCTGCCTACAGTACAATGTTGCACATTACTGATTACATGCAGAGGTACCCCACATTTCATTAAATGTGCTCATTTAGCCTAATTTAGTTCTGTGAATTGTATATTCCTCTCCATTTCTCAATTGAGCCTGCCCTAACACTCCTTTTCTACTTGTTATCTTCACAGGTTGCAGAGGCACCATCAGAAGGCAAACTTATTGAACTAGTTGCTCTAGATAACATCACAGATGACACAATGGCCCAGATATTCAGAAGGGTTGTGCATGACGCAACACTGTTGCACCATGTGCAACCCACTGATGTGCCCGGGTGCGATATTCAAATGGGGATTGCGCCTGGTACAAATCCCGATGCACAGGAGCATATCAGTAATGTATGTAGTGCAGGTAGGGGGCGCATGCCCATACATACTCTGCACATCCCGATATTCAGCCCAGGATGTGCTGAGACCATGCATGTGCAACCCCTACTTGCGCTGCACACAGGTGAGCCAAAAGAAAAAGTAACAATGGCTGACCACCCACAGGTGGTCGCTGTATTGCAGGGAGCAACACAGCAGCTGCCACCTGTGGGTGGCCACCCGAGCTCCGGCTGCACCTTCATGGCGGCACCCCCCATACCAGATCACGGGCATACATAGAAGAATAGTAGTGTCCTATATCCCTGGAGGTCCAGTAGACCACTCACAGCCCAATCACAGGCATCTGTGTAAAAAGTTAAGTCCAATATCCCTGGTGGTCCAGTGGACTGCTTGCAGGCCAATTGAGGGCTGAAGTATGGAATAAAACACATCCTATATCCCTGGTGGTCCAGTGGACTGCTTGCAGCCCGATCATGGGCATACATAGAAAAAGATGAGTCCAATATCCCTGGTGGTCCAGTGGATCACTCGCAGCATGATCGCAGGCTTAAGTATGGAATAAAACACATCCTGTATCCCTGGTGGGCGGGTGGACTGCTTGCAGCCTGATCGTGGGCATACGTAGAAAAAGATAAGTCCAATATCCCTGGCTGTCCAGTGGACCACTCACAGCCTGATCACAGGCATCTGTAAAAGTTAAGTCCAATATCCCTCGTGGTCCAGCGGCACCCCCATCCCCACCCGGCCACTGAGCCCCACCACCCCCCCCAGTCAGTGGCGGGCGGCAGTACCCCACCATGTGCAGCCCCGTAGCCAGCTGACTGACAGTGTATGGTAGGGCTGTACTCCCATTGGTCCACAGCGGGAGTCAATGGGCATGCAGCCCGTATTGTACTATACTGTCCATGTATGTGAATGGATCCATTCACATACAAGGACTGTGTAGTGGTATGGGCTGCACGCCCATTGGCTTATGCTGTGGACCAATGGGCATACAGCCCTACTGTACACTGTCAGTTGGTGGGCGGCAGGTGGCTGGGGTGCTGCTGCCCGCCACTGACCGGGGGGAGTGGGGCGGTGGGGCTCAGTGGGCTGGTGAGGAGGAGGGTACCGCTGGACCACCAGGGATATTGGACTTAACTTTTTACACAGATGCCCATGATCAGGTTGTGAGTGGCTCCCTGATGCCCACGATCAGGCTGCAAGTGGTCCACTGGACCACCAGGATATTGGACAGTTATGTTATTCTACATATGCCTGCGACAAGCAGGCACGCTGGCTTCGGGTGCAGGGCATCGGCCCCTGACAGCCGCAGCCTGGTAGGGCACCAGGTGCAAGTCGCCAGGATCGACGCACCTGCATGCTAAATGAGTAATGACATGCAAATGGCCCCATTTGCACCTTGCATGCAGTATGGCCCCATTTGCATGTGCACTTTTGAGTATCGCAGTTGTTGCGCCTTGTGCAACAGAACTTGTGCTAGCGCATCCCACTGCTCCACACTGGACACTTGTGTTGGTGCAGTGCCACTGCACCATGTGCACTGCGGGTAGCCAGGGTGCAATATTCAACACTGCTGTGCCATGGCGCAGCTCTGTTGAATATCGCCCTGTCAATACCCCTGCACAGCCAAGTTGCACTGTGCCCAGGCTTGTGCCACAGCCTGGCGCAGTCTGAATATCCAGGCCAGTGTTTCTTACCTGCCTCAACGAAGACAAATTACAAACTTTCACAATTAACAAAGAACGTTTTGTAAACTTCCTCATCCTGCAACCTGAAAACATTGAAAACGAAGTCCTAGACAATGTCCCACTCACCTGCTCAGTTACAGTCAAACTGAACAACATCATTACTGTTGCTCATCTACCCTATGATGACATTAATGACCTACCATGGGAAAACATTTTGAGGAAACAATTCAAGATCCACTACTACCACCATCCAAGAAACAAACACCTACAAGAAACAAAAGAAGAAAACTAAATTAATCCCTTCCTCTTACCACCATATCCCACTTCCAATTTTACCTCTGAATACTCACCAGCCAGCCTTACTTACACCTTCTTTTACAGCTCAGCCTATAAACTACACAACCTTGATGTCTCAACTTGTCAATAAGACTCACATCACCTCATGGGCACAAAATACATGTTTCTCATCACAGTACCCACCTCCAGAACCTCTTAATTACACAATCTTCATGTCTTACCTTGTACCAGTAGCGGCTCTAGCCACAAATGGTTACCAGGGCACAGCTGGGGCACAACAGATGGCAGCCAGGGCACTGATATACTGTTACTATGGGGGAAGCTCTGCACCATATGGGGCACCAACTGAGGCACAGCATTTTTTTACCGGGGCACATGCCCTGGCGGGCCCTGGTGTAGAGACGCCACTGCCTTGTACATAAACATGGCATCACCTCATGGACTACAAAACACCAGATCTATTAAATCCTGCTTATGATCAGCACAGGATAATGAGTACCAGGTTGTACACTGCAAACATAATGTTGGCAAATCATCAATACTTTAGAGGGGATCAGTGACATAAAACCTATTGCCAATAACATTGAGAAGTATTACTTCCAGAACTGAAACAGAAAACTTAAAAAAATTATTCTTGGAATACATACTGAGACTATTACTATATTCATAAACAGAACTTATGGTGTCTATATTTTTACATGCATGTGCATGAGGTGTATACTAAAATTACAAGAATGTTAGTGGGACCTCATTGGAAATTACCTCTGCTCAACTGAATTCTTGTACTACTACTAAAGTGTTTCTCAATGCAATGAAAACCTCAACATCTTTCTCATAATGTTTATGCCTTCCTTATCTTAGAAAATAAAATCTATCTCACTACTTCAGAATCATTGTGTTCCTTTTCCATGCCTCTTTTACAATTCTACTGTTCCCCACATACTGTATTGTAACCGTATCGGCTCTGACCAGTTTGTTTCTCAAAGCTATGTGATGTTCTTTTGTCTGTTGTGTGTGGTACGGGTTGCTGGCAGTTGCTTTGGCTATGTGCAACACCAGTCTGAATACATACACAATAGTCATAGAAACAGTTACATAAGTACATAGCTTACATAAGTACAGGAAAATGGTACACAAAGTTGAAACAGAAATATGATCTGAGTCACAATATGATGTGATCCCCCCCCCCACCCAGACATTAAATTGCTGGTTTGGGTCCTGTTTACCAATGATTTCAGCCTAAATCTCAGTGCTACTGGTGCCAAACAAGGCCTACTAAACCCAAGAGATGTTTCCAAAAAAAATGTTGCAGTAAATTCAGACAGACATCAGGTCTCAGCCATGTTGTTATATGGCTCCCAAGTCACCACCTAAACCAAAACATGATTGTTGGTCTACTGTTTACATTGATCTCATGCTGAATCTTGATTCTTCGAGTGTAGAACAGGCTGCACATGTCCAGAAATGTTCCCAAAAAAAATGTTACATCAAACTGAGAACGAAATATGGTCTGAGTCATGATGTGATGTGGTGCCGCCGCCCCCACCACCCAGACATTAAATTGCTGGTTTGGGCCCTGTTTACCAATGACTTTGGCCTGAATCTTGGTGCTGCTGGTGCCGAGCAGGGACTACAGGTCCAAAAATGTTTCCAAAAAAATGTTACAGTAAATTAAGACAGAAATCAGGTCTCATCCGTGTTGTCATATGTCTCCCAAGCCACCACCTGAACCAAAACATGATCTTTGGTCCACTGTTTTCCTGTGAGCACAAAACAGGCTGTACATGTCCAGAAATGTTTCCAAAAAATGCTATATCAAACTGAGACTGAAATCTGGAGTCCATCCTGATGTTAAATGCTGTGCCACCACCTCAGGGACCTGAAAAGAGGTGCCATGCAGAGAAAATGAATTCCTCCTGCAAAATGCTGCTGCTACTTGCAATTATTTCCTCCTGCTGCTGCTTTTTCAACTGACTGAGATAGACATATAGAATTATCATTTCCCTATGCTGCTGTCCTGACTGGCTGTGCTGACTGACTCTCTGATTGTACCTTGCCTGGCAGTGGGGAGTGAATTACATTTTGGGGCCCTGTAACTTGCTGCCTGTTGCTGTCTCTGTCCACTGCTTGCCAAGTTGCCATGGGAACTATTATTTTAGATGGTTGATAGTGGACCATCTTCACAGAGTCCGTACTGCTGCTGCTGCACATGTAAGTATCTGTCTTAATTTTTTTCCCTGTGCAAGATAAGGGTGTTGGTGGGTTAGTATTGCGACATCTTGAGTTCTAATGTGTTCGTACTGCTTTTATATTATTTCAGTGTACTGTGGATGACATCATCATGCCAGGCCAGGATTAGGATCTAGGAATGTTGGAACACACCACATTTCCAATCCCGAGGCAGACGGTAAGTGTTTAATTTTTCATTACTAGTGGGGTACATCTGTTATTGCCATCTGGGTGTCTGAGTTTGATAGTACTTGTGTTCCTTTTTGCTTTTTTCAGCATCAGGAATTCCAGCGAAGCTGACTGTCACTCCTGCTGCTGCTGCTCAACCAGATCTGGAGGATTTATTTAATTGTATAATGGTTCCACTTTTCCCAGCCCCTGAGGTAAGTATTTCTTCATGGTCTTCTGTGGGGGTGGGGAGGATGTTGTGGTGGGGGGTGGGGCTGGAACTTTTGCAATCCTCAAAATATGTTCATCTGTTTATCTTATTTCCAGGTACACAGTACTAATAGAGGAAGGGGAATGCCTGCTACTGTGCTTCATCATGGTCTGGAATCATGTGCCTGCCCACCCAGCATGTTCCTTCTGGGGGCAATTTCTGCAGTTTAATGACATCACAGGGTATGGTAGGTATACATTTTTTCTCTGCTTGTTCTAATTTGCTTGCTAAAGCCAGGTATGCAGATGAACAAGTATTCATCAATTTTTTCTTATCTTTGGTCTTGCTTAGGTCATTTGCCTCTGTTGAGGTTTCATCTATCTCTGTGTGATGACTACAACCATCGAGGCCCTGCAGGAGCTGTGTTGTGTGGAAGACAGTGGGTGTTGCTTGAACTGCGACGTTGGCCATTGGTGTCCATACCACTAATGAGTAAACACCACCCACATCCAAGGAGGAACGACATGTTGAAATGGATGATTGAGATGATGCTTAGTAAATTAGGTGGTGTGTGCTAATCTCTTATCTACTCGTTTGAGGTGGCATAGTTGCAATAATCATGAACATATGGAATCCAAACTGAGGAAAGCAAGCACCTCCCCCTGCCCTGACACCCCCGAGGAACTATCACGGTTTTGGTACAAGAACATTAACTTGGTAGTACAGCATAAGTAACCTTTTTGAGAGAATTAGATGTTGTAAGTTGTTAAGCCTTTTCATGACTACTTTTGTAATTGACTCACATCATTAAAGATGGCCAGCATTCACCATTTCACATAATTTGTTCAACTTGTGGTGTTAACAGTTGAATGAGCATGTTACAGTCATACACTACTTGGACTAGGAGACAGGGTTCTTCAACATGTCACCGATAGTAGGTGGCAGAGAATATTTTTTTGGTTGCATGGAGTGCATGGGTGTCTCAGGTGGTGGGGTGGTGTGGCATGTGTCAGCATGGGCACTTTTAAAGACATCAAGACAACATATCTTGCAGTGATATGTGGTTGATAGTTGACATGAAAAGTAAAATGTGTACTGTATCTTGATATTTTTAGCAGCAAAACATTATACTGTGTTCATGCAAAGTTGTTATGTTTATGGTAATTTGATTGCTCCTGCTGCTTTATATAGGCTGGGGGACTAGTGGGGACCCAACAACAGTTTACAGCAAAGGATGATTAAATGAAACTAATTCACACTGCAGCAGGTAACACATTTCCATAACCAATCCAATAGTACATAGCTAAAAATAAGTTTTAACACTATACAGAGCTGAAAGTGGTTGGGGGTGGTCTTCGAGTAAACACAGCCTTTTTCCACTTCCACACCATCTAAAAAGCACCCCTCACAGTCTTCAAGACTGGAGTTCTTGAGCCAGACCGGTGGCACTGAGGGTTGAGGCACTGGATGCCACACCTCGCTCCACGACAGCAACCTGGGTTTGGGAGTGAACTCTGGTCTCTGGGGACTGGCCGGGGAGGAGAGGATCAAGCATCCAATGACAGCTCTCCTCTCCTCTCCTCTCCTGGGGTATGGGAGGGGCATGGCTCCCTGCACTAGTGACACCCTGTGGAGGCAGGGATCACTGTACATGAGAGTGCTTGCAAAAGCAAGGGAAAGTGCTCTGAGCAGACATCCTTGCCCATGTACATGGGTACGCACATGCCACACTAGGCGTCACTGCGTGTCCTCAGCTCTGGGAGGGGTAGCACACCAGAACTAGGAAACACCCAGTTCTGTGGGGTAGGTCACGTCACCTGACCCCCCATGCCCACTGCTGGATCCCACCTACCCAGCCTTCCAGTTCCTCCACCCAGGCCCTCACCTGCAATTTGGCCAGTCTCTCAGAGCACCCAAAGAGAAGGGGTGGCCCCACCCCAGAGGGGTCAAGCCAGGGGTACTGGCTGCAGGAGGAGGAGGGAGAGAAGAAGCTTGGGATGGGAGGATCTCAGGCAGGCAAGATCAGGCCAGGATGCCTGAGAGAGGCCTCGCAGGCTGTAACTGGAAGGCAAAAGAGTAAGAAAAAACCAAAAAAAGATGAGCTCTCACCTGGTGGGAATTTTACCACCATTCCTGCTTCATCCACCTCGCTGCAGGTGGATTCCTTAGTCGAGGAATCATCATCATCATCCTCATCACTGAGACACAGTTCCTGTGGCAACACCACTGACATTGTGTTGTGTAGAATGTGCCTTTCATTCATTTTGATGAATGTTAGTATGGACACATTCTTAGGTGACAAATTGGTCCTACTGTCACCCACAAAGGCCCAAGCTGCAGTGAACACTCATTCCACACTAACACTAGATGATGGGCAGCTCAGGTATTTCACAGCAACTGATGTTAGTGATGGCCAGTCAGTCATTTTGCTGCTCCAGTGCAGTGGTGGCTTGTCAGTAATGGCAAGGTCCTTTGGGTCCTTCATGTAGGCCTCCACCATTTGTTCTACTGCCCTGAGTCCAGTTGTCTCATCTGTCTCCTCCTTCTTTGCCTCCATATCTTCTACTCCCACCTGAAAGAGAACATCCCAAATGGGACTGCTTGCTGTTTTCTGCTGTGCCTTGCCCATTTTCTCTGATTGGATTGCCTGTGAGCTGCTGCTGGTGGTAGCAACACCCTTTCTTGCTGCAGTGCATGCCTTTTTCATGTGTGCAGCATGTACCATTCTAATAAGGATCTCTGTCAACTTTTGTACTCGCTGACAACCTCCTTCAATTATAAAGGGCAGGCCACATTTGTAGCGTGGATCCAGCATGGTTGTGATTGCAAAGTTAGCTGACTGTAAAATGCCGGATACATGGGCATTTATCTCCAGCACATGGAGCATGTGATCCATTAGATCACAACATCCATGATCCCCACTTGCCTCCATCTGGAGTAGCACATTAACTAATGTCTGCCTCAGCATGCATATGAGGGGTATGGATTGACTTATACAAGCAATGTCTCCACTCAATGCCTGTGTAGCATGCTCAAATGGATGGAGAATGAGTGTTAGTCCATCCACTTGGCGCCACTGCTCTGTTATTAGAGTGATGGACACTCCAGCCCTGTCACAGGTGGTGTGTACCAGCAGGTATTCTGACACAGCGTTATACTGTTCTTATAGCTGGTCAAGCATGTACAGTGTGGAGTTCCACCTGGTCACAACATCAAGCTTCATCCAGTGCTGAGGCAGATGGTTACTGTGCTGTAGCTCACATAGATGGTCATGGGCCTTTACAGAATGGGTGAAGTGAACACAGATGTGACGTGTTACGGTAACTGTTACCTTAATGTCTGCATGGTTGAGAAACTGCTGAACAACAAGATTAAGGTAGTGTGCCAGGCAGGGCACTCTGAAAAAAACACCATCCCTAATGCACTTCACTACATTGGAGCCATTATCACTTGCGATGAATCCTGCTATGAGTGACTGTGTGGGTAGCCACCCATCAGTCTCTGACAGCAGAACATTAAGCATTTTCTGAGCCATCTGAGAACCAATAAGACTTGTCATGCTTAGTACTGCATGCAGCCAAATACCAGGTGTGTTGCTACCACCACAAATTTGCTTTATGCAGGTTTTGCCAGAACCAAAATCAAGTACCACCCCAAGCAACTGTGTCCAGTGTGCTGTTAAGCATAGATACAAGCTTGCTGCTGTTTGTCCACTGGTCCACATATTTATGCTAAGATGGATATAGTGTGATGCACTATGCTTCAATGCATGTCTAATGGAATCAGCCACTCTACTGTTCAGCTGTGGCATGGCACACTTAGTAAAATAGGCTGGCAATGGAACCTGCCATTTGGGACATGCACGGGCCATCAACCTGCGGAAGCCAGCATTCTACATGAACAAGAATGGCAACAGAACAATGGTCAGTATTTCAGCAGTGGCAGCATTTAACTCTCATGCAACAGCATGATTGGGGGGGTACTTTCTCTGCCACTCAAGGATGGTCTTCAGAGTGAGCTGCATCTTTGGGGCTGTACTACCAGAATGCTGTACTTGTGGCAGCAATGATGTTCTTTTAGGGGTAACACTTGACTCTTGGGGCTGTGGACCACATGAAACCAGTTATTTTGGTTGCTTGTAGGTGTGGTGGTGTAATTTTCTGACTCAAGGGACTGGGACTGGGATTGGCACCTCCACTGCTATGTCCACTTCTCGAGAGAGCAAAGGATTGCTCACCCTTCTCCACCACCACCGACCCACTCTGCCCTCCCTCCTTCTGCTCTTGCTCTACTTCATATAACTTTCCACCAACAGCTCTGGCATTCTTCTGGTGTTGCTGCCATCTCAGTGAGTGCTTGTTTTTCAGGTGGGCGTGTTTGCCACCGGTGCCTATGTGGCTTCCCTTTTTCTCCCCGACTAATATGTGCTTGACAAAGTTGGCATATCGCTATGGTTTCAGCAGGATCAAGCACATACTAGGGACTTTTGACCTCTGGACTTCAGATGCTTCTGGGACTGGAATAGTTCAGAAACAGGTGTGGAAGTGTATGTTTTTGGGGCTATTCTCATCACTGCCGTAAGATTGCTTTTGGGAGGGGGGTGACTTGATTGCTTGGAGGTTTGCTAATAGGCTTGTTGACAGACTGTCCCATGGACTGTGCATGTAAATGGCTTACATCACCCTTGACCTTTTTTAACTCATGCTCACATGTGGGATCATCCCAGTCATCATAATCACCACCAACATCAATGATTTCCTTTCCTCCTCCCTATCACTGTCTTCTTGCAGCATGGCACTTTTTTCTTTCTCTAAACCATCTCAGGTGGCTGACCATCCCTATCTCCAGGATTATCAGACTCTGCTTGAACAATATCATCACCAGCTCCTGCAGGAACTGGGACAGTCACACCAAGAGATTTATCACCCTCCTCCTGGACCATTGTTCCTGTGCTGGTGTCAGTGTCTCTCTTCTTCTCATTGTCATCATCCCCCACTAGCATGAATGCAACAGTTTGAGCCTTAAAAAAGTAAGACACAGGTATGTCAGTACTGCTAACAACTCCTTAGCTGGTACCTGCCGCACCACCAGAGCCCGCAGCCGAAGACACTGATGCAGACATGTGCGTGCTTTCATTGCTATGAGGAACTGGAACTGAAGCTGTAGTCTTTTCAGCAGACTTCATAGCTCCCTCATCCCCCCCTGCCATGTTTCTCCCCTGTACTGGGCCATCTCTCAGCAGGCATTTTCGCTGACTGCTGCTTCAAAGCTTTGCCTTTCTCTGAGAGTATATCAAGAAAGGCTGTATTACTAACTGTGTGAATAACACTCATCACATGTCACACCTACAGTGTTGGCTTCCTTACAAGTCAAAACACAATCAGGACAGGAAGCAGCACTTAGAGTACAACTAATACTGTATATCAATCAATCAATAAATCAAAATCTTTATTTAACCAGGTGACACAGTTGAGCAGAGATCATTTTCGAGGTGGACCTGGGGTGTACAGTACAAGAAGAAAGGTTCACATAAAAAGAACAACAACAGATACAATACAGGGACGTAACAGTAAAAGGCATATGCAAAATACAGATGCAGATATAAGTGCAGGATGAAGTACAACAAATGTTATACAGTCAAACAATACGTACAAAACAATCTGTGTTGAAGATATGTACAAACAAACAGTGTTGCCAGTGATGGCCAGGCTCGGGTAATTCCATTCAATATGTCCAAAAAAAAAATCAACTGTGTTGCAGATATATACAAGCAAACAGTGTTGCCAGTAAAGGCCAGGCCCAGGTAGTTACATTCAGAATCTCAGCGGACATGTAGTCAGATGTAGTAAGTGGATGGGGAGGGGGGGAAGGGCGGATAGAAGGATAAAGGATGGGAAATGGTGGCTCGGATCGCACAAGATTGTGTGGTATAAACTAATTAGGGAGAATAAAACAGCAAGGGCAGGGAGCAGGGGAATGCAGGTGCTAAGCCAAGTCCAGATTTCAGGTGGTTAAAAAGAAGGACACAAGGAGTACTATAGGGAGGGTGGAGAGAAGGGGCTCCAGGTGGTAGATAAGCATAAGGCATGTGGTAGGTAGCCTATTCTAGTAAGAACAAAAAAGGTAACTTTTTTCTTTCCACAAACAGGAATTAAAGCAACACACACGAGGAAAAAGGGTACACGTGACTGACTTTAAATATAGATCACCTGTGTCTGGACAAGTAAAGTACTGTAATGTGCTATTACTTAGTTATATCACAATTTCTTTTGATTATATAAGGGCAGAGATAACCATAAAACATCGACAAAGGTGAGTACCATAATACGATATTGGTCTTGATTGGAGGGATCAGCAAGCAATCTTTCGAAAAATACTATATCAATATATAGTTTTTTATACTGTGCATGTCAGGTGTTAAACAAACAATGCTGCAGCAGAGAAAGAGTAAGGTAAATCAACTGGAAGGATGATGGTCTCCCTAAATGCAAGGAGCCTGAGTAATAAAACAGCAGAGCTTCAGGCACTGCTTGCAGAGGGGAGGTGGACATCACTATAGTGACTGAGACTTGGGCCACCCAGTACCATGATTGGTATCTGGCAATCCCGGGTATAAAATTTACAGAAAAGACTGGGGGGTTGGGAGAGGTGGGCAGTCTATTTGAGGGAAGAGACTGATCAAGGAGGGAAGGGGAGACAGGGAGGATAGAGGCACTATGGATGCAGCTTCTGGACTCCAAGGGTAGAAAACTGAGGCTTGGGTGGTGTACAGATCACCAGCCCAATCAGTGGAACTAGACAGAGAGTAAGCAGAGTGAATAAGGAGGGTGTGTAGAAAGAGGAGTGCGGTGTTTGGGGGGGATTTCAATCTGCCAGGGGGTAGATTAGAGTACCCCTGCCACCTCCAGTGCCAGGGAGCAGGTGCTCCTGTACATGATCCAGGATAGTCTCCTGACACAACTGGTCAGTGGGCCAACATGACTAGGTAACACACTGGACTTGGTGGTGTTAAATGAGGAGGCAGTGAGGGGAATAAGGGTGGAAGACCCACTAGCTGGTAGTGACCACCAAACAGTATGGTTCACTCTTAAGTTTGGGCAGTGAATCTAGAGGCACAGTAACAAAGGTGGTGGATTTTAGGAGGGCAGACTTCAGGAGAATGAGAAATACTGTAAGGGAGACATCACATCAGGGTATTAGGTCAAAGATGGATACACAGTAAAAATGGGAAATTATTAAAACTGGGCTAACAGAGGCTACAGAAGCTTGCACCAGGACTAAGAGCAAGAAATTCGGAGTCAGGAAACCAAGCTGGTTGAACAGAGAAGTTCTGGTGGGGGTCAGGGTGAACACAGCTGCATATCAGATGTTCAGGAGAACAAGGAAGTAAGAGGACAGGGAGGCTTATGTGAGCTGGTCCAAGGAAGTGACCAAGTGAATGAGAGTAGCCAAGTCCTCCAGGGCACTAAGGTTAGCATAGGGCATTAAGGGAGGGGAGAAGGACTTTTTTAGATATGTCAGGGAAAATAGGAAGTGCAGAGACCATATAGTGAAGATAAAGTGGGAAGGGGAGTTAGTGGAAAAGGGAGAGAAACAAGTGGAAGTACTAAATGAATACTTTTGCTCTGTCTTCACAAAGGAGAAGGATGGTTCACTACTACCATGGACTGGGAGGTTGGAGGTGGGAGATGAGGAGATGAAGGATGGCATGATCGAGAGGAGTAGAGTACTAGAGGGTCTGAAGGCATTAAGTGTGGACAAGACACCAGGTACTGATGGTATTCATCCCAGAGTGCTGAGGGAGATGGTGGAGGTGTTGGCTGAGCCTTTGGTGGATCTGTTCAGCACCTCCCTGGACACAGGATGGATGCCTCAGGACTGGAGGATAGCCCATGTGGTGCCCGTACACAAGAGTGGCCCTAGGGATGAGCCAGTAAATTATTGGCCTGTCAGTCTCACTTCCATAGTGGGTAAACTTATGGAGACGATACTGAAGGAGAGGCTGGTGTTACTCTTTGAGGGTAATGACCTCCAGGATTGTCGGAAGCAAGGGATTTGTCTTGGAGAGATCTTGTCAGACCAGTCTAATAGAATATTTTGACTGGGTAACAAGAGAGCTGGATATGGGTCATGCGGTAGATGTCCTGTACTTGGACTTCAGAAAGGCATGGGAGGCTGGGGGGAAGCTGACTGCTGCAGGGGTAGAGGAAAAGCTGACAAACTGGATAAGGAACTGGCTACAGGGGAAGGCTGCAATGGGTGGTAGTGGGGGGGCTCTTGACACTTAGACTGGTGATGAGTGGTGTGCCGCAGGGCTCAGTGCTGGGCCCAGTGCTATTTGGGCTCTTTATCTCAGATATTGCACATGGAGTTGGGATCAGCGTTAGTCTGTTTGCAAATGATACCAAAAATGGGGGCAGTGGTGGATGAATGGAAACAACTACAAGGGGACGTAACCAAACTGGAGGTATGGTCAGAGAAGTGGCAGCAGGGATTTAATGTGAAAAAGTGCAAGGTTATGCACTTCAGGGCAAAGAACCCAAGAAGGGACTATTGGGAGGGAGGAGTGAGGCTGGGGATCACTGAGGAAGAGAAGGACTTGGGGTGTAGTTATCAGGGAGCATGAACAACTCTGCTCAATGCAGGAATGAAGCAGCTAAGGTGAACAGGATGCTTAGCTGGGATCAGCTTGTTTTTGTTGCCAGACTCATTGGGAGAGTTTATGTGCAGGGTGGACCTTGGTAGTGGCTGGAGCTGGGGAAATTCTATAGATCTGTTGATCAGCTCTGATACCACCACAGCTGCAGTTGCAAAGGTCTGGGGACCCTTCTGGAAATACACTGTCATTTTTGATGGATATGGGATATGGAACTGAAATCCTGCCAGCTTCAGTAATTTCATAGCTGGGAGGTAAGATTTCCTTCCAGTCGGGTACTCAGTGATACATTACCCGAGGTTGGATTGTGGGGGCTGGAGTGTTACCATTATATTTAAGCCAGAACTAGACCTTGTGGATGTGCTGATGGGGACCACCAGGTCTTTTGAGTGTATCCTGTGAGTGGGTGTGGGGTGCAGGATACTCCTTATTTACCATCCACCAGGTGATGGTGGAGATTTCCTGAAGGAGTTTGCAGACTTCTTCTTCGACATGGTGTTGGAGTCCCCCAGATGGTTAATTCTGGGGACTTTAATGCCTGGGTCAAAGATGAGCTCTCACACTTTGGACAGAGTCTCCTCCAGCTGATGTTGATACTGGGCCTCACATGGGTCATTACCTCTGCTACCTATATAAGGGGGTCACTCATTGGATCTGGTGTTCCTCCTGGAGATAGAAATCACTGATTTGGTGGTGGAACCAGTTGGCTGGTCTGACCATCAAAACATAAGGATTAGTTTCAGGGCTCCCACTAAAAGGTCTGCTCCCATGGAGATGATCCGGTACTGCCCTTTAAAGGGTATAACCCGTGAAGGCCTCAAGGCAGTGTTGGATCTATCAGGTTTGTCGGGAGAATGCATGAGTCCAGGGCATCTGGTTCTGGCCTATAATAGGGCAGTGGAGATACCCTGGACAAGATTGCACCTGTTCATGTTCACTCTCTCAATCTTTGCCCAAAGAACCCCTGGTCTGATGGTTCCTTGAAGGTGTTGAGGAGAGCGGGGCAAAGGCTGGAGAGAGCTTAGCGGATGTCTGGCTCAGATGCTGACAGGCTTAGATTGATGGAGCATTATAAAATCTGTCAATCATAAATCACCCGTAAGAAGGCAGAATTCCTGTCCAGAGAGATTTCTGCTGCTCAAAATTGACTGGCTCAGCTCTTCAGGACTATAGACAGATTGTGCAATCTGATCTGTCTCCAGCCCCTAAGAACTTTTTCACAGGTTGACTGCGATGAGCTCGCTAGATTTATTTTCAGATAAGTTTGCTAACATCCGCACCAGCATTGGCCTGGCACTCCCCATGATGGATTGTATTGATCGAAGGGGGAGACGAGCATCCAGCTTTCTTGGTCGGACTTCAACCAGCCGGAACTCATGGATAGCATCCAAATTGTCTAGATTATGTGACCAGTTAGCTGTAATTTGGCTACAGGCCCAACCCATTTATTAACAGGTGGTGTTGACACTATCTGCCCAATCCGAGCTGATATTGTTTGGGGTTCTTTGGAGACTGGGATCTTTCCTGATCCCCTTAAGGAGGCGGTCATTCAACCACTCCATAAAAAATCCTCCCTAGATCCATACCAATTAGCTAATTACAGACCTATCTCTAATCTGACTTTTGTAGGCAAAGTTATTGAAATGGTGGTGGCATTACAACTGGAGGATTGCTTGGGATCTCATGGTATCTATGAGGCTCTCCAGTCAGGATTTAGGAAGAGACACAGTATGGAGATTGCTCTTGTCCTGGTATTGAATGACCTCCTAATAGTGAGAGACCGAAAGGTGCAGATCATCTTGGTCCTTCTTGACCTCTCTGCAGAATTCAACACTGTGGACCATTGCGTGCTTTTGGAGTGCCTGCATTTTCTTTGTGGACTATCGGGAGTATTCCTCAAGTGGTTCCAATCTTTTCTCACAGGCAGATCCCAGAGGGTTGTCACAGGAATTTATTCCTCTGATGCCATTCCTCTGTCTTGTGGGGTACCACAGGGCTCCATTTTGTCACCCATGCTGTTCACAGTGTACATGGTGCCATTAGGAGACATCATCAGACAATACAGTGTGAGTTTTCACTGCTATGCAGATGATATTCAACTATATTTGTCTTTCCAACCCGGACAGGAGGATGTGATCTCTGTTTTTAACAACCGTCTCACTGAAATCAAAGATTAGATGAGCGCCAGCTGGCTGAGGCCGAATCCAGATAAGACCAAGGTGCTAGTCATGGACCCATGTCACCCAGAGGTAGGCTTAGGGGCTGGGCAACCATCGGGCTTATGGCTTGATGGTAACCAGCTGTCCACCTCTCACCAGGTGAAGAATCTTGAATTATTTTTGACAACAGTCTGACTCTGAAATCCCAGATGTCAGTCATTGTCAAGTCCTCTTTTTAATACCCGAGGAGCATCACCTGGGTGAAACACCTGGTCTCGCTGGATGATTTGGCAACCTTGGGCCATGCTTTTGTCATCAACTGCCTTGATTATTGCAATATCCTCTACCTAGGGCTTTCAGGGGTTGATATTAGCTGTTTGCAGCTAGTGCAGAACACTATGGCCAGGCTTTTAACTGGCACATCTAGGGCCAGTCATATTATGCCTGTGCTGCACAAACTGCACTGGCTGTCTGTTCAGTGGTGAATCAACCTTAAGGTTGGCTTGCTAACCTTTAAATCCCTACAAGGACAGGGACCCAGCTACCTGAAAGATCTTCTAACTCTCTACTTCCCCCTCCGTCCTCTCCAATCTGCTTACGAAGGATTGCTAGAGATTCCCAGGGTCCATTTGAAAACTTTTGGTGCCCGAGCCTTTTCTTCTTCGGCACCTACCCTATGAAATTCTCTACCTCATCAGTTAAGAGAATGCCTGACTATTGAAAGTTTTAAAACCAAATTAAAGACCTATCTATTTCAACAAGCCTTTTTTGATAGTTTTTTGCAAATTTAATTAGGTTTTTGATGAGTCATAATTTGATGTAATTTTTACTTGTCATATTTATGTTTATTTTATTTATTTATTTAATTGTGTGTTTTTTATTGTTGTATTGTATTGGTATTTGAAAGGCATTTTATAAATAAAAGTACTTACTTATTTACAATAACCTAGTGAGCATAGTCATTTTCAAAATAAATCCAGTGGCCTTAAAACATCACAGATCCTTTTTTCCATGACATGTGTCAAACTGTTTCTTTCTCTTAGAATCTGAGGAATCTCATCAGTATGGTACAGGGTCTGGCTCCTGGGCTCAGCCCAAGGCCCTAAGGGATGCAGTGTGTACGCTCCATTTCCAAAGTGAGCATTTCTGGCAGCTGAAAGATGGAGCGGAGGAGGCCCTGCATAAAATGTATTATCCCCAATTCCTTGGATCTCTCTGGGACACCTGAAATCCTGATGTTATTTCACCTATTCCTGCTCTTTTCATCCTCAACACGATCTTTCAAAATCTGAATAGTGTTGTGTATTTGTAATATGGCATGCTTCATGTTATCTAAGCGGTGATCAGAGGTAGAAATCTGTTCCTCTATGCTTTTCTGTTGCTTTTCAAGTTTGCCAATGTCAGTTCTCAAAGCAGCTGTGGTGGAGCACCTTTCTTTGCAGAAATCCTAAAGTTCTGCCAGCAGTAGGGCCAATTGTTTTTATAATGTTATTAGCCAGGTTGTTTAGTTTTGGTGAGGCCATGCCTGGCAGATTGTTGAGAGACCTGTGAGCCATCACTCTCTGACTCACATTCAGAAAGCCCTCTGCTTTTCTGGACCTCCACTGGCTGATGATCGCCCATTCCTCTGCCTCTGATATTCATGTACCTTCTGAAGTACAATTATTGAGGTTTTTACCTTTTTACAGCAGTAATTTGAAGATTGTTTGTTGTAGTCTGGGGAGCATGATGTGACTGGCATGCTACTAGTCCCATGACATTACCAGAAGTCGAGGCTAAGTTTCATACTAAGAAATATGAGGAGCTTAAAGGAAAGGGCCCTTGTATGTTCCTATAGGAACTTCAGTGAAAATACATTACGACCCCGCCATTCTTTTTTATTGTGCCTTAGTTCTACTTACTACTACCTCTACTAAGGAGTTCCATGGATTAGCTACATGGGACATATAAAAGCATTTCCTCTTGTTGGACCCTATGCACTAAAGGGTGGATAATAAGCACCTTAGGTGCTTACCCCACTCGCGTACCTATGCAGCCCCAGACAGGCACATCTTGCATGGTATGCATGACCTCTAGCACCCACAGGACACCTGTCGTTGGCCATGCCCCCTCGGCATGCAGGATTAAACTGGTGGTCAGGGGCAGAGTCGCAGACCCAGGTGGGCATCCAATTGGATGCCCATACCGGGTCCCAAAATGGATCCCTTGTGCCATTGCTGCAAGTGCACATAGTTGGGGCCAGCTTTGTAAAGTGGTAACAGATGTCCATCCTCCAAGCACTCATCCCTGCCACTGCCTCAGCCCTCCTCTGCAGCCTATTGGGCTGTGGCAGCACAGATGTCTGTTTCACAATGCCACCATGACCGGAAGCCATAAAACACTAGGTTGTATACCGGGTTATGCCTTGTTTCAGCTGGCATACCCGGCACCCCTAGAGCCAGGCACTAGGTGGCTTAGTGAATGCTGCTTATTGCAGGCACACCCCTGACATGCCCCAACACAGTGCTCCACGAGAGGCTTGGGCAGCAAGCATGTATGTGCCTTGCATGCCCTTGGCGGATGCTGCTGGGGCTCTGCGGGACCCCCGCTGTGCGGCATTCACACTTGAGGTTGCACCTCAGATACATGGCACATAAGCAGCTTCTCCATTCATGCATAGGGCTCATCATGTTTAAATATTTTTTTCTTAATCTGCATTAGTCTCCATCTCAAATGCTTTAAATTCAGTTTCCAATTTGGCTAGAAGAATGGGATCTTGCATGATGTCATACATAAAAAGAAGATTGTCTCATATGTGCCTTGTTTCCAGGGACATCATATCAAATTAGTTTAACCAGTCCTCACACACTTTCCATTTAGTCCATTATAAGTTTTGTATATTTCCTTTTGACTTTTTCTAACTTGTTTGACTCCCCTTTCTTATAAGGGTTTCACAGCTGGGATGCATATTTGAGGTGTGGATGCACATACGACCTATATAATGGAACCAGCAACTTACTATCTCTGGATACAATTTATATTTTTTGTTAAGTTGCCCAAATTATTCTGTTTGCTGTAGCTATGGCTTTGGTTGTATGATTGGAGGATCCTAGGTCACCCATTATTTGTATCTTTATGTTTTTCATTGGTTGACACCACCAAAAGAGACCCTCAAAATGAGTATTTATACATTACGTTGCTTCTCCCCAAGTCCTTCACTTTATACTTCCTATTGAGCTTCATTTCCCATATAGATGCCCAACTGGCTGTCATGTCTAGATCATGTTGTAGTGATTCTGCATCAGACAACGCTTTTCAGGGCCATCCTATCTTCAAGTCATCAGAGTATTTTGTAAGCCAGCATGTCAAATTTCCTGTTAAATCCATGATGAATATCTGTTACAGAACTGGTCCTGGCACTGATCCCTGGGGGACACCACTAGTCACCTCCCCTTCCACAGGGAGATGTCCATTCAGAACCACCCTCTGACATCTCTCAGTTAGCCATTCCATTATCCGGTTTACAATGGCGGTACTAACCCCTGCTTTTCCCAGTTTTTTAATAATAGCCCAATGGGGGGTGATAAAGGTCAAAAGCCTTCGCAAAATCCAGATACATTGCATGGTTTGTACTCAATCAATCAATATTTGTTAGTAAACAGATTGAGATTATACTCTGTTTTACAATTGTGGCCAAACATAAAAACAATACTGACATAAAGCAGTACAGAATACTCCAACAATTACATGGTTCACCAATAACAATCACAACGGCTGTACAAAAGTCAATTAATGCTAGTCATAAAATGTGAAATTAGTAAGAGGGTGGACATTTTTAGCTTTTTCTGGATTTCATCCCTTGTGTGTAACAGACACTGTAAGAGAAGATTCAACATATTTTGTCTGATATTGTGGCACTGAATACTATGAAGATTCTGCAGATCTAAGATTAGAATTATTATTTGGTTTAAATGGCAACAGGTTCTAAAGGTACAAAGGCACTACCTACTACAGATGTAGACACAAAATATACTAGGGCATTTGTCTTCAAATAGACAGGAGACCGACCAACTACAGCATATAAGCTGCAGTGATGAGTTTTCCAGGGCAATCCTGTTGTAAATCAAAGAGGGCTAAGGTATAAGAAAGCAAGTGCTCCTAGCAATGCAGATGTTGCTTTTACATTTATGCAGTCCTTATAATCTAGTTGAGTCAAGAATAAGTTCACCAGATGCTTTTGAATTGATAAGCTAAAATACGCCTTGTTTCTGTAAAAGAAAGCTAACAGTTTTTTTAATTTGCTCAACAAATGTCACATGTGAGAATTAAATGTTAATTGGTCAATTTTGCTTCAGCTTTTAGAAGCAGCAGCTAGCAGATGAAAGGGGGATAGTATTTACTTCTGCTTCAGCTTTTAGAAACAATAGCTAGCAACTGAAAAGGAGTTAGCATTTACTTTTAAAAGCACATCATTTTAGTGATGGAAGCTAGCAACTGAAAGGGAGCTAGCATTTGCTTTTAAGAGTACCTCATTTTAGAGAGGAAATGGGGAATCAGCTAAACTCCCCCTTCCCCATCACTTAACTGCTAATTGCTAAGGGGTGGTAATAGTACTACCCACCCTTCCAACCACCAAGGGTCTTTCTACATTTATATAAGCCAAAGTGAACTTCCTGCAGGGCTCCCAAGGGAAGACACCAGTGAGAACAGGAAGAGAGGACAGAGAAGACACAGTGAAGTGAGAAAGAAACAGTGACACCTACAGGTCAGCAGGAAAACATGCATGGACATCCAGATCTGCCAGAGCTGTGGAGGGCTGGTAGCAAGGCAGACACTCTGGAGACTGGGGTGCCCCTTCTGCAGGACAGTTGTGGAGCTATGGAGGGAGCTATGGCAGGCAAGAGAAGAGATCAGAAGGCTGCAGAGGAGACTGGATTGAGGATGCCCACCACCCCACCTACCCACCCACTTTCCCAAAAGCCCACAGGACTTGGGGGATGGAGGGTGCTGGGAGGGGGCAGTGTGGCACCTAGAGCTAAGATGGGGAACCACCAGCCACACACTGTCCACAGGTAGAATTGTTTTGTCCCCCTAGCCAGGGGGCAAAAACCAGATGGGGAAGAAGGAAGAACTGAAACATAGAAACATAGACTTTGATGGCAGATAAGGACCACTTGGCCCACCCAGTCTGCCCATTTCCCTACCTACTGGATAAGCTGCAGATATTAGTTAACCAACAGCCTACTTCCTGCCACCCTCCGCTATAATTGCCTTAAGTCTGTCCCATGCACGTTTGAATTCCTGCACTGTTTTAGACCCCACAGCCTCTGCAGGAAGGCAGTTCCATGCATCCACCACTCTCTACATGAAAAAAAATTTCCTCACATTCCCCCTGAACCATCCCCATCTATCCTTAAATTGTGCCCCCTTGTTCTTACACATCTCTTTTTCTGAAAGATGCTACCCTCCTGGACTTTGTTGATTCCCTTGAGGTACTTGAACATTTCTATCATGTCCCCCCATCCCTCCTTTCATCAAGGGTATACATATTAAGCTCTTGCAGTCTCTCTTCATATGGTTTCTGATTCAGACCCTGCACCATTTTAGTTGCCCTCCTCTGGACTGCTTCCATCTATGTCCTGCATAGATGAGGTCTCCAAAACTGCACACAGTACTCCAGATGGGGTCTCACCAACTGTCTGCACAGAGGGATAACCACTTCCCTTTTCTACTTGTGATGCCCCTTCCTATGCATCCCAGTATCCCTTGACTCACATTGCTTACCCAATTTTAGATAATCTGATAGACTACCCCCAGGTCCCTTTCCATTTTTGTTGTTGTTAGTACCTCCCCTGCTATTGTGTACTCTTCTTCTGGGTTTTTGTTTCTCAGGTGCATTACTTTGCACTTCTTTGCGTTGAATCTAAGTTGCCATATGTCTGACCATTCCTCCAACCTTGTCAAGTACATAGATACATAGATACATAGACAGTGTAGGCAGATAAGGGCCTATGGCCCACCTAGTCTGCCCATTTGAGCTTGTAAGTTCAGTTTGTTTTCCTAGAAGTCTATTTCCCCTTACCCCTGACCTCTAGAATTCCTTTATGTCTATCCCATGCATTCTTAAATCCGTGATTGTTTCAGCCCCACCACTTCCTCTGGCAGGGTGTTCCATTTGCTCCACCACCTGCTCTAGAAGAAATTCTTTCTCATGTTTCCTCTGAATCGTCCTCCTCCAACTTCATCCCATGCCCTCTAGTCCTGAAACATCTTTTCGCTTAAAAATAGTGTTTTCCTGCACCCTGTTCCTTCCTGTAAGATACTTGTATGTCTCTATCATATCCCCTCTCCTCCTCTCCTCCAGGAGTACATGTTCAGTTCCTTCAACCTGTCTTCATAGGATTTGTGATGCAACCCATGCACCATCTTTGTTGCCCTCCTCTGAACCTTCTCTACCCTGTCTATGTCCTTACATAGGTATGGTCTCCAGAACTGTACACTGTACTCCAGGTGGGGCCTCACTAGTGTCTTGTATGGCGGAATTATGACCTCCCTTTCCTGCTGGTGATGCCCCTGCCTATACATCCCAGCATCCTATTTGCTTTACCTGATGCCTTGTCACACTGTTTCCTACTTGAGGTCATCAGAGATGACAACCCCAAGATCCCTTTCCTGCTTGGTGCATGCTATATCCTCACCCCCAACTGATATATTGTGCCAGGGTTTTTGTGCCCATATGCATTATCTTGCACTTCTTTGCATTGAATTTCAACTGCCAAACCCTTGACCATTCTTCAAGTTTCTGCAGGTCCCTTCTCATTCTGTCTACACCCTCTGGTGTGTCTACTCTGTTACAGAGCTTTGTGTCATCAGCGAACAGTGAAATTCTGCCTTCTATATCCTGTGCAATGTCACTGATGAAGATGTTGAATAGGACGGTCCCAGCACTGATCCCTGTGGTACCCACTGGTCACTCTTCCCTCTGTGGAGTGACAGCCATTTACCACCACCCTCTGTGTCCTGCCACCCAGCCAGTTACCTACCCACCACACACTGTCCTGCCCACCCCATATTCCCCAGTTTGTGTAATAGTCTTCTATGTGGCACAGTGTCAAAGCCTTGCTGAAGTCCAGATAGGCCATGTCCACTGCCCTCCCCTGATCCACCTCCCTAGTCACCCGGTCAAAATTCAATGAGGTTGGTCTGACATGACCTCCCTGGTGAAACCATGCTGCCTTGGGTCCTGTAGTCCATTGACAACCAGATGTTCCACCAATCTCCTTCAGTAGTGCTTCCATGATCTTTCCCACTACCGAGGTGAGGCTGACTGGTCTGTAGTTCCCTGCTTCCTCTTTGTTCCCACTTTTGTATAAGGGGGACTACATCTGCTGTCCTCCAGTCTTTGGTACCTCCCCTGTTTCCAGTGATTGGCTGAACAGGATAGCTAGAGGTTCAGCCACCAACTCTCTTAGTTCTTTAAGGACCCTGGGTGCACCCCATCTGGCCCATTGCTTTGTCAACTCTTATTACTTCCAGTTCCTTCAGGACCCTTTCTGAGTAAGGGACTTGTGTCCATTTCTGCACCATTCTCACCCTTGGTACTCCCTTCAGACCCATTTCCCCTTCTTCCTTAGTAAAGACTGAGCAGAAATACCTGTTCAATATGTCAGCTTACTGTTGTCATACTCCACGCTGCTCCCATCCTCCCCTTCAGTCTAACTATCCTCCCTTGTTCCTTCTTTTTCACTTATGTACCTGTAAAAGGTTTTGTCCCCTTTAACCACTGATTTTGCAATGTGTTCTTCTGTCTGAGCTTTGGCTTCCCTTACTGACTTCCCTGCCTCCCTTTGTTTCTCCCCTTCTCATCCTTTCTACCCCCCCTTGTGTATCAACTCTGTTACAGATCTTTGTGTCATCTGCAAAGAGGCATACCTTTCCCTCCAGACCCTCTGTAATGTCACCTATAAAGATGTTAAAGAGGACTGGACCCAGTACTGAGCCCTGAGGTACTCCACTAGTGACCCCCCTTTCTTCAGAATGTGTTCCATTCACTATCACCTTCTGTGTCCTGTGAATCAGTCAGTAGTACTCAGGCTACCACCCTGGGACCCACTCCCAGGCTGGCTAACTTGATTATCAATCTTTTGTGAGGGACTGTGTCAAATGCCTTGCTAAAGTCTAGGTAGGCCATATCCACAGCCCCTCCCTGGTCTATTACTTTGGTCACCCAGTCAAAGAAATCTATTAGAATCATCTGGCATGACCTTCCTGCTGTAAATCCATGCTGCTTTTGGTCCTGTGCCCCACTGGCCTCTAGGTACTCTACAATTCTTTCTTTCAGAAGTGATTCCATCATTTTCCATACCACTGAGGTCAAACTTACAGGTCTGTAGTTTTCTACTTCTGTCTTGCTCCCACTTTTGTGAAGGGGAATCACATTTGCCCTGCTCCAGTCCTCAGGTACCACCCCATCCTCCCATGATTTGTTAAAAAGTGTGGTCAGTGGTGTCACTAGGTCCTCCTTTAGTTCTTTTAGGATTCTGGGGTGAATCCTGTCAGGCCACATTGTTTTGTCCACCTTGAGTTTTAGGAGTTCTTTCAGGACTCTTTCTTCTGTAAATGGACTGGTGTCAACCCCCCTACCCAGAGTGCTTCTATTGTCTGGTTTAGGTAACTCCTCCTTATATTCTTTTGTGAATACTGAGCAAAAGCATTCATTCAGTAACTCTGCCTTGTCACTGTCTCCCTCTGCCCACCTCCCCTCTCCCTTATTAATCTTCACTATTCCTCCCTTATCCTTTCTAGGCTCCCTAATGTACCTATTAAAGGTTTTATCCCCCTTCTTAACTGAATTGACTATTTTTTCCTCAGTTTGGGCTTTTGATATTCTGACTGCCTTCCGCACTTCTTTCTGCTTTAATTGATACAGTTCCCTGTCATGCTCCTTCTGTGAATTGAGCAGGACAAACCTGATTCAAGAAAGCAGGAAGGAGGTACAAGGAAGGAGAAGAAGAAGAATACGCAGAGCAACAGGAGGATTCTAGTCATGGGAGACTTTATGTTGTGAGGAGTGGAGGCACAGCCCATCAGTGCAAAGGGAGCTGAAACCATGGAGAAATGCAAGCCAGGAGCATCTGCAAGGAGAGTTAAGGACAGAGTAGGATGGTTGGTGAGAAGAGATCAGGATTTCACGGGGATCATTGTCCACCTTGAGACAAATGACACAGCAAATGGGACTGTGAAAGAAGGCAAGACAGACATGAAGGCCATAGGGGACAGCCTAAAGGAGTACACAACACATCTGGCCTTCTCAGAGGTGTTGCCAGTTTGGAGGAAACTTTAACACCCCACGGGAGTGACGTGTCACATCCTGAACCTCTCACGAGGTGCGAGAGCGTTGCATTCCCAATGGTAAAGGAATGTGTGTATAGTTGCTCAACAGCGCTCTGCTCCTCGCGAGAGTTTCAGGATATATATGTTTGTTTCTCAAGGTATGTGGGTTATGGGGGTGTTAAAGTTTTTATAACTTTTGTTATAAAGACATGATTGCTAGCTATTAGCGTTTTAAACAAAGCATTGTATTTTATACATTCATTTCAGGAAGAAGTTGAAAGAAATTCAAGCTTTGAAGTTCTAAGTGTTAAAGTTCATAGAAAAATTTTTGACAGGTAGATATATGGAGTGAAAGTAAAATAGTTTCAAGAAATATTTGAAGCTACAAGTTTCAAAACATATAATTAAATATTTATTTGTTTCTGAATAGATGTTAATGAAGCCCCGTGATCAAGCTCATAGGAGCGAAACGTAGGGGTGAAGTGAACTGAAATAAAAAGAAATCATCATAAAGAACAGCAGACTCTGGTTATTATTTGTTGTACTGGACTAAAAAGAGTACTAGAACAGCTTAGGGTGGATAAAGCTAAGGGGCCCACTGGGATACACCCGAGGATCCTAAAGGAGCTCCAGGAGGAACTGGCTAAACCTCTGGCTAAGCTGTTCAGTGGATCACTAGAAACAGATGTGGTTCTGGAGGAGTGGAGGAGGGCACAATTGGTACCCTTGCGCAAAAGTGGTAGCATGGGTTAGAAACCGGAGTAACAGAACACAAAGAGTAGTAGTAAATGGGGTTAGCTCACAGGAGGGATGGGTAACAAGTGACATACCCCAGGGATCAGTGCTGGGACCAGTGCTCTTCAATGTCTTCATAAGTGATATTGCAGAGGATCTAGAGGGTTAGCCTGTCCGTAGATGATACAAAACTGTGTAACAGGGTAGATACACGAGATGGTATAGAAAAAATGAGGAGGGATCTGAAGAGGCTAGAAAACTGGTCCAACAAATGGCCGTTGGGTTTCAATGCAAAAAAGTGCAAAATTATGCACCTAGGGAGAGGGAATACTAGGGCTGAGTATGAACTAGATGGGGTAACACTGGAGGCCACCACAAAGGAAAGGGATCTTGGAGTAGTCATAGAAGCAGTGATGAAAGTGAACAGGAACGCACAGGAACTGAGTTCCTGTACTTTTTTTGCAGCAGGAACAGAGTTCCTGTACTTCTTCTCACTGACACTGGAAATGAAATTCCTAAACCAGCAACATAATTACAGTTTCTGGCTCTAGGACCTGAAATTAGGATTTCCATAACACATTTAACTTGTACAACAGTGCTATTTTGCTAGAAATACTTCAGTATCGCTAATTGAATCTACTAGTGTCCAAACAGATGAGCGTGTCTTCACACAGCTGTCCTTCAGATTGAAGATCTTCATTCTGCATTTCATATTTGCCAGTGCCTGAGTTCCTGTACTTCTTGTCTGCCACTTGCACCACTGCATAGAAGACAACCTCAAATTGACTAAACGGTGCTACAAAGCAGTTGGAAAGGCTAACAGAATGCTAGGGTGCATAGGGAGGTATATAATAATTAGAAGGAGGGAAGTGGTGGTACTGTTGTACAACTCTCTAGTAAGGCCTCATCTGGAGTGCTGTGTTCAGTTCTGCAGGCTCCATCTCTGCAAAGACATAAGCAGGATGGAGACAGTACAAGGAGGGTGACAAAAATTGTGTTGAGAATGCAGCATAAGTTATATGAGAAGAGATTCAGAGATTTCAATATGTACTCCCAGGAGGAAAGGAGAGGAGGACATGATAGAGACCTTCAAATATCTAAAGAGGATTAACAGAATTTACCGAGGGAGCATCTTTCACGAAGGGAAATAGCAGAACAAGAGGTTGCATGATGAGACTACAAGGGTGGAAACTTAGAGGGAACTTGAGGAAATTCTACTTAGCTGAAAGGGTGGTGGAGAGATGGAACAGTCTCCCCCAGGAAGTGATGGGGTGACTGCAGTTCAGGGATTCAAGAATGCATGGAATAGGCACATGGGAATTATCAAGCTAGGGCAAAAGGGAGGGCTAGTGTCATCTAGGGTACCTTAAGTATTAAAAAGAGGGATTGGGCAGACTGGATGGGCCACAAGGCTCTTATCTGCCAACAGCATCTGTGTATCTATGTATCTATGTATCTAAAATATTCCCAAATATTTGTATGAATCAACCCTACTTAATTATGTGCCGCTTAATAACTTTATGAGTAATTTAGGCATATCTATACATTTCTTGTTATTGAATAGCATCAACTGGGTTTTCTTAACATTAAGCAACAACCTCAAGTCCATCAGTGCCTTCTGTATCTTAACACAATCTTTCTGAATTATATCACTTGCTATATTAGCTTCTTTATGTTGTGTGTATAGAACTGTATTATCAGCATATAATAATAAGTTAGTAAAACAGGGCCCATTTTTAGGAAATTCTTTTATACAGATCAAGAACAAGAGGGGTCCCAACACTGACCCATGAGGAACCCCACTATAAGCTATAGCCATCTCTGAGCAATGCTCTCCTACACTTATACATTGCTGCTGAGAGATCACATATGAAGAAAACCAGAGTAAAGCGTTCATACAAAGCCCTGAATCTTTATGTCTGTTTAATAATATGTTGTGTCCTACCATGTCAAAGGCTTTTGACAAATTGAGGAAGATTGCTGGAGAATGTAATCCCTTTTCAGATCATGTAAAAATGCCATTAGTTACCCTGGACACTGCATAGGTTGTGTTGTAACCCTTCTTAAAACCTGGCTGATATTCTGTCAGAACACTAAAGCTGGAAAAGTAGGAAAATAGCCATTTATAAATCAACTTTTTTAATATTTTAATAATAGGTGAATGTACAGAAATGGATCTGTAAAAGCCAGGGTCAGCTATATCTTTCCCTTTAAATATTGGAACTATATATACTGTTTTCCAGTCTAATAGTGCCTGTGAAATTCTTAATGAAAAATTATAAATATAAGTTAAATGCATAGCAAATATTTGGGCCACAATCTTAAAGAAAATAGGTTCTATGTTACGTTTGATGTGCCTGTGCAACAAACATTTTGTGACTAATGAAACGGGATGCGGGGGGGGGTTTATTGCCGAGTGCATTGCAGTTCAGAATGGCAGGGGCTTGGCACTCTACATCAATGAGCACCCACTGGGTCCTGACGCAACTCTGCTTGGTGAGTGTAAACTTTATGTACTTCAAAAGACTGAAGCCGCTACAGTCAGAGAGGGCTTCAGTCTACTGATTTGCATGAAGCCATCAAAAAACAGCTGATCAGCTTTCAAAGTCAGGATGCTGCCAGCCAGGGAGGGATACTGTCAGCTTTCAGCATTTACTGATAAAGTGTGGGGGAAATATTCCAGTCAATAAGAACAGTGCCTTGATAGTATCCCCCACGATGACATGAGTGGCATGTCCTCTGTGGATGAAACTACAGCCGCTGATGTCCTGCAGCACAGATTTATGCTTTACTTTCAACATTTCTCCCAAAGATGTCAGGGTTTCTTTAAAATACTACAGCACTCATGGCAGGCAGTGCATGCTTTCACTTATGGGAACCTTACCCACCTTGAGCAACAGCGTCTCTCCAGCTAGCAGTGCACCTCCCAGCTGTCCTGTTCAGGCCATCTCCCCTAACCTGTTTGCCACTTGAGAGTAAAAATTGCTCAGGCATGCTGCTTGTCAAACCATACCATCGGCATGTCTGAGGTGGAGTGATGGAGGAGGGTCCGTCTACTGACACATTTCTCCTCAGATCATGTTATACTATTATTGCCACATAGGTTTTAATGTGAACACTGTTTTGAAGCAAGGATCTGTACATTCATGAGAGCCTGAAGTGTAATTAGTGGAATTAGCATGTTCCAGTTCTGCATGCCTTCTACACAAGCACCTAGTATTAAGTGTCAGCCCCTTGACTGACAGAAGTGCTGGAGTTTTGGCGCATTGAAAACTGTGCTCCTCCATTTGCTGGGCTTCGGTACCCCACTGTTGTCTGTCTCTCTGCCCAGGTGGCTCATTGACCAGAATACAACATGAGGCAAAAAGAGAAGTGGCTGCTTCAGGTCACCAAGTTGGTCCTCGCAGCACTGGTCTTCTTACCTGGCATGGGGCTTTGGTCCCTGTACCGGGAGAAGTAGACGGAGGAGAACCTTGCAACTGGGAAAGTGGCACTGGGGCTTATCATCAGGGGAGGAGTAGAGATGGGCGAATTCCACAGGTTTCATTCCCTGAAATATTTCATGAAATTCACTTGTTTGCTGAATATTTTGTGGGTGCATTATGCAAAATTCTGGCAGTAAAATGTGGAATTTCAACCATGAATGGCAGAATTTCACCACTCGCCTGCTGGCAATATAGCCTAGAGATTAAAGGAACGAGGTGTGAACAAGCTTGATACATCCAGCAGACCAGACCTGAGTTTGATTCTCACAACCCCCACTTGCATACTGTGTGACTCTGAACAAGTCACTTAAACGCCCAGTGCTCCCAGGTCACCCCTGAAAACAGGCACATGTGCCTAGCTGGCCTTATCCATTTACCAAAGACTAAAATAAAATAAAAATAACAAAATTCCACAGTTTGCGGTGAAATTCCTCATTTAGATGGTGACATTCCACATTTTGCACCAACAAAATATTTTGAGAATGCACAAATATTGCAAAATATTTCACACAGTGAAATTCATGATTTCACCAGAATCTGACCATCAAAATTAAATTTCACTGCATCTCTGGGGGGGGGGGAGAAACTGCCGGTGGCAGGTAAGGAGGCTTGGTTTTGTTTTCCCATTCTCCTCACTCACTCTATTTGTGACATCCCCAGGCCCCTGTTGCATGTCAGAGCTGCTGCTGCTCACTTTACACCTGGACAGAGACCCTGCTGGCAGCCCTTAGATTCTTGCTCACTTCTGTAGAAGCTGGCTGAGGACTGCAGATTCCTGACTTCGATACACACTGACCCAGTCACTTCTGGCTCCAATTATGCACAGTTTCAGCTCCTTAAAATATTTTTTGTGAAATTCTGTTGTATGTTCCAGTTCTGGCTCCAATTCTGCATAGCTTGATCTTAAAACTTCACGTTAATTTCTGTTGTGTGAAGTGGGACTTCTGCAGTCTGAAGCTGTTATCAGACACGTAAATGAAAGTTGGTGGCTCACTGAAAAATATACCACTATAGGCTGCTGTGGATTTACTGCTGCTGAAAAGTGACTTGAGAAGGGTGGGGGTGCAGACAGCTGGTTTAGAATCCTTTGTTGCAATATGTGGAAGTTGTAGATGACCAGGCATATAGTGTGCTGCATGTTGGTATAATAATTATTTTTGCCTATTTTGATTACACCATTAGAAATTGACCCTGTACAAAAATACAGCTATGGGAAACTGCTGATAATGCTGAATTGTGGCATGCAGCAGGGAAGTGATGCCTTACTTCTAGCAATCTGAAGGAATCTGTGATGAGCAAGTGAATTTGGAACTCATCTTTATGTCTGATCATACAGAAGCCAGACGTCCTTTTGATTATCTACCAGAAGAGCATACCTGGTGATTCTGTATAGTTGTGTATGTGTGTGTGTTGTGTTGTGTTGTGTTTTGTGTGTGTGTGTGCGTGTGCATCCGTGCATGAGTCCATGCGTGCCTGTGTGCGTGTGCATCTATGCATGAGTCTGGGCATGTGTGTGTGTTGCGTGTGTGTTTTGTGTGTGTGTGTATGAGCAGCTTGCACAGGTGGTGTCAGGACTGTGTGTGTGTGTGTGTGTGTGTGTGTGTGTTTTGTGCGTGTGTGTGTATGAGCAGCTTGCACAAGTGGTGTCAGGATTGTGTGTGTGTGCTTCCGTGTGTGAGTCCAGCCGTGCATGTGTGTGGTGTGTGTGTGTGTGTGAACAGCTTGCACAGGTGGTGTCAGGACTGTGTGTGTGTGTGTGTGCACATCCGTGTGAGAGTCCATGCATGTGTGTGTTTTTTGCGTGTGTGTGTATGAGCAGCTTGCACAGGTGGTGTCAGGATTGTGTTTGTGTGCTTCCGTGCGTGAGTCCAGGCGTGCGTGTGTGTGGTGTGTGTGTGTGTGTGTGTGAGCAGCTTGCACAAGTGGTGTCAGGACTGTGTGTGTGTGTGTGTGTGTGTGTGTATGAGCAGCTTGCACAGGTGGTGTCAGGACTGTGTGTGTGTGTGTGTGTGTGTGTGTGTGTGCACATCCGTGTGAGAGTCCATGCATGTGTGTGTTTTTTGTGTGTGTGTGTGTATGAGCAGCTTGCACAGGTGGTGTCAGGATTAGGTAATGACAAAGCTATTATCGTTGCCATAAATTTATCTACTAGTGTGGGACCATGAGAATGACATTCAAAACAGGCCTGGCCATAGGCACTGCATTTCGCTGGGGGTCAGTGTTTGTAGTAAATGTTACTCACTCATTGCATTTTTAAGTCTCTTGTATGTTGATGCTGTGGTGCCACACTTTACTTGCCCCCCCTTTATGTGTAAGCTGGACCTACTAAAGTACTGCAAAAGAGCACTGAACTCGTTTTTGACTTGCTACTAGGTAGTTGTGTAGTATGGATCACTGAGGGCCAGACAGATCACCTGCCTCAGAGGGTTCCCAGATCTACAATGATTCCTTATTTTACAGCGAAATTGTTCCTACAGATTTGCATTGGTGATACAGTAAAACTGAACAATTTGCTTTCCATAGAAAGCTATGTAAATTACAACAAAATACAGGAGAATTGTCCTTCAGTTATAGAAAAAAGGAAGTTATAGAGAAAAGTTCAGATTGATCTTGGAGCACAATGTAATGTTGCTCTTTCAGTTCTGCATAACATATTTAAAATTAGTAACTGTCATTGATTTTAGGAATATTATAATTTGTAATTATTATATGTCTATGCTCTGAAATGTATTTTATAGTTGATTTTATATATGTTAAGTGTATATTAGAAAATGGGCTAGACACTATCATCTCTCTGATAGGCTGAGAGCCATAGCAGAGGGGTACATTAAGTTACGATAGATGCTCACCTTTAAAGAAGTGCCAATTCAAGGTGCCCTATTACTTAAGAATATCTTTGGGCACCCTGAATTGGCATACTGACAAGCCACCATTGTTGTGCCCTCACTAAGTGACCGAGACATCTTCAATCAGTACCAGGTCATGCACCGCCTTCCCCCACCTGCTATGCCAGTCTGCATGTTTAAAGTCAATTTTAAACATTTCTTACTTACAGCTTCTTTTCCTCGGTCTCCGCTACAGTTTTTTTTTCTCTCACTCTGACTCCCATGGTTTTTACCCTTTCTCACTCGTTTTCTGACTTTGACCTTCTGTGACCGTTGAACTAAACTTCTGGTCACCTCGATGGCTGCCTGTTACCACCTCTCCACTGCAGTCAAACAAACAAACAGAAAAATCAAGAAATAAAAAACATGTAAAAATGCCCGATGCTGTGTGTGTGTGTGTGTGTGTGTGTGTGTGTGTGTGTTTTGGGGGTGTAACCATGACAACCTGCTCAAAACAGGAAGAGCAAAAGACAGAAGAGTACAAAATAGCAGATGGAGGGATTATCTTAACATACAAATAAATCAATTAACAATTTTACTATGAAAAACTAAAAATATATATTTTAAATAAATTTGACACAATGCCCATTTTCTAAGCACAATAATACCTTCCAGGATGGGTGGTATGGGCAGTACTGGACCTTCAGGGGCTATAAGGCCCTCCACCTGTAGCAATGGGCATCATTACACCCTGAGGTGTCAGGTATTGCCCAATACTGCCCATCCTGTTGGGTATTATTGCTTGCATGGACAACGTTCCAGCCCCCAGGAAGGGACACTTTATAAATAAAGTTTGGATTGCTTGATTCTGTGACACTTATTTCTGAACTAGTTTGTGTTGAAAGGATACTCTGCTTGTTTTAGATTTATGGTTTTAAGGTACATGTGTTTGTCTTATGCTTGTACAAGCACATGGTCATTCACTGAAGTGCTCAGTCGGGCTGCCGACTGGGAAGGTAGTGAAGGGCCTGCCAGCTGCCTGATTGGGGTACTGGGGAGCAGCGGGTGGGCACTTTCTGATGATAGGGTGGGGGATCCACTAGACACACTAGGGAGTGGGGATTGAAATTTTGTTTAGGATTGGGGTCCGGGGTTGGGGAAAAGAGTTAACTGGGGGGCTTGCTTTATTCCCTTTGGGCCTGTGATCAGCTGGGGGCCACAAGACACAGGAAGACTTCATTTTAATGGACATTTGGGCCTATGAGTGGCTGGGGGATCACTAGACACAGAGAGTCATTAGTGCAGAAAATTTCACCTTTGGGTGGCAAAATTACACCTAGGAGCAGAGAATTTCACCAGCTCGAGGGCAACATTTTGTTCACTGTGCGGGTAAAATTTTACGTTTTGCCCGGTGAAATATTTTGTGAAATGCGCAAATTATGTGAAATATTCTGCCGGGTGAAATTTTCCAATTTCACATAACACTAGCTATGTAGCACCTGGAAGGTTTCATTATTTTGACCACAAATTTTCAACATAGTCATCTATTCACAGCACCTCATGAATGTGACAACTGTCTTTTTTCAAAATCCAGACCAAAATGTGTTTTCCTACTTGTGGCATGGAATGATGTTTTGGCAGGGATTAGAACATTTTCACCGACAGGGTTCATTACATGGGGTAATAAGATGGTAATGCTAAAAATTTGGTGTAGAAATATGGTAATGTCCAGGTATTGTCTGAACATCACACTATTTCAGCATTTGCTCATAACTTTGTTAATTTTCAATATTTTGACTCTAAACTTTCAACATAGCCACTTTTTTCACATCACCTCATAAACGTGACATTTTTAAAATCCTGGATGAGATGTGTTTTTACACCTTTTCTGTGAAATGACATTTTGGCCCCATACCAACAAGCATTTGTCAATGCCAAATGTTTGCTTGCTGACATTGGCATTGGTAGTGTAGGAGTTAGAGAGATGCATAATAGGAATGGCAGTGAAGTATTGAACTGAAGCCAACCCCACCACCACCCTGCAGAGACTGACAGGCATTGGGGTGTGCCTTTGGGTCACCAGGCATAATGTCCATGCCATTTCACCACACCCTACCCTGCAGACACTGACAAGTGTCATGGTGTTCCTTGGGGTCTTTGGACTTTATGCTCACCCCATTCCAAAAGGAAATATGGTGAGATGGGTGCAGTATAAGAGAATGGGGTGAACTTTGGGGCCAAAGAGTCCAAGGCACACCTCAATGCCTGTCAGCCTCTACAGGGTGGGGCATTATGGTTGGAAACCCTAATGCCCCAGGCATTCGTTGGTATTTTCACTCCAAATTTTCAACATGTCTTTTTGTGACCTCTACCTCATGAACAGTGGCAATATCGGTTTGTTTGCCAAAAGCTGATTTTGCAGAGCGACTATGCCATTTGGCACCACAGGTGTGAAAACACATTTTGAACAGGATGTGAAAAATGACAGCTGTTCCATTCATGAGGAGTTGTAAAAAATGGCAATGTTGAAAATCTGGAGTGAAAATATTAAAAAAAATGGTGAAGTCACGAGTGTGCGTAGAAACTGTACAACGCGTGTGATGTAATTAGTTTGGGGATTTTTTTATAGCAGATTGTCAACACCGGCATTTTGGGACCTCCACTCTTGAACAGTCCCACTATGATTTTCTTAATCTGTCCCAAACACTGATTTCCCACAGAGACCACGCATTTCTGTGCTGGAAGTGCGAAAACACATTTTGGCCAGGGTGTAAAAAATGATAGCTATACTGTTCATAAGGAGGTGTGAAAAATGCCAGTGTTGAAAATGTGGACTGAAAATATTACAAAATCATGAACTTACGAGGGTGCATGGAAACTGCACAATGCACACTCGTAACACAGTCATTTTATGGACTTTTGTCACCAAATGTTCAACCTAGGCATTTTAAGAACTTTGTTCATGAACAGTGTCACTATGATTTTCTTAATCTGTCCCAAACACTGATTTCTCACACCGACTGCGGCATTGTGTGCTACATGCATGAAAACACTTTTTGGGCAAGATTTGAAAAATGACAGTTTTACTGCTCATAAGGAGGTATGGTAAAATGGAAATGTTGTAAATCTGGAATGAAAATGGTAAAAATTCTCGAAGTTACGAGAGACACAGGAGCTGCTCAATGCATGCTCATAAAACAGTTATTTTGGGTAATTTTTTCACAAAATTTTCAACATAGGGTTTTGGGGGATTACCTCATGAACTGTGACACTGTCATTTTGTTACTTGGTCTCAAAAGGTGGTTCTGTGCAGTGGCTGCAAAATCACCTTTCGGGATCAAATAACAAAATGACAGTGGCTGAGTTCATGAGGTGGAGTCCCAAGAACCCCATTTTAAAAAATTGGTGAAAAAAATTACACAAAATGGCTTAGATATACACAAAAGTTGAAAAAGAAAACATTTATGTCATTATACAGCTTACTGACATTTCTTCAGTTTGCAATTGGCTTTGAAGAGAGCAGACGTGTTCCTGGTCTACCGAAGATCGTTGTGCCGGCCTCCAGAGGTAAGTATGGGCTGAAGGGGGTGTGGAGTGGTTGGGTATGCAGAGGGTGGGTGCTGGTTGGATAGAGGATACAAGAGAGTCAATGATGGACCATTTTCTTTTGTTCTAGTTTTTTTAAGATGAACGTGGGATTTTTGCCACGCTGGGGTGGGCTCCCAGCATGGCACCTGCAAGTTTGTTGGGGCAGAGGCAGTAGAGTCGACAGGGTATTGGGCACTCTCATGGTCCACAGACTTCAGCTACCCTGAAATGGGCTCCTAGTTTGGCACCAGGAAGTTTGCTTTGGGGGGGCAGTGGAGTCGACGGGGGACTGGCACCCCGTCGGTCCTCACTATTAATGGGTTTATAGGGGAGCAGATGAGCATGCTGGGTTGACTCCCAGCATGTGCAGGATGGGAATTTTGCCACTGGGTGGGCTCCCAGTGTGGCACCAAGAAGTTTGCTTTTGGGGGGGGAGTGGAGCCGATGCGGGATTGGGCACCCCTGTTGATCATACAGTGTGCAGGGGTGGAAGGGAGGCCATGAGCTCACTGGGGTGGCCTCCCAGTATGCTACCTAGGTGTTCGTGGGGGGGAAAAACTGTCTATGACAGTTCAGATGCAGTGCTGATGTGTAGGCAATTTGCATACTGCTGACAGCAGTATGCAAATTGCCTACACATTACCACCACTGATTGTAGCTTTGTTTTTCTCATAAATGTACGCCACTGCATCTGAACCACTGTTATACACAGCTCAGACATTTATTGGTGCGGTGCAGCTGAGCCTGCAGAAAGGAACACGGCATTGGAAGTGAGGGAGGCACACCTACGAAAACTCGTATGGTAGGACTATGTTTCTTGCACATGTGTGCAAGCAAATATAAAAATGGTACATGTCATGTCTATAAGGTGAATCCTAAAACAAGTATCTTCAAAAGTTGGGGTAAAAAACAAACAAAATTGCTTAACAAGCATCAAATGTTCGGCACTGACAAATGCTTCTTTTGCATCCAGTTTTAGTGAGCTCCCTTAATCCTGTATGTCCTCTTCCTTAATATAACAGAAAGTAAATAAAGTCCTCTTACTCTCTTGTGAAAAGTCAGTATCCAGCACTATAGATGAGAGATTCAGAAATACCCTGTCAAATGCTCGTACCTTAGGATTGTGTATAGTGATATCTGAATATTTTAATGCTTTAGGTGATGAAGATTTACAGACCTTTCCCTGCATTGTTTTTATATTTGCCCATCCTTCCTTAAATTATAAGATGAGTCTTGGAACTGGTCTGAGACTCCTCTAGTAATTCAATTGACCTGCACTGCAGTAGGCAAATCACCTTATCTGCATTAGCATAAATGTCATGCAGTGCCTCCCCAACCATCCTGCTACTTTTACAACAGCGTCTCCCATGAAACAAACTTTACTGCTGCTCTCACTACCCTTTTCCTTTCTCCTGCATGGCTGGTCAGGTGTGCAGCTAGGAACCATTCATAGATATGGGCCTAGGGTTGCCACCTCTGAAGTGGGCCAAAACCTGACTGATAATCTCCACCCATGACTCATCCCCTAGCCCCACCGCTTCATCATTGGCCACACCCCTTTTTTACCTGGTGCCACACAGACTGTCAAGTTTTGGGTGAGGTCAACTAGATCGATGGTGGTTATAAACTATTTAAAACAACAGTGCCTTATTGTTCTCTTATTGTGGCATAGATCAAATGAATAACATTTGAATGACATACAAGGGAACGGAAGCACACACTGATAATGAAAATGTGCAAACATTATTAAATAGTAATCAGAAATGTACACACTGTATAAGGTAAAACTATATGTAATGGACCAAGGTGTCTACAATGAGCAGAATATACACAGTACGTAACAGTTAAAGCAAATAGATTAATGAAACACAGTTTACTGCAAGATTCCATATCCATAACATTTATAGACTAGGATCGCTCATTTATCATTTCCACAGTGCTACTAAGGACAAGCTTAATATACATTTAAACTGTGCTTTTGATTCGACTTTGCTGATTCACAAAGTTTGATTTTTGTTAATGAAGGTATGATAATGGGAGCATGTGAAGCTGTAACTGAACTTTACTTGTAGTTCACCTTTCACCAAGAGCACCAGCATTCTGTTCCTTTCATCAGTCCATGCATTGCCCATTAGTAGAAACACACTACACAAAGTTGTTACTGGTAGGGATAGACAGCACAAACTGAGCAGCTTTGCAAAGGATTCTGCATTCAGGTGCTTTATTAAAAAGGCCACCCATCGGCCGCTGACAGATTCCTTCTTCATTGCTCTTTTAAAATGGCAATGCTGTTGCTACTGTACTGTAATTGGAATAAAGTACATCCATATTAAGTTCATTTTGCAGCTTCATTGCCTCCATGGAGTTAAACAGTTCATCCCAGGACACTGACCGTTGAAGGGAGAGAATAGCTGCATTGCCTTGATGGAACAAAAGAACAAGGTGCTGTGTCAGCTTGTGGTTTGAAAACAAAATAAAATGGTAATATTAAATGCATGCTGAAAATAGATAATAGAGTTGAAATTGACATTTTGACCATTTGTTTTCTTCAGGAATTATTTAAAAAAATGAAAAGCAAAGTCTTTGCTCTTTTCTCTTTCAGATTATTCCTGAAAAAGACCTATGGTCGAAACATGAATTTTAACTCTGTTTGCTATTTTCAACATGCATTTAATATTACTATTTTGTTTTACTGCATTGAGGGGGCTGTTATCAAAGACAAACCATTAATTAACCCTTGCAGGGCCACAGACTGAAATATCAGTCTAAAATCCCTATACATTCTAATTCTGTTGTCAGCCTAAGGGTTAAGATAGGAGACTGCATGAACATAGAACCTACTCAACTCTTTCGATACTCTCTCGCTAACCCTTGAAGGAAAGTTCTTTTAAAGCTGATGATGCTGTAAAGCCAAAGAACATGTCATCAAGCCTTTTATGAAGTTCACTGCACAGATGCTCCATGACAGAATACACTTCTGGAGCTGCCAAAGTATAGCTCTCAGACTTAGAAATTAAACAGACGCAGGATGTAATGCACAAAATGCAGAAAGCACACTGCTCAGACACTGCATCATCGTTGCTGTAGCCATCTTCATCAAACTCCCACAAATTTGCTATTAGGGGGTGGAATTCATTGGGTTGTGGGTTATAAAATAACTTTTGATAGCTGTCCAGCATTCTATCAGCCTTGCAACAGCAGGAAGGGATGCGAATCACCAGATCACATGTTACAGAATCTCCTTCCAGTCCTTGCCCACTTAAGTAAACAGGTCTTTCAGCCATTGAACTTTCTTGGTGGATCTTGAAAATTCACTGTAGATTTCAAAAAAACAAACTTTCTGCATTACATCACGCAATGGCCTAGCTTGAATTCCTTGTACAACTGTGTATCACATGTCATAAGCAATTTGTAGAGATGAGTTGAGACATTCTTAAAGGATTTAGTACTACATGTGGAGAAGGAATTTGTACCGTTTAGGGAAAAAAAATACAATAAATAAGGTAAAATAGCAGTCTGGTTCTCCAAATGTATTAAATGGCTTAGAAACAGAAAAGCTTGAGCATTTGCAAGATATAACAAACCTTCCCCGGTTTACAGAAGTATATAAAACAATATGCTTAGGCTAGTTAAGACTACTATAACAACTGAACAGAATGAAAATATTTGTATTCAAAATTGCACATTCCAAGGACAACTACAAATCTTTTTATGCTTATACAATACTCCCTTGCTATAGCGAACCCTGCTATACTGAAAACCTGGTTATAATGAATGCCCACTGTGGCATCCGGATGTTTTTAGGTTTCAGCCCAATCTTCTGCAATGCCAAAAACCTCCTATTCCAACATCACCACTAATTACCCTTTCCTGGTTACTAAAGAACAAAATAAACAAAATTCAAATTAAATCATATTTTATTTGTATACTGGAAAGTATGGGAGCAAAAATGCCCATTTTCACAAACGTGCAGTAGGGGAATACATCATATTAGAGTTACTGTAGACCCTGGAGTCAGTTGAGAAACAAATTATGACTGACTTACCAAACATTATGACTGATTTTTCCAACTAGTTTGAAATTTGTGATTTCAGCTAACTAAGAAAATCCAACCAATTTTTTCAACTTTCACCATCGCTGCATTTTATTATATAGTAGTTTGCCACTTTTTTAACTTCATATCTCTTGCCACATTACACCACTAGGGGGTTAACAGGCAGCTAATCACTAGTCATGCCTCACTGATTAATAAATCCCACTTTGGTTTACATCCAATTCTGTACACACATCACAACCACTCACAGGGGTCAACCTTAATCTTTTTGTGAACTAGCCAGCAGGGTAAGGTGATTTAAAATTGCAGTAGCCCACAAATGACTGCAAGAGCTCACAATTATAATGACAAATTTTGATCATTTATACAGGAAACAATTCAAGCCAAGAAATACTCTGATTATTGCACATTTATCGTGTTTCCCTATTCCTTCCAGCCACATCTGCAAATAAAAAAAAAAAGACTGCAATGCCATCACATACAGTGAATCCCACATTGTTTTGTACCACGGCCTTCTATCTTCCTCTTTCTTTACAACCCCCCCCAAACCAGAGGGCATCACAACAGCAAATGTTCAGTCAAGCAGACATTGCTCTGCACACACACAACAGCTGACACCACCATACACCTCACCACACTCTCATCGCCATCCACAGGGCATTGAACAGAGCCTGGCAGAGAAAGACATGCCACTCAGCCCCCACCCTATAGTCTTCTGGAGACATACACTTCTGGAAGTTTTTGTACAGAGAGCCAGGAGCACATCTAAGATCTCTTTGGGTGGGGACTTCACAAACATAAGGGGTTTGACAATAGAAAACTATGGCATTTTTATGTTTAAAGGCATTGATTTTACTGTGCTCTGCCCCAACAAAAATACATTTTTCTTTAACAGTGTCCTTTCATTCTATCTGTACAGGGGAAACAGTGCATTGGCATGACGCTATACTGCATCAGTTTCTATATAGGATGATCTATGCACCCTAGGAATGTCAATTTTAAACTTTCAAACTATGTATTTTATTAAGTAATTTTTTTGGGGGGACCAGGCATGATCTAAAGCTTTGTTTAGCTGGGTTGGATAAGGGTGGGAATGTAGGGTGGGACTGTATGGATGGTGTTAACATATTAACATACTAAGACGCCAGCAGAGTAGGCCCTATGGTCTATCGTGTCTGCTCATGGATTACTGCCCATTTAGGGCACCATTTTCTGCCCACCCTCCCCAAGGTCCCACCCTCTTCCCCTGCCTTGGTGGCCCCCAATGCTGATCCCGTTTAGATGCACCTTCCCCCTATACCTATCCCAGCCCCTCTTGAACCGCTCCACAGTATCCACAACCACCAGTGTTGGCTGGCCTGGTCCATTTAGAAAAGATGGGGAGCCCCCCTACAATTTCAAGCATTGGCAGCTATGGATCTGTGGATGGTCATTTCAGAGTCTGGCCTGCAGTGGTGTCCAGGGAAAGAACAGAGCTAAGAGATTTGGATGAGAAACTGGGGAAAGCTATGGTGAGGCTCTGATAAAACCCACCACCTGCAGGGCAGATCCTGTACACCACTTGGCATTTTGTCACTGAAATGTTGGATACAGACACTCAAAATGTAGGGAAATGAGGGGCACTAGTCTTAATATGGGACAATTGTCAGACAGACACGCATGAGGACAAAAACCTGCTAAATAGAGACTTTTTTTAACTTCACTAACAGCCATGAAACCATGCACTAATCAAGATGGACAAGTAGAATTAACTGAGATTCAATGCAAAAAAGTGCAATGCACCTGGGTAGAGGGAACCCTGAGAAGAGCTACAGACTGGGGGGGAGCTGACTGTCACCAAGGAGGAAAGGGACCTAAGTGTTATCATCTCTGATAACATTAAGGTATCAAAGCAGTGCACAAAGGCAGCGGGAAGGACCAGTGGCATGCTGGGATGCATAGGCAGTGGTATCACTAGCAGAAGGCGGGAGGTGGTGATGTAATTGTATAAAACATTGGTAAGGCCTCACCTGGAGTACTACATGCAGTTCTGGAGGCAACACCTGCACAAGGACAGAAACAAGGTGGAGACTATCCAGAGAAGGGCAACAAAGATGGTGTAGGGATTACACCACAAAACATATGAGGAAAGACTAAGGGACCTCAACATGTACTCACTGGAGGAGAGGTGAGCGCAGGGGTACATGACTGAAACTTTCAAGTACCTCAAGGGCATTAACAAGGTGCAGGTAGGGGACATTTTCCAATGTAGAAAAAGTACTAGAACAAAGGGGCACAATATAAAATTGGAGAGGGGTAGACTAAGAGGTAAGCTTGAGGTAACATGAGAAAGTTTCTCTACACAGCAAATGTTGTTGATGATTGGAATAGTCTGCCACAGGAGGTCATGGGGGCAAGCACAGTGGAGGGGTTTAAGCATGCCAGGGAGCACAGGCACAAGGGAACCTTGAGAGGGAGGGAGGGAGTGATGAAGATATTGATCACAAAGAATTAGTGGCCACATACAATGTATAGGGCCTATGGGCAGACAAGATGGGCCTAGTGGCTAGTGGTCCTAATCTGCCAACAGTTTCTATGTAACTGCACTAGCCTTGCTCAATTTGCACTAGGGTTTGGGCTAATAAAACTATGTTAAGATCATCCTCCCCCCCCCCGCACTCAATGTGAGAGTCCATCCAGGATATGAACAGACCAAGTGTGTGTGCAAAAGGGGAAACAATCTGTTGCAGTTTTGCTGCCCAGGTGTATGTCATTTTTTTTTTCAGCACAGTGGCACACAACATGACTGAAGAGGGAGTAGACCAGGATGGACCGATGGGAGACTCAGACGCCAACAGAAAAGGAAAAACAGCACTTGTGCCATGTACCTTAAGAACTTTTACTACAAAAAGGGTGTTCGAAATCAATTCACAATAACAACAGTTCTATTCTTTTTCTACCACTGATGTAAACCTGGGTCAGCAGTGAAGGAGTTCTCCTTTTGTTTTATTTCTATGGAATCTGAAAAAATACGCCACGGGGAGTCTGTCAGGGAGAGGACTAGGAGACACATAGTGGGATGCTCATGCACTGTCTTGACTAAACAGCGGAGGGGGTAGACAGAGGTTTTCATACTTTTTGCCAGAGCCACAGATGAGCTGCCTGAGCTCCCTCTCATACACTACACAGTATAGTACAAACTTTGTCTTTCCTTCTTCTCTGCCTGCAGTTCTAACCTGTAAAAAAATGCACTGCAGCACTTTTATAGTTTACTTACTTTTCCAGTTCAGAATCCTTATCCAGACCAATTCTCCCTCCTGACTTCCTTCCACCAGACAGACTGAAGTGGACGCCTCACGCGTTCCAAGACGAATGAGATGCATGCTGTGCCACAGCCTAGGATGGCAGTCTGATCAGCAGATTTTTTCCAGATGTCTGCTAGAATTGGTTAGCCATCAGCAGCAGGGGAGCCAGACCAGTTTTATTTAAGTTTATTTAATTTTGTATGCAATTTTATTTATTTTTTGATTTTAATTTATTTTGTTTTGCTTCAGTGAGGAATAGTCTAGAGTAGTGGTAGTGTAGTTAGGGCTGTGATTGAATTAGTCACAAAAATTGGCATCTTTCAGGTGTAGGCTAGTATAACAAAGTAGCTGAGCGTTGTTGAGCTGTCCGGGTTGCTATTATCGTATTCAAATACTGACCACCAGCATCTAGATATAAAGCTCATGCTCATCCATACGATCATATTCAAGTACTGACTACCAGTACCTTGATATAAAGCTCACGCTCATCAATATTATCACATTCAAGTACCGATTGCAAGCACCTAAGATATAAAGCTCATTCTCATCCATATTATCATATTCGAGTACTGACCGCCAGTACCTAGATATAATGCTCATGATCTTCCATATTATTGTATTCAAGTACTGACAGCCAACACTTAGTAATAAAGCTGATGCTCAGCCATATTATCATATTCAAGTACTGACCATCAGCACCTAGATATGAAGCTCTTGCTTATCCATATTTTCATATTCAAGTTCTCACCGACAGTACCGAGATGTAAAGCCCATGCTCGTCCCTATTATCACATTTGAGTTCTGCCCGCCTGCATAAAGATTTAAAGCTCATACTCATCCATATTATTGTATTCAATTACTGATTTCCAGCACCAAGATATAAAACTCATTCTTATGCATACTATCATATTCAAGTACTGACCGCCAACACCGAGATATAAGTCTCATATTCATCAATATTATTACATTGAAGTACTGACCACCAGCACAAATATTTAAAGCTCATGATTATCTATATTATCTTATCTGAGTACTGACTGCCAGCACATTGATATAAAGGTCATGCTTATCAATATTATAACATTTTATTTCTGACCGCCAACACCTAGATATAAGGCTCACGCTCATCCATATTATCGTATACAATTACTGACCGTCAGCGCCTGGATATAGAGCTTATGCTCATCAATATTATAATCTTCAAATACTGACCATTAGCCCCTAGATATAAAGCTAATGCTCTTCAGTATTATATTAATCAAGTACTGACAGCCAGCACTTAGATATAAAGTTCATGCTATTCCTTATTATCATATTCTAGTACCGACCACCTGTACTTGGATAAAAAGCTCAAGCTCATCCATATTATCATATTCAAATACTGACTGCCAGCACCTAGGCATAAAGCTCATTCTCATCCATATTATTACATTGAAGCACTAATCACCAGCACCTAGATATAAAGCTCATGCTCATCCATATTATCTTATTCAAGAACTTACCTCTAGCACCTACATAAAAAGCTCATGCTCATGCATAATAACCTATTCAAATACTGACCACTAGCACTTAAATATAAAGCTCATTCTTATCCATACTATCATATTCAAGCACTGACCACCAGCACCTAGATATAAAGATAATGTTCATCCACATTATCATATTCAATTTCTGACTGCCAGCATCTAGATACAAAACTCATGCTCATACATATTATCGTATTCAGGTACTGGCCACCATCACCTAAATATAAAGTTCATGCTCATCCATATTCTCATATTAGAGCACTGTCCACCAGTGCCTAGATATAAATCTCATGCTTATCTTTACTATCGTATTCAAGTACTGATGGCCAGCACTTAGAAATCAAGCTCATACTCATCCATATTATCATATTCAAGTACTGACTGCATGCACCTAGATATGAATCTCATGCTCATCCATATTATCATATTCAAGTACTGACCGCCATCGCTGCGCTGCAAGCAGCCCTTTTGTATGGGGCTCCTGCCTGCATTTGCGCCTTTTCCTGCCCACAAAGAAATCTGCAGCAGTCTTGATAGAGCTCCACTGAGCTCACTCAGTCCCGCTGTCTCACTCACTTGTACTGTTTCTCCCACCTCTGCAGGCTGGCCTTTTGTACTGGGCCCCTGCCTGCACTGACACCTTTTTCTGCCCACAAAAAAATCCGCAGCAGTCCTGACAGCGCTCCGGTGAGTTCACTCACTCCCCCTTCATCACTCGCTCTCTCCTTCTGTTTCTCCCAGTGCTGCAGGCTGCCCTATTGTACTGGGATCTTGCGTTTGGGCATTTTTCTGCCCACAAAAAAATGCACAGTAGTCCTGATGGAGCTCAATTGAGCTCGGTCACTCCCCCTCTCACTCGTTCGATCTTAGTCTGTCCCAAACATTGATTTCCTACAGCGATCATGCTATTCTCTGGCAGGAGTGCAAAAACATATTTTAGCCGTGATTTGAAAAATGGCAGTTGTACTCTTCATGAGGAAGTGTGGAAAAATGCCACTGTTGAAAATGTGGCGTGAAAATATTACAAAATTGCAAAGTTACAAGGTTGCGTGGAAACAGTTCAACGCATGCTTGTAACACAGTCATGTTACGGAGTTTCGTCAAAAAAATTTTAACATAGGCATTTTAGAACCTCTGCTCATGAACAGTGCCACCGTCATTTTCTTAATCTGTCCCGAACAGTGATTTCCCACAGCGACCGCGTTGTTCTGCACCGGAACTGTGAAAAGACATTTTGGTCAGGATGTGAAAAATGACAGCTGTACTGCTCATAAGGAGGTGTGAAAAATACCACTGTTGAATCTGCTTGACAATATTACAAATTTCGTGAAGTTACAAAGGTGTGTGGAAAGTGTGCAGCGCACACTTCTAACAGTCATTTGATGGGCTATCATCACCAAATTTTCAATATAGGCATTTTAGGACCTCTGCTCATGAACAGTATCACTGTCATTTCTTAATCTGTCCCAAACATTGATTTCCCACAGCAAGCTCTATTCTCGCTGGACATGTGAAAACACATTTTGGCCAGGATGGAAAAATAACAGCTGCACTATTCATCGTAGGTGTAGGAAAGCGGCAATGTTGAAAATCTGGAGTGAAATATTAATTCGCAAAGTTACGAGTGTCCGTGCAAACTGCGCAACGCAGTCATTTTATGAAGTATCATTACCAAATTTTCAACATAGGCATTTCAGGACCTCTACTGATGAGCAGTGTCACTGTCATTTTCTTAATCTGTCCCTAACACTGATTTCTCACAGCGACCGTGCTATTCTGCACCAGAAGTGTGAAAACACATTTCAGCCAAGTTGTGAACAATGACAGCTGTACTGTTCACAAGGAGGTGTGACAAAATGCCAATATTGAAAATCTGCATGAAAATAGTGCAAATTCATGAAGTTACGAGCATGCATAGCAACTGCGCAACCCACGCTCATAAAACAGTCATTTTTGGGATTTTTTCCACCAAATTTGCAACATAGGGTTTTTGAGAGCCCACCTCATGAACACTGGCACTGTTGTTTTGTTAATCAGCACTGAAAGGTGATCTCATGCAGTGATGGCAAAATCACCTTTAGGGGCTGATTAATGCCATGACAGTTCAGGAACTCATGAGGAGGGGTCCCAAAAACCCCATGTTGAAAATTTGGTTCCAAAATTCCAAAAATGACTAAGATATGCATTAAAGTTGAAAAAACAAACCCTATTTATTACATTATACAGCTTACCGGCATTTCCTCAGTTCGCGGTCAGCTTTGAAGTGCAGGCGTGTTCCCGGTCCACTGAAGATCGTCACGCAAACTCCAGAGAGTAAATATGGGTGTGAGGGGTGTGAGGAGGCAGGAGTGCCACGGTGGGTGAGTGCGGGTTGTGGGTGAGGGGCAAGGACAGCTGAGGACATTTTCCTTTTACAGAAAAAAACAGACATCAGGACTGTTTTTACTTTAGGGCATGTGGCATGCTGGGGTGCAGGTTCCCAGTGTGCCACGGAGTCTTGCTTCTGGGGGGCAGCTGTAGCCAGTGGGGAGTGGGCACCCTGTCGACAAACAACAATGGGAAATGCCATTCTGCCAATGGGGATTGGGCACCCTGTCAGCAAAAGAACAAAAGGGGAATGACATTCTGCCCTACGGATTGGGCACCCAATCGGCAAGAACAAAAGGGGGGGTCACATTATGCTGATGGGAATTGGGCTACCCCATTGGCAGATAAACATGGTGGGGGGGTAATATTGTTTGTGAACACAGCAGCAAGCAGCCGCCACGTTCACAAACAATACCAGTGTTGTGAGATCCTGCCCTGCAATGACAGGTCGCTCCCTCATTGCAGCGGATAGCTGACGCTGCAGTGATGAGGCAGCCCCTGATTGCAGTGATGATGAAATTGTCAGAAGTTGGTGTCAAGGTTTCAAATCCTTGTCACCAGCAGTGTGCTACAGCATTGGGGGCAGCAGGACAAGTCTTTGCAGGCTGTGGGGGCATTGGCCACAACAGTGCCATGCCTCCACAGCCTGCTTCTCAGCAAACTGTCCCAATATGTTTCTTGTGCTGCGCGTAATCAACATAAAAAAAAGGCAGATGGTTAGAGTGCTGCAGCTCACTCAGATGATCACAGACCTTTGCAGAATGGGCGAAGTGAACACAGATGCATTGAGTGACAGACACAGTTTTCTTGATTTCATCATGGTTCAGAAATTGCTGTACGACTAGATTAAGGCAGTGTGCCAGGCAGGGCACTCTGAAAAAAACACTGTCAGTAATGTACTGCACTACATTGGAGCCATAGTTACTGGCAATAAACCCTGCTGTAAGTGTGTGTGCATTTAGTTACTCATCAATCTAATTTAGCAGCACATTCTGCATTTTCTCACCAATGTGAGACCCTGTAACACTTTGCATAGTGATGGTGGCATGCTGATGAACACCAAGTTTGTCACTACCACCACAATTTTACTTTCAGCAGCTTTTGCCAGGCCCCAAATCAATGACCACCCCAGATATCTGTGCCCAGTGTGCTGTCATGCACAGATACGAGCCGCCCGCTGTTTGCCCACTTGTCCACATATCCATGCTAAGGTGGATATATTTGGAGGCAGAATGTTTCATGGCATGTAGGATGGACTGTGAAACTCTGCTGTAAAGTTCGGGCATGGCACATTTTGAGAAATATGTTCACGATGGCACCTGCCATTTGGGACAGGCACAGGCCATCAAACAGTGGAATCCAGGATTCTCCATAAAGGAGAAGGGCAACAGATCGATGGTGAACATTTCAGCAGGGACTGCATTCTGCTTACAGGCAGCAGCATGATTGGGGGGGGTCACTTTGAGTGCCGCTCAAACACACTCTTCAATGTGGGCTGCATCTTGGTAGCAGGTTGACAAAAACACTTTATTTGTGTCATCAATGTTGTTCTTGCTTGGGTACCACGTGAGTCTTGGGGCCTGGGATGTGCAGCATGTATGAAGCTAGTTATTTTGGTGGATTTGGGGCCTGGTTGTGTACTTTTATAACTTGAGGGAGTGGCAGCTCCACTGCTACTATGCCCACTGCTCAAGAGAGAAAAGGATTCCTCACACTCATCCTCCAGCAACCCACTCAGCTATCCCTCCTGCTCTATTGCACTGCTGTCACTAACATTAAGCTTGACAAGGGAAGTCCCACTAACAGCTCTGGTTTCTTTCTGGTGTTCATGCCATCAAAATGGGTTCTTGTTTTTGAAGTGGGTGTGCTGGCCACTGGTACCTATGTGGCTGTCCTTTTTTCCATGACTGACACATGCTTGATACAGCTGACATATGACCACGGTGTCATCAGCTGCATCAAGTGCAGAAAAATCTCAAACTAGGGACCTTGCACTTCTAGATTTGACATGGTACTGGGACTTGGACAGCAGAGCCAAAAGTGTGGAAGTTTTTGCTTTTTGGGTCACTTGCATGACTTCCGCCATGCTATGTTTGGGAGGGGGGGTTACTGGACTGCTTGTTCTAGGCTTGCTGATAGCCTCACCCTCAGGCTTGTTATCTAAATGGGCTAGATCATCACCCTTCAGTTTTTTCACTTGTGGATCCCACAGGGGACCCAACAATTCATCATCATCTGTACTGAAATATATTTTATCCTCTTCCTTCTCCCTATCACTGTCTGCTTCCAGAGAAACATGTCCCTTCTGTGGCATCTGCTCACTGTTGGGGGGGCTGACTTTCCTTATCTCATTTTCCAGGAAAAACAGACTGAAGCTGGACAGTATCACCCTCACCACCATCAGCTCCACCTTGAGCAGCAACAACAGTCACACCAACAACTTTTTCCACCTCCTCCTCCTGGACCTCTGTGCCTCCGCTGGTGTGAGTGTTTCCCTTATTCCCAGTATCAAATCCAACAAGCATGTTAGCTACAAATTAGGCAGTAAAAAAATGAGTCACAGACTTGAAGCCACTTCTAACTTCGGTTTTGCTGCCACTGGCTGCCACAACAGTAATGGAGTCCACAGAGAGCACTGATTCAGAAATAGTTTTACTTACTGGAACTGGAACTGTATTTATACTTTTTCCAACAGACTTCTTTGAGCCACCTCCCTTCCAGGTACCTTTCCCTGAACTGGGACATCTCTTGGCAGGCAAATTTATATGCTTGTTCCATTTACCTTCCTCCTGAAGTATATGATTATGTGTTTTAATTGAATAAAGGTGATTTAACACCTTCAGTAGTATCTTCAAGGGACAGACTGAAATCTGAACAGGTAGCAACACTGTAGTGTATATAACTACCTACAGCTGCTACTGTAGCCTACTTGAGTGTTAAAACACTATTTTATTTTTTCAATTACAAAAAACACAAATTAAGTAACATGGGGTAACAGGAGGACAGAAGTAAAAGACTTTAAATATCAAACCAACAGAGAACACCACCACAACATTGTTGTGCAGTAAGTCCGAAAAAATACTTAAAAAGTTCTTAATAAAATGTCAGTTTTTAACTGGAATGGTTATTACAAAACTTGATAATAACTGGGTAGGTACAGGTAGGTTCACACAAACTAAATTGTAAACCAACCACACAGAACATCTCACAGTCAAAATATTATCTATGGTCGGGGTAAGTGGTGTCTGGAGAATACAAGTACTGCAATGTGTTAGTACTTACTAATACAAACAAACGTTCACTAGCAGCACTAGGAACTAAATTGAGATTTTGGGAGCAATTAACTTTCACAAATCACAAATAAAGAGGTTTTTGAAGGGTTTATTGCTTGTGATGCACCACACTGAACTGGTCTCCGACTCAACAGACAATATACTGTGCAGGAAACAGCCTGCACATGACTTTTCAGCCATTTATTCACAATGTATTGCAAATTTGCAGGCAAATTTGAAAAACATTGATGACATTGGTGTAATTTGACAAAATTTCACATTAAGCGAAAGCACCATCAGAGGTGAAATTACATTTTGCCTAGGCGAACAACTTTGTGTAATGCAGAATTTACACAAAAACATTTTGCTGGGTGAACTTTTACAATTTCACACAGCTCTATTTGTGGGTCTATCATCATGTCCCTCACCACTTGGGGCCAGTGGTGCAGACGCTTTGCTGGGGTTGGACCAAGCATGTTTGCAAGGTTACTAAAGACATAATAGATCTGGTCTCTGGTGGTTACTGTGTAAAACACAAACACTTATTAGGTAGTGCCTGTGTGCGTGATTATTTATTTAGTGCTTGTGGAACTACAGTAATACTCACATCGACCTTAGCAGTAATACTGTACCACAAAAAAAAATGAGCAAATAAAACAAGCATTTGTCAATGCTGAATGTTTGCTTGCTGGCATTGGCATTGGTAGTGTAGGAGTTACAGAGCTGCATAATAGGAATGGTAGTGAAGTATTGAACTGAAGCCAACCCCACCACAACCCTGCAGATACTGACAGGCATTAGGGTGTGCCTTTGGGTCATCAGGCATAATGGCCATGCCATTTCACCACACCCTACCCTGCAGACACCGACAAGTGTCACGGTGTGCCTTGGGGTCTTTGACCCTTATGTTCACCCCATTCCATTAGGAAATACGGTGAGAAGGGTGCTGTATAGGAGAATGGGGTGCACTTTGGGGCCGAAGATTCCAAGGCACACCTCAATGCCTCTCACTGGCTGCAGGGTGTGGGTGAGGATGGAATGGTATGAGCATTACAGGCGACAATCCCAAGTCACACCCCTGATGCCTGTCATTCTCTACAGGGCGGGGCGTTATGGTCAGAAGCCCTAATGCCTCAAGCATTCATTGGTATTTTCACTCCAAATTTTCAACATACTTTTTTTGTGACCTCCACCTCATGAACAGTGGCAATATCAGTTTGTTAGCTGAAAGCCGCTTTTGCACAGTGACTATGCCATTTGGCACCACAGGCGTGAAAACACATTTCCAACAGGATGTGAAAAATGACAGCTGTACTTTTCATGGAGAGGTTTAAAAAATTGCAATGTTGAAAATCTGCAGTGAAAATATTAAAAAAACTGATGAAGTCACGAGCATGCACAGAAACTGTGCAACGCACACCCGTAATGTAATTAGTTTTGGGATTTTTTATAGCAGATTGTCAACACAGGAATTTTGGGACCTCTGCTCATGAGCAGTGCCACTGTGATTTTATTAATCTGTCCCGAACAGTGATTTCCCACAGCGACCAAACATTTCTGTGCTGGAAGTGCAAAAACACATTTTAGCCATTGTGTGAAAATGACAGTGGTACTGTTCATAAGGAAATGTGGAAAAATGTCAGTGATGAAAATCTGGACTGAAAACATTACAAATTCATGAACTTACGAGGGTGCGTGGAAACTGCACAATACTCGCTCATAACACAGTCATTTTATGGACTTTTGTCACCAGATTTTAACATAGCCATTTTAAGTCCTCTGCTCATGAACAGTGTCACTGTGATTTTCTTAATCTGTCCAGAACATTGATTTCACACACCGACTGCATCATTGTGCGCTACATGCGTGGAAACACATTTGGGCAAGTTGAAAAATGATAGCTGTACTGCTCATAAGGAAGTGTGGTAAAATGTCAATGTTGAAAATTTGGAGTAAAATAATAAAAATTTGTGAACTTCACAGTGCGTAAGAGCTGCACAATGCACACCTTAAATCAGTCATTTTGACAATTTTTCCACCAAATTTCTAACACATAGGGTTTTGAGGGCCTACCTCATGAACTATCATGCTGTCATTTCATAAATTGAGTCCCAAAAGGTTGTCCCACATAGTGACCACAAAATCACCTTTCGGGGCCGATTAACGCCATGACAGTGCCAGAATTCATGAGGAGGGATCCCAGAAACCAGAATTTGAAAATTTGGTGCCATAATTCCCAAAAATGACTCAGATATGCATCAAAGTTGAAAAAACTCTATTTATTCCATTATACAGCTTACTGGCATTTCTTCAGTTTGCGGTCGGCTTTGAAGAGTGCAGACGTGTTCCCAGTCTACCAAAGATCATCAAGCCCTCCTCTGGAGGTAAGTATGGGGTGAGGTGGGGGTGTGGGAAGGTGGATGGGCAGAGGGTGGGCATGGGTTGGGGGCAAGACAATCAACAGAGGACTTTTTTTTTTTCAGGTGTTTCTTTTCTTTTTAGGAGGACAATGCGGGACTTTTGCCATGCTGGGGTGGGCTCCCAGCGTGGCAGCTGGAAGATTTTTGGGGGAAATGTAGCCAAGGACAATGACACAGGACTTGTGCTATGCTGGGGTGGGCTCCCAGTGTGGTAGCTGTAAGATTTTTTGGGGGAGAAGGGCCATGTAGCCGATGGGGGATTGGGACCTCTGTCAGCCATACAGACATGTGCCACACTGGGGTGGGCTCCCAGTGTGGCACCTGGAAGTCTATTTCTTTTGGGGGTGGTTAATTGAGTAGACAGAGGACTGGGCACCAATGAAGAAAAAGAAAGGAAAAGAAAGTAGAGTCGTATACAAGCAGGATTGCCGGTAATATGCTTATCAACACTATCTTATCACTGCTCACTGAAGCGGAGCTCTCCGTTTCAACTGTACGTCACTGCATTTTCAATTGCTGTAATAGACAGCTGCAGCATTCATTGGTGAACTGTGGCCATGCCTTCAAACACACTGACTGAACTGGAAGACAGAGTGCCACACCTACAAAAACTCAGATCACGGCACTATGTTTCTTGCACATGCATGCAAGCAAACATAAAAGCACTGCTACCATGAAGGGGGAAGAAGCGGGCAATCTTTTTAGTCAAACATGGAACTGAGCAAGGAACTGACAGATGAGCTGTCCCAGTGGCACTGAGGGTTGAGGAGCTGGGCAACACACCTTGCCTCATGCTGGTGACCTGGGTTCGGATCCAGAGTCGGGTCATCAGGGGTCAGCTGGGGGAAGGAGGATTGAGCATCCCAAGGACTGCTCTCCTCCTCCGGGGAGGATGGCGAGGGATTTCTATGGGGGTGCTGGCTCCTGGCAGTGGCTAGGGGGTAGTGCTCACCATGGATCAATGGAAGGGGTGGCCCAGGTGGACATCAGACATACTGCACTCTGGAACGTGTGCTATAACATCCTTGGTGTCTCTGTATACCCGCGCTGTGGGGGAGAACTAAAAGGAAAAAATCCTTGATGAATTCTCCAGCGCTCATGAAGGTCCACCATGGCATAAAACTGGATGCTTCATGAGCTCCCTCTGGCCCTGACACCTTAGCCTTCCACGTCATTGCAATGTGGCCTTGGAGAGGCAGATGGAAGGAGGTTGAATGCTTGGGCATGGAGTCCGATGCAGGAGCCATCAGAGGACTGGATTGTGGGACCATAGGAACCACCCCAGCCAAGGAGATAGGCATGATAAAAGAAATCAACAAAAAACATAAGGCACTGACAGATGACATACAGTCAATTCAGTGAGATGAGCCTGACCCACTAAGTGCAATGATTTAATTAACAAAATAACAACAACAAAAAAATGCAAGTGCATGGGGGGTTAATAATGCACAGGTTAATTGTGTGTTTGGGCTGTGGAAGTGGGTGGGGGGGTGGAAGTTAGCTAACACACTCTGCATTTGTACAGGGATCCAAGCCCAGAACAAAAGGACTAACAATAGTAATTCAGTGAGTCAACCCTGACTGGCTTAGAACTGAAGAAGTTTATTTCAAAAACTGTGTGCACACAGTTGTGCACATGTGGGGCCCAGCAGCCTCATGAATAAATGTATTCAGCATGCACAGGCAGGGCAAAGCCTCACAAAATCAACTATTATGCACATATGGTTGGGTTCTATGTCATAGCGGTGATCTCTCGGAATAGCGATTACCGTTAAGATGAATGTACATCACGGAAAATGAATTTCAGCGATGCACACTCACGACAAATGGCAAGATGGAGCCCGAAACCTACTAAAGGATTCTCAGCTCCCAGAGGGTGCATGTCAGGGGAGGTGTAATACTTATAAAACAGAAAGCTGCTACAGGCAAAAACAAACCATGCCATGTCGGATCCAAACCCTGCACCCTACATCTCACAACCGACCACCCTCCCCACCATGCTAGCAGAACAGCTCAGCAGCTGCCCACCACATCCCATCCCACATACCTTCCCTCCCCTTCCTCTCCCCCTGGGTGTGTGCATGAGTACATGTGCATAGCTTCCGGTTGCCCTACCTTACCCACCCAGGTATCCGGTCACTACCCTGCCAGGTAGCCCTGAACACAGATGCCATTACTGAGTCTCTGTTTTTGTAAATGGTCGATTTTGGTCACCTTGTTCACAGTTTACCCATATAGGCAAATCATGAGCAGGGACCTACAAGAGGAGGAGTTAGCAGATACTCTCATCACTCATGCAGGGAACAAAGCATGGAACCCGACAAGAGCAAAAATAAACACAAAAATAAAATGTGCTTCACCCAAAAAAAATCACACAGGAGATATATCAAAGAGCAGCACAGAAGGGGTGTTAGCAGACAGCCCTCCTAGTCCCTGTAACTGAGCACAGCAATAAGGACAAAATATCTATACGAAAGCCAAACATAGCTTTTCTGACACTGATCAAACAAATTATATTGACCCCAAAACAGCCTGTGGAGCAAAAAACGATTTTTTTTTTTGGCAAGCTTAAGGTCTCAGAAGCACTGCCATGCTAGCTGTCAGAAACCACTGTCTCCTGTCTCCTACCATCTCAAAGTGAGGAAGTCACATGGTGTGCTTGCCTTTGAGCTCCAGAAATGGCTTTTGTTTTCCCAACAAAGCTCAGTGAGACCTAGAAATCTCACTGAATAGTAGTCCCCAAATAATGGCCGAATAGTGAACTATTCAAGAAATGCATCCAAATATCCGGGAAGCCTACTATTTGTGATATTTGGAAAATACTATTCAGCCCATGTACAGCCCTAGTAACCACTCTACCCTTCTGTCTGCACACCCATTTGCAAGTGGTGCTACCTAATGAATCTAGGTTGGTGCCTGGGTTCATGGTTATAATTAGCTTGGCAAGTGGTGTGATGCCTCCTGTAGGGATTCTTATAGCGCACGCCATGAACCTTCCCCACAGAAAATAAAATACAGCCTTCCCTGGTGACAAGGTGGAACAAATACCCCACCCACAAAATATTACTCTAAGCATGCAAATATTACAAAACAAAATAATGTGATTACTTCAAACATTTGCAGGAAAATAACCAAAGGGGTTATTTTGGATCTGGATAATGAGGTAAGGAACAAGAAATGCAAAGGATAGTAAAGCATTCAATAACATGCTTATAGTAAATACTGTAATCAGGCAGAATAATCAGATACCATAGTACATCACAAACAGTATTCCTGTTCCAGCCTGTCTCCCCCAACTGGTGCTAGATTAACCCGGTCCTGTGGGAGCTCCCAAGACACCGTGTGCACCGAGGGTTGCAGGCCTGTGACTAGTAGATACTTGATACAGCACAGTTGCAATGGTGGGATGCTGCAGATACAAAGTACAAACTATACCAAGGGGTTTAGTAATACAGTTTATCCTGGCAGCTGTGGGCAAAACTAAGGTCATGCAGGAAGCCCAGATGAAAGGTTAACTACATAGATAGCTGAACAGTTAGAAAAGTATTTTATGAGTACAACCCAGTACCCATGATCTTTTGGTGAATAGGAGATGCAGGAGTTGGGGACATCTTCCCTTGCAGGCAAATGGGAAGAACAGGTAGAACTGGCATAGATGCAATGATCCTCTTCATCCCATAGAGGGGGTGTGTCTTCACCCACCTCAACATGTAGGCAGGCCATTGCCTTCACGCCATAGAGGGACTTGTCTTCACCCACCTTGGCAGTTGGCAGGCTGTCATCTTCACCCCACAGAGGGATTTGTATTCACCCACCTTGGCAGTAGGCAGGCCATCATCTTCATCCCACAGAGGGACTTGTCTTCACCCACCTTGGCAGTGGGCAGGCCATTGTCTTCACCCCACAGAGGGACTTCCCTTAGCAAATGTGACACAATGGCAACATCACGGCGCCACAATGGCAACACAGTGGTGAGCTGCAAAATGAGCAATGGTACTATCCAGTGGTACCATGACTGTACTATGGTAGTTTAAATATTGATTATTTTTGTTGATATGGTAGAACAGTGGCACAATGGTATCACAATGGAATTGAAACAAACCGCTGTGATACTATGAAAACCTTAATGGTAGTACAGTGGTAATCACAGTGGTATTGCAATGGCAAATGAGTGGCATTACAGTGGTATTCCAAAGAACTTTTGATGAGGTTGTCTCACCCACCTTGTAGGAAGGCCAGCAGTTGAACAGAGGAAGACAGGACCTCAGAGACTCAGGTCCACTGTCAGAATTGCAGCCCGATTGACTGAGACAGTGTGGCAGTACATTTTGTTGCCTCACCCAGGCTCAGATAGCTGGTATACTTATGGTATCCTCTGAACAAAGTAAAAATGTCCTATGTGCACTGCAAGAGCAGGTTTACAACAGCTGGTGAATTCCCCCCAAGCAGAACAAAGCCATACTGGACTTAGCAGATACAACACAGATGGTCTCAGATGTACAAGTGGAGTCAATCTGAGGGATCACTGAACACAGAGGACAATCCAGTGAACTGTAAACAAGGTAGAAGATACCAGTCACATTAAAACCAAGGTTCTAGATTTCAGAAGAGCTAACTTTCCAGAACTAAAATGTATAGTTACATCTATGCTAGATGGCAGAAACTCAGAAGACGTAGAAGACTGTTGGAAGGCCTTAAAAACTGCTTTAAATGCAGTTACAGCTACATGCACTAGGCAGATCACCAAATCCCAAAAAAATAAAAGTCCACTCTGGTTCACTAAGGAAGTTGCAACCAAAATCAAGGAAAAAAAGGAGGGATTTTGCAAATTATAAACAAACTAAAAGTGAATTAGGGAAGAATACAAAAACTAGCTAAGTGAGGCAGGAAAGACAGGAGATCAAAAGTGCAGATGGAGGAGAAAATAGAACAGGGGGTCAAGAAGGAAGACAAAACCTTCAGATATATAAGGGAAAAAAGAAACCGTAAGGGGGCAATAGTCAAGTTAGCAACAAAGGAAGGCAAGATGATGGAGACAGAGGAAGTCAAAGCAGAGTCACCATAGAAGACAGCAGGAAGGGTTCTACATTAAGGAGGTCAATGCACAACACCATAGGAGCAGACACAAGTCCCTTCACAAGGGAAAGGGTCCTAGAAGAGCTAAATAGGCTCAAGGTAGATAAATCCAGATAGCATCCAGCCTAGGGTACTGAAGAAGGTTCGTTAAGAACTCACCACACCACTGGCTGAGCTTTTCAGCAAGTCACTGGAAAGTGGAATAATACCTCAGGACTGGAAAAGGGCAACAGTAGTACCTTTACACAAGAGCGGAAGCAGGGAAGAGTTAGGAAACTACCAAATGGTCAGTTTGACCTTGGTGGTAGGAATAACTAGGGAGTTGTTGCTAAAGGGAAGGATAGTGAAGTACCTGGAGGATAGCAGAAAGATTGAGCTGAGACAACATGGCTTCACAGCAGGACGCTCTTGTTAAACCAATATGATCAACTTTTTCGACTTGGTCACCAGAGCAGTTGACTAGGGAGGAACAGTGGACACTGTGTACTTGGACTTCAGCAAATCCTTCAATACTGTCCTCCACAGAAGGCTAGTGAACAAATTAGAGCATACAGGAGCCTGTCATAAGATACTGAACTGGATCACCAACTGGCTGCAAGACAGAGAGTGCTTGTCAATGGATCATTATCAAGGGAAGGCAAAGTGACCAGTGGTGTTCCACAGAGCTCTGTGCTGGGACCTATCCTCTTTAATGTATTCATTGAGGATATTGCAAATGACTTAAAGGGGAAGGTTCTCCTGTTTGCAGATGACACAAAACTCTGCAACAGAGTAGACACACAGGATGGAGCGAAAGGTATGGAAGCAGACCTGAAAAAATTTGAGGAATGGTCCAGGGATTGGCAGTTGAAGTTTAATGCCAAGAAGTGCAAGGTTATGCACATAGGAAAAAGAAACCCAGGGATAAAGTACACACTGGGAGGGCATCAGTTAGAGGAGACAAAGACAGAAGAGTCTCCAGAGTAGTCATGGCGGATGGCTTAAAGGTTGGAAAACAGTGTGAAAAGGCAGCACAGAGGGCGAGTGGCATCCTTGGATGCATTGGTAGAGGAATTACAAGTAGAAAAACTGAGGTTGTCATTTCTCTTTACAGGTCCTTGATGAGGCCACATTTAGAGTACTGCGGCCAGTTTTGGAGGGCCCACCTCAAAAAAGACATGACCGCCTGGAGACAGTATAGAGAAGGGCTACAAAGATGGTGCATGGACTGCATCGTGAGCCATATGAGGCAAGACTCAGAGAACTAAATCTGTACACCCCTGAGCAGAGAAGAAACAGAGAGGACATGATTGAAACTTTTAAGTATGTTAAGGGAATCAACACAACACAAGCAGGTAACCTCTTCCGGCAAAACAGGGATGCATGTTCAAGGGGGCACAACTTGCATTTGGTGGGAGGCAGGTTTAAAAGCAACCTCAGGAAGTACTTCTTTACAGAAAGGGTCACTGACCTATAGAACAGCCTACCTCAAGATGTGGTGGAATCCAAGACAGTACGCAAGTTCAAACTCGCATGGAACAGACATTGTGGACATATCAGGATGCAGTCTTAATAGGGAAGGGAGGCAGAAACACAGGTAGACTAGATGGATCATGCAGTCACCATCTGCCAATGCAATTCCTATGTTCCTATGTTCTTTCAGCAGTCAGTGATAAATGGATTGCCAAATATCACCAGTCCAGGCAGGCTGAGGTAGATCCAATTTTTCTCTGGGATTTACCAGACCACTGGCAATAAATTCGGAAGTCCTCAGTTTGATTTGGCACAGACTAAATGTCTCTTGACTATGACAACAGCAGGATCTTTCTTCAAAACTCTCACAGTTAAGACCCAGGGTCAAACTGTTGACCCCAGAATGTTTAGTTTGAATCTTGATACCTCATTGGTCCACCTTAGTCTCTATTTCCACATCCTGATTGGATGTACTACAGCTACCAATAGGATTCCACATGGTCTTCAAGCAGACCTCGGCAAAGATGGCAGCCCCCAGTCAGTAGTTGCTTATCTCAGTCCATGAAAAATAAATAAACAATCTTGGCAGCATCTGGCTGCATGGCTGGTACCCTCCTGTTCCCATCTGGTTGTCGCTATTGCCAGGGGGTACTTTCCAGGGACAGAAACCCCATTGGAAGCTGTTTTGTGGGCTCCCCTGGATGAGCAGTCTCTGACAAATGACAGTCCAGGTGCTGAGCATCATGGAACTTGTATTCCCAGCAGCTATGTTGTCACTTTACTAACAACCAACTGGAGGCAAGGACGGGAGCCACTTTCAAAAAGTCTTTGTTTCTTTTGTTTCGCCCAGCCCCTTTTGCTGTCAGGTGTGGCTAGGGAGATTGCGACCCAAGTGACACTTCTCCCGCAACTATTGGTGGGTGCTTTCCAGTGCTGAAACAAATTGAGGCCTTGTCCCTGGCTCCCTAGCCCACTGTGTGGCAGTTTGAGGGGGCAGGAAAGCAGCAACACAGTGTGCAGCTTACTGGCTGCATCCTCAGCGGAAGCTTGAGGCACCGGAACTGTATCTTGCACTCCCCAGCCCTGACAGTAGTCCATGATCAGGCCGGGGGAGCGAGGAGGAAAGCAGCTCACTGGCCACATGAGATCAGGTTCTTGAGGCACCACAACAAAGTTTATCTGCTCCTCAACCCTGTCGGAAGCTGGACCAAACTGGGAAGCAAAAGGAGGCAACTGCAAGAGGCAGCAGGTAAGTTCCCGACTTGGGAGGGGGTTACATAAGTACATGAGTTTTAAATTTAAGTTGCTTCACAGGAAGACCAGGAATATCATTTTCATGGGTTATTGCTATTTAAGTCAGGGCACAGCATTCAGCATAAACTGTTCATAGTACAGAAAGCCAAGCCGATGCTGACAGGTAACGTGGTGTGCTGGAGATGTAGTTATTTTATTACTATTACTATGGCAGTTTCAACTCCACGTTAGCTGCAGCTAAAAGCTAAAAGCCTGACACAGCCTGACACTGCTAATTTTGGCATTCTGACATTCAGCATTTCAACACAGTCAGCATTTTATGTATCGGGAGTTATATGTCGGGCAAAAGTCTTACGGGATTATCCGTGTCAAACAATCGTACCTAACCTGTACCTAGTTGGGAGTTACTAGCAAATATTGCAGCATCATCCACATAGCAGAATGTTAGAGGAGCAGGCAATGGGGAGGCTGTTGAGGAATAGGATAAAAGAAGAGGTCCCAGGATGGATCCTTGGGGACACCAAGGACACCTTTCTAATGCTGGACAGGGTTCCTTTGACTTTTACTTGCTGGGTTCTATCAGTGAGGTAGCTGCAGAACCAGTTTATGATATCAAGGGATGGTCCTAGGGCAGATAGTTTTGTTAACAGAAGTTGGTGGTTCACCAGTTCAAAAGCTTTGGTGAGGTCAATGTAGACTCCATCTGCCTCTCACTTTCTAGTGCCATATGAATGAAATGTGTGTACTCAATGAGTGCAGTGGTGGTACTGTGGACTTTGTGGTTTCTGTGTTGCTGTGTGCATTGAATATTGTATCTGTTGAAGTGTTCAGTTAACTGGTCTAACACAACCCTCTCCAGGACTTTGGATAGTGGGGATAGGATGGAGATAGGTCTATAGTTGGACTGTAAGGCCTGGTCTCCACTTCTGAATCTGAGTGTAACATGGGCCATTTTCCAAAGCTTAGGAACTGTCCAAACAGGAGGATTTGTTAAAACATTTTTGACAGGGCAATAAGTTGATCCAGGGTGAGGGCTACTATCTTCATGTTGATGAGTCACTTCCAACCTTGTTTTTCCTAGTACTCATTTAATGTAGTTTTTGGCATCAATAGCAGTTATCTGTTTAAAGTAGAATGGGAGCAGGTCAGTTCTATGGTGGGGCTGTTTGTATTCTGGGATTTATCATCTCACTGGTTGTCTTTCTGGGAGGAAGTTTGGGGAGGATGCTACTGACGCCCATGAAGGATGAATTGAAAATGTCTGCTATGTTCAAGTGATTTTGTGTGGTTACCCCATTGTGGTTTAGCATGGAGGGGATGTGCTTTGTTGTCTTTACAGGTTATTTTCTTTAGCTTGACCCAGAACAGTTTTCCATTACCTCAGTGGTTCTTGAGCTGTTCCCTGTAGTGATTGACGTTTGCTAATCTGATTTTATTTGTACATCTGTTTCTGGCAGCTTTATAATTTTGGAGGTCCAATGGCCTACCCGTTGCTTTGGCTGTATGCCAAAGATGATCCCTGGTACACATAAGCTCGAGTAGAGACTTAGTTATCCAGTCACTTTGGGACTCTTTAGATCTGCATTTCTGGACAGGGGCAAATATGTCACAGGCCCTAGTGTGTTTGGTTATAAAGTAGTCCGGTGCCTGGTCCAGGTTCTGGGTAGAGTCGAGTGGGGACCAGTCCTGTTGAAAGAGGTAGTATTGGAGATGGGGTAGCTGACCTTTGCGGAGCATTCCACGTTTAGTGATAGTGGGTCTCGGCTTCAGGATTATGTTGGACCATTTACACAGTACAGGGGAGTGGTTGCTAATTGTTTCTAGTAGTACCGTTACGTCGTTGATGCTTTCTGGGTGGTTTGTGAGCACCCAATCAATGTGCTGTTCCCTGTGCAGTAATTAATTCTTGTTGCTTCCTTCACTATTTGTGTTAGATAAAGGCTGTTGACCAGGACTTTTTGAGGGGTGGTGTCACTAGCCAGCCAATTTGTATTAAAATCTTCTAGTACTATACTTTCCCATTGTTTGTTGACACTACCGATATGCTCAGTGAATTTTTGCAGTCCCGGGTTCTGTTTACCAAAGGGTATGCAGTCTGTTGTTATTACAAGGGATGTTATGTGCTCCCCTAATAATACTTTTATGGATAGTAGCTGTATCTCAATGGAATTGTCATCTAAACAGAGTAGTTGTCCCTGGATGTGATCCTTCAGATATTCTAGGCAGTCACTTCCCCTTTTGGTAAGCCTGTCCTGTCTAAAAAGGGTATACTCCTCGTGTGTTAGGGCGAAGTCAGGTATTTTGGGGGGGGGTAAGCCATGTTTCTGTTAGGGACATGAGGTCAGGGTTATGTTGCACTATCCAGATCTAGAGCTGAGTTTGCTTAGCCATCAGGCTCCTGATATTAAAGAAGGCTAGTTTAAGGTATCCTGGGGGATCTGCTTGGTCCACAGCCAGGCCAGAAGGGCCCAGGTTTGGGTATATGTTCCCCGATAGTAGAAGCAGCATTTGGGCAGGTTTTCTGCCTGGAGAGGGGCTGTAGATACACAACTTTCTCTTGACCCACTGAACCAATATTTTGATTTGAACTAGTGCCTGTCCAGATGGTTGTGGGTGCTGGCATAGGGCTGTGGGCCACATGCATTTGTGCTGGTGGCATTTTGTATTTTTGAAAAGTATGGGTAGTTGGAGACACTTCCTGTTGGTTAGAGAAGTAGGAGGAGAGGGCCAAAAGGGTATATTTTCCCATCGGTCTGTCATTCATGAAGGGAAGTCAGACTTGTAACGTTTTTGGAATCTAGCAAGCCGTGTCTGGTTAAATGACAGGATGTGTGCACAGTAGTCTGTACCATGTAAAAGACCAATGAGTGGAGTGGCTAGCAGGGGTATTAAGTGTGCCTTCATCATGTGAATGGGGGGGTAGGCTGCAAGGGTATTGAGGGAAGCAGTGGCAATGGTATAGAGTAACCTATAGCAGGTAGCCAATATAAATAGAATTTAGATGTATCTGGGGTCAGACTTTAGTTGTGTTTAGTGCTGTTTTTTTATGTTTGCTTGTGCGCATGCACAAGAAACATTATGTGGCAGCTTAGAAGAGAAGTGGGTTGTGAAGGTGCGGCACTGTGGCAGCCAGTGCCGCCACTGCACTTCTGGGCTTAGTCGCCATTAACCAATGCGGTGGCAGGCTGCTGATGACACTAGTTCAGCAAGCCTGCCCATCTTATTGCAACATCAGCCATCCACCTCTCCATGGGTCTCAATAGTGCAGATGGCAAGCTGACAGTTCGAGGGCCAGCGGTCCCTGATTGTTGCAGTGCCCAGTGTCCATGACCAGATTAACACAGTCCAGATTGTTGCAGCAGCCTCGTCCATATCCGTTTTCTCTAATTTCTTCCCCATTGCACCGCAGTGAAAAGCAAAAGCAGCAGTAAGCACGCACCTGCCACCAGTCCACAGCCACTCCACCCCCGGGATCCTCTTGCAGCTCCAGCTCTGTACTGAGTTTGTACAACATCTGACTTCAAGTCAAGGAGGAGGAAACATTCTGTCCCATTGTACCACACTGCCACCAGGCCTGGTGGTCTGAGAGACCCATCATCCATCACCGATTGTTGTTTTTGCCATCGCCTGTGATGGCAGGGGTCACTGAGACTAATCTTTATTTGAAGGTTGGTGAGGTGGCCGCCGGTTGAGATTGATGACGATGATTGACCATCTCAGACAGAGAGGAGAGGGAGGAAGGGCTGGCATCAGTACCAGGGCAACTGCCCAGGGGGCCTCAACAACAGAAGGGGCCCATGGGAGGGCTCCCAAAAAAACAGTGTCTAAAAAGAATTTCTTCGGAATCTGGACAGCAAAGTGATGCCGGTGGGTTCCACTCTCACTGCAGATTGCTTGTTCCTTGATGAAAAGCAGCAGTGTTCATTGTTGCTCAGATTTACTAACCTGGTTCCCCATGACATGCCTATGTTTCTTTGGCATTCCATCCTTACTTTTCTGTTGTCTTACTGCCTTCTGATTCATTTTATTTTTATATTTTGTTTTTTTAAATTAAGGACTCGAGTCAGTAATTCACCCTGACGGCGAGTATGCATGCAGCAGTGTAGCTTAGCATGTTGCATCTTGATGCAACGTGCTCACCCCCGAGTAGATGATTGACAGTGAGTTTGCCAATTCATTAAGGATGCACTACTACACTCAAGATAAGTCATCAACTGACAGCCAATTTTATATATTCTGACCCAGTTGTTCATGATATAGTAGCAGTGTATTTTAAACTGAGATTTATTTATGAGAGTTTTTTTTATTCTGCAGGCTGCTATTTAGATTTGGTGACTGGATTAATAACTACCCCCCTCCACCCTGCATCAGTGCCTAGCTGTAATATTCTTAATTTTCAGTAGTCACAGAAGCCTGACAATTTTATGATTGCATCTGAAATGTCTCCTGATATTTACTTGTAATAAAAAAGAAAATAAAATCCATTGTGTGTTGTTTTCTCACATATTGATTTTATTTATGTACCGACAGCGGTCTGGTTGTGTGCTCGAAGCCATTCACTTCACCTATTTAGCCCTCACAACTGCTTTCCTCTAATTAGTATGTGTTTTGCCATCCACTGAATTTTGTGCCTAGCCCCTCACAAATTCCGACTACTCATCTAGTGACTTCAGGTATATTTACTTGTATTAGTGCTTATGAATTATACTGGATATTGAAATGTTCTGTTTCTATGAGTGAGGGACTTCATGGTTGAGCTTTTATTCTGCAATTTATTCTTATAGTACCCTGTCAGTAGACAGAAAATTTCATTAGCATTTTTAAAATCAGCTGCTTTGTTTGGTATCCAAAGAACTGTAAAAAAAAATAGAGGTTACCACATCGTTCCGTGTTATAAAAATAAAATGTGTGATGTGGCACTAGTACTGACATTTGATCCAGGCTGCTGTTCAAAAACAATAGATGGTTCCATGTCACTATGTTCTGTGAAAAATTAAAGTTCCGCAGTGTGGCCTTTCCTATAACTGGATGTATAGTTACAAATATATACTAAGCCCATCATGGTATTTAGCAAAAAGGAAAAAAATACATACAGTAAATAACACAAATATGTAAATGATAAAAGTTATGGTTTATAAACTCTCCCCACTCAGGAATTAAACCTTGGCTTTTCATTCAAGACCTATGGCTACCCCACTAAGCCACCAGCTCTATACAATTATCTCAGTGTTTTTTTTTTATCTCTTATCTTGATGTGTGCAGATTCATAACTGACCTCTGTATATTAATTGCTAATTCAAGCTGCATAAACGGATTTCAAGGTTATTCATTGTGATAATACTGTAAAATGCATGATACTGCTTTCTGCAAAAAACAGATCCACAAAATATTAGAGGAATTTTGATTCCGGTCCCCTTCTTAGTTCAGGGTGCTGTTCTTTATTAAAGTCACCCACAAAAATAGTTATACACACATATTACTCAGACTTGTGTGGTTAACCACTGCTAACTAACTCGGGGAATAAAATCATGCAGTGACACGTCAAGACATTAGTCATAGACTCTGATCTTTTAACTAACAAAAACAAAAATAATCACTCTTATTCAGATGGTAGACTAGGTGAACTTGAGAGGGAAGACTCCATCTTTTGTTTTTGAATTTTTTGAATGACAGCTGTCTCCTGCAACAAAACAGAACGCGCTTCACCAGATGATAGGCACTTGGATGGGAGGAGCACACCGTACGTGATATTCTAATTAGTAATCCAGATGGTTGTTGGTGGTGCAAGTTACCCCTTCAGATTTCTGTGTACAAATGGCCGACCGGATGAAGTTCTATGCTGGAGGGAGGAGTATAGAGTAAGAAAACTTTTGAAAAATGATGAAATAGGTGGAAACAGCTATGCAATTATAAAAAGTAAATTGGGGTCTCCACGCAGGTGGGTATTCATGTTAAAACACTGTCAAGCACTGAAGCAGGCTGGAGAAATCGTCAGGCAAGTCAGCTGGGGAAGGCAGCCCTCTTCTCTGTGAGTGAGTGAGCAAGTGGCTGAGGGCCAAGCCCGATACTGCTGGAGCAATTTATTTATTCTGTAGGTTGCTTTCCTGCCCCCACAAGCCAGATCACCGTATCTATAAATGAGCCACTTTGACTCACTCCCGCTCTGCTGCTACAAGCTCTGACCTCATAAATTGCTTGGCAATGGCAAACAGTGATGAGCCCCCACATGGCCCAGTTATTTTCTTTTGATATATTCCTGCTAAAAGAGAAATGGTGTGTATTGTTCTAAATAATGACTGGTAGGTATATAGTACAGTAACTCATAGTAAGACTGCCAAGTTTAGAAAGAAAGTGCTATTGTCCTGTTGTGTACATGACATCTCGGGCTGGATTCACAAAATGTTGCCTGAGCACAAACTCAGCTTGCCTGGGGCAGTCTGGGTTTTGCCCAGAGTTGGTATACACAAAGCCCAGTTTGCGCCCAGCCCAGGCAAAGTAGTGAGGGGGGCAGCAATGCAAATGAAGGGAAGGGGACCTGCATATCCCTGCAATCCCCTTCATTAAGGTTTTGCTCCATGCAAGTGCCTTTGTGAAGGCCTTTGCATGGAGCAAAGTACCACTGACAAAAGCCTTGTGGTAATCCACACAACCCTAGTGGTTGGTGGAAGTACTGCACAGCCATTCTTTGATCGCTAATGTCTTATTGTAAGATAAGTTGCCATAGTGTAGTAATCCCTTCCCAGTCCCCCATCACCCACCCAATGTGTTGAAAAACATTTCCATAGTGTAGTGGTCCCTAACCTCCCTGATCACTGACCTGATGAGTATAGATATTATTTTCATAGTGTTGTGGTCCTTCCCCCTCCCCAGTGCCTGAGTGCCAATCCAGATGTATGATGCATATTTGCATAATGTAGTGGTCTCTCCCACACCCTGGTCACTGATCACTGTCCCCAAATTACAATGTATCCAGTCCCTAGTACTCTAGTGTCCCTCCCTAGTCACTGATACCCATCAAAATATCCAGCTTTCCTTAGTCTAGTGTCCCACCCCTCCCCAATTACTGATCCTTATCAAAATATCTAATTTTTCATAGTGTAGGGTACCACCCCCTCCTCGATCATTGATGCCCATCACAATATTCCATTTTCCATAGTGTAGTGTCCCACCCCCTCCCCAATTACTGATCCCCATCAAAATATACAATTTTCCATAGCGTACTGTCCCTTCCCCTTCCTTTCCCCAATCCCCGAGCCCGTGAAGTGGTCCAAATTCCCTGGCAGTCTAGCGACCCCCACCCAGTAACAGTGAGTCCAACCATCCTTTTCCCTCCCAGCCTGACCCACAGTCAGCAACCAGCACAGCCCACCACTCACCACCATGGCTGACTGCTGACTGATCTCCCAATGACCCCATACTGTATAGACTATGGCCCATTGTCAGTGATCTGTCAAGCTGATTGAAGTCAATGAAGATAGCTGCCATTACCTTTTCATGAGGTTACTTTTTAACTGTACATACCAGATTTATGCTGTAGAGTCTGGATCATTTTATTATTGTATTTGCACTGTTGTCTCTGAATTCTACCCCTGATTCTTCTGATTACATGACCTGAAGGAATCCCACCAAGGTCAGATTTGTCCAACCAAGTGCTGGTTTGTGCAGTACAGCAATGTTAGTTACCAGATCTCCAACCAGAACGCAACTTAACACTGCTATGTTGAGTAGTCATGCCAGTGTCTCCTCCTCTCTGCCATTACTGCACACTTTCAGGTTGTTGAACAGCACTGACCTCGAGAAGGGAGAACAAGGCCCTGAGGTGAGGATGAAATTCATACTGTAGATGTATTAGGGTAATATTAGCACTCACTTCTAATGGTAAACAGTACAGCACTACAGCAAGAGTTTAATTTTATCATTGTATGCATGGAGTGGAAGCAGAGGCTTTTAGCAATTTTCAAAGCATGCACCACAGTTCAAGAATGGAAAACAAAATTGAATTAAAATGGTTATATTGATGTTGCTCTTTGTGCTGACTATATTATCTTAAAATATATACTTTTGCAATATTGCTGCTTTAACAGCTCATGTGCAAACATCAACAACACTCATTATATGTACTACAATATATAGTATAACACAGTGGAATAAGACTAAAATGTAGTGGCATATTCAAGGTGAGAAGTGATGGAATATGATGATTATGATAATCAGTAAATTACTGAGGGTTCAAATGTATGCACAGAGAGAAAGGGAGTGGTCATACTAATCCGGAAGAGCAGCAGTACCTTGAAATGTGATAGATTGGCTAGGGCATTGATATGGTCAGCTAATGTATTTTAGCTACTGTACTTGGTGCTACATGTAAGGTCTTTCCACCGATTTCTATTTTTCCCTTTCTTTCTGTCTTGGTGGGATTATAATGAGGTCCTTGGTTGGTGAAAGCAGGTGATTTATAACAAATACTATGCTACCTTTCTTAGGTGGTCCTTTAGGTAATAGGAAGAGGTGTCAAAGACAGTTCTAAACAATGTTATCCCAGCAGCGTTCCTTTCAACCTGCCAGAGAGAGAGAGAGAGAGAGAGAGAGGCAAGTTTATTGCACATATCACAATGTGCTGTTAGTTTTTGATGCAGGGACTTAGTATTATCTTCTATGTGTGCTTCAAAGGAGAACTACTGAAGCTAGCAAGTCAGACTCCAAGGAACTGGAATTCAGGTGCTGTTTACAGAAGGGCATTTTCCAGAGATTTTCATGTGGCAGCTGTTTGCCTTTCTTCGCTGGTTTGAAGACAGTATTGTTTTTGTCTTTTTTGCATTCAGTAATAGTTCACTCTTAGCATGCCATGATTGAAGACCATTGAAATCCACAAGTAATTTATTGTTTAAGTCTAATTCTGACATTGCATTGACTGATACGATTGTGTCAGCACATCAGCATAGAGATGTATGCTTATGTGCACATGAGTAAATGGGATATTAGTTATAAAGAGGGAGAACAGGACAGGATCTAAGCATATGCCTAGTTTGAGGTAGCTTTGATCAGAGGAGATATCAGAGTACAGTACTAATTCACTACTTCAAATCTGTGCTTGCAGTACAGTACTTCATGAACCAGTTCACCTCATTGGGTGATACATTACGTTTATATATAGGAAAGCAAACTAAAAAACAAAACTTTGGCACAAAAGTACTGAAGCAAGAGTTCTTACCCAGGTGTACTTTAGCATCAGTAACTTTTTCACATTTAGTGGCTAGGTGCAACTACCCGGAGGTGTGCCTTTAAGAGATATTTAAATGAGCATAGGGCCAAGCCAATCAAAAGACAGGAGGGTGTGAGCTGAGTGAGAGTGTTGAATGCTTCAGAATTTTTTCTCCACTGGACTGAGCAACATTGCCTCTGAGGTGTCTCTCAAATTTCCTTGTTGACAGCCTCCTAGGCTTATCTAGGTAAAGTTTTCCTCATAAATTATTTCCTTTAGTGTGCTGAGTAAAAGTTTTACTTTTTCATTAGCTGCACAATTTTTTATTTTTACTGCATGGTACTATTTTGACTTTATCTTTACTGCAACTATTTAGTTTAAAGCCTAATTTTATTGCAGGTGCTTATTTTCGATGGTTTCCTTCATTTTTGGGGCAAATTCTTGTGGGAATCATCAAATTAGGGACAGTTGCCTTGTTTTTTCCCTCAGACCTCACAGGGTTTACTGTGAGGCACCTGCAGTAAATTTCAAATTTAAACAGTGCCTGGGAGGTTTCTCTCTAGATTGGCAATTATAAGGAAACCTTTTTTGTTATATTACTGGACCTTGGTATCATCTGTGTCAGGACTGTCTGTAAGGGTCCAGCAGCTACCTGTGCACAGTTGAGTATTACTGGGTTTCTGTTAAGATTGGCACTGGTACAGATCCCAGTTTTACAACCAAAAAAAGGCACTAGTAATAGACAGAGTTTATTAACTGGGGCAGGACTGACTGGTGGCATCTTCTCTACAGAAACCTGCACTCAGTTTGTAGGTCCAGAACTGGTTTGCTTTGCTTAAATTGGAAAACATAGCAGACAAACCTTTGATTATTATGGCTGAGGATAAATCAAAGGCTTCCGATGAGGGCCATTCAAAAGTACTTATACCAAAAGCAGAGGAGCTGAGGAACCATCCAGATCCCAACCAAAAATAAAGCTCCCAAAGATGAAGTTCCTCACAAATTGAAAAATAATAAGACTGATGAAAAAAAAAGAAGCTTGATCAAGTGGCTAAAAAGAAAACTCTGTCAAAACAGATATGCACCCGATGCTCCTGAGAAAGCCAATAGTGAGACAACATGCTGCTGAAAGCATACAGAAAAACAAAAACACAAACTGCACGGTTCTTCCATCAGTGCAAAATATGGAAAAAGCATGGCAATTGTTTCAGAACCTTCAAAAGATGGGTCCTCAATTTACTGGGGATGGCAAGCACTCATCCACAGTTCTCTCTTCTGTTGACTGTGAGGGTGACACAGATGATGATCAATTTTATGATGCCTCTGACATGGATTTTGAGGGCCTTGAGCCCTAGGAGTCCCTGGACCCTCTCCTTGGGGATCCCCCAGGTGACCATGAGGATCCTTCTCTATGTTTACATTTATACAAAATATGCTGGATACCCTGGACCTCTCTACAGCAGGAGCCAACCAGGATGTCGATGAAGATGAAGATTATAGAGAGATGAAGGGTCTTCCATCTCAAAGACCCTGCTCATCCTATCTATAATGCATTTAGAAAAATACCATGAAGGTGCTTCAACACCCCACTTCAGTATCAGAGTTGATAAGAGCTTGAGAGAAAATACAAATTGATCTAAAATGGTACCGAGTTCCTGTCTGCATACCCTAACCATGAAAGTATAGTGCAGCAGGCAGCTTATGAGAAAGCTGGAGTCTCTTGTTGCCATCTCCCCCTGACAAGGATTTCAAGAAAATTGACTTTATAGCAAAGAAAATGTATGCCACAGATTCCCTGCTTCTCAGGCTTTCTTCTTACATGGCATTCACAGTCAAATATCAGAAAGTCCTTTGGAAATCTGTCCAGGCTATTGCCCACAACAGATCAGATTCTATGGTGCAGAAGCTGGTGGATACATCAAAAACTGCCCTGGAAGCTATTATGTACCAATTCCACATGGCAGATGACAACAATGATGCAGCCTCTAGGGCCATGACCCATGCCATCTCTCTGAGACACTTCGCCTGGCTTTGAACAACCAGTCTGACCACAGACACTCAGAACAAGGCCATAGGTTTTCCCTGTGATCAAAATATGTTGTTTGATTACAGAATCACTAACTACATGAAAAAAGTCAATGAGTTCAAGGCCTCCTGGCAGAAACACTGATCCAAGCCTAAACCCGCCACCCCTCAGAGATCCTATTCCAGGGGCAGTAGGTGCAGAAGTTTTGTTCCCAGGCCTTACAATCCCTATCCCCAATCTGACTTTAGTCAGTACAGGGGGTCTTTCAGATGCAGGGGCAGAAGGGGCCAAAAAAGAGTGACCTCTACCCAGCCATCTGACTCTCAGTCTAAGTCATGATGTGAGTGTCCAAGTTGCCACCCCATTTCCGGTTGAAGGCAGACTCTCTCTCATTATCTTCAGCACTGGTCCCTCATCACGTCGGACAAGTGGGTGCTGGAGATAGTGAAGAAGGGTCTGTCACTGCAGTTCAAGCAGCTGCCAGACCTCAAGCATACCCAGGTGTCAAGACCTCTGTCCCCAACACAGATACCGCTTTTGGAAATGGAGGAACAAAACCTTCTGGCTTTACTAGTAGTGGAGAGGGTCCTCACCCATGAGAAGGGTAAGGGCCTCTACTCCAGGTATTTTCTGACACAAAAGAAAACTGGGGAGTGGCAACCTATCTTAGAGCTCAGATATTTAAACATACATCTGAAAAAAAACAAATTCAAAATGGTCATGCTGTCACTGGTCATACAGTCCTTACAGCAGGGAGAATGGCTAGCCTCCCTCGACTTAAAAGATGCCTGCTCCACATACCCATAAGGAGATCTCACAGGACGTTTCTCAGGTTCAAACTTCCTTCGAGTCACTATCAGTTCACCACAATGCCCTTCGGTCTGTCCTCGGCCCTGAGAGTCTTTACTAAGTGTCTCACAGTGTTATCAGCACATTTCAGGAGACTGGGTGTCGCTCGCTACCCCATCTGGATTACTGGCTCATAGTAGCAAAGTCTCCTTTCCCTCACAGAAGTCACTTTGGAGTCTCTGGGTTTCCTGGTAAATCTAAAGAAATCTCACCCGGAACCCACCCAGCTGCTCACCTTCATAGGGGCCCAGCAGGACACTCAGAAGAAATATGCTTTCCTCTCTCAGGAAAGAATTCAGAGTTTCCTTTCAGCGGCAGATTCTTTCACCCATGGACAGCCAAGACCAGCCAGACATTTTCTGAAACTTTTGGGACATATGACTGCAGTAGTCCCAGGGGTTAGGTACAGGATGATACTCCTGCAAGCCTACCTCAGAGCTCGTTGGTCTCAGAGAAGCAACAAGTTTTCAAAGTTGATACCTGTGTTGGAGCAGTTTCTCCAAAACTTGCTGTGGTGGAAGAACCCTGCAAATTTGCAGGCAGAGGTTCCTTTGAAGCTCCTATTCCCACAAGGTGATCACCACAGATGACTTCCTTTTGGGCTGGGAAGCTCATTTATACAGTGCCTCAGTAAGCGGCAACTGGACTCCCAAAGTCACAGCTGCACATAAATCTTTTGGAACTTAGAGCAGTCTTACTATCTCTTAAAGCTTTCGCTCCCAGCGTAGAAGGACAGGCGGTTTAAATTTGAATGGACAACACTGCAATGTTCTACATAAACAAGCAGGGTGGTACCAGATCAGGAATACTCTGTTTGGAAGCTCTGAAGCTCTGGTCTCTAGCATTCTCCCTGGGAGTCAGCCTGTCAGCTATTCATCTCCCAGGCAAACTCAATACTCTGGCGGATGCTCTAAGCCACATCAGTAAAGGTCAGAGAGAATGGACACTGAACAAGCAAGTACTAGCCACAGTGTTCAGGTGGTGGGGCACACCAGACATGGATCTATTTGCCTCACCTCTCAATTTTCAGCTTCCTCAGCACTGTAGCAGGCCCCCAATTCTGGGAACACTTCCTCTGGATGCCCTGATCCTGGACTGGTCAGGGAGGTTCCTATACACATTTCCTCCCTTTCCCCTGATATTCAGGGTTTTGCTTAAACTCAGTCAGCAGCCTGCATCGATTATCCTAGTGGTTCTGGACAGGCCCAGGCAAGCCTGGTACCCTCTCTTTCTCTCAGTGTCCTGCAACAGGCCAATTCGTCTGCCTCCGACTCACTCCCTGCTGACCCTTCCTCAGACAGGAGTGCAGTACCCAGTCATACACTCTCACCTCAAGGCCTGGTTCTGGAGGAGCTAGAGTTTCCATCCTCACAGTATTCTTAACAGCTCCTTAAGATACTGAAGACGTCTAAAAAACCAAACACTAAGAAGACTTATGCAGCCAAATGGAAGAGGTTTTCCCTCTGGTGTAAGAGCAAAAAGGGTGAACCCTTATCAGCTTCAGACCTTCACCTAAAGGCGTCAGGCTTGAAACCATCTTTACTCAAGCTACACCTGGTGGCAATTTTAGCCTACCTTTTGGTGGGAAAGAAGAAATCTATTTTTTCCCACATTTTTAAACAGTTTTTCAAAAGCCTCCTGCACTTCCAGCCTCCAACCTGGGAGCCTGTTCCTCCTTGGATCCTGAAAGTTTGCATAGATGGGCTCATGTATCCACCTTTTGAGGCTATGTCCATGGCCCACATCAAGTTTGTAACTTGGAAGACCATCTTCCTGGTAGCCATTACATCTACCAGAAGGACTTCAGAGCTACAGGCCCTGTGCACTGAGACAAATTACAACATCCATCACAATGATAAAGCTGAGCTCAGGACAAATAGGAAATTTCTTCCAAAGGTGGTTTCAGAGTTTCACTTGAACCAGTCCATTACTCTGCCTGTCTTCTCCACTGAGCCATCCACTCCTGGTGAGCAAAAGGTCCACAGCTTGGATGTCAAAAGAGCCATCTTTCACTACCTAGAGCATACTAGACAGTTCAGAGGCTCTTCCACTCAGTTGTTCCTCACCTATGGGGATGTAGGCAGAGGGAGACCAGCTATCAAGAGAACTATTTCCCATTAGTTGGTCTCTTATATTAGATTCTGCTATGAGAAAGATGGTCAACAACCTCCAGTGGGCTTAGGGCCCACTCCACCAGGGGTACTGCAGCCTTGCTTGCAGCAGCAAGGGACATTCCCCTACTGGATGTCTGCAAAGCAGCTACCTGGAAATCTGTGCACACCTTTGTGAAATGCTACAGTTTGGATGTGCATACCAGATCTGGTACCAAATTTGGCAGGGCAGTTCAGCAGATCCTCTTTCCTAAGTACTGCTGGGTAGTCCGCAAAAAAGTTACTGATGCTAAAGGACTCCTGGTATAAGAAGGCAAAATTACTCACCACAGTAATCTTCTTTCTTCCAAAGGGGTCCTTTAGCATCAGTAAGCTCCCACTCTTTCTCCCTGGTTCACCTGTTGGAGAAGGGCTCTTATGTCACCTTTTACTAAATTTGGAGTTTCTTATTGATGATTTTTAGCTTGTGTTGCTGTTGTTTCTATTTCCACTTTTGTGGACATATGCATGTTTTTTTTTTAATCCTGTTGATTCTTTTTCAGGTATTTGCCCTCTTTTTTCCTTGAAAAAATTCTGAAGCATTCAACAGCTCTCACTCAGCTCACACCCCCTCCTGTCCTTTGATTGGCTTGGCCCTCGCTCATTTAAATATCTCTTAAAGGCACACCTCTGGGGTAGTTGCACCTAGCCAGCTAAGTGCAAAAAAGTTACTGATGCTAAAGGACCCTTTGGAAGAAAGAAGATTACTGCAGTGAGTAATTTCTTCCCAGAAAGGGCTTCAGCAACTAAGCCATGTTTCAAAGAAATACAAAAATACACATACCCTAATAAGGCAAATGGTCATGGGATATATATGAAAATCACCATGAACAAATTTTGACTGGTTCTGCTTTAAGCAGGAGTGTATAGTGCCCAGTGGCCTCTTACACCATTTGCAAAGGGTGAAAACAGAACACAAAGAAATGTGTTTTGTCCTTCTCAGGACTCATCAGTATTCCTTATCTGTATCAGCCCAGAAGAAGGTGGAACCAGCCCTTTGATGGTCTTATGGGTGTCTGAATTAATAAGCCCAAACTAGGAAAGCAAGCTAAAATACAGAAATTCAACACAAAAGCAGTGATGCAAGGGTGACTCAGAAAGGGCATTAGCAACAAAGCTGGGTTTTAAGTTCTATATTTGTCTTACAGGTCTGGGTCATGGTGAGTCATGTTTGGGTCATGGTGAGCCCATGGTGATTTCTATATATTTCCTATGATGCTTTGCATTACTTGGGTGTAATGTTACTTTTTTTTTTTTGTAACTTGACTTTACTACTCATGTCTATTCCAGGTAACCTTTCACTCTGTGCTTTTGTGCTGAGGTTCTTTGTCTTTCAGCTTGCTTTTCTATATTAGCCTCATCTTGACTCAACCTGTAAGATCATTACAGGGGTGGTGCCTCCTTCCCATTTACTCATTATACAGTTGTAACAGATGTGATGTGAACAGCAATATATTTCCTGGTAGCAGCCATCTCTAGGTCTATTCCTCTTCATACATCATCAACACTGCAACCTTTTTTTGTGAACTGAAGTTCTTATAATGTATGTAAGTATTGCATTGTATTGTATTGTTTAATACTGTTGTGGAACCTTTGAAAACAAACACCTTGCTCAGAGGTTATTTCTGAACATTGAAATAAATAAACAAAAAATAAAAAACACCTCATTTGTTATGACATCACAAGTGACTGATCTGGCAGCAGGTGGTTGGCTCTTCATGTTCAGTTGTCATATCATAGTCAGCGAAGTGACAATGCTGATGAGGTATGAAAAGGAATAAAACTAGACATGTCAGCCTCCAGTTGAAGTACAGTTCTGCACATCACACCAAGTTCTGTCAGGAGGAAAATCTCACAATCAGCAAGAGACAAAAGAGAATTCACATCAGATATATAAAGTAACATCTATAAAATCCAGACAGTAGACTAGCTGTTTAAGTGAGACAGAAGGAGGATTGGGGAGGGAGGCGGAAGAGAGAGAGAAAGAAGAAGGAAGGAAGGTAGGTAGGTGGGTAGGTAGGTAGAAAGAAAGAGGAAAAGAAAGAAGGAAGGAAGGAAGGAAGGAAAGTGACAGGGAGAGACTGCCATAATGGAGCTGAAGAAGTGTACTGGCTGTCACCTGGGAGACCAGGGTTTGCATGCTGGCACTGAAATCATACACTGGGGCTATCTAGGTGTTGAGTATGCCATGTGAGTTCAGATGGGCCAACATGATTTGTGCACCCCTTAATGACTAAACAAAAAGTGGCAATGAGATCAGCTGTGAAAGAAAGGTGCAGATATTTAACCCTATATCCTTGATTGGGGTGGGGGACCAAAGGGAAAGAAGGAGAGTCATTGCTTCACGCAGTCAGAAGAAAACAAAAGTGGTATATAGAAGGGTAGAGCTGTTTAACCCTAAATCCTTGGTTGATGGGGGACCAAGAGTAGAGAAAGAGAGTCATAGCTTCATGTGGTCAGAAGAAACCCAGTGTAGTTCATCCAGTCCATTTGTGGCTTCCCATGGCGCATATTCATACATTAATTTTTCATTCATGAAAGCATCCAATTGATTTTTAAAGGAATTTATGGAGATCAGAAAATAAGTAACAATGAAACTTAAGGAGCACAGGAAGCAAACCACTTACTGTGTAATCACGAGCAAGCCATCAACTCTTCCAGTGCTTCGGAAGCACTGGTAGGGTTGGTGGTTTGCTTGTAATCACACAGTTAGTGATAGAAATAAGATTTAATCTCTGGTCTCCAGGTTCACAGCTCTGCACTCTAACTACAGAGCCACATTGCATCCCAAAGAGAATTATTAATTTTTAAACCAGCGGTTCATGCTAGCTGTGAAAATATTGACTTGTACTTTTTATGTTTGCTTGTGTGCATGCGTAAGAAACATATTGTGGCAGCTTGCTTCAGTAGCGAGTTGTGGAGGCGCGGCAGTGTTATTGCCAATGTCAGCAGCCCATTTTGGGGCTGGTCTGTGTGGCACTAATAGAAAATCATGCTGTCCATGACAGCAATACTGTAGCTTGACACAGCCTTGAAAGAAACTGGCCGCTGCAATCAGGGAGTGCCTTGTCATTAAACAATCAGCTGTGTCTGAGAGGGGTCCCTGACTACAGCAGCCAATTAGAGCTGCATTGTCTGGTTTCCCATTTTCGGAGAAACATGGCGGCAGCTTTTCTGTCAGCCTCTCACAGTCCCCACAAAGCCAATGGACAGCCACCGCCTCTCCCATTCCATGTTAAAGCTGACAAGGGTGCCCAATCCCTCTGTCTGCATGCCCCTTCCCCAGTTCATTTGCCAACGGGGCAGCCCAATCTGCGTCGGCATGATGCACCCCCCATTTGTTGTGTGCCTAGGGGGCACCCAATCTCTCTTGGCTCATGCAAACTCCTTCCCCAAGCACACTGTATGGCCGACAGGGGTGCCCAATCCCCATTGGCTCCAGTTCCCCCCCCAACAAACACCCAGGTAGCATGCTGGAAGCCCACTCCAGAGTGCTCATGTGCTCCCCTTCAGCACACTGTATGGCTGACTGGGGTGCCCAATCCCTGTCAGCTCCACTCCCACCAACAAACATCCAGGTGACATGCTGGGAGCCCACCCCAGTGAGCCAAAAGCGTCCAATGGTGTCTTTTTTTTTATTCCTGTTAAAAAAGAAAATGGTCTCTCATTGAGTCCCTTGCCCCCTCCCCCAACCTGCATGTACTCTGCACACTCCACCTCCTCACACCCCCCCTCACCAATACTTACTTCCAGAGCCCAGCGTGACGATCTTCGGTGTACCAGGACTATATCTGCACTCTTCAAAGCTGACTGTGAACTGAAGAAATGCCGGTAAGTTGTATAATGGCATAATGTTTTTTTTTCAACTTATGAGGATACCTCAGCCATGTTTTTGACTTTTGGCACCAAATTTTCAACATGGGATTCTTGGAACCCCTCCTCATGAATTCAGTTACTGCCATGGCATTATTCAGTCCTGAAAGGTGATTTCTCGGTCACTGCATGGAAGAAAAAATTACTCACCTTAGTAATGTTGTTTCTTCTAATGGAGTCTTGCTATATTATGACATATGCAGTTTGTCTCAGCCTTAGAACTGCTCCGGAGGTGAAAGAGTCAACTTCCATGCCAGGCATGGAATCTTGAGCGCAAGCTTGGTTGAAAAAACTCTGTCTGTTGATCTTCAAACTTAAACCGTCAGATCTTTATGAGCAAAAACTCACTAGAATTCTGTGTGGAAGCTGTAAACCTACACTAGCCAAGTGGCCACTTAAAATATTAACACATTTTTGGGTCCCAAAACAAAGACTCAAGTCAGGGGACCCAAGAAATAAATCAAATACAACACCCCAACACCCCAAAAGGAGGGGTGAAAACACAAAGTGGGCATCACTAAGTGCCAACACTGCACTGCCCACCCACATCCCAAGAGAAGAGGTTCTGAGAGGGGCAGGCTGGGGGGAGGTCATAATATAGCAAGACTCCATTAGAAGAAACAACATTACTAAGGTGAGTAATTTTTTCTTCAAACAACATGAAGTCTTGCTATATTATGACATATGCAGACTACACAGCAGTACCTCCCTGGAGGAGGGACATAACCTACCTAGGAAATAGGCTCTGAAGCACAGCTGTGCCAAACCAAGCATCACTCCTTGCCTGGATGTCCAGAGAGTAATGCTTGGTGAAAGTGTGTACTGTTTTCCAGGTAGCTGCTTGACATATCTCTAAAATAGGGATGTCCCTGGCAGCACTGGGGCGCGGCTGTACCTCTGGTGAGAGTGAGCCCTCAGGCCTGGGGGAACCTGCCAATTTTTGATAACAAAATTGGATACAAGAGACAAATCCACCTGGCAGTAGATCTTTTAGTGGCAGGTTTCCTACCAACCTCACCGTAAGTGAGGAACAGTTGGAGGGAGTCAAACCTATGACCCTTGGTACCCTCTATGTAGTAACTAAGGGCTCTCTTTACATCTAAACTGTGCAGCCACCTCTCACCAGAGGAGGAATGGTCAGCGAAGTACACTGGAAGAGATATAGATTGATTAAGGTGGAAATCAGAAACCACCTTAGGCAAGAACTTCCTGTTAGTCCTGAGGACTACCTTATCTCTGTGAAATGAGATAAAATCAGGCTCCACTGACAGAGCTTGTAATTCATTTATGCACCTGGCAGAAGTGATGGCTACTAGAAACACAGTTTTCTAAGTCAAGTACTTAAGATCTGCTGAAAACAAGGGCTCAAAGGGGGTTGCATTAGCTGAGCAGTGTAAAGATTAAGATCCCAGCAGGAGCAGGGGCCCTGAATGGAGGGTTGGTGTGAAGCAATCCCTTAAAAAACTTGGAGAATACAGGGTGATTAGAAAGAGAAGAGGGCTTTCCTGCTGAAATAAAAGCAGAGACAGCTGCCAAATGTACTTTCAGGGTAGCTGGCCTCAGCCCCAAAGTATTTAAATGGACCATATAATCCAGGACTGTGGGAAAATCAGCAGATTCTGGGGAAATATGCTTTCCAGAGCACCATATAGAAAACCTTTTCCATTTAGAATTATAAGTAGCCCTGGTGGAAGGCTTCCTAGAAGCCTTCAAGATATTGAGTACACCTTGAGAAAGGTGTAGGTCAGCAAACTCTAACTCTTCAAGAGCCAGGCCTTGAGGTTGAGGGATTTGAGATTCGGATACCAGACTCTCCCCTGGGCACAGGTTAACAGATTGTGATTCCTGGGAAGACACAGGGGAAGGTGGACTGCTAAGGACAGAAGGAGTGGATACGAGGACTGTCTGGCCCAATCTGGAGCAATCAGAATCACCTTGCAAGGTTGAGATCTGATTTTGACTAGCACCTTGAACAAAAGAGGGAAGGTGGGGAAGGCATAGAGGAACTTCCCTTCCCAGTCGAGAAGGAAGGCATCCAGAGGGACTGAGCCCAACACTGGGGGCCTGCAACAAAAAAACAGAAGTTGGTGATTGTCTGGGGCTGCAAAAAGATCTATCTGAGGGGTGCCCCATCTGGCAAATACTGACTCAGTACTAGGGGATCCAGAGACCATCAGTGATGGCCCTGGGAAATCCTGCTGAGAGCATCTGCCAGGACATTGTCCTTTCCTGGGAGGTGAACTGCCATGAAGGAAGTGTTCAGGGAGTAAGCCAGAGACCACAACTTCATTGCCTCGGTGCACAAGGCTGAAGACCGAGTGCCCCCTTGCTTGTTGATGTACCACATTGTAGTGGCGTTGTCTGTTCTGACCTGTACCACTTTGTTCTGAAAAGATGCAGAAAAAAACTGAAGTGCTAGAAAAACTGCTCTGAGTTCCAACAGATTGATGTGGAGCAGAGATTCCTGCGGGGATCACAACCCCTGGGTGGTGAGGTCGGCCATGTGAGCTCCCCACCCCAAGAGGGATGCATCTGTAGTAAGGGTCAGGGAGTGAGATTGAGGGATGAAAGGAACTCCCTGTCTCAGGTTGCTCTTATCCTGCCACCACTGCAGGGCCTGGATCAAGGTTCGAGTTACTGGGATCAGTTTGGTTAAAGGATCTCTCCTTTGAGACCAGAATGTTCTCAAATGGAACTGTATGTCCCTCATCTGAAATCTTGCTCCTTGCACTACTGCTGTGGAAGCAGCCATGTGCCCCAGGAGCTGTAGAAAGTGCCTTACTGGTCGAGAGACCTGCAGAGTGAAGGAGGAAGCCAGAGCTACAGGTCTTTACTCTTTCTAGAGGAAGAAGCTCTGGCCTGCTTTGTGTCCAGTTCTGCGCCTATGAAGGTGAGTAGTTGAACAAGCTCTAGAACTGACTTTGGAAAATTGAGAAGAAAACCTAGAGATGTAAGCAGCTGCTGGGTAACCTGAAGGTGTAATTTGACTTGGTCTGGAGACTGACCCACTATGAGCCAGTCATCCAGGTAAGGAAAGATGGCAATCTTTTGCCTTCTTAAGTGAGCAACTACTACGGCCAGGCATTTTGTGAATACCCTTGGGGCAGAGATAAGGCCGAAGGGCATTGCTCTGAACTGGTAATGGCCTGAGGGCAGTTCGAATCTGAGGTACTTTCAGTGGGAGCCTCTTATGAGAACATGGAAGTAGGCATCCTTGAGGTCCAGGGACACTAGCCAGTCCCCTGGCCTTAGAGAGGGTAAAATAATTCCCAGAGTCACCATTTTGAATTTTGGTTTTAAAAGTGCTTGTTTAGGTATCTGAGATCCAGGATGGGCCTCCATTCTCCTGTCTTTTTTGGGGTAAGGAAGTACCTGGAGTACAGTCCTTTGCCCTGGTGTAGGGGAGGAACCCTTTCTACAGCTCTGAGAGCCAGGAGGGTTGAGACTTGTTTCCAAAGCGAGAGCCTCTAATGAATTTACAGGTGGAAAGGATCTGGTTCTCATCTTTGGAAATTTTTTGAAGCTGAGATCCAGTCCCTGGCTTACTACTTCCAGGACCCACTTGTCTGATGTTAAAGACTCCCAGTCCTGGATGAAGTAAGCCAGCCTGCCAGGTAATGGAGAATCGACCCTGGGCATCCCATCAGGGTGCCTGTTTGGCAGGTGCTTTAAGCTGAGGGTGGGGAGCAAGCCTGCTCCGCCCCGCCTGCCTCTCCTCTGAAGAACCCCTCTGGGCATAAGCTGAAGAGGAGGCCTGGGCTTGGTAAAGGCCTGTGAAAGGCCTGCCTCCTGCCCGAAAGCTGCCTTGAGGAGTGGCTTACCTCTCTTTGGCCTGAGCACTCCTATAAGTGGTCCTATTCTCATCCATTTTCATCATGTAATTCTCTGTCTGCTCCCCAAAGAATTACCCACAACAGGAAAATCCATGGCCTTAGCCTGGGTATCCTGTGACAGGCTAGTACACCTGAGCCAAGCCATTCTGCAAAAAGCCACAGATGTAGCCATGACTCTTGAAGATACATCATTAGAGTCCACTGCAGCATGGAATTGCACCTTGGATGCCTCAATACCATCAGCAGCCACCTGCTCCAGCTCCTTGGCAAGCTGGCCGGGACCTGTTTAGCTAGAGCCATAACAGTATCCCATCTGGATTTCTGGTATCTTGCAACATAGGCCATATAATTTGCCTGTCTGAGTCCCAAGAATGCTGCCATGTATTGTTTCTTTGCCATGGCATCAATCCTCCTGGAGTCCTTGTCAGGTGGGTGTGAAGCCAAGGGAATATTTGCCTTATCACAGGCTGCAGCCTGCACAACCCTAACATGGCTGCATTGTTCTGAAAGGAACTCCATATCAGAACCTGACAATGTGTACCTCTTGTCCATTCTTTTATCCACAGGAGGTGTAGTGTTAGGAGCTTTTAACATTTTTATTGTCTGTGTCCTAAAAGATTTATGCAAAGGAATAGACAATCTCCTGGACTCTGGGATATCCATCATTTCCACATAGTCAGGCTCCTCCTGTTCATCCACAGCTTCTTCCAAAGAAAGCTGGAGGGTTTCAGCAACTTTTTTATAAAACATAAAATAAGAAGGGGACTCAGAAAGCCTAGGGGGAGACACTCCTGAAGGTCTGTCTGGGGAGATGTCCGGTTCAATGGGCACATCCAGACTTTCAAAATCACATTCACTCTCTTCATAATCCTCTCCCTCCTCCGGTTCATAAAACTCGTCTATATCATATTCCTTAACCGGTGGAACTGACTGAACCGACCGCTTACCTGTTGGTGCCGGTTCGGTCGGAACCGGGGAAAGCGACTGGACAATTTGGATCACTTTGGCTATCTCTGCAGCGGTTGGAGAAAGAAATTTTGGCTCCACACCTGCTGATTTTCTAGTCCTCTTTGCTGGAACTGGCTCCTCTGGAGTCAGCTCTCCTTTTGCCCAGAAGTCTAGCCCTGGTCGAGGCACTCCCTCCGGTTCGGTTGGCACCGAACTGGGGCTGGCATCTGGGTCAGCGGACTTTTGCCTCTCGTTCCTGAGCATACCAACTCTCTATCCAGGGTAGCTGAGGAAATTCTTGCAAATCTGGCAGTCTGCATTGAGGTGGTCAAACCCCAGACAATAAACACATGTGGTGTGTGGGTCAGCCTTGAAGCTTCCCCACAGACACTACAGTGCTGAAACCAATGAGGCCGGTTTTCTTTTGGGTTTCTCAGACATAATGCTCAACCTAACCAAAACTTGCCCTTTTCCGAATCACCAAACAAGACACCCTTATTGGTTCCCAACCGTGTCATAATCCAGTGGAAAAAAACGTAATGAAATCCATTTTTTTTAGAACCGATAAGAACCGGGAACCGCACTCTAAATGCAATTTATTAAGTTTAAACAAACAACCTGATTGGTTCAAACCAAACCGATAACAACGTTTGCAAGTTCCACACAGAGAAAAGTAAATCATATCTATTACTTATGATACCACAGACAGAGTTTGAACCGACCGGTTACGGTTAAAATAAGACAAATGCGGTTTAAAAAAACGAGAAATTACACTTTTTTAACCAAGAAATGAACCGAGCAGAAGGAGAAATCTCCGGAGTGACTGTTCAGTGAGGCGAAGTAAAGAATCTGACGGTTTAAGTTTGAAGATCAACAGACAGAGTTTTTCAACCGAGCTCGCGCTCAAGATTCCATGCCTGGCATGGAAGTTAACTCTTTCACCTCCGGAGCAGTTCTAAGGCTGAGACAAACTGCATATGTCATAATATAGCAAGACTTCATGTTGTTTGAATCACCTTTTGGGACTGATTAACAAAACGACAGTGCCACTGTTCATGAGATGGGCTCTCAAAGCCTATGTTGAAAATTTGGTGAAAAAATTCCAAAAAATGACTGAGTTACGAGTGTGCATTGTGCAGTTTCCATGCACACTTGTAACTTCGTGAATTTGTAATATTTTCACTCCAGATTTTCAACATTGGCATTTTTTCACACCTCCTTATGAACAGTACAGCTGTATATATTTTACATATCCTGGCCCAAATGTGTTTTCACACTTCCAGTGCAGAATAGCACTGCCGCTGTGGAAAATCAGTGTTCAGGACAGATTAAGAAAATCACAGTGATACTGTTCATAATCAGAGGTCCTAAAATGCCTAAGTTGAAAGTTTGGGGACAAAAGTCCATAAAGTGACTGTGTTACGAGCATGCATTGCACAGTTTCCATGCACCTTCATAACTTCACGAATTTGTAATATTTTCACTTCAGATGTTCAACATTGGCATTTTTACACACCTCTTTATGAATAGTACAGCTGTCATTTTTCACATCCTGGCCAAAATGTGTCTTTGCACTTCCGGTGCAGAATAGCGCAGTCGCAGTGGGAAAATGGTGTTTGGCACAGATTAAGAAAATCACACTGATGCTGTTCATGAGCAGAGGTCCTAAAATGCCTATGTTGAAAATTTTGGTGACAAAAGTCCATAAAATGATTATGTTACAAGCTTGCATTGCACAGTTTCCACGCAGACTCGTAACTTTACAAATTTGTAATATTCCCACTCAAAATTTTCAACATTGCCCATTTTATACACCTCCGTATGAAAAGTACTCATTTTTTACATCCTGCCCAAAAAGTGTTTTCCCACCTGTGGTGCAGAATGGTGCAGTCGCTGTGCGAATTCAAGCTTTGGAAAAGATTAATGAAATCTCAGTGTCACTGTTCATGAGGGGAGGTCCCAAAAAGCCTATGTTGAAAATTTTGAATGAAAATACCAACAAACACCCAGGGTGTTAGGGTTTCCAGCTGATAATGCCCCACCCTGTACAGACTGACAGGCATCGAGGATGTGGCTTTTGGGATCTCAGTCATAATGCTCACACCATTCCACCCCCACCCTGCAGCCACTGACTAGCATTGAGGTGTGCCTTGGGGTATTTGGCCCTAAAGTTCACCCATTTCTCCTATACTGTGCCCATCTCACCTCATTTCCTTATGGAATGGAGTGAATGTAAGAGCCGAACACCCCAAGGCACACCGTGACACATGTCACTGTCTGCAGGGTGGGATGAGGTAGAATGGCATGAGCGTTATGGCTGACCCAAAGGCACACCCCAGTGCCTGTCAGTCTCTGCAGGGTAGGGGTGGGGAATGGCATTAGTTCACTACTTCACTGCTATTCCTACTATGCATCTCTCTAACCCCTGCACTACCAATGCCAATACCAGCAAGCAAACATTCAGCATTGACAAATGCTTGTTTTTTTCCGTAGCAGTATAAGTCAGTCTAGTGAGTCACTAATTAGGGGTGTGTGAGCCTCAGATGCAGTCGATTTGTAATCAGGTTGTCCAGGTAAGTAGGCTTTTCAAAGTGAGATTTGCAAATGGGTGTGTGTGTGTGTGTGTGTGTAGGGAGACCACAACGCATGGTATGTAGGGGTGCTGGAAGGAGCATCCCACCTTAATTATGGCTCTCCATTCTGATCACCATATTTCAAGAGAGACATAAAGTTGTTAGAGAGTGTGCAGAGAAGATACACTAAAATGATCCCTCAGCATAGGAATGTGACTTATGAAACACAGTTGTCATCATTATAATAATAATAATAATAAAGTTTATTTATATAGTGCAATTCAAAATGATCAATGCACTGTACAGTAAGACAATAAAAGCAGGATAAAAAGATAAAATACAGTAAAACAAGCATTAGAAGACTATACATTCAGCGATACTTCTTAGACTTGGTCCCCGTAAGCACAATGAAACAAATAATTTTTTAAAGCCACCTTAAAGCTCTCCATGGTCTGGCACTCTTGAATCTGGTGAGGTAGAGAGTTCCACAGGGTTGGTGCATACATAAATGCTCGAGCACCAGAAGTTTTCAGTCTAACCCTGGAAACCTCTAGCAATCCCTAGCCTGTTGAGCGGAGGGGACAGAGGGGGCAGTATAGAACCAGAAGCTCTTGCAAGTAGCTCAGACCCTTTCCATGTAGGGTGTTATAGGTCAGTAAACCAACCTTGAAGGTGATCTGCCACTGTACAGGCAGTCAGTGCAATTCGCACAGCACAAGGGTGATATGACTGACCTGGGACACCCCAGTCAGTAGCTTGGCCGCAGCAATCTGCACCGGCTGCAAGTGGTGGATATCAACTCCTGGAAGCCCTAGGTAGAGGGAATTACAGTAGTCAAGGCACGAGGTCACAAAGGCATGGATCAACAATGGAAGGTCACGAGATGGAACAAGGTGCTTAATCCAAGTGATGTTCCTCAGATGGTAGAAAGAGAATTTGACTACTGCCAACACCTGCATATGCAGTGTCAGACCCTCATCAAAAATCACCCTTAGATTCTGCACCTGAACAGAGGGCATGAGCTGGTTACCTCCAAGCCAAAGCCCAGAGGCAGACCATGCCCCAGCCCTCTCTATCCCCTGACCAGGATCCACCACCAACACCTCAGACTTATCGGGATTCAATCTTAACCAGCTGGCCTGTATCCAGTCCTGAATTTCTATGAGGCAGCTATTAAAGACAGAGTATGCACTATCCTGGTCTAGTGCAAAAGACAGGTAGAACTGGGTGTCATCTACATAACAGTGAAACCTCTGCCCATACCGTCTCACAATATCTCCCAATGGCAGCAAATACACAGCAAACAAGACTGGGGACAACACAGAACCCTGAGGAACCCCACATGGCAGAGTGAGAATGAGGACAAGGAATAAATCCCAGACACCACTCTCTGAATTCTGCCAGTGAGGAAGGATCTAAACCAACTGAGGACAGTACCTGACAGGTCGCAGATGTCCCTCAGGCACCCCAGCAGCCCCCATGGTCCACGGTGTCAAAGGCTGATGAAAGATCAAGAAGGACCAAGATTGAATGGCACTTCTGATCTCTTGCAATCAGGGGATCACTGAGCACCCAAACCAAAGTGGTCTCAGCACTATGCCTCTTCTGAAAACCAGACAGGAGGGGATCATAGATGTCATGGATGGTCAAATGGTTCTCCAGCTGTAGGGCAACTACTTTCTCTATTGCCTACCCAACAAAGGGAAGGTTAGAGATTGGCCTGTAGTTGGCAGGGCAGTTTGGGTCCAGAGAACATTTTTTAAGGAGAGGTGTAACCACCACCTCCTTTGGGAACTCATCTAACTCTAAAGAGCACCAAACTATCTCTGCCAGGACAGGGCCAGTGGTATCCACACACCCAAAATGAGGCTTGCAGGGCCCAGGTCTAAACTACAGAATGTAGGCTGCATATTCTTGACAATCCGCACAACATCAGAGATTGCCGGCTGGTTAAAGTGGACCCAAGAAAACTGAGGCGTAGTAACGTACATGACCACTGTAACCCCCATAGAATGTGCTGAATGGATCTCCACCCTAATGTTGGCCACTTTATTAGCAAAGAATTGAGTGAACTCATCACACCTATCCTGTGAAAATGCTCTTCGAACTTGTAGACAGGTTGGATTGCATATTGGAGTGCTTCAGCAGAAAGCACTTAAAGTAGCCAAGGGGTAAAGAGCCAGGAGTGACAGATGGCATAGGAACAGCCCCCACCCCCGGTGAGAACATGCAGAAGTACAAATTGACAACAGGAACAACTGAAGCAAGCAGTAAAGGGAAGGCAGGTAAAATGTTTATAGGGGTTGGGGGCAAAAGCACTTGAGCATGAATACTGTGGTGTGGAGAAAAGGCAAAGTAGAGAAAACAGGAACAGAGGAAGGGCAGATAATAAAACATAGAAGGTCATGTTCACAAATGCCCGCAGTCTGGGAAATAAGGTTCCAGACCTGGAAGCCTTGATGACGGATACAGACCTTGACATAGCAGCAATAACAGAGACATGGTATTTTGCTAATCACAGCTGGGATGTCAATGTACCAGGCTATACACTGTTTAGGAGGGACAGGGAAGGAAAAAGGGAGGAGGGTGGCCCTGTACATCAGAGGAGGCATAAAGACTACAGAAGTACAAGGAAGGCAGGGGAGGCAGAGGCAATGTGGGTCACCCTTGAACCAGGAAATGGCACAGCAATATGTACAGGGGTGATCTATAGACCTCCAGCACAGAGGAAGGAAGTAGACATTGTACTACTGGAGGAAATTCACAACACGGCTGCTAAAGATGAAATCCTGTTGATGGGAGATTTCAATATGCCAGATGTGGATTGGACCACCCAGGCAGCTGCTTCAGCCAGAAGCATGGCCATCCTGGAATCCCTAAGGAGGGTTGGACTCAGACAGCTGGTACATGAGCCCACCAGGGACAAATCGATTCTAGACCTGGTATGACCCAATGGGAACAGAGTCGAATGAATCCAGGTGGAAGGGCATCTGGGATCCAGTGACCACCACATGATGTGATTTGACATGGAGACAGGGACTCAATTAAGCCACATAATGACAAAAGTATTATTTTTCAGGAGGGTGGGTTTCAATGAAATGGGTAGATGTTTAAGAGCAGCCTTGGAGATGGTAGAGGTAATGAAAGGGGTGAAGGAACAGTGGGGGAGACTAAAAGGAGCCATTATGGAGGTAACTAACCAAATGCATTAGTATAGTGGCAAAGGGAAAAGAACAAAGAAATGACTATGGTTCTCTAAAGAGGTGGGAGACAAAGTATGGGCTAAAAGAGCAAGTTTCAGGAAATATAAGGGGATCCAAAGGGAGGAAGACAGGAAGATGTACCTTGAAAGTCTAAGAGAGGCAGGGAAGGCTATTGGGAAAGCAAAGGCACAGACAGAGGAGGGTTTAGCACAGACTGTGAAAAAAGGTGACAAGATATTCTATTGGCACATCAGTGACAGAAGAAAAGCCAGGAGGTGGGGATTGTGAGGCTCAAAGGGGAGGAGGGAGAGTGTGAGGATGGGGATCTAGACAAGGCAGAAATACTGAACAAATACTTCTGTTCAGTATTCACTAAGGAGGGAGAGGGTCAAGGACCACAGTTGGAGAGCAGAGGCAATCGGGTGGCAGAGTGGACACTAGTCCATTCACAGTGGAGACAGTTCGGGAGGAACTCACAAAGCTGAAGGTGGATAAAGTCATGAGGACAGATGACATACATCCTAGGATATTAAGGGAGCTATAAAGGGAACTAGCAGCTCACTCTGGCCACCCTTTTCACAGAGCCACTCAACACAGGCATGGTTCCAGAGGACTGGAGGAGGGTTCATGTAGTCCCACTGCACAATAGTGGCAGTAGGGTGCAAGCAGGGAACTACAGGCCAGTCAGCCTCACCTCAGTGGTGGGGAAGATCATGAAGACACTGCTGAAAGAAAGGATAGTGGCACACTTGGAATCCATTGGTGCCCAGGATCTGAGGCAACACAGAGTCACTTCAGGAATGTCTTGTCAAATGAATCTGATAGATTTTTTTGATTGGTTGACTAGGGAAGTGAATCAGGAAGGGGCCATAGATGCTGCCTAACTAGATTTCAACAAAGCCTTCAATACTGTCCCACACAGAAGGCTAGTTAACAAGATGAGTAGTCTGGGCATAGGGCATAAGGTGATACAGTGGGTTAGAAACTGGCTGATGGACAGAAGGCAGATAGTGGTGGTAAATGGGATCCAATCTGGGAAGGGAGGGGTGACCAAAGGAGTGCTACAAGGATCAGTACTAGGACCAGTCCTGTTTAATGTCTTCATTAGTGACATTGCAGAGGAGCTGGAAGGAAAGGTCTGCCTGTTTGCAGATGACACCAAGATCTGCAACAGGGTGGATACTTCAGAAGGGGTGCAGAAAATGAAGAGGGGCCTGGAGAAGCTTGAAAGATGGTCTGAGGTGTGGCAACTGAGGTTCAATGTGAAAAAGTACAAGATGATGCACCTGGGTAGAGGGAACCCTGGGGAAAGCTACAGGATGGGGGAGGTGCTGACCATCACCAAAGAGAAAGGGACCTAGGGGTTATTATATCTGATGACCTTAAGGTATCAAAACAGTGTTCAAAGATTGAGGAGGGCCAGTGGCATGCTGGAATGCATAGGTAGAGGTATTACTAGTAGGAGGCAGGAAGAAGTGATGCCATTGTATAAAACTGGTAAGGCCTCACCTGGAGTTCTGAGTGTAGTACTGGAGACCACACATGCGTAAGGACATAAACAAGGTGGAGGCTGTCCAGAGAAGGGCAACAAAGATGGTGCATGGTTTGCACCACAAAACATATGAGGAGAAACTAAGAGACCTCAGCATGTACTCACTGGAGGAGAGGTGAGAAAGGGGTGACATGATAGAAACTTTAAAGTATCTCAAGGGCATAAACAAGGTGCAGGTGGGAGATCTTTTCCAGTGTCGAAAAGATACCAGAATGAGGGGGCATGATATGAAATTGGAGGAGGGGAAAGTAAGAGGTAATGTTAGGAGTTTTTTCTACACAGAGAGGGTGGTGAACGCTTGAAATAGTCTGCCACAAGAGGTGGTAGGGGTAAGCACAGTGGAGGGTTTAAACATGCCTGGGACAAGAACAAGGGAAACTTGGCAGAAAGGGAGTGATGAAAAGCCATTGACCATTTAGGGTGAATGGATGCATACATGTATAGGACCTATGGAGAGACTGAATGGGCCTAGTGGTCTTTATCCGCTGACAATTTCTATGTTTCTGTTTTTCTATGAGAAGGCCTTCTTTTGCTACATAAGTGAAAGGAGGGACAGTAAGGATGGCATTGTTAGGCTGAGGAAGGGGGATGGTTGGGTTGCTGAAAATGGGAGCAAAGCAGCAGTATTAAACAAATAGTTCTGCTCCATCTTTAGAAAGAAAAAGGATGCTGTGGTGCAGCAGGCATGGAGAAGGATGGAGGGAACAGGGGGAGAAATTGTAGAGGTAATGGGGATTGAAATAGTGAGGGGGCTGATGGCTCAGGGGGTGGACAAATCCCTGGGGCCAGATGAAATACACACTAGGGTACTGAAAGAGTAAGCAGAGGATCTGGTGGGGCCACTGGCTGTTCTCTTCAATAGATCTCTAGAGTTGGAAGAGGTGCCACTGGAGTGGAAAACAGCACATGTGGTGCCACTCCACAAGAACTGACCAAAGGATAACCCAGGTAACTACATGTAAGTCGGCCTGACCTCGATAGTATGTAAACTCATGGAGACCATACCAAAAGAAAAGCTGGTGATGTACATAGAGGAGAATGGTCTACAGGATGAAAGACAATGTGGGTTTGTGGCAGGCCTGACCTCGATAGTATGTAAACTCGTGGAGACCATAGTAAAAGAAAAGCTGGTGACGTACATAGAGGAGAATGGTCTACAGGATGAAAGACAATGTGGGTTTGTGGCAGGAGATCATGTCAAATGAACCTGATCAAGTTCTTCGATTGGGTCACAAGGGCAGTTGACAAAGGCCAGGCGGTTGAGATCATATACTGTACATGGATTTTAGCAAGGCATTTGGTTCTGTACCCCACAAAAGGCTGATAATGAAACTGAGGGATCAAGGGGTGGGAGAGAATATGATAAGACTTTTTAAAAATGTTTTTTCTTTAGACTTTTGTTAACCAGGTGAATGTAATGAACCAAGGCCCATTTTCATATATGACCCAGTACTTTTTTTAGTAGCCAAAAGATGTTTACAATAAATATGTAAACAAACACAAAAAACAATGCAAATTATACAAAACATTTACAGATAAGCTGGGTACAACAATATGTCATGAGCTGTTTCTTAAAAGTAGTATGACTAGTACAGTTGTGTAAGTGTATAGGCAAACAATTCCAATTCCTAGCAGCACATAAAGTTATTGCACGTTCTCCCATATTGCTTGAAACTCTAGGGACTGTTAAGGAAAAGGAATTACTTAACTTTAAAGGTCAAGCTTCTCTTCTTTGGTCAATTAAATTAAAAAGGGGGGATTTGGTTTTCAAACGTGATGTCTTGTAAGTTAAACAATTCAAGTTATACTCTTGAGTAAGCCTTGCTGGCAACCAACCCAATAGACTATATAAGGTGCAATGGTGGGTTTTATAAGTTCAAGTTCAAGTTTATTGCAGGGAAAACTCCATTGAGCAAGCTCATTCACAAGGAGGTCCTGTGACATAAATACTTCAAGTACAAACATAGATAGGTATTAACAGTATATACATGAAATGCACGTTACATGATACAGGCTGGATATACATACAAGGGTAACACATAGGGTGACCCAGGTGGTAAACATTGATATGAGACAGGAAGTGACTTACAGGTTGCATACATTGATAAATGAAACATGATGACTGTGTGTGCAATACATATATTTTGGCAGCTAGAACAAACAACAGACTACACCTGCTATGGGGAGGAGTGATTTGATAGAGTAGCAGTGGGCGTAAGCATAGATAAAGCCAGCAGTAGAAGGGAAGGAAAGCAGTTAATATGACAAAGCAATTATACCTTACCAGTGGATAAATATGGCACATGGGAAGGAAGAGACTTAATGACAGTTACAGGTGTCTTTTATTTTGGCTGAACTTAGCAATTTGTAGAAATTTATTGAAACTGTGCTAGTTAGTTTCAGTATGGTTTGTAACTGGTTCCAAATGGAGGGAAGGGCATATGCAATAGCACGTTTACCAAAGCAGGCCCACGTCCTTGGTATGTCAAGCATAATAAAGTCAGATTTTCTTAATGAGTATGCACTATGTGAGATACTAATAAGGGAAGAGAGATAGCTTGGCAATTTCTGCAGGAGCAGTTTAAGAGTCCATAGCCCAGCATGGAGCAGGCGTCTAGTAGTAAGGGATGTCCAACCAACAGCTGCATGTAAGTCATAGTGATGCGAACGGTAAGGAGTTGGTAATGAACCGTGCATACGGTGATAAAGGATATCCAGTTTACTTAGATTTGCAAGAGTGGAGGAACAGATTACATCGCCATAATCGAGTAGGGGAGAAACGTGGCCTGTAAAGCTTGTTTCGAGTTTCATGGGGGAAAAGGGGCCTATTTCTGTAGAAGAAACCTAACCTTGCTTTTAACCTTCTAGAGACATCTTCAACATGGTCACTGAAAGATAATTTATTGTCGATCCAGATACCCAGATATTTAAATTTGGTTACAACTTCCAGAGGCTTGTTTAACGTGGTGACAATGAAGTCTTGGGCAAGGGTACTGGGGGTCTGTGACAGCACTGTGGGAGAATATCATCGCTTTTAGTCTTCTTAGCATTGAGCAGAAGCTTTGCCTTTATTAGATTATGCTCAGGTTGTGCGAAGTCCGCTTGACGCTCCTTGACTTCAGATATGATGAGCCAGAAGTATACAACACAGTATCATCTGCAAAAAGTGCAGATTGAACGTAGATATGTCAGCATCTAAGTCATTAATGTACAAAGAAAACAAGATAGGGCCTAAGATGAATCCTTGGGGACTCCTCTTGCAACTGGCAAGCAGCAGAAAAAAGCCTTCCATGCTCACTTTTTGGAATCTTCCAGTAAGGTGGCTAGAGAGAACCACTGGGTGGTATGGTATGTCAACATTGCAAGGCAATTGACTAATAGTTTGTGATCAACAATATCAAAAGCTTTGCTGAGGTCCAAAAGACTGTGCCAGTTACCTTCTTAATATCTATAGCAGAGATCCAATCATTGGTTACTTTTGCTAGTGCAGTGATTGTGCTATGATTAGCCCAGAAGCCAGATTGAGCTGGGTTAATGAGAGAGAAGGTTTCCAAGTGAGATTTTAACTGAATATGGATCAGTTTTTCAAGAACTTTAGAAAGGATAGGCAATATGGAGATAGGCCTATAGTTGTTTACATCGCATGGGTCACCAGATTTAAACAGAGGGAGGATACGTGCTGATTTCCAGCAGGACGGCACAGTAGCAGATGTAATGGAAAGATTGAAGATGTGGAGGTGGGGCAGTGAGATGGGCGTAGCCTGACCTTAGGAAAAGGGTTCAAGCCATCGTCCTCTGCGCTTTTTGGTGTCTAAGTTAAGAAGAGAATCTTCTACTTCTTTATAAGTTATCTTACGCAGTTGGAAGGGGTTGGGTGCAGGACTAGATGTAGGGGGGAGGGGTATGCTGGCTCACTGCAGCACGAGCATAAGATGACGAGTCAAAAGCTAATCCAGCTGTGGCAAAATGGGAGTTAAGTTCCTCCAGGATTAGGGACTTGTTTTCCACAATCTTGCCACTTGCAACTATCTTTGTTGGGACAGAGGGGGCCATGGGCCATCCCTCTATAGCTTTGCTAGTCTTCCATATTTTATGAGGGTTACCTTTAGCTTGTTCGAGAGTAGAAACATAATAGTTAGCTTTAGCAGAGCAAAGTTTTTTCACACATTTATTCTTGGCTGTTCTAAAGGCCTGCCAATCTGAAGATTCTTTGGAATGTCTAGCTTTAGCCCAGAGCTTATCTCGAGCTATAAGGGCTGCCTTGAGATCCGAGGTGAACCAGAGGTTGGAATTGTTACGTACCCTTACTTTGATAAAAGGGGCATGGGAGATCACGTGATGGCAGCTTGCTGAATGGCAGCAGAGGCTTAGAGCTCTCCCCTCCTGCCGTCCTAATCGCCACATTCTGAGATCCCCAGAGCACTAATTTCAGATAAACTACCACCACTGGGTTGTCCATGTTCTGATTGTCGACCTGCGAGTGTGTCTCCAGTGGTTTTCCTTAATTTTACAAAGGGATGGAGGTAGATAAGAAGCAGGCCGTGGTGAGGCATACGCCGCCTGCGACCCCCGAAAAGTCATCCAAGAAGCCGCGGAATCAGGCGGGCCCAGGGTCGGAAAGAAGCGGGGAGAAGACTCAGCCGTCCGGTCCTCTTACGGAGGACAAATTCATGCAGGAGTTGACCCCACTGAAGAGCATCCTTCAAGATATCACTGCTGAGCTGAAGTCCCTGCAGGCGACCTCTCTTCCCTCACTACAAGAGTGTCAGACGCGGAGGCCAGACTCTTTTTGTTGGAGCAATGGAAGGCGAAAGCTGAGGTGGAGATGGCTGGGCTGGTTCAACAGGTGCGGAAGCTTCAGCTAAAAACTGAGGACCTGGAGGGCCACAACCAGAGGAATAATCTGCTGATTCTTGGCCTTCTGGAGCTGGAAGAGGGGCCAGATCTGATGGCCTTCCTGTAGAAGTTCCTCGCTAAAGTAGTTGAGCCCTCACCACTCAGTCCAAGTTATCACCTCGAGAGGGCCCATCGGTCGTTGAGGCCTAGACCTCCGCCAGGTTCCCCCCCCATGCCCTATAATTATGAAGTTTTTGAGCTAGATTGAAAGGCAGCACGTCTACAGTAAATCTTGTGACCTGCAAGCGGTTACATGGGGGTCGGTCAAGATACGTATTGCCCAGGACCTTCCGAAGGAAACAAGAGAGAAAAGGGCCGCTTTCCACCCTATGGTCCAGAAGCTGATTGCAGCGTCTATTCCCTTCAGGATGGTGTACCCCGCTACACTCAAGGTCTCGATTGGAAGTATCACCCACAGCTTTAATTCGCCAGAAGCGGCTTATAAGGACCTTGCCACCAGACTCCCTGAGTTGTTTAAATCTCAAGGCTGAGAGACTTGCTGAACTGTGTTTATGTAAGAAGGCCTGGTTTTAGCTGGCCTACTGGATGGGGGGTTTTCATTTCCTTTTCTTGCTGATTTCCCCTCGAATATTTTCAGGGACATTGGATTTTTTTTGTTTTCTTTTTTTCCCTGGCTGACACTTGTTGTCCTTACCTGTTTCGCGTCCACTCCTTGGCCTGTGGCGCTGGGTGGTACCCGGGGTGGTTGAGCAGGGGTGGTGCTGGGCCGGGACGATAGGAACCTCGGTTTCTTTCTGGAACCTGTTTTCAAGGGTAACGTTTCCCTGGGGTATGGTTTTGGGTGTAGGACCTTTCGGGTCCCGCGGTGAAATAGCACCCCCTGGATACACACGGCCTGACCAAAGATGGGTCCATTGCATCATGGCCTCGTTGCCTGTTTTTGAATCCCCTTTTTTTTTTTTTTTTTTTGCCTGGTCCAGGAGGTGAGTAATTCCCTTCTTAAAGTCACCTTGTTTTCCACTATCTAAATGGTTAATGGGCTGGTATCTGAGTGGATCGTCTACTGATACGGTTGGTTCTGCAGAAAGGTGGTTGGGGGGGTGGCTCCCGGGCCTCGCTTCTTACAGTAGCTGAGTCGCGAGCCTATGGATGGGGGGTTTGCCAATCCAGTCCCAGTCACCGGGTTGCTGGTGTTTTTCCTACTTTGGATTAGGACTGGCTCTCGTTTTGGGGAGAATGAGCTTTGGGATTTCCTTTTTTCGATTGGCCCTGGTGTGCTGGGAGTCCCTGAATTCGCATGGTGGGTCTGGTTGCCAGGTTCTAAGCTTGCCTATGTCGGTCTAGATTTTTTTCAGCCCTGGTTCCAGGATGTAAATAGTTGGTCGTTTGGGTTAAGGGAGAATATTGGGGGAAAGGGGTGGGAGGAGGGAGCCTGCCAAACTTTCTTCTTATTAGATTGTTCGTTAGGTACTGCTGTTTTCTCTAGACTATTTGTACTTTTATTAAGATTTTGTGGGCAGGCTGTTGGGGGTGGGTTTCTGGGGTTCAAGTGTGCCCTTGTTTAATTTCAGCTTTTGGATGTCTTAATAATGGCCTCCCTCTCATTTTGCTGTTAAAATGGCAGGTACTATTAAATTAGTGTCTTGGAACGTGCATGGGCTCAGAGATAAGGTCAAAAGGACTCAGGTCTTTAACCACTGCACTTTGCTCCAAATAGATATATTATTCCTTCAGGAAACCCATCTTAGCAAGGCAGAGGCTAAGTGGTTATCTCGGTCTGGTTTTTCGCAGGTCTGTCTCACAGGTGGATCTAATTTTAGCAAAGGAGTAGCTGTACTCATTAAAAGCATGTTTTATTCCTGAAAGAATCAGTAGTGGAGGATCCAGATGGGAGGTTCGTTCTAGTTAAAGGTCTCCTCAATAGGAATGCTGTAACTCTTGGTTAAATTCTACGGTCCGTCGAAGTGACCCTGGTTTTTATAGCTCTGGCAGCCAAAATTAGGGTCTTGCTTCCCTCACAGCTTATTCTGGGGGAGACTGGAGCGTTCACCTTCCATTCTCTGGATAGAAATCCCCAGAACGACGGCCTCTTACACCCACGAGAGGGCCTTGCATGACTTCTTGCATATGTTAGGACTGTGTGATCCCTGGAGACTTTCTAACCCCTCTCTTCGGGCCTTTTCATTCTTTTCCCAACCCTACGGTTCATGGTCCAGGATAGACTATATTCTGACCAGTATGTCCCTTCTCCCGGGTCTCCTTCAGTCCGGCGTTGAGCCGATTATTCTTTCTGACCATGCAATTGTCTGGATCAATATTTCTCCGCATCCTGAATTCCAACGGGATACCACATGGAGGCTCAATACCCAGCTACTTAAAGATCCCCATACAGTGAAGCAGATAAGAGACTTAATTTCTTTTTTTTTGGCAGACAACCTGGGGTCCACCTCTAGATTTGATATGATTTGGTGTTCCCTAAAATGTTACCTCAGAGGAGAGCTGATTAAGTTAGCTTCCACAAGGAAAAAAGCCCGCAAGCGTGGGCGTTTTCCTTAATGAACAAAATTAGAGAGTTAGAAGCTGCCCACTCTCCTGCTTCTCCATTATCTTCTTTGGAGACTCTCTTGACTGTCAAAAACGAGTATGCTGACCTCCTTAAGGAAAAGGCTGAATACTGTTTGGTTAAAACTCAGGCCAAGTATATTGATCACGGTGAAAAGGCTGGGAGACTTCTAGCCCTTCGTCTTCGCACATTAGAGGGTTCCAGGTTGATACCGGCTTTACAATCGCCTACTGGCTCTATCAAAACCTCTCCTAGAGAAATCGTGCGGATCTTCGAGAATTACTATCAGGATTTATATAGCCCGTCCCTGTCTCCCGCTTCCCTCTCGGATATAACTGCGTATCTAACTGATGTTGACATTCCCCAGCTTTTGCCACCTCATAAGAAAACTTTGACTGTCCCTATTTCTTTGGCCGAGATAGAGGGGGTTATTGCCTCTATGACTCCAGATAAAACACCTGGTCTGGACGGCTTCCCCACCAATTTCTACAAGGTATTTTCTAAAGATCTTGCCCCCATACTTCTTAAGCTTTATGAATACCTTTTTTCTTCTTGTGCTATAGACTCCTCTCTTCTTGAAGCTACCATCATTCTAATTCTCAAGCCTGGTAAATCCCCTACTGACCCGGTGAGCTACCGATCTATATCTCTTCAAAATTATGACATGAAGATCCTTTCCAAAATTTTGGCTGAACGAGTTAAAAGAGTCTGGCTCCATCTTCTTAGTCCAGAGCAGGTTGGTTTTGTACATTCTCGCCTCCTTCTGACCATTTAAGAACTCTCCCACATTTAACATGCCTGCCTATCCCAATCCCCATGGCCTTAGTTTCATTGGATGCAGAGAAAGCTTTGACCGTGTGGATTGGTCCTTTCTTTGGGCTGTGATGGCTGGGATGGATTTTCTGGTTTCCTTTGAAGTGGGTCCAGGTTCTTTATAATTCTCCCTCGGCTAAAATATATTGTAATGGGGTTCTCTCTTAAGCTATTTCATTTGTACACTGGTACTAGACAAGGCTGCCCTCTCAGCCCTTTTTTATTTAATTTGTATTTGGAACCCTTCTTATCAAGCTTAAGTCTTCCCCACTTGTCAAAGGTTGTTCGGTGTGCCAACAGGAGTTAACTCTTTCTGCTTATGCAGACGATATACTCCTGCACCTTGTACATCCTGCTGACTCCCTAAAGTATGCTCTTGATATTATTAAGCATTACGGTGCCCTCTCACATTACAAATTGAATATTTCTAAATCTGAAATCTTTCCCTTAAACACTCGCACCTATAGGCATGATCTCGCCAATTTTGGTATGAGGTGGTCCCCCAGATCAATTAAATATTTAGGGATTCATTTCTCAACGGACTCTTCTCTACTTAAGAAGCTCAATTTAGATGACTTAAAGAGCCTCGTCCAACAAGATTTGGGGTGATCCACCCTTCCTATTTCCTTTGGGCCGGATTAACATTATCAAAATGAATGTCCTTCCTCGTATTTTCTATCCTCTCAACCTATTAAATCTTTGGATGCCTATCTCTTACCTGCGGCAATTTCACAGGATGTTCTCAAAGTTTATTTGGTGTGGTAAGGGAGTCCGGCGCTCATTTCTTAAACTATCCCTTCCTAAGGATAGGGGTGGACTTCGGCTCCCCAACCTTGTGTTTTACCACTGGGTGGCCCATCTCGCCAAGTTGGGGAGATGGTTCACCACTAACCCTGATCTGTCACAACTGATTTGGCTCCAAATTGAAAAATCAATCCTCTCAGAGTCTAGAATAGACCCTTATGCTATTTTCTATACTCCTCCCTCTGCACTTTCACAATGGATAACTGACCAAACAATTCTTGCATCCCATAAGTCTCTTTTCCAATGTTTGCGCTTGTGGGTGTTTTTCCCAAAGAAAGATCTAGGCCAACCGGTCATGCTTAATCCCAACATTAAGCTGGGCAATTCGTTGATAACTCCCGGTTGGCTTCTGCAAATTAAGGAGACCAGTCTGGAACATTTCTACGGCCAAGGACTTCTCCTTTCTTCCGTGGACATTCTTGGTAAGTATGGCATTCCCCAGGACAAGATCTTTAAAGTTTATCAGCTGAGGCATCTTATTGCTGAGAGGTTTGGCACCCACTTCAATGAGCTGGTAGTATACCCCTTCCTTTCTCAAATATTAACCCTTGCCTCTAAACCGCACCCCATTTCATCCATATACTCCTTTCTTCTAAATTATAAATTCTCAGAACCTGTTGCGGGCTCCAGCATTTGATTTCTTACTCCTGAGTCCACCTTGACCTGGTCTCGCATCTGGAAGGATCTCCACAAATATCATACCCAGGATAGATTTAGGCTTACTCAGTATTATATTGTGAATAACATGTATTATACCCCTAGGAAATTGTTTTGACTCAACAAGATTTCCCTTTCCCTCTGTTCCAGGTGTATGCAGGGTGAAGGGGACCCCCTACACATTTTCTGGTCTTGCACCAAAGTGGCTCCCCTGTGGTCTTCTATTCAGGACAATCTGGATCCTCTACTAGGTCTCTCAGGTTTTTTTGTTCCTGAGGTCTGTATTCTTGGGGATTATGCTAATATAGATTGTGTGGAGCACCGTTATCACATAGCTATGGTGTCCATTGTGGTTAAGAGACTGGTCCTTAGACACTGGACGGATCAGTTGGCACTGTCCTATACCGAATGGTTGACCGAGCTTTCCACCTATCTCAATGCCGAGAGGTTGATAGCCAGCTCGAGTAACCGTATGGACCTGTTCCAGAAAAAGTGGGGTAAATTGCATGCACTATATTTGCATCAGTGAGTTCCTGACCTCCTGCCTGATGCCTGCAATGCTTTTCTTTCCTGCTGTACTATATCCTGTTATTGGTTTCTTATTTTTCTGAATCAGGGGGGAGGCTTTCTCCTGAGCTGGTTAGTATGCTGAATTTTCTATCTCAGGCACATTGTTTACTTGGCACACTCAGTTTGGGTGGGGGTGGGATGGGAGGAGGGTGGTGGTTTTGGGGTGGGTTGTGGTTGGGGGTTTCCCTCTTTTTCTTTGTGTTTCCTCTTATGTTATACCATGTGTATTATGGTTTGTTATTTCTGTCACATGTTGTTGGTTCTTTTATATTGAAATTCAATAAACTTAAATTTCAAAAAAAAAAAGATAAAAGGGGCATGCTTATTTATTATTGTAGTGAGTTTGTCATTAAGGATGTAAGCTGCCTTGTTGACATCTTTGGCTAGGTAGAGATCTTGCCATCTAATCATGCTCAGGTCAGATAGGAAGTTTACTGCACTGAATTTGTGAAAGGATCTTTTTGTTATTAAAGATGGGTTGCGGCCGGGCCTTAATTTGAGATCTTATGCAAGCAACAATTCCATGATCGCTCATGTCATTGTGAAACACTGCCGAATGAGATATTTTGTGTGGATGGGTGGTTAGTACCACATCTAGAATGGAACTGTTGGCAGTATTTAGAGTGTTGTTCCTAGTGGGTTCAGTGACTAATTGCCCAATACCTAGCTCGTCACAAAGAGATTTCTACAAATCGCATTAAAGGTAATATTCAATAATGATAAATCTGCTTTAGCAAATTTAGTAAACAAAAAAGAATTATAGTTAAAAATTGATAAAAGAAAATTTCTACCAAGAGCAGTCCTGGCAGACAATGTCAACACATTCTGTAACCTGAACAGTGCTCCACATTTATTGTTAGCTTATGACAAATCGATTTGATATGAAGAGTAAAAGTTAGGTTTGGGTCCAAAATCATTCCCAAATATTTAAAACAGATCACTTGTTCAACAATGCCCCTAAGTTATTGCTAATTTTCAAAATATGTGGTTTAGCAAGCTTTGGCTTAGAACCAAAAGTCATATTTTTGGTCTTCTTACTGCTGAGTAAAAGTCTAGATTTTAACAACCAATCCTACAAAGTAAGATAATCCATACCCAAGGTCCTATTCAGGTCATCAACAAAGGGAGAACAATCATACAAAATAATATCATCCGCATACATTAAAGTATGCGCGTTGGTAAGTACAGATGGCAAAGTATCTATAAATAAAGAGAACAACAAAGGCCCCATTATAGGATCCCTGAGGAACACCTTGCTCCAGGTGGGCAACCTGGGACAGAATTCCCCCATTGTAAACCCTCAAAGGATGTTGAGTTAAATAGCTTGAAACCCATTCAAGAGAAGAACCTGCCAATCCGATACTCCACAGTCCCGTAAGCAGCAATTGGTGATTAAACAGATCAAAGTCATTTGACAGGTCCACAAACACTGCACCAGTTAGCATGTGCTTATCCATCACCCTACTGGCGCAGTCCGTGAACACTGCCAAGGGTGTGCCTGTACCATGATTTTTTCATAATCCATGCTGCTCGGGAGACCAGACACTGCCGGAATCCAGATACTCTATTAACTGAGCATTAACTATTTTCTCAAACAGCTTCCCCAAAATGAGCAAAATTGAAACAGGACAGTAGTTGGCCAATAAATCCCGTTGTCCACCTTTACAGATTAGAACAATTGTGGTTTGCTTCCATTGGGAAGGAAACTGACCAGTAATCAATAATAAGTTAAGAATTTTGCTTAATGGAACATGAACGTATTTAGAAACCAGTTTTAGAAACCGTGGTTCCAAGCCATCTCCACCAGAAATTTTATATATATTAATATTATTTAGCAGTTTTAAAACATGCCTAAGCTTGACTGCAGAAATAGAATGGGGGTTTTAATGGTTCACTAGGCAACACACTACTTAGAATATTATCCTTCAGCATTTGATCAAATCTCGGTGTATATTCTGAGTAGTCAGTAAACTTGTTTTAAAATGCTTCACTGATCTGAACTGGTTCTTTAATTACAGTGCCATTAATTGTTAACTGATTAGGGTTTGACCAAGCATTTGGGTCTGTTAAAGACTTAATTGCAGTCCGGAACTTTCTAGGATTGTTCAGATCTTTTTGTTGATTGTTTAAGTGATAATCTCATTTACACTTTCCTATGTGTGACTTACAAAAGATTTCTTAAATGATGATAGTCTAACAAATCAGTCAAATTTCCAGAATTCTTATAGATCCAGAAACAAATGATTTGATACCTTTTATTGGATCAACATGGATGTTACAGAAAAGAACAAAGTGCTCTATCTTTCAAACCAACCAGGTCACAAAGCTTCTGAAGAAGGACCTGGTTGGTTCGAAAGCTAGAGCACTTTGTTCTTTTCTGTAACATCCATGTTGGTCCAATAAGAGGTATCAAATCATCTGTTTCTGGATTTGTTCTTAAAAGGACCAATACGGCACCTACAACATTTTTTTTGCAGAATTCTTATATAAATTCCAAGTTTTGGCATATTGTTTCATCAACAAAATCTGTTTGGTGGTTATCCATTTATTCTGAGTCCCACTAACCCTTCTAGTTACCCTAGGGAAATGCTTGTCCTGCAGTTCAAGTAGAATAGTAGTAAAATAATCAACAGCTTCATCAATTGTAGGAATAGCATCTAAATAACTCCAGTCAATTGTGCCAAGTTTTCCCTAAGGTCATTTCCCAATACATTACCAAATTTCCTAAAAGATACAAACATGGGTGGAGGTTTAATGGTCTTAGATTTCCAGACAGAGTAAGTGGCCAAATGGTCACTCACTGTGTCTGCAAATACCCCTGAATACTTTACACTACCCAACTGATTTGTAAGGATCCAGTCCAAAATTGTGCATCGACCACTTAATATACACAATCTTGTAAAAGTATTTATAATCTGAACAAGGCCTACATTATTTACTAAAGATTCTAGATCTGGCTCCAGCTCTGGGTTCCAATTCAGGCTAAAATCCCCCATCACTAACGAGTCCCTCCCAGGCTGTAATGAACCTGCTATCCCCAGTAACTCATTTAATCCATTTAAAGCTACTTTAGGTGGGTTATGTAAAATACCTGATCTTAGTTTATGACAGTTACCAAGTACCAGTTCAAGAATTAAAACTCCAACCCAGAAATAGAGTTGTAATTCACTTTCAGTTCCTTTAGATCCAGATGCTTCTTATAGTGTACTAAAACCCCCCTTGCTTTTTTGCTTACTAGGATGGTCTTGTCTATACATTTTGTAGCCATCCAGAATACATTGATTTTCCGTGACTATGGGCCTCAACCAAGATACGGTGAAACCCATGATGTCTGGATCATTCAAATGTATCTGGGTGTTCAGATTTCTTAGAAAGGAAGCAACGTATATTCAAGTGGATAAATCTCAGTCCCTTGATCTCCCAGTATAATCCTTGTAAGTTGTCTTCTTCAGCATGGGGGCCTGGGTTTGCATCGATGCCCCCAGCCAGGATTAACACAATAACCCTGTGAGTATATTCAAAGGCCTCCTAGAAACAAAATGACCAAGGTCTAAGAACAGCCCTAACGTATAGCCATTTTGTTTTGACAAACTCCCTAAAAGTTTTAAGTTACATAATAATTCATATGTTGAGTTAAACAACAGATTAGAAAATAAGTATTCTGTTGTTGATTCATCTGGAGAAGCCAAGTAATCCAGGTGACTCAGTAAACGAGAAACACATTGGTCAGTTGAAATAAAACCCATTAAAAAAGAAAAGGTAAGAATGTTGTACCCTTCATTGTGTATAAAAATCCCACAAGGCTACAATTATGTCAGTAATTAAAAAGGACCTAGATTTTGAAAATATGCTGGAAAAGATAACTTCAGTTAATGCATTTCTATCTTATACTGGAGGGTAGGAGTCAATAAAGAAATTACAACTAACTATGAACTACTTTTAAATTATAATAAAGTAACCTACCCTCCTTACTTGTTAGTGCAACCTCCTCCAGTCCTGTTTCTTGACCGAGTGGCACTTGCACTTCTCACGCTTGTGCTAGCTGGCAGTGAGTGCTTTTCAAGATGATAGTCCCTCCCTCAGCACAGGTGAATCGGCAGGTGGCCCACCTCTGAGCCCTGACACCTGCTGAACAACAAAAGCGGTGCTTTTAGGGCAGGGAGTAAAGCACTGTTCAGTCAAGTGTACACAGAGGCTGCACAAATAGTGTTGTACACTTCAGCTCAGGAAGCAGAGCTTCTTTTGAGCAAGCTGGAGCACAGCTGATAGTCTGAGAGATGTAATCTTCACCCCAGGCAGCAGCGATTCTCCCAGGGGACTTATTGCAATAGCAGGACAGCAATGCAGACTTCTGGTGGACACTTCTAATGGTCTGGAGGAAGATAGCATTTAACTCTGCTGTCTGGCAGTGCTTGTTTTAAAGATGATAGCCCCTCCCTCAGCACAGGTGAATAGGAAGCTGGCTCGCCTCCGAGCCCCCATACCTGCTGAACAACAAAAGTGGTGGTTTTAGGGCAGGGGAGTAAAGAACTGTTCAGTCAAGTGTACATCGAGGCTACACAAATAGTGCTGTAAAGATGGGTTGAAAACTGGTTGAGTGGTGGAACCCAGAGAATAGTGGTTGGAGGCGAGTACTCCAGCACCAAGGAGGTCACCAGCATGGTCCCGCAGAGATCAGTGCGGGGGCCAGTGTTGTTCAATGTCTTCATAAGTGACATCGGGGAAGGCTTTAAAGGAAAAATGTGCCTGTTTATGGATTACACCCAACTCTGGGGGAGAGTGGACACCAAGGACCTGAGGGAGGACCTTGCCAGACTAGAGAGATGGTCATGAATCTGGCAACTCAGTTTTAATGCCAAAAAGTGCAAAGTGAAACATAGGGACCAAGAATCCTAGGGTAGAGTATTACAAAAGAGGGGTTCAAGTAACAGCTTCTGAAGAGGGAAAAAGGATTTAGGGGTAGTGAATATGAGTGACCTGAAACACACCTTTCAGTGTAAAAAGGCAGTGGTGAATGCTAACAGGATGCTAGGGTGTATCGCAAGGTGATTCAGTAGCAGGCAGAGCAAGGTAATTTTGCCACTATATAGGTCATTGGTGAGACCACATTTAGTATATGGGGTGAGGTACTGGTATCCATACCATAGGAAGGACGATAGTGTGCTGGAGAGGGTCCAGTGAAGAGCAACCAAGATGATCGAGGAGCTGCAAGATAGGCCCTATGAGGAGAGTCTGGGAAGCTGGGGGATGTACTCCATGGAAGAGAGGAGGCATGGGGTGATAAGATACAGACCTTCAAGTACATGAAGGGAATGGAATGAGTGATGGGGCTGGCAGTATAGCCTAGAGGTTAGAGTAACGAGCTGTGAATGAGCTGGGTCATCCAGCAGACCTGGGTTTGATTCCCACAACTTCCACTTGCATACTGTGTGACTCTAAGCAAGTCACTTAATGGCCCAGTGCTCCCAGGTCACCCCTGAAAACAGGCACTTGTGCCCAGTGGGCCTTACCCGGTTACCAAAGACTAAACTAAAAAAGTAAAACAAAAAGAGTGAAAAGGGACAGTCTCTTTAAAATGAGTGACAACAGCACCACTGGGGGCACATACCAAAATTGATGGGGGGGTATTCAGAAGGGATGTAAGGAAGCATTTCTATACAGAGGGGGTGGTGTCTGCCTGGAATGAGCTGTCAGAGGAGGTGGTATCATCAAGGATGGTGGGAGCATTCAAGAGACCCTGGGACAATCACAAAGGGAACCCTTTGGACCAAGGAAGGGAAGAAGGGGGTAGAGGAAGGGACAGTTGGGGGGCAGAGTCATTGGCATAAATTGTAAGGCCAGTCCCTGCATCACTTAGCAAGCAGATGCAGTAGACTGGATGGTATTCTTCTGTTGGCTATTTTCGTATGCTTGTATGGCAACAATAAGAATGATAATTGCACTAAAACAATCTGTTAATATCAATAATGTTAGGGGTAACTCTATTTTGATAGCATCACTGTATCATCAAGACTGTTAAAGGTTTTATACATGGGGCCCAATTTTCAAAGGGGATTGGATCAATGCAAGGGACATGCATCAGAAGAGTTTGAAGCAACAGGCAACTTGAGTCACAAATTGTGGCAATTTCAGTTTTCTAATACAGCCTGCATTAAATGCTGATGCACGTCCCTTGCTCCAAATGCCGCAAGTTAGACCAGCTCCCCTCCTGGCCTAACTTGCGCCATTTGGAGGACCCATGTTAAGGGGCTCATACCAAATATTTTGTGTAAGCTGCAGTATAGTGTGGAATCTGTCGCAACTGAACCAAATGTACTGAAATTGGGTGCAGAACACCACAGTTTAGAGGCTTCAGGCTAGAGGAGACTAACACCATCACCGGGCCTCTGCACTCTGCCTGTCAGGTGTGACCTGAACCATTTGATGACTTTACTGGACAGGTCACACCAGTACTACAGTCAGTCAAGCAGCACTTTGTGGTTCATAGTGTCTAATGCCACCAAGAAATCCAGGAGAACCCAGATGGTATGATTTCTCCTGTCTCTTGGTATTAGGAGATCATCAAGCACCTTCACCAGGGCAGTATCCATACTATGCCCAGCCCTAAACCCAGACTGGAAAACCTCATAGGTGGAGAATGAAGCAAGCCACTCCTCGAGCTGACTTGGTACCACTTTTTCTATAATCTTCCCTAAAAATGGGAGGCTAGAGACAGCTCTGTAGTTGCCAAGACAGTCTGGGTCAAATGAGAATTTCTTTAATAGGGGTCTAACTAGGGCCTCTTTCAAAGCCAATAGATAGACCCCACTCCTCAAGGAACTCCAGATGATCTCAGCCACAATGGCTATAACACGTTAAATCAGGTCCATACATCCAGCAAAAAGTCATGTTGGACCTGGGTCCAGACCACAATACATTTGCCTCAGTCTTGAGACAACCTCCACCACCTCTTCCAGCCCAACAGGATCGAACTCAACCCACACAGGAGGAGTGCTCCAGCACATCTCACGGTGGACCCCACAATCCCTTTGAGTGACATTGGAGCAGATCTCAGCTCTGATAGAGGACATTTTGTCGGCAAAGAACAGAGTGAACTCCTCGCACCCAGTGCTTGAACCAGCTCTCCCCACATGGAGGCAGGCCCAATGCAATAGTCCATCCACCATGTGAAAGAGCTGAGAAGGTCTGTTCCTTGTAATATCTTTCTCCCTTGACAAAAATTCTACCTTCTTACAGAAGATTGCCCCCTGATAGTCCTTATAATGGGACATCTGGGCCAAGTTGTCCTCCATCAGGCCAGAACACCTCCAACGTCTCTCTAACCTCTGACCCTTAATGTTTAACTCCCTAAGTTCCCCATCAAATGAGGGGGGTTTCTAGCAAGTAGCTAAGAGTCAGACATGAATGGGTGTGGTTGAATCAAAGGCAGCAGTGATGGCCCCATTATAGACTACTACTGCCTCCTCCATTAGTCACACATGTAGCCTCCATGCTAGATAAGTCCAGCACTGCCGATAATCCTAGTGGGGACATACCCGCAAAGGATCATTTCCACAGAGGCAAAGGCTGTAGGGGGGCCCAAACCTGAACTTCACGGTGCTATGATCCGACCAAACTACCAGATCAACTCTAAGGTCAGTGGCCTCAAGGCTTAATGAAAACATCAAGTCTAATGTGAGGCCACATGAGTGGGTCATTGAGGTAACATTTTGCATCAGGCCCAGCACCTTTATGCTCCTAAGGAGATAACTGCCAAATGAGGAGAGTGCGTCATCAACCCAGGCATTGAAGTCCACAAGAATTAACCATCTAGGGGACTTCAACACCAGGCCAGCAACGAGCTCTCTGATCTCCCACAAAAATTCACCCTCCTGACCTGGGGGGGGCGATAGAGCAGGAGGATCCTGTAACCTGCACCAGGACCCCCTATGCAGCAACTCATTCAAAAGACTCATTTGGACCCATAGATAGCACCATGAGACCCAGGTCAGATTTAAAACAAATGGCCACCCCCCGCCTCTGTGATCCCTTCTCAGGGTGTGTACCATGAAGTACCTGGCTAGCACTGCTGCCTCCACAATGGGAGCTGTATTTTCATCTAGCCAGGTCTCCGTGATGCAAGCCAGGTCTATTAAGGCAATCAAGTCCGCCATTATGGCAGTCTTGTTCCTCATCAACCTGGCATTGCATAACATAGCCCAAGTAGGATGAGGGAAGACTGTTGGATCAGCTACTTGCCCACTAACTTCCATGAAGCCCTTGGGTATGGACACCAAACAGGGAGGACCCCTCTCTAATGGCCATTTTGCCCCAAGGCATCTCCTCGGTCTCACCACCCATATCCATGACTCCCCAGCAGCAACTCAGACAGACCCGCTCCTTGACCCCCCTTGGGAAATCCCTAGTGCCCGACACCTCCCATAATTCTCTATAGGGAGTGATGGAAGCCCAAATGGGCTTAGGTCTTGAAGGAGGGATGCCAAAAAGCTGCACCATCCCAGACTCTTTCCCAGGTATGTATTTCATACTAAATAACCAAAACAACATAAACCCAACAATCATACTCTCACACCCAAATCTCACTCTGTCATCCAAATTAATCACATACCATTCATACAAAAACTCCAAATACCCTAAACCCACCACCCACTAAAAATAAAATAGTTTATTCTTCGGGGTGGAATTCAGTCTGTAAGATGTTCTTTAAAAATCCAGTTCAGGACTTATGAAGTTCAAAAGCAAACAAAGCAAACGTTTTTGTCCTCTCTCACAGAACAACTGTTGCTCTGAACATGGTCTGTGTAGGGTCACAGCAAAGGCAGCCCCCTGCAATCCAGCGACAACTCAAAAATCTTGGCAATACAGTCTCTCACTACCGTCCAGCCAAAGTATATCTTCAGGCCAGTCACCACATAAACAGAGCTCAGATAACAGAGATGCTCACCAGCATTCTTTATGAGTCTATGTATACAGCCATGCCACCCAGGAGAAAATCTTCCTCAGCAGTTCTTTCATTAGTGTAGGGCTTGCAATCCTACCCAACTCTGGAGTCTTCTCCTACTCAGCTCTTACCTAGGGTAGGGATCTAACACTTAAGGCTGGAATGTTCAGTCACTATCCTGGGGACTCTACCACCTCCAATGACTGGCGATCAGTCCAGTATATCCTGAGGCTAAACGGACGGCAGTCAGAGCTTACAAACCACTACCTGGAGCAGTTCTTGGCCACAGCTCACTTTCTCCAGGTGACCCTCAAATCGGCTTCTCCAACCAACCTCAGCCGTCCCAAGCACTTCCAGGGTGGCAGCTTCCTCAGAGGTCTTTCTCCTGGTTCCTCCTGGCCATGACCCAGATTTACAACCATAGACGCCCGTAGTAGCTCCTGAACACAAACCTCAGTGACTCCCAGGAGCCAAATGGCATCTCATAGCATAACTGTCCAAGAATTGAACAGGACAGCCAAATCCTTCTCTCTTCTCCCCAGGGCTCCACGCAACAACAGTTGGAATATGCTGCCATGGTGTTCCACCAACTACAGTACTCCTCCACGACGACTGCACTCAGATCCCAGTCGGACACAGGTACATCCCACCGACTATGCTTTCTATCTAAAAATATAATAATTCTTGCTTCTCACTGTATCTCACTAGAAGCCCCTAACTCTTCTCTGGACCCTAATTTACCACTAAACTAAACTAAAAATAGTAAATATTTAAAATAATGCAATAACTGCTGACAATACTGCCCCCTCACATTGCATGTAACCCAGCACAGCTGCCATGTTAGATCATCAGCTGGAGAAGGAGTAGATGGAAAAACAGAAGAATTAAGGATGCAGGCTCAAGTGAAAAAGGGGAGGGCACTAAGGATGGGGTTGGTTTATAGACACCCTTCACAGGATGAGGACTCAGACAAGGTACTGGGGTCACAAATCATGGAAACGTGAGGCAAGGGGGGTAACAATAGTGGGAGACTTCAATCAATTTGGTGTGGAAGGGAAAATCTCGACTCAATACCAGGGAGCAGGTACTGCAGGATGCAGCCCAGAATGGATTCCTGACACAGAGTGTCATTGGAGCCCACTGAAAGCAGGCCATACTGGATCAGATTCCGTCCAACTGTGGGCATGTCCTGGAAGTAAAGGTGGAAGCATCACTAGCAGGGAGTGACCACCACACAGTGTACAGTAGTTTCACCTAGATGTGGGCAGAGGGATGGTCAGGACCAAAACAAGAGGTCTGAATTTCAGGAAGGCTGACTTTAGTAAGAAGAGACAAATTCTGGTACAGCTCCTTGCTGGGATCAGTAAAGAGATGAAGGTGGAAAAGAAATGGGCCATAATTAAAGAGGAACTAATGGAGGTCATTAGTGAGTATGCCAAAATCAAAAGCAATAAATCTAAGGCCAAAAAGCCCAACTTGTTCAGAAAGGAAGAAGGAAGAAGGAAATATGATACGGGAAAAGAAGGCAGCCTTCTGGAAGTACAAACGTACTCAGAATGAGGTGAATGGGGAGGTCAACAAAGATAAATTAAGGGTGTCAAGCAGAGTGGTTGGCAAAGACTACTTGGAAAGTATGGCTGGAACAGAGAGTAAAATCAGGTAAGAAGGACTTCAAATATGTAAGAGAGAGAGAGGGATAATAAAGATGGAATTGTCAGGTTAAAAGAGGAGGGGGGCAGGGCAGAAGGAAGTAAAGAGAAAGCAATGGTGGTCACCGAGTACTTCTGCTCTGTTTTCACTAAACAGAAGGACAAACCGGTGCCAGAAGGGAGAAGGGGTGGGGCAGGAAGGGGGAGTCACTGACAGCATACTAGAGGTAGACACAGTGCAAAATGGTGCAAAGGCCTTGAAGATGGACAAATGCCAGGGCCAGACAGTGAGCATCCGAGGGTCCTCTCTGGAGTCTTGGATGTTGCTGGAGGGCTGGAGAACTGCACATGTGGGGCCTCTCCATAAAAGTGGTCCAAGAGATGAAACAGGGAATTAAAGGCCAGTCAGTATGACCTCAATAGTAGGGAAACTGATGGAGACTATCTTGAAGGAAAGACTGGTGGTCTTTCTTGAGGATAACAGGCTGCAAGACAAGTTAGGAAGGTCTTACCAGACTATTCTGACTGACTTTTTTTACTGGGTAACCAAGACAGTGCACAGGGCCAAGCGGTTGATGTCCTGTATCTGGATTTTTCCAAGGCCTTTGCTGCTGTATCTCATAGGAGATTGGTCAGGAAGCTGGAGGACCTTGGAGTGTGGGCCAAGCTTGCTAGATGGGTCAAAACCTTGTTAAAGGACAGAAGACAAAAAGATGGTGGTCAGGTGGATTCTCAAAAGCTAGGCCGGTGACCAGTGGGGTCCAAAAGGGCTCTTGGCTTGCTCCAGTATTGTTTAACATCTTCATCAGTGACATTGTGGATGGGGCAAGAGTAAAATATGCATATTTGCAGATGACACAAAACTATTTGGAGAGGTGGACACAGAGGCTGGAAGACAGGATGTGATTCCACTTTGGTTGTGATTCCACTTCACAAACTGGGACCAAGACAGAGGTAGGAAACTACAGACATGTCAGTTTGACCTCTGTGGTAGGGAAAATAATGGAATCGCTTCTGAAGGAAAGAATTGTCAAGTACCTAAAGGTCAGTGGGGCACAGGACCCAAGGCAGCATGGATTCACAGCAGAAAGGTCATGTCAGACAAATCTAATAGATTTCTTTGACTGGGTGACCAAAGTAGTAGACCAGGGAGGGGCTGTGGACATGGCATACCTAGATTTTAGCAAGGCACTTGACACAGACCCACACAAAAGATTAACGTACAAGTTAGCCAGCCTTGGAGTGAGTTCCAAGGTGGTAGTCTGGACAAAAAATTGGCTGGACAATAGGACACAAAGGGTAATAGTAAACAGAGTCCACAGTGAAAAAAGGAGGGTTACTAACGGGGTACTGCAGGGTTCAGTACTGGGACCGGTCCTCTTTAACGTCTTATACGTGACATTGCAGATGAACTGGAAGGAAAAGTATGACTCTTTGTAGATGATACAAAGATCTGTAACAGGGTTGATACACAAGGTGGAGTGGAAAGGATGAGAAGGGGCTTGGCAAGGTTGGAGGATTGGTGAAATGTATGGGAGCACAGATTCAACACAAAGAAGTGCAAAGTAACGCACATGGGAAACAAAAACCCAGGGGAAAAGTACACAATGGGGGGTGAGATACTAACAACAACAAAAATGGAAAGGGACCAGGGGTAATTATATCAGATGACCTAAAGGTGGGCAAGCAATGTGAGAAAGCAGTAAGGAGGGCTGGGGGGTACTGGGATACACAGGGAGAGGCATCAACAGTAGAAAACAGGAAGTTGTTATCCCTTTTTACAGACAGTTAATGAGACCCCATCTGGAGTACTGCATGCAGTTCTGGAGACCCCATCTCTGCAAAGACATAGACAGAGTGGAGGCTTTCCAGAGGAGGGCAACCAAAATGATGCCGGGTCTGCTCCAGAAGACGTACTAAGCGAGACTAAAGGAGCTTAATATGTATACCCTCGAGGAAAGGAGGGAGAGGGGGACATGATAGAAACTTTCAAGTACCTCAAGGGAATTAACAAAGTCCAAGAGGGTAGCATCTTTCAGAAAAAGAGATGTGCAAGAACAAGGGGGCACAATTTGAAGATAGAGGGGGGACGGCTCAGAGGTAATGTGGGGAGGTATTTTTTCATGTAGAGGTTGTGGATGCAAGGGACAGTCTTCCTGAGGAGGTCGTGGAGTCAAGAACAGTGGGAGAATTCAAGTATGCATGGCACAGACATAGGCAATTCTAGTGGTGGGTAGGAGGAAGTAGGCTGTTGGTTAACTAGGATCTGCAGCTTATCCATCAGGTAGGTAGGGAAATGGGTAGACTAGGTGGGCCAAGCGGTCCTTATCTGTCATCAGATTCTATGTTTCTATGGCAAATGAGGTTCAATGATACAGTGCAAAGTTATGCACTTAGGGGCAAGAAACCTAGAAATCAAATACTGGCTGGGTGGTGTGCAGGTCACTAAGTGTGAGGAAGAAGAAGACCTGGGGGTTATCATCAAGAGTCACCTGAAAAAGCAGCACACTGCAGGAGAGCAGCAACAAAAACAAATCAGATGCTGGGCTGTATATCCAGGTGGTTTACTAGCAGGAAGACAGAGGTCATACTACAGCTGTACATGTCAGTGGTAAGACTGCACCTAGAGTACAGTTTGCAGTATTGGTGCTCTTATCTTTTTTTTTATGACTCAATTTTTTATTAAGAGTTTAAAAGAAAGGTACATATCACAGAATAATGAAATATGTCATGACAATAAAATCATTGCAAGGTTATACTATACAGGAAATCAAAAACAGTATCTAAAGAAGTAAGTTGCAAGCATAACATTGCAATATTTTTATCTAGCATTAAACAGGATCAATGGCTAATCACTACTGCATCGAACACCATTAAAGTAGCATTAAGAACCCATTACAAATCCATTAAATTTTCCATTAAAGTTTCCCATTAAATTCCCATTAATTGGTACATAAATAAGGGCCAAATTAACAGTGTAATGTATCTCAAAGCATTAAAATCCCCTTAAATTTAATGTATTTTTCATGTGGTGTCACACCATTACATTTTTAATGGCCATGAAACGTAAGTGGTAATTTAATGGTTAGTTAGCCATGAAATGAATGGCCATTAATTGTTGTTAAGTGCCATTAATGTAATGGTCTAGCATTCATTAATGTTTTCTGCCATTAACTTTTTTTAATGGCCATTTTTAATTGACTTCAACCATGAAGTTTGCCGGCCATTAATGCCAACTAATGACCGTTAGATGTGCCGTTAATCTCTCCGTTAAAACAGCCATTAATTTAATCTGTATTTTGAATCAGTGTAATAATGGCCATTACACCATAGTTAAATATTAATGGTATAATTAAAGGCATCTATCCCATTAAAGAAAACCCTTAATACTCCATTAATCGGTACATAAAATAATGGAACTGTTAAATTGTTTTCACATTTTTAATGGCTGTTTCTTTTTTAATGGTATTATAATAAATGGTTTCCCTTTTTTCCCAAAGGGAAACCATGGTGTAATTTGTCATAATGAGGGAGTGTTCATTAATGCAAACATGTACATGGTTTCCCTCACTGTGCACATGCGCCCACCGCACTTACTCGCTTCACCACTGTGTCTGCTCGACGAACTGCTAAGGGACAACAAATCACCACCTGGCCTAGGTGGTAAGTAGTAAAAAAAATCAGAAAATCTGCCAAAAGTTTTAAAATTAACCCTCAGGGCTGCACACAAGATAAAAAAAATTTAAATAAATAAACAAACTGCACGACTGTAGCCCACATGCTTCAACAACGGACCGTGGCTGCACAGCAACATTTATTTATACAATTGCTGAAGCGAAAAAGGGAAAACCCAGCAATCATATAAAATAAAATATTGGTTGGGGTGTGTAAACTCGAAGTTTGCACACACCCTCGGGGTTAGATGCTAGTCATAAACCTCTCAGGTGTGTGTAAACTTCACGCTACACACCCCAACCCATACTTTATTCTCTATGTAACATTTTAATGGTCCCATTAATTACACAACATGCGGTTACGACCCATGAATTTTAACGACCCACTAATTGTACTGAATTAGACTCTGACTGTTAAGCACCAGAATTCACCATTGTGTTTGTTTTTGATGAGCTAATTACTGTTACAGAAAACACTGATGCATACCAGTACCCATCAGCATGCAATTCCCTTGAATACAAAGTCTGCATCATTATCTGACAATAACACACTAATTGCATTTTTACCTGTTTACATTACAATTTGTTAAACCTCAGTGGGGTAGATTGCAGTGTGGTTGTAGTGTGTTTCACGTAATTCAGTCTTTATGTATCTGGGGTTACATAAATGATGAGAAGTGTTTGATTTCTTCAACACTATCACAACTGATCTTTTTAAAGCTCATGTATAAGCTATGATTGCCATGTAATAGAGCTATACAGCCCAGCATCTTGTTCGCTTTCGCTGGTGCCTTATTCCTGCACTGGGCCAAGTTGTTCATATTCCCCATTATAATCACCCCCAAGTCCTTTTCCTCCTCTGTGCTCCCCAACTGTACCCCTCCCAGATGATAGCTCCTCCTCTGGTTCTTAGCTCCGAAATGCATTACCTTGCACTTCTTGACATTCAACCTCAGCTGCCATGTTTGTAAACACTCCTGTAGTTTGGTCAGGTCCCCATGCAGTCCTCTCCACCCCTCGATGTCATTCGTTCATTCATTTTAACTTTTATTCAAAGAAATTGAATAGAATGACTCAACTGAGACTAGCGCATTTCCAGTGAGGTCCTTGTGCAAATCAACAATAAGTTACATACAAACAGTGTAAATAACACATAATGTAAAATATTACAAAACAGCATGAAATGACATACATCTAACAGACAACCATGGTACAAGTGGTTAATATATCATTGGAATTCTATAGCAGTTCTTACTCTTGCTTTGTCTAGAGCCACTTCTTTATTGCACTGACACAAATTTGTGTGCCCCAAAGGGTTAGGGGTAATGAGTTCCAGGCTTTAGGACCACTATATAGTAGATTTTTTTGCCTATTGCTGATCTTATATTTGGGAATTTGTATTCCAGACCTGACGCAGTCTGGAAGCCATGCTTGATAGGTCTGACCGCAAAACAATCAACAGCTCTCATCTTGGTATAATCTGAAGACAGACTGATCTTACTCTGGGTCCCATGTGAAATATCTGCTATGAATATCCCAAACAGCACTGGCCCCAGTACCAATCCCTGTGGCACCCCACTTGTTACTGATGTTGGCAATAACAGCTTCCCCTCCATCACCACCATTTGCTGCCTGCCCTTCAGCCAGTTTGTGATCCATCTGACCATCTAACTACCCACCCTTGCATCTTCTAGCTTCCCTCTTAGCCTCCAATGTGGCACTGAATTGAAGGCCTTGCTAAAGTCCAAATATAGTACATCCACCACATGGTCCTTGTCCAGCTCCCTGGTCACCCAATCATAAGACTCAATCAGGTTTGTCTGGCAGGACCTGCCCAAGATAAACCTATGCTGCTGCATCTCCTGGAGCCCACTGTCCTCCAAAAAAGTCACCAATCTCTCCTTAAGGATTGTCTCCATCAGCTTACCCACAATTGATGTGAGGCTCACCAGTCTGTAGTTGCCAGGATCATCCCTTGGGCCATCTTTATGAATGGGCACCACATGGGCTAACTTCCAGTCCTATGGGACATATCCTATGTGCTGAGAAGCATTGAACAGTTCTGCCAGTGGTCCTGTCAGGCTTCCTGACAGTTGCTTGAGTACCCTAGGGTGAATGCTATCTGGTCCCGGTGGCTTGTCCACCTACAGTGCCCTCAGCCCTTCCAGTACTCTGCCCTCTGTAATTTCTCCATCTGTCACCCCTCACCACCCCATGAGGTTTCTGTCCCTACCCTCTACCATGAATACAGAACAGAAATACTCATTCAATGCCTCTGCCTGCTCCTCCCCCTTCTGTAGCCACCTCTTGTCTTTCTTAGTTCTCACTGTCTGGTCCCTGTTCTTTATTCTTTCACCAATGTATCTGAAGAAGTCCTTCTCTCCGTCCTTAATACCTTGTGCCAGTCTTAGCTCTCTGGATGCCTTGGTGACTCTGACTAGTCTTGTAACTTCCCTGGACTTCTTTGTATACTCCTCACCATCTCCCCTCTCCCTGATCTCTTGAACCTTTGGAAAGCTCTCCTCTTGGCTCTCACCCCCTCCATTACCTCCTTGGTCAGCCAGCTGGGCTTCTTTGCCCTTCCCCTTCTTGCACTGTACCCTAGTATATGCCTCAGTAGCCTCTGCCAGCCCTGCCTTAATAAGATCCCATTTTTGATTGGCATCCATGGTGGGTTGGATTCTCTCCAGATGCCGTATCAGGATTTTCCCCATCTTGTTGAAGTGTGCCCCCCTAAAATACATCACCCTGGTATCTGAACCTCCAGTTTGCTTCCCCATTGCGAGTGTGAACCACACTGAGTGGTGATCATTCCCAGCTAGTGGGCCCTCAGCCTCCAGGTCTCTTACGGCCTCCCCATTTGATACTACTAGGTCCAGAGTCCTTCCTAACCTAGTTGGCCAATGCACCAACTGCACCAAGAACCTATTCTGGAATGCCCCCAGTATAACCTGCTCCCTAGCACATGCGGTGGTTGGTGTGTGCTCCAGTCCACCCCAGGTAGGTTGAAGTCCCCTAACACCACTGTGTTTCCCTTTCTGCAAACTCTTCTACTTTTATCCACCAACTCTCTGTCTGGCTCCTCCTCTTGAGTTGGTGCCCTATACACAACCCAGATCCTCAGTACCATGCCCTTTGGATCCTGAAACTGCATCCACAGGGCCTCTGCCCTGCCTTCCTCCCCCTCTTCCTTTATGCACTGTATTTCTTCCCTTAAATTGATCACCACCCCTCCACCTTTCCTGTTTGCCCTGTCCTTCCTGAATAGCCTGTGTGCAGGGATCATCATATCCCAGTTCTGGTACCGGGTGGCCCAAGTTTCTGTTATAGCTGCAATGTCCACCTGCCCCACTGCCAAGAGAGCCTACAACTCAGCCAATTTGTTTCTCAGGCTCCTCGCATTTAGCAACACCACCTTCCATCTCCTATCCCTTCCCCACCCTGATTTAACCCCCCATTATTTCTACCCTGATGCCCTCCCTTGTACCTTGGGGGGTAGGCTCATCTGGCTTCCCTCTTTGGAAACCCTGTCTACCAGCTTTTCATTTTCCACCCGCTTTCCTAGTTTAAAGGTACCCTTTTTGCATAACCCTCCTACCCTTGCTTTTCAGAAGTACACCTCTCCCCCTGCTACCCTCCTCCAACTGCCTGACCCCTGTGTCCTCCATTCCCCTTCCCCTGTCTCCCTCTCCTGGTGCTCCCCTAAATCCCCTCTTTTATCATTGTTGTCAGCACTTCGAGCCTATTGCCTGCCACCACTGCATTGTCTTGCGTTGGCCTCTTTCCCATGTCCCTTGACCTGCCTTCAACGCTTGACCCCTTATCAGATGTGAACCTGCACTCCCTCCCTGTCCCTTCCTCCACCTAATGTCCTTCTCCTGATGCTCCTTCCTGTTACTCCATGAGAGAGGCCCTCCTGGTCCCTTTCTCATTCTCTCTGCCAGCATCCTCTCCAGCTCTCTGCCAAGCCACTGCAGGCCCTCCTACGGCCTCTTTTTCCTGTGGCAGATTGAACACCCTCCTAGTCTCCATAATATGTTCATCCCAATAGCTTAGTAATAAGTAAAATATAGGAACTTACCTGCCCCAGGGAGCCACAGGTAGAAGTCCAAAGGGGTGATGTACACTGTACCTGTAAAATAAAAGATAGAAAAGGGGTGGCAATGGATCTGCAGCTCTTTAGAGGGGTTAAGAAGGGAGGAAGGGACAGGATAGACATAAAAAAATACTTATCTGATGAGATTTAGGAACCCTCGTCCTGTCAGACCTGTAAAAAATAAAATAGAAAAACAGGTTATAATAAACAAGGCGTCATCATCCATCCTGTCAGACCTGTTGAAATAAAGACAAAAAAAGGTTAATATGAGAAAAATACAGCAGTGAGGGCTAAAGCAGAGAGATATGGCTAGTCAGAGGAGCAGCCCAGGAGAGAATGACAGGACACTTTACTCTTCCAGGGATGGTCTCACATCCCTCTGCTCTAGCACCACCTGGGTGCCCACAGGTGGTGGTGCAGGAAATCCACGAGTGACAGGCAGGGCCACTGGAATGTGCCCATGGGTTGGCTGCACCAGGCCTTGCCAGGAGCCAATCCCAGTGTGTGCTACCAGTGTGTGGGTGGAGACTTGGAAATAGCAGGCCAATACCAGGTAGAAGAAGCACCTGTAGCAGGCGATTCCTGCAGATTGGATCCACACTTTCACTTCCCCCCGGCACACCTGTAGCTGACCTGTATGCTAACCTTTTTTTTTTACATTTATTTTTACAAAGATTACATCCTCATGCAGAGCATACAATGAATATAAATCATATTCAATACACATTTTACTGAATCAGTGATGCTAGTCCACCATGACATCAGAATGCCCATGTGGTGGTGTACTTGACTAGTGCCAGTACTTCCTGACAACCCAATACAGAGTCACCACTTATAGGCATAAGCAAAGAAAGAATGAACATTTGAGAGGAGGTATGGGTGGGATTCAGGCAAGTCTAAGAGCATTGTGAGGTAGGGCCTTAAGACAGACCAGATTGACTACTTCTGTCTTTACTTTTTATGTTTCAGTTCTACTGTGGCCTACCTAGATTTCAGGAAGGCCTTTGACACAGTTCCACACAGGAGACTAATCCACAAGCTGGCAAATCTGGGGGTGGGGACAGAGGTAGTCACATGGGCTAGAGACTGGCTAAGTTACAGAACACAAAGAGTGGTGGTAGATGGGGTTAACTCATAGGAGGGATGGGTAACAAGTGGCATACCACATGGATCAGTACTGGGACCAGTGCTCTTCAATGTCTTCATAAGGGATATTGCACAGGGTCTAAAAGGGAAGGTTAGCCTGTTTGTGGATGGTACGAAGCTGAGTAACAGGGCCGATACACAGGAAGGTATACAAAAAAATGAGGAGAGATCTGAAGAGGTGGGTCCAAGGAATGTCAGTTGAGTTTCAGTGCAAAAAAGTGCAGGATTATGCACCTGTGGAAAGGGAATCCTAGGGACGAGTATGAACTGGACGGGGTAACACTGGAGGTCACCACAGAGCAAAGGGATGTAGGGGTAGTCATAGAAGACAACCTCAAAGTGGCTAAACATTACGACAAAGTAGTCAGAAAGGATAATAGAATACTAGGGTACATAGAGAAGGGTATAACAAGTAAAAGGAGGGAAGGGGTGGTATCACTATACAACTCCCTGGTAAGAGCTCATCAGGAGTACTGTGTTCAGTTCTGGAGGCCTCATCTCCAAAAAGACAGACAGGATGGAGATGATACAGAGGAAGGCAACACACATGGTGTCTGGGATGCAGCATAAGTCATATGAGGAGAGACTCAGAGCTCTCAATATGTACACTCTGGATGAAAGGAGACAGAGAGAGAGAGGGGACATGATGGAGACCTTCAAGTATCTGAAGAGGGATCAACAGGGTACCAGAGGGGAGCATCTATCACATGAAGGCAAATAGAAGAACAAGGGGGCACAGTATGAAACTAAAAGGGGGACAACTTAGGGGGAAACTTGAGGACATTCTACTTCACCAAAAGGGTGGTGGAGACATGAACAATCTCCTCCAGAAAGTGGTGGGGGTGGCCATGGTTCAGGTATTCAAGAATGCATGGGATAAACACATGGGTAGTATCAAGCTAGGGCAAAAAGGGGAGAACTTGTAGCATCTAGGGTACCTTAAGCACTAGAAAGAGGGATATGGCAGACTGGATGGGCCACAAAGCCCTTATCTGCTGACATCATCTATGTATCTATGTGGCATCCAGCACTGAGCTGCATTCCAGCTCCATCAGGGCTAATGATTTCCCCACCGGACAGCCCTACCCTGGTAAAGAAGTCCCAGTGAAGACAAGTGACCAGGCTGGGTGCAGGGATCTGGTGGGTGAGTGTTATATGGGTGAGAAGGGGAAGTACAGTAAATTAAAAAGAATTATTACTTGACAGTATTTAGGTAAGGTTTTGTTAAATATTAGGGAATGCCAAACTCCCTTACTTATTCCTAGCTGACACGTTCTATATATATTTATAAGTTATGCATTTCATATTTAAATTTTTAATGTCACTAATAGTACTCATTGCCAAAATGTGCTATTGACCTGCTGCACCTGTCCTGACCTTTTCACATGCCTTGTACGCAGTTACTATTTATTTATTTATTCATTTGCTAAATCGGTTTACAACCTTTGAGCCAGAGGCTCATTTCCAAAGGCACCTCGTCACATGTAAGACAGAAGCAAATGCAGGTAGGGTATACCAACAGTTGAATAAGCATGTGTTACAGACATTTGTCACTGACATTATTTACAGTATTTACATTAAGTACAGGATGTAGATATTTTCAGACATTATTTACAAAATTTGGAGGATGATGTATACATCATCACAGCAAAGGGACATTATTAGCGTGACAAAGCTTGACAAAGCATCTAAACAGAGTGGGCAGTCCTATGGGCATATTCATGGGTTTGGTATTATTGACGTAGGTTGCAGTCCATAATGGACTTTGTCAGAGACTTTGTCAGAGAATTTGGATCAGAGAGGGAGAGAGAGTGAAAATGTTAGTTGCAGTTACAGGAGCGGATATTGAAGAGGTGGTTGCGAAGAGTGGTTTAGAAGTGGGCGATCTTAGGTGCTCTAGTGATGGTGTGGAGGCCCTGTAGTGGAAAGATCTCTGAGCAAGGGAGGTTTTTACCCTGGGCACTACCAGTGGTGCTTTCTCTGAGTTGCAGGTGGAGCTAGTGGGGGTGGCAGGATGAAGAGAGGTGGAGACCCCAGGGGGAGAAAGTCCAAGTAGTATTTTCTTGGACAGTATGCAGGTCTGGTAATGGAGCCTTTCATTGAGGTTGAGAAGATTGGCAGAGGTATAGAGGGAGCAGGTGTGCATGAGCCTAGGTCCACCAGTTAGGATCCTGCAGGCCTTGTTTAGACGTAGATATTTTGGAGTGCAGAGTTATCTGCCACCCCATATACACTCATCCGCCAGATCCCTGCACCCAGTCTGGTCACTTGTCTTCACTGGGACTTCTTCCCCAGGATAGGCTACTAGGCCTAGCACTTCAGATTACACTTAAAATGCATTAGGATAATTGCTTGCTTGCCTCATCTGAAGTGTGCTGCTGGTCTGCATACTCCTCCATCCCTGCCCTGCTCCTTCTGCTATCTGACCCGAATCTTCCCATAAAACTGGTTATCCCACCATCCACCCTAATGACACTGCTGTCTATATCAGCCCTCTGGCTCCCCACTCCACTCAGCTCGGCCTCTCCTGCCACAGCCCAGGGTGCAGACCTTGCAGGCCAGGCTCTGTCACCCACAAATACAGAGGGTCAGCAGTGGCACACATTGCCATCACCAGTTCCCTGCCAGCCCCAGCCCAGGCAGCACCCTCATAAATCACCATCTGATGCCCGTGGCCCACTTATGTATGACTCCTCAGTCATTCGCGGTTGCTGAATTTGCTGCGATACTGAATTTGCTGACTGCCAAATAGCAATTGGCACCAGTATAGCAGCAGCAGCTTGGCACATGTAGTCTTGGAGTACAAATGCTGTGAATGGTCCATGCTAGTTTTCCTCCTCAAAATAGTGCACACAGATTGGCTGGGCTGGCAGGGGAATGATTGTGAACATGCTGGTGGCTGGCTGATGAGGTGGACCATTCTGCCTCAATTTAACCTCTGCTACAACTGTATGAATTCTGGGGCAGTCCCCCCCACCACACACACCAGTTGACACTTATGGCTATACCCTAAACTGAACAGAATTCCTCCTGTTTCCATCTCTCCCAGATCACACCTGAAAATGATACGTGGCTTAGTGTGCCTTTCTCGATGAACAATGTTCTAATAAAAGATAAATTCCATTGAATGCAAGGCACATTACTTTATTAAACAAGAAATGCAAGAAGCAATATAGGGAAAAAAAAACTTAACTCTCCTAGACTGGGAGATCTGCATAACTCAGGGTGATGCCACAGGGGTACAGAGCAGGGGGCAGTTCTCCAAGGACTGGGCTGCAGGAGTGGGACAGAATGAAAAAGGACACCACACTTTGGGAGGAGGAAGGTGGAGAACATACTATAACTAGACAGATGCCACATAAAATAGGTAGAAAAAGAAATAGTACATGCTTTAACCATTAGTAAAGGTATCTATTGTGTATTCCATCATTCTATTCCAGCCTGCCTGGCCCAGTTACCCCTTCTCCCCAAAATCACAGAGTAATTTTAAGCCCAAATGATTCATTTTATGTGGTCTCAACTGCCTGGCCCAGTTACTCTCTGAATAAGCTTCACATTGATTGCATTGAACCTCATCATTAAAAAATGCCAAAATGAAACCACATGGCTTACCAGCTAGCTTCAAAGTCATGAAATGGCATCTCTGTCTGCTCCCTGGCCTGGGCTTGCCCACTCTTTCTTTTTTTTTTTTTGTCAACTTTGTTTCACTCCCATCGCGGCTTCAAGGTCCTCTCTCAGGCATCCCATCCTGGTCCTGCCCGTCTGAGTATCCCACGCTATGCCTCCTCTCCTCCTTCCTCACAGGTGCCAGCACCCCTGGCTAACCTTATCCAGGGTGGTTCACCCCCTTTCCTACTTGGGGTGCTCTTCTTCAAGGCAGACTCTGACGTCGGACAAGGAGTGAGCCTGGGGAAATTGAAGGCAAGCTAGGGAATTCCTAGTAGAGGGCATGGAGGATCGGTGCCGTCGCCAGATCCTTGGAGAAGGGATTTTCCTGTGTTTATAGTTACCCCCCCCACAGACGCGGGATGTGCAGTGCCACCCAGCTCCAAAGTAGGTGCTCCCACCCACATCAGAAAGGCAACTGTCCAACGTCGTCCCTTAGTGTATGAGCCCTGGTGCTTAGCAGTGCTTCCGGTCTCCACTGGGGGCCACTGCCACACCGGGCTACCCCTGGATACCTCCCAGAAAGAGAGAAGAGTAGTCCCATGGATGCTTAATCCATCTCTCTCCCCCACCGACCCCCAATGGCCCAAGCTCATTCCCGAACCTGAGTCACCGGCATGGCATGAGGTGTGGTGTCCAGCGCCTCAAACCTCAGCGCCACTGGGCCACCTGGATTGCCCACTCTTTCTTGTGCTGCTGACTCAGGCTGTTATGTGCTGCTCCTGGGCAACTCATCTCTTCTACACCTGTGCTGTTGTTCACCCTACAACTAAACTACAACTAAACCACCGCATTATCACCAACAAAACACGGCACTGCTGCTTTTTCTTTCAGCTGCCTATACTAATGCTAGCAGACCAAAAGGGCTCGACACATGAATGCTGGCACATTAGAACAGCCGGGTCAGATTTTGAACAGGCAGCCAATGCACACAAGGAATATTAGGGTGTCACAATATGCTGGGTCAATCAGATGGCTCTTTAAAATCTTGTACATAGAATGAGAATCTCAGCAGCCTTTTTCCGAGCCTGGTGCAGCACCGAGGAAAGAGCTATATGTGGTGTGGTGGGGTCACTGGAAAGATCAGCAGTGGACAGAGAGCAGTGGGCAAGAGAGAAATATGATGTCAGGAGGGACCAAGAAGCCTTGACAGAGCTCCACAGACTACCATTTTGGGGTTTTAGTGAGGCAACACAGCAGGAAGCCAATCAGGAAGTTCCCTGAGGACATCTGAAAATCCAATTGAGAAGGAGGCGGGGGATTTAAACTGCTGCTGGTCTAATATCAAGAAAGACCTAAAGAGATGGGGGCTTCTCCCATCTTCTTTCTACACTAGGACCCTCTCACTCAAAATCAATGTGTTGCCTAGATTCTTATATCTATTCCAATGTGTCCCATGTGCACTGTTCCCCAAGGAGCTTCTTTCATGGCAGAGACTACTAAATAAGTTTCACTGGAACCAAAGAAAACCAAGAATTAGTAGCCGAAAACACCCTTCCTAAGGAACTGGGTGGAGTGGCCTCCCCTCACTCCAGGAGTATTGAATTGCCACCCAGATGCGGCTCACGTTGCTATGGGGTACTAAAACATATCAGGCTAAATGGAAACAAATAGACTTAGCAAGATCCCTCCCAATACCATTGCCAGCTTGTTTATTTTCCAAACCAGACCTCAAGAAGCTAACTCGCTTAGTTCCTCAAGTGACTCTCTCTGTTTCAAAGGGGTGGCAACTAGGGACAAATAGTAACCAGTGGGCTCAACACTTTTGGAAGTACAATTGGTTTATCCTAACTCAGGCATTTGACAATCAATGGTACAAAAACCAGATTAAAAAAGGGCTAGAGGCACCATGGCAAATAATGCAGGGAGAGGAGGTTATGGATTTTGATCAGGCAAGGAGGGTCTATGACTGGACAGAGAAAGATAGATTATACTACTATCAAATCAAAGATTATATAAACTTCATATATTAGACATAGGGGCCGAGGCTCTTTACACAAAGAAGACATAATTCCGCTTAGGCACATATGGTCCTTGAACTACAGTGAGAGGGCAATATCTAAAATATATAAGGCCCTTATAATGCAAACTTCCCAAGTAATTCTACCACTGCAATCTAGATGGGAGCAGGAATTACAACAACCACTATCCTCCAAAGACTGGATAAAAATTTGGAAGGGATCGTGGTCTACTACATCCTCCCCCATCTGGAGGGAATTCATCTGGAGGGTAAGAGTAAGATTTTTTGGGTTCCCATAGTACTTGCCCAGAGAGTTCCTGGTCGGACCTCTCAATGTTGGAGAGAGTGTGGTGAGGCTAGGGCCACTTATATACATATCTTTCTAAAATGCCCAAAGCTAGCGACCTTTTGGGAATCAATATTGGAGCACATTAAAGCAATCCTGGACATACAGACTACACCTAACGAGCACAATTTGATCTTAGGGCTCCCTCCAAAAGAGGTCAGGGATAAAGCAAAGGTATATTTATGGTCCATTATGCTGGCCTCAGTCTATAAAGCCATAACCAAAAAGTGGCTGCAGGTCTCCCCCGCCTCAGACAATAAACTGGAAATCCTTAATAATAAGTATCCAGCATAATGAACTAATCTCATTGACTCTTCAAGAGAGGACAGAGACCTATATTGCAAGATGGGCACGATGGGAGTTATACCAAAAAGACTTGCCGGAAGAAAGAGAGGAGACAAACTAATTAGGTGTATAAAATTGGAAGGAGAATAACATTGGGGAAGGATGAGTAAAGGTGATTCTTTTAATAGAAACAAGATAAGAGTCTTCTAGAATATTTATTAAGTTGAGGGTCAAACCTAAAATAAGACAAGGGTAGGGAGAAAGAAAGTGATATAATAGTAGTTGCATGAAGTAAAGATTAAATGATGTAACAGTCGCGCTGCATAAGTAAGCCAAATATTGTTATGCTGTTATTTGTTTAATACTGTTTTTAAGGAAAGACTGTAAGTGGTGACAGTCTAACTAATGAACACTTGTATGTATTAAGCTGTGATACTAAATAAAAGAAGCCTAAAAAAATAAATTGCTGCTGGGCTATAAATTGCTTCAGTCCAGTCATGCAGTAGAAAGCTGTTAAATCCACCAACCTTTCTGTGGGGAGGTTTCCGAGCACAGCACTGCACTAAGGAGAAAGCTATTTGTGGCGGGGCCATCAGAAGGATCAGCAGTGGAAGGAGAGCAGTGGGGCCACATCGGCGAGAGGGGAAAGTGATGGGCAGTGGCAGGAGGAACCAGGGAGCCTAGACAGAGCTCTATTTCCCACCCATCATGCCACCAGTATTGACTGGGCCACATAGCCTGCCCATTCTAGAAGTGCACCAATAGGAGAGGTAGAGGGGGCAGGTCCCGGGAAATCATTTAGCTCAACCTGACTGGAAGCCTGTCATATTCTCTGGATTAAATACTCAGGGGCTGGAGAGCAGAACAGATTATGGTATTGTACCAAACAACTTGCAAGAGCTTTAATGGACTGTATTCCCTGGGTTCTGATTATATGATGGGTTGGGTTTCAATCTGTGGGGTTTGATCACATGTACTAGGTTGGGGATACTCCTTGAGGAGGTTAAGTTTGAAGGTATTTTCTTGTTGAAACCATGGGGGGGGGCAAAATGTTTAAGGTAATCTCTTGTTGTTGGGGCTGACCTAGGTGTTGAGTACTTATGCTGGGCAGGTTTGAAACCTATGGGGCTTGGTCACAAGTGCTATGTTTGAGATATGCAATGAGGCGATTAAGTTTTCCAGGGTATTTCCCTACGCTTTGACTACTCCTGCTCTGTTGGGTTGAAACATGTGGGTCTTGGGCTCATGTGCTGTGTTGGGGATACTCATTGAGAGGATCAAGTTCTGAGGATATTTTCTTGTTGGGACCACTCCTTGAGAGGGGCAAGCTTTTTGAGGTTAATTTCTTGCTGATAGGATCGGTGAAGCTGGAGGACAAGCTCTATCAACAGCAGACAAGCAACATAGAAACGTAAAAGTTGACAGCAGATAAGGACCACATGGCCCATCCAGTCTGCCCATTTTTTTCTACCTTATGAATGTGCCATCAACATTTGTTCTGTCAATGGCCTATCTATTCATACGTATCTATATTGCTCCCTTATGCCTATCCCATGCCTGTTTGAAGCCCTGCACTGTATTCATATGCAGCACTTCCTGAGGTAGGCCATTGCATGCATCCATCACCCTTTCTGTGAAAAAGAACTTCCTCAGATTACCCCTTAATCGGCCTCCCTCTAATCTCATGCTGTGTCCTCTTGTCCTGCTATTTTTCTTATATTGAAACATGCTGGACTCTTTCACCTTTAATGCCCTTAACGTGTTTGAATGTTTCAATCATATCACCTCTCCCTCCATTGCTCTAGGGTAGGGTCCACCAGGAGTGGACTGTGGAAGCAAAACTGTTCACCGAGTGTGGTAGGAGTTGGGGGGGCGGGCAGGATGGAGATGGGGGCAGGGGCAATGCAACTGCCAAAAGGTATAATGGAACTGGGCTGGCAGGACTGGGAAAGGGGAAAGGGGAAAGGGGACAGAAGAGGGTGGGGTAGACATCCAGGGAAGGGAGACCGGTACACAAGGCAGGGGGCTAACAGAGTTGACAGGTTTGTGTGCTGAATAATAAAAACAAAAAAACTTTTGGCCAGCTAGTCCTTATTCTCTAGCCTAACTGGCTAGCTTGCCTATAACTGGGGCTTTACCCTGCCTTTGCTGCTTGAGCCCTGTTTACTGTCTCATTCATGGTCTTCCCTGGGAGCTACTTAATTTGAATGCAGTCCACCCCTTTCCTATGTTCCATGCAGGAGTGCGATTTAAATAAATTTAGATAATTTGAAATAGGGACACTCTCTTGCCATATGCTCCTTTCTGAAGCAATTTAAATAAATTTAAATAGATCCAACGTATGCAGTCCCTTGCTCGCAGGCCATACCCTGACCAGACTAATGGCCACAGCCATCCTTAATTGCACCCTCAGTGTGAAAAAACTTAAACAAAATGTTACTATTAGTTCAGGTGGATAGCACCTGCTTTATGATGCTGCCACTGATATACCACTCCAACCTGGGGAGAAGCTGAGGAGAAAGGAAGTGGAAGTTCAGGTTGGATGCCCAGCTGACTGCAGGAGGGTGGGAGGTTTTCCCTTTAGGCCTTACTCTGCCTCTTGCAGATCATCCGTAGGACCTCTCAGAGTCTATTTACACATCTGAATCATCAAAGCGACCCCCACATACCAGGTTTCCCCCAGCTGTGGCCTCCCTTTCCGCCACCTGGACTTCTCTGGGATCCACATGCTACCCTACCCCAAAAATGTTCACCCTCTTTGCCAATCTGGATAACCTGGAACCACCAGAACCATACTGTACTCCAGGACATTGACTTTGGTGGATTGTTGGTCTATGGCCATAATCAGGGTAGTCAGCAGGCAAATGACTTGGCTATGGGGCCTGAGAAGCCTGAAGCTGGGGATAGGGCTTGTGAGCCTGCTGCCAGGACTAGAAGGGGTACCATAGGATATATGACACCATGGCTGTAGGGGCTCAAGTGCTAGTTGCCCCACCTTCAGCAGACCCACCTTCCTTGTCACTGGGCCACCCACCCTTATCCTGTGTCAGCTCTATTGGCTGACATTCCTCCTTGCATTTGAAAAACCCTTCACACCCACAGACTAGCCTGCCCCCCCCCGCAGCATTGCAGTGTTCTTCATGGAAAAGGTGCTGCTATACACATGCTATGAGCACACAGCTAGTTTTTGGCTGTGGGAGTCCAGCTACAGGGAGGGAGGGGGTCCAGTTGCAGAGGGGTCAGATCTGGAGGGGCTGACCACATACCTCTCAACTGTTTCTCATGAGGCTAGTTTCATGGCACCCACTCCTTCAGTGTACAGTAACATGTCAATTCATCCCAATCTATCTGCTCCATGAGAACTCATGCTGTACTATTTGCTCTAATGTTAATCAGCCCCCCCCCATCATTCCCTGACAATTCACCCCCAACATAAATTTAATATATTAAACTCTGAGGGGAGGGGAGCACAATTTGGGAATAAATTGGGCAGGGAGCCAACTGATGATGGAACTCATTGTATGGCACAAGCCGTCACAGAGTGGATTAACCGGGATGTCATGACCTGTAACCTCAGTGGACTGCTGCTGTAACAGATGCAGGCTCACCATTATGGCTCAAATGTCCCACCTCCCAGTCAAGTGACTAACTCGTGTGAACTGGTCCAGGAGAGGGAACGTCTGTGTAGACTTCGATTCTGGATGCTGGTGAGTACCTGTAAAACAAAAGTTACACTGGAGTCCTAAAGAAGCCATAGTTCTTAGGGCAAAGTGCAGATAAGAGCAATAGTAAATAAAAGTACAGTACACTTATCTGATATAAACACAGGTCAAAGCCCAGTCAGTCCTATGGAAATAAAGGGGAAAATATGTTTGATACATAAAATTGCCATTAATTGGTGAATATGTATTTTTAATGGCCATTAATGTATTGGCACAACATGAACATAATTTTCATGGCAATGAAAAAACATTTGGACAGTTTTAATGGCCATTCATGTGTCGGTGTAGCATGAACATTTATAATTTTTATGACAATGAAAAGCTAATTTCTCAGTTTTAATGGTTATTAGCAGAAAAGCATGTCATTTTCTTGACCATTAAACTCTCAGCTGAAGACATTTAATGGCCATTAATGTATTTACTGACCAAAAGGATAGTTTTTATTGCAATGAAACTAGGTTATGACATTTTAATGGCAATTAAAATTTAGTTGCTATGTTTTAATGGGTGTAAAAAAGGCCATTAACTGTACATTAAACAAAATTTCAAGGACATACAACACCAGTTAAATATTTAATGAATAGTGGTAATGGTTAATTATGCCATGGATGAGTACATTAATGGTTTTCACCCATGAAACCGCAACATTTAATGGCAATTTAATTGGGGGACAAATTTCCCATTAGACAAGATTTAATGGGGTAAATTAATGGGTTTGCATGAAATTAATGGAAAATTAATGGATTTTAATGGATTTGATGCAGTGGCGACTACTGCCTTTTTACAAAATACAGAATGTAGAAAGGGGTTCCAAATGTTTAAAAATTTCTCTATATAATCACTACAAGTAAATGCTAAGCTTTCATAGTTAGATCTAATGGTGATGCCCCCTAAACATTCCGCAAGTGTGGGGGGAGCACTTTGTCTCCATTGTCTAAGGATTAAGTTTTTGGCTGAAATCAAAGCAGCAATTAACCACAAGACATTGGCCAGGGACCATCCTACGAGGTCAGTCGCATCACCTAACATTATCACTTTCTCTGATGCTATGATTATTCTACTCGGAATCATTTCACATGCGTAGAAAATATTCCAAAAACGTTTTATTAATGGGCAGGACCAAATGATATGTGACATAGCGCCGATACCATTAAGGCACCTCCAGAATGTGTTATTATCCTACAAGCCCAATTTATACAGTTTATCTGGTGTGCGATGCTACCAATGAACAATTTTATAATGGGTTAATCTGCCTTTTGCATCTTTACAAGTCTTGAGGATATTTGTCCAACTGTGATCCCATTCTTCTGGAGAAACAGTGATACCTAATTCCAATTCCCATTTGGTAATCTTGGGCAGGACTTGGTCATCTCTAGAGTCTAAAATCATTTTATATATAGTTTTGCCTCCCTTATTTGTAGTAATTAACGTATCCATAAAATGTGTAGGGGGCAAAGTAACTGAATCATTGACTTTTTCTTTTAAGTTTTGCCTAAGTTGCAAGTATCTAAACATTTCTGTTCTAGGTAACTTATATTTTCCAGATAAATCTACAAAAGACATCAGAGTAGATGAGCGCTGATCAACGAAATCATTCAAGTATAAAATGTCCATTTCCTTCCAGATCTGCCAATCTAAAGTTTTCCCCTCAATCTGGAATATTTTGTTATGCCAAATGAGACAGTGTGGGAACAGAGCTGGGTTCCAATCCAACTACTTTACAGTCTTGGACCAGGCCATAGATGTCATTCTTAGGATTGGGTGGGATTTTACTTCTTTTTGAAGTTCTGTAAACAAAATAACCCTAGGATTGGCTCCTTTCAGTAAGCTTTTTTCGATGTCCACCTACCAGGAGGTCAAATGTGTGTCCTGCTCTTATCTTAAGAAGGATGTCAGCTTGTGGAAGGCAGTCCAGAGAAGGGCAAGCAAGATGATCACGGCCAGCAGGTAAACATCTACAAAAGAGGCTCAAGGGGTTCAACGTGTACTCCATTGAGGACAGAAAGGAGAGGGGGGATACATTCAAGACATTTAAATACCTTAAGGGTATTAATAGGGTGAAAAAGGAGGGGCCTCTTCAGTCTTAGTGAGAAGAAGTCCACTGGGGGGCATAGAATAAAACTGCTAGGGAGAAGGTTCAAGAAGGGGATGAGGAGGCACGTTTTCACTGAATAGTAGCCTAGTGAAATGAGTTACCAAAAGAGGGGGTCTCCCTGAAAATGGTCAATTGCTCCAAGAGAGAATGGGACAACATGAAGGGAAAAGTTGCTGCAGGAAAGTGGGAACTGAAGGGTGGTCAAGGGAAATAATCAAGGGAGACAGGTCCCACCGAAGAAACGTGGGGGGGGCATGCACAATCAAGCAGACAAGATACATTATAAGGCTTTATCTGCTGGCATGTTTGTGGGTTCATAATTATATCCATTATGACCACTGACAGTTAATATATGTCTTTGTCCTCTGTAGTTTATGATTTTGACACAGTGCATTTCTTTCTGGGTTGATATCAGTATTGTTTGTAAATGTTGAACCATAGGGCCAGATTCACAAAACTTCCAGCAGTGGCGCAAGTCTTGGGTGCACCGAATATAGCATGAACAGGGCTTGCAGTAGTCCCTGGCCAGTGACTGGGATTATCGATCCAGTACACCAATTGCCACAAGTTAGAACAGCTTTTTTCTGGTCTAAATTGCAGTAATCTTGGGTACCCTTTTTATAGGGCTTGTGCCAAATATTTGATGGAAGCTGCCATAAATCAGGAAAATTGTTGAAGACATGTTCGCGCCTTCTGAATCAGGTGCAGTTTGTGGCAAAGCATTTGGTGCAGCTGTGCCTAAAAACAGGTTTGTTGCAGGGCTTGATGTAAATCCTGCTTTTCCATTTGTGAATCGGGCCCATAACATTTATCTATATTACAGACATAGTACGTTGATGCTTCAAATGATATAAAATGTTCTAAATGTGAAACAATATCATACAAATACAGGTATTACAATTTTGACATAGTAATAACTTTAATTCTACCTCAATATCTGTTTGAAGCTAATGATAGAAAATAATAGTCATTTGCTTCCCATACATTTCCATGATAATATTATAGCTATTGGTATATGAATGAATGGTAATATAAGTAATAGTATATTTCTATATGTAACATTATACAAACATACAATGAGGCCAGCAGAAGAAGGCTATTTGGTCTGTCAAGTCTGCTCCTATTGCAGGGTCCACAGCGTGAGCTAATGTCCTTCCCCCTCCTTCCCCACTCCTCCCATTCTCCCTACCCATGATCCTTATCTTCCCCTGTGCCTATCCCAGCCTCTCTTAAAACTGCCCACTGTCTTCAATGAGATGACCTCTTCCGTCAGCGTATTTCAAGTGTCCACCACCCTGTCTATGAAGAAGTGCTTCCTGATCTCCCTCCTAAACCTCCCACCCTCCAGCTTAAGACTGTGCCCCCCTCATGTTATGGTTACCACTCATCTTAAAGAGACTCTCCTTATCAACCTTATTTATCCCTTTCAAGTACTTGTAGGTCCCAATCATGTCTCCTCTCTCTCTCTCTCTCTCTCCTGTCTTCGAGGGAGTGCATGTTCAGTGCCCTCAACCTCTTCTCATATGCCTTACCCTGCTGACACACTATCATTTTTGTAGTCCTCCTCTGGGCCTTCTCCAGCATGTTAATATCCTTTTAGAGGTGTGGGCACAGTACTGAACTCCATACTCTAGATGTGACCTTACCAGTGACCTGTACAAGGGCAGCATAACCTCCTCTCTCCTACTACTGATCCCCCTTGAAATGCATCCCAATATCTTGTTTTCCTTTTCTGCTGCTTTCCTGCACTGTGTGGAGTGCTTCAGGTTACTAGTGATCATCACTCCCAGGTCCTGCTCCTCCTCTAATGCAGATACTCAACCCAGGTAGTATACTGTCCTGGGTTCCTTGGCTCCAATATGCATAACTTTGCATTTTTTGGCATTGAAGCCAAGCTGCCAGATCCTGGACCACCTCCCCAGATTTTCCAGATCTTTCTGTAGGTCCCGTATCCCTTCAGCTGTGTCCATTTTCCCACAGATCTTGGTGTCATCCACAAATAAGCACAGTTTTCCATTAATGCCAACCCCAATGTTATTGATCAAGACATTGAGCAACACCGGCCCGACATCAAGCCCTGCAGGGTCCCACTGGTTTCTTCTTTGGTGCCAAATAACTCTCCTCCACAACCGCCCTATGGGTTCTGTCCCTTAACCAGTTTTCCACCCATCTGGCTATCCTTTCCCCAACCCTGAGATCCAACAAACTTCCTGATCAACCTTTTGTGGGGCACAGAGTCAAAGTCCTTGCTGAAATCAAGATAGAGGATGTCTACCACTTGTTCCCTGTCTACTGTCTTAGTGACACAGTCAAAGAAGTCAATCAGATTAATTTGACATGATCCCCCCATGAACCTATGCTGCCTCACATCCTGGAGACCATGCACTGTATGTTAATCTAAATAACAGTGGAAAGGGAAGAGAATAGAAAAGACCAGAGGACTGTGGCCTAGTAGGCCTTGTCGAAAGTCCAGGATGGTAAGTATTGGGGGTGGGAAGTAGGTGGTAGAGAGAAATGAGAGTGGGAGTATAATGCATGAGGGTGGAAGGATTTAGAGAAAAAAGTGGAAAGGGAGGGGAGGGGGAAGAGGGGAGAAAGGGGGAAGGGAGAAGAACATACAGAGAGAGGTGGGGGGAAGCACAGGTGGAAGCTGGTGGGGAAAGAATGAGCAGTAGAAGGAGAAGATGAAATATTGCTCCAGATCAGGGGCAGCAAAGTAGGCCTTATCATAAAACCCGAGAGAGTAAAATAATAGGGGTGGAAGGGTAAGAAGAGGGGAGAGACTTGGGGAAGGGAAGAGAGATTATAGGAGTGGTAACATGGGAAAAGGGGAAAATGGGAGGGGGTGGAGGGAGAAGGTGATGGAGAGCAAGGGAGAAGTGCAGAAAGGTAAGCAGGGGGAGAAGCAAGAGAGAAGGAAGATGTGAGAAAAGGATGTAGGTAGGGTAGAGATAAAGTGCTGTGGGGTAAAATATAATAGATATCACACTAGAGGGTTACAGCTGCTATGAGTGGCAGTCACAAATACTATTTGCTAGTAGGTGCTGCCCTAGCTTGTGTTTGAAAGGGCCCAGTTTTGATTCAGTAGTGATGTCCTTATTTAGCGAGTTAAGGTAGAGGGGATCTCTATAGGTAAAAGACCATTGACTAAGAGTAGTGCAACATCTAGGGACAGTAAGTACCTTAGTAACCAAACTGTGAGTACATTGCATGTTCCGATAAAGGCTAAGTAGCTTTTGGATCCGAGGTGGTAGCAGTCCAAGGTGGATCTTCTTGGCTAGTAAGCAAGTTTGATATTGGATCCAGCCAAATAATTAAAGCCATCTGGTTAGAGAGTATAGGTCACACATGTGTGTGAGATGGGCAGCTCCTGTCAGGAGTCTACAAGCTTTATTAAGAGCAACAGTTATCCAGCAGAGGGATGTAGCTGAGGCAGCGCCATATACTGTATAAGCAACCCATAATCGATTAAGGAAATGATGGCATTGAAGATAGCTTTTCGTAGCACCTGGGGAGTCAGGCTATGCTTGTGCCTGTGGAGTGGGCAATCCTTATGCTGACAGCTCGGGCTAAGTTATCTATATGTTGTGAGTAGGTTAGTGAACAGTCAACAGTGATCCCAAGATATTTGAAGGAGTGGATCTGCTCAAGCAGGGTGGTCATGCTGTTTGTGATGATCAAGGGTTTGGACTTATGTTTGTTATATGGGCGCTGCTTAATAGCATCGCTTTTGTTTTTTATAATTTAGCACCCATTTTTGAGTACTAAACCATTTCTCCACATTTGAGAAACTATGTTGAAGATTATCTCAGAAGATCTTTGGATCTGGATACTTGATTAGATCATGGCATCATCTGCATACAGCAGAATTTGTTCTTTGCAGGCACGTAGTAGGTTATTCACAAATATACTAAAAAGAAGGGGCCCCAAAATAGATCCATGAGGCATTCCAAAGTGGACTAGCTTCTTTTCAGAGAGGACATTGGTTATCTTGACCTGCTGTGACTGGTCTTCTAAGTAGCTTTTAAATAACTGACAGCATCATTCAATATCACTATGTGTGTTAGTTGCTCAAGTAGAAATGAGTGGTTCACGGTATCAAAGGCCTTCATCAGGTCAGTGAAGGCAGCTCCAACCAGATGGTATTGGTGAAGTGAGTTATGTATGAATCCCATGAATTCTAACAAAGTAGTGGTTGTACTATAGGCTTTTCGAAAGCCATGCTGTTGAGGACATTGAATTTTGTATTTATCCAAGTATTCCACAAGTTGATCTTTGATTATATGCACAAGGGCTTTTGATAGTGGAGGGAGAATGAAGACTGGCCTGTGGTTGGTGTGTTGAGCCCCATCTCCGCTTTTATGCACTGGGGCTACTAGAGCTTGTTTTCATTTTTTGGGGAATTGCCTGAGTCTTAGAGAGAGGTTCCGTAACTTGGTGAGGGGTGTAAGAGTTTCCTCAAGGGTAAGGGCAATAATTTTGAGGTCTAGATTGTCCCCACTGAATCTGGATTTAACAAGTACTTTGAGAATGTACTTTCTAAGGCTGTGTTTAGTGACTGCTTTGAAGTAAAAGGGGAGGGGCCTGTTGCTGAACAGCATTGTCTGGGGAGGGGGCTTGTGTGGGCAGGGACCATGAAACAAAATCGGGGGAGGACACTGCTGAGGTCTGTGAAGGTGTTGCTAAAAGTATTGACTATGGTCATTGAGTCTAGTGTCGGGGTTCCATCATAGATACATATTTAGAGGACATGATTACTGTTTTAAAAACACACATTTAAGAGTATTTTATGCAAAAATAGTTCATCCAATCAATCTAAGGTTTGCACAAAACTAATTATAGAATAATTAATAGGTGCATACTGTATGTTATCGATATTTGTCACTGTACTGTTAACATGTTATGAATGTTATTGACATTAAAATATGCTGCTTTCATCATTCATATATAAATGTAGCTTTTATACTGCAGATTCATTTACCTGTAAAATATGTTGTACCATTACAATTTTTTTTCACAACATGTCAGTGGAAGCAGAATTTGAACATTCTGCATAGTGCTACTAAGGACCAACCCATAAATGCTGGTGAGAGGAGAAACAAATGCTGATAACTGAATACAGGCCCATGGAGCAGGGTTACTAACAGACATGGCTTTTTCTTTTAATGCCTTCTTTACTCTGCTGTATGGCCATGGCTCCATGAAGTGGACCTTCTATCTCTTCAAGCCAGCCACCTTACACACTAGTGGAATTGTTAATGGATGAGGGAGAGAGGATTTTCTTAAATTACAGAACAAGGAGTAGGGATATGAAAAAGGGGGTGTAACTGATCAATTTCCAAATTCAATGAGTAGACTTTAATCAACACACTTCTCTTTCCTGCTTGATGCTCTAACAGAGTGACATGACGACAGAAAGCAGAACACTTTCATAGAAACATAGAAACATAGAATTTGATGGCAGATAAGGACCGCTTGGCCCACCCAGTCTGCCCATTTCCCTACCTAATGGATAAGCTGCAGGTCCTAGTTAACCAGCAGCCTACTTCTTCCTACCCCAACCCCCTAGAATTGCCTTATGACTGTCCCATGCATGCTGGAATTCCACCACTGTTTTTGACTCCACAACCTCCTCTGGAAGGCCGTTCCATACATCCACAACCCTCTCTGTGAAAAAATACTTCCTTAAATTACCTCTGAGCCGCCCCTTCTATCTTCAAATTGTGCCCCCTTGTTCTTGCAAACCTCTTTTTTTGAAAGATGCTACCCTCTTGGACTTTGTTGATTCCCTTGAGGTACTTGAAAGTTTCTATCATGTCCCCCCTCTCCCTCCTTTCCTCGAGGCTATACATATTAAGCTCCTTAAGTCTCTCTTCATATGTCTTCAGTGCAGACCCTGCACCATTTTGATTGCCCTCAGCTGGACAGCTTCCATCCTGTCTATGTCTTTGCAGAATTGGGTCTCAGAACTGCACGCAGTACTCAGATGGGGTCTCACTAGCTGTCTGTAAAGGAATAATAACTTCCTGTTTCTACTGGTGATGCCTCTTCCTATGCATCCCAGTATCCCCCAACCCTCCTTGCTGCCCTCTCACATTGCTTTCCCACCTTTAGGTCATCTGATATGACTATCCCCAGGTCCCTTTCCATTTTTGTTGTTGTTAGTATCTCACCCCCCATTGTGTACTCTTCCCTGGGTTTTGTTTCCCCAGGTGCATTACCTTGCACTTCTTAGCACTGAATCTAAGCTGCCATACATTTGACCATTCCTCTAACCTTGCCAAGTCCCTTCTCATCCTTTCCCTCCACCTTGTGCATCAGCTCTGTTGCAGATCTTTGTGTCATCTGCAAAGAGACATACTTTTCCTTCGGTTCCTCTGCAATGTCGCTTATAAAGACATTGAAGAGGACCGGTCCTAATACTGAACCCTGCGGCACCCCACTACTAACCCCCCTTTTTTCAGACTGGACTCCATTTACTATTACTCTCTGTGTCCTATTCTCCAGCCAATTCTTTACCCAGGCTGTCTAACCACTGAGGTTAAACTAACAGGTCTGTAGTTTCCTGCTTCTGCCTTGCTCCCACTTTTGTGAAGGGGAATCACATCTGCCCTCCTCCAGTCCTCAGGTACCACCCCATCCTCCCATGATTTGTTGAAGAGGGTAGTCAGTGGTGTCACTAGTTCTACCCTTAGTTCTTTTAGAATTCTGGGATGAATCCCATCAGGCCCCATTGCTCATGTTTTCCCTTTCAGGAGAAAATCTTTTAGGAAACATAATGCCTGCAAATCCAACATACCTAGATACAAAAATACATAGATGTTGTCGGTAGATGAGGACCTATGGCCCACCTAGTCTGCCCTTAACTCATTCAGGCCTATATACTAGTGTTTAAACACTATTAACTGTGAATCTTCAAGCTTCCATGGTACTAGGTTTTCCCCTTCCCCCAACTACCAGGACCCCTTTATGCTTATCCCATGCATTATTAAATCCTGTAATACTGTGATACTCATGCATGTGCAGTTTACCCAGGAGTCAGCACGGCAGTGCTGACATGACTACATATGCATCATACTTGCACATGCACAGTGTGTCTGTGTCATAAATTCCCCACCTATGCCTTAACCAGCTGGCCTGTCACACAGGGCTGTCACAGACCCCTTTCTGTGTTTGCTTCTCACCCTTTTCTGTGCCCACTTCAGTACAGGGTCATTATGTCATGGCTAAAACCACGCAATAAACAATAACACATGCAAAATGGCATGAGGCAAAATTAGGGAAGGAGAAAAACGCTGAACGGAACACCACAACACACACCATTGGCAACAGCAACAAAATCTTTGTTCATGTAGGGGGGGGCTCTATTCCCTGCACCACCAGACATGGGGGACTTTGCTCCCCCGCATTACCTTCCCAATTAAAGTAAACAACACCAAGGGGGCTGTGGGCAGAGGGGAAAAAGGAAGGATCAGAAGTGGGGAAATTAGTTTAAAAAAAATGCTCAGGAGATGGGGAATCAAACCCCGATAATCAGGTCATCACTGGGCTAGGTGCTTGGGCCTTAGCCACTCCACCACAGGTGTGGCTTGACTGGACACAGCACTTCTGGCATCTTCACTCCTTCTTCCATTTCCTAGTGTGTGACAGGGATAGTGGTAGTTTCCTACCACTATTATACCACTGTTGCTATATTTCATTTGGCACTTTAGACCACATGGTTATTTATGCACTGTTTCAGCAGCACTATATGGACTTGGTACTGCTCACACTCAGCCCTCTTAACTGCCACAGACCCTCCTCTGTGTTTGCCCATCACACTTTCCTGCGTCCGCACGCAGCCCTCTCAGCAAAAGTGGCATGTCTTGGACTCCTGGATAATTGAAACCCAGTCATCAGCCCCCTGCATCAAAGTGAGGCTGACTGCTCAAACCCCAGGTGTAATGTGGGTCTGGTTTTATAAAATTTTAATCCACTCACTTCCTGTATCAGAAGAGAATAACTTAATTAAAATAAAGTAACATGTGCCTTTTGGAATGTGGATACTTCCTAAGACTTACAATAACTCTTGTTAAACAGTGAGGGATTGAACATGATGGACCTAGAGTCCTTAACAACATTAAATTACTATGTTACAGTGAGGGGCTGACTGCTCCATGGACATGAAAGGGAGGGTCACAGCTCTCTCTTTGCTGCTGAAACCAAAACAGAGTCATGAAAGCACAGGAACTAAACAAGTGCTAATGTACTGTAGCACAAGTCTCTAAGTAAATACCAGCAACAAATTACATACTAAGTTTTAAAACCCTGACAGAAAGGATAAACAGGCATGGCAGGTTATTTTAGCAAGTGAGCTAATGAAAACAAGACTAAATAAGTCAGCTGTCATAAGCACAATGAAGCTGTTATAGCGTTCAGCGTATCGTAAGTTAGAAAAGAATGAGACACTTGCAGAATGCAAACAGGAGCTGTAAGTGTCAGACACTTCGAGCACTAGTAAGCCTTATAAGAGTCCTGAGTTCTAGGAAGTAAAAAAGAGTGAGAGATGTACATAACAGGAATGGAAAACAAAGAGGCATAGTGAAACCTTGTGGAATTCAGTAATAGTTTTTCAAGTGTGTTAGACACTGAATATGTGGAAAGCAGGAACAGAGTTTTTACTGAGTGAAACAGATGTATTGGCTATGGTAAGCAGTACCAGAGTATCTATTTAGTGAAACAGATGTTGTTTGTGTTGGCATAATATAGTAATAGTAATTAAAAGTTTATAATAAGCCAGACTTTTAGCGAATCATTTACCACTGGAGAAGATAATATAAACATATGAAGATGCCAGTAGAAAGCCATTTGGTCTATCAGTCTTCTCATATTGCAGGGTCCACAGCTTGAGCTAATGTCCCTGCCTCCCTCCCTCCCCACTCCTCCCATCCTCCCTACACATGATTCTTACCTTTCCTCATGCCTATCCCAGCCTCTCTTAAAGCTGCCCACCATATTCAATGAGATGACCTCTTCTGGCAGCACATTCAAAGTCCACCACCCTCTCTGTGAAGAAGTGCTTCCTGACCTGCCTCCAAAACCTTCCACCCTCCAGCTTAAGACTGGGCCCCCTTGTGATATGGTTGCCACTCAGCTTAAAGAGACACTTCTTATCAAATTTATTTATTCCTTTCAAGTACTTGAATGTCCCAATCATGTCTCCTCTCTCTCTCCTGTATTCCAGGGAGTACATGTTCAGTGCCCCTAACCTCTCCTAGTATGCCTTGCCCTGCTGACCGGCTATCATCTGTGTAGCCCTCCTCTGTACCTTCTCCAGCAGGTTAATGTCCTTTTTGAGGTGTGGGCACCAGTACTGCACTTCATACTCTAGATGCAATCTACCAGTGACCTGTACAAGGGTAGTATACCACCTCTCCTACTACGATCCCCCTAGCTATGCATCCTAGCATCTTGTTTGTCTTTACTGCTGCTTTCTTGCACTGCATGGAGTGCTTCAGATCACTAGTGATCATCACTCCCAGGTCCTTCTCTTCCTCTGATGCAGATATTCGGACTCCACCCAGGTAATACTCTGTCCTGGGATTCTTGGCTCCAATATGCATAACTTTGCATTTCTTGGCATTGAAGCCAAGTTGCCAGATCCTGGACCACCTCCACAGCTTTTCCAGATCTTTCTGTAGGTTCCTTATCCCTTCAGCTGTGTCCACTCACCCACAGAGCTTGGTGTCATCTGCAAATAGGCACATTTTGCCTTTAATGCCATCCCCAGTGTCATTGATGAAGACATTGAACAACACCGACCCCAGCACAGAGCCCTGTGGGACCCCACTGGTTACATCTCTGGTGCCAGATAACTCTCCCCCCACCACCACCACCCTCTGGGTTCTATCCCTTAGCCACTTTTCCACCAATCTGACCATCTTTTCCCCAACTCCAAGATCCACCAACTTCCTGATCAACCTTTTGTGGGGCACAGAGTCGAAGGCCTTGCTGAAATCAGGATAGAGGATGTCTACCACTTGGCCCCTGTCTACTGTCTTAGTGACACACTCAAAGAAGTCAATCAGATTTGTTTGACATGATCTTTCCCTCATGAACCCATACTATCTCTCATCCTGGAGACCATGTTCCTCTAGATATTCCACCAACCTTTCCTTTAGTATGGTCTCCATCAGCTTGCCCACCATGGAAGTCAGACTGACTGGACTGTAATACCCTGGATCTTCCTTGGGTCCACTTTTGTGAAGGGGCACTACATGTGCTGTTCTCCAGTCCTGTGGTACTATGCCTGATTCTAGTGAACTATTAAATAGGTCTGCTAACGGCCCTGCCAGCTCTTCAGCAAGTTCCTTTAATACTCTTGGATGTACTCTGTCCGGGCCTGGTGATTTGTCTACTTTCAATGCCAGCAGACCCTCCCTCACTCTATCCTCCACTATCACTATGTCTGTGTTCTCCTCCCCACTCCTCTTTTCTCTCCTGAAGGCACTGGTCCATCCTTCACCCTGGTGAAGACAGAACAGAAGTATTTATTATCTCTGCTTTTCCTCCATTATCCTCCACCCACTCCACACCTTTCTTAAGCCTAACAATCCCTTCCTGCTTGTTCCTTTTCTCACTTATATAGTGAAAGAAAGCCTTCTTCCCCTTCTTAATTCTTTCAGCTATTTGAAGCTCCTTCCATGCCTTTGCTCACTGGATTTCCTTACTTACCTCACTAGCCAACCTTAGGTAATTTTCCCTATCCACCTCTCTCTTGGTCTTCCTGAATTTTATATAGGCCAACCACTTTTCACTTACTGCCTTGGCAACCCCAGAATTGAACTAGCTGTGTGCTTTGGCCCTTGGGTTCTTCCCCCTGAGCCTAACACACTCATGTGTGGCAACCAGTATTCCTTCCTTAATGATGGACTACTTTAGGTCTACCCCCATATCTGCTCTGATGCCCACTAGATTGCTTCCTAGAACCTCACCCACTTTTCTGAAGTCCAGCCTCCTGAAATCCAAGATTTTGGTCTTAGTCAGGATGCTTTTCTGCCCATATCCAAATGGAACTACACTGTGCAATGGTCACTTCCCCCCAGTGGCTCCCTGACCATTATCTCCTGTACATGCTCCCCATTTGTGAGCACCAGATCAAGAACTGCCTCAGCTCTTGTTGGTTCAGTGATGCCCTGAGTCTGGAACCCACTCTGCAGTTCTTCCAGGATCACCCGACTCTTAGCACATGTTGTGGATAATATACTCCAGTCCACCTTGGGCAGGTTGAAGTCCCCCACAATTACCACCTCTCCTTTCCCAGCAGCTTCCAATATTTGTGAGATCAGTTCCTTGTCTCTCTCCTCATCTTGATTGGGTGGTCTGTAAACCATCCCCAACCTCACCTTTCTCCCTCTATGGGACCTTAACTAAACCCATAATGCCTCCACCTCCCCTTCCACTGACTCCTCCCTCATGCAAGTTATTCCCTCCCTGATATAAACTTCCACCCCTTCCCGACTACTCTGTCCCTCCTATATAGTTTCTATCCAGGGATAGCAAGGTCCCAGTCATGGTGTGACATTGCCCAAGTCTCAGTTACTGCAGCTATGTCCACCCTCCTGTCTGCTAATAGTGCCTGCAGGTCATCCATCTGTTTCCAAGACTCTGCACATTCAGAGACACCACCCTCCACCTAGAATTTGACCTTCCTTCTCTTTCCTCTTTTATTCTTTTCACATTTATCCCTTCCATGTGCACCCCTCCACATACCCTTGCTATGTGATCCTCACCCCCTCCACCGTTTGCTAACTGTGTATTTGTCCCTTCTACCTCCTCCTCCAGATCTCTTTCATCGCTGTGGGGGAGGTTTACTGACCACCTCCTCTCTGAGTCTTTGGGCCTGCTACCCCTGCCCCCCCTTCAGTAGTTTAAATTAAGTGTAGTGGTTATATATTCCAGCAGCTTGTCCCTGAGTACACTAGAACCCTCCCTACTGAGGTGTAGCCTGTCTGGTGAAAAGAGTGCTTTGTCTGACCAGGTCTTCTCCCAGTCTCCAATACAGATAAACCTCTCCTCCCTGCACCGTTTCCTCGCCAGTCATTAAAATCCTCTATTCGTCTTTTCCTAGCTGTGCTGGCCTTTGGTACTGGTATCACCTCTGAGAAGGCCAGTGAACTTCCTTCCTCTCTGCAGATATTCCCTAAGTCCCTGAACTTACTTTGCACTGTTTCAACCTCCTCCTCAGCTAGGTCATTGGTTCCCAAATGTATAACTAAATTAGGTTTTCCTCCAACCTCACTTACTATTTCCCTTATTTTTGGGACCACCTTCCCTGCTGTCATCCCAGGAATACAAACCACCCTCCTGCTTGCATTGGAGTCCCTTTTGCTTCCCCAGTGAATACCCCTTATTATGGAATCCCCCATGATTGCCACCCTTCCTTCCCCTGCATCCGTGTTCCACATCCTTCCTTTCTTACCTTCAGTACTAGTTGCGTCCCCACCTAACTGCTCCCTCTGCACCTTGGCACACTTATCTACACATCCACAGTTTCTCCCCATAGATGTTTTTTCATCTCCCAATTTACCCCTCCCCTTATGACTATTTGTATCTGCTTTCAGTTTTCCCTCCCCTCTTCCGTTCCTTTTCTCTTCCTCCCTCCATCCTCCACTCCATTTTGCTTGCATATTCTTCCCTGCCCAGCCTGATTAGTTTCCTCCCCCTCCTCTGTACTTCTGCTCTCAACCCTGGCTCAACCTGACCTCCTACCTCACCTCCCACTGACCTCTTCCTCCTTCCAGACAGTGATGCAAATCTGTTCAATAAATGCACCCCTTTAGATATTCCCACCCCTGATGCTTCTCTCACATTCCCACCCCTTCCCTTTACTACTTGCCATTCCTCCACATTGAGTTCCCTAGTCCTCTGAGGAAGAGATGCTCCTGAATACTGGATACTCCTCACCTCTCCCGTCCCCTGCCTGATGGTGTCACTTCCACTGGGAATCACACCTTTGCCTTTCCCTCCACTGCTCTGCTCCTTTGACTTTCCACACCATCCTTCCAAGCTTCCATCTGAGCAACCTCATTTTAGCCCTTAGCTTCTCCAGACTCTTACATATAAGACATCCCCCTTTATTCCACATCACCCCCAGAAAGACTGCTGCCCCACAGCTATTGCAGAATACCATTCTCCTGCTTCCCATACATGTACCCATTCCCCCACATCCTCCCAGTCCAACTTCTCCTAGCCTCCAGTTATTCATAACTATAAAATAACTATAACATTCACATATATATACATTCCCGTCTTACTTTAGCATCAAAATGCAACAACAATCTCAATAATCTAGAATTCTTCCAGTGTTCTATCAACACTAGAACACTATGCCAAAGAAGCTGTTTCTTAGCAACTACCTGACTGTAGCTAAAAACAATATTTTTAATAAATGCCTTTTAAATCATCAGCCCAGAAATCCCATGAAACATTGACAAAGTAAGTCACAGTACCACCATAAACAACATGCCACCACCCAGCAACAAGTCAGCTAATCCTGATGACAAGGACAACTCCACAATAATCTCAAACTGCCTATCTACTGTACAAAATGAAACCTACACAAGATATGATTCACCACAGAACAAACACAGTTGGCAATATGAAGCCATTTATATATGACCCGGTTACCAAAGATTAATATATATATATATATATATATATATATATATATATATATATATATATGTTTTATGAAAGCAACACATTTATGTGTCTGCATGTGGCATGAAAACAAACAGAAATAGAGCCTCACACAAAAGTTAAAATATAAAAGTAACATAACGGGTTTCTTTGAAAGCAGATATAATAGAAAAGAATATTAGACAGAAAATTAACTACTAAGTGTTTATACTTTCAAGTCCCATAAAGACACGATTTGAGAAAAAAGAAAATATTATTTAAAGACAATAAGGACTCTGGCTAAATTTAAAGGTATATACATATGGTTTTATGTCTTTAGAAGAATAATGAATTGAATAACACAATACTACTAAAGATGTGAAGATTATGTTTAATTAGACCATTTACTGCATTTAGCAGATCTAACAGGTTACTTCTTAAAGTGTAAGAAGAGGCTTACTAATGGGATGTGCACACAGTAATTTAACACTTGCAGACAGGTGAATAACCTGATATCTATGAAATAGATCATTATTTTTATTGGTCAAGAAGTATGTGGAGACTATATAAAATTTGGGCTGGCAGTATAGCCTAGAGGTTAGAAGAATGAGGTGTGAACAAGCTTGGTACATCCAGCAGACCAGACCTGAGTTTGATTTTCACAACCTCCACTTGCATACTGTGTGACTCTGAGCAAAGTCACTTAACCACCCAGTGCTCCAGATCACCCCTGAAAACAGACACTTGTGCCTAGTGTGCCTTACCTGGTTACCAAGGAATAAATAAATAAAACAAGTTCTGTTTAAAATAGCATACTTGGGTAGGATAACCTGAAGAAATTACTTGCAGCAGCAAAGGAACCGATTTGACCAGGTTACAAGGCAGGTCGTGTTTTTTATAACACAAATTGAAAATAAAGGTGGCTGGCATAATGGTGATGTTAGTATAACAGAAAAGGGATACTAATATGTAAAACAGCATAGTGGAATGAATGTGAAAGTGTAAAATGACTGAAAATAACATTTCCAAGAGTAAAGGTGTAAAAAATGGCATATTCAACCAAAAGATGTAATACACTACAATTGTTTGAATATATATGTTTTCTAATTAAATATAGAGTTCCACAGATGAAGCCTAATTGACAGGCAAAATGCTGGAACTTAAAAAAATTAAATTAAATAAGGGGGGAAGGGGAAAATGTTTAACCAGGAAAGGCACACTATGCCGGAGCTTCTTTCCAGGTATAACCTGGGAGCAAAAGGAAGTTAAATGACTTGCTCAGGGTCACACAGTATGCAAGTGGAAGCTGTGGGATTTAAACCCAGGTCTGGTCTAATGGATGTCATCAGATTTTTAGCTCAGAACCTTAGACCACTGTGCTATACTGCCTCAAGGGAAAGGGACAGGGAAAGGGAAAGGGGATATTTAAAGAAAGACTTTTAAGTGCAAGAGCATTTGTTTGCTTAAGCAGACCTAACAGACTTTTTCTGAACAGTGAGGGGCTGGACATAATGGACCTAAAGTCCCTTACAACATTAAATTTCTATATTACAGTGAGAAAAGATATTACAAAATTACATTTTGCCAGTGAAATTCCTGCAAAACTGGTACTTTTACCACGCAAAACATTTTGCGTAATTCAGCTGTTCTGTAAAATATTTTTGTGGGATGTGAATTTGAGAAATTTATCCTGCTAAATGTGACATTTTGGCCCACCCAGTGGCACTGAGGGTTGAGGCACTGGATGCCACACTCACACCATGCTGGTGACTCATGCTCGGTAATGACCATTGGCGCTAAGGACGGAAGGGGAGGAGAAAGATTGAGCATCCCCGAGACCACTCTCCTTCTCTGGGAAGGGGGGCTTTCTGCTGTTGGTGCATGCCTGGCTCCTAGCAGAGGCTTGGGGTGGCACAGTGATGCTGCATAACATGGGTTAGGAGAGGGGTAGACACTTGATGGGTTGCACGCATGGGAGCTTCTGTAGCACTGTCACTGGTGTCATTGCATGCCCCTCTCCTGAAGGGGAGGAAACCAAAGGAAATGATGTTCATGGAGGATGAAGGAAGAGTCCACAGGTCCTGGCCTGACAAGCAATGGTGCTGGCACACTGGATCTGTTCTTGGTGAGGGTGGATCCCCCGACTGACCAGGCCAGGGGGGGCCAAGCTCTGAGAATATAGCTGGTACTGGCTGGTGGATGTTGGGGTGATGAGGTTGGGACTCCTCCAGAGTGTGAGGCCATGGAGCGAGGAGTATAAACAATAATAAAAAATTGAAGTTTTGACCAAAATGGAGCAATTTTGCCCACTAGTGATGAATTTCACAATTTTGCGGTGAAATTTCACACTCCATGGCTGAAATTCCACATTTCTTTTCTGAGAAAAAAATTTGCAAAATGTCCAAATTATGCAAAATATTTTGCTTAATGTAATTCTGCAATTTTGCACATCTCTAATAGTGAGGGATTGGACATGATGGGCCTAGTGTCACTCACAGCATTAAACTATTGTGTGCAGTGAGGGGTTGAACATGATAGACCTTGAGTCCCTGACAACCTTAGATTACTATGTTACAGTGAGGGGTTTGACATGATGGACCTCGAGTCCCTGACAATATTAAATTACTGTGTTACAGTGAGTGGCTGACTGCTCCATGGACATAAGAGGGAGGGCCACAGCTCTCTCTTTGGTGTTGAAACCCAAAGAGATTCAAGAAACACAGGAACTAAACAAGTGCTAATGTCCTGTATTACCAGTCTCTAAGTAAATACCAGCAACAAATTACATACTAAGTTTTAAAACCCTGACAGAAAGGATAAACAGGCATAACAGGTTATTTTAGCAAGTGAGCTAATGAAAACAAGACTAAATGAGTCAGGCGCCATAAGCGTTATGAAGCTTTTATAGTGTTCAGCGTATCGTAAGTTAGAAAGGAATGAGACACTTGCAGAATGTGAAGAGGAGCTGTAAGTGTCCGACACTTCGAGCACTAGTAAGGCTTATAAGTGTCCTGAGTGCTATGAAGTAAAAAAAAAGTGAGAGATATGTATAACAGGAATGGAAAACAAGGAGGCATAGTGAAAGTGTGTCAGATGCTGAATATGTGGAAAGCAGGAAAAATGTTTTTACTGAGTGAAACAGATGCAAAATGTATTTGCTATGAAAAGCAATACCAGAGTATTTATTTAGTGAAACAGATGTTATTTGTTTTGGCATAATAAAGTATGTAAAAGTTTATAATAAGCCAGACTTCTAGTGAATCATTTACCACTGGAGAAGATAATAGGCAATATGAAGCCTTTTATATATGACCCGGTTACCAAAGACTAAAAAATATATATATATATATATATATATATATATTTTTATGAAGGTAACACATTTATGTGTCTGCATGTGGTATGAAAACAAACAGAAATACAGCCTCACACATAAGTTAAAATAATAAAAGTAACATAACGGGATTCTTTGAAAGCAGATATAATAGAAAATAATATTAGATAGAAAATTAACTACTAAATGTTTATACTTTCAGGTCCCATAAATATACTATTTGAGAAAAAAGAAAATATTGCCATAGGTCTTTATCTGCCAACACTGTCTATGTATCTATGTATCTATGTATTTAAAGACAAGAACTCTGGCTAAATTTAAAGGTATATACACATTGTTTTGTGTCTTTAGAAGAATAATGAATTGAATAACATAATACCACTAAAGATGTGAAGATTATGTTTAGACCATTTACTGCATTTAGCAGATCTAACAGGTTACATCTTAAAGCATAAGAAGAGACTTACTAATGGGATATGCTCACAGTAGTTTAGCACTTGCAAACAGGTGAACTACCTGATATCTGTGAAATAGATAATTGTTTTTATTGGTCAAGAAGTATGTGGAGACTGTATATCAAATGAAACTTTTCTGTTTAAAATAACATACTTGGGAAGGATAATCTGAAGAAATTATTTACAGCAGCAAAGGAACCGATTTGACCAGGTTACAAGGCAAGTCATATTTTTTATAACACAAATTGAAAATAAACATGGCTGGCATAATGGTGATGTTAGTATAACAGAAAAGGGATACTAATACATAAAACAGCATAGTGGAATGAATGTGAAACTGTAAAATGACTGAAAATAACATTTCCAAGAATAAAGGTGCAAAAAATGGCACATGCAGTCAAAAAATATAATACACTACAGTTGTTTGAATATATATGTTTTCTAATTAAATATAGAGTTCCCCAGATGAAGCCTAATTGATAGGCAAAACATTGGGACTTGAAAAAATAAATGAAAATAAGAAAGACTTTTATGTGTAAGAGCATTTATTTGCTTGAACAGACCTAATAAACTTTTCTGGACAGTGAGGGGCTGGACATGGTGGACCTAAAGTCCCTTACAACATCAAATTACTATATAACAGTGAGAAGAGATATTGCACAATTACATTTTGCCTGTGAAATTCCTGCAAAACTGATAATTTCACCACACAAAATATTTCATGTAATTCAGCTGTTCCATTAAATATTTTTGTGGGATGTGAATTTGAGAAATTTTGCCCACTAAATGAGACATTTTGGCCCACTCAGTGGCACTCATGATTGAGGCACTGGACGCCACACCTCACACCATGCTGGTGACTCATGCTAAGGAATGAGGGTGGGCCGCCGGGGGGATGGCAGGTAAGGAGAAGGATTGAGCATCCCAGGGACTGATCTCCTTCTCTGGGAAGGGGGGCTTTCTGCTGCTGGTGCATGCCTGGCTCCTAGCAGAGGCTTCGGGTGGCACAGTGATGCTGCATAACATGAGTCAGGAGTGGGGAAGACACTTGACAGGGTGCACACACAGGAGCATGTGCAGCACTGTCACTGGTGTCATTGCATGCCCCTCTCATGAAGGGGAGGAAACCAAAGGAAAATACACTCACAGAGGATGAAGGGAGAGTCTGCAGGTCCTGCCCTGACTAGCCTTAACACCGGCACACTGGATCTGTTCTCAGCGAGTGTGGTTCCCCCCACCAAACCCACTGGGGGGGAAGCCCTGGGGTACAGCTGCCACTGGCTGGTAGGTGTTGGGGTGATGGGGTTGGGACTCCCCCAGAGTGTGAGGGCCGTGGAGCGAGGAATATAAACAATAATAAAAAAAATATGGAAGTTTCATATGAAAATAGAACAATTTTGCCCACAAGTGATGAATTTCACCATTTTGCAGTGAAATTTAGCAACCCAGTGGGTGTACTTCTGTATTTCACTTCTGCAAAAATTTTGGCTAAATGGCAAAATTATGCAAAATATTTTGCTTAATGTAATTCAGCAATTTTGCACATCTGTAACAGTGAGGGGCTGGACTTGATGGGTATGTGTCACTTACATCATGAAACTATTGTGTGCAGTGAGGGGTTGGACATGATGGACCTTGTGCCCCTGACAACCTTAGATTACTATGTTACAGTGAGAGGTTGGACAAGATGGACCTCAAGCCCCTAAAAATATTAAATTACTATGTCACAGTGAGGGTCTGACTGCTCCATGGACATAAAAGGGAGGGCCACGGCCCTCTCTTTGCTGCTGAAACCAAAACAGAGTCATGAAAGCATGGGAACTAAACAAGTGCTTACTGTAGCACAAGTCTCTAAGTAAATACCAGCAACAAATTACATACTAAGTTTTAAAAGCCTGACAGAAATGATAAACAGGTATAACAGGTTATTTTAGCAAGTGAGCTAATGAAAACAAGACTAAATGAGTCAGGTGCCATAAGCGCTATTGAAGCTTTTATAGCATTCAGCATATCGTAAATTAGAAAGGAATGAGATACTTGCAGAATGTGAACAGGAGCTGTAAGTGTCCGACACTTCAAGCACTAGTAAGCCTTATAGGTGTCCTGAGTGCTAGGAAGTAAAAAAAGAGTGAGAGATGTGTATAACAGGAATGGAAAACAAGGAAGCATAGTGAAACCGTGTGGAATTCAGTGTCAGTTTTTCAAGTGCATCAGTCGCTGAATATGTGGAAAGCAGGAACAGAGTTTTTACTGAGTGAAACATATGCAGAATGTATTGGGCTATGGAAAGCAGTATCAGAGTATTTATTTAGTGAAACAGATGTTGTTTGTGTTGGCATAATAAAGTAATTACAAGTTTATAATAAGCCAGATTTCTAGCAAATCATTTACCACTGGAGAAGACAATAGGCAATATGAAGCCATTTATATATGACCCAGTTACCAAAGACAAAAAAAAAAAAAAAAGTTTATGAAAGCAAAACATTTATGTGTCTTCATGTGGTATGAAAACAAAGAGGCTTGGGGTGGCCCATCGATGCTGCATAACATAGGTCAGGAGTGGGGCAGACACTTGACAGGGTGCACGCACGGGAGCATGTGCAGCACTGTCACTGGTGTCATTGCATGCCCCTCTCATGAAGGGGAGGAAACCAAAGGAAAATACACTCACAGAGGATGAAGGGAGAGTCTGCAGGTCCCGCCCTGGCTAGCCATGGTGCCAGCACACTGGATCTGTTCTTGGTGGGGGTGGGTAACCCCCACTGACCCCTCTGGGGGGGACAGTCCTGGGGTATAGCTGGCACTGTCTGGTAGATGTTGGGGTGATGGGGTTGGGACTCCCCCAGACTGTGAGGGCCATGGAGTGAGGAGTATAAACAATAATAAAAAAAATTTAAGTATCACCCAAAAATGGAGCAATTGTGCCCACAAGTGATAAATTTCACCATTTCGTAGTGAAACTTTGCACTTCGTGGGTAAAGTTTCGCATTTCATATCTGTGAAAAATTTTGCAAAACAGCCAAATTATGCAAAATATTTTGCTTAATGAAATGCTGCAATTTTGCACAGCTCTAACAATGAGGGGTTGGACATGATGGGCCTAGTGTCACTCACAGCATTAAACTATTGTGTGCAGTGAGGGGTTGGACATGATGGACCTCACATCCCTGACAACCTTAGACTACTACGTAGACTACTATGTTACAGTGAGGGATTGGACATGATGGACTTCAAGTCCCTGACAACCTTAGATTACTATGTTACACTGAGGGGTTGGATAAGATGGACCTTGAGTCCCTGACAATATTAAATGACTATGTTACAGTGAGGGGCTGACTGTTCCATGGACATAAGAAGGAGGGTCACAGCTCTCTCTTTGCTACTGAAACTGAAAGAGAATCAAGAATACACAGGGACTAAACAAGTGCTAATGTCCTGTAGCACACGTCTCTAAGTAAATACCAGCAACAAATTACATGCTAAGTTTTAAATCCCTGACAGAAAGGCTAAACAGGCATAACAGGTTATTTTAGCAAGTGAGCTAATGAAAACAAGACTAAATGAGTCAGGCGCCATAAGCACAATAAGGCTTTTATAGCATTCAGCATATTGTAAATTTTATTTATTTATTTAGATTTTGATAACATGGTAAGCTCACTGAGACCAAAGATCCCTTTTTCAGGAGTGATCCATAACTTAGAAAGGTGTGAGACACTTGCAGAATGTGAACAGGAGCTGTAAGTGTCTGACACTTCGAGCAATAGTAGGCCTTATAAACAGGGCCACTGGAAAATTGCGGGTGCAATTTTTCCTCAATTTCTGCAATTTTTACCCTTCTCAGCACAAAATCTTCAATTTCTTACCTTTATGGAATTTTTGACAGAAATTGTATAAAATATTTAAATTCTCAAGGAAATCTACTCAGACATGCTAACAATTTACTACACATACTTGGATTTGACCAAAACAATAAAGGTTGAGGTGAGAAGGGGTCAAATGTGACTCTGCTTTCATGTGATTCACTTCCCTGCTTTGGTTTCAAAATCCTCTGGTCATTCATATGTAGACTTGAACACTTAAAATCTGTATTAAAGCAGACTATCAGAGAACTTTTTCCTGACACAGAGACTGCAACAATAGGTGTGACAAGAGGGGCAAAGTGCCCCATTCACCTAAATGAAGCACTGACCACAATGCTTTTTTTGAATGGTAGGGTAGATTTTCCTTCTATAAATACTTTCAGTCTGAAAATATTTTGATTCAAATGTGTCAGGAGTTTGGGTGGCCCTACTGATTCTAAACTTGAATGTACTTCTGAGGGGGCTGGTGACAGTGATTGCTTACATGTCAATCTGCCACAATTGCATACTCACATACAAAGCCTACAAAAAGCAAACATGTCTGAAAACATGCTGAACAGGGTAAGTGTAGTTGAACAGTTACCTTCAACTAAACAAAATAATTGCAACCCAAGTAAAATCACAGCAAACCAAGTAAAACAAGAGTACAATGTATTGAAAACTATTGTATGATGTAATGAAGAGCTACTGGTAAGATTTGATACTTTTATTAAGTGATTTTAAAATGTACTTATAGTGCTGATCAAGCAGCTCCTTGGAAGCTGCCTGCCCTTGAACAGGGCTGCTTCAGCTGCCCCACGGATGGCCAGCACCCAGCCAGCCACCGACCAAGACCAGGATGCCCACCTGCAGCTCCTTGGAAGCTGCCTGCCCTTGAACGGGGCTGCTTCAGCTCCCCCATGGTCAGCTGGCACCCAGCCAGCCACCAACCGAGACCAGGACACCCGCCTGCAGCTCCTTGGAAGCTGCTTGCCCTTGAACAGGGCTGTTTCAGCTCCCCCACAGTCAGCTGGCACCCAGTCAGCCACCGACCGAGACCAGGATGCCCACCTGCAGCTCCTTGGAAGCTGCCTGCCCTTGAACAGGGCTGCTTCAGCTTCCCCACAGTCAGCCGGCACCCAGCCAGCCACTGACTGAGACCAGGACGCCCACCACAGCTCCTTGAAGCTGCCTGCCCTTGAACAGGGCTGCTTCAGCTCCCCCACGGTCAGCCGGCACCTAGTCAGACACCGACCGAGACCAGGATGCCCGCCTCAGCTCCTTGGAAGGTATGGGACAGCGCAGCCAATTGGAACATGGGTGCTTCCAGCAAACCCGCTCTGATTGGCCAGGAATTTCCCCCTGCTGCAGCCATCTGGCACTTTTAACAAGTAGATTTTCAATAGAACTAAGCACATTTCAACTGTGTAATAGAAGTTTTTTTTTTTGGCTAGTTTTCCATTAGCAGGTTATACAGACCTGCCACTAGAGGATTCTTGGTCTTCAACAAATCACTGTACCAACCAAACCCCACTTTGGCGCTGCTTGGTTGTTGGCTGTCTAAACCTGTCCTCATATAACTGTCGACAGGTGGTAAGTGTGCTTTACAAAGGGCGAGGCAGGAACTCCTTCCCAGAAATAAAACCTCAGCCCTGCGCCCATAGCTGGTAGCCTTGAATTGCACTGTGCAGGCCTTATTTTATTTACTTGGCACATACCAATAGCAAATCTCACTAACTTCCTTCCAGCCTTAGTACATCCATCTCTCTTCCTTCACAGCAGTTCTTGTTAGCTGACTGACATTATCTCACAGGCTAGTGCTATGCCTCCAGCCAAGATGTGGATGTGGTTCTCTCCCATCCATCTAGTGAGGATAGGGATATTCAAATATTAACAATAGAGAGGGTGCTGGCTATCATCCACCGGGATATAGGCCTTGTAGGTCTTATAATGGGACTCTCTTTGTTGCATATGGTCACCTCTCCCCCAATAACACTGGGTGACAACTGGGGATGGTCGTCCACCTATGAGGTCCCCGACTACACCTTCTCCAATATCCTTGTAATCTCCGAAGCACGCTGCAGTGTTACTTGCTGTCTAGATCTTCGGTGCCTTATGTATACAAGCAGGGTAAAGTGTACCCATGCTAAAAAGCTCCCAGGTTGTCAAGCGCATAGGAGGTGGTATCTCCCCTGGCTCCTCCTACTTGCACTACTACTGGCTGGTGATATTGAAACCAACCCTGGCCCATTAAATCTGACCCACAAAATCCATCCCGTATGGGGCATGGGTAAGGGGCTAAAAATAGCTCATCTTAACATTAGGAGCCTGCTACCTAATCATGATGAGCTATTAGCATGGGTTGCACTCTACAAATCGGACATCCTAGGAGTGATGGAGACCTGGCTGAAACCCTCTGTCCCTGACTCTGCCTGTGAACTCACTGGGTATGAATTCATCTGACTGGACAGAGCTTGGGGCAAGGGGGGGTGGCATACTAATCTACCATAAGAGCCACTTAAAAATCTCCCAAATTGCCCACTAGGATTCAAACGTGTCCCCCTGTGAGTTGCTACATGTGCTACTGCTACTTGAGGACACAAAGAAACTGCACATGGTGTGCACCTATAATCCTCCAAGAGGTGGGCTACCAGGATTAACTCAACTCATGGACAAAATTGGTCCCAGAGTCGAGGATAACAAACTCATAATCCTGGGGGATGTAAACCTTAACTGGGATAGTGGTAATGTTAAGCAGTTTGAGCCTCTGCTTGCTAACCTTGCCCTGACCCAGCTCATCCAGGAACCAACTAGGCGGACAACAAGTGGATCCTCCAGCACCTTACTGGACTGGATCATGTCTAACCATCCTGACAGGATCTCATCAGTGGGTACATTATCTGACTCCATCTCTGACCACTCACCAGTTTTCTGTGTATGAAAAATTCCCACCCTCAAAATTCCACACAAAATTATGCATGTCAGAAACTACTCTAGATTCGATACTGAGGAGTTCCTGGAAGACCTAAGAGTTACTAACTGGCCTGGGGTGTATTGTGCCACTGACCCCTCAGCAGCAACCTCTTCCTTCCTCTCCACCTTTGGGGCCTTACAAGACAAGCATGCTCCCAAGTCACCCGTAGGGTGAGGGGGGTCTGCTACCCTCTGGTTAAATGGGAATCTCCTAGCCCAGATGCGGGGAAGAGAGAGATAAGTGTTGGGCTCGTTCCAAAGTTACCAATGATCCCATGATTATTCAAAGGTACAGACACCTCAGGAACAAGTGCAAAAAGGCCATCAGGGCAGCAAAGAATGACTTTTGCAAGTCCGCCCCACTAAGCTCTGCCAGTAATCCCAGGAGGTTCTGGAGGGATATTAAATCCTTTGTCAGTGGATCCTCCAATCTGGGGGTTATGGACATGGTCATAAATTGAGTCTCCTGCAATAATCCCCATACTATTGCCAACTCCCTAAATAATCACTTCTCTGACCTCTCTACCTTCACAACCCTCTTCTCACCTGATGAGGCTCTGTCCCACCCCCTTCCCTCCACTCTGCTGGAGGATCACCCTCCTCATCAAATGTTCCACCTCAGGGCTGTATTAGTTCAAAACTTGCAGAAATGCCTAGCTGGCCTCTCCCAGTACTCCAGTCCTGGCCTAGACAACCTGGAACCTAAACTCCTTAAGCTTGGTGCTGCACACATTGCCTCACCAGTAGCCTTTATCTTCAACCTATCTCTTGGTCTGGGACCATCCCAGACATCTGGAAAGAGGCGAGGATTGTCCCTGTACTGAAGCAAGGAAATCCCAAACTGCCTGATAATTATCGACTGATTGCCATTCTCCCAATCCTTAGCAAGCTCCTTGAAAAGATAGTGGCTGAGCAGCTTTCAGAATATATCCACTCTCATGAACTTCTGTCCCCTGCCCAGCACAGCTTTCGTAAGGGACACAGCACCACCACAGCCTTAATTTTGTTTACATCAAGTATCTGGACAGCCATGGACCAGTGCAAATTCTCTGGTGCAATATTTATTGACCTGTCCAAAGCCTTTGACCTCATTGACCACAAACTGCTTGGTGCACAGTTGTGGCCACTTGGCCTCTTTCCCATGCCATGAAATGGCTAATGGGTTTTCTACATGGCAGAATGCAGTGTACCTGCTTCAATAAAGTCCTCTCCAAGCCCCTACCAGTGACCTCCAGAGTGTCTCAAGGCTCAGTACTGGGTCTCCTCCTCTTCTCCCTCTTCATCAATCAACTACCCATGGTTACTACCAGCTGTAGCACCACCATGTATGCAGATGATCTAGTAATCCTGGCTCACTCCCAGAATGCCACTATCTTAAACCAGAACCTGACCGATGACTTTAATAGGGTATTATCATGGGTTACTAGTCACAAGCTGGTCCTGAACCTGAAAAAGACACAGGCTATGCTGTTTGGCTCAATGGCTAAAATCAAAGCCTCATCGACCTGCTTACACATCACCAGTGCAGATGGATCCTCACTACCCATAGTGAGCTCCATCAAATATCTGGGGGTAACACTTGACCCCCAACTTGACATGGGTAATCATATCCTTAACATCTGCAGGGCGGCAACTGCTAACTGGGTCTGGCCTATAGGGCCAAGTATAACCCCACACCAGCAGCCAAGCTTGCCCTAGAGAAGGGTGTGCTCCTTCCCTCCCTCAGCTATGGGCTGCACCTATTTGCTCACTCTCCAAAGACACATCTCACCTGGTGGTACACTGCTTACAATAACATTTGTCATTTTGCCTTGGCTGCCCCCCCGACTCACCCACCGTTGTAAGCTATATGAGAAACTCTGCTGGCTCTCACCAGCTAGATACCTTGATTTTGGTTTGGGATGCCTCTCTGGGAAAGTGATCAGAACTAGCACCCCCAGGGGCTGGCCGGGCTTCTGCCTAAACTGAATTCCACCCCCTACCAACTTAGGTCTCTCACATCAGGGATGTTCAAAGTCCCTCCTACCCAACCCTCATGGGGGATTGGGACTTTGCCATAAGTGCACCCAGACTCTGGAATTCACTGCCTGTCGATATCTGAGCTGCCCCCTCCTATCTGAGTTTTCAAAATTCCCTGTGGGGTTTCCTAAAACTAGCATCAGAGTGTGACTGCCCCAAACCTCCCTAGAGTAAAGTGTCAAATTGTTTTGTCTGAACCTCCCCAGGATGTCTCCATTGAATTCCTGGAGATATTTTCCCCACTGTATCAATGACTTCTGACTACTCCTGTCTAAAACGCCTTGGGCATTTTTACACCCATTATTGCTCCACGGTCATAGGCTAACCATGACATATAGCACCTTGGTCACTTGGTAGAAACTTGTACTACCAAGTGTTTCCCTTTCTGTCTAACATGTGCATATTTAGAAAAATGTGATGAGCTGTATATACTTGTCCGTGATCCAACTAGCCTAGGGGGTGTATACAACAATGTTATAAGTTATATTATGACCAATCCAGTCCTTGAGCTATGCTCCACTCCTATGTATGATGACCTGTATATATCTGTCAGTTGAACTAGCTAGTCTAGAGTGTATAATCTGAAATGTGCTTACTATTATATGTTTCCCCTAGCGTCAAATGATGTATTTCCCACATGTTTGTTTACTGTGACAAAAAACTGTACTCTCTTTGCCATGTCTCTCCTCATGTTGTATTCTCCCGGGTCGGTCCTGAAAATAGGCATAATACTTGTCTAGTGTACTTATCCGGTAAACAAAAGCTAAATAAATAAATAAACAAAATTATTTTAACAAAATAAGCATTTTTCTTACTAGACCTTTATTAGGCACCTCGGTTATCTGTTTATTTTTGTCTTGCACCAAAGCAAGTAGTTTAAGCAGGCATCATTATTTAATGTCTAGAAACTGGCAAAATATATTGTTTCAGGATGTATTCAGTACAGACTAGCTGTAAATTATTGAATAAAATCTAGTTAGCACTACATGATTTGGATGTCTTGATTTTTAGAGGATATGCTTCATATTGATTAATTTGCAGTGAATTTCAAAAACACACACCTTTCTTCATATTAAAAGCATTTACAAGTGGCAATACATTTATCTAACAATTTATGTGATCAATACATGCTGCAGCAAACAATAAAAGATTTATTAGGAGGCAAGGGGTATGTATAGTGAACCCTTGCAATTTTCCCCCAATTTCTGCAAAAAAGTCCCCACATTTCTGGGTAAAATTTTCCACAGTTTTCCAGTGGCCCTGCTTATATGCCCTTAAAATGATGAGTGCCTGCTCCAAGACACTAGCTGTCAAGTCACTTAAACAAGCATGACTAGAGAGACAAACAAGCTGGAAAAATAGTGTTGTAACTGGTCTAGTCGACAGAGAGAAGGGAGTATTTCATTCAGCTGGTGTAATGATTTGCACTTGTGTAAGGATACACTGAAAACTCCAAAAATGTATGCTTCAATATCCCCTTTTTCCAGCTACAGCAATACTGCTGCAGGCTCTGCCCCAAGTCGTAAAAAAAAGGGAGGGGAATGGTAGACCTAAGGTCAGTGGTTGGGTGCAATTGCATGAGGGGATAGTGAAGTCATAAACAAGAGACTTGATGGAGAAGAAAGAAGAGGCTGAGCAGATAGGTGAAGGAGAACCAGATTTTGATGAAATGATATGAGACAGCATGCCCCCACAGAAGATTTCCTGGGGGTTGTAGGAGGGGATGGGAGGGAGGGAATATTTTCTAGAGGAGAAGGTGCACCAGAACAAGAGGGTATGCAATGAAGCTGGAATGGGGGAAGTTTATGAGTCACATGAGAAAATACTGCTTCACTGAAAGAATGATGGATATTTGAACAGTCTACCAACAGAGGTAGTGGGAGTGAAAACAGTGGTTCACTTCAAGCATGCATGGAATAGGCAGAAATGAATCTTAGTAGAAAAGTGGTGGGGATAGTAGCCAGAGATCAAGTAGGGTCTGTAGTGACAGTATAGGCTGGGCCAACCTGGGCAGACTAGATCAGCCAAGTGTTCCATACCTGCCAACTCATTCTATGTATCTTTCTAAAAGGGAAAGAGAATTTCCCTTTGAAGTAGAAGACTATGATGAAGATGATGACAAAAAAGAGGATGAGACAGACAAAAGAAAGAGGCACAAATAAAATAAGTAATTAAAAGTGAAATCCATGACACTTGTTAAATGGTTGAGTGGGGAGCAAAGAGAAAGAGAGATCAGGGAAGAACTATGCCTGTTGTGCAAGTGGTAAGTTCATAAGCCACAAACAGAAACGTGTTGCTGTTGCAAAGGTCTGTTAAGAGAGATAGAACGGAAGTGAAGAGGAAGTTTTTAAAGTTATTTTAAAGTTACAGTTTTGGAACAAAGGTTGTGGGGTCCTTGATATAGTATTTCCACTTTCAATGAAATTCTGCTCTTACTCCTTACTCTGACCTTCTCATGCAGCACCAACATCAAAGTATTCATCATAAAATGGCAATAATAAGTTGTCAGAAGCAGATGATTGTGGTGATTGGCAGAATACTGTTGCTGTGAACTAACCTGATTTAGAAGGGAGGTTCTGCTTTGTCTTCAGGAGTTGCTGGCAACTTCATAAATACATATCTCACCATGGAAATAACACAAAATAACAGGTGCAAGTGTGTCCTTAATGTCTTGTAAGTACCTGTAGTTGGACAGGCTATTTGTCTTAAACTCCTGCAGTCTGTATACTGTATGGTTAAAATGCCTTTAAGCAATTAGGATAACCAAAGTCAAACACTGTGTGTGAAGCAATTTAGAGTGTGAAAGTTTGCTCCCATAAAAGGGCAGTACTTTAAATTGACAACAAAATAAGCAATCTGATTTCACCCCTGAACACATGTATTTATGAGAACAAGAATAGTGAATAAAGACATTTTAAGACTTCAGCCAGCAATGTATAGTCGAAATGTCATCCACTTGAAAGTCAGAGGATAGTGTTCCTTCTCATTTATTTATTAAAGTTTTGTAGTTAACACCTTAGAGCCTGGGAATTCTTTTACATAGGTTCCACATCATTATACAAAGATGGATACAATACAATACAATAACAGGACAACATTAAATTAAATAGTACACTTAGCACACAGTTACATACAATGAGAGTGGGTAAATAATAATGTGCAACCAAAGGCCTTGTCAATGAACAGATCAGCCTCCTATAGGCATTAGTGTGAGCATGTGCAATTTAAGTTCAACATTTTTAAGATCTTGTAGGTTCTGAGCAGGTAATGGATCCGGATAACCCCATACCCATTATGACAGGGACTGCGGAGAGTTAAAGGAGGGAAAATGATGTTGGTAGGCATTATAGAAGATAACCAGAGGGGATTAATAGGGTTATAGCAGTAGATAGGGAGTATGGTAGTAAGGAAATGATGGCAAGAGATTATAGGGAAGAAATAATGAAGATGTGAAAGTAATAGAAGGGTGGGTGGAGAGGGAGAAGGAAGAGGGGGAGAGTGAGGGCTTGCAGGGAAGGAAGGAATGTGAAGATCTGTAGTAGTGGGATTGGGGTGGACTCAGCAGGTCATTAAGAAAGAGGGGAGTGAAGGGGAGTGAGAGGAAGGACAGCATCGAAACCAGTGGAGAGACAGGATGGAAGAGAGCGAGGGTGGCAGTTAGTACTGAGTGGAAGGTGCTCTGTTGAATGTTGGTGTAGGGATGTACTTAGTGATTATTGCTATTTTGTGGGTGGGGAAGGGAGATTAATTAAAGCAAGCACTGTTGGATCTACCTTGTAGGAGTTTACACTTGAACATACCCAAGGACCCTATGTTGGAGATGTCAGCAGGCAGTGCACTGATTGACTTGGGTGCTCTAGCTGCAAAGGAGTGCTGACCTTGAGAAATTCAACAGCAGGGCAAATGGAAAGTCTGGCTTTCCAAACTTCTGGTTTGGTGGGGGATATTGGACTGTCATAAGACTTCTTGTAAACCTGGGGGCATGAGACCAAGAGAGGCCTTTTTAGTTATGAGACAGGTCTGCTAAGAAATTCTGTCCTTCAACTGGAGCCAATTAGCCTGTGGAAAAATGTAACAGGTATGTGTCCTTCACGCTGCCCCTGTGAGGAGCCTACAGGCCTCAGTGAGGGCCATTGCTATGCATCAAAGCATAGAATCAGTGGCTGACCCATAAAACATGAGCCCGTAATTGATGATGGAGAGGACTCAGCTTTGTATAATCATATTAATTGCTTAGGTGTAAGACAGTGCTTATGCTTGTATAGGAGCCCAATCTAGGTGTTTGTGACTCTAGCAACATTGTTATATAACAACATGCTGTCTAAGGTAACTCCCAGATATTTAAAAGCACTTGTTTGCTCCAGAGCTATTCCTGCACAGTTGCTGATCACTATGTGTCAGCTTTTGTGCTTACTATGAGTGCCATAGAAAAGCATCGTTTTGGTTTTATTATAATTTAGGACTAGTTTCAGAGTTTAACCTGGCCTCAGCATCTGTAAAGCTGTTCTGGAGCTGATTCACTTGGATGGTGGGGTCTGCATCACTTGAATAGATGACCACGTCATTCACGTACAGCAGAATCTTGTCCCTGCAGGAATTTGGTAGTTTAAGAAAAATATTAAATAGTAAAGGACCCAGGACAGAGCCTTGAGGAACTCTGGATTTGTCAGGGAGCTTGGTTGATAGGGCAACCTCAATTCTCACCTGTTGGTATCGCTCACTGAAGTAGATTTTGAACTGGTAGGTTGTGTCCTTTGATAGGCCAATAAATGATAACTGTGCAGACAGAAGGTGGTGACTGACCATATCAAAGGCCTGTGTGAGGTTGATAAATATGGCACCAACACGTACACCTTGATCTAAGGCATGGTGGATGTAACTTGTAAATTCGAGAAGGGCAGTGGAAATACTATGCACTTTTGAAAACCATGTTGCTGTGGGGATTGTAGGTAATATTTTCTAAGGTAGTCAAATGAGTTGGTCTGTCATGATTCTTTCAAGAATTTTTCAGAGGAGGTGGGAGGATAGAGACGGGTTTATAATTACTATGGATTGCCTTATCACCACTTTTGTGGCTAGGTGTGACCACAGCAGATTTCCATTTGTTGGGGAATTGTGAAAGCCTGAGGGATAGGCTAATGATCTTAGCTAGTGGGGACAGTACTTCATTCAGAATGAGTGCTGCTAACTTAAAAGCAAGTGCATCCCCACTTAGCCTAGATTTTCCTTGGACTGTAAGTAGCTATTTCTTTTGCTATGCTTTCAATTATAACTTTAAAGTAGAAAGGTGGATGTTTCACAATCCTTCCAGGGTTTGCATCAGAATGTGCGCTAACGAGATCAAAGAAGTCTGAGGGAAGCACATGACTTAGGTCACTAAATGCAGTGCTGAATGTGTTCGCAATGGTGGCAGTGTCTTATTTATTTATTTATGACTTTGATAACCAGGTGAGTGCACTGATCCCAGTGACCATTTTCAGGCATGGTCCGGGCCATAACACATGACGCAGGATGACAGTGGAGTACAAGGTAACAGTAATACACATGAAACAGATTTGATACAAGCAGAGTGATAGAGCTGTAAAGTGAACAGCATAGAGGAAGCAATTTTCGGGTCTTTCCCTGTCATCTCAGTAAGGCTTCTTCAGATGTTCCTACCATCCTTCCATGTGGAAGTCAGCACAGTTCTTTACAAATTTGCTTTCTCAGGGCAGAAAGCTCTAGTGCAGGCATTTCTGGCTGTCTCATATGCCTGTATATCAGCTTGTTTGCCTGTGGCTCTGGCTTTATACCAGAGATGGTCATGGGCTTTCATTACTATCTAAGAGATCCTGTGTAATCCAGGGATTATAGAGGCCTTTTGTCTTTCTCTTTTTGAACAGAGCATGAATATCACATGCACCATTGAATTTGGAGATAAAATACTCTAGGACAGTGTTCACATCGGTGGCATTATCAATCTGTGACCAGTTGTGTTGCAATAACATTTTGAGCTGTCCCAGTTGACCATGAGATAACACTCTACTGGTAACAGTTTTAGCTGTTTTTTTTTTTTATTTATTTGTCCAGGAACAGCAGATAGGGGAATGGTTGCTGATGGCATCAGGGAGGACCTCTTTGTTAGCTATATGATCTGAATGATTTATGAGCACCTAGCCCAAGAGTGTACTGGTCCCTGTCTTGCAATGAACCCAAGTTGGTGACAGAACTAGTTGAGAAAAGTTAGTGGCTGACAATGCATCCAATCCATGTAATTGCTCGCACTCAGAGAAAGCCAGTTTACATTAAAGTCTCCAAGCAAGATGAACTCTGAGTTATATCCTAGTGAGTTAATACATTCAACAAGGGTACTGAACGCTGTCTCAGAGTGCTTAGGAGGAATGTAAATTGTGGCTACAGTCAGAGCTTTGTTGTGAGCACCAAGTAAGATCCTAGAGGCTAAGACCTGTATTTTGTCACTAGTACAGGGGAGGGACAGTGTATAGCCTGTGAGGGATTTGTTTATATAGGTCATTTAGCCCCCTCCTTTTTTTGACAGTCTGTCTTTTCTGAAGACTGCATAGCCTGGTATTGCAATGGCCGTATCTGGGATTTTAGGTTTCAGCCACATCTCAACCACTTAGAGGTCATCTGGATTGTGCTACTTGACCCAGCCGGTTAGGGTATGTAGTTTTGAGAGCAGGCTACAGATGATGATGCTTGCTAGACAGAGAGTTCCCATAGTATCAATGTCCTTAGAGCCAGGCTGTGGTGGACCTGGGTTGGGGGTGGATGTTTCTAGAGATAAGTAATAGCAACAAGATTAAGCATTTGGCAAGAGCCTTGAGGTTTTCCCTATGCAACTGGCATACCATACTTTTAGGTGGCTTTTTGTGAACTAGTCCCTGAGTGGACCAAAAGCCTGGTATAAGGATAGAGGGGTTGAAGGAAGAGGCAGGTTGATTTAAAGTCTTTGTTGATAGCACCCATGATTGGTGATGGTTTTAAAAAAAGGTGTTTGTGTAGTCAAGAGGGTTAGCAGAGGTTACCAGCCAGTAGAAGTAGAGAGGGTACTCATTGATATTTACTATAGGGGGTTGTGGTGGGTGTGCATCAATTAAGCCTGCACTGGTGAGTAGAAAGAATGAGGTAAACATACATGGCAGAGGGAATGCGTATGCCATTATTAGAGTTAGAGGATGAGTGCCACAGTAGTTAAAGAGAAAGAAAGAAGTTGCTGTACTTCAAATTTATGAAAGTTGCTACACTTTCTCTTTAGTTGTGAGCATGAGGTAGTTGATAGGAAAGAGTAGTATAATGTTTAAGGTTTACAGTACTTTGCGATAGTTGCTTATGAAGGGAGAATAGATTTAAAAAATTTACAGCATCGGGTAGCTCAACTGATAGGTGTAAGCCTCTCCAGCTTGAATTGCTGAAATTCAGTAGGAGGACAGAGTAACCTATGTGACTGGAGGGTATTACTATACCAACAGCCAATGGTAAGGAGGATTGGAAAGAGGGAGGGGTTTATGTGTATTTAATCCTTTGGCTGCCGACAGAATTACAACGTATAGAAATTCTTGACTGACATATCAGTCTACAGCACAGCAAGGGTTAAAAGAGGTCAGGCCAGGGTGGTCAGGGCTGGAGTGAGAGGGTGAGACAAAATATTAAAGATGGCAGCTACAGTAAAAGAGTATCACATCGCAGCAGTGATGGGAATACAGTGAAGACCATCACAGCAACATTTTCGGCACTTTGCTGTGATGGTCTGCTGGGATCCTGACACTGTTGCCACCAGGGTGTTCGCCCCTTCCCCAAACCAACTCTGATTTGGAGCTGGTTAATTTAAGTGTGAGGGATGTGGGAGACAGAGCCCCCCACAGAAAACACAAGTTCCCCCCAAAATGGCGCAACACCAATTGGTGGTGCCGTGCCGCCATTGTGCTGACAGTCGACAAATTCCACATCACCATGGCATGATGGCCAGCAAGAGAAGAGCTAGATTGAAAGACTGCCCACCCAGTAGGAAGAAACACGGTTTCACTGTCCAATGGAGGGCAGTCTTCAGTCAGAGCACACCAATCAAGTGTTCAGCTTTGAATCAAAGCAGCCAGCTGAAGCAATTAATTGGCAAGACTTTGGGGCAGGCGGGCAGAGATGGTGACTATGGCTGACTGGTCAGAATGCCAGGACCACAGCCATAGCGGTGATGCCTGCTTGGGGCAGTCCTGGAAGAAAGAGGGAGAAGGTTTGATAAGATTCTTACTTAATATCAGCTAGGGACAAGGAGTGGCTAAATCAGGGGGTGGTGGAGAGAGAGAGAGAGAGAAGAGAGACAGACAAAAGATAGCTAAAGTAGTTGATTAGAGGGGCTAAGAGACAGAGACAAAAGATGGCTAGAGAAGGTGATGAAAATGGGCATAAGCAAGAGGTGTGGAGAGGTTTGGGAGGGGGTAATTTAGACCAAGTTGAATAACAAGTGCAAGAGGGGGGTGTTGGGGGAGAGTGAGAGGAGCCATGGACAGAAAATATCAGCAAAGTATTTAAATAAGGTGAGGCCAGGGAAAAGCTGAAATTTGCCTGGTAGACCTTGACATGAATGGGCTATAGTCACTCTAAATAACATTTGTAATGTTATTCTAAATTACTTGGCAGACCTAAGCCCAAAAAAGGGCTGTAATCACTCTGAAACATTCAGTAAATTCAATCAAAACATTTGCTATCTTCACAGCTTGGCTAAAAATTATGAATGCAAAGGTTTCTCTCTAAAACATTTGCTAACTTCACTGCTGAGCTGAGAATTTAAATTTAAAACAGCAGAGATGGCAGTTACAGCAAGAGCAGAGATAGGATGAGGGAGCAAGCCCATCACTACAACTTCATTATCTTGATGCAGAGTTGATACTCTTTGACCTATTAAGCACCAATTACAAAGATAATTTCAGTTTTATTAGAATTACCTGTTGTTATTAAGTGTACTTGTAACTTCAGTAATGTGTGATGTTCCTTGACATTTCGTAATTTAAAGTAGTTAGCAAATGTTGATTTTATATTGCATGTGTTTGTGCCATACCTACAGCTACAGATTGTTAAAGGCATTTTTTTAATTTATTTATTTCATGAATTTAACCTGCAGGTTGGCTGGGTTTAAAACCCATTTTTAGCCAGACTCACAGACGATACATCATCTCAAAATGCAGCAATGTTGTTCATAATAAACATGCCGTGGTATTCAGTAAGTGGACTTGTAATGACTAATACTGAATTTGTATGGAAAGTAGTTGATCAATCAATTTAAACTGATCTTTTAAACATGAATATTTGATTTTTTATCTCATCTAATAATGGAGCCCATTCATGAATGGGCGGGAAATACATACCAGAGGTGTATATCAGGCCCACGTAGCTCTGCAGCTGCGGACAGGTGAGCCTGGCCAACATTCACCATTGGCTGCCACCTGTCCATGTCTCTGCCCACCCTGGTACGCAGTACTCTGCAGGGAGGCTGGGGTTGGAGTCTCAGACTCAGATGGGCATCCAATGGAATGCATGGAATGGAATCCAGAGTGGATCCCCTATGCATACTGGCATGGGCCAGGTGCATGAATGGAACCAGCAGACACCTGGACCTGCATGCCTATGTTCATGCAGGTGGCAGACCCTGTGGTTGAGCCCCTATACACAGAGTCCACCTGCTGTACCACCCCCCACTCATGGCAGCCCGGTACCCATGCAGCATGGCCTCGCCATATGCCACCCCATCCCTGTGGCAGCAGAAGTCCCACCACACCCTGCACATGACCACCCCTGTCCTCGGTGTATAGCACAACCCCCCATCACCCACAGCTGCCCTGCAGCCAGTGTCTCAAGCCCCCATCCCCTAAAGAAGATAAGTGCCCTGGTACCACACACTCAATCCTGTCCCTCCTGACCCACATTGGTAGTAGGTGGCTCCCCCACCTCTGCAGCACTGACAACCCCCCGCCGTATACCTACACAGTTGGTGCCATGTCTGGATGGTAAGTGGCACAGTCCTCTGCACACTTCCTCAGCCACCGTCCATCTGAGTGATGCCAGAAATGTGCCCCTATTTGTGGGCTGCACATTCCCAGCATCACTTGAATGGCCAGCAGCCAAGGAGGTGTGCGGAGGCCTGTGCCACTGGCCGTCCGGCTGTAGCACTGACTGTGCAGGTATGGGGGGTTGTCAGTGCCAAGTGAGCAGGGGAGCCACTGACTACCAATGAGGATCATGGGGATGGGTTCTTGGGTCAGGGGGACTACAGGGCTGGCCTGGAATGTTCCCAGCACATGCTTGGCTGCGTGGCGGTGCCATTGTTGGGAGGGTGGGAGGAACACCTTCCACTTGCCACCAATGCTTCAGCAAGGGTACCAGATTCAGGGGGAGTCTGGGAAGTCATGGTGGGGCACCTGTGAGTGCGAGGGGATGTCTGTGGCATCACTGGGTCAGGGCTGCCATGTGAGCAGTGGGGGGGGTGCATGGGATACACTGGGTGGGGCAGCCTTCTATTGGGGGGGACACTGGGCGTGTGTCATGGACATGTATGGGCACTGGCCTGTTCCGCTGCCCCAGCTCTCCCCTGCAGCTTTGTAGGCTTGGGCAACTCAGATTGTTGGATTCCACTGCCACCGCAACTGGGGGTGAACTCCATGTGGGTGCGCAGTGGTTTATGGCAGGGTTCCATCTGGCATAGCCAGCACCCTCCTATGCCCCCAGTGTACAGTACTTCATCCCATAGTGCATGATGCATAGTATTGGCATGCCCCCCCGTACACCCCCGGTGAGTTTCTCTCCATGCAGCCGGGGATCGGATGTGTAGTGGCTGCATGCCCTGTTTTGTGCATTCCACATGGGGGTGGCGCAAAGGGTGCAGAGTGGATACGCGCCGTGCCTAGCCACTCCACACATTTGTGCATAGGCCACATTAATAGCAAGAATCCTTGTACTTTTTACTGTTTAACAGAAAATGATGTGATTTTCAAAAGGCTGGATGAGAACACAAATGCACACTGCGCCTGCATCTGCACCCATCCACTTGTGTCCTGGTAGCCCTGATGATGTTTTCAGAAGTTGCATCCATTTACAACAGTAAGTCATGATTTGCAGCAGGAAATGGGTGCAGCCATGAGCTGTGTCTTGTTTGATTGCACTTATGTTAGATCATGTAATAGATGGACTAGCAGATTTGGATGCACTTATGTTAGGTCATCTAATAGATGGACTAGCAGGTTTGGATGCACTTATATTAGGTCATATAATAGATGGACTAGCAGATTTTGATGCACTTATGTTAGGCCATGTAATAGATGGGCTAGCAGGTTTGGATGCACTTACGTTAGGCCATGAAGGAGGCAGTACAGCACAATGGGTTAAGGCTATGAGCCACAGATCTGGATACATAGATACATAGACAGTGTCAGCAGATAAGGGCCTATGGCCCACCCAGTCTGCCCATTTCAGCTTGTAAGTTCAGTCTGTTTCCCTAGTAGTCTGTTTCCCCTTACCCCTGACCTCTAGAATTCCTTTATGTCTATATCATGCATTCTTAAATCCCGTGATTGTTTCAGTCCACACCACTTCCTCTGGCAGGGTGTTCCACTTGTCCACCAACTCGTTCTGTGAAGAAATTTTTTTTCATGTTTCCTCTGAATCGCCCTCCGTCCAACTTCATCCCATGCCCTCTAGTCCTGGAACATCTTTTCACTTAAAATAGTGTTTCCCACCCTGTTCCTCCCTGTAAGATAATTGTATGTCTCTACTATACCCTCTCTCCCTCTTCTCCTCCAGGGAGTACATGTTCAGTTCCTTCAACCTGTCTTCATAGGACTTGTGATGCAATCCATGCACCATCTTTGTTGCCCCCCATGAACCTTCTCTACCCTGTCAATGTCCTTATGTAGGTATGGTCTCCAGAACTGTACACTGTACTCCAGGTGGGGCCTCACTAGTGTCTTGTATAGTGGAATTATGACCTCCCTTTCCTGCTGGTGATGCCCTGCCTATACATCCCAGCATCCTATTTGCTTTACCTGCTGCCTTGTCACACTGTTTCCCTACCTTGAGGTCATCAGAGATGAGAACCCCAAGATCCCTTTCCTGCTTGGTGCATGCTATATCCTCACCCCGGCCCCAACTGATATATTGTGTCAGGGTTTTGTGCCCCATATGCATTATCTTGCACTTCTTGCATTGAATTTCAACTGCCAAACCCTGACCATTCTTCAAGTTTCTGCAGGTCACTCTCATTCTGTCTACACCTCTGGTGTGTCTACTCTGTTACAGAGCTTTGTGTCATCAGCAAACAGTGAAATTTTGCCTTCTAGATCCTGTGCCATGTCACTGATGAAGATGTTGAATAGGACTGGTCCCAGCACTGATCCCTGTGGTACCCCACTGGTCACTCTTCCTGTGGAGTGACAGCCATTTACCACCACCCCTGTGTCCTGCCACCCAGCCAGTTACCTACCCACTACACTACTGTCCTGCCCACACCCATATTCCATAGTTTGTGTAATAGTCTTCACGTGGCACAGTGTCAAAGGCCTTGCTGAAGTCCAGATAGGCCATGTCCACTGCCCTCCCTGATCCACCTCCCTAGTCACCCAGTCAAAAATTCAATGAGGTTGGTCTGACATGACCTCCCTGGTGAAACTGCTGCCTTGGGTCCTGTAGTCCATTGACAACCAGATGTTCCACCAATCTCTCCTTCAGTAGTGCTTCCATGATCTTCCCCACTACCGAGGTGAGGCTGACTGGTCTGTAGTTCCCTGCTTCCTCTTTGTTCCCACTTTTGTATAAGGGGACTACATCTGTCCTCCAGTTTTTGGGTACCTCCCCTGTTTCCAGTGATCGGCTAAACAGGATAGCCAGAGGTTCAGCCACCACCTCTCTTAGTTCTTTAAGGACCCTGGGATGCACCCCAACTGGCTCCATTGCTTTATCAACTCTTATTACTTCCAGTTCCTTCAGGACCCTTTCTCGTGTAAAGAGACTTGTGTCCATTTCTGCACCATTCTCACCCCTTGTACTCCCTTCAGACCCATTACCCCTCTTCCTCAGTAAAGACTGAGCAGAAATACCTGTTCAATATGTCAGCTTTACTGTTGTCATCCTCCACGGCTCCCATCCTCCCCTTCAGTCTCACTATCCTCCCTTTATCTTTCTTTTCACTTATGTACCTGTAAAGGTTTTGTCCCTTACCCACTGATTTTGCAATGTGTTCTTCTGTCTGAGCTTTGGCTTCCTTACTGACTTCCCTGCCTCCCTTTGCTTCTCCTGGTACTTCTCCCTATCCCTTCTGCCTATGTCTTTTGTATTGCCTGAATGCAGTCTTTTGGCTTTCACTTTCTTTGCTACCTCTGGAAAACCATAATGGTCTCCTCTTCCTTTTCCTCTTGCTAACCTGCTTAATGCATAATTCTGTTGTTCTTATAATCCCCATTTTAAATACTGCCCACTGTTTCTCAACCCCTGATTCCTGTCCATTCCTCTTAATGCCTCTTTCAAGTATCTCCCCATTTTCCCAAAGTCTGCCCCCCTAAAATCCAGGATACGTGTTTTTGTATGGTTTGGTTCTGCTCTTTCTGTGGATATCTGGGTTTGAATCCCACAGCCACCTAAGTGCATACTGTGTGATCCTGAGCAAGTCACTTAACTTCCTTGTTCCCCCAGGTCACATCTGGAAACAAGCTTCGGCTTAGTGTGCTACTCCTGGTTAAACAATGTTCCCTTTCCCCTTTCCTTTTCCATTTCCTATGTAATAGATGGACTAGCAGGTTTGGATGCACTTATGTTAGACCATGTAATAGATGGATTAGCAGGATTGGGTGTACTTATGTTAGGCCATGTAATAAATGGACTAGCACTTATGTTAGGCCATGTACTAGATAAATTAGCAGGTTTGAATTCAGTTATGTTAGGCCATGTAATACATAGACTAGCAGGGTTGGATGCACTTATGTTAGGCTATGTAATAGATGAAGACTGAAAACCTTACAGAGCTGCTTCCCGGAATTTGCTGGGCTTAGAGTCAAATATTCATCAGTCAGTCCAACAGAAGAAATGCCACTCTCTGCTGAGAAAGGAGTGTACCACAAACTTATTTTATTCGTAGAATAGAAAAGCAGGTTTATTTATTACAAAAAGGCACATTAGGTTAAAAAAGCAAAAAACAAAGTCACAAGAACATTCATCGATCGTTTCATGCCCTAGCGGATGCTTTTTCAAGGGAGGTAATAGATGGACTAACAGGTTTGGATGCACTTATATTAGGCCATGTAATAGATGGACTAGCAAGTCTGGATACACTTATGTTAGGCCATGTAATAGATGGAATAGCAGGTTTTGATACATTTCCTTTTGAAGATAATGGTGGGTGCATGCTGGTCGGATCCTTTCCAATGTGTGTTGCAATTTGAGCATGATACCTCAAAAACTGCATGAGTGTGTACACTTATACTGGAAACTAAATAGAACTAATACACCTTTACCATAACAACTCAGACAGTGCCACATGGGAGGAGTATGTATAAGGCAGACAAAGGAAGTAAAACTAACTAGGAGTTATTAAAACACATGATCACAAATACGATAAGCAATGTCAAATAATACTGTATACAATAAAGGAAATGCAATACTGAGAAGCATAAAAAGAAGGATTTACCGGAGGATAATAGCACCATTACAGAGGAAGTATGTCATACTAATCTTAAATTACAGCTCACAGCTTTGGTCCCCATTTCTAAGAAAAGACATAAGGACATTGGAAATGATACATCGTACAGTGATAAAGGCAATTAATGGAATGCAAGGGTTGACATACATAATGACATACTTAAGATGATAAGTTTGGAAACTTGGAGGACAAGGTGAGAGCTCCTGTTCCTTTTTGATATCATACATAGTAGCAACCTGCCAAGATAAAAGGGATTAGAATGAAAGGGAAATAGTACTGCAACAAGAGGGCAAGGACATTACTTGAAACACAAACCGCTTAAGACAGATACATTAACTTTTTTTTTCTTTTCCAAGCGTATTGTGGGAATATGGAATCTATTACCGGAGGAAGTTATTAATAGTATATCCAATATATTGTTTGAAATGAGCCTGAAAAGGTTGCAACTAGATAACTGTGTGAACTATTATGTCCACTGAGAAGTGTGGGGAAGGGATCAGGTCAAACATGTACTGCAGTCTTATTCTGATTTATTTTCCTAAGTGTTCCAATCCCAAATCAGGGAAGCAAAGAGAATGCTTAGGGAGGCAAAGACAAGCACAAAGCTGCATATTGCTGAGGGGGTCAAGGGTAGGGAAATACAATTCATCAGATATAGTAAGGAAAAAAGGAAGTGTGTGTGTGTGTGTGTGTGTGTGTGTGTGTGTGTGTGTGTGTGTAGGGGAGGGGAGTTAGGCTACCAGAGGGTGAAGGGTCCTAGAGAAGGATGGACAAAAAGCAGCCTTCTCTAATGATTACTTTTGCATTGTCTTCACAAGGGAAACAAATTCTGGTCAGATCCACCACAGCTGCAAAATGAAGTTAATGAGTTTGTGTGGAACTGTGAAGAAGACATGAAGATTTTTTTATATTCTATTCTAAGGAAGGCAGACAAATTATTAGGAAAAGATATGGAGGAGTAGATTTTCAGTGGAAGGAATGGTAAGCAATATAGGTTTGACAGGTACAGTAGGTGGCAGTACTTGAAAAAGTAATAGCTGGCATATGTTCAGTCTTGGATTATTTGTTCAGTTTTATAGAGAAACAGGGGTTTTGTCCATGAGGGAAGTTTTATTTAAGCAATATGTTGATGTTAGGTAGACCAGGACTCTTTTCAAGAAGTGCCATGGGATCTTTAACATCCGTCTGAACAGACAGATGGGACCTTGGTTTAACATCTCATCTGAGAGACAACACCTCAGGAATGCAGTAGAAACATAGAAACATAGACTTTGACGGCCAATAAGGACCACTTGGTCCACCTAGTCTGCCCATTTTCCTACCTACAGGATAGGCCGAAGATCCTGGATAACCAACAGCCTATTTCTTCCTACCCCCCACAAGAACTGCCTTTTGTCTGTCCCATGCATTCTTGAGTTCTTCCACAGTTTTAGACCCCACAACCTCCTCAGGAAGGCTGTTCCATGCATCCACTACCCTCTCTGTGAAAAAATACTTCCTCACATTGCCCCTGAACTGTCCCCCCATCTTTAAATTGTGTCCCCTTGTTCTTGCACTTCTCTTTTTCTGAAAGATGCTACCCTCTTGGACTTTGTTGATTCCACTGAGGTACTTAAAAGTTTCTATCATGTCCCCTCTCCCTTCTTTCCTCAAGGGTATACATATTAAGCTCCTTAAGTCTCTCCTTGTACAGCTTCTCTTGCAGACCCTGCACCATTTTAGTTGCCCTCCTCTGGACTGCCTCTGTCCTGTCTATGTCCTTGCGAGATGAGGTCTCCAGAACTGGACGCAGTACTCCAGATGGGGTCTCACCAACTGTTTGTACAGAGGGATAACAACTTCCTGTTTTCTGCTTGTGATGCCTCTCCCTGTGCATCCCAGTATACCCTCAGCCCTCCCTACTGCCTTCTCACATTGCTTGCTGACCTTGGGTCCTGTGCCCCACTGGCCTCTGGGTACTCAACAATTCTTTCCTTCAGAAGTAACTTCATCACTTTCCCTACCACAGAGGTCAAACTGACAGGTCTGTAGTTTCCTGCCTCTGTCTTGGTCCCACTTTTGTGAAGGGGAATCACATCCGCCTTCCTCCAGTCCTCGGGTACCACACCATCCTCCCATGATTTATTAAAAAGAGTAGTCAGTGGTTTCATTAGTTTCCCCCTTAATTCTTTTAGAATTCTGGGGTGAATTCCATCAGGCCCTATTTCTTTGACCACCTTCAGTTTTAGGAGTTCTTGCAGAACCCTTTCTTCTGTGAAGGGACTTGGATCGACCCCCCCCCCATCAAGAGTGCTTCTGTTAATTGGATTAGGCACTTCCCCCTCCTCTTGTGAATACTGAGCAGAAACATTCGTTCAGTATCCCTGCTTTCTCACTGTCCCCCTCTACCCACCAACCATTGATTCTTTTCAGCCTCACTACCCCTCCCTTTGTCTTTCTATGCTCGCTGATGTACCTATAAAAGGTTTTATCCCCATTCTTAACCAAGTTGGCTATCTTTTCCTTAGTTTGGGCCTTTGGTATTCTGACTTCCCTCCCTGCTTCCTTCTGCCTTAATTGGTACAGATCTCTGTCCTGCTCCTTCTGTGTTTCCTTATACTTCCCGAATACTATCTTTTTCTCCCTGACTTTCTCAGCCACCTCTTTTGAAAAGCATAGTGGCTTTTTCTTTCATTTTGATTTGTTTATTTGCTTCTCACAAAGGCTTGTTGCCTCTGTGATGGCAGTTTTGACATTTCCCTATTTTTGCTCCACCCCTCCTTCTAGCCTGTTTGCTAGTGCTTTTCTGAGGCACTCTCCCACCTTGCCAAAGTCAGCCCTCCTGAAGTCCAGTACCCTCACTTTTGTATGGCTTGACTCTGTAGCTGAGTTTAATGAGAACCACACTGTTTGATGGTCACTTGTTCCCAGATGGCTACCCACTTCTAGATCTGAGATCCTCTCACTGCCCCCATTTGAAAGTACGGGGTCTAGGATTTCTCCCTCATGAGTGGGTTCTAAAACTAGCTGTCTGAGGCCTGCCACCTATAGGGCATTGAGAATGGCCCTGCTCTTGGATGTGGCTGCAGCAAATGTGTTCCAGTTAACATTTGGCATATTCAGGTCTCCCATCAACAGTATCTCCCTTTCTCTGCCATCCTAAGAATGCCTTCTATCATATCCTTGTCCATTCCCTTCCTGACATGGGGTCTGTACAAGGCCTGTGCGGATGGTGCCCTTTCCAGTCTCCAAGGTGACCCACAGTGCCTCCTCTCCTCCCAGTTTACTCCTTTGCTCAGTTGTTTTATCCCTTCCTTTACATAGAGAGCTACTCCTCCCCTTCTTCTCCCCTGCCTGTCTCTCCTGTACGTTATGTACCCTGGTATGTTAACATCCCAGTCATGGTTGTCTGTGTACCATGTTTCTGTGACTGCTATGATATCCAGGCATCCCTCTCCCATCAAGGCCACCAGCTCAGGGAGCTTGTTGCCCAGACTATGAGCATTGGTACTCATTACTCTCCATTTCCTGATGGCCTTACTCACCATCCCTGTACTTCTTGCCTTTGTCACTTTCTCCATTTACCCCTGCCCTTCTCCCTATCGACACCTCTATGCTGGTGTTTACCACACTTATTTACATGATTTTTTTTGGGGGGGGCGCACTAGGATTTCCCTGCTCCTTTCCCAGTGCCCCCCCCTTGGCTAGTTTAAATGCTTGCCAATGAAACATTTAAACCTATTGCCTAGGATCCTGGTTTCCCTCCTGGACAGATGCAGCCCATCGTGGCAGTATAGGCCTGCATCACTCTATTCTCACTCCTGCAGTGGTTTATACCACTGGGGTGAGAGCGTTAGGAACATTTTTTCTGTTTCTGTGTGTTTCCTGCTCATTCTGTGTGTGTGTGGGGGGGGTTCCGAATCGACTGGGAGTAAGAAACACAGCTGAGTGTGTTTTGGAAAGCTAATTGAGCGATTCAGAGGCTCACTGAGAAAGACAAACTGCTGCAGGTAGCAGTAATAGAGACAAAATGCTTTGTAAAAGTGTCATTTAGAATTCAGGTTGTTTTTTCAGGCTGGAGATCAGCACAGTTAGAAACTCAGTGGGACACAGCTGACAGTATTTTTCAAAGCTTATTGAGTGAGTCAGAGGCTCACTGAGAAACACAAATTTCTGCAGGAGCAGTAATAGAGAGAGAAACAAAGTGCTTTATAAAATAGTTTTATTTAGAATTCAGGCAATTTTGAAGCTGAAATCTACACAGTAATGGACTAGGAATATTAGAAACAAAATAGGACATAGGTGAGGAGCTAATTGAGTAAGTTGCAGCTTCAGTGAGAAAGAGACACTGTTTCCTGAAGCAGCTTTCCCTAAAGGAGGCAGTATAGCACAGTGGTTTAAGGCTCTTAGCTGTAAATCTTGTGACATCCAACAGCCCAGACCTGGGTTTGAATCTCACAGTTATCACTTGCATAATTTGTGATTTTTAAGCAAATCACTTAACTTTCTTGTGCTCCCAGGCTGCACCTAGTGTGTGTGTGTCTGTGTCTCTCTTGGTAAAAGAAAAACTGTTTTCTGAAGCACATGTGGTACCAATCCATAAAGGGGGGTCAAGGCAAGTACCAGGTAACTATAGACCCATCAGTTTGACCTCGGTGGTGGGAAAATTAATGGAGAGTATACTAAAGGAACGATTGGGGGTGTACTTGGAGGAGGTGGGAGGTCTGGATAGTCGGCAACATGGGTTTGTGCCAGGTAGATCATGTCAAACCAACCTTGTGGAGTTCTATGAATGGGTAACATCAGAACTGGACAGGGGTAAGCCTGTGGATGTATTATTCTTGGACTTCAGCAAGGCGTTTGACTCTGTCCCCCACAATGGTCTGGTGGAGAAACTGATGGGGTTAGGAGTAGGCCCTTTGATGGTCAGATGGATTGAAAACTGGCTAGCTGGACGCACTCAGAGAGTAGTGGTCTGTGGGAGCTCTCAAACCCTAGAGAGGTTGGTAGTGGGGTACCACAGGGCTCGGTCCTGGGTCGATCCTGTTTAATGCATACATATCGGACATCAGGGAGGGTATAGGTGTGAAATGAGTCTCTTATGGATGACTTCAAGATGGGAGCAGTAGTTGAGGGAGAAGAGGGAGGGTGGCCCTGCAAGGGACCTGGACACCCTGGAAAGCTGGGCTCACACATGAAATTAATTTCAATATCACCAAGTGCAGGTGTTGCATCTTGGTCGGGAAACCCTAAACACAGGTACACCCTGGGAGGGCGCTGGAGGCCTCGATAGGGAAAAAGACCTGGGGTCATGGTGGATACATGTATGAATAACTCTGAGCAGTGCAGGAGAGCAGCTAGCAAGGTAAACAGGATGTTGGGATGCATTGTAAAGGGATCACCTCTAGGAGCAAGAGTGATTCTGCCTGTACAATGGACTGGTTAGACCACACCTTGAGTACTGTGTACAGTACTGGAGACCACATTTGAAGAGGGACATACAGCTCCTGGAGAGGGTACAGAGGAGGGCAACAAAGATGATACGAGGGCTAGGGGATTTGACTTATGAGGACAGACTTGAGGAGCTCTGCCTGTTTTCATTGGAGGAGAGGAGAGACAGGGGGGACATGATTGAGGTCTTCAAGTACCTCAAGGGAATAAATAGGGTAAACATGGAGGGGATCTTTAGGCTAAAGCAGGGAGGTATCACCAGAGGGCATGGTTTGAAGTTGGAAGGTGGAAGGGTGAGGGGAAAAGAGGAGGAGGTTTTCACCGAGAGGGTGGTGGACCCTTGGAATGCACTGCCTGGTGAGCTGGTTCAGAGATCCACAGTGGAGGCTTCAAGAGAGGGTGGGACAGACACAGAAAGTGGATGTATCAGATGATGGCCTGTCCGAGGGGTGGGGATGATGATAGGGGTTTCTAGAGAACAAGGGATGGGAGGGTCTCGGCACCCAATTAACGATCTAGGTTCGAGCAGACTCGATAGACCGTAAGGCCTAATCTGCTGGCAAATAGTATGTTAGTATGTTAGTTTCCTTTAGAATGCCATCTGCAGTACAGATATTCTCACTCCAGTGACATCAGCAGAGTGAGGATAAATGTGATAGCCTCACCCCGGTGACGTCATCAGGATTTCTCCTAACTGCAGAGAAAATATCACTGTTTATTCCACTGGAATAGCTCTCACCCTAGTTGTATAAATATACAGTATATATATATAAACACAGATCAGTCATTCTATCAATGAGGCATATAAATGATACTGTCAGGAGATGAAGAGCTGTGTTTCTTTGCTGGCCAAGAGTGCAGGCAATTATAAAACATACAAATAAACGATGGAAGAAGACTGAAACTTGATTCCAGTGGAACCTTAAGGGGCTGGAGGGGCTCTCCAGGTGGTACTTTTATTTATAAAAGAGAAAAAAGTAATTTTATTCATAACAGAAAAAAGGATAATCTTTCTCACAACCAGACTGATGTAAATGATGCTAGTTGTGAGATGCAGAGGTGTCCCTAGAAGCCAGGTGTGCTCTTATGGCAGTCAGTGAGCATGCTATATACTCAATGTCTTGAATTTCTGAGTTGTTAAATGAAATTTAATGCTCAGTAACAATTATTTCTCTGTAGCACCCTATACTTGTTCAGCCTGCACACATCACAATAAGCCATGGTATCAATGTGCTTGCGATTATTTCTGTGTGGCCAATTGGGGGGGTATTAGTACAAAATCATTGGCTTTAGCATAATGGATATTGTTATTTGTTTTTTGTTTGCTTGTTTTTGATTTTTGTTAAATTAACCTGACAAGTTTATTTGTTTGCCTTACATACTGCAGTTAGCAGTCATGGCATCCATTTATGTCATTGTAGTATCTAAATGCTATTAGTTTAGCTGATTGATGACATCCCTGAACCAGAAGGAGCTTTTTTCAGCAGACATGTTTAAAGTAGTAGTCTGTTTTTACTGGCAGTTTGAAATCACCATTGTGAGATAACATCACACAGCTTTCAAATGTTGTTGAAGCATATACATTTATGTGGTGTATGCCTTCCTTTCTATGGCACAAAAGGAGACAGTTTTCAAACAGCTCACAAGTTTCCAGTGGGTCTGCCAAGCAGGTATTACTCCAGGACAATCACCTCTCTACTCATCCCAAGACAATTGTAGTCCCCTAATATAATACTGTTATTGAGAAGGCATAATATTGTATTAAGGTAAATGTGGGGTACTACAGTACATGAAAATGTGGTCCGTGATGGTATATTATACCTAGGGTGCAAATGCTGCAGCAGCCTATGGAAACCTGTGTTTTCCACAATGGAAAATGGCTGCAGATCCAAGGCTATCATCTCACTAATTAAATTGGTGATCTGCTGTGCTGTAGGGTGTGACGCCTGGTATTTGGTGCAGGCATGGAAGACTTGCATGATGGGTGTAGTCAAAGTGGTACCACATCGCATTGATTTTGACTTTGAACCCATGGTGGATGGTGTTACAATAATAGATGATTGAGCAGAAGAAGGCAGAATGGGTGATGCTCCTGTACGGGGATGTGCTATAAGTGGTATAGGGGGAGTTGAGGGCACACTATATGTCTCAGTAATAGAATCACTAACAATACTTTGTGCATCTACTGGACCAGTACCAGAAGAAGGACTGACAGGCACAAGTAGTGGAGGGGAGGAACAGTTGTGGATCATTGAAGTGCGCTGGGATGTTTCATTCAGAAATGGTTCATCATTGATGTTGTGGGATTTTAAAGGTTTTTACCACGACTTATAGTACAGTCACACACACAGCATACTGCTTTATTGGATCATATTTTATACACTAAAGTACAGCCACACCACACTCTTCCTTGTACTGACAGTGGAAGTACAGGCCCCAATAGGGCGACCATGGGCATGTTTTGCCCCTTTCCCCTTATCAGAAGTGGGTGCAGTGGATGCAGTTGCTCTACCCCTTTCTTTCTCTGCAACAGATGTAGTTGTAAAACTACTCTGTGTATCAGATGGAGTTGAACTTGACACAACTCTTTGAAAGGACAGGGTGGACTGTTTGTTTTTTTAGGAGGAGGAGGATGGTGACCCTGACTGGCCTGCTTGCCATGACAAGAAGTACTGCATTTTTTGGTAGCTGTACATTCACACTTCTCACACAGATATGCCACATATTCGGCCTCATCACAAAATTTGTTTAGGTGGGTATCACTGTCAGATGATGTATTTAGCAAGTCTTGAGGCTCTGGTAAATATTCAGAACCAGATGAATGCTATTCTTCGGAAAAGTCCACATAAGCAAAAGGAAATGTGGTGAGAGGAAACTTGAGAGGCTGAGCAACAGTACATTTTGGCAACACAATTGGTGCAGTCATTGTAACAGTCTCATGGTCAGTGCTAGTCACAGCCTATGGTCATGGGCACAGTTAGCAAGGTAGTAGCACTGTCGACAGTAGTCCTGGTGCCAGAATTACAATCAGGAGTTACAGTCAAAGAAATTGGCATCATATTATAGCTAGTTGTAATACTGGCAGCAGTAGTCATGGTGACAGCAGAACACTCAGGACTACTAATGGAAGCAAAGGTTGTGGTGACAGTGGCTGTGCAAGGAGCACAAATAACAGTGCACACTGTTATGGCAGTGGTGGTGTCAACAGTACAAAAAGGATTTGCTCTGGTTGCAGAAATCAAGGCACTGGTGGTGGTGGGGAGGAGCGCACTGATAGGCAATGTTCCCTCTATGGGGCAGTTGTGTGAATAGTACTACCACTGGTAGTGGGGGTGGGTTCTTGTTCTTGTATAACTGGAGATGTCAGCTGTAAAGCCCTCCTACTTTTATAAAATGATGGTGCCGCAAATGCAGTACTAGTAATTGTAGTGGCTGCAGTTGAAGTTATAGTAGTACTAGTACTACCCCCAGTCTTACTGACACCAGAACCTGAAGGCTTATCAGGGGAGAAAACTATTTTAGAGTGGCGAATATGAACAGACCTTCTCTCACCCTGCTCCTCACCACTTACGACTGGTGGTGAAGATGCCTTGCTTGGGCTGGACCATGCATGTTTATGGGATTGATGAGACATGGTCCGTAACTTACTGTGTATATTATTTGTGATTGGTGTCTTTGTTTATGTTGGTGCTTCTTGCAGAAAACAACAATAGCAACACCGCGTATGTAGCAGCTCATAAAGTCAAGCTGATACTAGAAAGAGATGGAGTCAACAAACAACTTCTTACTTGTACGGTGTCAGTTGTGCAGGCATATAGAACAGTAATTCAAGCTTTGAAGGTGCACCAGACAACTTACAACACACAGAACCCAGTGAGTCATGCCTGACACACACAGAAATACTAAAGCAGTTCACAGAAAATTTACGTGTACACACTCACAGTAGTGCACACACAGGGGGTGAAGACACACAAAAAAGAAAAAAACTCACATGAACAGGAGGCTACTCAGTTGCAGTGAGCTGTGGAGGGAGGAGTCACCTGCAACACCCTCCTTATTCAGTTGTGCAGGGAACTGAGCCAAGAACCAGACTACAGTCAGCAACAATTCAATGGGCCAAGCCTGAGCCAGTGAGAAAAAAATAGGCTGCTTTATAAATCACAAAAAAAAAAAAAAATGCATGCAGACAACCATGCATGCACTTGCAGGACACAGATTACAAGAACAAGAATACAATGCACACACGGATGATGTATGCTTCGTGGTAAGCTGCAACACAGGTAAGAGGGAGTCAGATGAAAATTACACCTCACTTATGCAGAGAACTGAGCCCAGAATCTGATTACAGCAAAATACCAATTTGCTTCACAAAAGAAATAGAAAATACCACAGGGGCTGTGTGTGGATTTGGATCAAAAAGCTAAGCAAGCACAGCAGTGGGGATGGGGGAGTCAGCAAAAGCTTGAGCCACTCACTGTTACTGAGCCCAGTAACAGTTACTCACTACATGCAAAAGCCAGACTGGACTTTGTAGACAAAAAAAAATCCTGATAAGAACTAATTGGTTCTTAAGCAAAAAAATCAAACCACACTGCTTCAGCAGAGCTGTGAAACTGTGAGCAGTGGGGGAGGGGAGTCAGCATGCAGCAGCACACACACAGATTCACTCCCACACAGACTCTCCTTTTCCTTAAAACTGAGCCCAGTTTCAAGGATGAAATACAAAACTGCAGTCAGATGCAGTCAATGTGATCGGATGTAAAAACTGGATCACACGCAAAACATTTTTTAAAAGTTATAAAAGTTACAAGCGATAAACTAAACAGAGCTAGCTCTCTGAGAAACAACTGTCTCCTCTCATCTACACACTCAGAATGAGGAGATCACATGGTGTTCCTGGCTCTGAGCTCCAAAACAGCTTCTGATTGGCCAGCAAAGCTTTGTGACTTTTGAAATCTCACCCCCGAATAGTGAACTATTCGAATGTCCATCCAAATATTCGGCAAGCCTACTATTCATGGTATTCGGGAAATACTATTCAGACCATGCACAGCCCTAGTTGTAATGTGTTTAAAGCTGTATTTACATGATGGCAGTGCTGTCTCATGTGTGCTGCTCCATTCTGCTCCCTTCCCAATGCACCAGCTCCATTTCCATTCACACAGCCCACCCTGGCAGCCCTACAGGTCGCTGTGAGGAGGGGCTGTGAAGTCACCACTTTTGATGAAAAATAATGGCCTTTATAGCAGAGTGAATGCAGCAAAGCATTCACACTGTCATTTAATATGCTCACTCTGCTACTGATCCCACAACTGACTCAGAACTGAAAAATGATCTAATGGGCACATAGTGCACTCCAGACAGTATTTACACTGCCAACTTTGTAGCATATCAGCTGGTGTGCATGGTTTGATGCACTGCAAAGTCAGCAGTGTAAACATGGCTGAAGAATAAATATATAAGCAAAGTGAGCTGTTGCATAGCTTTTTCTGAGTGTTGTATGAATTAAACTGAAAGAAAGAGAATCTCAACTCCCTTTCAAATTACAAAAAAAAAATATAAGCATGCCCGTTTTTAATCTTTCCCCATTATACTGGGCTGGGTTGCGTGTAAGAGATGAAAGAAGGGAACTTGGGTAGCAGAGCTGTATCACAGGAAGGTTATTAAAGATCAGCACAGGGGAAAAAATGCTGACTCTTGTCACTTTGGATTTTGTGACAGTGATTCCCAGGGCATTGTAATTTAAATTAAGGGTGTTTCAGAGGTATGCCAAACAGTTTGAACAAGAGTTGTCCATACCACTGTTACGGATATTGGCCAACTTATTTTTAACCTGTGGTAATTCTCCATTTGTGTAACATATTTATTTATTTATTTAACTTTTGTTGACCAGGTAAGTACACTAGACAAAACATATGCTTATTTTCAGGTACGACCTGGGTGAGTACAGGAAATTAAAAGAACACACAAAGTACAAACTGAAGCAAGTATGGCAGATACTCTGAAGTCAAGAGAGACATAGCACACATAGTAGGATATCTCAGGTTATAACAGTGGACAATACACCACTAGTTTTATTTTTAATTGTATTTCATTAAATTCATTCTCCACCATGTACATTTTGCATTTATCAGCTCGTTCACTTAGTAAAACTGTTTATTTTTAGACTTGAGCCATAAATTAAATAGTTCATTTGCAAAATGATTGTCTCTCCAATAGCAGATAGAAAGAAAGTGCACATGCCTATAGGAACAGACCAAGAAAAAACAAAATCAGTAAAAGGGAGATTGGTAGTATTACTTTTATTTACTACTAATGCATGCAATCGGGCAGTCTGCGGTCCACTGGACCACCAGGGATATTGGACTTAGTCATTTATTTATAAAGATGCCCAGGATCGGGTAGGCAGGTCCACTGGACCACCTGGGATTTTGGGGATCTGATTATTTTATTTAGTCTGCGATCGGGCAGGCAGCGGTCCACTGGACCACCAGGGATATTGGACATAGTTTCTATTTTTTATTACAACTGCCCACGATCAGGCTGTGGAGCACATTGCCAGCTGCAGGGGTGTCAGTCCCTGACAGCTGCTGCCTGGCAGGGTGCCAGGTGCAAGTCATCGGGGATCAGCAGACCTGCAAGCAAATGGGGCCATAATGACATGAAAATGACTCAGTTTGTGCCTTGCCTACATTATGGCTCCATTTGCAGGTCAAGTTTTGAATATTAAAGTTACTGTGCATGGCGCAATGGTACTTGTGCTAGCACATCCCCATGCTCCACTCTGGCCGCTTGCACTGGTGCAGTGCCACTGCACCATGCACACTGTGGGTGGCCAGGGTGCGATATTCAACATTGCTGAGCCATGGTGCAGCTCCATTGAATATCGCCCAGTCCACACCCCTGCTCAGCCAAGTTGAGCCGTGCCCAAGCTTGCACCACAGCCTGGTGCAGTTTGAATATCTGGGCTATTGTCTATACAGCCTCTTAATGGGGGGGGCTGAAGAAGTTCTAGAAAGAACCTGACTCCATTTCCCACCATCACTTGTGCATGTACTTGATTTTGAACTGTTTTGGAGGACAAACAAATCTGTGGTGGAAGCTGGTGTTATGGTATTTAACTGTTTACGATAATATTGAAAGAGCTTGATATACCATACAACCTTTTTAGGTAGAATTGTTTTCTACTAATCTATTTCACCTACAATAGGTAGCATTTTGTTCATTAAGGTAAATCAATTAAAAGATTTGTGCAACAAATATATACTTTTGATACACCATGGAAACATCAGTTTCTGATATATTCTCTGATATAGGGTCAAGTGAAATTAATATTATACATTTCACTACTTTTACTGATGAAGAAAAAAGAAACCTTTCCCTACTATGAGGGTCGATAGAGACCTATTCACCCAGATGGGGGAAGCTCCTAAACAACTTTCTCATAAAATTGAAAATGTAAAGCATAAAAATTGCCACTTAGAATGGCATGGATTAACTTTGACACAATATTTGCAGTATAACACACACACAAGGAATTGAATTCTTAGGAAGTATACTTAACAAGAGACCTAGCAATTGTAAACCTAAAACAATAATTGTACAGGAAATGGCTGATATCATACTAAGTAAAAATTACTTTGAATTCGATGGAGTCTTGTACCAACAGAACAGGGGCACAGCGATGGGATCTACCATGGTGCCAGCTTATGCTAATGCTTATATGTCCCCTTTTGAGAAGAAGTTTATTTATGATGTGAATCAGAATGAATATTTTGACCTAATAATTATGTGGGCATGCTTTATTGATGACATATTTATGTTATGGTCAGGTGATCTGGTACAATTACTGGAATTTCATGAAACATTGAATCAGAGAGATGAAAATCTAAAATTTAGTATGAATTATGATGAGCATCAAGTTCCAGATCTTGATCTTATTATTATTAATACGAATAATCACATTGAAACTTCATTCTACAGAAAACCTACTGACAGAAGTACATTGCTACACCAGAAAAGTTTTCATGAACCCAAATTAAAAAATAGTATGCCATATGCACAACTCACCAGGATCAAAGCGTAACTGTAGTAGGAATGTTGATACAGAACAAGAAACACAACAGATGATACATCAATTTGAAGTAAGGGGCTACAAACAACATGTATTGTGGCAAGCAGAATATAGAATACAAAATAAGAATAGAGAGGAACTTTTACAGCCTAAGACCAAATTGGTGGACAACCCTAGAGTGGTATTCTCCACCAAATGTAACCATAAGATGACTGACATTAGAAAAATAGTAAATAAACACTGGTACCTTGTACAGACTGATAATGAATCTATACCATCTTTACAGAACAGACCAATAACAGTTGCTAAAAAAGTAAAGAACTTACAAGACACTTTACTGCATTCACAATTTAAAATAAGTGAGAAATCTGGGACACAGGTGTTACTAGGACCTTTAATGCCTGGCATGGTCCCCTGTGGCAGATGCAGTGTGTGTAATCACACATCTAAAAAAAACAGGTTTATACACATCCTCATACACAAGAGAGATTTCATATTAAACAACACATCTCCTGCACTATTGAAGCTGTAATACACCAGATCCAGTGCCCCTGTAACAAAATCTATATTGGACAAACAATTCACGAACTAAAATATAGAATCCAGGAACATAAAGAAGACATCAGGAATCATATTGAACAATCACCATTTGCTAGGCATTTTAATGAAGCAGCACATTCAGGGGCTTCACTAAGATTTGGAGGTTCAGAACAGGTTTCTGTTCCCTTAAGAGGAGGAAACCTCAGGAATGCTTTAGTGATTGCAGAAATGAGATGGATTTTCTATATGCACTCCTTGGATCATCATATTGGTATGAATATTGAAACCAATAGGCAGATTTGCACTTAAGATTACTTTAGACTGTAATATGAACCTTTAAACAACTGTTATGCTAATGTCAATGTCTGTCAATAGGACCATACCACTGGGCATGAAAGACTGATTTATCATTACATTATATACAGTTAAATATCATAATAATTAGTGACCCAAATTATTATAATGGAATACATTTTCATTTGACCTTTTGACCTCCCTATATTGTGGTCTGTGTTCCTATAATCATTTTTGATCTAATATACAACTATTAATAGATTAATACATGTCTTTATAATGATTCAAAGAAATTTGTATAATTGAATAAAAAACATTTTTCCTTTTTTCAAAAATTTAACCTATTTCATGTCATGGATTTCAATTTTAATTTGATCTATTAACACACCCTGCCATTTAACAGTCATTAAAAGACATGTATATGTCTATATATCCTTATGCACTTTTAATTTAATGTTAACATTTTTTTTTAGTCAAATATGACCTTTGACCTCTGGTAAAAATAGTAAAACATTTTGGTTTAACACCCCAATCAGTTATTATTAGTTTTTACTTTTTAGGCAATTTATGTTAGCAATTATAAGCATTTTTGGAAAAAAATCATTTTGCCCACTGGAATTGGCCCTATTACATTCCTACAGGAAAGCATTAATATAGCCACTCTAGTTATATTATAATGATAATGTACATCAACAATGTAATATTCTGGAAATCCTAGATTAATCAGATGTTGTACAGTGAATGATTACTTTCCATGTATGTTGATACCCTTTATTTATATAATTTCATTCTGTAAGTTCAGAAATTATGGATGTCATGGGGGTGAGGTACAGGGGAAGGGTTCTGGAAGCAAAATCCAATGCAGCGAGAATATCCAGAACTGGAAAGGGAGAAGCCAGAGAAGGTAAGGAAGGCAGCTAGGTCAGCTCCCAGGGTGGGGGCTGACCAAACGAGCAGACTCAAAAGACCGTTAGGCCTATTCTGCTGGCATTTTAGTATGTTAGTACGTTAGTATGTATTTGCATTTATGAAAAACACCTCTTTTTTTCAGTGGAAACTTTCTGTATGAAATATTTACTGAATAATAATGTATAACTGCCATAACCATTGCCTTAAACCTCTCTTACAGCACCAAGAATTTTGTAGCATTGATATAGTGCCTGTTTTGCTGTAAACTGTTTGTCTTCATTTGGAGACTGCATCTGAATGTAGAATCAGTCAGTTCATGCATGCGCGATCACGGGAGTGTGACATCATTGCGTTATGACATTTTCTCATGATTTTACAGCAAAACGGGCACAAGAGGACCTAGGAGCACTCTCTTAGCTGCACAGATGTTCTTTGGAAGTAGAAGCCATTTTGTATGTTTAACTACTACAGAATTCCTCAATCTAGTTACAATTTAGAACAGATTCTGGTGATATTGACTAAAACAACCAACTTTGTATGTATTTTACAGATTAGATTTATCTACAAGAGATACAGCCATTGAGGGACAGGGTATGAGAGTGCTCTAGTGAGAAAGGAGCAAAAGTATTTTACTGTGATAAATTAATCATTGCCACATTGTTATCCTCTAAAAATGCTCCTATTGTTTCCTTTTGTTTGCAGATTTTATATTTCAAAAGATTTTATAAAGAATTGATAACCAGATGATAGTCTGGAAAAATAAGCTATCTGAAATTGACAATATTGCTACAAAGGTATGGGAAATAGTAGCTTTTTAATGGAAATTCCAACTTTAGCTCATTTGTATCTATACTAAATATCAATATACTTTATTTTTTAGATTGTCATTAGAAAATAAATGATGAAACACTGAAAACTGTACCTCGTGAACAAGCCCAAGATATGGGTGAAACGCAGAGGATGAAATAAAACAAGATTCAAGTGACTGGAAGTCTCCTATATTCTTTCAAAAGTCTAAAAGGGTCCCCCACCCACTTTTTTTACACATTGGCCCAGATATTCAAACTGCGTTAGGCTGTGGTGCAAGCTTGGTCTCAGCGCAACTTGGATGCGCAGGGGTATGGACTGGGTGATATTCAAAAGATCTGCACCATGGCTCAGCAGCTTTGAATATTGCACCCTGGCCACCCCCAGTGTGCATGGCGCAGTGGCATTGCACCAGTGCAAGTGGCCAGAGTGAAGCATGGAGATGCGCTAGCACAAGTTCCATTGCACCATGCACAGCAACCACGATATTCAAAAGTTAACATGCAAATGGGGCCATAATGTATGCAAGGTGCACATGGGGCCATTTGCATGTCATTATGGCCCCATTTCCATGCAGGTGTGCTGATCCTCAATGACTAGCACCTGGCACCCTGTCAGACAGCAGCCATTGGGAACCGACGCCTCCTGCAGCCCAATCACAGGCATTTATAACTAAAGTAGGAGTCATTTCCAATATCCCTGGTGGTCCAGTGGACCGCTATCTGCCCGATCGCAGGCATTTGTATTAATAAATAATTCCTATATCCTTGGTGGTCCAGTGGACCCGATCTGCAGAATCGCGGGCATTTGTAAAACCAAGATAAGTCCAATATCCCTGGTGGTTCAGTGGACCACTGTTTGCCCAATAGTGGGCATCAGTAAAAAAAAGATTATTCCAATATCCCTGGTGGTCTAGTGGAATGTGTAGTATGGTTGGGGCTGCATGCCCATTGGCTCACACTGTGAACTAATAGGTGTGCAGTCCTACCGAGGTGTTAGTCGGTGGGCGGCGGGGCGGCAGGCAGATGGGGTGCTGCCACCCACCAGCTGATGGGGAGGAGCGGGCGATGGGGCTCGGTGGTGGGTGGGTGGGGGGGTACCACTAGACCACCAGGGATATTGGAATTATTTTTTTTACTGATGCCCACCATTGGGCAGTTAGGTCCACTGGACCACCAGGGATGTTGGACTGTGTTCTACTCTTGGACAGATGCCCTCCCGATCACAGTCCACTGGACCACCAGGGATGTTGGAATTGAAGTTTTTTACAAATGCCCGTGAGTGGGCATGGGGTGTGCCACCAGGTGTAGCTGGAACTCTGGTGGCCACCCACAGGTGGCAGCTGCCATGTTGGCCCGCTGCAACGGCAGCTCACCTGTGGGTGGCCATCAGTTGTTCCTTTCTTTTTTCGTGTAACTTTGTGCTGGCGCAGGTAGGGGTTGCGCATGCATGGCTCTGCATATCCCAGGCTGTATATCAGGCTGTGCAGAGTATGCATGGGTACGCCCCTCCACCTGTGCCTGCATACATTACTGATGCGATCTGCTGCATCGGGATTTGTGCCGCACACTTTTCCCTTTTGAATATCGCACCAAGGCACATCAGTGGGTTGCACATGGCTCAACACTGTTGCACCATGAGCAACCCTTTTGAATATCTGGGCCATTGTCTATAGAGCCTCCTAATGGGAAGGGGGCTGAAGAAGTTCTAGAAAGAACCTCACTCCATTTCCAACCATCACTTGTGCATGTACTAATTCTCTGGCACCCTTAGAAAACCCTACAGTTTGCATTTTAAAGTTGGGGGAAAAAAATTCTACCCTGACTACTTTTTATGTTTGCTTGAACGCATGTGCAAGAAACACAGTGCCATCATTTGAGTTTTTCAGAGGTGTGTCAGCATCTTCCAATTCAGTCAGTGTGTTTGCAGGCATGGTCACAGTTCTCCAATCACTGCTGGAGCTGTCTATGACAGCAGTTGAAAATGTGGTGGCATACAGGTGAAAGAGGGAGCTACGTTTCAGTGAGCAGCTTCTCCCCCCCACCACACACACACACAGATCAACTGTGTTGGTTACCTGATAGATTGCTGTAATCTTGTCTAGCTTAGAGAGACAAGCCACACATCATTACTTTAATAAACTGTTCCCTGCCACAACAGGACCACCAAAATGTGTGGGTGCCTAACAGTCCTTACTCACACCAGCTCTCCAAAGCACACCTTCATGGACTCCATAGGTTCTAATCCTTCAGAAAAAAAAAACCTCAGCATTTGATGTGAAAACTCAGACTTCGTTGTATGTGTAATTCCAAGCGTTTTCTCTTACTAGACTCTGTCAATGTGGACTCCCCACTGCTAAAACCTATGTAAACGAACTTGAGCGTGCTGTACTACCTGCAGCTGAAGCAAAGAACTGCCAGAATGCACAAAGAACATACTGCTATGCATTTCAGCAGCAGCCAGTGGGGGAGGTTTTCATGACTGAAGCACTTTAATGCGCCTTTTAGTGCTGCCATATACACACCCATGTGTGGTAATTCACTAAACTGCACACTGAGTCTGGTAATGCAGTTTCAAAATATTTTTTTTTCTCTGAATTGCCATGAGCTGGAATTTTTATGTGACTGCAGAAACAAGATGCTGTATGTCAGCCATATGTCTGCATTCCCACACTCATCCCCCCTCACAACTCTCAAACAAAGCCAATGGTGCTTACTGAATTGAGAAGAGTTACATGGATTTCAGAAGTTGTGCCAGATACACTGCACATTGCCTCATCCACTCTCTTTGTTTCAACCCTCCACCTCCACTTCTCTTGGGCAAAGCATGAAGGCTAGTTCACACTAGCACATTCAGATACTTAATAATTCACACTTCCTTTCAAATCAGGGAAAGGCAGGTTGTTGGTCTATTACACTATGAAAACAAGCATTTGTCAATGCCAAACGTTCGCTTGCAGGTATTTGCACTGGTATTTGGCACTTGGTCATGGCTTAAAAACATCAGTGACAAAGAAGTACAAGCATTTGTCAATGCTGAATGTTGCTTGCTTCTATGTGCTGTTTAGGTACCGTATTTGAAAGTCATTGGAGTGCAAATATTGAAAATTCGTGAACTTACGAGCGTGCATAGGAACTGCACAATGCACACTCATAAAACAGTCATTTTTAGGAATTTTTTTCACCAAATTTTCAACATAGCCATTTTAAGACCTCTGCTCATGAACAGTGTCACTGTGATTTTCTTAGTGTGTCCCATGCATTGATTTCGCACACCGACTGCACCATTTTGCACTACCTGGTCGGAAACATGTTTTGGGCAGGATGTAAAAAATGACAGCTGTACTGCTCATAAAGAAGTGTGGTAAAATGGCAGTGTTGAAAATCTGGAGTAAACGATGAAAATTCACGAACTTCTGAACATCATTGAGAACTGTGCAATGCACGTCCAGTAAAACAGTCATTTTAGGAATTTTTTCACCAAATTTTCAACATAGCCATTTTAAGACCTCTGCTCATGAACAGTGTGACTGTGATTTTCTTAATGTGTCCCATACATTGAGTTCGCACACCGACTGCGCCATTGTGCGCTACATGGGTGGAAACACATTTTGGGCAGGATATGAAAAATGACAACTGTACTGCTCATCAGTAGGGAATAGTAAAATGGCAATATTGAAAATCTGGAGTGAAAATATTGAAAATTTGCAAACATATGAGCGTGCATAGGAACTGTGCAACGCACACACGTAAAACAGTCATTTTTAGGAATTTTTTCACCAAATTTTCAACACAGCCATTTTAAGACCTCTGCTCATGAACAGTGTGACTGTGATTTTCTTAGTGTGTCCCATACATTGATTTCACACACCGACTGCGCCATTGTGCGCTACATGGGTGGAAACACATTTTGGGCAGGATGTGAAAAATGACAGCTATACTGCTCATGAGGAGGTGTGGTAAAGTGGCAATGTTGAAATCTGGAGTGAAAATATTGAATCGCAAACTTATGAGCCGCGTGGGAACCGCGTAATGCACGCTCGTAAAACAGTAATTTTAGGATTTTTTCACCACATTTTCAACATAGCCATTTTAAGACCTCTGCTCATGAACAGTGTCACTGTGATTTTCTTAATGTGTCCCATACATTGATTTTGCACACCGACTGCACCATTGTGTGCTACATGGGCGGAAACACATTTTGGGTGAGATGTGAAATATGACAGCTGTACTACTCATAAGGAGGTGTAATAAAATGGCAATGTTGAAAATCTGGAGTGAAAATATTGAAAATTCATGAACTTAAGAGCCTGCTTAGGAACTGCGCAATGCACACTCGTAAAACAGTCATTTTTAGGAAGTTTTCCACCAAATTTTCAAAATAGCCTTTTTGAGAGCCCACCTTATGAACGCTGGCACTGTTGTTTTATTAATCAGGCCCAAAAGGTGATTTTGCACAGTGACTGTGAAATCACCCTTCGGGCCAGAATAACACCATGACAGTGACAGAATTCATGAGAAGGGGTCCCAAAAACCCCATGTTGAAAATTTGGTACAAAAATTCAAAAAAATGCCTAAGACATGCAACAAAGTTGAAAAAACCCATCTAGCCCATTATACAGTTTACGGCATTTCCTCAGTTGGCGGTCGGCTTTGAAGTGCAAGGCGTGTTCCCGGTTCAGCGATGATGCGTCGCGCTGAGCTCTGGAGGTAAGTATGGGAATTGAGGGGGTGTGGGGAGACAGGGTCTCGCAGTGGGTGGAGTGCAGGTTGTGGGAGGAGGCGGGAAGACTGTGTGGGATAGTTTTCAATTTACAGGTTTTCTTTTTCTATAATTGATGATGCAAGACATTTGCCATGCTGGGGTGGGCTCCCAGCACATGGAATCCCTAGGGGGGCTGTAGAGCCGACGGGGGATTGGGCACCCCTGTTGGCAGATGACGTGGGACGTTTGCCATGCTGGGGTGGGCTCCCTGCATGGCAGCAGAGAAAGCTGTTTGGGAGGAGGTGGAGCTGATGGAGGATTGGGCACCCACATCGGCAGATGATGCAGGATGTTTGCTACACTGGGGTGGGCTCCCAGCATGGCAGCAAAGATTTTGGGGGGGGTGATGTGCTGCAAGTACACAGCGGTGGTTTTCTTTGAAGAGAAGACCACTGCTGTCATACACAGCACCACAGCGATTGGTGCAGGACCGCCATGCCTGCTCAACAGAGCAGGGGATTGCACAGAGCAGGCACACCTCCAAAGTGTCCCATTCTCCCAAGACATTCCTTGCAGTGCGCGCAAGTGAACGTAAAACCAAAAAACAAATGATGGACTTTAGAGGACACAGTAACAGTGCTATCACATTGATTTTGCATTTTCCTGTAACTCTAGTGCAAAATCCCCCCCATACATTTCATTATTTCACATGAAGCAGAATTGCTCTGATGCCGCTGAAGCAAATGATTATTTACCTTTTAATGGACCAACATAGATGTAACAACAAGAACAAAGTGCTCTAGGTTTTGGACCAACCAGTCCTTCTTCAGAAGCTCATGGCAGTTGTTTAAAAAATACAATACTTATAACAGCTAGATAATGCAGAGAAAAACAGAAAAAAATCCCCATTGGTTTAAAATACTCCTTTAAAAAAAACAGAAGATGATGTCAGAGAAGTTTAATAGGACTATACTGCCTTCAGCCAGAAGCAACCTTGGGTTAAATGTGCTTGTTGGAACACACATACAAAGAATCCTACTGCATATAAATTTAATTGACATAAGATAACACTGCTGAAGCAGATAACTCCTAAATCAAGCTATGAGTGTCACAGTTAGTATAAGGATGTTATTACTGAAAGGCAACCCCCACCCAGATTAAAGAGAAATTAAGATTGTTATAGGGCTCATGAAGTTTCAATGTCTGCATTATAGACAAGAATTACCAGTAAAGTTGTCTTAAAAACATCAGTGCACACTGTGTGATGTGTAAAACCTAGCTGGACCTGTCACCCAGCTGTACTCTCCAGCTAGATATAAGGCCCAAGAAATTTCAAAAACCTCAGGACTATATAAATGATAATTTAAATATAAATTGGTAATATTAGTGTCAAACAAAAAACTCTAGTCGAGGAACCTCAAGGAATTAAGACCATGTAGCCTGGTATGTACTGATGTCAATATATACTGAGAATGTAGCAACTTGATGTACCACAAGTGTCTAAGGACTCTGAAAAAGAGATAAAAGTTTAATTTCTCTCCTCCTCTTCATACAAACAATACACCATAACCCACCCCACATCACCATAATGTGGGTGGGGGAGATACATAGCTTTAAGGAGATGTTGTCTCTCTCTCTCTCTCTTTCTCTCTCTCTCTCTCTCTCTCCCTCTCCCCCTTTTTTCCCTTCTCTCTCTCTCTCTCTCTCCCACAGACACACACACACACACACACACACACACACACACACACACACACACACACACACTCTCCTCTCTCCCTAGTGAATCTATATTCACTTCAGTCACTGCAATTGTTTCCCAAAAGAATTCAACTTGGCATGACATCCTGAGTAAAGGGGCTTATGTCTGATGCCCCTGTAACCAATGCAAGTCAATGGGAACAATTTCCCTGTAAATGACTCCCTATAGATCTGGGAGCCCTCCTGTATGTAGTCTGCCAGGGTCTTACAATATCATTCTTATTTTAATGCAGTGCATTCAAAAAAATTATACTGAAGCAAATGGTTTGTTACCTTTTACTGAAGCAACATACATGGATGTTACAAAAAGAACAAAGTGTCTAAGTGTTTGGCCCAACAAGGTCTTCTTCTGAAGCTTACATGAGTAAACTTACAAGGGATGTTCTAGCCTGTGTGACAATGGTTTCAATTATGCCACTGAATTTGAAAAAAAAACAGCAAATAAAAAACTTAGGATAATGCAGGATATATAAATTAAATCAGCGCGCACATGTGAAGGCATTGTTGTCATGTCAAAAGACAGCAACAGTACAGCAGCTACCTGGATTCACCTGCTTTTAATTGCTGTTTTAAAAGGGGCATTTTTTTTAAATATCCTGTAAATAGTTTCACAATAATTCCCTCTTACCTTTTTACCAAGTGTCTGCTCTACATAATTCAATAGTTGGCAGCTCCTCCACAGCACACAAATGAACAGAGACTAGTTTAATTGTCATTTTTCATATCTCGCCCAAAATGTGTTTCCGCGCATGTAGCGCTCAATGGTGCAGTTGGTGTGTGAAATCAATGTTTGGGCAGATTAAGAAAATCACAGTAACACTTCATTAGCAGAGGTCTTAAAATTGCTATGTTAAAAATTTGGTTACAAAAGTTCATAAAATGACTGTATTATGAGTGAGCATTGTGCAGTTTCCATGCACCGTCATAAGTTCATGAATTTGTAATATTTTCAGTCCAGATTTCCACCACTGGCATTTTCCATATTCCCTTATGAACAGTACAGCTGTCATTTTTCACACCATGGCCAAAATGTGTTTTTGCACTTTCAGCGAAGAAATGCATGGTGACTGTGGGAAATCACTGTTTGGGACAGATTAAGAAAATCACCATGATACTGTTCATGAGTGGAGGCCCAAAATGCCTGTGTTAACAATCTGCTGTAAAAAATCCCCAAACTAATTACATTATGGGTGTGCGTTGTGCAGTTTCTATGCTCACTCATGACACTCCAGTTTTTCTGATATTTTAACTCCAGATTTTCAATATTGCCATTTTTTACACTCCCATGAACAGTACAGCTGTCATTTTTCACATCCTGTTCAAAATGTGTTTTCACAACTGTGGCGCCAAATGGCGTAGTCAGTGTGCAAAATCAGCTTTCAGCTAACAAACTGATATTGCCACTGTTCATAAGGTGGGAGTCACAAAAAAACAATGTTGAAAATTTGGAGCAAAAATACCAATGAATGTCTGCGGCATTCACTGTAGAGACTGACAGGCCTCAGGAGTGTTTAGTTGGGATTGTCGCCTGTAATGCTCATACCATTCCACCCCCACCCACACCCTGCAGCTAGTGAGAAGCATCGAGTTGTGCCTTGGACTCTTCGGCCTCAAAGTTCAACCCATTCTCCTATACTGCAGCCATCTCACCATATTTCCTAATAGAATGGGGTCAACAGAAGGGCCAAAGACCCCAAGGCACACCGTGACACCTGTTGGGGTCTGCAGGGTAGGGTGTGGTGAAATGCCATAGCCGTTATGCCTGATGACCCAAACGCACACCCCAATTTCTGTCACTCTCTGCAGGGTGGTGGTGGGGTTGGCTTCAGTTCAATACTTCACTGCCATTCCTATTATGCAGCTCTGTAACTCCTACACTACCAGTGCCAATGCCAGCAAGACAACATTCGGCATTGACAAATGCTTGTTTCACACGTGGCATGGCGCATAACTATAGGACAAGATACTGACAGTATCTTGCTGTCACAGTTTAAACTCCTTCTGAAAAGGAAACATCTTACACTTTCTGTATTGATGCAATGGATACCTTTTTATTAAAATGTAAGAGAAAAATCGAAATTCTGTTTGTTTCTCCTATAGCAACAGAATATCAACTATGTAGACCAGAAAAAGAGACTAAGTCAAGAAGTGAAAAGACAGCATATAGTGCTTATCTGTGATGTTCTGCTGTTCTCACGCACTTTTTCTCTGTCTCAAATATTCAAGTTCTCACTTCTTTGCTATCATGTTTTGCAGATGGGTATAAATGTTCTCCCTAATTAAGAGTACCAGTTCAACAAGGACTGGAGACAAGTGTCAATACACTATTTCATTGGTCAAGTGGCATTTTAGGCCAGCATTCAGCAAACATTCCTTTAAAACATAGAATTCTTCATTTTGTAAAACATTCAGAATCCTGAATCCACACATAATCATGTTTATCATTTAATGAAGGCATCATCATGCTGAAATATTAATGAGTGAGTGGGTGGTCTAAACCTTAGTCAGTGAGTGAGAGGTCTAAACCACAGGTTACCTGTGCATACAGGAGTTTGAATATTATACAAGATGAACAGTTCTGTGTTTCAAAAGAATGCTTGCTGAATGCTGGTACAAGGTGCCACTTAAACAATTAGTAAGGATTAACCCACAACAGTGCATGGTTCCACTAACTTTAGACTGGTTCAGTACATCAGAGTGGGACATATTTTAGGAGACAGTATAGCAAAGTGGGCAGTGCACTGATATAAGAAGCAGGAGATCTTCAGGTTCAAATCTCACCACAGCCACTTACTCATTGTAAATCTTGAGCAAGTCACTTAACACCCAGTGCCACATGTCTCCTGGCTGTTAAACTGGGTATGGAAGCAGGACCATGCAAACAATGGAATGTTTAATCTTTATTTGGTTGCCCTAGCTTAAAGGAACACTGTCAACCCCCCTTAGGCCTCAAACTGTCCCTAGTTGAAAAAAAAAAACACTTCATGATTGTTTACATTCTATAGAGTCTGCTGCTGCAGCTGGTAGTTTGATTCTGATCCCCTTTTTCTCTTGTAAAAAGTGAAAACCTGACTGCCCACCATACTGGTGTTACTACAACAAAATGTGCATTTACCTTTCTTAACAAGCCCCCACTGTATCTCTCCTGACCTCAGGAACACCCCCAACACAATCTGGCCACTACTAATGCAGTGGAAGTAGAGGAGGCTGTTGTATCATGAGTGATGACACTGTTTGAGTGTGTTTCTAATGTTATGACGTATGCAACAAGAATAGATCAGTGGTATGAAGGAAAACAAAGCTGGGCATAGCTATACATTACCCTGCATTGTGGTTCTAATAAGCAAGGAGACAGATAAAATCATCAGCAATGACAATGAATTTTAGAGGAAGTGAGCAATCATAAAATGTGGGGTTTACCTAAAAATAATACAATGCAAAAAAGGTTAACAGTAGTAGTATTTCTAAGTAGGTGTGTGTGTGTGTGGGGGGGTATAGTTACACTGTTTAATAGTTTTGAAATACTGCACTATACATTGTATAATAAAAAAAATCATCACTGTTTGACCCTTTACGTTTCTAGTACCTGCCCCAGGACAATTAATTGCACATGCATGATGTGCTGGCTGTCCACTTCTGAACATCACTGTACCAAAATACAAGCATGATTTTTTACAAATCATTTTAAAATCTATTAGGTAAATGTTTGTTTTTAAAGTGGACATGGACACAAAAATATTGTATGTGCCCATAAATGTATTGTAATGCTGCCAACACGAAATGCCAGTATTTTGCTTGTATTTATGGAAACACTGAAGCATAGAAACATAGACTTTGACGGCAGATAAGGACCGCTTGGCCCATCTAGTCTGCCCATTTCCCTACCTACTGGATAGGCCGTGGATCCTAGTTAACCAGCAGCCTATTTCTTCCAACCCCCCCAAGAATTGCCTTACACAAGAATTGGAACACAGAAAGGACAGGTTCACTATGCAAAGGAATATGTAGGCTTTTCTCTGACTTTACCAAAAAATGGCACTACATAGAAATTAATGGAGAGGGTATTTGACATTAGAAAACCAATACTTTCACTGCAAGCAGAAATGAACAACTGTTTATTAGAGCTCAGCTCACTGTAAGATGTCACTGTAGGAGCAAATATTAGACACAGCACTCCTCCTGTTCCTTAGTGCCTGATTAAAAAATACTATATTGAAGGGAAAGTGTGCATTGTTTCCTAGTAAGTAAGCAGCTGAGCTAACCACGAAAGAGAGGAGCAGAGAGGAGGCCATTCAGAACAATCGTCCAGCATGTTTTCTGAACCTAGATATATGTGTGTAGGATAGAGTCCTAAGGCTGCAAAAGGAATACATCTTAAATCTATAGAATATACAACATAATAAAGCTTTCTTTTTGTATAGATGATATTAGGTAACCATTAGTTTGTTAGCACGAACATGGAGTTTCACCATTAGTTTTTTGCTAAGTAAATGTAATCATTGAGGGGAAGAAAGATATAAAAAAAAATTAATAATTGAACAGTAATATGTGTGTGTGTGGGGGGATATAGCCCACTTTCTCTTATATTTATTTTTGTACTGAAGTAAAAACATTTTTTATCACAACAAGTGAACGAAACAGTATAAAATAAATATGTATTAGTATGTGTGTGTATGTGCCTGTGTGTGTGTGTTTGGGATGGTAATTAATACAGCCTATAAAAATATCAACAGTTTACATTTCATGCTGGGGAATGGCAGCACAGGAAAGATACATTGATTCACAAGTAGGATCAGTGATTGACTTTACAGAAAAAAAATTGTCTGAAAATTTGGAACTTGCTGCTACTGGCCTGCTGCCTCCATTCCCCTCATGGCAATAGTTTAAATCCCTGACAACTAACTCTTCGGGGATGAGACAATTCTCAAGGAAACAAAGTGCGACCTAACTGAATAATACACAGTAATTGAAAAAAATATTAAAGATGAATCAGCTGAGAAGGGAAGAATTTCTCAGATCCAGCTTGGTCAAATGGCACATACTCAAAGGACTGGCACCAGCTCCAGGCGACCTCCCAATACCTATAATTAATGTTTGGACTATCTTCTCTGGAGCAATAGCAGAAAACAAAAGTGCACAGTATAAATAATAAAATTAGGAGTGGAGCATAAAGTGAGTTTCTAAAAGAGGTGAGGAGCTCAGATTCTGGAAAGGGTGGGATCCTGCTATTAGAGAGTTGCAACCCCCAAGCAGTTAACCGAAGGTGTAGCATGATGCACCGGCGGTGCAGGTCACCATGCAGCCCCAAACTTCCAGGGCACAGGGCAGTGAATGGGAGGAAAGAAACAAAGGGGGAGGGGCAATATCAGGAACAAACGATAAACAGGTAAGAAACTTACTTCATCAACACCAGGAGCAGAATCTGTGCAGCATCTGTATTTCTTGACTGTCACTGAACTCCACCAGTCAGAAATTACTCTGTCGACTAGTGCAAGCTGCTGTGGGCTAATGTAATGTTACCTTCTCCTGCTGCCTAGTACAACAAAAATGTGACCTTCATACAAACCCCAGTAATGGCAGCCCCCATACATGACAAGACTAATACCCAAATGACTGTAACTTTTCTCCCCAAACAGGCTTGATCTCATTAAACCTAACTTTAAGGTATAGGCATTAAAATCTATTAATTTACCTGGCTGCTACAGTCAACAGCAGAGGGGATTTGCTGCAATGTGGAATCTGTTGGTCTTCAGTGTTCTTCTTGTGTGACTTCTCTTGCGTCCTGGTCCCTCCCGGTTCCAACTCCTGTCCTCTGACCACAGTCCACCCTCTGTGAACACCCGGTTTGACCAACTCAGTGATGTAGAGAGAGAGAGAGAGAGAGGCTGCCGTGGGTTGGCCCTCACTTCATTGCACCTATACGACCTGGGTAGAGGAGTCCTCTACTCCCATAGACCTGTATACACAGGACACAGACACATTCAATCATGGACTGCTCTGCTGCTGGACTCTTCGGACTAGGCTAGCAAGCAGTGAAAAAGTGGCTGGCATGCAGACTGGTGGTGGCTTATAGTTAGTAGTTATAACTTTTTACTGGAGGGGAAAGGACCATCTGGGTCCGGGGTTAAAGAAGTCTATCTGTCAGACATACTCTCAGCACTCCTCACCAGCAGGGCAGGGTACAGCCGGGGACTGGGGAAATAAATATTTTAACAAATAATAACAAAAAGTTAAAACCACAATTAAAATAAAATGAAATAAAATATGTCTAAAAAATAAAATCATCAAGTGTGGTCAAATGACGGAGAGCCAGTCTCGGTGCTTGCAGCAGCAATTTCAACAATCTGTACTGAACTAATTTGTCAATCCCAACAAAGTATTATGACAGGCTAGCAAGAAATGAATCAGTCAGGATTAGGATAAAAGGCATGTGTATTTGATGGGGGGGCTACCTTTATACCTTCCTTGTTAGCCTGGCTGGCTTCTAGTTCTCAATCTCGAGTCAGAACTTCCGAGGGAGTGGGGACATTGATTTAAATATAAAAATATAATAATTACCTAAATAGCAAATTCAAATTCCAGTGGTGTTGCTACAGGGCAGACCTAGAGGCGCCAGCAACTCTGAGGCAGGACAAGCTAGGTGTTAAGTCCTGACATCGGTGATTCCCAGAAACAAATGTTAAGGGCAGAGTTGACGGGCGTACATTAATAGGGAGACCGCTGAGACCAGAGCTGAAGTTCCTGAGTTGTAAAGTACTCTACTTTACAACTCTGCTGGGACTGGGAGGCAGACAGCTTATTTCTTTAATCTTTTGTTTTAATGTGGACAGTGGAGGGGTGGGTGGGGCGTGGCAGCAGGATCAAAGGGCAAGGCATTGAACTGTCATGGACTGACCTGATCCTCTGCAGCACAGAAATACATGACAGGGCAATCTCCTGCTTGGCCCAAAAACTGGAGGGGCTGGCTCCCCCTCCGATTCTAAACCAGTAGCTTCAGTACTCAGGACAGGCAAGCTGCTGTTGAATGGTGGCAGTTGCCTCATGTACAGGTGTCCCATTCATGGAAGTACACAGCATGGGTGAAGCAGCCAGAGCTGTGCTAGTGAGCAGCTGGCATAACTAGTGTACTTCAGTTGTTTTTATTTTTTTGTTTGTAAATTGCCATGAAGCAGAATACTGTGCTACTGTCACTAAATGTTTTGGACTGCTTTCATTCAGATTGTAACCTGCCTTTCTAGGTCATTTTTATGTTTGCTTGCACGCATGTGCAAGAAACATAGTGCCATCATACGAGTTTTCCAGAGGTGTGTCGGCCTCTTCCAATTCAGTCAGTGTATTTTCAGGCGCAGTCGCAGAGTGCCAATCACTGCTCCAGCTGTCTATGACAGCTGAAAATGCAGTGGCATACAGCTGAAAGGGAGAGCTCTGCTTGAGTGAGCAGAGCTGTCCCGCCCACTCTACCTGCGCCTGCATACGCACACTGAGTGCTCATGCTTCTTCCCCCTCCCCACTGTACAGCTGATCTTGGGTGCCCAACTCCCGCCGGCTCCACGCCCAAAGAGGCCCAGGCAGTGCTGCGCTGGGAGCCCACCCCAGCATGGCACAATGTTTTATAGCTGACGGGGTGCCTAACTCTGCCGGCTCCACTGTCTCCCGAGTACAGGGTGCCACACTGGGAGCCCACCCCAGTGTGGCAACAGATGCCATGGCCGATGGGGGTGCCCAATCCCCTGTTGGATCCACGCCCCCCCAGCCCTCCTTCTGCCATGCTGGGAGACCACCCCAGCGTGGCAAACGTCCTACGTCATCTTTTACAACAAAGAAAACCTGTAAAGAAAAAAACAGTCCCTCCACAGTCTCCCTGCCCCCACAACCCGCACCACCCACTGTACCTGCCTCCCCACTCAGCCCTCAACCCCATACTACTACCTCCGTAGTCCGTGCAACGATCTTCGTGGACCTGGAACACGCTCTGCGCCTTCAAAGCTGACTGCAAACTGAGGAAATGCCGGTAAACTGTATAATGGGATAGATAGGGTTTTTTCAACTTTGTTGCATATCTCAGGCATTTTTTGGTATTTTTGCACCAAATTTTCAACATGGGGTTTTTGGGACCCCTCCTCATGAATTCTTGCACTGTCATGGTGTTACCTGGGCCCAAAGGGTGATTTTGCAGCCACTGCATGAAATCACCTTTTTGGAATGATTAATGAAACGACACTGCCAGTGTTCAGAAGGTGGGCTCTCAATAAGTTTATTTTGAAAATTTGGTGGAAAATTTCCTAAAAATGACTGTTTTACGAGCATGCGTTGCACAGTTCCTACGCATGCTCGTAAGTTTGCAAATTTTCAATATTTTCACTCCAGATTTTCAACATTGCCATTTTACCTCACCTTCTTATGAGCAGTACAGCTGTCATTTTTCACATCTCACCTAAAATGTGTTTCCGCCCATGTAGTGCCACAATGGTGCAGTCAGTGTCTTGAAAGAATGTATAGGACACGTTAAGAAAATCACAGTGACACTGGTCATGAGCGAGAGGTGTTAAAATAGGCTATGTTGAAAATTGGTGAAAAATTCTCCAAATGACTGTTTTAGGAGTGAGCGACGCGCAGTTCCTATGCACGCTGGCAAGTCATGAATTTGTAATATTTGCACACCAGATTTTCAAGCAGTGCCATTTTACTGTACTTCCTTATGAGCAGTGCAGCTACCATTTTTCACATCCCACCCAAAATGTGTTTCCGCACATGTAGCGCACAATGGTACAGTCGGTGTATGAAAACAATGTTTGGGACAGATTAAGAAAATCACAGTGACACTGGTCATGAGCAGAGGTCTTAAAATGGCTATGTTGAAAATTTGGTGACAAAAGTCCATAAAATGACTGTGTTACAAGTGAGCATTGCACAGTTTCCACACACCCTCGTAGATTCATGAATTTGTAATATTTTCAGTCCAGATTTTCACCAGTGGCATTTTTGCACACCTCCTTATGAACAGTACAGCTGTCATTTTCCACAACATGACCAAAATGTGTTTTCACACTTTGAGTGCAGAGATGCGTGGTCGCTGTGGGAAATCATTGTTTGGGACAGATAAAGAAAATCACACTGACACTGTTCATGATCGGAGGTCCAAAAATGCCTGTGTTAACAATCTGCTGTAAAAAATTCCCCAAACTAGTTAAATACATAGATACATAGATACATAGACAGTGTCGGCAGATAAGGGCCTATGGCCCACCCAGTCTGCCCATTTAAGTTTGTAAGTTCAGTTTATGTTTTCCAGGAAGTCTGTTGCCCCTTACCCCTGATCTCCAGAATTCCTTTATGTCTATCCCATGCATTCTTAAATCCCGTGATTGTTTCAGCCCCCACCACTTCCTCTGGCAGGGTGTTTCACTTGTCCACCGCCCGTTCTGTGAAGAAATTCTTCCTCACGTTTCCTCTGAATCGTCCTCCCTCCAACTTCATCCCATGCCCTCTAGTCCTGGAACATCTTTTTTGCTTAAAAATAGTGTATTCCTGCACCCTGTTCCTCCCTGTAAGATACTTGTATGTCTCTATCATATCCCTCTTCCTCCTCTCCTCCAGGGAGTACATGTTCAGTTCCTTCAGCCTGTCCTCATAGGACTTGTGATGCAATCCATGCACCATCTTTGTTGCCCTCCTCTGAACCTTCTCACCCTATGTCCTTACGTGGTAAGGTCTCCAGAACTGCACAGTGTACTCAGGTGCGGCCTCACTAGTGTCTTGTATAGTGGAATTATGACCTCCTTTTCCTGCTGGTGATGCCCCTGCCTATGCATCCCAGCATCCTATTTGCTTTACCTGCTGCCTTGTCACACTGTTTCCTGCCTTGAAGTCATCAGAGATGATAACTCAAGATCCCTTCCTGCTTGGTGTATGCTATATCCTCACCCCCAACTGATATATTGTGCCAGGGTTTTGTGCCCCATATAGCATTATCTTGCACTTCCTTGCATTGAATTTCAACTGCCAAACCGCTGACCATTCTTCAAGTTTCTGCAGGTCCTTCTCATTCTGTCTACACCCTCTGGTGTGTCTACTCTGTTACAGAGCTTTGTGTCATCAGCGGACAGTGAAATTCTGCCTTCTAGGTCCTGTGCAATGTCACTGATGAAGATATTGAATAGTACCGGTCCCAGCACTGATCCCTGTGGTACCCCATGGTCACTCTTCCTCCTGTGGAGTGACAGCCACTACCACCACCCTCTGTGTCCTGCCACCCAGCCAGTTACCTACCCACCATACTACTGTTCTGCCCACACCCATATTCCCCAGTTTGTGTGATAGCTTCTATTGTGGCACAGTGTCAAGGCCTTGCTGAAGTCCAGATAGGCCATGTCCACTGTCTCCCTGATCCACCTCCCTAGTCACCCAGTCAAAAAATTCAATGAGGTTTGTCTGACATGACCTTCCCCTGGTGGAACCATGCTGCCTTGGGTCTTGTAGTCCATTCACAACCAGATGTTCCACCAATCTCTCCTTCAGTAGTGCTTCCATGATCTTCCCACTACCGAGGTGAGGCTGACTGGTCTGTAGTTCCCGCTTCCTCTTTGTTCCCACTTTTGTATAAGGGACTACATCTGCTATTCTCCAGTCTTTGGGTACCTCCTGTTTCTAGTGATCGGCTAAACAGGATAGCAAGAGGTTCAGCCACCACTTCTTAGTTCTTAAGGGACCCTTGGGTGCACCCATCTGGCCCCATTGCTTTATCAACTCATTACTTCCAGTCCTCCAGGACCCTTTCTCGTGTGTATGGGACTTCAGTCCATTTCTGCAAGCCATTCTCACCCCTTGTACTCATTCAGACCCATTACCTCCTTCTCTCCTAGTAAAGACGGAGCAGAAATACCTGTTCAATATGTCAGCTTTACTGTTGTCATCCTCCACACAGCCCCATCCTCCCCTTCAGTCCTCACTATCCCTCCTTTGCCTTTCTTTTTTTCACTATGTACCTGTAAAGCTTTTGTCCCTCTACCCACTGATTTTGTAATGTGTTCTTCTGTCTGAGCTTTGGCTTCTTACTGACCTCCCTGCCTCCCTTTGCTTCTCCTGGTACTCTCCCTATCCCCTTCTGCCTGTGTCTTTTGTATTGCCTGAATGCAATCTTTGCTTTCATTCTTTTGCCACCTCTTAGAAAACCATAATGGTCTCCTCTTCCTTTTCCTCTTTGCTAACCTGCTTAATACATAATTCTGTTGCTCTTGTAATCCCATTTAAATACTTCCCACTGTTCCTCAACCCTGATTCTGCCCCATTCCTCTTAATGGCTCTAACAAGTATCTCCCCATTTTCCCAAAGTTTGCCCCTAAAATCCAGGATCGTGTTTTGTGTGGTTTGGTTCTGCTCTTTCAGATTTCAAACCACAGTGACTGGTGGTCACTGTTCCCCAGGTGCCCCCACTCTAACCCCCATCACACTGTCCCTGTTTGTGAGCACAAGGTCCGAGTAGCCGCCTTCTGCCGAGTTGGTTCCATGACCAGTTGCTTGAGAAGGCACCCTGAAAGGAGTCAGGATAAATCTGCTCCTAGTTGATGCTGCTGCTGGAATGCTCAGTCCACATCTGGAATATTGAAGTCTCCAGCCAGTACTACCTCATCCTTGTCTGCCATCGTCTGGCTGGCTAGCATCAGCTCCTGTCTGTTTCTTCCTCCTGGGCTGGTGGTCTATAGACCACACCTGTGCAGATAGCTGGCCCATTCCTTTCAAGCAACCCACAGCATCTCTCCCCATTTTGTTCCTCCTGGATCCCTGTGGCCCTTATGTCATTTTTCACACACAGTGCCCTCCTCCTCCTTCCTGCCTGCCCTGTCTCTCCTGAATATGTTGTAGCCAGTGTATTGCCAGCTCCCAGTCGTGTTATCATTACACCAGGTTTCAGTGATGGCACAATGTCCAGGTCTGACTGCACCATGACAGCCTCAGATCTTCCATCTTGTTGCTAAGGCTCTGGCATTTGCACACATGACTTTCCATGATTTGACCTCCCTAGACTGTTTCACTGTTCTACTCCAGCCCCTTCCTTGGTTGTCCTTTATCCCTGGTTCACCTTGCTGTCTGCCTTTCTGCTGAATTTTGCCCCTATTCTGCCTATCCACCTCCTGGGTGCTAATCTCCATCTTTTGCACTTGGCTAACCTCCACATCCTTTCCTTCCATTTCTCTGGGTACCTCTATTTGGTTGTCCCTGTTTGTTAGTTACATTACGGGTGTGCGTTGCACAGTTTCTACGCATGCTCGTGACTTCACCAGTTTTTAAATTTTCACAGCAGATTTTCAACATTGCATTTTTACACCTCCCATGAACAGTACCTGCCATTTTCACATCCTGTTCCGAATGTGCTTTTACACCCTGTGGTGCCAAATGCCATAAGTTGCTGTGCAAATGTGGTTTTCAGCTAACGAGACTAATATTGCCACTGTTCATGAGGGTGGGGTCAAAAAACCATGTTGAAGTTTGGTTAATAGAAATGCCAGATGCCTGAGGACGTTAGGGTTTCCAACCAAAAGCCCCACCTGTAAGAGTGACAGGCATCAGGGGTGTGACTTAGGATTCTTGCCTGTCATGCTCATACCATTCCACCCCACCCACCCTGCAGCCAGTGAGAGGCATCAAGGTTGTACCTCGGACTCTTTGGCCCAGACTTCACCGCATTCTCTATATCGCACCCATCTTGTCGTATTTCCTGATAGAATGGGGTGCGCGTAAAGACCAAGACCCCAAGGCACACGTGACACTTGTCCAGTGTCTGCAGGGTGGTGTAGTAAATGGCATGGTCATTATGCCTGACAACCCAAAGGCACACCCAATGCCTGCCACTCTCTGCAGGGTGGTGGTGGGGTTGGCTTCAGTTCAGTACTTCACTGCCATTTCAATTACGCAGCTCTGTAACTTCTACACTACCAGTGCCAGTGCCAGCAAGCAAACATTCGGCGTTGACAAATGCTTGTTCATTTTGTTTCAAGTTACTTTTCACAAAAGCCATTTGGGTTTGTTACTGAAAGCGGCTGAATAAATATATTTAAAACAAAATGGAAACAGACCCGGACAGGGACGTTATGATCTCTCTTGCTTTTGGGTAGTTGTGTGTATGATAGCTGACACAGAGTGTTGTATATGAGGCTAAGGTTGATAAAGCTAGATTAAAGAAATAATTTTTAATGTCTTATAATTAATTAAAATCTGTCCTTCTGAAGCTGCAGGGTTCTGTGCAGACATTGTTGCATGTTACACCATCTAATCTTAAGTACTTTAAGTGTAGAATACAGCATTTGCGGGTAATCACCGGCAGCATTGCTTACTTTAGTTTCAATGCTTCTAATAGGCTGCACCTGAATGTTGAGTGAATGTCCTTTGCTAAAACCCGATGGTACCAATGCTAGCTGCAGCTGCATGATGGTCGTGCTAGAAACCTGAATTATGTGCGTTTTATTTTTTGAAAATGTGTTTCTTGCCATGCGATGCTGTCAATGCCCCTGACATGCTCACTGTGTGACAACTTCTCATCTCACGGCTGGGGAATGAGACCGGAGACACTGTTCTGGGCGGGGGCCGGGAGGGGACAGAAATGACAGGGATCTCCAATCTGCTTGCTATGCAAGGAGAGGGGGATGCAGACTCGTCTTTAAAACAACACCGCCCACTGTTAGTAAAAATGCCCACTGTGAAATAGTGCAGTGGGATCAGCTTGCTATGGAAGGGGAGGGATGCAGAAATAAAAACAACCCCCCATTGTTAAAAAATGCCCACTGTGAAATAGTGCAGTGCTGCAGTCCATAAGGACAACATGGGCAGATTGCTTCTTGGAGGAGGGTCAAGCGGAGGAGACTATTTTCACCTTCAGCCAGTTCCACAGATGGAAAACATGATGTCAGCCCTTTTGTACATGCAGAAATTCTGCAGGGCTCTGCCCATGCAGCCATAAAATGTGGGACCCTGCTTGAAAGTGGCATAAAGGTGGTTGTCAGGAGCATTCCTGAAATGATGCAGTTAGTATTTACCAGAATAAGGGTCCAGAAGGGGCTTGAAGCCCAAAAGGTACAGTAGGTAAAGCTCCTGGGTTGCATGCACTACACCCAAGGGTGCTCAAGGAACTGGCTTCAGAACTGGGTGAATCCCTAGAATGGCTATACAATAGCTCAGCTCATACTGAGGTAGTTCCAAAAGACTGGAGGGTAGCACTTTTCAGTCCTGCTACACAATGGGGAGGGAAAAGGAACAGCCCAGCAATTACGGACCTGTCAGGCTTACCTCTGTAGTGGGTAAACTGATGGAGTCTCTGATCAAAGAGGGTCTTGTGGACTACCTAGAGGGTAATGGTCTACAAAACAGAAAGCAGCATGGTCTGTGGCAGGGATGTCTTGTCAGACCACCCAGACAGTCTTCTTTGATTGGTTAGCCAAGGTAGTAGATAATAACCACCTTGTATATTTACTTTACTTCAATAGGAGTAAAGCTTTCAATAGTGCCACCCAGAAGATTGCTGAATTAACTGGATGACCTGGCAAAGACTAGGGACATTGATCGGTGGGAAAGTGGTTGGTTGGATGAGAGACCGCAAAGGGTAGTGGTACATGGGGTCAAACAGGAAGTGTAGGAAGTCACAAGTGGGGTGCCTCAGGGTTCTGTCCTGGGTCAGGTCATTTTACCATGTTCATCAGCAACTTTGAAGTGGGCATTCAGGGCAACTTGTGCCTCTTTGCAGATGACACAAATCTCTGTAGTTAGGTACATCACAACAAAGAGATCAGGGAGACACGCAGAGGGAACTGCAAAGTCTAGAGAGGTGGTTTAAGATTTGGCAGTTGAAATTATACACTGAGGGGAAAAAAAACAGGACTGAGTCCTGGATAAGAAGGTTTATGCAGAGCACTACAGCAGAGGAAAGGAACCTTGAAGTCTTCATTAGTGATGCCCTCAAACAATCAAGCCATGTATCAAGGCCTATAGTAAGGCTTATAGGATGCTAGGATGCATCAGAAGGGGTATTGACAGCATTACAAAGAACATACTACTACTACCTTTATATCGGTAACTGGTGAAGCCACAAAAATACTGTGCTCAGTTCTAGAGTTCTTACCTAAGGAAGGACAGGGGACAGGCAGCAGATGGTACAATGCAGGGTAACCAAGATGATTCAGAGTGAACTGGGAAGGTTTTATGAAGATTGTGCCAAGTCACTGATCATGTACTCAATGGAGATTAGGTGACATGGGAAATATGATAGAGATCTTCAAGATGCTAAAGTAATTAAACATGGTGATCTGTGGGTAACTAGTAAACAGGAGCATAGAGTCAAGAACCATAGTTCACAAGTGAAACTGTTGGAAGGAAGGAAGAAAGGTTTAAGGGGTATTTGAGGATGCTCTGTTTTACAGAAAGGGTGGTGGAGCCATAAAACAGTCTGCCAGCAGAGGTGGTGGATGTCAAGACTGTACGTGGCTTCAAGTGGCTCACCCAATTTAGGGTGAAAATAAACATGGTACGGAAAAACTGGGCACAGTCAAAGGACTGCAAGTAATGACAGCACCCGGCAACCGCACCACGGACACACAGCGTTCAACTGATTTAGTGTGCACTAATGGGGGGGCTATGCACCCCTCCTGAAATAAATATAATAATTTCTGCCCCAGGCATATTGGGGAGTGGGATGCAGAGTGATGCCCTCAGTGCTCCATGACCACAACTCCCAGATCCCCATATGAGGTGCACACTGCTGCCAGAGCCCACGTTACACTGCTCTTGTTCCCATGCCCTATTGACAGAATACCATTTCAAGTATGGTTGGGACAGAGTAACGTGAAGTGTCTCATGGTTGCTCAGCTTGGTAGCAGTACAGAGGGGATCGGGGGGGTGGATTAGGAGGGATAAAACCCCATATGGACAAGAAATCTTAAGGTAGACAGGGAACTCCGGGCAGACAAGATGGACTTTTGGTCTTTTTCTGCAATGTTTTTCTATGTTTCAATGTATGTTCCTAAGAATGAAATTAATATTTATTGATTGATTGATTTTGATTTCGATAGCTTGGTGAGCCCACAGTGACAGAGTCCCTTTCAGAGGAGTGATCTGGGCATAGAGACAAAAAAATTAAAGAAGGCATAGAAACAACATACGTAAATGATGCATAAAAACAAGATAGAGACTAGAAAGTTTTTTTGTGTTGTTGTTCAAGACAGTGTTTATGTATTGACACTATTCTATATGTATAGATACCATTTGAAATCAATTTTGGAGAATATTATCGATGCATTTTTTAGTTGCAATGCAGCCATAAAATGGGAAACATATAATAAATATAATAGTTTTATTAATATGAAACATATATAGTACATACAGTAGTATATAAATGTATATAGTGCTGATACAATTTTTTAATAAACAAACAATACTATTATTTTTGTATATAATATTTTTTGTATCAATGCATATTATTACATAACAGTTTTACAAAAAAATGATAAAAGTTTTGTTGTACTTTTTCTGAATTGTGGTAATACTACACATTATTTGATTAGATTGGGCACTATGCATTAAGGTGTGGAGGGGCTCCACTCCACTTAACTTGGGTGCATAGCCACCCCTCACCCAGTGCACCCCCACACAGGATGCACAAACAGGGGGCACACAGACCCACCACACCTGATTCCCCATGTTTGCGGACAGCACCACACTTGGGTGTACCAGCACTACGCGGTATGCACTAAACTATGTAGTGCTGGCCATATGAGTGTGGAAGGTGGCACAGGGTACACCAGGGTAGACCCTGCCGCAGCCCTCTTCATGCCCCCATGGTCTCCATCCACTGGATGCCAGAGACCAGGACATTACTTGGCATTGCCCCTGCCCACTTGGCAGCTAGTGAGGCAGGGACCCGTGACAGGCATGTGCCACTGCCTGAGAAGTGGTGGCACCAGGATGTTGTAGGGGGAAGGACTGTGTAGTTCATGCCCACCTACAGTGGCTCAGGGCTACGGCCACATTGTAGTCTGTGCAGTGGGCATGTCTGCTGTTGTGGGCATGTGGGCTGGAGGTGGGTCCTGATGCCTGGGTCCTGCAGTGCTCTGGGAGGGTGCCATTTGCCATTGCTGGGCCAGTGCACTGACTGGCTATAGGGGCCATGCCGTGCAGGTCCAGGTGACTGCAGTAGGCATACACAACCCTGGATCCACCTAATACAGCCTGCTGAATCCACTGTTGAACCCAGGAGGGGTATCCCATTGATGTTGCCTGAAGTCGCACTCCGCCTCTGAGTGCCCTGCAGAGTCCTGTGCACTGGGGGAGGAGCCCCAACAGGTGGTCGGCATTGATGACTGCCGGTATGGGTGCACCTGTCTGCCAACGCGGCCATGGTACGCGGAGTTTTCAGGATACCTCATCTGCTTGGTGCGCATAGCACCCAACATGTGTAGTTTGCAATTTAACATTTGCTCTTGCTTGTTTTTGTAGTCTTTGCCTGGGAATATGTCAGAAAATAATACCTTGAAGCCTACTCAAATATTCTCTGACAGGAGAATACACCTGTTAAATGAATACGTTAACAGGGAACAAATTAGTTTGTGTGTTTTTAGTATAGGCAAATAAATGCCATAAGAATAATAGAGCTTGAACCTTTTTTCTTAAAATTAGGCTAGTACACTCTGTCCCCACCTATTATCCGCCTCTTCAAACTGTCCCTCGCTCATGGCACACTTCTCCCCAACTGGAAAATAGCGCATGTTATTCCTCTTTTCAAATCTGGTGATCCAAGTGATAATAATAATCATAGGTCAATCTCTTTGCTACCCATCCTATCCAAACTTCTTGAAAAACTGGTCAACTCCCAACTTAGAGATCACCCTGAATCCGCAAAGCTACTGAATCCCCTCCAGTCTAGATTTAAGCCTAAACATAGCACAGATTCAGCTTTGGAAAAAGTCACCAATGATTGGCAAACCTCAAAAATTATCTCTGTGCTCTTTTTTTAGATATGAGCAAGGCAGTTGACACTGTTGGCAAACAAATACTTCTAACAATGCTATATAATCTTGGGTTGGATAAAGTTGCTATAAAATGGTTTTCCTACTACCTCTCTGGTAGACAGCAGAGGGTAAATGTCACGGCACATTCTCTCCTCTAAAAACACTATAGAGAGGAGTTCCCAAGGGGTTCACTCTGGGGCTACTATTATTTGCTATTCATATCAATGACATTAACCTTAATATTAACACTGCAAGCATTCATCTTTTTTCGGACAACACATGATCTATGTCGCTAAGCCATCCTTACAACTCACCTGTCTTGAATTAAATCATGAATTTGACCTTCTCCAACAAAATCTGCTTACCCTGAAACTACTTCTGAGTGCCAAAAAAACAGAGTTATGCTCTTCTCTCCTTATTCCAAAGAGCCAATTCCCCATTCCTTGTATAGCAGCCTACAGGTCTTCACAATTTTGGGGGAACCACTCGGACTAGTAGAGAAATTCAAATATCTAGGTTTCTGGCTGGACTGTAAACTTTCCTTTGTTACCCATATCGAGGAACTAGCTAAAAAAACTATGCCAAAGACTTGGACTCTTTTAATGCATCAAGCACCTACTTACTTATGAAGCCAAAGTAAGATTGGTCCAGACAACCTTCTTCCCTCTAATTGACTATGTGGATTTTCTCTACAGCCAATGCCCTAAAACAATCCTCTGTACTCTAGACACAGTCTATCACAGAGCCTTGAGATTTATCTTAAATGCACCTTTCAACAATCACCACTGTTTTCTTTATCTACAGATTAATTGGCCCTCTCTCATTACCAGGAGACTGCACAATGCATCCCTCTGGGTGTATACAGCCATCACCTTGTAGCTTCCCCCTTACATCTGCAACCTATTTAAATGCTCCCCTTGCAGGTATTCCCTCGAAAAACGTTCCTATATTACATTCGATACCCCCAAGATAAGAAGGTAGCACGTCATTTCAGCACTGCAATTTCAGCGAGTCAATTACAGTGATGCTATTATAGCGACTGCAATACTCGTGATCACTGCATTACAGCACAGGACCGTTTCAATGACTATGGGGTAATAGCCTACCTCTGAGGTCCAGGTGCACCTCGGAGGGTGTTATTGTAGAAATAGGGGGGGGCAGAGGGAGCGTAGTCCCCCTTCAATCCCAGTCCATACCACTTTACTATCCTATTGTAAGTGCACTCCGGATAGCACTTGTAACTGCCTCAGTGTCTCAAGTCGTGATTCGACTGACCACATGTCTGGAGTTGTACTGGAATACAGCACACAATCACAGTAGGATTATTTGTAAGGAGTGGCCTTTAATTCGCAATAGCACATTTAAAGATACACTCTGAATAGACATTTGCTGACTTTCCCGAATGCTGAAATGGGCTTCACTATTAAAAACCTACTGAACTTGCACGTACTGAAATATATTTACTATATTGACATGGAACTGATAAGAACCCACTTTGGTTCCACATCCATGGGATATGCACTATCCACTCTGTGGAATACCCTACAAAAAACATTTAAACTTATGCATACCGTTGGGATGTGTACCTTTAAGTATCTGTTTAAACTCGCTTTGCAGACAAAGGACAAGTGCTCTTGCATTGCAAAATAATGGGCCCCTTTCCTGAAGAGGTTCTACTACACTTATTGCAACCATGGTGGTGTGTGTTCCACACTCTGACTATTCTTTTTTTCTTCTCCGAGGGATCCTGTAGGTTATTCCTCTTTACCTAACCCACTTCTTATACAAATCCTGAATACCTATCACTTACTCCCTATTCACTACACCTTAAATTTCCTATTTTTGCCTATCCATGAACCCTCCCACCATTTCCTACCCCCTCCCCCTAGCTGTCTCTAGCTCTCCCATTGCTACTTCCCCATACTCTTACACCTTAGTCCAGCAACTCTTCCTGTTCTCACACTCTTTTTAGTGTTAGTTTTCTCTCTGTATTTATTTTAAGCTGTATCTGCACATTATCTGGCAGCATAGCCTAGAGGTTAGAGGAACGAGGTGCGAATAAGCTTGATACATCCAGCAAACCAGACCTGAGTTTGATTCTCACAACCTCTACTTGCATACTGTGTGACTCTGAGCAAGTCACTTAGCCACCCAGTGCTCCCAGGTCACCCCAGAAAACAAGCACTTCTGCCTAGTGGGCCTTACCCGGTTACCGAAGACTAAAACAAAAAAAAAGATATCTCTCTCATATCCCTTGTACAGTTAGCATTGTTTTTTGTGTCTGCCACCTTGATTTTTATGTATAGAACCTAAGTAAGTTGTACCCACACATTACTTGTTTTGTATGACTTGTATTGTTATTATTGTTTTTGCATTAGCCATTGTGATTTTTAATTCTATGTACCCCTATGTATGTTAGTCCTTCCAGGACTGCCTCACAAATGAGCTGTCTCAATGGTGTTGCCCTGGTAAAAATACATTGAATTTAATTGAAATGTTATGACCTGCAGGGGAGAATATTGCATACTAGTTTAAGATCTGTCACAAGAATATATTTGCTTGATGAATAAATTTGCAGTGCACCAGGTTTTTGCCAATGCAGTAGTTTTCTGAAACCCTAAATGAATATCTGATAAAATAATAAGTCCTGTGAAGGAATACATTTGACCAGTATTCTGGGTCAAGTGCTTAATAGGCTATACTTTAAAACAACAGCCTTAATATTCTTTGTTGTATTTTCCCTGCTCTGACTATTTTGGGAGGAATACTGATCTGTGCATCTCCTACAGCTTTAAAATTACAATTGAAGGTTTGGGATGTCACCTGTAAGATTTCATACCTCTGTTCTGGATTTTGCACCAATGCAGAGTAAAGCTCGGTAGATAGAGAACTGAGCATTAAAGGACATCATAATAAGGCCTAAAAAGAGCCAGTGGTGTCTTGAGCAATATTGGAAGACAGGGAGTAGGGGGAAAGAGGTACTAATCCTGCTGTGCACTTCAGTGGTGAGGCCGCACCTTGAGTATTGCTTGCAGTTTTGGGCCTCAGGGGAAAAAAAATGGAAACCAGGGCATTGGAGCAGGTCCAGAGGAGGGCCAACTGAATGATAATGCTTTTAAAGGGATTGTATTATAAGGCTAGAATGAACAGTTTGGGTATGTGCTCTTAAGCATATCACAGACTCAGAAGAGAGATATGTGCCTTCTTTTCAGGGCATTAACAAACAAGGATCTGTGGCAGTGTCTAGGGCTTAAAATGATTGACCAGATATATAGCACAAGATCCCCCTCACAACAATTGGAAGGTGAAATATGTAAGATTAATAAAAGAGTCAATTGGTACAACCAGAAAGTGGTATCATTGTGAAACTCATTCCCTGAGGATCTGATAGGCAGCAAGCACTTAAATGAATTAAAAAAAAGTTGGACGAATATTGTAACCTGCACAATATAATGGGGTAAAATATAGAACCTAGGTATAAGCAAAAATTGGAGGTCAGCGTTATGGACAACAGTCTCCTAAGCTCTATACTCACCTATGTTACCTTTGTTACATACTGTTCTAGTTTATATTCTTTTTATTTGTTTATTTATTTATTAGATTTCGGATTTACACCTTTGAGACAGAGGCTCTTTTATAAAGGTTCCACGTCAGGATACACAGACAGGTAGGACACACTTGATAAGATTAACAAGGCAAGTAGTTCAGGAATCCATTCACAGTAAAGGGTAACATATCAAGATTAGATAATTCCAGGTAATGTAGTTTCCAGAAAAAGAAATCACGAAACATAACTTACATATACAAATTATTGGATCACACAGACATACTATATACAGATTTATAGTGCAGTCAGTACAGCACTGTCAAGAAGAATGGAAGAAAGAGTTGTCTGAGACCTAGTCTGAAGTTATACCAGGACAGACTAGGCCTGAGGGGGGCCTGAGGGAGCACTGAGGGAGGAGCAGGTGAAGATGAGGAGGGCAGCAAGAGGAGGGAGAGTGGGTAACCAGCGAGTGAGAAGTAGAGGTGGGGAAATGGGGGAATAGAAATGGGGGACGGGAGGTATCCAGGTAGGAGGCAGGAGACAGAAGGGGAATGGGAGACAAATTTCTGAGGACAGCACAGCGATAAATGGGGAAAACAGACAGAAATGAGTAGGGGGAAGGGGAGGTGATAGTGGGTAAGGAACAATGGGTAGGGACCAGGCTAGGATGGAAAGGAAGGGGAAGGGTAAAGAAAGTGAGTGGTGGAAGGTGAGGAGGGGAAGCCGAGGGAGGGGAAATGGAAGAGAGGTGAAAGGAAAAGGGAGTGGCCATCATGGAAATTAAGAGAAACAGTCATACATGGCCCTGGACACAAGCACCTAACGAAGTTTGTGTTTGAATGGGCCAAGGGTGTCTAAATTGGTGATTTCACCACCAAGGGAATTAAACATCTTAGGGGCTCTACCTACAAAAAGACCGCTGGCCTTGAGAGGTGTGACAGCGGGGAACAAGTAGTGCGTAGTTTGTCTGAGCTTCTCGTGTTTCAATGCAGCTGGCTGGGCTGAGGCGATTCTGGACTCCAAGGGGCATGAGACCAATAGATACCTTTTTACTACTAGGCAAGTTTGGTATGCAATTCTTCCCAGCAACTGTAGCCAGTATGCTTGTTCATAGAGGTCACAGGTGTGTGTGCAATGGGCAGCTCCTGAAGAAGTCAGGAGATTTTATTCAGCGCAATAGAGATTCAGCATAGTGCTGTGGCTGCTCCATAGATAACAAGTCCGTGGGCAATGATGGAGACAATAAAGCTATGTATTGGTAGATTAAGGGCTTCGGGGGTCAGGCAGTGCTTATGTTTGTAGAGAAGGGCAATGCAGATATTCACAGATTTGCAACCATGTCAACATGACTGGAGAAGGACAGAGTACTGTCCAAGGTCACACTAAAGTACTTGAAGGTTTGCGTCTGGTCAAAAGTAACACCCGGGCAGTTTCTGACAGTCAACTGTTTGTTTTTATGTTTGTTATGAGTGCCATGGAATAACATAATCTTCGTTTTTTTGTAGTTTAGCACTAGATTCTGCAAGATGAACGAGGCCTCAACTTCCAAGAAAAGTTTCTGCAGCTGGTGCTCCAAGTGGGAGGGATCTGAGTTCATGGAGAAAATCACCATATCATAAGCATACAAGATGATGTGCTCATTGTAGGCTGTAGAGAGTTTGTTCAAAGAAATGCTGAAAAGCAGCAGCCCCAAAATTGACCTTGGGGGGCACCAGACCAGACAGGTTGTTTGGAAGAGAGAGTGTCACCAATCTTAACGTGTGACCAGTCTGAGAGATAACTTTTAAACCATTTTAGGGTATCATAAGACAGCCCTAACTTTGCAAGGTGTTCAAGTAGTAATGGATGGTTAACCATATTGAAGGCCTTTGATAGGTCAATAAAGGTGGCACTAGCAAGTTGTTCTTGGTCAAGTGCTTGGTGGCTGTGGCCTGTAAATTCAAGGAGAGCAGAGTTGGTACTGTGGCCTTTTTGAAAGCCATGTTGCTTTGGACATTATAGGTTGTATTTCTCCAGGTACTCCATCAATTAGTATGCAACAAGTTTTTCAAATACTTTAGACAGTAGAAGTAGGATGAAGATAGGCCTGTAATTTCCATGTGTAACCTCCTTGTTCCAAGGGGTTACTAGAATCCCAGTAGGACCAGTGGCAGGCAGGGAAAGGCAGCTAGTGAAATGCCAGTTAAATGGATTTCACACTGTCAAGCTCTAGTGTCAGTCTCAGCTGAGCTAGAGGGCGATGTAATCTTAGAACTCTCGCAGCAGCATAAGCCACACTTGAGCTAGCAGCTGAGGGAGATAGCTTTAGAATGTTGAGTTAGAGTGAGTCAGTCTGTAGAGTGGAGTTCCAGAAGGTGGCTGCAGCTGCTAGGCTGCTCCTCATTTTATCTCTGAGAGAGATCTACCACTGTGTTTTGGGTAGTTTGTACTCAACCTAGAAGAAGAACATAGAAGACAGTGATTGAAGTGGTGGAGACCTGGCCAAGTGGGGTTTCCTTTGCCCCATCCAAGGGGGGATGGGGCAATCTTCAGGGTTCAGGGACAACCCCCTCACCCAGTCTGTTTAGTGAAGTTGCCTGTGCCAACTTCTGAACTGTGAGTACTAGTTTTGTGTAAGCCCAAGAGGAGCACCTGCATTCCTTGTTAAATTTTCTCTGACAAAGGTACCCTGTCACCTAGACTGTTTCTGTTTTTAAAAGTGTCAGCCTATGTTGGAGCCTAGAGAGAGACTGTTCAAGTACAGAACTTTTAACCAAGTAGTATGTTAAGGATAAGCTGCAGATAGTAGTTAATCAACAGACTATTTCTTCCTACCCCCCCACAAGAATGACCTTATGTCTGTCCCGTGCATACTTGAATTCCCCAATAGTTTTAGATCCCACAACCTCCTCAGGAAGGCTGTTCCATGATTCTACCACCCTCTCTGTGAAAAAATACTTCCTCACATTGCCCCAGAGCCATCCCCCCTCTGTATTCAAATTGTGTCTCCTTGTTCTTGCACGTCTCTTTTTCTGAAAGATGCTACCCTCTTGGACTCTCTTGAGTCCACTGAGGTACTTAAAAGTTTCTATCATGTCCCCCCCACTTTCCTCAAGGGTATACATGTTAAGCTCATTTAATGTCTCCTCGTATGGCTTCTCTTGCAGACCCTGCACCATTTTAGTTGCCCTCCTCTGGACTGCCTCCATCCTGTCTATGGCCTTGCAGAGATGGGGTCTCCAGAACTGGATGTAGTAGTCCAGATGGGGTCTCACCAGCTGTCTATACAGAGGGAAAACAACTGCCTGTTTTCTTCTGGTGATGCCTCTCCCTATACATCCCAGTATACCCCCAGCCCTCCCTACTGCCTTCTCACATTGCTTGTCAACCTTAAGGTCATCTGATATAATTACTCCCAGGTCCCTTTCCATTTTTGTTGTTGTTACTACCTCCCCCCCATTGTGTACTCTTCCCCTGTGTTTTTGTTTCCCAGGTGCATTATTTTGTACTTCTTAGCATTGAATCCAAGCTGCCATACTTATGGACATTCCTCCAACCTTGCCAAGTCCCTTCTCAACCTTTCCACGCCTCCTTGTGTATCAACCCTGTTGCAGATCTTTGTGTCATCAGCAAAGAGGCATACTTTTCCTTCCAGCCCCTTCTCAATGTCACTTATTAAGACATTAAAAAGGTCTGAACCCAGTAATGAACCCTGCGGTACCCCACTAGTAAGCCCCCTTTCTTCAGCGTGGACTCTGTTTACAATTACCTTCTATGTCCTGTTGTCCAGGCAATGTTTTACCCAGGCTGATTAATTTGTTAATTAATCCTTTGTGTGGGACTGTGTCAAATGCCTTGCAAAAGTCTAGGTAGGCCATGTCCACAGTCCCTCCCTGGTCTACTACTTTGGTCACCCAGTTAAAGAAATCAATTAGATTCATCTGACATGAGCTTTCCACTGTGAATTCATTCTGCCTTGGATCCTGTGCCCCACTGGTCTCTAGGTACTCAACAATTATTTCCTTCAGAAGTGATTCCATCACTTTCCCTACCACAGAGGTCAAACTGACAGGTCTGTAGTTTCCTGCCTCTGTCTTGCTTGGACTTTTGTGAAAGGGAAATCACATCTGCTTCCTCCAGTCCTCAGGTACCACACTATCCTCCCATGATTTGTTAAAAAGGGTAGTCAGTTGTTCTCTAGTTTTCCCCTTAATTCTTTTAGAATTCTGGGGTGAATCCTGTCAGGCCCCATTGCTTTGTCCACCTTCAGCTTTAGGAGTTCTTTCAGAACCCTTTTTTCTGTTCAAGGACTGGGATCGACCCCCCCCCCATCCAGAGGGCTAGTGGAAGATGCAACCAAAAACCTGCATCCAGGTACAACTTGATATGTCAGAGACAAAGTTGTCAGAGACAAACTCAAGTTTTGGAAGTTGGGCAGGACACTGTTCAAAGACACTGTACATTATGTGGATGATAAGCGAAGCAAGGCTTTCCATAATGTGAATTATGAGCGCCCAGACGAGGTAATACTTTTTGAACCTGACCCACTGTGGTACTACCCTCAATGTTACCATCATCCTGTGAATGTGCCTATGCCTACCTTCAAGGAAGCAGAGCAGTGGCAGCCAGGGTCTTCCATCCAGTCATTGCTGTACCCATGTTGTTCCACCAGTCTGGTATTCCAGGATCTGAGGTGCCTCCAGTTTCATCAGCCTTGTACTGTGCCTTTCCAATTTTATTGCCTGGCCTTCAAGATGAAAATTCCCCAGCTGTTTTCCTGATTCATGGCCTGGAATTTTGGATGACATCAGCCCAGCTGTTCCTTTTCTGTTCCAAGGTTCCATCTCCTAGATGACATCAGCCAGAGATGACATCAAACCAGCAGTTTCCAGACGTCCATCCTGTTTTCTGGAATATTTCCACCCAGCTGTATCCGAAAAATGCTGCCAGGGAGAGTCTTCAGTTGGAGATCCAGGTGACGTCCATTTTTCCATTCTTCAAGGTACTGGTAAGTCCAGACTTTTCTTACTTTATTGACATTGTAATACACATCCTACATCTGGCAGACTATAAACTGTTGAACTGTCCACAAAGACTCTCCCCTTTGGAATTACAGTACTGCAGGAACTGTGCTTCACGAGGCTCCAGCCCAGGAGACAATCTTTCATGGACCTTGCCTTCAGGCACCATTGTTGTCACTGGTGTGGACATTTAGGACCTTCCATCCCCAAAAGGTGTGTTGTACATAATGTTGATATTTTCTACTGTTTTCTACTTTTCTTTTTCTAAAAAAAAGTATTTTGGGGATTCTTCAGTGTTTTGATGGTATGAGTTATTGTAGTTATACTGTGTTTGCAGATTTGGGGTGTGTTTTGTTTCTTTTTCTCTTTCAGGTGGATCCTGGGAAGAAAGAAGAGAAGAAAAGAAGAGGATTGGAGGGACTCATCGGAGTTCCTCTGTGCTTTAAAGTGTTTTTTAAAGTACTGTGTAGTTGTTAACATGTGTTAACCTTTTTCCTTCCACAAGTGTAGTTGTGGGGGTGTGTGGGAGTGTAATGCTTGTGTATAGTGTTAGCTCTGTGTTTGGTTTGCAGGTGTCCTTGGCTGGGGGAGGTCCCCTGTTTTTTGGTAGGTTTGTTTGGTTAGATAGGTTTCCCTAGAGGGCTAGGGGGATAGAGAGACTGTGGTCCTGATTGGCCATGGGGCCACAGTGCTGGTCTACTAGGGCTGTGCTCTGGACACTTCTTCCAGGGCCACTAGTTCCCATAGTAAGATCATAGTGTAGGGGCTGATGCATCAGCCATAGGCCTATGGACCCTTAGGGTTGCCTGCCTGTGCCTGGCACATGGTAGGGGAGAAGGTAACGCTACCTCCCCATATTCAACACATAGGGTAGTATGGCCTGGTGCCAGGTAGGTAATGACTGCGGACAGTCATTTTCCTTGCTGAGGGTGAGTGTAACCTCCTTGTTCCCAGTGGTTACTAGAATCCCATTTAGAACCAGTGGCAGACAGAGAAAGGCAGCTAGTGAAATGGCAGTTAAATAGATTTCACACTGTCAAGCTCTAGTGTCAGTCTCAGCTGAGCTAGAGGGTGATGTAATCTTAGAACTGTCACAGCAGCATAAGCCACACTTGAGCTAGCAGCTGAGGGAGATAGGTTTAGAATGTTGAGTTAGAGTGAGTCAGTCTCAAAGTGGAGTTCTAGGAGGAGGCTGCAGCTGCTAGGCAGCTCCTCATTTTTAGCTCTGAGAGAAAGCTACCACTGTGTTTTGGGTAGTTTATTCTCACCCTAGAAAAAGAACATAGAAGACAGTGATTGAAGTGGTGGAGACCTGTCCAAGTGGGTTTTCCTTTGCCCCATCCCAGGGGGGATGGGGTAATTTTCAGGGTTAAGGAGCAACCCCCTCACCAGTCTGTCTAGTGAAGCTGCCTGTGCCAGCTTTAGAACTGTGAGTACTACTGTTGTGTCAGCCCAGGAGGGGCACCTGCATTCCTTGGTGAATTTTCTTTAACAAAGGGACCCTGTCACCTAGACTGTTTCTGTTTTTAAAAGTGTCTGTCTACATTAGGGTCTAGAGAGAGACTGTCCAAGAACAGAACTTTTAACCATTTATTATGTTAAGTGTGAAAAACATTTCAAGATAGCATCTACAAGTTTTCTGTGAGGATGTTATTAGCCAGATGAATGGCTGAGTATAAACTTGGAAGCAAAAGGTGGGAGACCCCCATCTGAAGTAACCAGTTTACCACTCCAGGTTCAGTTTGGGCACCAGTTCAATTTTCAGTCAGTGCATTTGGTCAGTGCCTGATGGAAATAGTTACCCAGATGTGGGTTTTGGATGCTCTGTTTTCAGTTCACCTCAGTGTAGTGGGTGCTGGAAGATTTTAAGCCTGAATGTGCTCTTTTGTGGTCATGTGTACCACCTTCATTCCTCATGAAATATGAGAAAGTGTCCTAGTACTGCCTGTGTGTGCCTAGTTGACAGGAAATGTACCAGAAATTGGCCATGTGTGCCAATCTCCATTTCAAAACCTGAGAGTTTGCTGTGTGTATTCAGTATGCCTGTGTTAAATAAGAAGTTCAGGGATGTCTGCACCTCAGTAATCTGCATTACCAGTATGAGTAGCCCCTTGGGGGTCCATCTTGGGTTTGTGATTATTCTCTGTGTATGTGAATAAAAGCCACACTCTAGAATCCCAACCTGGTTTGGACAGTATTGTTATTGCTTCCATTGTGTCTGGATTTACTTGAGTGCCCCTGTCCAGAAGTGCAAACCTAGCACAATTATGAGCAACCATTTTTTCCCAGGGTCCTGGGTTGATGGCCATGGTAAATGGCCCCACCAGGTGTGTGCCAGGTAGTTGCTACACTTGGTTGCCTGTCTGTGATAGCAGGCTTAGAAATAGAAATGTGTTTACTTCTTGTTATGTAAACCCCCATCCCTTTCTTTTGCCCCTAGATGCTATGTGGTGAGAGGAGCAGCCCTGCTAGTTAAACAATTGGGGCCAGTGGAGGAGTTACACATGTATTGCCCTGTCCCCAGATTTGTGTATTGGGGTTACCAGGGCAGTATCAATTGGGGACCAATCTTGTTGTCACAGGAGTGGCTCGAGGTGTCCCCTGATAAGTATCCTACTGTTGACAGTTTTCACTGGGGGTTTAGCAAATTTATTAGTCCATAAGTACTGAACTGGAGAATGGTCACTTATGGAGTCAGGAAGGACTTTAATGTGGGTAATATGATCAGTTTGTTGTGACTTCCCTTATGCCAACCACAAATGAAGTCAATAAAAAGAAGTCGCTGTAACGTCGGTCAACAAAGAAATTGTTGACCGACTGACATAGATCCATGTACAGGACACAGACACGCGTGCATGGAGGTACACATGCACTACGCACCTGCTGCTGGCTATCCTTTCTCTAGTTCTCACCTCCCCACTGGTGGTGTACAGGACACAGACATGTGTGCATGGAGGTACATATGCAATTTTCACCTGCCACTCTGCCACTGGCCATCCTCTCCCCTGTTCTCCCTCCACCGCCTACACTGGTGGTGTACAGGGTGCAGCCACACTTGTGCAGGGAGGTACACATGCATTATGCACCTGCCACTGGCCATCCTCTCCTAAGCCCCTTCTGTTGCTCTGCCAGTTTGCCTCCAGCTTGCTTCCAGATGGTGGCAGTGTTTGAGTGGTGTAACTTGTCTGCCCTCACTCCCAGGGAGAGGAGAGGAGAGTAGTCAATGGATGCACAATACTCTCCACTCAGGCTGACTACTGGTGACCCAACATTAGAAGTGATGTGGCATCCAATATCTCCAGTTACTGCACCACTGGGCCACCTACTGCTTATTGTTAACTTTTGGTGAATCAAATATGTTGTTATTCTATTCCACCTACCTGTTACTGTAGTAGTATGGTAGTGCCACTATAGTTTGGGTTTGGAAGGCATTTCTATACAAACACCCAGTTTCATCTGCTTATAACACATCCATCTGTTAATGTGGGGCATGCAGTAAGAAAGACACACCCTCAAAGGCATGGTATCAACACATAAATACATAAAAACAGAAATTGATGAAGGAGACTGAAGATCCACTGAGTCTGCCCTTCCTGTACTACCTGCCCCCCCCACTGACCTGCTGTGCAGGTAGGCTGTTCCCTCTCCCCCAGCACCCACCCCTCTATCCAGTGTAGCCCCCCCAAAAAAGGCAATCTGATTCTCTGTATATCTGGAGGCTCTTGAGCACCTAGTAAGAAGAAGAAATGCTCTGGCTATAGTGCAAGCAGAGGTAAATATTTTAGTATTCTCACAGACCATAATGGTGCATCTGCTAGATTCCAGAGGAATGAAGTTTTATTTATTTATTTAATTTTATTCTTTGGTAACTGAGTTGGACCCACTAGGCATAGTGCCTGTTTTCAGGGGTGACCAGGACCACCGGGAAGGTTAAGTGACTTGCTCAGAGTCACACAGTATTCAGGTGGAGGTTGTAAGAATCAAACCCATATCTGTCTGCTGGATGTACCAAGCACATTAACAGCTTGTTACACTAACATCTAGGCTATACTGGTTTTGAACCCAGTGAGCCAACAATTGAGCTACAGATGGGTTATTATGCTGACTCACTCGTAAAGCGTTTGTGTGCTGGGTTGCAAAAATTTTAAAATATATGAAAAAAAGGCATTATTGGAATTCAGTTATAAATAAATTAAAAAAATACCCTTGGGATTTCTGACATGAAATTTGCAGATTTGTTAGATCATCTCAAGGGTGGTGCTTTTGGAGTTTTGCAAATGCAAAATTTAACAGGAAAAAGAAGTCATAAATAAAAGAAATGAAGGCTGTACATGATCAGAATGAAACAAGCATTTGTCAATGCCGAATGTTTCCGTGCTGGTATTGGCATTAGAGAGTGCGATGAGTGGCAGGAGCCCCCAGCAAGTAAAGTCGCACCCACAGCCATTGCAGAAGGGGTGAAAGGTGTTGAGAGGAGCAAGGACCAGGACTGGGGAAAGAGTCATACCACAGCCATTGTACAAGTGGGGGGGTGTTCAGAGGAGTGAGGACCAGAGAGAGAGAGAGAGAAAGATGCACCACAGCAATTGTACAAGCCGGGGAAGGGGGGTGTTCAGAGGAGTGAGGACTGGGACTGGGGAGAAAGAGTGCGACGGGTGGCAGGAGCCGCCAACAAGTAAAGCTGCACCCACGGCCATTGTACAAGGGAGGGGTGTTCAGAGGAGTGAGGACCTGGAATAGGGAGAGAGCCATACTGCTGCCATTGTACAAGGGGGGGTTCAGATAAGTGAGGAACAGTACCGGGGGACAGCTACACTGCAAGCATTGCACAAGGGAGGGTGTTCAGAGGAGTGAGGACCTGGAATAGGGAGAGAGCCATACTGCTGCCATTGTACAGGGGGGGTGTTCAGATAAGTGAGGAACAGTACCGGGGGGACAGCTACACTGCAAGCATTGCACAAGGGAGGGTGTTCAGAGGGTCAAGAACCGGGACCGGGGAGAGAGACTGCAAGGGACAGCAGGCGCCATCAACAAGTAAAACTGCACAGCAACAATTGTATAAGTGGGGGGGTCAGAGGAACAAGGAAGGGGATCAGGGAGAGAGCCATTTTGCAGCCATTATACAGGCAGGGGTGGGGGGTTCAGAGGAGCAAGGACCGAAACATTAGTTGTGTTGGCAGGGTGCTTTATTGAAAAGAAGGTATGTGTGTGTGTGGGGGGTCCAGGCAGACAGTTGAAGGTAGTGGCCAGCACAGTTAGCTTTTTCATTGAGGAATAATTACTAGTGTTGGCAGGGTACTTATGGAAAGAAGACGTGTGTATGTGTGTGTGGGGAGGGAGGGAGGGTCTGCTATAATTATATAGATAACTGCAGAGATGAAACGGTTCCTGATTGCAGAGATGCATTTATTTCAAGTAGAGACCAATTCTGCTACATTGCTCTCATAACCAGCTTGCCAGCTGATTGTTGTGTCAGGGATGAACTAAATGCAGCATCAGCTACATTGGCCAGAGCAGTGACACACCAACTGACATACCGTGCTGTCCCAAAATGTTTCTTGTGCATGCAAACATAATAAAGCAAATACCACTGCCTGCCTCCCAGAGGTCCTAGAAGTGGGATTTTTCTAGAATACGACCTTACCTCTGGAGAACGTGGAAAGAAAATTGGAACACATATAGGCAAACCTTTATGAGTACATGAAAACTGAAAGCCTTAGGCTGATGCAATTAAACATTTTACACAATATTTACTTTGCCTCAGTCAAATTGTTTAAAACTGGTCAGCTAGGTACAAAAGAATGCATGCAACGTGGAGCTCAAGAGGCCAGACATCTTAGTCTCTTGTTGCAAAAATCAAACAGGGACACACCTTAAAAACTTACTGTTGGTATCCACTCAGGAATCTGGTAGAAAAACTGGCTTAGTGTAAAATGCATTGTCATAAGAACAAGCCTGTAACTTTAATGTTTGCCATTATTTTGTGCTTAGAGGTCCCACTGTTCAGAAATGCACTGGAGTTTTCCCAAATAAACTATTGAAATGCACAGCTGGGCACTGACACACATTTGAAATGCAGGGAGAGGAGGTGCAATGAATATTGTTGTTCTGCTAATAATAATATATCATCATTCACTCCACACTGCAGCATTCTTGACAGTCAGCAACATCTCATCATCATTGTGCTTGCTAATATAATCATTTTTTGTTAAAAACAGTTGAATCCATCTAGAAGCGAGGAGCAGCATCACTGACCAATATACCAGCGAGTGACTTTAGAGACAGACAGCGGCGATCCAGAGTGCTGGACAGATTTTATTTTAAAATAAAACCCTGTGAAACGGTACAGTAGCAGGTACTTGCTGGCGCTGCTGCTCCAATTTTGCAGTGCACTGTGCCACCACTGTTATGTGCCACTGTGCCAGAGTAATATGTGTGAGTATTGGGGCGCCGGGGCAGGCTGGGCACAAATTACAATGCCAGACGAGACTCATGAGTGAGTGTGTCTGTCCCAGTTTGGAGCTGCAGCAGAGGCACACACTGAAGCCCGGTGTAACCCCCCTGCAAATGGGGGTTCCCAAAAGACTTCCAGGAGCTTGCTTGAATGCTCCAAGCCTGAATGGTGTTTGGTGTTTAAGCCATTTATCAGTGAGTGTTTTTAGAGCCTCTGGTACTGTCTCTTTAAGAGCTGTCTGCTTGCAGACATAATTAGTTTGTATGGGGGGACTCTGTGCTTCTCTGTTTGAGTACCACTCGAGCTGCTGCCAATTCACTCCATTTTGCAGTCACTAGGAGTGCAAAGGGAACCTATCTGAAAGATGTAACTGTTTGCCGAAATCATTTACAGTAATAATGAAATTACAGTTTGTCTAACCTGCTTTTGCAGTCAGAACTGTGTCTGCCTAATTCCCCATTCTGGTTTTGAACTGCTGAACTGGACCAATCAGTGTGGGTAAGCTAGCTCTAAAATGGTGCCTTGGACGAATCAGAACTTGACTCATAATCTGAGCCAGCCACAAGAGGATTGTATGGGCAGTGACTCTGGGAGATGTAGTTTAGACTTTGGCGCCTTTTTGGACCAACAGCAGCAGTCTATTGTGAGTGACAGCCAATCCAGTCAAGAACTGGGAGAAACTCAAAGGAAGTGCCCAGTTTTGTCTGTTGGAGTTTCAGTTTAGATCTGGCAGTGAAGGGGAAAGAAACCCTGTGCTCCTTCAGTGCACAGTTTCAGTCAAAAAACGTGTGTAAGGCCCAGAGTTCCGGTCTGCAGCTTGTGTAACTGCTTGTTAGGACTGAATCCATCCTGTGAAAGAATCAAAGGATCTCTGAAGAGTAGAAACCAGGCTCACCCTGGAAGACTGGAAAAATTGTTGAATTACTCGGTCTGTCAGGAACTGAATCTGCTGTGTGTTCTCCGCGGTATTATACGGTAATGGCGATCGGGATAGAGGCAAGCAGCCTACCTGGTATAGTACTTTCTTTTTTACCATATAAATGTGTGAAGAGTCTCGTGGAGCTCAAGAGTAGCCCTGCTGACGTTGAAGGACCCTATCTTGTTTGGAGGTCGTGAGTACTAATTCAGGGTATCTCCCTGTTGAATTGCCACATTAAATCCAACTGGAATCACTGTACTGCTGACTGTTTAAACTAATTTTTCTTTTCACTGTGTGAAAGGGCCCCTACCAGCTGCCACGGTTTGGACTAGCCACTAGGGCTTGGGTACCCAGGGACAGTAACTGGTAGGGATAGGCCTGTGCACAGAGCCATAGGTAGATAGTAAAGTGATAAGCTAATTAACCTGATTTCCCCCTGTCCTTGTTATATTCCCCCTAAATAAATCCGAGCTGCTTGTTTCAGCAAAGTTATACTGCCTGAGGTATTTGTCTATGTTAAAGTATTGTACTGTGATTGTTGCACTGTATCTTATTTTACAGGAGGTCCCAGTGCCTGAACCACCCTGGGGTAAGTGTATACTGTGAAGGTAATTCCGATATATTGTGTGGGCCACTAGTGGGAAGAAAGAGGTTGCAGTGTCCCAGAGGGCTGTGACCAAGTAAGTTTAACTATTGCAAACCCTGACCTCTGGGTGGAGGCACCCGCCATTGGATCCAGGCCCCTCAACCTGTTAGTGGCAAATCAGGCAGGGGAGTAGCCCTGGGATAGCGCCATCTAGGGGTTACATCTTGGAGGCACCGCTGGGATTGTGTGTCCTCTAGTGGCCATATTTACGAACCACTGTTAAGAAAAAAAATGGGTACCCCGACAGAAGTGGCTGTGCACCGGCTGGTGGAGTGGTGTACTGGGGAGGAGATTGATCCCCAAAATGCTATGCTTATCCTGGATATCCCCCTGGGTATCAATATGGACACTGTACACGGAGTACTTTCCAAGGTGGAAGGTTTACAAAACCCTGTGGTGGTGGGTCAGCATGCTAATCTGCTCACCCACACTTTCCTGGCCCTAAGTAGAGTTTAAGGATCCCATAGATAGCTCCAAAGTGCACAGACCATTACCCCCAGAGGAAGCCCTCACTGCCTGGAGAGTGATAACTAAGCACAGTAAATACCTGGTGGGGAATGAGCCCCACCACTGTCTGAAAACATTTGAGGAGAAATTTGCTAAATGGTTGCTGGGGAAGGAAAACTGTGAGGACTTGAAGAAACTATTCTTGCCACCTGGGAGTGTTCCTCCCCAACACCCTCTCCCACTCCAGTACCCATAATGGTGGCTGAACCAATGCAGACTCCTATTTCTGCACCTGCCATTAGTCACGACTCTACGAAGGTTGAGGATCTTCTCTGGCACCTCCCACCCCCCAAGGGAGGATGACTGGGAGACCTGGATAGACTATGTTGCCCCAAGTGCTAGAATGGCAATGCTCGGAAGCCGAAAAATGAAAGAGGGTTAGTGAGAGCCTCCGAGGTCCTGCCCTGGCTACCATCCGTGCTAAATGGGCCAGTAACCCTGAAGTGACTGCACAGGCCTATCTTGAGGCCTTGGAGAATGTGTATGGGAGCCCAGATTCTGATGAGGATCTATGGTGGAGAGTAAGAAATGCATAACAGTACCAAGGGGAGTTGTTGTCTGTGTATGTATCTCGGCTGGAAAAATTGTTGCAAGAATGCCTCAGAAAGGGTAGTTTGCCAGCGATTGAACTGGACCGAACCAGGCTGGACAGGATCCTTAAGTCTGCCCCTTCTCAGAACTGCTGTTGCTTCAATTCGCACGCCTGGCAAATCGACTGGAATCTCCACCCTCCTATGATGAGTTAATGAGAAATTTGAGGAGTTGAGAAAAGGCAACCTCAGGAGGGACCTGCACAATAGCTGCGGCTACGACCGAGTGACTGAGGGTGGCCCATCAAGTGAAGTTCAGGGCAGAGGTTGGCAGTCAATGAGTGCTCTGACAAGGAAAAGATATGCCACAATGGGGCGAACTGTTGAGAGAGATCCGAATTCAAAACAGTCCCTTTATGAAGGCCACGCCTGCAAGTACGGGCCCCTGACCTATATCCGACTGCATCTGCTATGGGGTGGGGTACCCACCCATGTATCTCCTGCTGATAACAGCTCCAAACTCAATTCCTTGACCATGGAAGTGGAGAAACTGACGAGATGTCTCCAAATGCTTATCACGCCGCAGACAGAGATGGCACCAAGGTTTCCAGTTAGTAATACCCCGCCTGGCTCCCAGTGTGGCGCCTCGGCCAGCTCAAACTCCAGAAAGTATGTTTTGCTATAATTGTGGGAAGGATGGGCACATGAAAAGGGAATGCCGGTCCCCAAAAGACACTGACAAAGTTGCATATAGGCTACAAGGAGAGCTTCGGAGAACAAATCAGTGGTTAAGAGGTGCATGAAATGATCCCAGTGAGGGCACCAAAAATGCTAACTCACGTCCTTTTGTGGCAAGGTCAGTTGCCCAGGCCCCCACTATCGTCTCTCCAGACTGGTCCAGAATAGTGGGTCCCTCCATGGAGACCACTGTAAAGGTGAATGGAGTGTCTACAAGAGCTGTATTAGACAGTGGCTCCCAAGTGACAATTATGTTCCAGGATTGGTATCAGAAGCATTTGTCAGATGTACCCTTACAACCATTAGAAGGACTGCATGTATGGGGGTTAAGTGAGAAGGCCTACCCCTATTCCGGTATATCCGAATTTGGCTGTCTTTCCCCACCTCCGTGGCTGGAGTGGCTGAACAAGTAGAGACTCTAGCCTTAGTGTGTCCCCCACTGGACTGTATGATGGTGTCCCTTTGTTGATTGGAACAAATGCTCATATGTTGGAAGGCTGGCACAGTTGTGTTATGAAAAAACAGGGGTCAAAACTAGTAGAGCTTTTAAGAGTTCCAGCTTTAATTAAGAAGGCCTATGAGGCACAGAGAGATGCTGGAAAAATAGAACCAGAGGAACCGGTCGGAATTGTATGGAAGAAGGATCCTGAGTCTCTGATCCTGGTGCCAAATGCCCAGTGTACCTTACAGGGAGAGGTCCATATCAGAAAGGATGTTAAGAATAAAATATTAATGTTGGATGCAGGCGATGGAAAATTGCCGAGAGGACTGCTGGTCAAGCCTAGTATTTTGCCGCTAGAGCCCATGCTTATGCCAGAAGGGTAATGGTCCAAGTTCATAATGTGTCTGAAAGAGACATTCGAGTAAATAGAGGTTGCATCCTGGCTAATGTGCATTGTGCAGACACTGAACAGCTACCCAGCAGCAAGAGTTCAAGGAAGAATGACAGAGTAACGCCTGACTTGTTTGATTTCGCGACTCCCGCTGCCAGCTGAATGGAAAGTGAGGATCAGTGAGAAGCTGCCAGAGACCAGGTGTTTTTTTAAAGGAATGGGACGTAGGATGCGTGCAAGGAGCTGAGCACAATATCCGCCTGCATGACGAAAAGACCATTTCGTGAGAGGTCTCGACGCCTGGCACCTGCTGACATAGATGATGTGAGACGGGCATCTGCAAGAGATGTTAGCTGCTGGTGTAATACAAGAATCCAGAAGCCTTATGCTTCCTCCATTGTGGTAGTGAGGAAAAAGAATGGGACAGTAAGGATGTGTGTGGATTATCGCACCTTAAACCGGCGGACTATCCTGATCAGTACACAATGCCCCACATTCAGGATGCTTTGGACTGCCTAAACGGGAGCAAGTGGTTCTCTGTGTTGGATCTCCATGAGTGGGTACTACCAGATCCGGCGGCCCCAGAGGACCGTGAGAAGACAGCCTTATCTGTCCGGGCTTGGCTTCTATGAATTCATGAGGATGCCTCAAGGGGATTTCAGGTGCCCCAGCCACTTTTCAACGATTGATGGAGTGTGCAGTGGGGACATGAACTTACTAGAGTGCCTGGTATACCTAGATTATGTTATGTGTTTGGCAGCTCACTGGAGGAACATGAGAGCAGATTATTTAAGGTATTGGACCGACTGGAGGACTTTGGCCTTAAACTGTCCATTGATAAGTGTCAATTCTTTCAAACATCAGTAAAGTATGTGGGACACATAGTATACTTCGAGGGAATAGAGACCAACCCAAGTAAAGTTGAGGCCTTGACCACCTGGCCACAGCCCAAAAATCTAAAAAGAACTGCAAAGATTCCTGGGACTCTGTGGTTATCGGGCGCTCATCAAGGACTATTCAAGAGTGATCCGCCCTTTACTTAACCTTACCATGGGTATCCCAACCCACAAAAATACCAAAGTCAGCGTCCCTCAAGACTGAAAGAGTGTATTTTCATCCGAGTGAAGTATTTGGGGCCGCTGGACTCCTGTTGTGAGACTGCTTTTCATGAGATCATATATCAACTTACCCATGCTCCAGTGCTGGCCTATGCCGATCCAAGAAACCTTACGTCCTGCACACTGATGCTAGCTTGCAAGGGTTGGGGGCTGTGTTATCTCAAGAGCACAAGAATGGCCTGAGACCAGTGGCCTTTGCCAGTGGAAGCCTGACCCATCCGAAAAGAACTATCCTGTACATAAGTTAGAGTTCCTAGCTTTGAAGTGGGCTATTGTTGACCAATTCCATGAGTACTTGTATGGGGCTAAAATACTAGTAAAAACTGACAATAATCCTTTGACCTATGTGCAGACCTCAGCTAAGTTGGATGCCACTGGCCATAGGTGGCTTTCTGCATTATCTACATATGACTATGCTCTCGAATACCGAGCAGGTCTGAACCACATAGATGCTGATGCTCTCTCCCAGAGGCCTGTTCCCCAGAATGATTGGGTCCGATTGGCAGAACCTGACATTCGGGAACTCTGCCGGAAGTTTGACAGGGAGGAACAAATGTCCCACGGACTGATGGACTGCATGGTGGATTGCTTGGGACCCTCTGAAATTGCATACCAGCTGCTTGTTCCCTTTTCTGCAATAGACATTGGTGCACTGCCTCAGCTGGACAATGACAATATTCTGGGCTCAATCCACGATCCCATGATCAAAGCAGCTTTAGAAGCCCTCTATGCAGGAAAAGATGTGTCCAAATTACGCTCCACTGATTTGAGAACTGCACTGTTATACAAAGAAGGTCCTAAGTTGAAACTGATCAATAAACTGTTATACAGAGAAACAGTAGACAGAGGGGACAAGTAGACAAACAACAATAGTACTGCCCACTGCCTTTCGAGACTCAGTACTGAGGTCCTTGCACAACCACATGGGGCACCTTGGTATAGACAGAACACTTGACTTGGTGAGATCCAGATTCTATTGGCCCAAGATGGGGGCTGATGTGGAGCAACACATTCGAACTTGTAGTCGCTGCTTACAGAGGAAAGCTTTGCCCCAGAGGGCTGCCTCACTTGTTAACATCACCACCAGTGCACCCATGGAGCTGGTCTGTATTGATTTTCTGAGTTTGGAGTCAGATCAAAGAAATATCAGTAATGTGCTGGTGGTCACTGACCATTTCACGAGATATGCCCAAGCTTTCCCCACCAAAGACCAGAAAGCATCCACTGTGGCCAAAGTACTTGTAGAAAACTTTTTGTTCACTAGTGGGCTCCACAAAGAATCCATTCTGATCAAGGGAGAGACTTTGAGAGTCATCTGATCAAAGAGATGCTTTCTCGTGGGGAGTACTGAAAGTCCAGAACCACTCCTTACCACCCCAGGGGGGACCCACAGCCCTGAACGTTTCAACAGCACTTTGCTAGATATGCTAGGCACCCTAACCCAAAGAACAAGCCTAGATGGAGCCAACAAATTAGCACCCTGGTACATGCTTATAACTGCACCAAAAGTTATGCCACTGGGTTCTCCCACCCTGATGTTTGGAAAAGCTCGACTACCAGTAGATGTGTGTTTTGGTCTCTCCTGATGGGGTTCAAGCTGACAACTATTTACAGTATGTGCAAAAGTTAAAAGGCCCAGCTAACTACATTACCAACTGGCTCAAACCATGGCTGCCAAAAGAAATCTGGCCAACAAAGAACAGTATGATAAAAAGGTGAAAGCACAGGAACTCCAGGAGGGAGATCAGGTATTGCTAAAATCTGGGACTGCATGGCAAACACAAGATTGCTGACAGATGGCACCATCTCCTCACATTGTAGTGGGCAAACTAGATGATCTGCCAGTAGTACAAAGTAAGGTTGAGAACAATTCAAAAGATGTAAAAACAATGCATAGAAATCATTTACTGCCCATTGGACAAATCCTGATTGAGTCTGAGCCCCCAGAAGATGCCCCCTCTGGACCAGTGACTAGAGCTGCTGCTAAGAAAAGATCAAGGAAGTCTGCACCTACAGAAGCAGAGTTAGTGTTCCCCTGCACAAGTCCCAGTTGAGCATGACTGTCAGTCCATATCAGAAGAAAGTGAGAGTGACTTTGAATACTATCCTTCTTACGAACTGAGTCAATTGTTTCGGGGCAATCCCCTAGTCAATACTGGAGACAAACTGGGCCTTCTGGACTGTCTAAGCCCCCAGCTTCATCCCTGGAGCCAATGCTCCCAGAAAGTGAAGTGCAAGCATCAGATCAGATGAAATGGAATCATTATTGCATGGTTGAACTGTTTGAGCTTTCAGGGAGGAAAATGATAGATTGGGGCAGACTGGTGATACACCCAAACAAGAAGAGTATTTTGGTGCACTGACAGCCACTGCCAGTGTCAGAAAGCTCCACATGCTTGAGCCAAATGTTGTGGACTCAGAAACTGTAACTCCTGGAGCTGAAAGTGCCCCAAGTTCTAGCCTCTCTACCCCATGGAGACTCCCCTGACAAGTGAGGACAATGCTGAAAATGAGGCTCAGAGTGCAGAGACTGTAACAGTTCCCCCTAGAAAGACTGGTCGAGCTGTAAAGCCTGGGTGCACCTCAGTTATGATTCACTTGGGAGGCCTGTGGACTTGCCTCTCAATGTTGTCCATAAAGGAGTATGTGTTCCCGAGCTCATTGCCCAAACTGAGCATCAGTGCTAACTCCAAGTTACTTGTGTTGCCCTCTATATGGTGCCCTTGCCCGTCCAGCCCCAAGATAACTGATAGGGAAGGGCTCCCCTCTTCAGGTTTCATGTACAAGAGGTAATAACGAGGTTATGGTACAATGTGTATGTAATACTGTGTAAAGAGTGACGTACTGCAATGTTTCAGAAATGTGTTCTTGGTAAAATGATATATTGACTGATGATTACATGTGAGCCTAATGCAAATGTATATGGTTGCAGTTGAAACTTATAAAGGTACTTGCTTGTGCGACGATCAAGCTGTTCCAAACCAAGGTGTAACCCCCTACGATAGGGGGTTCCCAAAAAGACTTCCAGGAGCTTGCTTGAATGCTCCAAGCCTGAATGGTGTTTGGTGTTTAAGCCATTTATCAGTGAGTGTTTTTAGAGCCTCTGGTACTGTCTCTTTAAGAGCTGTCTGCTTGCAGACATAATTAATTTGTATGGGAGGGACTGTGTGCTTCTCTGTTTGAGTACCACTCAGCTGCTGCCAATTCACTCCATTTTGGCAGTCACTAGGAGTGCAAAGGAACCTATCTGAAAGATGTAACTTTTGCCAGAAATCATTTACAGTAATAATGAAGTACAGTTTGTCTAACCTGCTTTCTTTGCAGTCAGAACTGTGTCTGCCTAGTTCCCCATTCTGGTTTTGAACTGCTGAACTGTACCAATCAGTGTGGGGTAAGCTAGCTCTAAAATGGTGCCTTGGACGAATCAGAACTTGGACTCATAATCTGAGCCAGCCACAAGAGGATTGTATGAGCAGTGACTCTGGGAGATGTAGTTTAGACTTCAGCGCCTTTTGGACCAACAGCAGCAGTCTATTGTGAGTGACAGCCAATCCAGTCAAGAACTGGGAGGAACTCAAAGGAAGTGCCGGTTTTGTCTGTTGGAGTTTCAGTTTAGATCTGGCAGTGAAGGGAAAGAAACCCTGTGCTCCTTCAGTGCACAGTTTCAGTCAAAACGTGTGTAAGGCCCAGAGTTCCGGTCTGCAGCTTGTGTAACTGCTTGTTAGGACTGAATCCGTCCTGTGAAAAGAATCAAAGGTTCTCTGAAGAGCAGAAACCAGGCTCACCCTGTAGAAGACTGGAGAAATTGTTGAATTGCACTCGGTCTGTCAGGAACTGAATCTGCTGTGTGTTCTCCTGGGTATTGTGCAGTAATCGTGATCGGGATAGAGAAGCAGCCTACCTAGTATAGTACTTTCTTTTACCATATAAATGTGTGAAGAGTCTCGTGGAGCTCAAGAGTAGCCCTGCTGACGTTGAAGGACCCTATCTTGTTTGGAGGTCGTAGTACTAATTCAGGGTCGCTCCTGTTGAATTGCCACATTAAATCCAACTGGAATCCTGTACTGCGACTGTTTAAACTAATTTTTCTTTTCACTGTGTGAAAGGGCCCCTACCAGCTGCCACGGTTTGGACTAGCCACTAGGGCTTGGGTACCCAGGGACAGTAACTGGTAGGGATAGGCCTGTGCACAGAGCCATGAGGTAGATAGTAAGTGATAAGCTAATTAACCTGATTTCCCTGTCCTTGTTATATTCCCTAAATAAATCCGAGCTGCTTGTTTCAGCAAAGTTATACTGCCTGAGGTATTTGTCTATGTTAAAGTATTGTACTGTGATTGTTGCACTGTATCTTATTTTACAGGAGGTCCCAGTGCCTGAACCACCCTGGGGGTAAGTGTATACTGTGAAGGTAATTCCGATATATTGTGTGGGCCACTAGTGGGAAGAAAGGGGTTGCAGTGTCCCAGAGGGCTGTGACCAAGTAAGTTTAACTATTGCAAACCCCTGACCTCTGGGTGGAGGCACCCGCCATTGATCAGGCCCCTCAACCTGTTAGTGGCAAATCAGGCAGGGGTAGTAGCCCCTGGGATAGCGCCATCTAGGGGTTACACCAGCCATGTATTATAATTTACAGATCAGATTAATGACTGGGGGGGGAATCAGCCGGGGTCCCAGGAAGGTGGACATCTGGATGATATTCATAACAGTGCAGTGGGGATTGGGATGAATGGGTCTGACAGACACAGTGAGTGACTGGCAGATTCAGTCAGAGTCCCCAAAACTACAGCAGCTGGTAGCAGCAACACAGGGAACGTAGTTGCAAGCAGAGCAGGCAAGCACAAATGAAATGGAAACGCGCTCTCACCATCAGCCCTGGCCTTGCCTAAGTTGCATTTCCTAACTTTCTTTCAATCCCCAGGCTCCTCCCAGCCCCTGCCTAACAGTTGTTTCCCAAATTTCCTCAACCCAGGCTGTTTTTTTTTTGGTTTTAGGGCCCATTATGGGCCCCCTAAAGCTTCACAAATGAGGGACTTCAAATCAAAACACTTTGATCACCATCTATGGGGTGGTGGACAAGCTGTCCCATGTTTTTGGCTTTGCCATTCATGTGAAAGTCTTTTATATTCCAGGGAGAGAAACTGCGATGGGTTACAGGAGCTGTTAACCAGTAAAGCCACACGGCGGCAATTGTACAAGCAGGGCGGGGGGGGGTGTTCAGAGGAGAAAGGACCAGGACCAGGGAAAGAGTGTGCAACAGATGGCAGGAGCCGCCAACCACTAAAGCTGCACAGTGGCAGTTGTACCAGCAGGGTGGGGGTGTTCAGAGAGTAGGACCAGGACCAGGAGACAGAGTGCAGTAGTAGCAGAAGCCACCAACCAGTAAAGCTGCACAGCGGCATTGTGCTACCAGAATTGGGGGACTTAAGAGAAGTGAGAACTGGGACTGGAGAGAGAGAGAGAGAGAGAGAGAGAGAGCGTGATGGGTGGCAGGAGCTGCCAACCAGTAAAGCCGCACAGTGGCAGCTGTACAAGCAGGGCAGGGGTGTTATGAGAAGCGAGACTGGAACCGGGGGAGAGAGAGAGAGAGTGTGATGGGCAGTAGGGCCGTGATCCAGTAAAGCCGCACAGTGGCAACTGTACAAGCAGGGCACAGCGGATGTTCAGAGGAGTGAGGACTGGGACCAGAGAGAGAAAGAGAGTGCGATGGGCAGCAGGCAGTGGTGGCTCCAGCCTCTGTTGGTTACCAGGGCACAGGGTGTACACTGCACATAGCAGTCAGGGCACCTAAAGAAAGTGTGTATATACCACATAGGCAGTGTGTTCCAGTGGTTCGAAACACTGAACTGAGAAATAAGAGATCACAGGTTCAAGTCCAACGACATAGACACTAACTCACTGTGTGAACTTCAGCAAGTTACCTGACCTCCCTGTCCTCAGCCCTCCCTCCCTGTCTCCCTCCCTCCCTCCCTCTTTCCATCCCAGCAGGTTAGGGCACCCCCCACACAGCTGTTGCATCAGTGAGAAAGACTCAGCAAGCCTGTCCTGGGTAAACCGCCAGGAAAATGGTAAGAGGCGACTAGTACACACTGTAAAAGAATAAACTACTTATCTGTCTGAGGAGTCAAGCAGTACTAGAGGAGGATGACTCTTCTGACTGACTGGACTACTGGTTGCTGGTGGAGGCTGGGACTGTGCTGGGGTCTAGTGGACTGGTGGTCAGTCAATTCAGGTGTGGCGGCAGGACTAGATCGACCTTGGTCACAGCTGAGCCAAATAGAGCAAGAAATGAGTAGCCAAGACTCAGGACTGTAGCTAGACACCAGTCAGAAATTCAGTCTGGCACTGAACAGACCATCACTGCAATCTCTAACTTAAAGTTTTTAAACATCATGTGCAAAGTGATTGCATTAGTAGGGTCCAGATTGTTTTGTTCTGTTCAGTATGGGTTGATTATTTGTGTTTATTAAATGTTTGTATTAGTTAATATATATTTTTACCTTACTTTTCCAGAGTCGTTCCGCACCTCATGAAGTTGCTTCCAGTTCCATGTTGCTGCCATATGGTTCCATGTGACTTAAGTGAATTTAACTGTGTGAATGCAAATTGTGTGAATACTTTACAGCGACTGTCATTTTACTGAACAACTACAGCGAAGCACATTACGACGAAAAGTTAACAACTGTGTTTATGCAGGGGGCTGTGCCCCGGATCCCCCATCTCTATAATTCTCACTCCAAGGTGCACATTGACACTGGGGAAAGTTAAATATGTTGGGTTGCTGTAATGTTCCAAGCACGGTAATCTGCCATTCGCCCCTAATGTGATCGTTCTTTTGTAGTCACTGAAATTCCGTCGCACAAATCGCATCGCTCATTTTATGTGATACCCTGCTGTACAGTGAGTCATGTGGTGCCTGGTGATGTCATTTGGTAGTAGTAGAGCTGTCAGTGTTACGTTTACATCATCAGCCCATGGTTGTATTTATTCTTTTGGTTTGGGCAATCAAAATAACTACTATTAGGTACAGCAATGTCATCCAATGAAGAGATAGCTACGATGGAAGCACTGTCATGCCAAACAGTGGGTACTATTGAGCCCTATTTATTCAAGCCTATGGCATCTTCTATGGTACTGCTACTTATTCAGTTGCATCACCCTAGCTCAATTATGGCACCAGTGACAGCAGCTAAGTCGATGACAGCATGGATATGTCAGTTGATGAATGGTACATTACCTCATTCATGTTTTCACACAGATTTGTTTCTTACTGTGTTACTGTAATGACATGCAAAGCTAGACGCATGTTGTCCAAAAATTCCCAGTTGTAGAAAACAGATTTCTCTTCTTGAATTGTCAGATGATCAACAGGTACTTCCTTTTGTGTGCATGGGGGAAGGGGTAGCTCACATCTCAAATACAGACAAAAGCTGGCAGAGTAGAAAGCAGACAATTACACATTGCACAGCATACCCAGTAATACAGCACATAATGAATGAAAAGCAAAATAAAGCAAGTAAATAAATAATAAGCCAGTTGCTGAGGGTCAAATTGTAAGATGGATGGCATTTCACCTACTAAAGTGTCAGAGGAACATCTGACAATACTTCATGACGCCAACAGCCGAGTGAGATCTAATAACATTAATTAGAGAATAGCAGTTACAGACAATGAATACAAAAAATGAATTACTATGAAAAGTAAGAACAACTTTTTGTAAGGGTCACAACATAACCTCAAATAATGAAAGGCAGTGTGGCAATGACTGTTCTAAATCAGTGTTTGACTGACATACAGTATATGAAAGTAAACAGGACTCATAGTTAAACACAATTACAACTGAAAATGATTTGGAAAGAATGATAACTACAAGTTCTTGTTAGTAGTTTAGTGTGACAGAAATGCAGCTTCCCCTCTCAACACCAGACCACAGTGGGAACAATCTCTGTGACAGCTGTCAAGCCAGCAAAATCACATAATTAAGTCATCACTCGCAAGTGGCATCTTAAGAACCATATTTCAGCAACAAGACAGAATGGCATGCAGAGGGCCTGGCGACTGTTACCATCAGCTGTAAATTAAAGTATTCAAATAACAAATTGTGAAAAAGAATCACTCAGAAACTTTTTCAGATTATCACATTTATTGAAATCAATCCAAATTAGCATGACATGAAGTGTTGCACATGACTACTGATAGCAAATATTCTATATGGTTACAACAATGAACTGCAAAAACATATAGTGAGCATTCAAGTTAAATTTGAAGGCAGTTGTCTTTTGTTTAAGTCAATATACTTTATTGTTTTTTCCACAATATCACAAAAGCAAAAAAAAACAGGAACGAATGCAGCAATATAAAGAAAAACAAGAATTACAGAAAAAACAGAGACATACAGAATCAAACAACCAAAAACAAGACATTACATACATGAAATCCCTCCCCTCTATTACTCCTATCCCCCTTCCCCCTCCCCCTTGACCCAGATCTGCATATACATGAGGAAAATAAGGAGTAAGAGAAAAGAAAGAGAGAAACCAGAGGGGAAAATTAGTACAGAGAGAAAGACTAGGTGACTTAACCTCAAAATACCATAAGGTTAAAATGGGGGAGTTGAGGGGCCATTATGGTTTCCATAGGGAGAGCAGAGTCATAAGAGGCTCCCAAGTAGTCTGATAATATTGGGGTCTATGCCTCTAGGTTGCGATGTGCTTTTCTAACTGGAGAGGAAGGTGGATTGCACGGTACCACTCTAATAATGTGGGAAGTGAGTCTTCCTTCCAGTGTCTAAGCATAGTCAATATTGCCATAGAGGCAATTAAGGTTAGCTGGGCCTGACGTACTGATGGCGTTCCCCAAGGGTATGCAGCCAGCAACAAGATTTGGGGGTAAATAAGGAGTCCAGGCCTAAAATGGGGTCCAAAATTTGTTGAATTGTTTTCCAGAAATTCTGTGTGCAGGAACACTCCCATAGCATGTAGTAGAAAGAGTATGAGGCCTGTTTACATCAGAAACAGTCTGAAGAGGTTACAAGTCCTATCTTGTGTAGTTTTAGTGAGATACAGTACATATTGTACATAATCTGAAATTGGACTAGACATACTCTGTCTTGCTTAATGTATTTGTAATTCATGCTCCAGACTTTAGTCCAGAATTCTACTTCAGCCGGTAGGGAGAGCTCCTGCACCCAGTAATAACAGATTCCATTTGGAAGATTATGATCTAAAGCCTGAAGCTGCTTATAATTCCTCAAGACGACATGAGCAGTACCTGCACTTTGGAAGATTTGTTGAAGCCCCTGGGAAGACTGGTCAGACCAGTCCTCCTTGTCATTAAAAGTTACGATCGTATTCCTGATTTGCAAATACTTAAATATGTCTGTGTGGCTCAGCTGAAAATGGGTCTGTAAGGTCTGAAAAGAAGCCACTACGTTATCTTGCAGTAGATCAGCTAATGTACAGTGTTTAAGCTGTGGAAGGAGTGAAGATGGGATGGGGAAACAATCAATTTGAATATGTGGCTTACAAACGAGGGGTTGAGCAGATGACTTATGCCAACTCATCAAGAGGTATTGGAGAATTTGTGGCATAGCTTTAAGTGACCAGGCCATTGGGGTAGATCTAAGTGTCTGAGGAAGTTTAGAAGGTTTTGTATACACCAAGGCCACCAAAGAACTATTAACACTGTGCACTGCTTTACTTTCAATATTTAGCCATGTAGGGATATATGTGCCACTCGTTACTACAGAATCTGCTTTGTACCATAGGATTATCCTACTAAGGTGTTGGGCCCCATAATAGGTAAAAAGGGAAGGGAGAGCAAGCCCTTCCTGTAATTTAGGAGTCATTAACTTGAGGTATGCTCTTCTAGCTGGTTTATTTTTCCAGAGAAAGCTATTAAACATTCTCTGTAACTTCACAAACCACACTTTGGGAATATAAAGGCCCAACATACCAAGTGGGTACAGAAGCCTGGGTAGGACATTCATTTTCAAAATATTGATACACCCCCATAATGACACTGGCAAGGCACTCCATCTATTCAGGTCCACTTGCAAAATTTGCACTAGAGTGGTTAAGTTGTCTTTGAGCATGGAGGAGATGCTCTTGGAGACCTTAATCTCTAGGTAAGTGAGGGATTGGTATTCCCATGATAGACCCAAGGTGTTGGCGCTAGTTCTATTAGCCCAATGATTCAGAGGAAATACCTTGGTTTTGGAAAGATTAAGCTCATAAGCTGAAATTTTAGAAAACTTATTGATTTCCCTTAAAAGGATCGGTAAGGAGACCTCTGGTTCCTCAAGGTATAGCAGTAAATCATCCACATAGGCTGAAAGAACATAATGCTCTCCATACAATTGTATACCCCTCAACAAGGGGGGGAGATGAGTGTACAGATTAATGGTTGCAGGTAGCAGTTAAAAAGAAGAGGGGATAAAGGACATCCTTGTCGAGTGCCTCTTTTGAGGAGGAATGGTTGGGATGGGTGCCCATTGCACCAAACCCAAGCCATGAGGCTGGTATATAGGATTTGGACCCATGTAAGAAAGGTGTTAGGCATGTCTAGGTGCATGAGAGTGGCAAACAAGAAGCGCCAAGAGACCTGATCAAAGGTTTTCTTAGCGTCGAGAAAGACGAGTACTGAAGGGACCCCAGACTCCTTCGACACTATGATCAAATGCATAAGTTTTCTCATGTGATCTCCAGAGAGATGTACAGCCATGAACCCCACTTAATTATTCCTGATAATCTCTCCTAGAATTAGGACTAAGTGGTTGGCTAAGATTTTTGCTAAAATCTTAACATCCGAATTTAATAAAGAGATTGGACGGTAACTTCCGGGGCATAATGGGTCCTTATCTGGCTTGGGGATAAGGGTGATAATTGTCTCTATAAAATTAGTCTTTTATCCCCTGATGAAAACACAAGTTGAACACATTCATCAGCAGGGTGGAAAGCTGTGGAAGACAGGCCTTATATAAATTATTGGGTAGGCCATCCAGCCTAGGGGTTTTATCCTGGGGTAGCTGTGCAATGGCCTTCTCCACTTCAGTTAAAGTGATTGGGGTACCAAGTTGTTCAGCCACATGTGGAGTTAGAGTGGGGAGGTTAGATGAACAAAGATAATCGGTGATATCTTGATCAGTCACCTTAGTGGAATCATCAGAGGAGTAAAGACCCTTATAGAAGTAATCAAAAGCTGCGACAATTTCTTGGGGGTGGGAAATAATGTGACCATCTAGGGGGGAAATCTTAGCCCTGGAATACATTTAGACATCTCAGCTTGCCTTAATCTAAGGGCAGAAAGCTTCCCTGCCCTCTCCCCCGATTCCAGATATTTCAATTTAGTGTGATAAATGGCTAACTCTGCTTTCTGTACCATTATGTCACAAGACGATGCTTGGAGGAAACGTAGCCTAGCCCAATCCTCTCGTGGGGAAGTCTTATGTATTGTATGTTCTAATTTATGTATTTCATCTAATAGGGAGTCAAGCACTAATTTATTTTTCCGGGTTCTGGTGGCAGCAATGCATGTAAAGTTGTCCCATATGGCACACTTAAGAGCAGTCCAAACTATGCCCACCCTCACCACTGAGTCCAGATCAGAGTCTAGGAATCCTACTATAAATTCTTGTGTGGAGGTGTGGAGGTTAGGCTCTCTGGGTGCTTTAGTAATTGCATGTTAAGTCACCAGAGTTGATTTCTCCAGATCCCCGGCCCAAGTATAATGGATATACCAACTTGGGAGTGATCTGAAAGTACTCTGGGTAAATGGGGGCATCAAGGATACCAGGAGGGCCAAAAGTCTATTCTGGAAAAAGTGGCATGCGGGGGGGTAGTAGGTGAATTGCTTTTCCTCTGGATTTAGAGTCTGCCAGACATCCACTACACCCGCTCAAGAGAGGAGGTCTCTAAATGCATGCAGTGCTGGTGGGAGCACAAGCTTTTTACTATCTGAGCGATCTAAGTCTGCCCTTGGTACAAGGTTCCAATCCTTTCCCAAGAAAGTTAAAATAGGTGGGCTTGACACTACCCTTGTTAACAGCTCAGTGAAAAAAGGGGTGAGTCTACATTTGTGCCATATATAGAGCCTATCAGAGTTGGTGTGGATGCCAAAGTACCCTGTATAATACTATAACAGCCTTCCGGGTCACTCCATTCCTATAATTTAATGAATGGTACATTTTTAGCTATCAGGATAATGGTGCCTGCTCGCTAAGTGGAGTTGCCAGAACCAAAGACTTGCCCCACCCATCCCCGCTTGAAGAGTAAGACGTCATCTTTGGATAGATGGGTCTCCTGTAAGCAGGTGCTCTCCACCCCTAGCTAAGCCAGATGTTTAATAATCATACATCTCTTTTGTTTACATTGAGCTCCTTTTATATTCCAACTCACAAATTTGTAGATTCTCCACATTAACAGCAAACAGTTAGTGGATAGGTTGATATCCCTCTATATGCAATTGTCTTACTCTGGGTAAGGCCCCAAAAAACCTGTGTGTGCAGATCTGTCCCATCCCCCCCAATTGAAAAATACAACTGTCATTAAACGTAAGTATAAAAGACATCCCTATCCCTTCAGAATAAAGAAAGAAAGACCCTCCCTCCACCATCCCACACAAAAATACAATATATTAAACTACCCCAGTTCAAAAAACTGAACTCCAGTTATACAAAACGGTACATGATTACAATTATTCACTACCTGAAACAAGTTAAATCTCCTCCTCGCCCCCGTCCCCAGTCCACTAATAATATACAGCTGGCTACAAAAAAACAAGAAAAGTTTCTCAGATGCAATCAAAAAATGTGTCATGATATTCTCCAAAGAGCAGTTAAAGAGTTCTATCCCTTATCAGATTAGGGGTAACAAAATGTTAGGCATGGTAGCTCAACAAAAAAAAAGAAAAAAAATAGTTGAAAGAGAGAACAATAGAAGTCTGTCCCGTAGTTGTTCGTCAGCTCCTTGATGACACTGCTGCACTTAATCATACTTGTAGCAGGGCCCCATAAAGAAAGAAAGAGGAAGTCAAACCTGGAGTTGCAATGTTACTCCATAACTTAGTCAAAATTGCCCCCTCAAATAAACAGAAGTCCATAATCCATAATCTTTAAACTGATCACATGGACAACTTAATTGGGCATGGAGAGTCCTGTTTGCCGAGGAAGGCCCTTTCACTGTTACAGCAGTGGAGCTGAATACGAGCAGCGTGGTCATCAATTTAGGGAGAAGAATAGAAGATCAAATTCTTGTTACACAGAACACAGACTAGTGCAATTATCCATTACCAGGGACCTGCATGGCTAACAGGCTGAAATTAGAAAAAGATAGTTCAGTGTCCGTTCCACTAATCCCAATCCGCTGTGGGTTCCAAACTATGCTCCCTCACAGACAATCTGGAGTCTCCAGTGTTTGAACTGCAGAGAAAGGTTTTAGACACCCATGCCTTACCATAACAGTTGACAGAACACCCAGAAAACCAGAGTTTCAACAGAACATCAGTCAGCTGATATTGCTTAATCAGAGAGGCCCTTTTCACTTGAAAAGATCTGGGAGTAAATTACAGAGTTCCTCCGTGGCCTGCTTGGGCAACTCCAGAGTGATGCATTTATCATTATGTTTGATTTGTAAAATTGCAGGGTACTTCATCCGAAAGGGTTTCCCTGCAGCTATCAGACAGGATACCATGGGGTAAAATTCCTGCCACTTGAGTCATACTGAAAGGGTAAGTCCTGGGATAGCCTGAGCTTGTTCCCTTCCCACTAAATCACTTGTGCTTCTTTAACTTTGGCCAAGATATGCTGCTTATCCAGAAAGTTGAGTAATTTGAACACTAAAAGCCAAGGAGGTGCTCCTGGTTGCGGGGGGGCCCAAGGAACGATGTTCTCTTTCGACAACATAAATGGTGTTATTAAGTGAAGGCTCTGCTATTCTTTCACAGAGTTTTTGCACAAATAAAATAGGATTAGCGCTCTCTTCTTTCTCAGGCAAGCTGAAAATGATGAGGTTATTGCGCCCATCTAAGTCCTCCAACTTGTCCTCCATTCTTCAGATCCTGTGTCTTAACGAGGAGGAGTCTAGATCTGCTTTCTCCCTCCGCTTCTCTACTGAAATCACTCATGCATCTATATCTACCACTTGGGAGGTGAGTGAGTCAAGATTGACCCGGATTTGCTGCACATCGCAAGAGATTGCGGCAATAGACTCCTGGAGAGGCTGCATAATTTCCATGAAGCGTTCCTCCAACAAAACTGTGGCAGTCATGACAGACCGAGGAGCTGTAGTCGTTTGCACTTTAGACTGTTTTGCGGCCTTGTCATTTTCGGGTGAGGGAGGTGGTGTATGTCATGACGGAGCTTTCTGCATATCTACTTCCATTTCTATCCATCAGCGATCGTTTCCGGAGAACTTCCCAAGCTGAAATTGATCGAAATCGTAAGTTGAAACTTACTGAAAGGGGTAAAATTGTGGATTTAGCAGGGAGCAAGGAGAAGTTACGACTTGCAGTCAGGCGCCATCACTTGACCTCTCCATTTCAAGGCAGTTCTATTACTAGTGAAACTGTATTTATGCCCCCCAAAAAAACTCTGCGTATGAATGATAGCTTTTGACAGCTGTCAATGAGGCCACGGTTTGTGCTCTGTGAGGTGCAACAGTGAACTAACTTTCACTAATATACCACCTCATATGCCACAATTACAGCAAACAGTACTTCCATACAGAGGAGGAATCAGAAATGGTACCGTGTTTAAAAAAAACCCAAAGAAAACAGGGACAGATCACACATCTACTGGGACTGATCACACATCCAGGATATGGATTCAGTCAGTTCCATCCATGAAAGCCAAGATGCCCACAGTTACCAGCTGCAGACTCAACAAGCATTGTATTTTTTTAACCAGATAGGAGGAACATAAAGAAATAAGTCAGAAAACGTAGTAAAATATTAAGGGGAAAACTGATAGTAGTAAAATGCAACACTGTGAGGAAAACTAGCTGACAGCAGTAACATGATCAAGAGTGGTAAATGCAAAGTGGGAAACTGACCACAGTGACAGATAGCAGGACATCCACCTAATGACTTAACTGTAAGGAGCGTGGCATGACCAAACCTAGTGTGTATATCAAAACTGTTCTGGGCTACTGAAGAGACTTTTGGAATGTCAGGGAGGAGGAAGGGAAGAGGAAAGTGAGAAGAGACAGCACACTGGACATATCTGATCACCAGAGCATGAACTGAGGCACAGCATTTTTGCACCAGGGCATGTGTCCCGGTATAGTATCACCCATGGTGGCAGGAGTTGCCAACCAGTAAAGCCTCGCAGTGGCAATTGTACAAGCAGGGTGGAAGGAGGGTTAGGGGCTCAGAGGAGAGAACCAGGACCAGGGGGAGAGAGAGAGAGAGTGTGTGATGGGTGGCAGAAGCCGCCAAGCAGTAAAGCCACACAGTGGCAATTGTACAAGCAGGGTGGAAGGGGGGTTGGGGGCTCAGAGGAGAGAACCAGGACCAGGGAGAGAGAGAGAGAGAGAGAGAGAGAGAGAGCGTGTGATGGGTGGCAGAAGCCGCCAAGTAAAGCCACACAGCGGCAATTGTACAAGCAGGGCAGGGCTGGTGTTCAGAGGCCGAGGACAGGAACCAGGGAGAGAGAGAGAGAGTGCGATGGGCAGCAGGAGCCACCAAACAGTAAAACTGCACCCACACCCACACCAATTGTACAAGGGGGATTGCAAGTTGCAAAACATTAGTAACGTCGGGAAAGAAGGCATGTGTGTGTGTGGGTTGGGGGGAGGATCCACTCAGACAAAATGGTCCCTAATTGCAGCGGCATAATTCTTTCAAGTACAGACAGTTTCTCTTGGACTGTTGTCATAGCCAGCTTGCTGACTGATTGGTGCCTGAGGGACGAGTGCAACGCAGCTTCAGCTGCATTGGCCGTAACAGTGACACATCTCTGAAATGCCGTATTGTCCCAAGATGTTTCTTGTACATGCGTGCAAGCAAACATAAAAAATTAGTACTTTCTTGGGTAAAGCTAATTAAAGAGCCCCCTAAACCCATGGTCACTGTTTCATGCCTTGCAATTCAAAATCAGAAGTGAAGATGTTTTTACAACTATGAACAAATACTATAGTTACTTAATAGTTTTTTTTAACCCCTAATACAAAAATATGTAAAGAACAATGGGGCCTCTGTGAGTCAATGCCCACTTGCTGGTCTGCACATCCCTCTGATCTACTGACACTAGGAGCTTACCCCAATTTTGTCTTTCCCATATAAACACAGAAAGATAGAATTGATGGTGGATAAGGACCACTTGGCCCACTAGTCTGCTCTTGTTCCCTACCTACTGTCACACTGGACACTCTACTTGATCTCTGGCTTTACCCCTCCTTTCCTTGCTTCTAAGGTTCCGTTATACCTATCCCTTGCCTTCCTAAATCCCATTACAGTTTCTCTAGTTTAAAAAGCCAACAATGGAGCTCATCAGTGGTGCCATCCTCCACCATGTTCCTTTTTAAAAAGTATGTGAGCCACTGTGAGTCCATCAGCGGTGGCATATACTCCTGCCCTTAACAGACCTGTCTCTGACAGGCAGTCAATCCCACATGACATGCTCCTGCCCCTTACAAAACCAGCTTCTGACACAGAGAGCCCATCCTTGTTGGCATGCTCCTGTCCTTACCATACCCTCTTCTGACAAAAAGAGCCCAGTTTTGGTGACACGTTCGTGCTCCCTAATCCTAGTATTGGCACTCTGTAGGCGTTGAGATATGCAACTGCCAAATCAAGAAAAAGGGAGGGTTGTAATAGGGGAAAGGGGAAATTGTTTAATCTAGAGAGTCAAACCTAGCCAAGGCTTGTTTCCAGGTGTGGCCTGGGAGCACAAGGAAGTTAAGTGACTTGCTTGGGATCACACAATATGCATGTGTGGGCTGTGGGATTCAAACACAGGTCTCCAGGTTTGCAGCTCAGTGCCCTAAACCACAGTGCTCTGCTGCCTCTTGTAATATGCAGATCATGAATGTTTGCCTCAGTGTTTTTCCTTTTTTTTTTAATTAGGATAGTGTTTTTTGTGTTTGTGTATACAGGTACTTATGATCCAAGTTGGGTACTAATGAGGTGTGGTTAGGGGGTTGTGAATTCCTGATTCCCCACCCCTGGTCATGATAGGGGTCTGACCACAATTTTGTGTGTGCAGTTTGATAGGTGGAATCTGGCTGAGCTGCTTGAGTCTGTATTGTGCTGGTTGTCCAGGTGGTTGTCAATCATCAGTGTCTGTGCCAATCATACCCCCTTCGCCACCTGCACCTTATTAATTCAGAGTGGTGCCAGCTCCCCAACTACAACATGCACCCAAACATGCAATGGCCAATGCAGCCCCAAGTGATTTTATGCCCAGGCTTCAGCACCATCTTTTTTTTTTTTTTTCATATTCTCTTTCTGCTCCTCCCAGTTGGCCCCCATCTGTTGAGTGCCTCAGCCTCAGCCTCATCACCCTGACATTCACCAGGACTTTCCACCAGCCATCTTCCCCCAAACTTTGACCCATGGTGGGGTCAATGAGGTTCCTCAACTCCTGCCATGGTCCCCGCTGGTCGGGGGCAGGGCTTGCAGGCACTTGGTGCCATCCTGCTGCTGGCATTTTCCTCCCGTACTAGCCCACTGGGAGGCATGGCATGGATTGATGTCATGATCCAAACCACAGGTGCCCACATGATGTGCATCGACGTCTGCCATGCTTCTCAGCATGTTGGCCTGAGCTGCCTTTCCCTATCTTCTACTAGGGGGCCAGCCAAGCACTGGACTCTGCCCATCCCTCCCTCCCTCTGGAAGAGGACAACAGCCCTATAGATGCTCGATTTCCCCGACTGGCACTCCAAAGACTTGAGTTTGCATCTGAACCTGGGTCAGCAGCATCACAAGTGGTAGCACTATCGCTGTGCTGGCTGGCTGATGAGTACTATTTTTTGACAGAATTTGGGTGACCAGGTCAGGTGTTAATGACCAGGACAGGGAGTGAGCTGACAAGAGCACTGGATGAGTGAGCAGGTGGGTGTAAAAACAATTGCTCAATCAGTGGTAGTGCAGTGGGAATTCCTATCACAGCCTATGTGGTGGGCTTGATCTGTAAGCATTGGGTGTGTGAGGTAGTAAAGTGCCCAGCAGTAAGTTCTGGGGGTGGGGGTGGGGGGACAATCAGTCGAGAGTGGGAATGAGGGACTAGAAGTGAAAAGTTGACAGTGTGACTTACCAGCTCACAGATCCAATGATTTTTTTATCAGCTGATAAAGGTGCATCAAAGAGGGATAAACTGGTGTGATGTGTAGTACTATGATGGCTAGGACCCAGGTGTGGTAGTGGCAGTCTGTCTCCAGCCCTGTCTTCAGGGACCATGAGTAGCATAAAAAGTGTAGCTCCTGGGTTTGTTTGTTTTTGGTACCATATAAACCAGGCAGATAAACTTTCACCATCTTGCTGTCAGAGAAGAAAAAAAAAAGTTGTTTCTATTTATATGGGCAAAGCTTGTTTGAGAGAAGTGTATAGTGTAAAATAACCACATATCTGTTTCTCATTATGGCCGTGATTCACGAATGTCTACATGCTGCAAAAGTGCAGTGCATAGGCATTCCCACGGCTGAATGCCACACAGTGGTGCCCTGTGCACACCAGACAACATTCATCAATGGGTGCAGTAGTTCCCCTTTCAATGGATCTTTGGCTGGCCTGTGAGGAGTCATGCCAGGAGTGGTATGGGGGCATGCCAGTGGAGTGCCCTATGCTGGCACCCATTCACAATAACACTGCATGCCATTTAGGGCTGCATCCTCTCTGTGATAGGGTGCAAGTGTATGTGGGCAGTCATATAGAATAATATCTCACCATTCTTTGTAAATATTTCAGTTTTAATTAATTATTTTCCAGATGTTGTTTACAACAGGATAATTTCAGCATGGTTCAGTACTTTTTCCATCTTACACTTCCATTCGGATAGCAGACATCAAAGTAAATGGCATAATCAGGTATTTATAAGTGTTCCATGTGAGGCAGTAGATAGCACAGCAAACAGAATATTCTGGCAGTTCTAAGTCTTCAATTCGGAGCAGTAAATAACACAGTTTATCAAAACTCCACAGAGCACTTTTCAGCAGCATCCAGAGCATACCTCCAGACCCACAGCAAACGAAATCTAAATCTCAAATCAGACATTCTGAATTTATCACTAGAAGAGGCCATGTGATCCTTTAACTCCACCCCAGCATCTTGCTTTAGACTCTAAATCATTATTTTCCAAGTGTTTATTTTATTTACAAAAGTAATACCCCTTTAAATTGCTGTAGCATGATAATTACAAACATTCCAGTAGATTATACTCTTTACAGAAGTTTTTAAATATTATTTCTAGTGACTAAAAGCACCTCCCCTTCCTATACTTAATATAAAGAATGCAGTTGAGGCCGGCCGGCTCCTAAAAGAACAAAGACGCCGGCAGGAACCGAACCCAGAACCTCAAAATGCCAAAAACACCCTCATCCCAAAGAAGTTCCAGACTCAACTCCAAACCTCCTCACTTTACCTCCGGAAGGTTTGTAAAACTCAAAACAATTATGCTTTAACTGATATAATTCATTTTAGGGAAAATTTAAAGGTAAAAACTTTGCGATAGTGCGAATATTACGCACTATAGAAATATTTCCTAGTCAGCTTACCTCTTCAAGGCAAAGCCTTGATGTCAAAGCAAAATGAGGGTTTTATTTTATCAAAATGTACACAAATTCAAAGCTGGAGACAGAAGAAAAGATATCAGCCCACTTCCATGAAAAGTGACCGCCCCATAGACCATCACAGCACCTATGGCAAGAATGAGAAAAGAGTTAGCTAATCCAATACAGACACCTTCAACTAATTCCTCAGATATGCAATAGCCTCCAATAATCTCATACTACACATCCCTTATTGGCACCGCAACCAGGCGAATCACGGCCATAATCAAACAAACACCCCTCGGCATAATTACCACCATCAACCAACGTCCCCAAATTAATTATCCTAGTTCACATATAATAGCAGCCACAGTAGCGGCACTGCAGAATTGATCCCGAGCCCGTTCCATTCACTCCATATCTATCCATGCAAGAGACTTGGGCCAACCACTAAAGGGAAATCCACCAGAACACAGAAAAAAGAACCAAAAAGGCTCAAAACACCAACACCCCACATTCCTTGTTCCCAGGAGCCACAACAGGACCAATATCCACTTCACTTCATACCCACTCTGTAACGGAACTCAGCGCAACAGAAGCGCCCCCACCCCCACAGAGTCTAACCTCCCGACTTGGGCAAATTAAAACCAAAAGGGACACTCACCCAAACGATCAAAGCAGTTCCAAACAGCCACCCAACACGAGAAAAGAGCAAAAGCTCTAAACAAGAAAACACCCAAACGATCACCCACCGCCCTCCAACCCAAACAAACCCACAGAGACGCTGACAGGCATCACAAAACCACTAATACAAAATAACGGCTTTCCATTCTACCCAACGGAGGGCTCACCACACACCCCGACGCAGTACAGATTTGAACACCATGGCAGATTACAAATAATTTCAGAAACCCAAAGTTAATAAAGGCTAGTTTCAATAGCCGAAAGACCCGAATGGGTCACTCACCACCGTGATGTGTTTTCTGTTAGTGGCAGCTCGAAAACAACAGCATGCATTTATTTAATTATACCCATTTTAAAACCCAAATGCAACCATGTTATTAAAACGTTATTAGCTTTGCCGTCTGTATAATTGCTGTCACTCCACAGAAAGATAGAAACCCTATCTACAACCACGGGGGCTAAGAGGGAGGGGGAATTCAGGTAAACTGTTATGACAAGGTTTTTACATTAATCTAACAGTTATCCTTTCATATATTATTTATGTTATTCATTCCATGTTTCAAATGATATCATTAAGCAGCAGCTGCCTTTTACTTTAATGGGCTTCTAAACAGCCACCACTCAAACTAAACAGCCTAACTGTGAAACAATAAACATCCTGCTCACAGCACCTTTAGAAAAATAAAAACGTGGTTTTCAGGTTCCCTCCCATTTCTATGTATATTAACTCGGGGCCCTAAACCCTTCACAGGAGCACCGTGTGACACTCTCCTTGGAGGGAACAGAGGTGTAGCAGCTATGCCCCCCTCCCAGTGTTGCTGCTGGCCTCAGCTAAGTAATACTGGCCCTTCTCCATGCCGCCACAGCCACGTGGACCAGAGGAAGGGCTGACAGCAGCTGCTCAGGAACTCACTTAGTGTTCCATCAGAGTCGCTGTGCATGGTTACCAGAACTCCCACACCATGCGGGGCTGTGGATCCACTAGTAGACCATGTATGGGCATCCCATTGGCTGCCGACCTGTGTCCATCAAACTGCCCCCATGCACTAGCATGCGGGGGGGGGTCGGTGGATGGAAGGTGCACAGTGGCTGGTGATCAAGAATACCAGCCACCATGCACCCATCCAAGGGGAAGAGCTGAGAGGGCAGGTTACACGTGTTTCGAGTGTGTGACCCGCCCCTTAGTGAATCGCAGCCTATATCTTTAGCCACTTTACTTCACTGCTGCCACTTGATCTATGATACAATTAAAAATATGGATCTGACATTTTGTCTTGATTGTTCCAGCCTCTGATTTCTCCCCCACTACATGCACACAATAACCTTCCAACTCCTGTGCTGAAGGAAATGCTGTGGTTATATCCTTCACAGTTTTTTATTGTAATTTCTGTTTGAGTATCTTTTCTGAGTAGTGTTTCATCTGATTAATTAGTTTATACTGTATTAAAAGGTAACACCCTATATGGGCAAGTATTATTGAGCAGTTCAATATGAGCGACTCTATAATACCGCTCCCATGTACAGTGAGTGGAGGAAAAGAGCACCGAATGAGTATAGTGAGTGTAGCACTGGGGGATACACTCCACACTAGCAAGAAAGGGATAAGTACAACATTTTGTCCAAGCCTTGCTGAGCTGGCCATGTCGTGTAGTGGCTTGAGCCACTGTCACTGAAGCCTGTGGTGCTGGGTTGAGATCCCGATGCAGGAAGCTATTTTACTTCTTGGGGAGAGCTGCATTATTTTCCTAAGTCCGCTATCCCTGAAGTTTACAATATTTATTTTGGAGGGTGCATGTGTCTTGTCCCCAGCATTAAAAAGTTTATTTTATTTTTTTCTTGTTATTGAGTAGGCAACTGTCGCTATTTGCGATGGTTGGTGCTTTGCGGCTTGCCCTTTTGACATTGGGCGGTTGTTTTCTCACTTTACATGATCTGCAGCCTTATAGACTTGCTCTTATCACATAAAACCTATTAATATTTTTCTTCAATAAAAATTCCCCTGCCTGCTGGCCCATCGGTGCAACAGCAGTGGTACTGCTCACAACACCAGCTGCGGGGTGCCGGGGACTGGCTGGAGAGAGGAAGATTGAGCATCCAGGAGAATATTCTCCTCCTCTGGGGAGGAAGGACTTCTGGCTGTGCTGTTCCACTGCCACCTGGGGCACCACAGAGGGTAGTGCATCTAGGAGCAGCCAGTGGGATGGTTGGATGCAGGTGGGTGCCACACACATCACACTGTCATGTGCATGCACACCTGCACTCCTGATGCCAGTGCCCAAGTGGAAGGGACTCAGAAATCTAGGAAAAAGGCATGACCGTAGCATGATGACTACTTGCTTCCCATAGGCCCTGCACAAGTGATGTTCCACTCCTCCATCTGTGACCTGGTCTGGCTGGCACAGGGCGAGGACTCACCACCCACTAGTCCATAACCCCTGGGTAGGGAGACAACATGTGGAGGATGAAGTTGGAAGGCAAGCCTAAGAGATGCTGGGAGATGAAGCTGGAGAAGCCAGTAAGATGGTGGGCCATGGGACCAAGGGGGGGAACAATTCCCCATGCTTTTTGAGAGCTGACATGGGAGTTTTAACATCAACCTGGAAAATCAACTGAAAATGCAGATACAACCTTGTTTAATGTCTCTTCCAAAGAATGGAGGTAACAAACATTTATAGAAGGCCTAATAACAATAGAAGAAATAAACACAGTGTAACATAATGACTTCTGCTCACAAGTATACCCTTGCCAGAATGGATCCCCTCTGCCACTCTTTTTGCCACTTTGCCTTGGACAACCTACTCATACACAGCACTGCTGTCGCTACTCCTCCCTCTCCCTACCTTCCCTCGATGTCAGATGCTTCCTACACTGTGCAGCCTTCACATCCAAATTCCAGTTTGGCTGTCTCGCCCTCCTACAACTCTGCCCTCATTTTCCCCCTTCTTTCTCCTACTCCCTCCATAACATTGCTTCCCATTCCCTCTCCCTCTCCCCAGGAAAACTTTCATGGGCCAAGCTGCCTTCTCATATCATTTTCCTCAACTCTGGCCCTCTCTCTCCCTCAGTCTATCCACTCTGTCTAAATCCTCTTTACCCTCAAATCCACTTTTCATTACTTTGCCCCCACATCCAGCAACTGTTCCTGATCTGAGACCCTTGTACGTCCTCCTCTCATGTTGTCGATGTCCCCTCCTTTCCACAGCTGCAAGCAACTACTACCTGCCAGGTGTCTGTGCATAAATCAGTTCAACCCATCTGGTAAAATTCTGCCCCTGAGCCTGCCTCCTGCTCTATCTTTGTTAGCTCGCACCTTAACTGTCTGGATGGTGCTAATCTGTTACTCTCTGGCATTACTCCCTATACTGCATAGGACTCGGATCTTAATTTGCATTATATTTCATTTTTATTTTATGTAGCCCTGAAGATTCTGCCTGTCAGTTATGGCTGCACTTTTGTTTTACTTTATGTATTGTATGTACAGTATAAATTTATTGTAATTTATATTTTTTACTACTAGTGTACTTCAAGATATGTATTTTCAATATCACATCCTAGAATGCATACTTTCCTTCCCCATCCCACAGGATGCATCTGGAAATGAGCTGTTACAAGTTCAGCATGCCTTTCCAAGTAAGTAAATAAACAAATACCTACGTACATTAAGTAAGGTATAACAGTAATACAGAAACTAGAGCCCTCTATTTCAGTACAGTTTGTATGTTTAAATTTTATTATATAATCTTTGCAAAAAAATTCATTAATGCACCAGTTAAGGTTCAATTTAACACCACTAAAGTAGGGAAATGTGGAGTTAGGGTTTCCTACCTTAACTTTCCCCACCTCCCACACCCCCAACTCCAAGTAGCAAAATAGAAAGAAAATTAGAGTTCAGGGTCTCCAGAGTCTTGTTGAACCAGTGGACCACCCCTTCCCCCTGCCAGCACATAGCCTCCTGTCCAAAGCACAAGGTACAGCTGCAAGTCAATGTCTCACACTAATACACTCTTCAAAGGTAGAGAGGTATGTCTCACCACATGTTGCCAACAAAATATGTTGTAGCTTTCTTCACTTAGGGCCTAAAAATGTCTGATATTGTTTGCTGAGGAAACAGGGTGGGGACTAGGGCTGACAACCTCAAGGAAGATCCCCCCCAGTGATTCACCAAGATTCTGGAGACCCCAAACCCTGTTTTTTTTTTCTTTTTGCTGCTGGGAGGGGTGGGGGTGGGGAGTTAGGATCATAAACCTTAATTCCACATTTCCCTACTTTTGTAGCATTAAGTTGAACCCTAACTGGTGCATTAATAAAGTATTTGTGAAAAAGAATTTCCTTCCTTTTTGAGATAGTGGAATAAAATCTTAATTAATGCAGGTCCCTTCAGATGGCTTTAAACAGATGTACAGTAGATGTGCAGGGCCCTAAACACAGCATGCAGCGTTTATAGTATGCTGAAATGTCATTTTGCACCAGAAGCATGAAAACATGTCTGATCCATGATTTAAAAAAATGACACCTGACCTGTCACATTTATAAGGTGGTGGGGAAAAATGACTATGTTGAAAGTTTTGAGTCAAAATATTGAAGAGTAGTGAAGTTGTCAGTGAATGCTGAAGTAGTGTGACAGTCACTCATAACCTGGGCATTTTACTATATATGTACACCAGTTGTCTGCATAACCTTCTTATTACCCCACGTCATGAAGCCAGTAGGGGAACATTTTCAAATCACTTTTGAAACATCATTCCTTGCCATCGAAATTCCACACCACAGGTGCGAAAACATATTTTGGCCAGGGTTTGAAAAATAACAGCTATCATGTTCATGAGGTTGTGTGAAAAAGTGGCTACATTGAAAATTTGGGGTCAAAATATAATTACCAGAGTTATGATAGAGCATAGAAAAATGTCAACATAGGATCCTAACTTTGCCATTTTTGTAGTTAAATATTTTAGTGCAGTTTAAAAAAACAAGCACATTACATTGTCAGTACAGCAGGAGTACATGCAAACATGAGTGTTAGATGCAGTGAACCTTGAACATAAGTGACAGTGAAAGCCTGAAGTAGATAACGTGTAAATATATGTATGTTCAATATATTCAGCATGTGCTACTTTTATAATATACATGCTATTATATTAATCATGCAGCATTTTCAGGCTTGCTGTTACTGCCCAGCATTCTGAATACGATAATAGTGGGTGTATTCAGAATATGTAGGATGAACAACTAACATTTTACTATAACTGGTAGAGAGAGGAAAGGAAGGAAAGAGGAGATAGAAAATGAGCAAAGATTAACAGTTTACACTAACATTTACGGTGTCCTTGGTAGTGAGATGTTACATTGTAAATTTTATGAATCATCTATCCATAGTACCACACTATATTTTCAACCTGTGGTGACCAAAAAAAAGGGATTTACAGGGCTAAGTACACTGTTATTGCATATTCAAACCTATTACAGTTCTAGCATGGGTGTAGAATTCTGATTTGGTTAGTTTAGACTCAGTGAGATATTTTTGAGATAATTGTTAAAGAGTGGACCACAGAGCATCATATTTCGGTACGGAGTTGGAGGCCAGATGAGACACATGTTCATACTGCACCATGTGAAAGAGCTGTGCTAAAAATTCTGACAAGGTGGGTGTATCAGTAGTGTACCATTTTGCACTATAAGGCATTTAGCCTCTATACTAGATATAGTTATACAGTTAAATTTATTTATTTATTTATTGATACTAGGAATTAACACCTCTGAGCTAAACACTCATTTACAAAGGTCCCACATCAGGGTTTGCAAATAAAGGATATACAGTAAAATAGACATTGAGTATCAACAAGAGACATTAGATACATTCTGTTACAATAAGGTTACATGGTCAAAAGGCTTGGTACAAAAAACATTATTAATAATAATAATAATAATATTTTTATTTATATGGCACCTTTCAAATGCCAAGATGCATTCCAATAAAATAAGATACAGTACAAATACAGAAACAACAGTACAAAAGATATTATAAAACACATATAATAAATTAATAAGCAGTCAGATCATAAGCCCTTTCCCACAAAAAGGATTTGAGAGCCTGTTTAAAGCTCCCCACGGTCATACACTCCCTTAACCAATGGGGTAGAGAATTCCAAAGAGAGGGTACCACAAACATAAAAGCCCAGGCCCCAGCTGATTTTAATATTACCCTAGGAATATCTAGCAACCCCTCATCGGCTGAATGGAGTGATTTCACAGGGCAGTAAGAAATCAGGAGTTCTTTCAGGTACATTATTGAGGGACAGAAAATAAATGAATTCCAAAAAGAAAAAAATCACAAACCAGAATGGAAAGGAAGGAGGAAAGAAAGTATTGGGTAAAGAAAAGAAAATGGGGTGGGTGGGAGGGAGTAGAAGGAGAAGAGAGAGAGAGAGAGATGGGAGGGAAAAAGATAGCAGGGAGTGGGAATGGAGAGGGGTAGAGGGAGAAAGAAGGTCAAAGAAGTCTTGTCTATGGAAGGGTAAGTGAGTGGAGGGAGGAGCGGGGTAAGAGTTGGGAGTGGGAAATGAGTGCAACTAACCACAGCCACACTTAGAGCCATTGGCCACTAGATGAGCCCTAAGGTTCATTTTGAAGTAACCACTTCTGGTACTGGACAGGGGGTCAGTACTCATGGAGTTGAACCATGAGGGGGCCCTATATGTGAAGGAATGCTGACCTTGGGCAGTTCTGTGAAAGGGTACTTTCAGGGACTGACAGTTCAGGTTTGGGTATTCCTGCTGCTGTTGTTGAGAAGGAGGAAGCCAAGCATCCCAGTTGTGGAGAGGCCAAGAGAGGCTTTCTTAGCGAGAAAGTAAACTTGGTAATGAACTGTTATCTAAGTTAAGCCAGCCAGTATGGGAGTTCAGCTCACAAGTATGCATCAAGGGGTGAGCTTGCAACATGAGTCTACAAGATTTGTTGAGGGCTACCCTGATTCTGTGTAGGGCTGTATCAGTGGGAGCTCCATAGACCTCTAGACCATAGTCTATAGTCGATAATATGAAGCTAGTCATGACAAATGTGAGAGCTTCATGAGTTAGGCAGTGCCTATGTTCATACAGCTGGCCAGTTCTGCAGTTGATGGTTTTGGTTACCGAGTCAATGTGTTGTGAGTAGGAGAGGGTGCTATCAACTGTAACTCCAAGGTACTTTAAAGTATTGACCATGTCCAACGTATCCCCTTGTTTGTTGCAAACTTGCAACTGCTAGGTTTTTTGCTTGTTTCTGGATGTGGCAAAGATCATAGTCTTTGTTTTTCTGTAATTTAGGAGGAGCTTGTGGTTTTGGAACCATGTTTCCACAGCTGAAAAACTATTCTGCATTTGTAATTCAAGTGCTGCAGGGTCAGACTGACTGGAGAACAACACAGTGTCATCCGCTTACAGAAGGGCATAGCCAGGGCAGGATGAAGGGAGGTTATTGAGAAATAAACTGAAAAGGAGGGGGCCCAAGCTAGAGCCTTGGGGCACCCCAGTACAGACAGGGCAGTAATCTCAGCAGGTGGCTAGGATTTTCACTTGTTGAGTGTATTCAGTGAGGTAGCTCCAGAACCACCCCACTGACACTGTGGAGAGACTGGAGAGTGATAACTGATGAAGAAGCAGCTTGTGGTTGACCGTGTCAAATGCCTTTGTCAGGTCAATATAGGTGACCCCAACCAAGTTCCCACTGTCCAAGGCATGATGGATGTAACCAGTGTACTCAAACAGGGCAGTGGTGCTGCTGTACAGTTTTCTGAGGCCGTGTTGTTCCCTACATTGGAGGTGGTATTTGTTGAAGTAGTCCACTAGCTGGTCACTAACAATCTTTTTAAGTCCTTTAGATAGGGAGTGAGGGAGTATAGAGATAGGCAGGTAGTTTGAAAGGATGGTGCCGTCGCCACCTTTGTACACAGGGATGACCATGACCTTTATCCAGAGTTTGGGGACTTTAGCTGTAATGAGTGACATATTCAGGATGTGGGTTAAAGGATGAAATACTTCATTCAGAGTGAGGGCAATTAATTTTAGGTCTAGAGAGTCACAACTGGACCTTGTTTTACTGATTGCCTTTGTGAGATATTTTTTGCCTCTGAGGTGGAGACAGTTTTAAGGTAGAAGGGGGGTGGTACATGTGTGCTGGAGTCACCATTGCTTTTGGGGCTAAGGCCACTTTGGGGGTTAAGGAAGTCGGGGGAAGCACTCAACTAAGGTCCCTGAAGGCCTTGTTGAAGGTGTTAGCAATCTCATTAGTGTCCTGGGTCAGTTTTCCAATTACATTAAGCATTGAAGGGGAGCTTTGTTTGGTTTAGCAGTAAGTGATTTGACATTCTCCCACAAATTACAGCTATCGCCCCAGGAGCTGTTTAGTTTCTACCTGAATTACTAGCTCTTTGCAGAGTGTATGGCTTGGGTGCACTTATTTCAAGTAGTGCTATATTTTTGGATGTCTAGGCTGGATCCAGAGCTTTGGGCTATGCCACATATGATCCCTTGACTTTATAAGTTCAAGAAGGAAGGGAGTGGCCCAGTAACACTGAGGGTTGAGGAACTGGATGCCATACCTCACACCATGCCGGCAACCCAGGTTTGGGGATGGACTCGGGCCGCTGGGGGCTGACAGGGGGGAGGAAGAATTAAGTGACCCACGACTGCTCTCCTTCCTCTGGGGCAGGTGGGAATGGTGCATCATGCTGCAGCAGTGACTAAGTGGAGGCCAGCCGCACTACAGTGGCTTGCCTAGAAGGAAAGGGAGTGTGGCAGGCATCAGCAGGGATGTGCTTAGACACCATTGCATATACAGCTCCCTAGGACCAGAAAAGTGGAAAATGGTGGGGCGACCTCTATGGTTGATGGCCGTGCCCTGTGCCCCCAGACATAAGAGGTGCCTTAGTCGGGGAGTGGCCAATCCTGTGCGATGGAGCGTATTGCACACCAGACCAGGTCCGGGGGTGCAGGTGCCAGCAACCAGAGGTTGTGGGTCCCTCTCCATTAAGGATAAAGTATTCTTTGATTAAAAAAAAACAAAAGAGGGAGGGAGTGATCAATGATTTGTTGGAACCCTTCACTCTACAGTTTGTCTAGGAAGCATGGATGTCACAGGATTTATTGAAAGTATGGATAAAGTGATCAAGCACTGCATCAACATCCCTGGCATTGTTGATAGCCGACCAATCTTGTAGTCTAAGGAGAGATTTTAGGGGCCAAGTTGCCCACCCTTAATTACCCTGGATGTTATAGTTTTAGGTGGGGATTTTGTTACATTGTTCCACCATGTGGGTGGGTGGAGGGGCAGGGCAGTTGATGCACAGTGTTGATGGACTAACATTGCTGCCCAAAGTCCCTTACAGGTCTAGCTGTCATCCATACATTCCTTGCTCCTGCTTCTTTTTGCTTTGTTCTGCAATCAGAGTGAGTGAGTGTGTGTGTGTGTGGGGGGGGGTTCTGTATGTGAGCCTGGTGAGGAAGGGAGATGCACAAAAGGTCAGCAATGGTGGGAAACAGAACAAAGAATCCCTCTGGCTGATAGCTTTGTGCAAGCTTCAGAACACAGCCCAGAAGAAAGGAGAAATGAAGACCTGAGCACAAAGGTACATTACATTCAGCAATTTGAATTATACCCTAGTCAGCAGTAATAAGAGTGATTACTAAGTCCAAACACTATGGTGCCCTTAAAGTACAGTTCAAATTCAGCCAAAAACAGAGTACAGAGCAATACCTGAGTTGCTGTAAAACAATCAGGCCTTCTTTGCTGACCAATAACATCACAATTAAGATGCTACTGTAGTTTGCACGAGTGCGGTTAGCAAAGTATTGCAATAGAAACAGGCATGAAATAAAATTTTTTAACACTCTGCCCAAAGTCTGTACCTAGCTAGCTTCTGCTTCTGTTTGCTCTGCATTGCAATCAGAGCAAGTGTGTGTGTTTGTGTGGGGGGGGGGGTCTGTATGGGAACCTTGCTTGCTCCTGCTTCTGCATGCTCCACCCTGAAATTGGAAGCAGTGGGGATGGATTCTGTGTGGGAGCCTTGCCTTCTCCTATTTCTGTTTGCTCCATGCTGCAATCAGAGTGAGTGGGGGGGGTCTGTATGGGAGCCTTGGTTGCTCCTGCTTCTGTTTGCTCCATGCTGCAATCGGAGCAAGTGAGGGATTAGCCAAGTGATATGCCACCTGATCAGACCCTAATTCATAAAGAAAAGGTTCATTTAAGAAAGGAACTTGTAAAATTGTTTGCATTGTATAATGTACCTTGGTCCAAAATTGCCTCAGTTTTGGACATGTACATACAATATGGAAAAGGTCAACTCTGTGTTGCTGGCACCTCCGGTATTGGTTGTTAGGAAGTAAATAGACAGCATGAAATACCATTGGGGTGCGGTACCAGCTAGGTAATAACTTGTTTTGCGTCAGCCAAATTTTAGAATTTTTGACATGTAGGTGTGCAGTTTTCCAATAGGTTTTCTATTCATTAACTAATATTCTGCTCCAAAGGGCTTTTTTTTCCAATATTCCTTAGCAGACATAACCTAGTTCAGAATATTGTCTCTGATATCCATGTAGATACTTCCCACCCTGCCAGTTGATTTTGCCAGTCACTTCTCCAGAGGATGAACCTAATATGGGGTTGAGTGGGTTGCATCGATTTTAATAATTAAGAAGTTGCACTATGTAACTGGGGGTACTTCCAGAAATCAGATCTGGGGATACCTTATAAAAGTTGAAGGTCCTGGAAAGATCAAAGTGTGGTGATGTTTGTAAGTAATACATCCCAGAAGATATTTATGCCAGCCTTTCTCCCAGTCTTCCCATTTAGGTGATTTACCTCCAATCTTAATATTCTCATTTCCTTATAATGTGGTAAATGTAGTACTGTAGCAGAAAGATCCATTTTAAACAATTTACCCAGCTGCATCCAAGTTATAAGAGATACTGTAGCAGCTGGTGGAAGCCTTTCAAGGTTTTTTCAGGTGTTATACAGACACACTATTGGGGGGGGGGTCAAAGTATGGGCTCATATTTGTGCCCATAGAGGAGCAGGAGGAGGATTTTTGGGTTCTGGGAACCAATGGATCAATTGGGCAACATAACTTTGCCATTTTAAGATATTTTGACCCACAACTTTCAACATAACCTTTGTATGACTCCAGCTCATGAACAAGGGTGGTGAAAATATTGCAATCCCTCCCAAAAAGTGATTTTGCAATGTAACCATGAATTTACCCATTGGGCCACATTTGTATAATTCCATCATCACTAGTCATGAGATGGGATCCTATAAAGGCCACATTTAAAATTTAGAGTCAAAATATGTTAAGATTGTAAAGTTATGCATCACGGTTGAAAACCTCATTGAAATACATTGATACCATCAATACCTTTGTTTCTCATATTGCAGCTGGTGGTTCCAGCAGCAAGACATGTTTTCAGTTGGAGAATGGATCTTCACCATGGGACATGTTCAGGTGAGTGAAGGTGTATGATGGTGTGGGGCGGAGGGTGTTGAGTGGGAAGTATGGAGTGAGGGGGTCAGATTGGTGAGAGATGCCTTTCTGGACATTTTCTGGTGAATAAAGGTGTCTGAGGGGGTGGGGTAGTGGGTGCTGAGTGAGAGGTAGGTGCGAGGGATCTGACTGGTGGGGGACCATTTTCTTTTTTTTTTCTTTTTTGCATAAACAAAGAAAGAAAATGTGGTATTTCTTTTCTTTTTCATGGATAGTGACTTGCATTTTGATACTAGGGATTGGGCACCCTCACTGTTGGTTTGCTGTTCAGTGGCAATGGGGGTGGGCACACCAATGCTACTATGCATGTAGTTGGAGGTTGGGGATGACCTGTAGGGGGGCCATGAAAAGTGGTTACAGAGTGGGCACTATATATGTAGTTGGAGGTTTGGGAAGACCTGGAAGAGGGGTCATGAAAAGTGGTAGAGGGGTGGGCACCCCATTCCAAATATATATTATACTAAAAAATATAAACATTGGGAATCATGGACAGGCAACCTGGAGGGGATAGATAGATAGATAGATAGATAGATAGATAGATAGATAGATAGATAGATAGACAGACAGACAGACAGGCAGGCAGACAGATCGATAAAGAGAGAAAGACAGACAGACACAAATGGATGGATAGATAGCTAGATAGACAGACAGACAGACAGAGAATGAGAGAGACAAAGACAAGCAGGCAGACAGGGTTGCCGGTTCATTCTGCAGCTGTAATTTGTTTGAGAAAGTCCCACTGTTCTTATACAGAGAATGTGGGTGAATGACTTCTCTCACTAAGCTGGGGAGCCTGGATTTTGGAGTGCCCAGAAAAGGTATTTGTGGCCATTATTTTAAAACAAATTAACACCTGAATCTAGCTAAACAGGTTCCTGTTCAGCTAGGTTCAGGTGTCTAATTTTAAAAATTACACCATTTTATATATTTTCCATGTTTTTTTTTTATTTATTTCGAGGGGCAAAGAAACAAGATGGCAGCCTTCACTGCACAAAACAATGTTTTGTGGTGGGAGAAGCAAGTGATGAGAAACCAAAAACAGTTTTGTGATTCAGAATTTTTGGTGTAGTATCGGAAAGGTTATTCCAAAAATCCAACTGAGCCTGCTCAAAATAGAAAACAACAAAATGTTAAATCCTTATAACTCTGGAACCGTTTAATATTTTTTCAAGAAACCTTCTAAATGCAATACAGTGGCGTAGCATGCTTCTGCCCTAAAATATTTGGGGAAACATCCCTTCTGTGTATACTATAGATGACAGCAAACCCAAATCCCATCTTAAATATAGTAAAAAAATAGACATCAACTGGAACAAGCATTTGTCAATGCCGAATGTTGCTTGCTTCTATGTGCTGTTTAGGTATTTGGAAGTTATTGGAGTGCAAATATTGAAAATTTGCGAACTTATGAGCGTGTGTAGGAACTGCACAATGCACGCTCGTAAAACAGTCATTTTTATAAATTTTTTCACCAAATTTTCAACATAGCCATTTTAGGACCTCTGCTCATGAACAGTGTCACTGGGATTTTCTTAATATGTCCCGTATATTGATTTCACACACCGACTGTGCCATTCTGCGCTACATGGGCGGAAACACATTTTGGGTGAGATGTGAAAAATGACAGCTGTACTACTCATAAGAAGGTGTGGTAAAATGGCAATGTTGAAAATCTGGAGTGAAAATATTGAAATTCCGCGAACTTACGAGCCTGCGTAGGAACTGCGCAATGCACACTCGTTAAAACAGTCATTTTTTGGAATTTTGGCACCAAATTTTCAACATGGGGTTTTTGGGACTCCTTCTCATGAGTGATGTCACTGTCATGGTGGTATTCAGGCCAAAGGGTGATTTTGTGGTCACTGAGCAGTCACTGCGTGAAATCACTCGGGGCCAGACTCAACACATGACAGTGTTCTCAAATCATGAGAAGAAGTCTAAAAAGCTAGTAAATAGTCACCCAAAAGCTCTGAGATATGCAACAAAGTTGAAACCCCTACTAGCCCATTATACAGCTTACGGCATTTCCTCAGTTAGGTTGTGCTTTCAAGGTGAACATGTTCCCGGTCCACGAAGATCATGGCAGTCGGAGGTAAGTATGGGGTAAGGGGAGTGTGGAAGGCTGGGTGCGCGCAGTGGGTGGGTGTGGGTTGTGGGAGGAGGGGTCAGGAGGCAGCACGGAGGACCATTTTCATTTTCCATTAAAAAAAGACTACAAGGACGTTTGCCATGCTGGGGTGGGCTCCCAGCATGGCACAAGATTGAGGGGCATTCAGCCCGATGGGGGATTGGGCACCCCATCGGCTAAAGAACAGTTGCCATGCTGGGGTGGGCTCCCAGCGTGGCACCTACAACTGGGGGAGAGATGCAGCTCAGCCGATGGGGGATTGGGCACCCGTCGGCTATACAGTACCATCGGTGGTGCACACCTGCCTGTGGGTGGGAGGTACACTTCTTATCACTGCTCACTGGGCGGCGCTCCCCCTTTCAACTGTATGCCACTGCATTTTGGAGCATGTCATAGACAGCTCCAAAATGCATAGCTGCAGGACCGTGCCTGCCAGCATACTGACTGAATTGGAGGAGGAGGTGACACCCATCCGAAATCTCCGATGATGGCACTATGTTTCTTGCACATGCGTGCAAGCAACAGAAAAATGACATTTATGGATATCAGAAACCATGTAAGCTGCCATCATTAAACTTCCCATAGATTTAGACCTTGCCTCCTAGACAACACCTGCACACTTTCAACTAATGTCATTGAACACTGCCAAAGATACTAAGGTATACAATTAGGAGTTTAAAACTGAACACCCCACTTAACCCTAACCATAATGGTGATCCTGTAACCCTTTAATGAATCAATACTGTTTGAAGACTCTTTTTGAGTATATTGTAATTGTAACACATAAAAATGGCAAAACATAGTAAAATATTTTGGTGTATTTTGTTTATTCATAAAATTACCTGACAGTTTAAAAAATATACTTTTTTTTTTACTTTTTTGAATTTTGTAATGCTGCACATTATTTAAGTAGAAACTGTGTCATTTGCAACTTAATTTTCAATCCCCTTATACTCGTAGTCACATTCAAAACATTTCATTCTCATTTCTAGCAACACCCACTCTTTCTTGCATTTACAGGTTTTGTCTGCAAAAGAGTCAGAACGTAATACACTGGAGTCCACTTAAATGAATGCCTGATGATAGAATAGACCTGTTAAATTACATTTTTTAGTTGTGTATTGTGTCTTGAAAAGCAGCAGTATTTGTTACTTGCAATAAGTTTCATTGTGCAGTTCTTTCAGCAAAACTGTTTGATACCCTTAGATTTATCCTTGGTGTAATTCTAATTTTTTCAGATATTTTTAAAAGCAACATTTGTAGCTAATTTTGTAATTAATGGTGCACGTCATTAAAGATGGCCACCATTCACTGTTTAAATTTTTTTGTTGTTGAAGTGACTGTTAAATGCACATACTGTATCCATACTGAGGATGTATTAGAATGGTGCTGCCACATGTTTTTAATGGTAAGCAGTACAACAAAATATCAAGGTATTTGTTGATGATGCACATGGCACAGAAATGCAAACTTTTCAAAACTTCAACATCTTGCATCTTTATTCAGAAATGGAAGAAAATGGAAATAAAAATATGTATATTAATAAGTTTGCCAGAAAAAAAAAATATTGTGGGCAAAAGAACAATACTTAGGGCCAGATATTCAAACTATTGCACCTAGCACAAAACCATAGCCCTGGAATAGTGCTGGATTTGTGCAAGGCTGCAGTATTGGAAAGTCCTACTAGTGCCAGCACTGTGTGGTAGCGCCGATGCTAATAGATAATGGCATGCAGAGGCGGGTTTAGGAGAGTACCCATGAATGCCAGCAGCATGGCATATTGAAAGGGCAAGTGTCACGCTATAGGCATTAGCGTGACCTGTAGTGCAGCACTAGATACCACCAAAAGAAAGCTGGCGGTAATGCGGTGGTGACCCCCCACATCGTGGACCCCCTTAGCCGCAATATAGCATGTATTGCCCTGGTAGTCTAGTGGGCCCCCCCAGCATGAATCCCGACTCCCTTAAATCAAAAGAAGTCCTTTCTCTGGTAGTCTAGTGGTCCCCCACCCCCAGCATGAATCCCGACCCCGTTAACTCTATAAGACAATCTTTTCCCTGGTAGTCTAGTGGTCCCCCCACCCAGCAGTGATGCCCTCACATCTCACTTGACAGTCCACACGGAGCGGTGACTGACTCTGCCTTCTCTCACCCCCATGGCCAGCCACAGATTGCGGTATGCATGAGCGTAATAGAAATGAATGAGCACTCATTCATTTCTGGAACTCTCATGCATACCGAATAAATGATGGAGGACCACTAGACTACCAAGTAAAGAATGTTTTTACATTTTAGCGAGGGTCTAGATTCATGCTGAGATCGAGGACCACTAACAACTAGGAAAAATTAATTTTTCACATTTAGCGAGGGTTTGGATTCATGCTGGGGTAGGACCACTAGACTACTAGGAAAATTAATGTTTTTCACATTTAGTGAGGGTCTGGATTCATGATGGGGGTGGGGGACCACTAGATTACCAGGGAAAAGAATGTCTTTTACATTTAATGGGGTCTGGATTCATGCTGGGGTGGGGGGACCACTAGACTACCAGGGATATTACGTTTACTTTTATTGTGAATGGGTCAGATGCATACCTCCCAACAGTCCCTGAATTTCAGGGATGTTCCTGAATGTGCCTCACAATTATTACTCTGTCCCTCCTCACAGTTGTGTTTCCCTAGCTGAACAGTGGCAATAGTAAGCACAAAATAATGCCAAGCATTAAAGCTACAGACTTGTATTTCTTTAGAACATGTAATTTGCACTAAGCCCCATATTCTACTAGCTGTCTGGTTGGATATCTCTACATTTGAAAATATGTCCCTGATTTTGTTTCTTTGTCCCTGATTTGTTTGAGCTTTGTCCTTGTTTCAGGAGGCAAAGGGTTGAGAGATACGTATGCACCAACCGTGCCTGGCAGCACACAGTTCCTGCTGCTTCCGGCCTGTACTTCTTTACTGACCAACAGGGGATGCTGTGGATCTGCCTTGGTCTGCAGTGTCAGCCTGTAATTCCAATCTGACCAAAAGGGGGAGCTTTGTGCTCCATGCAGAAACACCGGGTAAACTGCATGGTAATGTATGCTAACCAGCAGTTAATGAGATGCAAATGTACCTGTTTGCCCACGGATTACCTAAGTAGGCTCATTTGCATGGGAGCTTTCAATATAGCTCCAGTTTGCACCGGGCTAATGTGTTAGCACTCTGCAATCAGGTTAGCCCCGGGCAAACCTCACTTCAGCATAGCACAGATCTGCAGTGTGTGGCTTACATTGTTGTTTGCAGTCATACCTCTCAACTGTCCCTGATTTTCAGAGTCATCCCTGATTTTACCTCAGTGTTTTACTCTGTCCTTCCTAAACAATGTATTTCCATGACCAAACAGTGGGGGTTGTAAGCATACAATATTGTCAGACATTAATGTTACAGACGTGTTCTTCCTTAGAAAATGCATTTTACACTACACCACTTACTGTATTCTACCAGTTTCCTGAGTGAATTTCACCAATTCTTGAGGTGTCCCTGATTTTAAGCCTTTGTCCCTGATTGTTTTAAGCCTTGTCCCTGATTAATGAGGCAGGAGGTTGAGAGGTTATGTTTGCAGTAGATGTGAGACATCTCTGTGCAGTCACACACAATGTTCTCCACCTGCAACACTGGCTTACTACAGAGTCTAATGAGCTGCAGTTGCAGTTTGCACTTCCTTGTTGCTATATTCAGTACTATCTTATTCCCTGGCAATTTTTGCCCTGCACTCCCAGACCGGTTTGCCCAGCTTCCTTAGACTGCTATAGTCAGCAGGATTAGCACCAGGCTATTTCTTTTTGAATATAGCTTGCTTTGTGCTCTGGGCTAAGTTTGCCTGCTGGGCAGTGCTAATTAGCCCTTGGGCAAAGTTTTGAATATCTGGCCCAATGAGTCATAAACACTGTTGCTTTAAGTACAATATCAACACACCCTATTAAATAAATACCTGAGAAAGGAATAAACATGTCACATGAATAAAAGAGCTACAGTAAATAAAACAATGTACAGAAAAACAAGGGAATGCACTGGGATCTGAGGTGCTCACGAGAATGAAATTCAAGCTCAAACAAAAAACATGGGCACTCACAACTACTCACACATTGCCACAAGATTCTTAATAATTAGCAAACTTTTATTAAACAGACCACACAATGCCTGACACATTTCAGACCTGTAGTGTCCTTTATCAATGGCTAAAAACATTTGTAAAAAAACCAGACAGTTTATATACACCCTCACCATGACATCATCATGACACACTTAATCGAATTCATGCTATGATTGGTTAAAACATCACCCGTAATATGTTAGACATTTAATACACTAATGCCTAATGGTGAGTACTTAAAGCAGTGAAAGATCAAAAAGCAAGCATCCTAAACATTTATGTATGAATACAAAACATCCATAAATAACCCACACCCTTCATAAATATACCTTCACTTAAAAAAATAGAACATCATCTGTAACACTTAATTTACAAATTAATTTACACATTCTTATTCCAAAGCAGTTAAATATACTTTAATTGCATCAGTTCACATTCAGAATTCATTTAGTCTATCCTTCTTCTAAATACGGTCGTAGCTCAAAACCTATATTTAGACCTAGATATTTATCTGCCCCAGTCTAATGATCCACTCAGGTTTTTTTCCCCAAGTACTTTATTATTAAAATGCCCACCTCTCAGGCTTGGAAACACTTTCTGAATATCTTGAAACACAATGTGATGTTGATCTTTATTTCTCACTGTCATATTATGGGCCGCAGTTGTGTTTGTGGGGTCCATGTGGTAATGTGCAAGCTGGTTGTGAGAGCCTGAGTATTTTGTTTGAGAAAATGAAGCAAATTCTGGTCAGAGCTGATAGGGCTGTACCTGAGGTTGCAGATGAGGGGCCAGAGCAGAGGTGCATAACATATGGCCCACAGGCCACAACAGGCCCTGGGGTGCTTTTTTGCAGCCCGCAGATGAATGCACCACACTGCCATTTGATGCACAGTCACAGGCGCTGCTACTCGTCGATGACTCATCGATGAGAAAATGCCAAATGTGCTTTTTGTTTAATGACCTAGGATTTACGGTTCATAAGTTCAATATACTTTAACAATTACAACTGACATTTATTGCTCAAGTGCTAATTTTTAGATGTAAAATACCCCAAAATAATTCTCTGTTGCCACGTTTATTGCTAGCGGTCATTGGTTGAAAAAGGTACCAAGCTCCTGGTTCTCATTGACGGCCCTGATTAGCACAACAGGAGGCTGCTCAGTTATCATAGAAACACAGACTTTGACGGCAGAGAAGGACCGCTTTGCCCACCTAGTCTGCCCATTTCCCCACCTACAGGGTAAGCCGCAGATCCTAGTTAACCAACAGCCTACTTCTTCCTACCCCCCACAAGAATTGCCTTATGTCTGTCCCATGCATTCTTGAATTCCCTCACTGTTTTAGACCCCACAACCTCCTCAGGAAGGCTGTTTCATGCATCTACTACCCTCTCTGTGAAAAAATACTTCCTCAAACTGCCCCTGAACCGCACCCCCTCTATCTTTAAATTGTGTCCCCTTGTTCTTGCATGTCTCTTTTTCTGAAAGATGCTGCCCTCTTGGACTTCGTTGATTCCACTGAGGTGCTTAAACATTTCTATCATGTCCACCTTCTCCCTCCTTTCCTCAAGGGTACACATATTAAGCTCTTTGGTCTCTTCTTGTATGACATCTTGCAGACCCTGCACCATTCTAGTTGCCCTCCTCTGGACTGCCTCCATCCTGTATATGTCCTTGCAGAGATGGGGTCTCCAGAACTGGACACAGTACACCAGATGGGGTCTCACCAACTGTCTGTACAGAGGGATAACAACTTACTGTTTTCTGCTGGTGATGCCTCTCCCTGTGCATCACAGTATACCCCCAGCTCTCCCTACTGCCTTCTCACATTGCTTGCTAACCTTAAGGTCATCTGATATGATTACCCCCAGGTCCCTTTACTTTTTTGTTTTTGTTACTACCTCCCCCCATTGTGTAATCTTCCACTAGGTTGTTGTTTCTCAGGTGGATTATTTTGCACTTCTTTGCATTGAATCCTAGCTACCATACTTCCGACCATTCCTCCAACCTTGCCAAGTCCCTTCTCATCCTTTCCACACCTCTTTGTGTATCAACACTGTTGCAGATCGTTGTGTCATTTGCAAAGAGGCATACTTTTCCTTCCAGTCCCTCTACAATGTCACTTATAAAGACTTTAAAAAGGATTAGACCCAGTACTGAACCCTGCGGTACCCCACTAGTAACACCTCTTTCTTCAGAGTGGACTCCATTTACAATTACCTTCTGTGTCCTGTTGTTCAGCCAATGTTTTACCCAGGCTACTACCCTGGGACCCACTCCCAGGCTAGTTAATTTGACTATTAATCTTTTGTGTGGGATTGTGTGAAATGCCTTGCTAAAGTCTAGATAGGCCATGTCCACAGCCCCTCCCTGGTCTACAACTTTGGTCACCCAGTCAAAGAAATCAATTAGATTCATCTGACATGACCTTCCGCTGTGAAACCATGCTGCCTTGGGTCCCGTGCCCTACTGGCCTCTAGGTACTCAACAATTCTTTCCTTCAAGTGATTCCATCACTTTCCCTACAAGAGGTCAAACTGACAGGTCTGTAGTTTCCTGCCTCTGTCTTGGTCCCACTTTTGTGAAGGGGAATCACATCTGCCTTCCTCCAGTCCTCGGGTACCACACCATCCTCCCATGATTTGTTAAAAAAGGTAGTCAGTGGTTTCACTAGTTCTCCCCTTAATTCTTTTAGAATTCTGGGGTGAATTCCATCAGGCCCCATTGCTTTGTCAACCTTCAGTTTTAGGAGTTCTTTCAGAACCCTTTCTTCTGTGACAGGACTAGGATCGACCTCCCTATCCAGAGTGCTTCTGTTAATTGGATTAGGCACCTCCCCCCTCCTCTTTTGTGAATACTGAGCAGAAATATTCATTCAGTATCCCAGCTTTTTCATTATCCCCCTCTGCCCACCCACCATTCATTCTATTCAGCCTCACTATCCCTCCCTTTGTCTTTCTACGCTCCCTGATGTACCTATAAAAGGTTTTATCCCCCTTCTTAACCGAGTTGGCTATCCTTTCCACAGTTTGGGTCTTTGCTATTCTGACTTCCCCCCCCTGCTTCCTTCTGCCTTAACTGGTACAGCTCTCTGTCCTGCTCCTTCTGTGTTTCCTTATACTTCCTGAATGCTATATTTTTCTCCCTGACTTTCCCTGCCACCTCTTTTGAGAACCATAGTGGCTTTTTCATTCATTTTGATTTATTTGCTTCACACAAAGGCTTGTTGCCTCTGTGATGGCAGTTTTGATGATTCCCCATTGTTGCTCCACCCATCCTTCTAGCCTGCTTGCTAGTGCTTTTCTGAGGCACTCTCCCATCTTGCCAAAGTCAACCCTCCTGAAGTCCAGTACCCTCACTTTTGTATGGCTTGACTCTGTAGCTGAGTTTACGTGAACCACACTGTTTGGGGGGTCTCTTTGTTCCTGAGATGGCAACCCACTTCTAGATCTGAGATCCTCTCACTGTCCCCATTTGAGTATGAGGTCTAAGATTGCTCTCTCATGAGTGGGTTCCAAAACTAGCTGTCTGAGGCATGCCACCTGTAGGGCATCGAGAATGGCCCTACTCTTGGATGTGGCTGCAGCAAGTGTGCTCCGGTTAACATCTGGCATATTCATGTCTCCCATCAACAGTATCTCCCCTTTCTCTGCCATCCTAAGAATGCCTTCTATCATATCCTTGTCCATTCCCTCCCCCTGACCTGGGGGTCTGCATACAAGCCATGTGCAGATTGTGGTGCCACTTCCAGTCTTTAAGGTGACCCACAGGGTCTCCTCTCCTCCCTGTTTACTCTTTTGTTCAGTTGCTTTTATCCCTTCATTTACATAGAGAGCTACTCCTCCCTCTCTTCTCCCCTCCCTGTCTCTCCTGTAGGTTACATACCCTGGTATGTTAACATCCCAGTCATGGTTCTCTGTGTACCATGTTTCTGTGACTGCTACAATATCCATTTATCCCTCTTCCATCAAGGCCACCAGTTCAGGGAGCTTGTTGCCCAGGCTACGGGCATTAGTACTCATTATCCTCCATTTCCTGATGGCCTTACTCCTTTTTGACCCATCCCTGTCCTTCTTGCCTTTGTCATTTTCTCCATTTACCCCTGCCCTTCTCCCTATCGACATCTCTATGTTGGTGTTTACTGCACTTACTACCATGACTTTTGGGGGCTAGGATTTCCCTGCTCCTTTCCAGTGCCTCCCCCCTTGGCTAGTTTAAATGCTTGCCAATGAAGCATTTAAACCTATCACCTAGGATCCTGGTTCCCCTCCTGGACAGATGCAGCCCATCATGCCAGTATAGGCTTGCATCACTCCAGGTGGACCCCCAGTCCCCAATGAAGCCAAATCCCTGAGCTCTGCACCAGTTTTTCAACCACTGATTGAATCCCATGGTGTGGAGCACCCTAGCCTCTCATACGCCGTAGACAGGCAGCACCTCTGAGAAGGTTACCATGCATGCTGCTTGTCTAAGACCCTTCCCCAATTCCACAAACTCTTACTACACTGCTCTGATCCCTTTCTTGTACATGTGTGGGTGAGTGTTTCAAACTGTCTTTTTGACTTACATCTCATATGTAAATGTATGTTTAAATGTATATTTCTGTAGTTTGAATATCAAAGGCATAACCATACATAACCAAACATAATAACTCTAAGATCCTGAAAGATTGTTTCCTATCGACAGTCAGGATGGGCAAAACAGATGGTTGCCTGGTTCTCGACAACTTGTCAGCACGAGGGTTCTCCGTGTTTGCAGGGCATTTACAATTACAAAATCATTGAGTTTTTTAATAAAAATGTATTGTTTCACTTTCTTTGCTGATTCCTAGCTGTGGTCGAAAAATGCAACTGGCTGTTTCCTGGTTCAAGGAAGGGGTACTGAATGGTGGGGCAGTTCACAGTGCAAGGGTTGTTAGTGGTTCTAACTAGTTTTAAACTGCAGGACATTTACAATGTTTAATTTTATAATAAAATTAGTTGTTTGACTCATGCAATGGACTTTTGGGGGGTTCTACACGCTCTGACAATTATCAGTGGTGTTGCTTTGTTGTCTTGCAGCTGTTTGTAATTGAGTTGTTATTCAATTAATCATGGTTATAAAAGGGAGAGTACTGATTCACAATACGAGAGTGTTTGTCTATGGTAGTTGGCTTGTGTAGTGGTGACAGTGAGGTTATGGCAATAATGAAAAAGCACAAAATAGATTCTGAGCATCGAAAATTTAATGATGAATGGACAGACAAGTACTGTTTTGTGGTCGACCGTGGCTTGAATATCTGTCTCCCTGTGTAAACAGGCTGTTGCTGTTCCAAAGGAGTTTAACCCAAAGAGGCAGTAGGAGACTGCACATGCCTCTTTCAATGATTACACTGGGGTACTAAGAAACCAGAAAATAGCTGACCGAAGAAGGCAACTATCTGCAACAGACAGCCCATCTGCGGGCTTCCCAAGCTGCTCCTGTGGCCTTGGCTTTCTCCGAGCAGGCCACAGCTAACAGACCACCCGACTGACCCCGGACAGATTCAGACAGCCCATCTGCGGGCTTCCCAAGCTGCTCCTGTGGCCTTGGCTCTCTCTGAGCAGGCCACAACTAACAGACCACCCGACTGACCCCCCCGATAGATTCAAACAGTCCATCTGCCAGCTTCCCGCTGCTCCTGTGGCCTTGGCTCTCTCCGAGCAGGCCACAGCTAACAGACCACCCGACTGACCCCCGGACAGATTCAGATACACACCGGACCTCCGAAACTCGTGGTTTTGAATGCCACTGTTTTGACTGGATGCCCAGTGGAGGAACCAGGCACTGACTGGCAGCTTTACTCCTTAGCTGATTTTCCAATGCCTGGTGCTTCCTGATCTAAGAGAAATCTCTTTCTGTGCTTTGTTGTGGACTGACTTTTTTCACCGACCCCCTTCCCCCTCCTCCTCACAATATTAAATAGACCCTTACTCCACCCCTTCCTCAGCCTAGCAGCAGATTGGTCACTCCACTGCTGCACATTTTCATGCTATTGGCCTCCCTGTCTTCAATACCTGACTTGACCCACTTCCTCACTGCCCCTTTTTAAAGCAATCCCACCCACAGGATCACACACATGCTCTCAACTTTTTCTCTAGCCACTCCATCTAACTCTTCACAATTACTGCTCTACCTGCCCTATTGTTAGGAACCTCACCCTAATTCAACTATATACCCTTCCACCTATAAACCAGCTAGCAGTTAAGCAGGCCAGCAACACCAAACAAACTACCATGGGGTGCAACCACCTACTACTACTCCTCACTACCTCTTTTGGCATTGCTGGTACCATACACGTCCTTTTGTTCTGCAAATTTTGGACTCCCGCAGTTCTGTCTGATCCTTTGTGAATGCCCTTTATTAATCCTCGTTTTCTTTTCTCCTCAGCAGGAACTGCCACCCAGGCTCCCAGCTCCTAAGCCACAGTTCCTGGCTACGGGTGGTCGGCACCCCTCTAGCCGGTCTCGAAGGCCTGCAGACACGGACCCAAGGTCCTGCAAAGGTAGCAACTGCCTGACCAAGCAGATTACAAGTGCCCTCTCAGACCCACACTCTGATTGGTCCCTGGCAGAAGCGACTTCTGCTCTTTGATTTTAAACCCAAAAATGTTTATGATGGGACAAATGTTAAAAGCGAAGTGTTAGCCAGTCTGTAATTGAAAGGACTTGAATTGTGGTTTGGGAAAGAAATCTAGTGTTTACAACCCTTTCCCTGCATACGTGCACTGGCCCTAGACACTTTTGGGTGCCAAAGTAATACACGTCCTTTTGTTCTGCAAATTTTGGACTCCCCGCTGTTCTGTCTAACCCTTTATGTGAATCCCCTTTATTAACCCTCACTCTCCTTCTCTCCCTCAGCCAAGGAACTGTCGCCCAGGCTCCCAGCTCCTAAGCAGCAGGATTCCCTGCTACAGGTGGTCAAGCACCCTCTAGCTGGCAGCTCGAGACTGCAGACATGGACCCAAGGCCCTACAAGGTACTGCAACTGCTGCAACTTTTGGCCCCTCCCCACCTCCACTAATTATTAAATACAGTAGCTCCTGCCAAAATATTAGTCCACGTCCCCTGGCGCAGTGCCCCATCAACAGAGACTTAGCTTGTGATCCTCTCTTCTCTGTCCAGCCTACAGGATCCAACTCTCAGGGCCTCGCGCCTTACTAAAAGCGCGTAGAGCTCTCCTTGGCTGTGCCTTCACCACTAAATATTTTTAAATGCTATCAAATTCGGGTCGACCTGGATCGGAAAGCTACTGATAAGCTACATTAATCCAGCAACCCTACTGGCCCCTGGGCTAATTGAGTGGCTCCTTTTTTGAGGTACCGTCATGTCAGGCCCTATATGGCTCCTTATACTGCCCCTTTTTCTGCTGATACCAGCTGCCCAGCATTGGACACCTGAACTACCATCATGTTTGGTCTACAAAGGCACCTTGTGCTATATACCACATGACAACTTATCCTTTAATTACCTCCATGATTCCAAGTACCAATACCTCGAATCCTGCTCTTGGACCACACATACCAGTAGTACTTATATCATTTCCCCACCACAAGGCCCACCTCCCACCACGCAGACTTCTATCTCCTCCCTGCCTATTGTGGTAGGGGTACTAGCTCTTGCTACAACAGATCAGCTCTTCTATGGTGGCTACTTTCCAGTACCTAAAAACATCAGATCTACTAGATGGGAGAAAGGCAGGAATTACAAGCTTATAATTAGCGCTCTTGGAAAAATCCTACTTATCCTCCTGCTATGTTCAGGCAATGTAGAACTCAACCCTGGCCCCCCCAGAAGTTATTACTTTGCCAGCAGAACTAGCAAATTTAAAAGGAATAATCTTCTTGCATATTAACGTATGTAGCTTTCTTAAAAAGATAACCTTAATGCAAACCTAGGTAAATCATACCTCTCCTGACATACTTGTGATTTCCGAAACTTGGCTTAGACTCAGCACCACTGATAGAGAAGTAAACATACCCAACTATACCTTGTTCAGAGCTGATAGGTATGCCAGAGGAGAGGGGTAGCTATCTACGTTAAAGACAAATTTTCTGCCTTCTGCTTATCCCCGGCATCTGTCGGCAGCAAATTTGAATGCCTAATCCTCAAAGTAGAAATTACACAGACTACAGCACTCTGCGTAATAGGATGCTACAGACCACAGTCTGCTGGCCTACAGCTTGTGTTATATCTAAGTGACAAGTTGGGACAGGGACTGCCAGAAACTATTATTTTAGGAGACCTCAACTTTGATTGGCTCTCTAACACAGCTGCCCTCCTTGCATCCTTCCATGATGAACATGGGCTGATGCAACGTATTACTGGAACCAACACACCCAAACATGAAGAACCCCAGTAAAGTACACTTTTGGATGTGTTAATGGTGAGCAAACCTCATCTCTTCTCCACGCTGATGTCTTCTTCTCAGACACCAGCGACCATTGTTTATTAGGGAGTAAGATCCACCAACAACCCAGCACCCATCAGCAAGTTCTCTATGAAGAGATCCAGGTGCAACTTCAATGAACATGCCTACCTAAATAGGCTTAAGTACTCCCCTCAGTGGCAAGATTTCTACCTGGCCAAAATGATTACGTTAGCTTACAATATCCTCCACAACATTCTATCAAGGGCCCTTAATAAGTATGCTCCCCTGATTAAAGTTCGAACTAGGACCAAAACCTGTAAATGGTTCACCCCTCAGATCAAGTCCTTGCTTCTAGAAAGAGATAAGCTCTGGAAAAAAGTGCGCAGACTGAACACTGCAGAGGACTGGAAACAGTTCAGGAGACTACGAAATTTATGTACCAAAACAATCAGAGAATCGAAGTCCACCTTTTTCAAATCTGAACTAGACTCTGCCACAAAGAGTCCAATCAAGCTCTGGAACACAATCAATGATCTGCTAGGCCACTCCCCAGGAAATTCACTCCCGACCAAGATTACCTCTGGATATATAAAGATGGATATACTTGACGCATTCAATAACCACTTTGCTACTGCAGGCATGGCATTTGATAACTCCTCTGCAAACATACTTTGCTCCCAGACTGCCAGCCAACTGCCTGAAACTCTGATAGCTTTGCCACCTTCTCGCTTCAACCTGCCCCACTGAAAGAGTGAGAGGACCTCTTGCTTCAGTTGGATACTAGAAAAGTGCTGGGGCTGACACCCTTGACCTCACTTCCTAAAAATTGCCTACCAACATACTAGCAATAACGTCACCCACCTTTTAACTTATCCTGTCTCAGGGCACCTTACTACCTATATGGAAGACAGACATGTCATCCACTGTTAAAATCAGGTGACCCTGGTGATCTCAATAACTACAGGCCAATTTCTCTCCTTCCGGTCCTGTCAAGCTCTTAGATAAAATTGTAAATGCACAGCTGAGGACTCACCTTGAGTCTAGGGAACTGCTAAGTCCTATGCAGTCTGGATTTAGAGCTAAACATAGCACTATCTCAGCCCTCGCCAAAGTTACTAACGACTGGCAGAGTAATCTTCAGAGCAAAAACTTTATTTGTGCTGTTTTCCTTGATCTAAGTAAGGCTTTTGACACTGTCGACCATAGTCTGCTCCTCTCCTCCCTTCAAACCATAGGTGTGGACCCCTCCTCTCTGCGTTGGTTTACTGACTGTCTTACAGGGCGCCTTTAACGAGTTAAAGCTGAAGGAGGCCTGTCCCCCTTAAAAACTCTGCAAAGAGGGATACCTCAAGGTTCTATATTAGGGCCCTTACTTTTGCAATCTACATTAATAACATCGAATTTCACTGTGAGCAAAAGAAGCTTTCAACATCCATCTGTTTGCAGTAGATGCAGATATGTCTCTACATGAGTCAGCCTAACACCTGAAGCTGCCTGCAATGACCTACAGTCAGAATTCAACCTTTTGCAAAACCAACTCCTCCAAAAAGCTACCCTTAATGCCAAAAAAACTAAAGCGATGGTCCTCTCCTTTTATCCAGTACTGCTAACCCTCTGTCTAGTGGGACAGTTCCCCAAATTACCACAGTTCTAGGTGAAAAACTAGAATTTGTTACAAAATTCAAGTATCTGGGAGTTTGGATAGACCAAAGACTCTCCTTCATTAAACATATCGAGGACTTGCTAAAACGACTAATGCAAAGGCTTGAACTGTTTTTTAGAATCAACCAATTTCTTACCAGAGATGCCAAGAAACAACTGGTCCAATCCATTTTCCTATCATTGGTTGATTACGCTGATTTCCTCTATAGCCAATGCCCCAACTCTTACATGGCTAAACTGGACACACTCTACCATCGAGCACTGAGGTTTATAATGGGACTCCCCTTCGACATGCATCACTGCACCCAATATCCGGTAGTAAAGTGGACATCACTAAAGTTCAGGTGCCACAGAAGCGCCGCTCTCTGGACCTATAGAGCCATCTCTAATAAGCTGCCTTACTATATCTCCTGCTGTCTTCCCCTGAGTATAATTGGGAAATACGCATTAAGAAGTTACTCAGCTCTTACACTTAAAGTACCCAAAGCAAAATCCTGCTTCGGCAGGGCAGCCATGAGCTTCGTGCTACCTACCTTATGGAACAATCTACAAAAAAACCTCAAATTAAGCACTTTAATTGGTATAAATGCCTTCAAGATGCTTCATTTATGTACAATCAGAGAAGTATGTAACTGCTTCACCCACTCAGACCCAGTACCAGTGTCTGCACTGGTATATAGCCACGCCTAGACCCAATTTTAAGTACTGACCCCCCAGCTTGCTCCTCACCAGCCTAATTGTTCTCTCTCTTATCCCCCTGTCTTATCAACACTAGGCCCATCCATCCCCTTATTCTTCCTTTCCCAACCTCGGATAGGAGCTCACTACCCTAGGTTGTGACATCTTACCATGCCCCGTACTTTATAGCATTCAATCCCGGGGCTCACACATGCTCCTTTTCTCCATCCACCTTCTCTACATCCCATTTTACCAACTCCTCTCTGTGCACTGTGCCCTCCTAGCCTTTCTTCCCCTACCTCCCTCCCTTCCCCCCTACCTTCACCTCTACCTGGTGTATATTTTTATTTTTATTTTTTTTCTTCCATTACTTCCTCCTGCAACATTAGATAACCTGCTTTATCTTCCTATAGACACTTCTATGTATGTAAATACCATGTAATCTGTACAATATCTGTATAATTCTATGTACATATGAACTCCTTTTTCTTCCTCTCTGTAAAGAGTATTATCTGTATTGCCTTGTAAATACCTCTGTTGACCTGTATATACAATTGTTCATGCTCCACCCAGTTCCATCTTGCTAATGAGCTTCTGCTCAATGATGAATGCCTGGTTAAATAAAGACTTGATTGATTGATTGATTGATTGATATCTTCCCGCCAGCATGTTTTCAAAAAGGCACAAAAGGAGTCTCAGATGCCAACAGAGGCTAGTTATGAAATTTCTGCTACGACTGCAAGGTCATCTCATCCTTTCACAGATGGGGATTTTGTGAAACAATGTTTGTTGTCAGCATGTGAGAAAGTATGAACTTCACAAGCAGCTACTTTTAATCAGATAAATCTGAATCGAATGACTATTCAGCAACAGGTTGTGGACATGGGGACAGACATTTATTCCCAGTTGAGGTCATTGTGCAAACAATTTGAGTACTACTCACTAGCAGCAGATGAAACCACAGATAGAACAAACACAGTACAGATGGCAATCTTTCTTCGTAGTGTGACAAACCACTTTGAGGTTTCAGAAGAGCTGGTTGGATTGGCTGCATTGCATGGCAGAACTACTGGCTTGGACTTATTCAACATGCTTCAGATTAAAGTAGATAAGTTGAGCTTGTAATGACAAAAAATTGCAGGTATTGTCACAGATGCTGCCCCTGCAATGACTGGTGTACATAATGGGATGATTTCCCATGTGAAGAAGGAACTTAGTGATTCAGATGCACTTATTCAACGTCATTGCATAATACACAAACAGAATCTTTGTGGGAAGAATCTGGGCTTTGAAAATGTAATGAATGTTGTGGTCCCCAAAGTGAACGTCATTAAGTCCCATGCTATAGACAATCATTAATTTCAGTCACACCTTGAAGAAATTGAGGCTGAATATGGGGATGTCCTGTACCACACAGAAGTTTGATGGCTGAGCAGAGAGAAAGTTTTAAAAAGATTTGTGGCACTACTGCCAGAGATAAAGTGTTTCATGCAGGACAAAGGGAGGCCTATGGCACAAACTTGATGATGCAAAGTGGCTCTGGGACCTAGCCTTCATCACAGACATTACTGGACATTTTAATGAGCTGAATAACAGACTACAGGGCAAACAACTTGTGTGTGTTTTAGCAAGCCAGATTACTGCCTTTGAGACAAACTTGCAGCTATTTGATGTACAGCTGAGAAAAGGTGACCTGTCACATTTCCCAACCTACCAGAAGCTGTTTGTTGAGCACCACTATGCTTCAGAGACATACTACCAAGTCGTGGGGGAGATTAAAGAACTCCTTCCAGCAAAGATTCTCCAACTTCAGGAGGGACTCACATAAAATTAAGTGTTTTGGAGATCCTTTTTCTGTTTGCACTGATGATCTTGCATCAAATCTATAACCTGAAGTTATCGACCTGCAGTGCAGTGATGCAATAAGAAGCAAATACACAGAAGGCAACCTTTTACATTTCTATAGTTGCCTTAGTGAAGAAAAGTTTCCCCAATATCAGAAATGGGTCACTGAAACTTTCAAGCATGTTTGGAAGCACATTTATTTGTGAGCAGGTATTTTACTACTGAGCTTAAATAAGTCAAAATTAAGCAGCAGGATTACAGATGAGAATCTGGAAGCTATTATGAGACTAATCTCCTCTAAATTAAAACCTGACATATAGAAGCTGGTGTCCCATGGTCATTGCCACACTTCACATTAATAATTGGTAAGTTATACTTTTGCTAAAGAGAGAAATTAAACTTCAGTGCAGAGTGAAGGATAAATAAACTTTATTTTTTCTTATTTCAGAATGCACTTCATGGACAACTCATCTGACCATCTGACCAAGATAGAAGAGATGAATGGCAGCTTTGTTAATTTCATTTTTTTTATTTTCAATCTTTCTTTAAATTTTTTTGTACTTATTTCATAACAAAAAAAATATTAACACAATTACAAATCAAATACATTCTAATAAATTAAGTAAAATAAACATAAATATGGTGTGTCTTTCTTTATCATATATGTTTATCATATGTTGTTTCCCCATTGATGCCGGCCCACGGTGAGTGGCCCTTGGCACAGACCACATACCCAGGTCTGGTCCCATCAAAAAAAAAGTTGTGCACCACTGGGCCAGAGGAATAGAGATGTGAAACCACTTGCTGCAGCACCAAACATGTACAAGCTGATATGTAATATCTTATTTTCAATGGAGTCCTGCTTTTATTCATTTTTACAATGTATATAGTCAGGTTAGGGCATCTGACAGACAACATGGCATGAAATAAAAATAATGCTGTGTACCCCCCTAATGAATTCCATTGCTGGTGTTTAGTCCTCCGTGCCTTTTTCTGTAGGTATTGCTGAACTGCAATACTAATGATCTTTTGTATATTATGTATTAAATTTACTGGAGTCATGCAACAACTGTTAGCTATTGATGCATAAGGGTATTTTATGATGTCATGAAATGATGAGGCATTTAATGTGATGCTGCTGTTCATATTACTACACACCCTGATGAAGGCACATTGGTAAGCTGAAGCACTGTGGCACTGGTTGTCATGCAGGATGAACAGGCTGCATCTGTATTTTTTATTTTTGACACAGTATTGGTATATGTATATTAACTGGATGTGAGGCACTTTTGATACAGTCTTAGTGAATACATTTTGTGTTCTGCCTAGAGACCACATTTAAAGAGGGACATTACACTCCTAGAGAGGGTCAAAAGGAGGGCAACCAAAATGATCTGGGGCCTGGGGGACTGGACCTATGAGGAGAGGCTCAAAGAGCTCGACATGTACACCCTGGAGGAGAGGAGGGATGGGAGGGACATGATATAGGTCTTTAAGTACATGAAAGGGATCAATATTTTTATTTTTTTATTTTATTTAAACAGCAGTTTGGAAAACCTTTGAGCCATAGGCTCATTTACAAAGGTACCTTGTCACAGTAAGACAAACCAAAATACACAGTATAGCAGTGCAACACATAAGTATAACAGTAAATTAAGACACATAGATACAAACAAGCTGGTACAGGTAGGATGGATGCAAACAATACCAGAGTTATGTTGTCCTTAGCAGCTTAGTAATAAGCTTTGTCATAAGTATTGAGTATGGCTTTGACTAGTGGCAGTTACAGCATCGGGGTGTTAATAAGGTGGTTATAAGGAAGTTTTGAAGCACGATATAGTTGGAGCTTTGGAGATGGAGGGGGCAGTGTGTTGAACCAGGAGGGGGCCCTAAAGCTGAAGGCTCTTTGGTGAGAGGTCCTAGCTCTAGGGATAACAAAAGAGGTTTTCCAGAGGTCTGAGTATGAACTAGTGGGACAGAGCGGCGTATGGTGGTGGTCAATCCTGGTGGGGATAGCCCAAGGAGGGCTTTTTGTAAGGGTACAGGTCAGATATTTGAGTCGTCAAGATCAAGTACCAGCGCTTTAGCATACAGTAGACAGGTGTGTGTCATCCTAGGTGCTCCAGTAATTAACCTGCAGGCCTTATTCAGAGAGAAAGGAATTTTATGGAGTGCGGTCTGATCAGCAGCACCATACACCGGCAGTCCATAGTCCACTAGGGACAGGATAGAGGAGGTGACTGCGAGTCGAAGAGCCTCTGGGAGGAGGCAGTGTTTATACCGATGTAAGATGCCCAATCGGATATTAGTGGCAGAGGCTAGGGCAGTGATGTGTCCATGGAAGGAGAGGAAGGGGTCAAAATGGATCCCTAGGTATTTATAGGAGCAAACTTGTTCGAGTGGAAAGAGGACCCAGAGTGAATGAGGAGTTTGAAGTTGCAGGACTTGTTTTGGGGATGAGTAAGAACATGGTTTTGTTTTTTTAAGATTTATCACCAATCTATGTTCCTTGAACCAGCCCTCGGCTTCAGTGAAGGACTTCTGCAGTGAGTCCTGGAGGGCAATAGGTTACTGACTTGAGGCAAAGATGGCTGCATCATCAGGTGACAATAGAATGTTCCCGAGCAAGAGCATGGATGGGTGTTAAGGTAAAGGGAGAATAGTAAGAGCCCAGAATGGAGCCCTAGGGAACCCCAGAAAGATGGGACAGATGTAGAGTAGGTCCCATTAATTTTACCATGTAGTGGTCAGACAGATAACTGGTGCACCAGGAGATTGGCCCAGCAGCAAAACCAGAGAGACTAAGGGCATCAAGAAGGAGGGTGGGAGACAGTGCTGAAAGCTTTGAGAGGTCAATGAAGACAGCACCAGCCTGAGAACCAGTGTCTAAGGAGGAGGGAGAAAGTTGGAGAACTCTAGGAGGCTGTGTTGGTACTGTGGCCGCTTGGAAGCCATGCCTGTCAGGACAAAGAACATTGTAGGTGGAGAGGTAGTCAGAGATTTGAGAGGCCACCACTTTTCCAAGGCCTTGAGAGAGGAGAGAGAATGGAGATCGGTCAACAGTGTCCAGCCACAGTCCTATCACCACCTTTAAAGATAGGGGGTGACAGGGTGACTTTCCAGGCAGTTGGAACCTTCCCCAGGCAAAGAGAGTGGTTGATGAGGCATGTGATCGGGTTAAGGACTGTGTCTAAGACCAGCCGTAGGATACACAAATCCTGGGTGTCATTGCCTGTGCTATTACTCTTGAAGGCAGTGACAAGGTGTGGCCTAAGTTCTTGGGCAGAAACACGGCGGAGGAGAAAATAAGGGAGAGAAAGATTTACGGCAGGTGCTGGGGGAGGAGGGTCAAAAATTTGTAGGGAGGATAGGGCTAAGGTCAGTGAATGAGGTGTTGAGGTGGTTGGCTATGAGGGCTGGGTCTGAGGAGATCACACCATTAATGTTGATCTGGGTGGGTGGGGAGAGTGTGCACTCCCATTTAACTGTTTAATGTTATCCCAGAAGGTTCTGGGATTCCCCCATGAGGCAGTGAGTGAGGACCGATAGTGCTCAGACTTGGCCTTTCTGATGACCCGAGTGCACTTGTTTCGGGCGGCAGCATATAACCGCCTGTCATTGGGCCGGCCAGTCTCAATGGCACGATGCCATAGGTTGTCCCTATGTTTGAGCTGATGGATCAAAGCTGGGGTAACCCAGGGGGCATTCTTCCTTTTAGAACGCAAGGTCAACACTGGGGCAAAGATATCACAGGCATTATTAAAAGTTTAGGTAAAGAAGGAGAGCTGTGTCGATGTCAGGAGTTGCCTGTATAGGAGATCAGTCAATTTGGGACAGAAGTTCCTTAAGTTTTATCAGTCCACCAGGTATTAGACGCCGCCGGCATGTGGACTGTGCTATGGGTTTGGGGACTGAGGATGACCAGTGAAATAGAATGGGGGAGTGATCGCTGAAAGAGTCTGGGAGGACTTGTACATTGGGGATCCGATTAGGGCGGTTGGTGAGTACCACATCAAGCAGGGTACTAAGGGAGGCCCAGTCAGTGTGCTCTAAAGGAAGGAGGAAGGGTAGGGCAATGAGAGGTCATGGGTGCAATCTGGAAGGAGGTAGGCTCAGAGGGGAGAGGAGGAGGAGATGTTATTTCACTGAAAGGGTGGTGGAGCTATGGAATGCACTGCACAGGGAGCTGGTAGAGGTGGAAACTGTGAACGGGTTTAAGAGGGGATAGGACAGGTACAAGGGGAGGGTAAATCTGATCAGGCCCAATACAGGTGGAACATCTGGGACCGGGGACAGTATAACCCAAGGGGGGGGCACCAAAATCGGCCCTCAGTGCAGGTGCTGAAAATTAAGCAGACTCGAGAGACCATTGGGCCTATTCTGCCGGCATTTTAGTATGTTAGTATGTTAAATGTTGTAGTCTGTGAAATCTGTACTTGTGAGAGCTATCTCCTGGATTTGTATTAGACTTTTGGGCTAATCCCCTGATAGCAGGACTGCCCTGCACCAGCATTCACAGGATCTGCTTGGAGACAGTTTGAATTTAAACTAGTCTCTCTGTATTCTTCCTTTCTTCTTTCTTCCCCTTCCACTCACCTGGTCCATTATCAGTACAAAATCAACCACACTGTGTCATTATAAGCTCTCTGTCTCAAGATATTCATTGTTTAAAAAAATATTTATATTTGGCTGGGTTTCCCAAATCTTTCTGAGACCTGAGACATTAAGTACCTCAGTGGAATCAACAAAGTCCAAGAGGGTAACATCTTTCAGAAAAAGAGACATGCAAGAACAAGGGGACACAATTTAAAGATAGAGGGGGGTTCAGGGGCAATGTGAGGAAGTATTATTTCACAGAGGGTAGTGAATGCATAGAACAGCCTTCCTGAGGAGGTTGTGGGGTCTAAAACTGTGGGAGAATTCAAGAATGCATGGGACAGACATAAGGCAATTCTTGTGGGGGGTAGGAAGAAATAGGCTGTTGGTTAACTAGGACCTGCGGCCTATCCCATAGGTAGAGAAATGGGCAGACTAGATGAGCCAAGCGGTCCTTATCTGCCATCAAAGTCTATGTTTCTGTGTTTCTATGCATTATTTGGTTTGGTTTATACTGCTTTTTATCAATATCTAAGTTGGGATTTTGCTTGTGTTCATTTTCTTGGTATTCTGGTTCAAATCCCTTTACTCAGAAATGACTGTGTTTAATAAAGTCCAGCACTTCCATACCAGACAGATTTTTGCCATTTGCACTTCCTGGATTTATACATATTCTTATCAGCTACAGTATATATATATATATATATATATATATATATATATATATATATATATGTATGTATATATAATGAGATTAGTTTGATACACAGAATTACCTCTTATGGTGAATGACATTGTTCTCTGATTTTATTTTCTCACTTGACCTTTAGATCTCCTCTTTTCCAGAGACTACCTATGCCTCACTTCTACCTATAACTGCCTCAGCAGCCGGTGTAGATCAGTTACCCAGAAATATGAGATGGAAAAAGTAATGATTATAACCAGGGTGATCATGTGATGATGTTCCAGCATTCTGATTCTTCTATTTACTCTCAGTTTCCACCTATAGCTGGCTTAACAGTTCATGTGGATCCCCAGTTACCATAAAAATGTGAGGCAATAAAACAAATGGATATTATTTGGGTGATCACATGATGCTGCTCCAGCAATCTGTTTCTTTCTGGTGTTTAAACATCAGTGGATTTAAATCGGGGTTACAGATATGACAACCACCCTGACACACCCCTTTTTAATAAGTATTGCTAAACTGTTGTACTGATGATTGTTTGTGTGCAGTATGTATTAAGTAAGCAATAATACCTGACAGGGTGGGCGGTGTTGGGAAATACCAGACTACCCAGGGGAGTAATGAGGCTCGATGCTGCAGGCAGAGGGCCTTATAGCCTCTGAAAGGTCCAGTATTTCCCAATACCACCCACCCTGGTGGGTATTATTGCGCTTAGAAAATGGGCTAGTGTATTTCACATATGTGAAAAAAATATTTTATTAGCAAATGTTTATATCTTTTGTTTTTGCTTTAATTTATACTAACATAGTTCATAAAATAGTTCCTCTGCCTTTTTGAACAATGATTTTTTCCTTTTTAAGTAGGGAATCTTGTCCCAGTGGAGCCTCCATACTCCTAACATGTTCAGTTTGTTGTCATTGTTATACCCTTCCCCCCAAGATCACAGGTGGCCAAAACACTTTTCTCCCTCACCTTAAAAATGAGCTGGAGTGTGTGTGTGTGTGTGTGTGTGTGTTTTAAAACGTTCAGTTTTACTCACTCAGCAGCATCTGCATCGGAGACTTGGCGGCGGTGGCCGCTCCCTTCTGTGACAAAACTGACTACAAGGAGTTGTGTGCTGTGCAGTTTGTAGGAGAGCCATGTCAGCGTCCCATCAGTTACACAGAAGGAAGAATGAAAAGTAAGCCTGCATAAAGCGGGTTCATGTATTTTATGATTTTTGTATGCCTGTAATATCCATGGTTACAGCAAAACAGGCCAGCAGAGCATCGGTGATGGTGGGTCAGGGGCCGCACTGTGTAGAAAGAGAAAGTGAATAAGGACGAAAGGTCTGCACATTTTCTGGGACAGGGTGCGGGGGGAAAAAAGAAAGGTAAGCCTAGATTCTGTTCTTTTGCATGTGTCTGTCACACAAGACAAGAGGGTAGCATCTTTCAGAAGAAGAGATGTGCAAGAACAAGGGGCACAATTTGAAAATAGAGGGGACGGCTCAGAGGTAATGCTAGAAAGTATTTTTTCACAGAGAGGGTTGTGGATGATGGGAACAGCCTTCCCAAGAAGGCTGTGGAGTCAGGAACAGTGGGGGAATTCAAGAATGCATGGGACAGGCATAAGGCAATTCTGGTGGGGGGTAGGAGGAAGTAAGCTGTTGATTAATTAGAATCTGCAGCTTATCCATCAGGTAGGGAAATGGAAGACTAGGTGGGCCAAGCGGTCCTTATCTGCCATCAAATTCTATGTTTCTATGTTGTAAAAAAGGCAAGCAGAGGATCCATGATAGGATAGTAAATGGATGACCGCTAAGTCGGAAGAAAAAAATGGTGGGCGCTATATTTGAAAATTCGGGTGCCCAATTCTACCCTCAGTAATGGGGCACCCTGAATTGGCACTTGTTTTCCACCGAGCGTCTATCGAAAAGTAGATGCCCAGGTTGAGACAGCTATAGCCAATCACATTTTTGAATCAATTCTTGCCATTTTCTAAACTTTACTGAAGTCATGCAACAACTATTAACTATTGGTGCACAAGGGTGTTTTATGATGTCATGAAGTTATGGGGCATTTAATATGATGCTGCTGTTCCTTTTACCACACCCCCTGACAAAGGCTCACTGATGAGCTGAAGAACTGGGGTACTGGTTGTTATGCAGGCTGAAAGGACTGTATTTGTATTTGTTTTTATTTTTCACACAGTGTTGGTAAATGTGTATTAACTGGATGTGAGGCACATTTGATATAATCTTATTGCATACATTTTGTGTTCTGCCTCAAATGCTATAGTCCATGAAATCTGTATCTATGAGCACTATGTCTTGGATTGTGTTAGACGTTTGGGCTAGCCCCCTGATAGCAGGACTGCCCTGCACTGCCATTCACAACACCGGCTCGGAGACAGTTTTTAGACTACTCTTTCTGTGTCCTTTCTTTCTTCTCCCATCCCCCTCCACTCTCCCTCTCCATTCTCCAATGTGTAATTGGGTTTATGTGATAACGGCGAAAGCCTAAAGGGATCACCATTATTATGAAGTCAGAGTGCCGAAAATCAATATCGGCACTCTGACTCCCCCGGTGAACAGCAAAATGGCACCAGCGATTTGTGTTTTTAAATGGTTTATGCATGGGTCTTCACCCCACAGCACCCCCTACTTAAGGATTCTCAACTCCAGAGGGCTGCATGTCGCAGGTGTGCAAAACCATTAAAAAAATAATTCAGGCCGGGTGCAATAAAAACACACAACACCAGTGCCCGGAACCGAACCCAGCACCCTGCCTACCAAAGCTGCTTACCCACCCACCATGCCACAGTGCCAGCTCAGCAACCCACTGTGGCACCACCCCTCACAATCCCTTGCTGTACATGCTCGGTCCCCTCTGCGCACATACATATAGTGACATCCCGTCACTATATTCACAGATCGTCCCATCCAGTCATCCTACCCTGTCGCTAGCCCCAAAGACATACAACGGGGGTTGAGTCACCATTTTTGCAGGCGCCCAGTCGCCAACACCCATGTCATGGGTACCCGTGTCATTACTTTCCCTCTATATCAAGATATTCATTGTTTAAAAAAATATTTCTTTATGGCTTGGTTTCGCATATCTTTCAGAAACACACATTATTTGGTTTCATTTATACTGCTTTCTATCCATATCTAAGTTGTTTTTTGCCTATGTTGATTTCTTGGTATTCTGGTTTGAACCCCTCTACTCAGAAACGACTGTTTAATACAGGCTGCTCCTTCCATATCAGATAGATTTTTGCTGTTTGCACTTCCTGAACTTATACATATTTTTATCATGTACATACGATGTGCTTAGTTTAAAACACAGAGTTACTGCTTGCACTGAATTATTCCTATGTTTTTGCTAGCTTCCGTCCACTGTTTTTGGTGCCGTGATTTTATTCCTTAACAGTGTATGTTGCCTGTAATTTTCAGTATTTGACATTTTTTATGTATCATGACTCTATTATAAACAATAATATATACAATAAATTATGGAGTTGTGTGTACAACGAGAGGTTTACACACACCTGAGGTCTTAGATGCTACATAAACCTAAAGAGTAAAGCTCAAGGGGTTAATTAAAGCATCTAACACCAAGGGTGTGTGTAAACTTTGAGTTTAAACACCATCACATATTTTATATAATATAATTGCTGAGTTTTTCCTTTTTCACCACAGCAATTATATAAAATAAAAAGACATTACTGTGTGGCTGTGGTCTGGTCAGGTTTGAGCGCACAGTTCACAGTCGCCTTTATTATTTAACAGTTTTGTACTGATTTCTTTTGGTCAGCAGCTGAAATTTACTTTTTTAATTTTTTGGTAACAGATTTTGTTTTTTCTAGTTACTTACCAATGAGTCTGAGTGGTGGTTCCATCTCTGGAGGAAGACAAGCCAGGTAGCTGTTGGAAAGGAAGAGCTGCTTTGGGCACATGTGCAGAGGGAGGGGAAACTGTCTGCATGTTTGCTGTTATAAACACACCTTTATAACCACAAATTACTCCACAATTTAACTATGGGAAAAAGGAAGACCCAGTTAGTATAACATTATTTAATTTAGTGTTCAGTCAGTACATATACAATTCTCACGCCTCCTGTATCTAACCAAAATACATTTGTATACAGTAAGAATTGCTCACAAAATGTTTGCTTGCCATGGGTCATGGCAACATCATTTTTTTTTTATTTAACTTTTCCTCCTCTGAGCCGCCGCCGCCTTGTCCTTCTGCTCCGGTCCGCGGCCGCCGTTCTGCCTTTCAAATCGGCGCCGCCTCCCTGATACCCCATGGCTTACCCCCACGGTGGGGCCCACGACACACCCTCATACGCGCTCAAGGGCACTGTAATTGGGTTGGGGCCCGCCTGAAGGCATATTGAAACCACAGCGAGCTTCATCCATGACGGCGGACAGCCTCCATCCTTTTTTTCCTGTTTTCCCTAGGAGGGGGTCGTGCAAATGACGCCCGCATCCACCCCTGCCCATACACACTGAGCGGGGTTGCAGCGTGGAACCCCTGGTCTCCACCAGGGGTCCCATCCGCACCGATCACTTCCCCCACCCTCCCCCCAGAGTAGGAGAGCTGCCCATCGGATGCTCAATCCTACTTCCCCCGGCCGGCCCTCCGAAGGGTCATGGCAACATCATGTTAAAGAATAAATAATATGACAGCAGTAGGCAAACATAAAACATTTGAAGTACATGAATGTTAAACCAGTGGATTAAACTGAACAATGATGATGCTTTTTTAAGAAATGAAGACAATAATATTTATCTGAATATTGATTTATTTATTCCAAAAGATCATAAAGAAATAATGGCAAGGAGATTGTGAGCTGGTTCATTTCTATGGGCAACACCTTTCCCAACATGTGACAACTAGTCGTACCGGTGATAACAACCTCTCCTCTAGAACCCCCCAAAGTGTGATGCAACCTCACTTACTGATCAGTGTGCAAGTAATGTGTTTTAGGGCTGCAGTGGGTGGAGCCCTGCAGTCCTTTTATGATTGATTAGAAAAAAGGTTCTGCATTCCTTCCGAACAAACAACATGTTGCACTGTTGCATCACAGTTACCTCCATGGCCATGTATTAGCCTGCCCATGTCGTCCTTTTTGGCACAGCACTGCACTATTTTAGAGTGCCAGCAGTCATGGAGGAACACAGCCCACTCCGTTGTGTCCAAGATGACCGCTGCACTCTACTGTGCATGCACTAGCAGTTGTGCATGCGCAGTAGCATTTGATGGCCATCTTGGTGATGACAGAATTGGCCCTGTTCTGCCATGACTACTTAATGTCTTTATTTGTTTTTTAATATTTTAAAAATTCCCCCAACTGACCTTCCCTCTCAATACCCACCACCGCACCCCCCCAGAAACATAACTATGACAATGGGGTCACCAAATCCCCCAGTATCACAATTGTGGATCATTAATCTTTTTTCTGACACTGGGGGTGCCCAATCCCGCAGTGTCACATCGGGATCATTGGTCTTTTAAAATTACTGCCACCTGACCCTCCCTCTGAAACTGGGGGTGCCCCACCCCCCAATGTCGTGATTGCAGATAGTCAGTCTTTTTTCTGATACTAGGGCTGCCCAGTCCCCTAATGTCATGCATATACAGATGACATTGTACTAATTTCTGCCTCTTCTCTGGGTTTACAGAGGAAGTTAAAATGTGTTGGTGCAATCTGTGAAAGAGATCATCTGAAAATAAATTTGAAGAAAACAAAGCAGGTCATCTTTAGTAAAACAAAGAAAAAGGTAGATTGATTGTATCTGAATAAGGAAAAGATTGAAAATGCATCATATTATGATTATTTGGGATTGAGATTTTCAGATGGTATCAAATGGATTCAACACACCAGAATGATACATAAGAAATTAATTGGAGCATTTAATGCATTCAAGAAGTTTCATAGAAAATTGGGGGCAATACACAATAAAAGGATTAACTGATGTAATAAATGCAAAATTAAAAACAAGAATACTATATGGAGTGGGAATATGGTCCCCTACTAATATAAAGTGTCTATATATATATATAAATTAATAAGATCTATTAGTATATATTGAGAGTGCAACAATAAATACTGGTGGAGATATTGAGGAAGGAACTTGGACAACTATCCTTGATGACCATGGTTTTGGAAAGAAGGATAGTTTTTATTTTGAATCTTTAACTTTTACCAGATAATAGATATCCAAGAATGTGCTTGGAAGAACAAATTCTGTACCATCAAAGAAATTTTACATCAAGTCTAATAAACTTAATTAAAGAGAAGGTTTGTCCATTGGGGCTAGGAGATCTATTACATGAAATCTATATCCTTCCTATTAAGGAAATAAATATGAAAGTTGAAGAAAGGGTAAGATCAGTCGCAATATTAGAACAAGAAGAAAGGATAAAAAGTTTGTGTCACTTTAGTTGGTTCAAATTAATTGAACAAAATCATGAAATGGAACCATAGCTAAAACTTCTGTTGAGCCCAGAAAAGAGAAAAAAAACTGCCAAGATTCAGATTAGAAGTCTATAAGGCAAACTATATTCTATATGACCAGAAAAGGGCCTCTGAATCAAAATGTAAATGTATATATAGAAACATAGAATTTGACAGCAGATAAGGACTGCTTGGCCCACCCAGTCTGCCCATTTCCCTAACTGATGGATAAGCTGCAGATTCTAGTTAATCAACAGCTTACTTCCTCCTGCCCCCCACTAGAATCGCCTTATGCCTGTCCCATGCTTTCTTGAATTTTCTCACTGTTCCTGACTCCACAACCTCCTCAGGAAAGCTGTTCCATGCATCCACAACTTTCTCTGTGAAAAAAATACTTTCTAACATTACCTCTGAGCCATCCCCCCTCTATCTTCAAATAGTGCTCCCTTGTTCTTGCACATCTCTTCTTATGAAAGATACTACCCTCTTGTACCTTGTTAATTCCCTTGAGATACTTGAAAGTTTCTATCATGTCCCCCCCCTCCCTCTTTTCCTCAAGGGTATACATATTAAGCTGCTTTAGTCTCTCCTCGTATGTCTTCTGGTGCGGACCTTGCACCATTTTGGTTGCCCTCCTCTGAACAGCCTCCACTCTGTCTATGTCTTTGTGGAGATGGGGTCTCCAGAATTGTACTCCAGATGGGGTCTCACTAACTGTCTGTAGAGGGGGATAACAACTTCCTATTTTCTACTGTTGCTGCCTCTCTCTCTGTGCATCCCAGTATCCCCCCAGCCCTCCTTACTGCCTTCTCACATTGCTTGCCCACCTTTAGGTCATCTGATATAATTACTCCTAGGTCTCTTTCAATTGTTGTTGTTGTTATTAACTCACTCCCCATTGTGTACTCTTCCCCTCGGTTTTTGTTTCCCAGATGCATTACCTTGCATTTCTTTGCATTGATTCTGAGCTGCCACATATTTGACCATTTCTCCAACCTTGCTAAGTCCCTTTTCATTATTTCCACCCCAACTTGTGTATCAACCCTGTTGCAGATCTTTGTGTCATCTGCAAAGAGGCATACCTTTCCTTCCAGGTGCTCTCCAATGTCACTTATAAAGACATTAAAGAGGACTGGTCCCAGTACCGAACCCTGGGTTTGAGGATGATTTGAAGCATGTTGTTTTGCATTGCCCACAGTATGAAGCTAGTAGAAAGAAATGGTTTGCCCCAATATTGACCCTCCTTGGTCTCTCCCCCAGAAAAACTGATAATTAATTTGTTTAATTCATTACAAATAAGAGTTTTGTACCCATTGTACAGATTCCTAAAGGATACAAATTTGTAAAAGGGTTTATGAAATATTAAGATGGCCTGTATAAATATACAAAAATATGAAGAATTTTGTAAATTATAAGGATTTAATGTGTCTTTTAAATTTTATATTATTATTTATATCAAATGTTTGTCTTTGTAATGACTATAAGGTGAACAAGAAACCTACTGCCTACCTAGTGTCATGATCAGGGATTGTCTGTCTATTTTTTGGCATTTTTTCCCCTGTAAAACCAAAAAAAGTCCATTGATGTCTTCCCCCACATAACTGTGACACTGGGGGTGCCCAGTCCCCCAGTGTTGTGATCTGGGATTGTCAGTGTGAGGGGTTGTGGGATAACAGATGGATAGAACGCTGAACTTCAGGCTCAACATACGATCTCTGTGTGATATTTATTCAAAATAAAGGAAATAAGCTTCTGTAATGCCATATTCCTTCTTCAGTACATCAGTTTGAAGTAACAAATAATGTATGTTCTTTCTCTGCACTTAGCCAGCACCTACTGACACTGATCTCTGATCTAACCACTTTTCAGTAAAAAAAACTTCACCTCTATATGGGACTCATTTGCTTGGGTAGTGGGGGCTCAAAAAAAAAAAACAAGCTAAAAACAGAGAACCTCAGTGCAGAAACACTGAAACATGGGTTACCCCAAAGGGCATTGGAAACAAATCAAGTTTCAAAGAAATACAACATCATACTTACATCCATAATGCAAAGCATCATAGGATATATGCAAATCACCATGGCATTTCAGACTTGTTCAGTTTACAGCAATTAACATGTATTTTAAATAGCACAACTAACTTAATTTCTATAATAGTCACCTAGTACTTTCTACCTTTGTCAAAAACACCTAGTGCCATGGTATTTTCAACATTTACAGGTTTCATAAACAGAAGTGCCCAGATATTCAAAAGGGTTGCACATGGTGCAACAGTGTTGCACCATGCATAACCCACTGATGTGCCTCGGAGCGATATTCAAATGGAAATTGCACCTGGCACAAATCCAGATGCGCCAGAGTGCCTCAGTAATGTATGCAGGTGTAGGTGGGGGGGTGTGCCCATGCATACTCTGCACAGCCCGATATTCAGACTGGGATATGTGGAGCCATGCATGCACAACCCCTACCTGCACCAGCACAAAGTTGATCCAAAAAAAGGAACAATGGATGGTCACCCACAGGTGAGCTGCCACATTGTAGGGCACAACACGGCAGCTGCCACCTATGGGTGGCCACCCGAGCTTTGGCTGCACCTCCGTAATGGCGACCCCCATGCCTGATTGTGGGCATCAGTAAAAAAAGGATTAATCCTAAATCCCTGGTGGTCCAGTGGACCTGTCTGCCTGATCGCTGCCTGAATTAAAAAAAAAAAATTTATCCCAGGTGGTTCAGTGGACCTGTCTGCCCAATCGCAGGCTTAAGTAAAACAGAAGGAAACTTCTTTCCCTGGTGATCCAGTGGACCTGTCTGCCTGATCGTGAGCTGAAGTAGAAATAATAGAAACCTATTATCCCTGGTGGTCCAGTGGACTCCCTTCCCCTCCCCACCTGCCCACTGATCCCCACCGCCCCACTCCCCCGGTCAGCAGAGGGCAGCAGCACCTCAACCACCTGCTGCCTGTCCGCCTGCCAAATGACATCATTAGTGAGGCTGTCGCCCATTGGTCCACAGCATGAGCCAATGGGCATGCAGGCCATACCGTACTACACATTCCAGATATGTGAATGGATCCATTCATCATTCTTTATCCTGAGGCATTAACACATTTGTCAATAGAGACTAACAGTACTTTCCTGAAATATCTCCTTTTAAGGAAAGTACGTCATATTTCTTAACCAAAAAATCTGGACAGGTGTGAAGTCCAGTACCATAGAAACAGTTTCTCTGGGGTGAGTAATTAACTGCTCCTACCCCACCAGGCATGTCAATTTTAAGCAGGGACCCAGTCCTAAGTTCAACCCCTCTACATAAACCCACTATGTCTCTTGGTTCATTTCACTTGCTACAGATACAGACACCTGAGGGTAGACACCACTTTAATGTTACCCCAACACAGGTTCCTAACAATTTTCCACCCACTCCTCCTTCGTATTTTTTTTTTATCAAAAAATTAAACACATGCATCACCTCCTTGATCTTAACATATTGTAACATTTTGGCAATATTAACATCTTTAGCCTGCAGTATTCCCCAGTTGATACTGTTATTAGATTTACACTGGCTGCATCAATACAAGAAAAGTCCTTCAGCCTCATAGGCTTCTTCTTTTTTTTCTTTTTTTTATTTATTGGAGAGATCAGCTTTACAACCTTTGAGTCATGGACTCGTTTACAAAGGTACCTCACACAAAAGGGGGCAGGAGACAACAGTAGAGTGAGGTTAGGACAGGAGATGACGGCAGGTGAGATACATAAATACACACCTGGAAGTACAGACAGCAAAAACTATACTGGTACAACTTGCATGTAAGGTACTAACATTGTTATACAGCAAGAGATGCATTATTCAACTTAAACATCATGTCACAAACTATTATGTAGTGACAAAACTGGTAGGCAAGGGCCTGATGGGTTAGGTGGGACCGGTACAGGGCAGCTACAAGCATTTACAACATCAGCTGTCAATAATATGTTGGTGGAGGGCGATTTTGAAGTGCCAATACCTGGGATCTTGAGATAGTTTCAGGAAGGGAGTTGAACCAGGATGGCATTAGTGATGGAAAGATCTTTGGCAGCGAGAGGTCCTTGCCTGGGAACGTTGAAGGTGGCTACGTGAGTTCTGGGTGGGCAGGGACCTGGCAGCCCGCTGCAAGGGTCCAGAGACCCCAGGAGGGCAGAGACCTGACATGGATTTTTTGGCCAGTAGGCAGGTTTGATATTAGCTAAGTGCCAAAGGTTATCTCTCTTTTTTAGTTGTTGGATCAGTGCAGGTGTTATCCATGCAGCAGTCCATTTTTTTATCCTTGGAGTGTTGAAGGGTGCATACAGATCACAGGCGTGGTTGAAGGCCGTGGTGAGGTAGGTTAGGGCAGAGTTAATGTCAGAAGCGTTGGCCAATGGGGACCAGTCGATTAGGGCGAGGTGACGTTTGAGGTTGGCGAGACCTCTGGGGAGAAAATGGCGGCGAGGGGTCCTGCTGTACACAGGGCTAAGGGTGGGGGAGGACCAGAAGCAGATGACCGGGGAGTGGTCACTGAGTGAGTCCACAAGGACTTCTACGGAGACTACTTTATGAGGTCAGTTAGAGAGGATTACATCCAGGAGGGAGCTAGTTCCTGTTACTTTGTTAAGTCTAGTGGGCTGAGTGACCATTTTGGGTCAGGTCAAGGGCAGCAAGCTCATTCTTCAAATTATCAGCCGACGGGCTGAGCCAGTTGGTATTTAAGTCACCCATAATTAATTGTTCAGCTTTCTGGGGTAAGGTAGATAGGTAGTCAAGGAGAGAGGTGACCGCAGAACCTTTATTAGACCCCGGGGGTAGATAAGCTGCGGTTAAGTAGAGAGACTTCTTCAGTACAACAGTTTGCAGCAACAGACTATGTATGTCCTTTCTCTGCACTTAGCCAGCACCTACTGACACTGATCTCTGATCTAACCACTTTTCAGTGAAAATCCTTCATCCCTATGTGGGCCTGTTTGCTTGGGTAGTGGGGGCTCAAAAGGAAAAAAAAAACAAGGCAAGCAGAAAACAAAGACCCTCAATGCAGAAACACTGAAACATGGCTTACCTCAAAGGGCACTGGAAACAAATCAAGTTTCAAAGAAATACAACATCCCTGGTCATGCCTGAAAATAGGCAGGATGTTTTGCCTAGTGTACTTACCTGGTTATCAAAAGCTAATAAATAAATAAATGCATGCTTCCATAATGCAAAGCATCATGGGATCTATGCAAATTACCATGACATTTGAGACTTGTTCAATTTACAGCAATTTACATGCATTTTAAATAGCACAACTAACTTAATTTCTATAATAGTCACCTAGTACTTTTTACCTTCATCAAAAACATCTAGTGCCATGGTATTTTCAACATTTACAGGTTTCATAAATATAAGGTATATACATCAAGGTATTTTATGACATAGTGCCATTACATACTAAATCCAACATGTTCTACATATGCATGGAGGTCACCACAATAACCTCCCTCTATGAGGAACTGAGAGGGAAAAGGAAAGTTAAAGAGGACACAATAGTATAGTCAAGAGAGGGAAGGGGGTGCCCATAGGTGGCCAACCTTATGGACTAGAAATTGTAAAGGGTAGAGTAGGCTAAGAAATAGAAGAACTGTTACAACAGATTTAAGAAAAGGTTGGTCCACAAGTGTGGCAGGAGCTCCCTGTCACAGTTGGTCTCTTTTTTTTTTACACCTGTAAAAAAAAACGTCCATCAGTGTCTTTTGTGGCCATTGGTGACCGTCCCACTGAGCATCCACTGCCCCACAAGCCCAAGCCCTTACTTACCCATCAGAAGTCCAATGCTGTAATCCTCTGTGGACCACATAAATGTCTTCACTCTTCAAAGCCAGACCGCAAACTGAAGACACAGGTATGCAGTTCAATGTATTTCAATATGGTTTTTAACTAAGTGCCGTAACTTGGTCATTTTTATTGATTTTTGGCCCAAATTTTCAACATGCCTTCTTCGGAACCCCACCGCATGAGCAGTTTCACTGACATTAGGCTGATCTGTTTGGAAAGGTGATTTCATGGTCCTGGCACAAAATCACTATTCGAGCAGTAGTTGAAAATTTTCTCTGCCCATGTTCATGAGGTGGCTTCATAAGAAGGCTGTAATGAAAATGTTTTGTACAAATATTCAACAACAATAAAGTTACGAGCCTACATTGAATTTTAGGAATGTAGGCTCATACCAAATTTACATCATAGCCATATTTTTACAGCACCCCATCACTGTGATATCTGTAATTTTTCAAATCCTGTCCAAGCTGTTTTATTACATCCCAAAAGGTGATTTCATGGTCTCTGTGCAAAACCACCTTTGAGCCAGAAGTTGAACATTTTGTCATTTTTCAACTCCTGCCCAAAATATGCTTTTGCATCCCAAAAGTTGATTGTGCAGTCCCTGCACAAAAACACTTTTAAGCCAGAAATTGAACATTTTGTCTTGCCGTCTTCATGAGGCAGGGTCATAACAAGGCTATGCTGAAAATGTGGTGTAAAAATATTACAAAGCAACACATTTACTGTATGAAAGCAATTCTTTCAGAAATAGAGATGTGCAAGAACAAGGGGACACAATTTTAAGATAGAGAGAGGACAGCTCAGGGGCAATGTGAGCAAGTTTTTTTTTTCACAGAGAGGGTGGTGGACACATGGAACAGCCTTCCTGAGGAGGTTGTGGGGTCTAAAACTATGGGAGAATTCAAGAATGCATGGGATAGACATAACGCAATTCTTGTGGGGGGTAGAGAGAAATAGGCTGTTGGTTAACTAGGATCTGCAGCTTATCCTGTAGGTAGGGAAATGGGCAGACTAGATGGGCCAAGCGGTCTTTATCTGCTGTCAAAGGCTATGTTTCTTCGTTTCTATCCAATGTTACATTTTATAAATTTATGCTGGTAACATTGCTAATTTACAGGTTTTTTGAACCTCAGATTCCTCAGCTGCATATTGGCTCTGGCCAAAGCTTGTTTTTGTTTCTGACAGCAGTTTAGAGGAAAATGACCCAACTGCCTTGCACAAAGATAAAAAAACAAAGATTTACCTTTAGCCTTTCAACAAGAGGCCAGCCCAGTGGTGCTGAGGGTTGAGACGCTGGATCGGGACTGGGGAGTAACCAAAAAAAGCACTAAAAGTGCTTACATGAAAAAAAAAAGTCTTTCCATAACAGATACTCTAGACATCAAGACTCAAAGACGGTAGCATCCAATGTGATGCCAGGGGCATGAGGAGCCTCTGACTGGCTACCGCCACCCCCTCCCATTTCTTGCTGAATTAATGTTCTGAATCTCTCTTTTCCCACATTTTGATGAAGCTGAACTCACTATGCCATATGATTTGACTGAGAATTTCTTCTTTTGAGACAGAGGAAGGGTGAAAAGACATAGATCATGAGAGGATCAGAGAGACAGGGAGACAGAGGGAAAGAGACAGAGAGGGAGGGAATGGACGTTATTTCTTTCTGTTCCACATACAGAAAAAATAACACAGTGAGACTGTTGCAATGAATGCAGACAACTGAGTAATTCATGTCCCATGGAGGAGACTGTGGTGCAACTCCAATATTTTGGTTGGTTGGAAGGAATGTACCAAGTCCATTTTTGACAGCAAGAGGTCTTCAGGGCTCCACCCACTGCAGCCCAAAAAATTCTGTTAGGAAAAAATGGCTAACTCCTGAGACCCCCCACTGTGAAGGACTGGTTAACAGAAAATATTGCTTAGAGGTGATGACTTATGCCCTAAGACAACAACCTGAAAAACATCAAAGCAGATGGTTGCTCTTTGCCATAGCAAGAGACCCCACCTCTGTGCTTTAAAAGTCCCCCCTCGGAACCTTGGTCCAGAGATTGGGAGAGAGGGACTATTTACTTCCTCAGATCTAGTCCTCTGCACCTAAAGGAAGAAGACACATGGATTATTGCTGTGAAGCTCACAGAATATATAAACAATGTATGCCTATGCCTGTTGTCCCTATTTGAAGGCATTGTCCATTTGCTTGTGTTATTCATGGAAAGTGGCTAATAAATTATAAGCATAAAAAAATGGAGCAATGCTAGGTTCTCCCTTTTTTAGGTCTACACAGATTAATGTGTTTTTCACCAATTTTTCAGGTAGAAATTAGTAGTTAAAAAATACAAAAGATCATTTTCGTTAAGTACTTGGTGATAGTATGCAATCACATTTGCTGCTCCATTTCATGGGAAATAAAGAATGACAAGAAAAATAAACTGCACGGGATAATGTTGTGTGACATAAGGGTGTGCACTACTATGCTAGGCACTGTCACACCTGCCTGTTCAACCTGCTTTGTGATGCACTAAATTAAGTTTGGAACCACACTTTAGCTGTGAAGACAATCTGATTCAAGTTCCTGAACAGGGGTGAGTGTTCTCCGCCACTTGTAAGCATATCATATATCTTATTATGAGCAGCACTACCAACCCTGTGATCACCGCCAGTCCTGAGTATAAGAGTATGAACACCTGTATACTTCAACACTGTCACTGAGCAATTTTCATCTGTCGCTATATAACTTTAGGAGGCTGTTCTATTTCTTGTAACACTATAGCATTCCAATGGAATACAGTAACTGGTTCAACCTTTACTATAAACAGCAATCTTGATATATCAAAGTAGTAAACTTTCTTCAGTAAAATCTTTATTTTCTCAACTGGTATCTGTGACAGGGTAGAATAGGGCCCTGTCCCAGTTGTTATGGAAAAAGTGTTTAAATGCAAGGATCTGTTCTATTCCTTTCCTGTCTCTTGTCTCTCTGGTTATGCAACCACATTTTTCCTGCGGGACCTAGGATTTCATCACCCCGACAGTCTTGCAATTATTTGCCTCTCGCTACCTCTCAGTCTTCCCTTGCTGTTTGTTTTTTTTCTCCCTTGCATATCTGCTGATAAAAAAGTATGCAAATCATTATGTGGAAATGTAACTGATATTGGAATCCCTTTGTTTAGAAACTATATAGTGTTAATTTTTGAAATGCATATAATTATAATTTGAAATGATTGCAAAAACCTACTGGAAAATCAAGAGGTTATCTTAGTGCAATTTTTAAACCTTTTGCAGAAGAGCTGTGGAAAAGGGGTCTCAGTTCAGGTACACTGTATTCCTACCAGCACCTGACTGAAACATAGAACACTTTAGAAGATGCTTGTTAAGATCGGGGGGTTGGAAGGACTTATAAGACTGAGTTGCAATTGTTTGCAGGATGGACACAGAGATTGAAGGAAAAATTTGAATGGACTTTTTCTGTTTATTTGTCTTTTGTAAATAGTTATACTGAACAAGTTTTTTTTATGTTACTGCTAGTGTACATAAATATTTTTCGTGAATTCTACAACTTCTCCTGGTTTTCCTATGCTTCCTGACCTGTGCCTCGACTACAGTATCAAATGGACAGTTGCTGGCCTTTCCCTGTCTAAAACCATGAGCTAGGCAGTGACAAAAAATAAACATGGGAAGACTTTTAGGTGGGTTGGGATGGGGGTATGTGTATAGATAATGTCAGCTAATAGTTTCAGATTCCATTAGAGACATCTGCAATGAAGATCCCAAACAGTAATGGTCCCAGCACTGATCCTTGTGGTACCCCATTAGTCACCGCTCTTGGAGAGTCCCCCCCACCACCCTTTACTGTCTTCCCCTCATCCAGTTCCTGGTCCAGGTCACCATTATTGGTCCCGCACCCACATTCTCCAGCTTCCCCCCCAATCACCCATGTGGCACTGAATCAAAGGCCTTACTGAAGTCCAAGAACAGAACATCAACAGCATGGCCCTTGTCCAGTTCCTGCATCACCCAATTGTTGAATTCTACCATGTTTGTCTGGCATGATCTGCCTTTGACAAAACCATGTTGCCAATTGTCCTGAATACCATTTGCCTCCAAGAAGCTCATGAGCCTCTCCTTTAGGATGGTCTCCATGAGTTTTCCCACAATCAAGGTGAGGCTTACTGGCCTGTAATTTCCTGGTTCATCCTTTGACCCAGTCTTATGGATGGGCACCATATGGGCCATCCTCCAGTCCTGTGGTACACATCCTGTGTCCAGGGAGGTATTGAACAAGTTTGCCAGTGGCCCTGCCAGGATCTCTGCTAGCTCCATCAATACACTAGGGAATATGCCATCTGGTCCAGGTGCCTTGTCCATGCTTATTGCCTTCAACTCCTCCAGCACCCTGCCCTCTGTAATCCCTATATCTGCTGTCCTCTCCCCACCTTACCCAACATCTGCTTGTCTGAGATATTTTCCTTCTTTCTCCTGTGTGAACACAATGCAGAACTACTCATTCAGTGCTTCTACCTGCTCCGCCTCCTTCTCCACCCACCCCAATCCTTCTTGATCCTCACTAGTTAGTTCTTGCATATCCTTTTCTCACCTATGTAACAGAAGAAGTAATTTTCCACCTCTTTTGATCTCCTGTGCCAGTCTCAGCTCTTTAGATGCTTTGGCCCCCCCTTGACCAGTCTGGTGACCTCCCTAGACTTCTCCCTGTATATATCTTTATCTTCCTCCCTCCCCATTTTCCTGGGCTGTATGATACTGGCTCAACAACATTTTCATCGACTGGCATCACAGCGACAGGATCTATGTCAACCACAAGTTACAGTTGACATAAATCCTGATTATCTCTCAGTCCATTTGTCCAATGGGGGAGCCTCCCTGCACCCCTCATACTAATTATAGTCCACTCCATGTCCTTAATTATGTTTCATTTCTGGTCTGCATCCATGTGGTGTTGGATGTCTGCCAGGTGCTTGTTCAGAATGTCCCCCATCATCTTAAAGGCCACCCCCCTAAACTCATCTACCCTTGTACCCATGCCCCCTGTGTCCCTCTCCATGTTCAGTTTGAACCACACTGAGTAGGTGTCAATACAAGCAAGCATATCCTTCACATCTAGCTTCCTTACAGCTTCCCTGTTATCCAGTACAAGGTTCAAGGTCCTCTGTGTCAACCCCTGTACCAGCTGTGTCAGGAAGCTATCCTGAAAATCTTTCAACAGGACCCTCTCTCTTGCACTCATGGTGGCAGGTGTGTTCCAATCCACCTCCGGTAGGTTGAAATCCCTCCCTCCACTATGCTTCCCTTCCTGTTTACCCTTAGAATTTGATCTGCTAGTTCCTGGTCCAGGTCACACCCCTGTGATGGTGGCCTGTGCACTACCCCCAGCTTCAGTGCCCTATTCCTCACTTCCTGGAACTGCATCCACAGAGCTGCTGTCCTCCTCTCCTCCCCTTCCTCCCTTGTGCACTTAATCCCCTCCCTTACACAGATCACCACCCCACCATTTCCCTTGGCCCTATGGCAGCCTCTACCCTAGAATCATCATATCCTAGTCCTGGTACTGAGTGACCCATGTTTCCATGATGGCCGCTATGTCCACCAGTTTCACCACCAAGAGATCCTGTAACTCCACTGTTCTGTACTTTAGGCTTCTTGCATTTAATGAGACCACCTTCCACCCTGTTGCCTCCCCTACCTTACCATTCTTCTTCCCCTCTTGACCCTCTCTGTGCCCCTTCCCCACTGCCTTTGCCTATAGCTAGGAGGGTGCGCACCACTTACCAAAGGGTCTCAAAACAGCACATCTAAATATATGCAGCATCCTTAACAAATTCATGGCACTTCAACCTAACATCCTTTCTCTGTGCCCTGATATCCTAATCATTACTGAAACCTGGCTGAAGCCCCATAATCTGGATGCAGAATACTCAATCTCTGGCTACTCCCTCATTTGGCAGGACCGTCATGGCAAAATGTGGGTTGGGGGCACTGCCATGTTCATCTTCTCCAGGCTACAGTTTACCCCAATCAGGCTTTCTGTAACCATGCAAGCTATAGACTCTCTGCTCATTAAAATCTCACTCTCTCATACTAATCCCATTTACATAACAGGGTCCTATTGCTCCCCGGATACCCAACTGTCATATGTCTTGGACCACATGTGCACTCTAAAATCCCTTGCCTCTCATGGAGAGCTGCACATACTTGGTGATTTCAACCAGAACTGGCTCTCCAGTACTAGCTCCAAAACACATAAATGCCTTAAACTTATCCCAGCAAAAAACGGAACCCACTCACCTGAATCACAAATCAAATAAACACACACTATTGGACTGGGCCCTGACCTTACACCTCCATCATATTTTCACTGCCGGTCTTCTTCCAGACTCTCTCAGTGATAACCACATGATTTATATGGTAGGGAACATTTTCAAACCTAAGGCTCCACCCCCCCATTCTCTGCTCACCAGGTCCTATAAATCCCTGGATCCGACAGCGCTCTAAATGACTTACAACGTTGATTGGTCTTTCATCCCACATGCACCTGATATTGATGTTGCCCTTTATTTTTCTTGAGATTCCTGGTGATCTGGGATCCACGCACCTCTTAGAAGAGCCAGAGCAAGGGGGCTCCCACTTGCCCTGGATGCCCGCTGATCTCATTGATCATTTTTGACTCAGGTACCACATCTAGAAAGCCTACAAGACATCAGGTTCCCAAATGGCTCTCCAACACTATCGTTCACTGCAAAATGCCTGCACAAAGCTTACCTGTCAGGCCAAATCAAGCTATTTTAAGGCATCTTTCAACACCAACTTCAATCACCCAACAAAGTTTTGGAAGTCAATTAAATCCCTCTTGTCTCTACTGGTCCAACCCCCTTCACCAGCCCTCAACATTTCAGGAAACACTGTCACTGCCCCGAGTGAGGTGGTCACTGAGTTAAACTCCCATTTCATGAACTATGCATCCACCCTCCTGTCCTCGCTTCCACCCCACCCCCACAGCCATCCAATTCAACCCCAGCTATGCCACCACCCCTATCCTCAAATTTCTCCTTTCGCTTAGTAACACCTGCAGAGACTTTAATAGCCTAGGACTCCTTAACCCCATCAAAGGTAAGTGCCCCTTGGGTCTTGACACCAAAATGCTCCTCCTCACTGTCCCAGTCATTGCCAGCCTATTGGCTGCTCTCTTTAACCTCTCCTTCATGCATGGCTCACTACCATCTTCTTGGAAACATGCTACAGTTATCCCCCTATATAAAGGCAGTGACCCCTCCTCCCTGGGAAACTACAGCCCTATCTCCCTTCTCACCATCCTAGCCAAGTTGCAGAAGTGCCTTGTCCTCTCTCAGCTCTCTGCATATCTCGACTCAAACTCTTTCTTTACTCAGTACCAGTCTAGGTTCAGGAAATCAAACTCCACCATAACCTCTTTCCTAAGACTCACCGACGCCATCCTCATGTGTATAGATAATGGGGAAATTACCTCAGCCATATTCATCGACCTTGCTAAGGCCTTTGACATGGTCTCCCACACCCTGCTACTGTCCAAGCTCTCCCAAGCCGGCCTCTCAGATTCGGCAACCAGTTGGTTCAATTCATACCTGGCAGGCAGGTCCCAATTGGTCCAAATTAGCTCCTCCTCCTCTTCCCCCCTCCCTGTCACTACAGGGGTCCCACAAGGCTCCATCCTTGGACCAATGCTGTTCTCCATCTTCCTGAATGATCTGCCCCTGTTCTGTCCACATACTTCCATTCACTTGTATGCAGACGATACAGTACTGTATGCCTCAGGCTCATCCCCTTCTGAAGTGGCAACCAGGCTTCAACAGGACTTTGAGAATGTCCAACTTTGGTTTCATGCAAATCAACTCTTTCTTAATCCCAAGAAAACTGTCTCCCTCACATTCAGCATGAGGGCTAAACTCTCTAGACTCCCCTCCCCCTTTATCTTCCACACCCTTGATGGCTCCCCTCTGGAAGCTTGTAAGTCTGGCTTGATCAACCTCTAGATTTTTCAGAGCATATCGATGTTATCCACAGGAAACTGCACCCTATGCTGGGTGATCTATACCGCCACAAAAGTTGCATCCCCCTGCAAATGTGCTCAGAAATTGTCAAAAAAATTATCCTCCCAATACTGGACTATGGGGACATGGTCTACAGTGCAGCACCCAAGTCCTCCCTAGCCAGACTCGATCCTCTTTTCCACCACTTCTGTTGTTTCATCCTAGATTGCCCTCCACAACCCATTACTGCATCCTTTACCAGTCATTAGACCTCCCTTCCCTCCAGGATCGGTGACTGACACATTGTGTTAGGACCACAGCCAAATTTTGGGCACAGACCCTCTCCCCTTACCTTGCAGCAACCCTAGCAGCCCTCTCACCACCAACCTACTTGCTCAGGAACATTGATTCTCAGCTACTCCACATCCCACACATGTCAATCACCTCTGGCCAGGCTGCCTTTAAATGCCATATGCCAAAGGTTTGGAACTCCTTGCTGGTCATCATTAGACACTCCTCTAGCCCACTACATCTCAACTCCCTCCTAAAGATGTACTTCTCCTCTACTTGCTCATGCAAATAGCTCAGATATGGTCCTGGCATCAGGCCTGTTCTTCTGCACAGCTCTCTCCTCACTCGATATCCACAGACCCTATTGCTGCCACTACAAAATGTTGCTTTCTCACAACCCAGCCAGACGTATATATTGCCTTGCATTTCAGACCCTTTAGATGGTAATTTAGGGATCTATTTTTCTGTCCTACAGGAACTCCATTACTGGTGCATTATTGTTCTTGCTCCTGAATGCTAACAGTAGCAAGTTTGTCAAATAAAGCTGTAGTTGGATCAAAACTTAGTAAAGAGACAGTAAAAGAGGCAAACATTGTATCCTTAATAGAACATTTATTAGAAGTAAAACATGGACCAGTGTTAGGGTGCCTGGTCACAAGACTCAAATTTCTAGCTGTGGAGAGTGGAATGGTTAGAGTTTGTTGCATACACGTTGCAGTACAGCTAGGGGTTTTACATCATGGACAATACCATTTAGAGACGCATCTATCATGAATGATATCAGGGATCCTTCTGGATTCTAGATCGTGGAAAAGATTATTGATGGTAGTGATAATGTATGAGCCATAGGCTGAGCACAATATCTCATGGGCAATGTATTGTCTATCTACTTCTTTGTTATTTTGTGCAATGAGTGTGTTAATCTTATCTTTAGAATCTGTAAATGCCTTAGCAATGTCATGCATGTTGTATACAGTGTATCTTTCTTCCTGATTAAGGCCATCCACACCATGCAATAATGGGGGTATAATATCATTTACCAAACCAGTTTGGAATTTCACTGAATGTGATTTGATAGCAGCAATGTCTGCCTTATTCCAAATAGACATACTGTAGGTATACCAAAAAGACCTGTGATGGTGCCTGTGGCACCTGTGACATAAGAGATGTCAACTTCACGGGTGTTACGTTTGTGACTTTGATAATCAGGATTAGGCTTCTGCCTAAAATTGCCTCTATGTTCGGTGGTGTGTACCCCAGCCATAAGGTCTTGAGTACAAATCTGAAAAGCTGCTAAATTATCAAGCAATAAAGTACTGTATAATGCTGAAGCATAAGTTGTATGACACATACCAAATTATTTCATATTCCAGTAAGTTAAATTGAACAAAACAGGTATATACATAAATTGTATTTATTAATAAGTGTACCAGGTAGGACAGTGGCTGTTAGACCACTACGGGGCCAGGGATATGTTTTGGACATTCCAAAGCTGTTTATCAATAAGGGGTAATACAGAAAGATACATGGTGGCAGAGGCCATGTTGTGTACAGCACAACATTTAATGGCAGAGTCTTTAGGCAAAGAATTACAATATGAGGGTTCAATCAAGGCAGTACTATTGTATAAACCAGAATGTCTGAGAGCAGTCTGGAGCAAGGACAGTGAACCACTAGGGGATAATTTTGCATTGGGCCAGCTGTGGAAAGTTCCTTTGGAAAGCTTGGCCGCAAGGAGAATTTGTCCTTGTGATGTGGTTTGCCATTCAATTTGTAGGGTAGATTTATTAGGATCAACAACTGAGGCTGTGAGGTAGGCATCAGAACCTTCTTGGACAGTAATAGAATTGCCATGTACAGTATATTGATAGAAACTCCATCTGGGGCAGATGTTGGAGGATCAAGTTGAGGAAGGAGGTGCTGTACCACGCCTTGGATGCAGGGATAACTCCTGAGATGAGGAGAAAGTGGAACAAGATAGCCATCTTGTCAGAGTACCTGTTAAGGAAAACTAAAGTTAGTAAGTTAGCACTATTCCACATAATAGGATGAAGAAAAGTAGTTATACTCCTTTATACAGTTTCAACTGGTTTGCATGTAACTATTTGTCAGTCAGTTTGTTGTTGTGCATGAGTCTAACTTGATAGACTGCTGGACTGAACTTGTTGACAATTGGGTAGGGGCCTTCCCACTTGTTGGAGAAAGAGTGCATGGGATGTGCAAATCTGAGAACCGTTACCTGATCTCCAGCTTGCCAATCCACCTCTTGTGCATGTTTGTCGAACTGTATTTTGGACTGTTGCTGGGCCTTGCCCATGCAGTTAGCAGCATGCGTGTGTGTGTATGAGGTCTTGTCTGAGTTTTTCCACATATTGGTCTACAGACACATGGCCTACAGTGGGGGTGTACAGGTCAAACAACAAATGTTCAGGTAATCTCATCTGTCTACCAGTCATTACCTCAAAGGATGTTAACTAGGTGGTGGCTGAGGGTGTGCCCCTGATTGCCATAAGAAGTAACAGCAATAGGGAATCCCAGGTCTTGGGATTGTCCTGAATGAATTTGGAAAGCATTTGCTTAATCCGTCTGTTGGCTCTTTTTACTTGACCTGAAGATGGTGGGTGGTAAGGTATGTGGAACTTCTGGTGAACTCCAAGGAGTTCAAGTGCTTCTTTCATCAACTCACCTGTAAAACTGATTCCTTTATCAGCGCCTACCTTGAGAGGTAGGCCCCACTTGGAGAAAATCTGTTCCACCAGGATTTTGGCAGTGGTTTTAGCAGTACATGTCTTAGTGGGGAAAGCTTCAACCCACTTAGAGAAAAGATCAGTTACCACAAGGGCGTACTTATTATTCCTACTGGTATTGGTCAATGGGCCAATAAAATAAATCTGTATGGCATGCCAAGGGCCAGAGTGCCTTTGTGGTAGAAATTTGGCATTTCAATTGGTAGGGATGAGATTGTTTTGCACACATACAAGACAATTATCAATGCACTGTTTGACATCTTTGGTGACACCAGGCCACTAGACAGTGGTCTTGAGTCTCTGGAGGATGTTTTCTACTCCCTGGTGTCCACCAGTAGGGGTGTCATGCACTTGGTGCAAAAATGCAGACCTTAGGTGTTTGGGGACCACCCACAATTTGTTGGGGGCATCATCTGGTTGGTATCAGATGAGCTTGTCATCTGGGGACAAGTGTAACTTACCTTCATGCCTCCGGTAAGGGTTGTGGGTAGGTAAGGTCTGTTCAGTGCTCTTGTCAAGGAATCTGAACACATCTTTCAGTTCAGAGTCAGCATACTGGGCTGTTGCCAGGTCCAAGGGGGGAAAAAGGTGCATGCTTCTTTTTGACTGCTGCAATATGTACAGCCGCCCTGGCTTCTGGGTGATCCATCATCCAGGTGCCCCCTCCTCAGGACCCTTCCTTGGAAAGGGTGTCCACTGTGTTATTGAAGGCATGATTAGGGCCATGAATGGAGTGAGTTTTAACTTTGTGTACATAGAGTTTGTGCGCAAACCTCTGTGCCAGTACGTGTACATATATTACCAGTTCTTTATGTTTCACTGGACTGCCATCAGAGGAGAGGAAAGAGATCTTCTGCAAGAAGGGAAGAAATTCTGTAAGAGAACAACAAACCCAGTTAGAGTATATGAAGATGATGGTATCCTCTGTCCCATGCTGAATGAACTCGAGGGCACAGGCCACTGCTGCCATCTCGGCATATTATGTTGATGCCACACTGCAACTCTTAAAAATTTTAACAGTGTTACCATATGGATAAATCTCTAGAATAACCATCCCTGCAAATTTTTCTCCATGGCAATAGAAAGCTGAACCATCTGTAAAGATAAGACACAATAAAGTGTTCTCAAGTAGTTGTGGCATGGCAGGGAGGAAAGGACCTGGATCTGGAAGACCAGGTGGCTGCAGTGTGCAGTCATGGGGTTCTCCTTGCAAAAGGAGACCATGCACCAGCATGGATGGCATTTTGGTTGGGTGGACCTGAATGTCTCTACCCTGGAGAAGAAGTGACCAGTATGTCAGACTGGTATTAGAGACTGACCCATCCTTCACTCTGTCTGATAGCAGAAAGGTAGTTGGGATGTGGTTTGTGTTGATAATCAGAGGAGAGTACCCAATGATATATAGGAAGTGCTTGACAGCCCAGTACTTAGCCAGAAGGTTCCTTTCACAAAGGCTGTACTTCTATTCCACTGGGGTCAAGAGCTGTGATGCATATGCAGTGGGTCTCAAAGTGCCATGAACTTGCTGGGCCAGCACTGCTGACATGGCTGTGCCAGAGGTGACACATTCCAGATGAAATGGCAAGGCTGGATTGGGGTCAACCAGAGCTGGAGCTGAGGCCAAGGCCTGTTTCAGTGACATCACAGCCTGGGTGTGAATGGGGCTCCAATTCCACAGAATATCCTTTTTCAGTAATTCATATAGAGGAGCAGCCTTGTGAGCAAAATCACAAATAAATCTCTAGAATAATTCACCATACCTTGAAATCTCCTGAGAGTGGCCACACAGGTGGGCAGTGGCAAGTCTTGCAGTCCTTGTTTCTTCTTCCCAGGTAGGGCTTCGGCTTTGATCAGTTATTCTCAGGCCCAGAAAGAGTACCTCTTTCTGACATAGTTGTGCTTTTGCTGGGATACATTTGAGGCCTGCTCTCTGAATGAGAGTTAATAGTTCATCCAAGAGATCTAAGTGTTGCTTCTGTGTGACTGTTGCCAACAACAGGTCATCCACATACTGCAATAGACACTTTGGAGTAGAGAAACCCTCAAGGGTGTCCATCATCTGTAGAAGGAACAGGGAAGGGCTGTTATGGAATCCTTGTGGTAAGCAGGTTCACGTGTACTGTCTACTCTCAAAGGTGAAAGCAAACTTATATTGACTTTTAGGGGGCAATGGTAATGACCAGAAACTATTGGAGATGTCCAGGGCACTGAACCATTTTGAGCAGGGGTCAAAATTCATAGCATGACAGATGCTGATGCCACAGTTTGAGCTCAACTGGGGGTGGCCTGATTCAGTCTCCTGTACTCAATAATAAGTCTTCAGGCACCTGTGGGTTTCTTCACAGACCACACTGGGGAGTTGGCAATAGAGGCACATGTCCTGATTACACCTTGTTTGAGGAGTGATTTTACTGTTTCCCTAAGAGAAGGCAGGGCCTCTGATGGAAACGGATATTGCCTTTGTCTCTCATGGGCTGGGCCTGTCACTGCTATGATAGTGTGCATTCTGCCACAGTCATGCTTGTTGGTGGCAAATGCCTCCAAATGCCTTTGTAGAATGGGAAGAAGCTTTGGGAAAAGCTCATGGTTCTTGAACAAATCTATGATGTCATGCTCTTTATTATTGACAGATATTGTTGCCACCACATGTGAATCAGGAATCGTGATGGTGTGGTATTGACCCTGAATCTGTATCAGCAATGTGCTGGCTAGGTCTACCAGATAGTCGTGTGGTATTAGGAAGTCAATCTCAATTATGTTAGGATGATCATGCAATACCATTAGCTGGAAGGTGTGGTATGCCTTCAGATGTCCCAACTCTACAGGTAGCGGTAGAGAATGGTATGCAGGTAACCTAGTCACATCTACTCCTGACTTGTTGATCCTCCATCTGGTGGACCAAAGGGATGTCTCTGGGTGGTCATCATGCAATACAGACATAGCCACGCCTGTATCCAATAGCACTATTAGTAGGCTGCCCCTGACCTCGTCCTCAGTGCAGGGCTTTCCATTTGCATCTAAGACCAGCTTGTTTACAATACAGGCTGAGGCCTGTAATTGTCAATCTGTACCCATGGGAGCATGGAGAGATTGGACCTGACTCCTTCGAACCACCTCACCATGCTGCATTGATGTTATATAGGGAGCCACTTCTGGATTCAGGCCTGTATGGGCCTGAGGGTCTGTACTTCTGGTATTTCCATGGTCTGTTGAGGCCTGTGCTCCTGGCTGTATGGCTCCAAGGGCCTGAGTGGGAATGGCATCCACTATGGAGCACACTTGCCCCAGAAGTTCTTGGAACTTCCGATTCTGTTTGGCTGTCTCCCTATATGAAGACCCTGGTCTTTGTTATTTACCCTTATTATTCTTGTGGTGTTTCTTATCCTTATGGTAATTCTGGTTCCCACCCCATTGTTGTTGTTTTTGTGGTTGTTGGGCCTACTGTGGGTGTTGGTTGTCTGCGAGAAGGGGCTGTTTCTCATGGGCCTGCCCTTCCACCATGTAGTGCATCGTGGTCTCTGAAGTAGTCTCCACAGCAGCTACTTTCTTGGAACTGGAGCCCAGATCACAGATGTAGAGTTGATAATCTCTCTTGGTTTTCTGAAGAATATCGGCAAACCTGTCCATGGTGGGTAGGTGATTGGCTCTACCTTTTCTCTTACTGCAGGAAACATGTTCCTAAGGAACAGGGTCTTATACTCGATAAGGTCCACATCTGCAGCTTCCTGTGCAAGGTGCTTTCCTGCTTGGTAGGCCATTCAGAGCCTCTGGTGATAAGTCTTTGGGCTTTCTTTTGCATTCTGTTTCACAAGATATGCGAGCATCACTCCTGCTACACCTGGGCTGTGTGCAGAAATGAATTCAGCTGCAACCTCATCAAGGGTGGTGTGGCCGTCTTGACGGATGATATCGGGAAGTTTAGACCACAGTCCAGGATCAATGGTCTGGTGTAGTATCTGGACCTGGCAGTCTGCAGCAAGACTAAGCATCTCACATTTAGCATGCACCTTTTCCAGGTGGCAACTGAGGTTGTCGGACTGGCTCATCCAACCAATGTTGTCAGCTATTTGCTGAACAGAGCAGGCCATTGGTAGGGGATTATTGGGTCGATCAGGTGGAGGTGGGTTGCCTCGGGTGCCATCCAAGGCTGCCCAAGATGCAGCCTCTGCCACAGCATGAACCATGCCCTCCTGAGAGCCAGCCTCATGTAGAAGCTGCCTAATCTGGGTTTTGAGGACATGTTTTTTTCTCTCAGAGATGGGAATGGTTCCTATTGCATGTTCTATCATTGTCTCTATCTCCTGCCTGTCTTCCACATTAATAACAGCCACCCACTTTCCCATTGGGACTAGGCCTTGTCCTACTCCCCCTCATCATGGGGGTCACCATGTTGGCATCACCCATGATGTGTGTCATGACATCAGTGATGTATGACATGGGATGGGTGTAGTGGGTATCCGCCATGTTGTAGATGGCAAGGTGGGGTACCTGGGCCATAGTAGGGGTGTGACTGAGCATTGTACTGGGAGATGTCATTATCTGATACCTCCCCTTCAGATGACGTAGTGAAGGCAGGGGCTATGCCTCCCATTACCTTAATGTGTCCAGCCACAACTTCCCACTGATGGTGCAGTTTCGCCTTCTCAGATTTACATTCAGTATGACTCACATTTTCAACATTCATGTCAACCTCATCCTGCATCTGTTTCTGCAACACTATGTGTGGTGCTCAATTTGTAATTGTCCCTAGTAGCCACTTCTAAGTCATTAGGTACTGGATTTACTGGATGGAATGGGACAAAAGAAGGCATAAGGCCCATCAAGATTGTCCCCTTCAATAGAGGATCATTAGTTACTACAGTAATGAGAATTGATCCATAAGTCTAAGTGGGATTTGAATAAATCAAAACTAGCTAAATTAACCAGATCTTGTGGAAATGAATTCCAATATTTAGCAACTCTGATGGAGAAGAAATTATCATGTTTCTTTGTATTTGCCCACTGTACAGCTAACTGTAGATTATGACATCTACCCACTATTCTTTTGTCAGCAAAAGTGAGTCCACAATGATTCATTAGAGTGGGAAACTTAAGTAGTTTGTAGACAAAGAGAATATCCCCCCCCCCCATACCTTTGCATATCTAGGGACAGAGTCCAGTTTCTTTAAGTCGAGATTCATAAATAAAGATTTTAGCCATGGTGCCATTTTGGTAGACTGTCTCTGGATTTGCTCCAAGCAAGTAATATCACCTTTGAGGTAAGGGTTCCAAAAGGATGATCCATAGTCCAGTTGAGGTCTAATTTTAGTCCTATATAGAGGTAGTAAGCAATGCTCAGACTTACTGACAAATGTTCTCTTAATTTGCTTCATTAAAACATTAGCTGATCTAATCACCTTATTGTAATGATAATTAAGCTATAACTTATTGTCAGTTATGATGCCTAGATCTCTTTCTTTAGTGGAGGATTTTAACAAAGTATTATTAAAAAAGTAATTATTCTCTAGGTTTCTGTTATCAAAATGAAGGACCAAGATTCAATACAGTGAAGATCCTTTACAAGAGATCTAATGGCAGGTATGGTATCGACCCTACCACCCAATTTCGTGTCATCAGCAAATTTAGATAAGTGACTATTTGGAGAGACAGGCATGTCACTTATAAAAATGTTAAATAACAAGAGTCCCAACACAGAACCCTGGGGGGCTCCACTTGTAACCTTACCAGTTTTTGAAAAGGAACCATTCATTTTTACTGTTTGAATCCAGTTTTGCAACCAGCTTGCAGTCCAGTTTACAAGTTATGGTGAAAAACAAATTTGAGTAATTTATTAATTAAAATAGAATGAGATAGTTTATCAAAAGCATTGCTGAAGTCAAGCAATATGACATCAGATGGAATTTTATTGTCTAGGTATTTACTAATGTTATTACAGCAGGAGATTAAGTTAATGGAACATGAATGGCCTTGTTTAAAGCCATACTGGGTATTATCCTTAATACCTGAATTGTCTATTTCTATTTTAAACCAATCCTTAATAAGCCACTCCATTACTTTCCCTAATATAGATGTAAGGCTAATAGGCCTATAATTCTGAACATCGGATTTATTTCCTTTCTTATAAATAGGGACAACAGTAGCTGAACGCCAGTCATCTGGAGTAGCTTTTTCAAGTAAGGACATATTAAACAACAACACTAATGGGATGGCCAATAATTCAGCAGTTTCAAATATAAACATTGGGTAAATATTGTCAGGGTCTGGACTTGAAGTTTTATTAAGTGTTAGTAATGATTGGAGGATCTCATCATAAGTAAAGGAGGGACTATGGGACATGTCATTAACAGTTACAGGGCAAACATCTGGTGCATTGAAAACTGAACAAAAATAGTTATTAAAGTGATTGGCTGTTTCAACATCATTTGAAATAGGATTCCCATTGTACAATATTGGGCCCATAGTTTTATAATTACCTTTCTTACTATTAATGAATGAGAAAAAATATTTTTTGACTTGTCTTTGAATGAGCTAAATTAAATTCAAATTTTAGTTTAGCATGTTTAATGGCTGATTTTAGGGAAGAAACCAAAATTTTATACTGAAGTTTGATATAAGAATTTGAATTCCTTTTAAGTTTTTTAAACAAAGTCTCCTTTTTTTAATTAATTTGTTAATGGATTTATTGAACCAGTTAGGAATTTTACATTTCTTATTATATTTTTTATGGTGTTGATAAAATTATTTTCCAAGTAATGAATATAGTCCTTTAGTTCAGTCCTGGCACAGTTAACTGTTTTATTCCTAAAATTTTCCTTCCAATCAGTTTCAGTGATTTTTTTTATACTAATTAAGTCAAAATTTGCATTGTTATAGTCCTTATAAGTAGAATTATTAATGAGTTTAGGGATGTTGATGTTTATATTGGATTTAATTGTACTATGGTCACTGTTTATGATTGGAGCTAATATTTTCACATAGGGGATCAAGTTTTCAATATTAGTAATCACTAAATCAAGTAAATTTGAGCCCCTAATGGGTGAGTCTACCAACTGTTCAAGACCATGGTCTATGCAGTTAGTGACAAATACTTTTTCTTGTTCTGTAATACCAAGGGAGGATACCCAGTTGATACCTGGAAAATTAAAGTCACCCAAGATCAAAGTATCTCCCTTACCAACCATATCTGAGATAACATTAATTAAGTTGGAGGTATAAGACATGTCTGCAGATGGAGGTCTGTAGCAAACACCCAATATAAACTTAGTGTGACCTTTAAGTTGGATAGTGACCCATAATGATTCTGTGGAGATGCGAGTAGGAATTTCATAAGATAGAATATATTCTCTAACATATAAACAAACTCCCCCTAACCGATTTTCTCTGTCCTTATGATACAGCTTAAAGTTGGGTATTTCCTGATCCAGCCTGAGGAGGAATCCCACCAAGTTTCAGTAACTGCTATGATATGGAGATCCTGTTGAGTACATTTGAGCTCAAGTTCAGACTTCTTCAACTGGTTTAAAGATCTTGCATTAAATGATAAAAAATTGCAGCACTTGTTACTAGAATATTTGTTGGTTCCAGTTAGAGAATAGGCAGAGTGACCATTGTTCCCCAAGCCTGTTAGTTTAAATGCTTGTTTATGATGGATCTTATAGATTTACCCCAAATTGTACTCCCACGTCTGCTGAGATGGAGACCATCCCAACAGAAGAATAAGTCCCTTCCATAAAAGCTCTCCCAGTGTGTGATACAGTCAATGTTCTGTTTAAGATACCACTTTCTTAACCATTCATTTGTAGATTTAATGTTAGCAGTGATGATATCAACCACTCTTGGCACTGGGAGAATTTCAGAAAAACAAACTGTACATCCCTTATTAACCAGTAAAGTGTAAATAGCAACATAATCTTTCTTTGTTTGTGAAGGGTGTATACTGTTAATATCATTTACACCTGGCGTGTAGTATAACAAGTGGATTGGGTCCTGCATTGTAAATAATATTAGGTACCATTTTTGTAATAATAGAAATTTTAGCTCCCCCGGAAACTAGAACATGTGCAGTTGGCTTTGTCTGGATTGCAAACAGCCCTATCCAAATGTTTAATTATAGAATCACCTAAAACAAAAACTTGACAAGACAGATTTCCAAGTGTTGGTGGGTCATGAACACCTAAGAGGGTGTTAGGTTGTGGAAGAATTGTGGAAGTGTTAATATCCATCCCTAGCATATTTAATGATAATGACATGTTTGATGGTAACACTTTGTTGGCCAGTTGGGGAGTAGAAAGAGTATGGGACTTAATAGGGACTGATAACAAGGGAACTGGGGGGGGGTTATGTACTACCATTGTGTTCTCTTGTAGACCTCCCCCCAATCCAAGATGGGTGAGCAGAGGCCAGTCAACTCTGCTAATACTGAGAAGGCATTCTGAATTAGTAAGAAAAACTGTTCTGCTTTACGGCCCTGTTTGAATGCTTTAGTTATTAGGACCTGGGACCAGTCTGTATCATAGTCTGGGTCTGCTAAGTATCATCAATAACATATTCTCCCTGTTTCCTGTGTTGATTTGTTGATGGAATGCCATCCTGATCAGTGATGATATTATTAATAAGTAAGGGATGAGAGCTAGTAAGAGATGTATGACAGTTGAAGCTCTGGATGGAAGTACCTGGCTGGAAATCAATAAACAAACCTTCAAACGGTGGGTAGTTTGGCTAGGGAGCTTTATCCAGCTGAGTGAATATAAGTAGCATATTATTCTGGCTATTTTCTAATTGGAGTTGCCTGGCAGTAAATGTGGCAATCTCTATGCTAAGTTCCTTATTAGTATTACATTTATCACAGGTATAAACCAAGTCTGCACAGGGCAAGCACTGAACCAACTAATACATAGAGCACAGATTACATTTAATGCCCATATCACCATCTAATGTCATGATAATAATGGCTGGGGAGGCATAACAGTTATACAAGACAGAGTAGGGGTGTCAATTAAAGTGCTCATTGTAGCAAATTTACTTCAGAGGAAAAAGGACTTAATATAAAATCTGGACAAGGTGACTTACACAGAATCAGAATCAAGATTAATTGAACAGCCAATTTAGGTGATTACTTACTACCACTTCACTGCCTACCGCACCGAACATGTCAAACACACACTGGACACGCGTGCCTTTGCAACGTGTCTTCACACACACCGACATGTGCTTGCCCTGCTCATGCTCGCTGCAGGGCTTGCTTAAGTAGTGTTCACTGGACCCGGATGGAAACCGCAAGTTACAGGGCAGCTGTGAACTGAAACTGTAGTTCAGTTAATTAAAGGCAAATAAAATCACAGGACATTTTTAGCGTTAGTCCTAAAAAGAACCTTGAGTGCCCCAAGATAGTGTGCCAAACTGCACAGACTAACAGGCAGAAATATCGGAACTGAATTTCTTGAGTTATACTTCTGCTAAAAAACAAAAGCACATCTCCTCTACCTGCACTAGTATTTCAGCAGAGCTACTCTACATAACATGCTAGGATGAAGGTAAGCACAAACAATAAAGTTTCATTCATCAGAAGTATACAGGATGTTGTTGCATGCAGCAATCAGCCAGCAACACTGGCTGCTACTACCTGGTTTATCTCATTCTGTATCTCTCACAGCTCCTTATTCAATTGATCATTCATTCTACTTAATACGTCATTCATTTGCAAAGCCTGACTCCTATCCTGTCTCAAAATTTCACACTCCAACTTCAACATACAGAGTTCCTGTTCTCTTGCTTGGGCAGAATGATGCAAAAGGGAATCCTCTTTTTTTTTTTTTTTTGCAAAGTTGAGAGTTCAGATTCTAAATCCTTCTCACGTCTCACACATTCCAATTCCTGCAAGCCCATCTCCTGCTTAAGAGATGAGATTTGCTGTTCAAGGGTTTGAAACCTCACTTTGGAGGCTTCTAAGGCAGCACGGAGAGCCGCGACCAACAGCCCTTTAGCTTCTCGCTTTCTGACTGTTTGCCTCATCTCTGAGTACTGAGTTAAATCCCAGTACAGGGTTTTGGATTGATTTGCATCCTGCGCAAAGTCAGCCCATCCTCTATGGGAGGCAAGGAAGTTTGAGACATCGAGTCTCAGTTCTATGCAGATATTTTATACGGTGGCCATTGTGTGGGAGGGAATGAAAAATCAAACTGTGAAAAAGGCGCCATGCTATGTATCGATCCACAACAGTACTTTATTCACAGTGGGGCTACTGTACACTTGTAAGCTTGCAATTCAAAAGTGCTGTGGAGTGGGTTGAGTCAGCATTGACCACAACCAGAGAGCAGCCAGACTTTGCAAGTTATTACAAAGTGGGCATACAACAGGATAGGCGATGCAGGAATACACACCTACAGTCCCCATTGGGAAGGGAATAGTTTGAAGCAACAAGTGAAACTTTGCAAACAACAGATATTGCCTGCACACAGTCGTCAATTGTCAGGAGGTCTAAACCTCACTGTCAGGTTCTTGGCAATAATGGGAATGCAAGGAATCACAGACACATTGCATACAAATAATAAACTTGTTTATTACTACCAAAAGGATAAATCACAGTTGCCCTAAGCAGTTCTTATCAAATACGAACTGGGAGCCAATGCTAAGCATTCCCTATACCTCAAGGTTTCTCCGTGTCTCTTGGGGTCTCCAAAGTAGAAGACGTAATGTCTTACATTATATACCTATGATAATTACTACGGTTACTGCAAGATAGAAACATTTCTAGTTACAGAGATGAGCCCTATTGGCTAAATTAGAGGTGGCTCCACAGTCCATGATAACATTATACAATTTTGTAGTAGTCATCACTTTGTAAAGACAAAGGAAGCATAGCTGTACATATGTCAGTATAATAGTACAAATCACCAAAAGGTGGCAATTCCAACTGATATATATAATCATTACAAGGGCACGAATGTCCTAACATCTTATAAGCAAGAAATTCATATATGTATTAGAAAGCAAACTGTATAACATTAATGTGCATACATATCCCGATATCTACTCTTGTAGGGTAGATGTCCTGTGCCCTATATGTTAGTATAACATATACCGAAGTGCTAGCTGTCTATGGTGTACCTCTGGGGGTACCAATAAGGGTGCAGGGCTCTCATGTAACACACTCTGTTGTAGATGTTGGTGTCATCAGCAAACAGGCAGACCTTTCCCTGCAGCCTTTCTGCTATGTCACTAATGAAGATATAAAATAGGACTGGCCGAAGGACTGATCCCTGAGGCACCCAACTGGTCACCCCCACTCCCCGGATTGGATCCCATTTACCACCACCCTCTGCCTCCTGTCTGTTAACCAGTTTCTCACCCAGTTTACTACCTTGTGGCTCATGCTCAGACTACCCATCTTGTTAACCATCCTTTTATGTGGAACGGTGTCAAAGGCTTTGCTAAAATCAAGGTTGGTGACTGCCACCTCTCCCCCAATTTATCTCCTTTGTTACCCAGTCAAAAATGTCTATCGGATTTGTTTGACACAACCTCCCTGCTGTTAATCCATGTTGCCTCAGATCCTGGATCCCACTGGATTCTAAGTGTTCCACTATTCTTTCTTTAAATAGTGCCTCCATGATCTTCCCCACTACTGAGGTGAGGTTGACTAGCCTATCGTTCCCTGCCTCCTCCCTGCTACCACTTTAGTGTAGAGGGACTACATGTGCCCTCCTCCAGTCCTCTGGAACTGCTCCTGTGTTTAGAGACTTTGTGAACATGGCTGCCAAAGGTGCTCTACAGCTGTCCCTCTCATTCTGCTATTGTCCCAGTATTCCTCAGCATCCACTTCCCATCCCTCAAGGCTGTGACACTGGGTAGGCACCTAACCTGCTTATCCCTCCTTTCCTATTCCCAAATATATCCCCATCACAGTTGGGTACCCCACTAGAGGTTGCTTCCTGCTCCTCTGGGGTCCATTACTACCCTTTTTGGGGTCTCCACTCTGGATGGTTCTCACATTTCCTCTTAGTCACTACTGCTAGTGCTGCTCATTTATTTATTTATTAATTTATTCAAACGTTTTGTAACCAGGAGAGGTACACTGGGCCAAGGCTCATTTCCAGGTGTGACCCAGGGTGCAGGGGTAAAAGGAGGATAATACATACATACAATACTTACAAATAAAATGGGTGTTTATGTAGGTTACAGTGATGCCTGGTTAAGAGTGCAAATGCAATATGTGCAAAAGTTGCAGGTAGGTAATAGTGGTGCCTGGTTAGTATAGAGTGTAATAGATGAGAACTTTATTTAGATAATATTACAATGTGGGTACAGGACTTCAAGGCAGGTTACAAGTGTGGCAATAGGCAAGGTCATAGGTAAAAGGGAGGATGACCACCATTTCATGGAATAGGCAAAGTACAAATTTGGTAAAATAGGTATCAGGACTTGTGTAGAAGGCTTGAATAACAGTGGGGCCATGTGGGAGAATTTGTAAGGTTGGTGGCATGTGCAAGGTGAAGGTGAGGAACAGCAGAGGGTGCATTTAATGAGATTAAGTGAAAGTAGCAATCAGAATGAGGTAGGCAAGAAGTTCCACATATGAGGGAAGTGCCACATATGGGGGAAGGCCTTCCAAGAGTTCGAGTGGGGGCAGGAAAGGGCAAAAGAAATTGGGGTCATGTGTAGTGATATGATAGGAAGTGTGGGGAGAGGGGGATAGGAGGGAGGCAATGTAGGGGGAAGGGTGCCGAACCAGCATTTGGCTGAGATGATGGAGGTGTGGTGGTTACTGCAGGAGGATGAGGGGGAGTGATAGAGAAGAGTAGAGGGTGAAGTGTTGAGTTCTTAGGTGGCATCTAAGGTAAAATGACAAAAAGCATTGAACAGGATGCCCAGTCTGGAGAGGGTGGATGGGGAGGCAGACTCGTAGACAATGTCAGCATAGTTGAAGAGAGGCCGAACGGCTTTAGTGAGGAGTATCTGTTGAACAGGGAGAGAGGAGGTGTCTCTATTTCTGTAGCAAGCACAAGTTTGGTGCAGAGCTTGGAGTGCATGTAGTTTACATGCATTGAAAAGTCCAGATGGCTTTCTAGCCAGACTCCGAGATATTTTTAGGCTTGGACTGTGTCCAGTGTAGTTCCATCCAGGGTGGAGAAAGAAGAGGATGAGGTCAGCTTGGCTAGTTTTTGGTGAGTGCTGAAAAATCATGGAGACTGCTTCAGTGGTATTTATCTTGAGTTAGTTGGTTTAGAGCCAATTCAAGATGTTAGTGAAATCAGTTTGCAGCTGGACGGTCACCTCAGTGGCAGACAGGCCAGAGGTATAGAGGATAGCATCATCAGCGTAACGGTGTATTTTGGAGGAAGTGAATATGGAAGGGGGGAATTTTTCAAAAAGATGGAAAAGAGGTTGGGACCAAGAACAAAGCCTTGTGGGACACCTGCTCTAATTGGGCATGGGGGAAGAGTATGTCTCCTGCCTGAATGTATTGGGAGTGAGCAGAAAGGCAGGAATTGAACCGTTTGATTGACAGAGGGGGAATGTCCAGCAAGTACAAGTCTGGTGAGTAGAAGAGGATGAGAGACTGAATCAAAGGCCTTGGTTAGGTCTATGAAGATAGCTGAGGTGAGGTGGCCTTGGTCCATGCCTATGAGAATAGAGTCTGTGACCCAGAGAAGGGAGGAGACAGTTGAGTGTTTTTTTCAGAAACAAGCCTGGTAAGGAGACAGGAATTCAGAGGAGGTGAGGAGGTAGGTATGGTGATCTTATCAACTGGGTGTTGACCTCAAAGATCGTTTGTCCCAGCTGCACACCCAGCTGCACACCCAGCGTCGCCTCAAGCAGGTGGACTGGCAAGACAATGCTGTGGTCCAAATAAGGTTAGGTGAAAGCAAACAGCCTTTAAGGAGAGGCAGGAGCCAATCTGAAGTTTGTTGTCCAGCAGGCTTTTATTTATACCCGGGAAGGCAGACACGGTCACAAGAGAAGGAAGGGAATCAACCTCTAGAAGCAGTAAATAACACTCTAACAACTATGTGTTATCAATCTATAGGATGACCTTGGCTTAAGGCCACTATAATATTCTATGACTCTAAAATATCCTACTAAGAGGCCTACACACTTAGGGATATAACTTATTACTTTATCATACCATATAACAAACATACAGTGTACAGCCATCAAACAGTACCACACTCTCAAAGTCTATAAAATGCAGATGTACATCATCTTTGTGCACAGATGAAGGGTAGAAGTAAAGAGAAAAGGGACTCCTGCTTGGTGCCATGCTCACCTGTCGCACTTATGAAAAGTTTCAAGGGGAATGGAGAGATTGCTAAACTGACCTTAGTCATTGGCCAACCCACTCTCTAGGGTTGCTGGAATATTAGAGCACAAACTAACTGAACTGGGATAAGGCTCTTTCTTGGCACAAACCCTTGACCTGGGCTGCCAAGGATGAAAAACCAAAATGTGACAAGGAATCCACCTGCAGGGTTGCCACAAGAGAAGGATCCTCTGCTGTCTCCTTGGCTCCAACCCTCGACCAGGGATGCCAAGGACAAAGAAGAACTGCTGCAGGTTTTCCTGGCACAACCCTCGACCAGGGCTGCCCAAGATGAAACACCAGACGTGGTGAGGAATCCACATGGAGGACTGCCAAGGATGAAGACGACACTGCTGAACTGCTTTGGCGATAGATCCACTTGGAGGACCACCAACTTGAGCTGGTTATCAGCAGATTGCACAGGTGCTGCAGGATGACACAAGCAGGGAGTAAATCTGGAAGATGAAGATCAGGATTCCACAAGGATGAAGAACAAAATAAAAAAATAGCGTCCGCAAACACACTTGGCTATGATGGACTCATCTCTCGGCAGGTGTCTGAGAATGATGGACAAAGCTCTTTCCAGTCATCTCTCTTCCCAGCTGACTGGGAACTAGCGGCCACGACTCTTTAAGGGACATCGATTTGGGCTTACGGAGGATGATATGGCAAGGAGATGCTGAAGTTCTCTGCTGGCTGAAGATTGCTGAGGTTAAGAGTTGACTGAGGCTGAAGACTGAATCACAGACTAGATACTGCATACCGATACTTCTATTAGCACTGTACACTGCAATTTGCACTTGCAGGGGCACTTTGCCTGGAGCAGGAGAAAATTGCAACAATCTGGGGAAATTGTTCACTTGTGGGGAAATTCATTTGAAGTAGGGGCAAATTGCAACAATCTGGGGCAATTGTTCACTTGTGGGGTAATTCACTTGAAGCAGGGGCAGATTGCAGCAATATGAGGCAATTGTTCACTTGCAGGGGCAACTTGCCTGGAGCAGGGGCAAATTGCAACAATCTGGGGCAATTGTTCACTTCAGGGGCAAATAACCACAGTCCTAATGTATCACAATACATTTTTATTGCTTTATGCAATCAACACAACACTTTAGATGCTTGAAGAATAAACAGTTTGTAGAAACAGTACAGTAGCTGACAGTCACTTTATAGCAGGTTGTGTGCTTAAGCACCCCTTGGTTGGATCCTTTTTCCTCTTGGGGTCTGTCTTTATAAGATCTGGCTACCTATGAGCACTTTAATGCTAATGCCCAAGTTACTGAGCCTGGATGCACTAATTGCCACTAGGCCTGCTGTCCTGAATACACTTGGCCTGAATGCCCTATCCACTGCTGGGCCTGGTTGCCCTAATTACTATGGGGCCTGGCTGCCCTAGTTACTATTTATTTAGCTTTTGTTTACTGGGTAAGTACACTAGACAAGTATTATGCCTATTTTCAGGAACGACCCGGGAGAGTACAACATGAGGAACAACAGTCAAGGAGACATGGCAAAGACAGTACAGTTTTTTGTCACAGTAAACAAACATCTGGGAAATACATTATTTGACGGAAGGGGAAACATACAGTAGTAAGCACATTTCAGATTATACACTCTAGACTAGCTAGTTCAACTAACAGATATATACAGGTCATCATACATAGGAGTGGAGCATAGCTCAAGGACTGGATTGGTCATAATATAACTTATAACATTGTCGTATACACCTCCTAGGCTAGTAGGATTGCAGACAGGTATATACAGTTCATCACATTTTTTTAAATATGCACACGTTAGACAGAAACAGAAACACTTGGTAGTACAAGTTTCTACCAAGTGACCAAGGTGCAATATGTCATGGTTAGCCTATGACCCTGGAGCAATAATGGGTGTAAAAATGCCCAAGGCTTTTTAGGCAGGAGTAGTCAGAAGTCATTGATACAGCGGGGAAAATATCTCCAGGAATTCAATGGAGGCACCCTGGGGAGGTTCAGACAAAGCAATTTGACACTTTACTCTAGGGAGGTTTGGGGCAGTCACACTCTGTGCTAGTTTTAGGAAACCCCACAGGGAATTTCAAAAACTCAGATAGGTGGGGGCAGCTCAGATATCCACAGGCAGTGAATTCCAGAGTCTGGGCGCATTTATGGCAAAGTTCTGATCCCCATGAGGGTCCGGGTAGGAGGGACTTTGAGCATCCCTGATGTGAGAGACCTAAGTTGGTAGGGGGTGGGATTCAGTTTAGGCAGAAGCCGAGCCAGCCTCTGGGGGGTGCTAGTTCTGATCACTTTCCCAGAAAGGCATCCCAAACCAAAATCAAGGTATCTAGCTGGTGAGCCAGCAGGTTTCTCATATAGCTCACAGCGGTGAGGTGAGTCGGAGGGCAGCCGAGGCAAAAGCGACAAATGTTATTAGTAAGCAGTGTACCACAGGGTGAGATGTGTCTTTGGAGAGCAAGCAAATGGTGCAGCCCATAGCTGAGGGAGGAAGGGGCACATCCTTCACTAGGGCAAGCCTGGCTGCCGGTGTAAGGTTATACTTGGCCCTATAGGCCAGACCCAGTTCGCAGTTTGCCGCCCTGCAGATGTTAAGGATATGATTACCCATGTCAAGTTGGGTGTCAGGTGTTACCCCCAGATATTTGATGGAGCTCACTATGAGTAGTGAGGATCCATCTCGCTAATTACATGTAAGCAGGCCGATGAGGCTTGATTTTAGCCATTGAGCCAAGAGCATAGCCTGTGTCTTTTGAGTTCAGGACCAGCTTGTGACTAGTAACCCATGACAATACCCTGTTAAAGTCATCGGTCAGGTTCTGGTTTAGGGTTGTGGCATTCTGGGAGTGAGCCAGGATTACCAGATCATCTGCATACATGGTGGCACTACAGCCGGTAGTAACCATGGGTAGTTGATTAATGAATAAGGAGAAGAGGAGGGGACCCAGTACCGAGCCTTGAAGCACTCCAGGGGTCACCGGTAGGGGCTCGGAGAGGACTTTTTTGAAGCAGGTAAGCTGCTTTCTGCCATGTAGATAACTCATTAGCCATTTCATGGCATGGGGGGAGAGGCCAAGTGACCACAACTGTGCACCAAGCAGTTTGTGGTCAACTAGGTCAAAGGCTTTGGACAGGTCGATAAATATTGCACCAGAGGGTTTGCCTGGTCCATGGCTGTCCGGATACTTGAAGTAACCAAGATTAAGGCTGTGGTGGTGCTGTGTCCCTTACAAAAGCTGTGCTGGGCTGGGGATAGAAGTTCATGAGAGTGGATATATTCCGAAAGCTGCTCAGCCACTACCTTTTCAAGGAGCTTGCTATGGGTTGGGAGAATGGCAATCGGTCGATAATTGTCAGGTAGTTTGGGATTTCCTTGCTTCAGTACTGGGACAATCCTTGCCTCTTTCCAGACGTCTGGGATGGTCCCCAGACCAAGGGATAGGTTGAAGATAAAGGCTACTGGTGAGGCAATGTGTGCAGCACCAAGCTTAAGGAGTTTAGGCTCCAGGTTGTCTAGGCCAGGACTGGAGTACTGGGAGAGGCCAGCTAGAGTTTCTGCAAGTCCTGAACTGATACAGCCCTGAGGTGGAACATTTGACGAGGAGGGTGACCTCCAGCAGAGTGGAGGAAGGGTGGGACAGAGCCTCATCAGGTGAGAAGAGGGTTGCGAAGGCAGAGAGGTCAGAGAAGTGATTATTTAGGGAGTTGGCAATAGTATGGGGATTATTGCAGTAGACTTCATTTATGACCACGACTGTAACCCCCGGATGGGAAGATCCACTGGCAAGGGATTTAATATCTCTCCAGAACCTCCTGGGATTACTGGCAGAGCTTAGTAGGGAAGACTTGCAGAAGTCACTCTTTGCTGTCCTGATGGCCTTTTTGCACTGGTTCCTGAGGTGTCTGTACCTTTGAATAATCATGGGATCACTGGTACCTTTGGATCGAGCCCAACACTTATCTCTCTCCCGCATCTAGGCTAGGAGATTCCCATTTAACAAGAAGGTAGCGGACCCCCCTCACCCTACGGGTGACCTTGGGAGCATGCTTGTCTTGCAAGGTCCCAAAGGTGGAGAGGTAGTAAGAGGTTGCTGTTGAGGGGTCAGTGGCACCATACACCCCAGACCAGTCAGTAACTCTTAGGTCTTCCAGGAACTCCTCAGTATTGAATCTAGAGTAGTTTCTGACATGCATAATTTTGTGTGGAATTTTAGGGGTGGGAATTTTCCATACACAGAAAACCAGTGAGTGGTCAGAGATGGAGTCAGATAATGTACCCGCTGATGAGATCCTGTCAGGATGGTTAGACATGATCCAGTCCAGTAAGGTGCTGGAGGATCCATTTGCTGTCTGCCTAGTTGGTTCCTGGATGAGCTGGGTCAGGGCAAGGTTAGCAAGCAGAGGCTCAAACTGCTTAACATTACCACTATCCCAGTTAAGGTTTACATCCCCCAGGATTATGAGTTTGTTATCCGCAACTCTGGGACCAATTTTGTCCATGAGGTGAGTTAATCCAGGTAGCCCACCTCTTGGAGGATTATAGGTGCACACCAGGTGCAGTTTCTTTGCATCCCCAAGTAGCAGTAGCACATGTAGCAACTCACAGGGGACACGTTTGAAACTTGGTGAGCAATTTGGGAGATTTTTAAGTGGCTCTTATGGTAGATTATTATGCCACCCCTCGCCCCAGCTCTGTCCAGTCAGGTGAATTCATGCCAGTGAGTTCACAGGCAGAGTCAGGGACAGAGGATTTCAGCCAGGTCTCCGTCCTCCCTAGGATGTTGGGTTTGTAGAGTGCAACCCTGCTAATAGCTCGTCATGATTAGGTAGCAGACTCCTAATGTAAGATGTGCTATTTTATCCCCTAACCCATTCCCCATATGGGAGGGATTTTGTGGGTCAGATTTAATGGGCCAGGGTTGGTTTCAATATCACCGGCCAGTAGTAGCGCAAGTAGGAGGAGCCAGGGGAGATACCACCTCCTATACGCTTGGCAACTTGGGAGTTTTTTAGCATGGGTACACTTTACCCTGCTTGTGTACATAAGGCACCGAAGATCTAGACAGCAAGTAACACTGCAGTGCACTTCAGAGTTCACAAAGATATTGGAGAAGGTGTGGTGGGGGACCTCATAGGTGGACGACCATCCCCAGTTGTCACCTAGTGTTATTTGGGGGGGAGGTGACCATATGCAACATGGAAAATCCCACTATAAGACCTACAAGGCCTATATCCCTGTGGATAACAGCCAGCACCCTCTCTACCTTTAACATTTGAGTATCCCTATCCTCACTAGATGATTGGGAGGGGAAACACATCCACATCTTGGCTGGAGGCATAGCACTAGCCTGTGAGATAATTTTTAGTCAGCTAACAAGAACTGCTGTGAAGAAAGGAGAGATGGATATACTAAGGCTGGAAGAAAGTTAGTGAGATTTATTATTGTTATGCACCAAGCAAATAAAATAAGGCCTGCACAGTGCAATTCAAGGCTACCAGCTATGGACGCAGGGGCTAGGTTTATTTCCGGGAAGGAGTTCCTGCCCTCGCCCTTTGTAAGCACACTTACCACCTGTCGACAGTTATACGAGGACAGGGTTTAGGCAGCCAACAACCAAGCAGCGCAAGTGGGGTTAGGATTAGTACAGTGATTTGTGTAGAAAGACCAAGAATCCCTCTAGTGGCAGGTCTGTATAACCTGCTAATGGAAAACTAGCCAAAAAAAAAAAAATTCTATTACACAGTTGAAATGTGCTCAGTTCTATCGAAAATCTACTTGTTATAAGTGCCAGATGGCTGAAGCAGGGAAAAAGTCCTGGTCAATCAGAGCGGGTTTGCTGGAAGCACCCGTGTTCCAATTGGCTGCGCTGTCCCATACCTTCCAAGGAGCTGCAGGTGGGCGTCCTGGTCTCAGTCGGTGGCTGGCTGGGTGCCGGCCAACCGTGGGAGAGCTGAAACAGCCCTGTTCAAGGGCAGGCAGCTTCCAAGGAGCTGCAGACGGGCATTCTGGTCTCGGTCGGTGGCTACTGGGCCTGGCTTTATCTGCTCCCCTTTAACTATACTGAGCACCTTGTAATCTGGCCCCTTTAAGTGATTAGCCAGTTGACTGGGCTTTTGCCACATTGAGCCACTCTAAATGAGCCTCCTTTAAAACGATGGGTCCCTTTGACTGAGCCCCTTTTAAATACTCTGGGCTTAGCTTGGCTGAAATGTAACTCACTTACCCAACCGCACCTCTCTTATAAATAATTATGCCTTCTATAAGGCCTTTACTTTACTGACCCCTCCCCGTGGGTGTTGCCATACACCGAAGACATAACTTATTAAAATTAGACCTCCTGACCCACTCCTATTGCAGCTCTCAGCTGCTTTGCTTTGCTCCTGGTGCAAACTGTTAAAACAAAATAAAATACACTTTTTTTTACTTGGGGTGGACAGCATGTAACAGCATGCTGCTGCCAACGCACCAAACCACTAGAGGAATCGAGGATGCAGGCGGGATGTGGGAGGTACTGCTTCAGGAGGGAGGGAGTGTCAGGCGAGAGCAGGAAAATTGGGAACCTCGCGAAGGTCCTGCAACAGTGAAACACAATACGACAACACTACTGCCACCACCGAGGGACTGAAATTTAAAGTTAAAATAATAAACCAAGGCTCTTATCCCAAAATGGCGGAATCTCGGGATTTCTTTCTTCATGGTGCCCCGATGGCACTACTGACTGCACCACATAGCTGCTTAGCTAATCTTCAGGCAGTGGAGGCAGAGCAGGCACATAGTCAAGTCCTCAGGGACGGCTTCAACACCCAGGTAAGCCCTTTTCCCTAGTCCCCTTGACTTATTGTGTCCTTTCTCCTCAACAGCTGCCCAGGAACTACCAAACTGAACTGTAATTTTTAAAACAAAACCTTCTGGTTCTGGAACGGCTAGAGTCAAATGCTGTGCATGAGCAGCTTAGCACAACATTCCATCCAGACCATTGTTACTTGTGCTGCATAAAAGTTCTGCTTTTGGACATATTTTTAGTGCACAGGGCACTTTTCTCTATCTTTGTACTATTGTTTTCCCAATATAGATAAGGATATTAACTTAGGAAAGGCCCTTTATTATTTGTACCCTGCAGTCCACACATACAGCAGGCACCCTGGGCACCCATAGACCCCTATTTGTATTGCTCCCTTTTTCTGTATTGCCACAACTTTGGGGCATTACATAGGTGAGCCTGGTGAGGACAATGGACACTTGGAGCTTGGCTAGAACAGGGAGGAGGGAGATAGGGTGCTAGTTACCTGGTGAGGAGTGATCACCACCTTTGTGGAGGGGGATCACTTTTGCAGATTTCCAGACCTGAGGTACAATGCAAAGGGTGAAAGAGAGGTTAAGCAGGCAGGACAGGGGATGAGCAATGGCTGGGATTGATATCTGTAGTAGGAAAGGGTTTAGTCCATCTGGACTGCATTTGCTAGGTTTCAGTGATTTAAGGGCATGAAGCACCTCGTGAGCAGTGGCAGAGGAGAAATGAAATGTATTTGGGATAGGAGTAGTGTGTGGAGAGGTGGAGGATTAGCAGGGGTATTTGGAGTTGGAGGGGTGTGCAGTGGAGTTGGGGGTTGGTAGGGGTGTTGGGTAGGGCACAGGTTGTGAAGAATTTGTTTAAAGTGGAGGCAACGGTGAGAGGGTCTGAGACTACTTTGTTGTCAATAAGGAGGAAGGGGTGAAGGAATTTGATGGGGAGTTAAGGAGGGAAGAGAGTGTTTGCCAGCGTGTATGATGGGAATTCAGGTTTTCCTGTAATGTGTTCTTGAAATAGTGGGATTTAGCTGTCCGAATTGCTTTAGTGCATACATTTCTCAGGGCTCTATAAGTAGAGAGATAATTTGAGGGAAAATACATTTTATAGCGAACCCATGCACAGTCACGAGAGTTACAGAGCTTGATGAGGTCAGCTGATTAGCAAGGGTGGTGGAGTGTTCCAGATTTTGTTAAATGTGTGGCAGAAAAGGGAGAGGGCAGTGTTAATATAATTTGAGGAATATAAAAGGGACCAATCAGAGGAGGCAAGATTCATGCTGGAGATCTGAGGTGTTTAGGGAGGCGTTAGAAATAAATCCAGTGCTAGGTTGGGGAGAATGGGGTAGCTGTAACTTTTATTGAGGCAGATCATTAGATTGTCTACTGAAAATGTCAGAGAGAATACTAGTGGCAGTGATCCGAAGTGGGTGAGGCCAGGATCCAGTCAAGGAGAGTAGTGGTCATGGGAGCTTGTGTTAGGTCTGGTGGGTTCATTTATGAGATGGTGGTGGTCTAGTGATTCTACTTGTTGTGTGATTTTTTGGATGGAAGAGGCCCAGTTCAGGTTGAAGTCACTGAGTAGAATGAGTTCACCTGAACTGGCAGTGGATGATGAGGAGGAGGAGATTGTGTTACTCTCAGAGGGGGGTGGGGTTAGGGGAAGAGTATAAAACCCCAATAAAAATGGGAATAGAGAAGGGGTAGTAGTTTGATCAGGAGGAGTTTGTGTGCCTTTGGGTCTGTTTCACTTACGATGAGTGAGACTGGCGTATGCTTTGATGGTGGCAGATTGCTACCCCACCACTATGCTTGGAGTGGTCTTGCCGGAGGAGGTGGTAGCCTGATACAGAGAGCAGGGAGTCAGATATTCTAAGCGATAGCCAAGATTCCCAGATGCAGAGCATGTTGGGGGATTGTTGCAACACCCAGTCTCTTAGGAGGTTGATCTTAGGTAGTAGGTTCTTGGCACTGTGGTGGTATATAGAGAGACCCTTCCGGGGGAGAAGAAGGTTGGGATCTCGGTCCTGGATTTTGGTGAATGTCACCAACTAGTGTGAGAAGTAAATAGAGGAAGAAGAGTTTGTAGGCAGATTTGTTTGGATTTAACTGCCAGTGGTGAGTATGTCTGTGAGTGGGTACAGGGGAGAGGTAGAGCCTGTGGAGCAGTCCTATGCTGAGTCAGGGGAACAGAAGGCTGCCATGTGGCAGAAAGATGAGTGGGGTGAGTGGGAGTTGTGGATTGTGAGGAGAGGGTGGGGTCTTAGAAGGTTGTTGAAGGTGTAGGGAGAGTGGGAAGGGATGTAGGGGAATAGGGGATGTAGAGTAGGGGACTTTTTTATTGATATCACATCATCACAAATCATAACACATTGTACAAAAAATAAAGAGGAAAGAAAAAACAAACATATAAAAAGAAGGAACAACAGGTATTCACTTCACACACTTGATGCAGTATGTTAAAGACCACACAATAATCACTCCTTAACCCCAAAGAAACCTTCCTCTTCCCCCCTTATTATCTTTCCCCATACCATTGTGGCAGGGAAATTTTGCTAGTTGTAGCTTTCAAACCTAATTACTTCTGAGAGTAAGTCACATGAAAGAATACAATTTTAATCCCAGATAAACAAGTATTTCATTCATACTCTGGTTAAAAGTGATTGTTCAAAAATAATTTTCCAACTACTGAGTAACCAATAAACTATTAGTGCAAAAATCAGAAGTACTTTTTAAACACGTCTTGTTTAGAATTAGGTTTTTAGTCTACCTTCTTACTTGTATTTGATAAATCCAAACAACCCTTTCCATTTCCTTAAAACATAGCTCTTAGGATTAGCCTGCAGATCTTTCTTAAACACTGCCCCATAGCTTGTTCTACCAGTGTCTTATAGGTGGTATATGACATCAGTCTGTGTTGGAGTGTCCTTTGACAGCGAGCCTGCTAAAGGTAAAACTTTAAATAGCAAAACAACACCATTAAAGTATCATAATCATACATTATCTTGAGGTTCGGACAATGCCCAAGGATCAAAGACTCATAAGTTAAACTGTCTAACCACCTTAGATTCCATTCTGTCTTTAAATAGCCCCATAGGGCTTTTGCATAGGAACAGGTAAAAAGGAAATGATCCATTGTCTCTTCAATATTTATACAACAGTTATATGGACAATTCCTTTCTTCTTGGGCCTTGTGTTTTGCATTGCCTCTTACATTCAGTCTCCTGTAAGCTGAAAGCCATAATATCTCCCACATATGCATTAGAATTCTGTTGTTATTTAATTGTTTTAACACCCCTCCCTTTAGATCTGGTGGGCAATTTTTAAATTCAGGTTGTTCTGGATGGATTTGACTCACCATGTGTGAGCACAATTGTTGCCCTGAGAGTCTGGAGATATCCGCTTTTGTGATCTCCAATTTGCAAAGCTTTTTGAGCACTGGTTTAATGTATTCTGGTATTTTGATATGGGTGGGCAATTTTGGGGGAAGGTTTCCAGTCCAAATTTCCAAATATGCACTACAGGTTTTACAGAACAAATGGTATGTCACACTGGTTGGTTCCCCTAGTCCAATTTTAAGATTGTGAGACAGGAAAAGTTATGGAAAAAAGATTATAGGTCCACCATACCAGACCCCTTGTTGTTTAGACAATTATGTAAAACACCTATTAATTGGGTTCAATCTGGATCCCCAAACCATCTGAAAAAAACATGCATATAACCTGGTTTCTAAGATCACCGGGGGTGGGAAAATCATGGCTATATACAACAAAGTGGGTATAATGAACCTTTTAATTATGAGTACCCTTTTTATTTTAGACAACCTCTATGACTTCCATCTCTGGACTTTATTTTCTGCCCTCTGAAGAGCCCTTTCCCAGTTCTCAAGTGGGAGATTATGTTGTCCAAACATTATTCCCAAGATATTTTGTGGCTCTGAGGAGAAATAAATATAGTTTACTGTTACAGGTGCCCTCTCTCTGTATTTCCTAAGTACAACCCTTTACATTTATTTAGATTGAGGTGGCATTAGATACTCTAGAATATTCCTGCAGTTGTTTTATTACTGTTGGTAATTCCCAGGTTTCCTATAAACAGGCATATATTGTCCGCATAGGCTTGGATTTTCAGTTCCATTTGGCCTGGGATCCCCCAAACCTTCCCATTCCTGAGTATTACTCAGAACTCTAATCAGAGGGTCAGGAAAAGTTATAAAGGGAGTGGGCTGAGGGCAGCCTATCGAACCTCTGTATTTATGGTGATACCTTTCATTACCAATCCTCTAATAATAGGTTGCACATGGACTCTAGAATATAGAAGTTGAATTTTATGCACAAATTCCTTTGGAATACCATAATGTAATAAGGTCTGAAAGAGGAAAGGAAGGCATACTCTATCAAAAGTCTTGCTTTGATCTAAAGTAATGCTACAACTGGATGTTTGTGCAGCACCACACATCTTTATTACATATCTGATAAACATTAAGGCATGGTGTAGCTTCCTTTCAGGGATCCCACAAAACTGGGCTGGATGTATTAATAAAGGAGCTATTTGCCTTAGCCTATTGTTAAGAACCTGAGACAATATTTTAAAATCAGCATTCAGCAGAGTTCTAGGTATCCAGTTTGCGATGACTACCTTTCGCTCTCCCTTATGTATAAAAATTAAGAGACCTGCTGTGAATTGAGAGACCACCCTTTGTCAAAATACTGAAAACAGTTCTACTAAACACCTTGCCATTATTTTGGAAAATGATCTGTAGAACTCATAAGGCAGTCCGTCAGGTCCGGGTGAAGATTCATTTTTAGTTTCATAATTACATCTTCTATTTCCTGTAATTTCAAAGGAAGTTAAAAATTCCAGATCCTCCAGGGCCAAGGTTACCTGGCTCTTCTCCAAATAAGAATTAATCAAATTTGTAGAAGGAGGAGGGGAACTCTCATGTGATGCCAAAAGCCCACAGATTATTTCATGGATCCCCATCTCATCGTCCACTATGTTTCCTCTATCATCTACTAATTGAAACATATCTAAAGTCTCTTTCTTCTTTTCACAGGCTTCAAAGGGGTCTCCAATTGGGGTTTTTTGTGTTCCAAATTGCAATTCTGTATTTAAAGTTTTTGCCCTGTCATATTAGAAATTTCCTCATTTCATCCTGGATCTGTTCAATGTCGGGGCATAATCTTCATCTAGACATAGCAGAATGTAAAGCATGTTCTGAGTTTTGATCTCAGTTTTAAATAGCTAAAATTGTTTGTGCCTATACTTGCCATGGATTTTGGAACCATATTACTATCTCTTTTTGTGTCCATCCCTATATCCCCAAATCTTCATAGAGATCACTCACTGAGGTCTTAGCCCAGAATAATGATGACATTTCTCTTTAACAAAAGGTCTGTGAGCATTGAAATATTTAATCTCCATCTTTTCTCCCTCCTTATTTTTTTGGAGGGCTGTTTGAAATATTATTTGTAAGAGAAGTGGTCTGAAAATTCTAGGGGATGGTGAGAAAGTTTGGGTCAGGGAGATTCACTAGAAACAAGAAATGGTCTATATTTGATGTTAAAGTGTCCCCTTTTGTATGTATATTGGGCCCTTAGGATTGGTAGTAGACACAATTAGTCAACTTACCAGTATCAACACATTTTTGCAAGGCATTTAGAATCTTGATATATTTTCCTCTTTCCCCTCAGTCCCTCTTTGGGTAGAAGTCACAATTAAATCCCAAGGTTACATAAGTGGACCTATGTAGAAAGTAAGGTTGAAATTTGGAAATTAGAGCTACTCTATCTGCTTTTTGTTTTGTGGGCTGTATACATTTATTAATCTATTTGGGACCTTGTCCAATATCCATCTAGGATGAACAGCCTCCCCAGATTCAAATTCACCATCTTGGTCATTTAGAGAGGAAAGGTACTAAATGATATCTTTTCCATCTCTGCCCTGTCTAGCCGAAAGGACCAATAAGATCGTCCCATCTCCATTCTGACATGGAACAGCCTAAGCTGGTCCAATGTGACATCCATGTTTCTTGCAAAAACAGATCTCCAGTTTTAGATCTATCAATAGGTGGAAACAACACCATTCTACTAAAGAGAGATATGAAGAGGCATGACAGATTACATGACCCCAAGGATAACAACCACATTCAATTTAAGAGTTCAAGGCCTTTTTTTCCTCCTTTTCTTTTTGCTTCCTTTGCACTCAAGCATATCATCTTCCTCCTTCGAAAGCTTGTGTGGGTGCAAAGATCTATATCCATCATTCAGTGTCAAATTCTACCTCAGTGGGAGCCAAAACCTCAAAGGGATTGGATTCCGCTAGGCACTGCTTGCTCACTTGTGAAAAGTGGGGGTGGGTTTGGTTTTGTATTTCTAGTTGTCCTTCTTGGAGGTGGGTTTTAGGGGGGGTGGAGAGGGATCACCTGAGCATCAGTGGATTGCTTATGCAATGTAGCAAACCAGTATTAGGTCCCCACTGGGATGAAACTTATCAGGATTGGGGGACAGAGTGGATGATTCTCCTCATCTATTCTTATCTCTCAGTCTGACTTCCTCCTTTCTGCCTGAAATAGGGTCAGAGCCCTATCTGAAGTTGTGTTCCTGAAGGGGCTGCAGACTCTCTCCTGCCCACAGCTGCTTACTCTTCAGCTTGTTGGATAAGAGCTCAGGGCTAATGACTGTTGCCTTATTTCTTGCAGCCCACGGACCTCTGGAAATGTGGACTTGTGTCCTCACACAAACTCCACATCATGTCAGGTTTGTGCATTGCATACTTAAGGCCCACCTCCCACAGTTTGTCACAGCGAGGGGCGATCACATACACACAGAGAGGTGGGTCCTAGTTCCCACACTTGCTAGCATGCTTGTGGCTGCCTGAATAAAACACACTCCTCTGTCTCTACCCAGCATGAAGGAGTTTGGTATATAAGCTATATCACTCTCAAGATGCCTCAATTTAACCTTATATTTCCATCCCCAGTCCAAAACATCTAGAATCCAGTTGTGCTTCTGGTGCACTAAATACTTCACATTTGATTGAAGCCGGTATAATGTCATCAACGTGCCCCTTCATTTCCAAAACATCACTGTCACATATTTAATGGGGGTTTTTATGAGGGGATCACCATAAAGGGGACCACAGGGTGAAAATTTAGCATGATTGAAGCGTTGCCAGAACAAATCCAGAGGCGTATGCAGATCCTGAAACTAATGTCATGGTTGTCCTCTCCGGAGATGTTTATAAAAGCATAAACATCTTTTGGTGAAAATTAGTAGAGTCCTTCAGGGCTTTCTCCCCACATATTGTAAATCTGGCCTGATTTCCAGACCCTTTGTACAAGATCTTCCATTCCTTCTAGGGCAGCCTCTTTTTTTTGATTGTGAGTTCTGTGTAGCGGTCACTGGGAAGGGGGGTCAGTTTGTTTTCTTCACCTTCAGGTGCCCTCCTCTTCTGAAATCTGAGGTCCCTGCAAAAGGTTGTTTCATTCTTCCTGTCCTGTGCTGGATCCCCAGGGTTCCAGTATGTTTTTTTTCTAAAGGCTCTTTTTTTTTCAGTACAATCAGTTCATGTATATTCTCAACTTTCCATATTTTTCATCCCTTATATCTAGGCAGAATCAAGATTTGTGCATACCTTTTTCCCCAACAGAGATTGGAGGCAAACCCCTGGGACACCATTCTGGGGTGTTTGCAGGCCACGGTGGGCCTGGCAACCACTGGCCTGAAGGCAATTTCTTCCATCCTGATTCCTGTAGTGCTTTTCCCAGTCACCAACTGCAGAAGGGTTCAAGTCTCTGATTTAGATTAGTGTGTAGGGAAAATGCTTTGCCAATTGCCTCTGTTGTTGTTGTTGAACAGGACTGCATAGATATATTTTGTCCCTTGTGTTCTACAGGCCCTTTATGAGTATTAGGCCCATCTAGATTGCGTTTTGCCAACATAATAGCCTTTCTCCTATTTTCCCTTCCTTTGATCCTGGTTTAGCAGATCATGCTAGAGAAAGAAAAATAGGTAGCATCAGTCTGTAAAGGGATTATTTTGAAAATGACCTGATTTTCTTTTCTCCATATTTGGGCCCTTTTTGAATCTCTGCCTTCAAGACAGAGGCTGTATTACCAGAGTTAGGATTGTTTTTCTAGTCCTGAAACTACATTAGGCATTTCTTTATCTTGACGCAGATTTTTAAACTTTCATTTGCCTTCTGGTCCTTTGCTCAGTTTAAGAGCTAGTTTTAGTAGGAACTTCTGCCTTGATATCCTGCCTCTACCTCCGAAGGGTTATTCAAAACATTCCTCTTAGGCTCTAGGCACCCGAATCCTTAGGTTTTCCCTGCCAGCTATTCACATTTGCATCAGTGGTTCAAATAATGGGTGAAGATTACATACTAGGAGTGTCATAATAAGCTCTCCTTCCTTGTCCTTGATGTTGATGCATCATATTCAGAGCTATCAGCTGGGCCATACACATTGTCAATTTCTTCACTGTGATCCAGCAACTTTAATTCAGCTTGTTTTCTTGCTGTAAAAGATGCACATTTCTCTTTGGCTTTCTCTAATTCCTGCAGAAGTTCTTTACTTTTGCCCTTAATTCTTTCCATTGGAGTTCTCTCATAAATCCTTATTTCTATTATTGTTACTCAAGTCCTCGATTGAGAAAAACATCTCTTCTTGTTTATTTTGAACTAATTCTTGGTTTATTTCCAGTAAAGTAGCCTCTTGCAATATGAGGTCATTGGAGGAGGCCATCTCCCCTGCCACATCGGCACTTCTTCCTCCTCCTTGGCCTGGCTCCCAACTGGGCTCCTCCATCCCTGCACACATGAAGTCAAGCCCCCTGCTGGCAGGAGAGTAGGGGAATTTTTTATTGAAGAAACAAAACAAACACAATATGAAACAATGTTATCTTACATTCCAAAATTATATAAAACATAATCATTATAAATAAGATTAACATTCTTATATTTCCAAAAAATAAAACTCTACTAAAGAAAACATCCAAAATTCATTTTAAACCAAAGTAAAGCCTATCAAAAATAAAATTTCAAAAAACAACTTTCTCACTTATTTCATTTCAACACACAATGTGTTTCCAAAGACTTTGAAAAACTTTGTTCTCCAAGGTTCGTTGCTCAAACATTTTTTTGTTTACCTACTGCTAATTCTATACGGTTAAAAATTACGCATTAGGAAGAAGAGTATGTTATAAAGAGAACTGGCATCTAGCTTATCACAAATGATATTTAATGCATGCAAAATCAAATTTAAAGTACTTGGATGATATCTTCACAAAACCTGAGATAATCTCCCAAAACCAGACTCTGATATGTAATATGTCTCAAAACATCCCAATCCCACCGAATAGCCAAATCTGACCAGAAAACAATTACATGTGGACACAGAAGTAAAAAATGTTCTAATGTTTCTATCTGATCTACACAACCTGGTCTAAGACACATCCTTTCTGTAATTTGCTTGTGCTTTAAATTTCCCTAACCCCTAACCTCCCATGACAACAGAGCCACTGCAATCCCACATATTAGGTGGTATCCTATGGTCAATTAAGAGGAAGAGCTTGTGACAGATTAGTAGGGGTACAAAAGGGAAATCCACTTGAACATTAAAAATAACTTATCATAATTTCTGAATAGAAATCTTTCTAGAATGTCCTGTAATTGTGCCTTTCCTAATTTCCATTCTCTTAACTTCCTTACAGCAGAATCCGCATAAGAAGGTGCCATGGCCGCTCTACTTTTTTTTGGAACTCCCCCTCCTTCCCAGTTAGACATAAAAGGAAAAAATAACAGTTGTGTCCATGCTGACCACGGATGATCCTGTGGTTTAATCACTTTTTGAAAGGTTGTAATCATAAAGAAGGAGTGATAAAAAACAATTGGGTTTATCATCCCCAATCCCCCTTGATTTAACTTCAAATAAGTAAAAGCCCATTTAATTGGGTTTAAACGACTTCCCCACACCATTTGAAAGAAAACACTATATAATCTTGTTTCTATTGAAAAAGGCACCGGAAAAATAGAACATACATGTAAAAAATAGGTAATAAAAATTTTTGAATAATTAATACCCGCTTCTTTTCTGAGAAACCCCAAGATTTCCATTGTTGAACCTTTCTTTCTGCTATAACTAAAAACTTCTCCCAATTTAACAGGGCTAAGTCCCATTTACCAAACAGAAGACCTAGAATGTTAATTGAATCCATAACTATTATACCCCCAACATTCTGAAAGCATGGAGCCTCTCCAATAGCCAAACATTTGCATTTCTCTAGATTTAGCTTAGTGTCATTTAAATCCGTAAAACAATTAAACACTCGGATAGCCTCAACCCCTGACTGTACATCCGCTACCAGTAGACAGATATCATCTGCATATGCTGAAATCTTCTGGACTGGTAAAATACAAGATGGAGATAACCCCTGAATTGATCTGTTATTTTCAATTTCTCTTAAAAGTGGGTCCAATACAAGTGCATATAATAAGGGACTGATAGGACAACCCTGCCTCACCCAATTTCAACCTAATTTCAGAGCCTAAAACATTATTAATACTTGGGCAAGAACCTGCTTTGTAATACAAGGTTTTAGATATTGAATTAAAGTTTTAGGAAACCATACCTACCTAAAACCTGGAAACAGAAAATCATGAGACACTGAGTCAAAAGCTCTAGCTTGATCAAGGCCAAAATAAAACCTGACAGTTTTTTTTGTAATCTGAATTCACACACATCCGTAACTAATTTTAAATTCTGTTGGATTGAACGATGAGGAATAGAACATGTTTTGCGCTGGATGAAGTACCCTTTTGCTACCTCTTGCAATCTTTTAAATAAAATGGTAGACAAAATTTTATAATCAGTATTCAGGAGACTAATTGGTCTCCAATTACGAAATCTGTACTATCACCTGCTTTAAAATAAGCGTCAAAATGGCTAAATTAAATTTCAAATCTCAAAACCATATTGCAGAATATCATTAAAGACTTCCATCAGTATAACACTCATTTCTTCTGAAAAGGTTTTATAAAATTCATTAATTAATCCATCTATCCAGGAGAAACCCCCACCTAAGAGAACCTATAACTAGTAGTACCTCCTGCAAAGTCATAGGCCCTTGTAGGAGCTTAACATCCTACTTAGAAATAGTAGTGACTGAAAAGTGTAAAACATCCTCCCAAGCAGGAAGGAACAAAACCTCCAAACTGAAACAACCCATTCCTCTGCCACCACTAACATTTCTGCTACAGAAGTTTTAAACTCCCAACAGAATCTAAAAGCCCTGTCATATATCTCCTCTCAATCTTATGTTTACCACCCCTGTATGGATCCTGAAAGGTTGTTGCTGAGTACCAAACTTTAAACCAGCGTGAAGTGCTGCAGCCCTCTGATATTGATAATTTAACATATTTCTCTTTACCAACTTTAACTGAGATTGGATCTCTGTATCATTACACCTAGGATGTGATTGTAATTTGTAATATTGATTTCTAAAATCTAAATACTGTAAATATTCTGATGAACCTTTCCGTCTTCCATAAGCTACAAAAAAATCCTTTAAAGCTATCTTAGTATCAGTCCACCATGTGCTCCAGTCAGGGAAAAAAAATGCCACTGATTTTCGAAGAAACAAAAAATCCTTCAATTAAGCCAGAAATACAACTTCCGATAATAACAGAGAATTTAACATCCATCTACTGGCAAAAGCTGGAAATGAGGCCGGAATCTGATGCAAGCTTAATGAACTAAATAATGCATTATGGTCTGAAAAATCACATGGCACAACCAAACACACCAATGGAATTAAATATTTAGAAAGAAAAAGGTAATCTATTCTTGTTTGAAAAGAGGCCTTTTGTAAGTAAAGCCAGTAGATGAATGTAATTCTCTAAAGGCATCTTTCAATTTCGCTACTTCTATTGTCTGAGAAAGGGCTTGTGAATCACAATAAGTTTTCAATTGAATCCTATTTTTTATACGAATGTCTAAACTACAATTCATAACCCCTCCCCAAATTATATGTTTGGAAGTAAAAAGATATGGTTTTACCAAATTAAATAAAGCAATCCGCGCTGTTTTAACTTGAGGGGCATAAGTAGTAATCAATCTAAAGCTAAAACCATATACTAAACAATCCAAAATCAATACTAGCCCCGGCTGGACATCTATTAATCTAGTTATTTGAACTGCCGGGTGAGAAAACAGAATACCTACCCCGTCCGCCACATCTTCTCCAAATGACCAAAAGGAAGGGCCTTCCCACCATAGTTTCTTAACCTGAGACACCTCCAGTAAAGAAGATAAATGTGTCTCTTGAAGAAAAATGATATCAACTTTAAAATCTCTACATTGCTGCAGGCCAATCAGGCATCTCTTAAAGCTCTTTAAGCTACAGCAATTTAAAGATATAATTTTCAAACAGGCCATAAAAAAAAAACAGTTAGTCAATTCAGGGTTTCTCTTGCTTCCGCTTTCTCCCCTTTTTCTTCTTCCCTTCTAATAATTCCATACCACCCTCCTCTTCTGTTTCCATAAAGGGTTTTCATCAGTTTTTAATGAATCTGGGACCGCCTCCCCCTCTAAATCTGACAGGACTGCAAAGGAATTTTGAGTAAGACAAACACCTCCTGAGTGACTACTTGCTCGAGCGACCCTCCTAGGGGTCTGAAAAGGGATTTCTGCCACAATTTCCACCGTCGAGTCTTCCCTGGAAGGGAGCAGGACAGAGGATTCTGTGATTAAAGTTGGGGGAGGGACCAAATTCTGTTGTGGGGCCAAAAATGTGGATTGATCCACAACCTTTCTCTTTTCACAAAGGTCCACCCCTGGAACCTCACGAACCAATGCCTGCCCTTTATCTACCCTAAACATGTCCCCTTTATTTAAAGTGAGAGGCAATCCCTTACCTTGAGCCTGGGCAATCAAATCCTCTTTATTTAAACCACCCTGTCTATTTTGTTCAGCCCAAGGACATTGATGATAAGCATGCCCTAATTCATCACATAAATTGCATTTAAATTCATTCCTACAAATCTCACTATCATGGTCTAATTCACCACATAAGGCACATTTAACTTTGTCACATGCACTACTTAAGTGCCTACGGCTGCCACATCTGTAACAAGCTTTAGGCTGCCCTGGATAAAAACAAACTCCTCGATCCCTACCTAAGAAAAAACTATTTGGTACATGCATAACTTCATTATTCACCACATTCAATTTGACTTTAAATCTCCATGCCCCAGTCCAAATTCCTTCTGTGTCCAAAATAGGCTCTGGAGGACCCAGAACCCTACATTTTGTTCCAACCAGTATAAAGATATCCCCACATTTACCCTTCATTTCTAAACATAACATTTATAGTTTTAAATAAAGGTTTGTGATCAGAATAATCAAAAAGTAACCATAATGGCAATAACTTATAACCATCATATTTATACAAAATTTTCTAGACCAGCCATTTGTTTAAAACTAATGTCAAAAGTATCTTCCCCGAATATTAATTAGTGCATAAATGTCAGTAGGCAAAAGTTAATTAGATCCATTAACAGTTTCCTTGCCACATATAAGCGATCAGGATGTTCACGTAATCCCCTCTATAATGAAGCCGAACTGCATTTCTTCTTGGTGCTTGTTCCAATTTGTTTCTTTAAAAAGATCCGAGAAAGCGGGCCCTCCTCACCTCCTGTTCTTCTACAAGCAGTTGGGCAGTGTTTTGTGCAGGTGAATCCCCAACTTCCTGCATACTTTCAGCAGAAAGAGGCCTGATTTAAGTCTGCCCTTCTCAGCCTGATTAAATAAAGTCAAGGACTCACCCTCCTTCGCTGTTTTACTAATAGGACCAGTTTCCTTTGGGAGAAGGACAACCATTCTGGATCAGAATCCATTCCCGTTTCTTGCTGAATCCATCCTGCCTGCGATAGTGCTGCCTCTTTGGACCATTCAGTCGTCGGACCTTTTTTCCGGCCTTACCTCAGTCCACTCTCATTCTCGGTTGACTGTGCCACTTCCTCTGTTCCACTGCAATCCTTGAGATGACCGTGGCTCATACTGCAATCTGTTCCGTGAAGCTCCTCTGCTCTGGGAACACACTCTTTCTCCACCATCGACTCCTGTTGCAACCGCTTTCTGCTGAAACCTCCGCTCCATGGCAACATCCGCTACCTCCTTCACCACACTGCTCCCAACTATGCCTTTCAGATCCCTCGTTTCCTCCGAGGACCGTTGCTAGTAGCTCCTGAGCCTCGCCTGCATATCTATATTTAACCACTCCATCTGCAGCTCCTTTGACTGCGAGTTCTCTCTTTCCTCGGTCTCCATCTTTCCATTTTCCTCTCCAACTGCACTCACCAGTGCATCAGTTCAGTAGCCGTCACGCAGATCATGGCTCCCTACTAGCCTGGCGCTGCCTTCATCTGGAAGCAACCGCAGAGTGGGGAATTTCCTAGTATCCTAGCCAATTCCCTCATTCACTAAAAATACCACCAACAGCTTAATCTAGTTCAAGGTAACTTGGAATTCATCTGTATTCCCCTCCCCTCTCCCGGGTTGTGCCTGAAAATAGGCAGGATTTGTCTAGTGCACTTACCTAGTCAACAAAAACTAAATAAATAAATGTAGGGGGAGTAGGAGGCATGGAGGTTGTATCTGAGAAGCTAATGGAGAAGGGGTAATTTCAAGGGGGGATGGAGATTAGATGAGGGAGGAGGGCAAGTGTAAGAAGCCAGATGTGCTCATTAGGCATATTGCGGTTTAGGGGGGCTAGTGGCTGGGGTTTGTCTTTGGGTGTTGGGGGAGATTGTAAGTACTCCTGGTTTGGAATGAAAGTGTAGTAACCAAGCAAATTTGTACTGTGGTTATAAGAACAGTGAGATGTTTTCCAAAAGTTAGAGCAACTCACAAGGTGATTGAAATAAGCAAATGTTTGGCAGTCCCAGACCATCAGGGCAGCATAGGAATTATGTAGAGGTACCAGTTCAGGAATGTACCTTTTTTCCACCACCCGCACCCTAACAGAGCCCACCATAGCCCAGCCATTACTCCTCCCTGGCATCTTCTGAGCTAACAGTGGCAGGCTTGGTGGACCCTGAGTGGGAGAAGAGGTCCCCAAAATCCTAGCCAACTCAGCCTGGAGTCTAGTGAGCTGCTCCCTCAAGCCAGAGAGGTGTGTGCAGACAGGGCAGCACTGCAGCCTCCAAACAGTCTCTCTGAAAACTGCCACCTCACAGCCACTGCAATGTATCACAGCTTTGTCAGCCTCTGTTCTCCCTTTGGTAGCTGTAAATACTTTTGTGCCCTTACACCTGATAAGTGTAAGGGTACATTAAACTACTTTGTAGTACTAGGTGTAGTGAGGCAGGAATTTATAATAGTTTTGTATCCATACAGCATGTTTTTTTTTGTACTGGCACTGATAATCTAGTTTTAAGACATTGAAATGTGTTGCCTGTTTGTGAACCCTTTCTGACTTCCATCAGTATGCCTGAATGAATTATTGTTTATTATTTATTTTAATATACTAGGACTTCAGAACACTAATTTGTGCCTGTTTTGCATCCTTCAGTATTTTATTGATTTATTTATTTAAAAACTGGTAACCAAGAGATGCATGCTGAGCTGAGGCTCATTTCCAGTTGTGACTTTGGGGAGAGGAACAGAGAGAACAGCAGTACATTACTTGAAACAAGTCAACACAGCCATAGTTCATATGAAATCACGACACACTCACCTTTTAAGAAAATAATGAGTTCACACCAGGTACGCTCTGACGTTTCACCTTTATCTTTGATAAAGCCTGTCAAGGTGAAACGTCAGAGCATTCCTGCTGCTCGCTGCTGTGGCTGCCTACCTTCAATAAAGAGAAGTTCTTTTGCATCATTCAGGTCTGGACTTCTTATTATTTTCTTAAGAGATGAGAGTGCAATGACTTCAAGTGAACTGTGATACTGTACTGTCACAAGGCACCCGGTACCCTCTAGCAACTCTTTTGAGACTTTCAGTAGAACTACATTTGGTAAATAAGTTGGTACAAAAATGAGGAGATACAAAAATAAATTGTTTCAGGGAACAAATAAACTGCAGTGACAGTTCAATATTAAATATTTGTTCAGGGGCAAAGTAAAAAGCAATACGGACAGTGAGGTTACTAAACTGACAACAGGTGAGATACCTGTAGATGAGCTTATGCCTAACCCCATGGATGAGGGAAGAGCAGTGGTGGTGAGGAAGTGCAAACAGTAAGCAGGTGGTATAGGCCCATCCGGAGGCCAAGCAAGAATGTTTCAGGCAAGGCTGAGGAGGTGGGAGTGGGGTTGAGATCCAAGTGGTACCTGGGGGAGCCAGCAGAGAAGGAGACAAGGATGGAGCATGGGAGCTTGTTCCAGTGAGAGACAAGTTGATAGTAGAATGCTGACTGCCAAACAGAAAGTGCAATTATCTCTGGAATGGAGGGAACAGGAGGCAATGGGAAACTGAAAGTGGAGAGGAGAAGTGGGATGGAATGGAACCAAACCAGTATTTGGATATGAAGGAGGTACAGTGAGACTGCCACCATGACAGCAGATGGAAGATGGCAAGAGAGGAGTAGAGGGAACAGTTGTGAGCACGGGGGGGTTGTAACAAAGCAGCAAAAGGAGTTACAGAGGGTGTCCAATCTGGAAGTGAAGTAAGGGCAGTGACATAGACTGCTTTAGGCAGTCAAAGACAGGAGGCATCATTTTGGTAACAAGCTCCCTGCAGATTTGTACAGACAAGCAGTCTTTGTTGAGGTACAGGACACTAAACCTGGGACAGAGTTTACAACGGATGGTATAAGTGTGGGCTGAGAAGTCAAGCTTACTGTTGAGCCACACACCAAGGTACCTAATGGACTTCACTGCTTCAAGGTGGGGCAGTATTTGATAGGAAGGATGTAATTAGGCCACTCTGTCTTATTCTTATTTGTTGAAATGTTTTTTACATTTTTTTCACTTGCGCTTTATTAATCACACAGGTTGTTTGCTCTTAGGAAATGCACTTGTAACCCCCCTCTGGTTTGGGGTATCACATTTAGTGTATTAGGACATACACACTGGATGGGTGTTTTGGGTTATTTCATCCTTTTCCTGAAAGGGTTAACATTTTTGCTGCTCCTGGGGACTGCTGCCAGTGTAGAAGTAGCTTGGATGTGGTCCTTGTCTGGAGAGGTGGGAGTGCATGGTCAAGAAGTTGAGGAGTTGAAGCTGTAGAGAGGGGTCAGTTGCCTTCTCGAGGCATAGATTTGGAGTTCTCATGGAGCAGAGGGAAAAGCAAAGCCTGCCTCAGGATGTGGCAGCAGCCTTTTTTTTTCCATTTAAAGTTTATTAATTATTTTACCATACATGACAGATCTTCCAATACAGATACAGTATACATTGGCAATGTACAGCAAATTAAATCTGTCACCTCCCTCCCCTCCGTCCCCATATCTATATTCCCCACCCTCTAATATAGCATTAATCTGACCCTATTCCCTACCAACCCCACAGCACAGACATTGCAATAATAATAGAATACACTAGATACAAAGATCCTCACTCTAAGAAACTTTAGATCGAGAATAAAGTATATAAGGAGTCCCATATCTTCTTAAACCTTCCTAATCTATTATTTAAGCTTGCAATTGCCTTTTCCACTCTGAGATTCGCAAGGAGCTCAGATAGCCATTCACCATACGTGATTTCAGATTGGTCCTTCCAATGTCTTAAAACTACTTTCTTAAGTGACATGGATATCAAGGCCATGTAATATTTCCTATTGGGAGATCTGATGCTAGAAAAATCACCCAAGATGCATATTTCAGGTTTAAACAGATCTTCTAGTCCCAAGATGGAATCAGTCTTATTTTGAATGGTGGTCCAGAGAGGCACTATTTTGGGACAAGTCCCAAAAATATGATGTAAAGTGCCTTCATGTTCAGAACATCTCACGCATTGGGAAGAAGATATTAGACCATATTTTAACATTTTTTCAGGGGAAAAATATACATTATGTAGAATATACATTTGCATCAGCCTTAATCTATCTTGCATTATGAATTTATGACAATTAAACCAGAGGTCAGCCAATTAATGTTATAACCAGGAAAGTGGGTGGACCAGTATCGAGTCGGACCGTAACATTCTGGGTATAATCGATCAAACAGAATACCATAAATTTTGGAGACAGCTTTCTGCTGGCCCACCAATTGTATCAAATCTAGCAATAGGGGAGGGCCTGTGTATGGGCCTATCTTTTGCCCAAACACTTTAATTAATGACTTGAATGATTCTAAAAAAATGTTTAGTTGGGACCTTAAACTTTTGCATTATACTTTGGCCTGATAACCAGGCGTCATCATCCCCATTAAGGAATTCAATGGAGTACCCTTCAGTTGGGATAACCAGTTAAAGGGGATACATTTATCATCGATCTTGAAATTGGGATTTCTGAACAGGGGTTGAATTGTGTCTCTTTTGTTATCATACTTGAGAGAATGACATAGTTGAGAGTGAACTCTAAGTGACAGTGCTATGGGGGTATTTTTTAATCTGCTGGGAAGTAGATTCTCCTTGATATGCAAGAGGGCTTCTGGATCTAAATCACACTCATAGATCTGGGCCCGTTCTATTTTGAGCCATAGCGGAGTGTTACTCGTTGATACAGGCAGTGTCCATCTCAGGTATTTATTAATGTGACTTGCCCAGAAATAGAGCACTAGGTGAGGCAAGTGCAAGCCCCCTCTCCATTTAGGTGCACCTAATTTGTGGAACACGATCCTAGGAGTCTTATACGCCCAGACAAACTCTAAAAACATACTATTTACCTTCTTGAATCATGATACCGGAAGCCAGATATTAAGCATTGACAGGGGATAGAAAAGCGATGGAAATACATTCATTTTGAACAGGTTAACTCTTCCCCAAATGGAGATTGGGAGGAAGGCCCACCTATTAAGATCCTGTGTTATCACATGAAGCAGAGACTCCAAATTCAATTCTATAGTACTTCCCATAAGTCTGGATAATTCTATACCCAGATATCGAAGGGAGTCCTATTTCCAGACAAGTCCCAACTCAAGGATATCCGTTTTGTGAAGCTTGTGGTTAAGAGGGAAGACAATTGTTTTGTTTACATTTAATTTGTAGTTAGAGACTAGGCTAAAGGATTTAATGATATTTAACATTGGGGGGATGGAGGAGACGGAATTAGCAATTTGGAGAAGAAGGTCGTCTGCTTAAAGTGGAGACTTTGACCTCACATGGGTAAATCGGAATTCCTTGCACCTCTGGACAGGCCTGCAGTCTACGGATTAGTGGCTCTAAATATATGTTGAACAATAAAGGGGAAAGGGGGCAACCTTGCCTAGTTCCCGAGTAAAGAGTAAATGGGTCTGAAATGACTCTGTTGCCCGATATTCTCGCAATGGGAGAATGATAAAGGGATCTAATCTAAATCTGGAATGTACTGGGAAATTTAAAGGCCTTTAACTTCTGAAATAAGTATTGCCAGTTGACTCTGTCAAATGCCTTCTCGGCGTCCAAAGAGATTAGGGCCATGGGATATACAGCATCTCTGGACACCGAGAAGACATGAGCCAGGGTGCAGAGGTGGTCCGAGGAGGATCTGCGCTTCGTGAATCCCATCTGTTCGGGACCAATAATGGAGGGGAGAATCAGATTAAGGTGGCAAGCTATTAATTTAGCCAGTATCTTAACGTCCTGGTTCAAAAGGGAAATCGGCCGGTAGTTGGTGACTAATTCAGGTGCCTTACGTGGTTTAGGAATAAGTACAATTAATGCTTCAAAAAAAGAAGCATCTATTTCAGCTCCTGAAAGTATATACTGGAATAAAGGAAGCAACAAAGGGATAATGGAGGTTTTAAACCTTTGATAAAAGTGAGCTGAGAAACCATCTATCCCTGGGGTTTTATTTAAGGGTAAAGCACTTATAACATTAAATATGTCATTACTTGTAATAGGTAAAATTAATGCCTTCTGCTGATCTTTGGTAAGACTCGGCAAGCGGTCTCCTTCAAATAGTTTTCTAGATAAATCTGGGTTGGGGGTCGGGCATAGGACCGTATAGGTCAGTGTAGTAGTTAAGGAATTCCGATAGAATATCATTCGGGGCGGTCTTCAGAGTTCCATCCATTTGATATAGGATGGATGCAATATACCTATAGGATTCTATTTGTTTAATTCTATGAGCCAGGAGGCGTCCCACTTTCTCCCCTTGGTCAGTGAATGACGCCTGTATTTTTAAAATAGCATGCTCCACTTTTTCCCTGAGCAATTCGAGATAGGCCACCCTTAATTTAATGAGCTTTTGAAGTGTGGATTCTGGTGTGGCGGGAGACAGGTCCTTTTCTATGGACCTTATTTGGAACAGCAGCTGGGACATCTCCTGCTCTCTTGCTTTTTTCCGATTAGAAGCTAAACTAATGAATACTCCTCTTAAGTAAGCCTTAAAAGCACTGTAGGATGTCCAGCCTTTGAGTGGTACCCTGATTAAACTGAATGAACTGGTCTATATGGTCCTGAACTGTGCGAATCAGTTTAGGGTCTTTAAGGAGTTGATCATTAAGTTTCCATCTTCCTCCACCTCTAGGTGGAGGCTCTATAGTCAATTGACAGCATACGAGGGAATGATCTGATGGGGGCCCCAGCTGTATCGAAGAATCAATAACTTGTGGAATATATGCCCTTGAAATAAGCACATAGTCTATTCTGGACGAGGTTTTATGGGCCAGATAAATAAAGGTATATTCCCTGTCACCAGGGTGTAATACCCTCCAAATATCACACAATCCAACCTGATCCATTAAATCTCTAAACATGTGTTGGGCCGGAGATAGTCCCCTCCTACCGTGTCCGGTCTTGTCCACCATTGGGTCATACAGCAGGTTAAAGTCCCAACCCAGTATCATCGGTATCAAGAGGAAAGGAAGTAAAGTGGAAATAATTTGTGTAAAGAATCAAGGGGAATCCTGGTTTGGTCCATAAATACTCCCAAGGAGTATTTCTTTCACAAATAGGTTACCTATAATGAAGATAAATCTACCCTTAGGATCTTTAATTAATTTTGTCAAGGTAAAGGGGAGTTTCCTATGGACCAAAATCATGGTGCCACCACTGTTCGTGGAGCACTCAGCTGAAAAGACCTGTCCCACTTGTTGCCTCCATAACTTAATGGCCTCAACATCTAATAAATGCATTTCCTGCAAAAACATTATTTCTGCAGCAAACAGATTTAAGTGCTTCAAGATCGAGTATTGCTTAGTTTTAAGTGTAACCCCTTTCACATTCCATGTTATAACTTTCAATGGCTTAGTCATTGACCTTTGTCTATGTGATCCAACAGAAATGTAAATACAAAAAAATCTCCACTGGTAATATTGTAGTGGAGTCTGATTGTACTGTGCTGTACCCTCCCCTTCCCTACCCCTGACCCCTACCCAGCTCCCCATTATCTCCCCTATATCTATTCCACCAGATCGTAACTAGATAATAACCTTACCAAATCACTAACCCAGACTACCCCATTCTATTCTTCCCACTTTGTGAAGAACCACTTTTCACTACTCTCCCAGCTATTCTGTCTCCATCGCCTGACTCTCTAAGAAGAGTCACTATAGTACTATACTAAAACTTTTGAAAGCTCAACTTAATGCTTCGGGGAAACCAACATGCACGTTTAGTGAGACAACCCCTAACATAGTAACACTGACTAATCCCTTCTATCTGAGAATGAGCAATAATATTAATAGACTGCAACCTTGATTATAGGTTTGTTAATGTAATAAAATCATATTGAGGGGGTGGCTGCGATATAACCTAAGAATGAGCAACTGCATCTAGTTGTGCCTACGAAACCACTATGTACAGCCTTAATAAACCCCCGTTAGAGGAGATAAAGCGCTCTGAAAGAGGGGGGCTGTAGTTTCATGCATTTAGACTTGACCCCCGCTTACTGGTAGGGAGCCCACACATATATCATTTAACCCCCATGAAGCACTTGGGAGGTGGTCCTCTTTAAAACAAAACACTTTGTACTTGGTTCAGCAAAGAGTTATCCCTTGTCATTGGGGTAACATTAAACTAAAACAGAAAGACCCTCTCTGCTTATTTTTATACCCTGCATATGTCCCCCAGTATCGTCATGAGGCAGGGCATGCAGCCCATGTCAGAACCTTAACGTTAGAACTACTATATACAATGAAAAAACAACTGGAAACTACTTTAGAGTAAACTCCTATATTAAACCCTGGTGTCTGAAACAACATACTGTAAAACTGGCCGAGCTAAAGAAAGTCCAGATTTTGACTCGCTGCGTACTACCACAAAATGTCCATTCATCTTTCTTCCAGGGACCTCTAGGGGTAGCAAAACGTAACCACATCATTTATCTGCTCTAACAGACAGAAATCAACTCCCTATTAGCAAAATAAAACCTCTTACAAAGCAGGTTCCCGTCCTTTGAATACAGTACACTGTCCATTATTCAAGGGCCCCTTCTTGAGGTAAAAGTCATTAAACTGCAGATTTTGCCAAGGCTATACTGGGGTCACAAGACCTTTGATCCTAAAGAAAAGAAAAGGGGGGAGGGTGATCTTCCATGGAACGATTATCAGGATCTTTTTTAACAACTGATTTTGTTTCTACTTTCTGGTACTTGAGGATACAGCTACCCAGAATTCTACCTCTTGCCTTCAGCGATTGCTGAACAAGTCAGGCAGGAACTCTTGAAGGGCTGTTTTGGCCACCTCCTCGAATGTGAACCAGGAGCCATCCAGCAGCACTTATAGTCTGGCAGGGTATTCCATTTTAAACTTTATACCAGATGCGATTAGTTTTGAAATGATTGGGTGGAATTGTGTGCGATGGTGCCTAAAGGAGGCAGGGAGATCCTGTGTTGTTCTTATTTTTGCACCCTCCCACCTAATTTCTTGCAGCTCTTTTTTTTCCCCAGCAAGTATTGTCACTCTTGAAAATTAAGGAATCTGCATATGATCGGTCAAGGCAAGGCTTCAGGTGGTGGCATGGGTCGGAGAGCTCTATGTGCAAGCTCTATCGTGTATACTTTTCCAAACGGAGAGGGACCAGCTAATTTTTCCACCAGTTTTTGGACAAAATTAATAGCATTTGGACCATCCTCTTTTTCTGGAATACCAAGAATGACCGCATTATTTCTGCGGCTCCTTCCTTCCAAATCCTCCAGCTTAGCCTCCAATTTCTTGATCCTGTGATGACTATCTACTACCTCCTCCCTTATGCGATCAGCTTTTTTCTCCAGTGATGCGGTACGGGCTTCATTATCAGTAATTCTTGTAGTTAGGTCTTCCAGCTCCGCAGTTATCTGTTTAACCTCCATTGTTAGAGATTTAAAATCCTCCCTGAACGGTGTAAATTCAGCGAGAAACCATTCTAAGGTTAGAGGAGTCTCCCCAGGCTCTTTCGCTGAAATGGCACTAGTAGTTGCTGCCTTGCTGCCATGACCTTGCTGGGCCTTAGGCCGCTTGCTCTGTTTCTCCGGGGATACCAGCGAGGTGTGTTTTGGGGGCGCCAAATGCATCTCTGCTTCCATTTTAGCAAACTGGACTCCTCATCTCTCCTTAACAAAGCACTTAGCCCCAAGATAACAATCCTAAATTGTATTAAATACTTCAATTGGGATTTATAATATGCCAGGTGATGGGGAGCTGAACTAGTGAGCTGCTACTCAGCGTGCTGCATCACGTGGTCCTCCTCAGCAGCCTTTATAGCACCTCCTTGGTGGTTAGGGAAAGGAGGGAGACCATCACCCAGTTGATGAAGTGAGAAGCCCTAAATAGCAGTAGCAAGTGTGAAGTTAAGGTTGGAGGCAGAGCTAAGGGTAAGAGAAGAGATATGGATGCAGTGCCCAAGAGTGAGTGCTATGGCTAGGACATTCAGTGGAGATGTACTGCCCATATCCCATGAACCAGGAAGAAGCCTTTGGGATATGAAGTTAATGGGAGGAGGGAATAGCAGCCCCGAGGTGATAGGCTAGCAAGTTCCTAGATGTAGATCATGAAGGGGGTCTTCTTGGACCATAAGAAGATATACAAAGAGCCAGGGTTCATCTGCTAACTGAACCCAAATGGAATGCAACATTTTTGAGTTTCACCCAATTCAAACTGAACTTGAACCCTAAAAAAAACAGATGAACCCAAACTGAATGCGAACCCAGACCATATGAGATGAGGAGAACCCATATGGCAGCAGTAGGGTGACTTCATTAGAACTCGAACTGATAAATTACACAAAAAAAGAAAACTCAAACCCAAACTTCTACTTATCAAATTGAACTTAACCAAACTTGAACTATACACCGCTGAACCTGAACTGAACTAGAACCCTAAAAAGCATGCTGAACCCTGCCTCTAGATGTAGCCCCACAGGATTATTATTTCTGTGCGAGATGAACTGAGCTGCCTAATTTATGGGGTCCTCCGGATCATGCCCTGCTGTATGGACACTATGTGAGGGCACGTTTTGGACTCATGTAGCGATGTGACATATCCAGTCCAGTGTAACATGTCCCCCCAGTGAACTGTGATAAATTTGCTGCTCTGTGGAGTATGCATTCTGCCTTTCATTAAATGGGATCCCACCGGTTTACTATCACATGCTGCATGTCTCCGTTATTTTAAATGATTTGTAAATGCCATTAACTATCAGTTTTCTTTCAGCCCATCACTTGCGGTGGTCAGCAGCACCTTGTTGTTTGAAGGAACTGGAAAGTGTAAGGTATCTTCTATACTTTCTGCTGTGGCCACTCCACCCAAGGATGTTGCCATCAGCATGCCGCTAGACACCGGGGAGGGTGGTCTGCATGTGGGGGCTGATCCAAGATGTGCTTTTAGGTGCCTGTGGCACAATCTAGCCCCCAAAAAGGTAGAGACTGAAGATGCCCGTTGCTGTAGATTTCTTTTGTGTTGGACACCATTACAACTAATATGGCACTGGAGGGTGAGAACATTAGCGCCTTCAGCTATATTTGGGCTCCTGAGAGTTTTTTTTTTTTTTAACCAGGAGACACACACTAAGCTGAAAGCTTGTTTGCAGGTGCAACCTGGGAGCACAAGGAAGTAAGTGACTTGCTCAGGGTCACACAGTCTACTGGAAAGAATGGTGTGTCTGGAAATGGACTGAGGCCAAACTCCTGGACTGAACTGAAGTGGCTTGCCTGGGGGGGTCACTTATTTTCTTGGTCTGGTGCCTGTTTAGAGTTAAGTAGAATGAATGGCGAACTGGGTTTGTTTTGGCCCCTTTAGTATTGGCTGGACTTTAACACTGTTGCAGAATGAGTTTTGGCAAGATGGCACAGGTTCCTTCAGCTGCTGATGTTACAGTGCCATCTGAAATGTTCAGGTGGATATGGGAGTTGGTGGGAAAATCCACTATATCCAGCGAGTGTGTGCTTTGCCAGCATACAGACCCTAGAGTGGAGCTGCTCCCAGTTCATACCTCATGTTGAGATACTAAACAGCCAGTCCAAGGATAACAGCTATCACAATGGCCCATTTATTGTCCCAGCCAGTCATCCATCTTCCTGACTGTAGGAGGAAGCAAGTTTGGAAGTTTGGAAGGATGGGAGGATCTTGTTGCCCATGCAGACCTCAAAGGCAATCCCAAAGTCATGGTGTCAGGGGAAAAGGAGTTCATCCCCAGGAGAGTTCAGGGTCATCTGGCTCAGCAGAAGGGGCCCCAGTTCAAGTCATTGACCTCAGCAGATTTTTTGGGCAGTTAAACTGAAATGTGAGCCATCCCATGCTGAATTGCCTGAGACTGCTACCACCCCACAGCCTCTGTCTACTGATGAGGCAACTGAGCCATTGTCAGGTAGCTAACAGTCAAGTTTGTGCCCAGCAGAATCCCTTGGCAGAGCAGTATGATCTAGCCTGCCCCAGTGAGCAATAGGTTGGTGGGATCGAATGCATAGTGGAGAGTGAAGGGGACAATGAGTAGGTGTCAGAGTCAGAGAAGGATCTGGCATCCCCCTTTGTGACTCTGGTCATGTCACCACATAGGGAGCCCTCACTGACTGGGGTAGCCTTACCTTGGCCTCGAGATTGTCACGACCAGACTGAGAAGCAGGAATGCCAGGAGTGGGAGTACCAGAATGTCGTATTGGCTTCCAGAGGGACAGGCTCCAAGAAGGACCATCCGCAGCCTCCTAGAAGTGGTTGTAAGTAGAGAGGACTGTGCTCTGGAATAATCATCAGGATTATCCCCTACCTGCCTGAGTACATTTGGGATGTTATCAAGGGGAAGAATTAGGACTGGGGTTTCTATGCCATATTGGGAAAGATTTATTGGAAGCATAATCTGAATGCTTTCAACCCCACTGTTTCCCTGTAGAAGTCCCAGCATGTCACCAAAAGCATCTGTGCCAGCAGTGCGTATGAGGGACCCATGTTGTTTAAGAACTATTCCCTATTACAGAATCCTGATGGTGGCTGCATAAAGTACTGAGTGAGGGCAACCAATTCATATAGTCGCCTTGTACCAAGGGAGGCAGTATAGCACAGTGGTTTAAAGCTCTGAGCTGCAAATCTGGAGACCTGGGTTTAAGTTCCACAGCCCCCGCTTGCATACTGTGTGACCCTGAGCAAGTCATTTAACTTCCCTGTGCTCCCAGGTCGCACCTGTAAAAGAAGCTTTCAGCTTAGTGTGCCACTCCAGGTTAAACAATTAAAAAAACAAAAAAACACCATTACTATTATTTCAGAAAGCAGTGAGGGGATACCTCTGAGTGCTCCGCCATGCTGTAATGATAGACATTCCCTCATAGGACATTTAAAATGAGTGAGGTTAACCCTTTCTGCATGACTTTTCCTTTTTTGACATAAATTGAGGACTTTAAATTGGGGGAATGCCTATAACAGTTGATTAGTGTTATTAAGGCTTCACTGTGACAAACTGTCATTTAGATACCACTGTTCAAAATGTTTACTGTTATAAATGTTAATGTATTGCTGGTATTATTAGTGTACAATGTTACAGTCTATAATTGATTAGTATTGCCACTGGGTTTCTGCGAAGTTGGGCTATTATTTCTCTGATGATTGGTACTGTGTTAGGCTGTACAACTGGCTGAGGGACATTAATACTAGAGTCCATGCCAGGTAGGTGGCAGATTTAAGCAGCTTATAAATTTGTGTAAGTTAGTGATAGGTCTGGAACTACACCCAGTGGGCACATTAGGCAATTCATCTGAAGGATCCAGGTTGGTGGTTGGCCAGGGTATGGGCTTGAGCATATGGCAGAACCAAGCTGGTTTTGGGCCCCATTGCATAGCCTATTATCTCCACCTTCATGATGAAGCAGCCCGAAACCCCTTGGGTTTGGTGGAGGGGGGAGTGCACATACCCTTTTTCTGCCTGGCCTCAGTGGACTGTCTATTGTCACTCTGGAGCTAGCTTCTGGCATTGAGCTTTTAACAGGGGGAGAGTCGTAACCCCCCCTTCTGGTTTGCGGCATCATGTTCACTGTATTAGGACGTACATTTTGAATGGTTGTTTTGGGTCATTTCAGCTCAGGCCCTAAAGGGTTAACATTTTCACCTCCCCAGAGGACTGCTGCCAGTGCGGGAATACCCTAGAGAAGGTCCTTGTGTGGAGAGGTGGATGCACGTGGTCGAGGAGTTGAGCAGTTGGAGCTGTGGAGTGAGGGCGATTGCCTGCTCTAGGTGTAGATTTGAAATTCTCATGGAGGGAAGGGAAAAGGAAGACCTGCTTCAAGACTTGGTGGAGGCCATTTTAAGCGTCTCCCTGGTGGTTGGAGAAAAGATGGAGACCATTGCCTAGTGAATAATGTTAGAATGTAAAAATAGCAGTTGTGAGTGCGAAGTTAAGGTTGGAGGCAGAGCCATGGGGAAGAGCAGAGATATGGATGCAGCACCCAAGAGTGAGTGCTATGGCTCAGACATCCGGTGGGGGCATGTTGCCCATATTCTACAGTGACAGTTACCCAGAAAGAAGCCTTTAGGACCTGAAGTTAATGGGAGGAGGGACTAGTAGCCCCAAGGTGAGAGGCTAGCATGTTCCTAGATGCAGAGTGAAGAGGGGGTCGTCTGGGGCCATAAGAAGATGTAGTCCCAGAAGATCATTATTGCTGCTGTGTGAGATTAATTGAGCTGCCTAATTTACGGGGTCATCCGAATAACACCCTGCTGTATGGACACTATGTGAAGGGACATTTTTGACTCATGTAGTGATGTGACATATCCAGTCCAGTGCAACGTGTCCCCCTAGTGAACTGTGATAAATTTGTTGCTCCATGGAGTGTGCATTCTACCTTTCATTAAATGGGATCCCACGGGTTTATTTCACAAGCTGTCTGTCTCCATTATTTTAAATGATTGTTACTGCCATTATCAGTTTTCTTTTAGCCCATCACCTGTGGTGGTCAGCTGCACCCTGTTTTTTGAAGGCCCTGGAAAGTCTAAGTTATCTTTTGCAGTGTCTACTGTGGCTGCCCCTCCCCACGGAGATTACCATCAGGATACCCCTAGACACTGGGGAGGGATGGGCTACATGCTGATCCTCAAGTGATATCATAGGAACACAGAATTTGTCAGCAGAAAAGGACCGCTTGGCCTGCCCAAATAATCCCTGCCTAGTCTGTCTCCACAGACCCTAACTGGTCACCAGCTACCCTCCCTTTTCCCTGCCTATTTACTAATATTCCCCTATGTGTGTGTCTCCTGAATGCTTGAAGCCCTCTACTGTTTTTGACTCCTCTTCCTCTGGCAGTTTGTTCCAGGCATCCATCACTCTTTCAGTGAAGTAGTACTTCCTCTTATGCCTCTTAAACTTCCTCTCCAGTCCAACATCATCACATTCCCTCTGGTCCTAGTGCTTGTTAGGCAAAGACTCCCCTCCTGCACCCTGCTCACGCCTGTGAGGTATTTGTAGGTCTCTGTTATGTCCTCTCTCTCTCTCTCTCTTCCAGGGTGTGCATGTTGACATTTTTCAGTCTTTCTTCCTCTGGCTTTTGATGCAACCCTGTGCTATTCTTGTTGCTCTCCTCTGGACTGTCACCACCCTGTCTATGTCATTTCTAAGGTGCAGCCTCCAGAATTTGACACAATACTCCACATGGGGTCTCACAAGAGAGAGACACAGTGGCAGCAACACCTCTCTCCTTCTGCTGTGCATACCTCTCCCTATGCCTCAGAGCAGCACAATGGTTCTGGGCAGTCCAACAGAAGTCACAACACTCACCATCCAGTTGACTATCTAGCTCCTTTTGTCACTAAAAACCCTGTACTATCGGAGTGGCTCTGCAAAGAACTTGTGTATCACAGTGGTCCTACCCATTGTTTCACACTGCCCTCCCACTCTGAGATGATCAGATATTGTAATTCCAATGATATATTTCCTGCTTCAATCTCAATCAATCAATCTTTATTTGTATACTGTAAGGTATGTGAGTAAAATGCCTGTTTTCACAAATGCCCAGTGTAAGAGATACCAAGAAGGTATGACAATACAAAACAGAGTCTAACAGAAACAAGATCTATACAGGGGAATCAATCAAACAAGTGGTATAGATATACAGAACAATTTTAAAGACTTACAGTTACAGCAATTTTCATAAACTGAAAAACAGGAGGCAGTCAATGACAATAAAGTAAAAAGAGAGAAACACATAGATTGTCCCAAACATTTGCATGTGTAACATACAGAGAGCAGAAAAGAGAAGGGAAGGGGTACAGAGGGGTCAGTAACCTAAGTGCTAGAGGTGGGGAAAGTGCAAGTCTTTGTGGTTGGTTGTAATCGGGTCTATGATTGAAATGTGAAGAAACCTAGGCTAGGAGTGGGTGGTGGGAGTGAAAACTAAGTTGAGGGAGAACAAAGGGTTGGGGGGTGGGTGTGGGGGAGGAGAGGGGAGAGGGTAACATGGACTAGAGTAAAGCAAGGGGGGCTAGAGATCAGCAAGGTGGGGAGTGGCTGGGTTTAGCTGGAGGGTCAGCTGGGGCAGCTGCAGATAGAAGAACTGAGTATGTGAACTTTGAGGTAGGAGATGAAGGTGTGGCTAGACCTACAGGCTTGGATATTGAGGGGCAGTTGGTTGTACAACTTAATGCTCTTATGGGTGATCAAGTTCTGAGCTTGCTTAGTGCAGTAGAAAGGGTGTGAAAACCTACGCCAGGGCCCCTCTGGTCTACCCATGGCAATGGCGAAGGGGAAGAGGGAAATCATGCTGGGTGGCAGCAAATTCAGGTGTAACGTACAGAGAAAGGAAAGCATTTTATGCTGGAATTGTCAGTTCCTGTTCCTGAAACCGTTAGTGACTGCCAGTACCTCTCCCCCATCCTATGCTCATCTCCTGGGTCCCAATGTCCTAGGTGCATGACTTTGCATTTACCCTTGTTCTACATATTATAGAAACAGAATAAAATAGAATTAAATATTATAAGAGAGGAGGTAGTATAGTACAGTGGTTTAATGCTCTGAGCTGCAAACCTGGAGATCTGAGTTTGAATCTCACAGCCTCCAGTTGCATACTGTGTGACCCTGAGAAAGTCACTTAACTTCCTTGTGCTCCCAGGTCACATCTGTAAGAAAACTTTCAGTTTAGTGTGTCTTTCCTGGTAAATAAAAAAGGAGCCACTTTTGCTATCTTTTTTTGGAATAATATGAGGTGTAACTTTGCATCTTCCTTTTTTCCTAGCTCCCTACCCCATCCCAAACTAGTCAACCCTTTACAGAGGTTTGCTGGGCATGTCAATCAGGAATTATTAATATCTGTATGTAACCTGCTCTGAGGCCTTTGGATGGGTTACTCAAAACTGAGGTAATGAATATTTATTTATTTATTTATTTTTATTTATTGAAATGTTTCTCCAGGAGGGCACACTGAACAACAAGTTGCTTGTCTCACAGTCAGATTTATTATGGCTGTAGTCCTTATCAAGGATGAATTTGCTTACGTGACTTTGACCCCTGAGGAAGATGCTTTCTGCATCTAATATGCACGGGAAGTTGTTTTATCTGATGGGTATATGTGTGCTGGATTGTTATTTTGCAGAAATAAGCACTTTATGTTTGAATAAATATCTATACAGCAAGCCCAGGTGTGCCAACTCTTTTTGTGTTGTTTCCGGTTTATTTATCGATATACATCCCGACATCGACATGTCTACATCAGAGTCCCCTACAGTGACAACAGAGCCACGTTGCTGTAGGGAACCTGCTGACACCCAGCACTATCTGTAGGGGTCCTGCACCCCCACTGACTCAGCTCTGACTCGGAGTTGAGAATCCTAAGTGGGGGGTGTGGGGGGTGCAGCCCCCCCTAAGAAAACACTTGTGGCGTTTGCAAACTGGCAGCAGACTGCAAAATGCAGTCGACCTGCTGGTTTTACTGTTGGGTCATTCTACAAATATTTTGTTGATGACCCGTCATGAATCCTTTTTATCTTACCACTTTGTATCATTTTCCTTAGTCATTCTTTACCCACATTTTCCCACTGTTTTCTTGAATTCTGCAGGTCAATTTTCTATTTTTAGAGATGAAGTTATACGATGATATTTATGATGAATTGATGTATTCTAAAATATTTTTGTAATGTATCTTGTGATTTTTTTTGTCAGTATGAGCATTGATACCTGCTTTCTGTGGTGGTCACTACAGCTGAGCAGTTTGTGGAACTCTGCCTCCAGTATTCATGTGGAATGACAATTTAATTTCCATATCCAAAATTATTTTCAGAATTTTTCTTTTAATCACATGGAATTCTGAAAAGCATTTTGATGTAGACTGCAGAATAACATTCTGCATATTATGAAATTTAAATAAACTATGGAATACAATTCCACAGTTAGCATTCTACTTTTGCAGGCCTGGTGGAAGAGCGGAAGGAGCGGAGCTCGCTGCCTGCTGAGTTATACTGGGGGCAGGTAAGTGTTTGACTCTACTTGTTCTGTTCTGTTCTGTTTTCAGGGCAGGGAGGGGCTTATTTCACTTAATTCTTTTACAGAACTGCAGTACACACTGTTTGTGGTTGATAGGGGAAAAAACTACTTTTACTTTTCTATGGCTGGTACTTTTAACCTGAAGTGTAAATGGGTCATAAAATGGACCACAGTTGCTGGTTTAATGTTACATGGCTGATTTGATATCTGTGATTTACCTGATTTACTGTTACCTGATTGTTTTTTTTTAAGACCGGGATTGGAGCGTAGTATCCATCCAACCACCCCAGGCTCTTATTCCTGTTATGACTAATTTCTCAAATTATTTTTGCTTGTTGCAATACAAGTGTATAAGAAATGTATATTGACCTTGACACTCTGTAAAATGTTATTGAACCCTTGTCTGTCCTCTAAAATAAATGTTTATCTAAAAGTCTTGGCTTCCCTAACTGCTTTGCTATTGTATATATTCCATGTATTGTTACTGGGTCTCGGCCCCCAGGTATCATCTGGAATCGAGCTTTTAGCTCAGTATGCTTTCCTGGTAAATCTTGTAAATAAATAAATAAATAATGAAGGCCTGGAGTTCGTAGGGTGTACCAGTCAGGAGATATCTTCCGCGGAATGGGAGGAGCACGGAGCTAAAAGTAAAGGTAGAAAGACCACAATAAACATGATTGGAGTGGTGCAGTGCAGTGGTTGTGAGCAGCTGTCTTCAGGGATATGTTCTGGAGGCTGCGATGCTGCCCTATATGTAGGCACCTCTCTGGGCTGAGGGATGAGATTACCTGTCTCGGAGCCAAGGTTGCCAGGTTACAGGGGCTTTTAGCCACACTGAGAGGTCACTAGGTCCAACCCAAACCTCCTTGGTTGCCCAGTAGGAGGAGTGGTTGTATCATGGTGGGCTCCAGGGAGGCGGGGAGGGGGTTCTGAGGCACATCTTCTAACCGTTCTGGCTAACTAACTCCTACATGGCTTTGGAGGAGCAGAATTGCCGCACAAGTGCACCTGCAGCTGGGACCAAGGAGGATGAGTGGGTCCTCCAGGATGAAGCCTAAGGGAAGGGGGGGAAGAGAACCCCAGAGTTGTAGGAAGCTTCTTCTGGTGGGGAGACTCAACTGTGTGGGGAGCCATTTTGGGGGAACCTAGCAGGAAGGACAGGGAAATCAAGTGCATCCCAGGAAGCACTGCTGGGAGGGATGAAAAGCAGATCAATATGATTGCAAGGGCAATAGTGAGGATGGAGGAAATGGATGTAATTGTCCACCTGGGGACAAATGACGTGGCGGGAGACAAGGTGGAGATAGATAGAATCTAGAAGGGTTACAGGAAGCTGGGGTGAGCCTGAAGCAGGTAGCATACTCTGTCTCCTTCTCAGAGATATTACCTGTCCACAGCAAGGGGGAGGGTAGGACACTCCACATCCATAAATTTAACCCCTAGTTGAAGGAATGGTGTGGAAGGGAGGAGGTTGGCTTCATGGGGGACTGGGACCCCACTTGGATGGATAGGAGCCTGTATAAAGATGATGGCCTGCATCCATATGGGAAGGGGATCCTGAACCCAAGTAAGAAGTCTGAATGCTTCAGCAGTGTGCATTTAAACTGGCCAAGAGGGGACAGCCAGGAGGGTCTGGAGGCTTAGTATCATCTCCCAGTTAGCACAGGCAGGAAAATAAACTGACAACAAAAACAGCAGAAGTAGCCTGGGGAGAGGGCAAAGTGGGGGAATTGGGACTACTCAGAAAAGAGAACTGGAGTAGGGGAAATCAGCAAGGGTGCAGTAAAAGGGCAGCCTGATTGGAGACGGACTCTGTACCTTTTCTGTTCCTAGTCAGAGAATTTACCTCCGCAATAAAGCTATTTGATTTTGCAACATTTTTGTGTATAGATATCCTTCTCTGGAGTTTGCAAGTTCAAACTCCTGGCTCTGGAGTGCTGGTACCAACTCTGTTTCTATATTTTAAGGGTGGGAGCCAAGGACTAGCACCCTGCCTGATTGTAGAGTGTAGCATTTACTTCAGTTTGTTTGTGCGGTAAAAGGGGTAGGGGAAGTAATCTAGGTTGCAAGACGTGAAAGGCTATGATTACTAATGCCTGCATCCTAGGAAATAAAATCCCAGACCTGGAGGCCTTGATAGGAGAGGCTGATCTGGATATAGTAGCAGCAACTGAAATCTGGTGCACTGTAAATCATGGGTGGGACATGAATGTACTGGGTTACACTCGGCATAGGAGGGATGGGGGAGGCAAAAAAGGCAGGGGAGTCAGCCTGTATGTCAGAGATGGGATAAAGGCAACACAGGTACATGGTAGGCAGGGAAAGGCCGAGGCACTGTGGGTCACCCTTGAACCTGGTGATAGTGCGGCAATACACACAGGGTTGCTATACAGGCCTCCAACACAGGGGGATGAAGTGGACAGGGAGCTAGTGGATAAAATACATGAGATGGCAATGAAAGGTGAAATTCTGCTGCTGGAGGATTTCAAAATGCAGGACATGGATTGCACAACCCAGACAGCTGCTTCAAAAAGAAGCAGAAGCATCCTAGATTCTCTACACTGAGTTGTTCTCAGGCAGCTAGTGCTTGATCCTACCAGAAACAGGGCAATTCTGGACCTGCTACTGACCAATGTGGACAGAGTCATAGAAGTCTGGGTAGAAGGACAACTGGGGTTCAATGACAACAACATAGTGTGGTTTAACATGGAGACAGGGACTCAATTAAGTCACACAAAGGTGAAAGTTTTAGATTGCAGGAGGGCAAACTTTGCTGAAATGGGGAGATGTATTAGAGTAGACCTGGGAAAGAGAGAGTTGGGGGGGTCAAAGAGCAGTGAGGGAGACTTAAAGAAGCCATAGTGGAAGCGACAATCCAGTGCATCAGGCTAGTGTCCAAGGGGAAGAAGAGTAGGAAGCCACTATGGTTCTCGAAAGAGGTGGCAGACAAGGTCAGAGCTAAAAGGGTGAGTTTCAGGAAATATAATGAAACCGAAAGGGAGGAAGACGGGGTGATGTATCTGGAGTGTCTAAGGGAGGTGGGGAAGGCTGTTAAGAGGGCAAAGGCATGGACTGAGGAGGGATTAGCACAGATGGTAAAAAAAGGGGACAAGACATTCTATAGGTACATCAGTGAAAGAAGAAAAAACAGGAGATGGAGGATTGTAAGGCTCAAATGGGATGAAGGAGAGTATAAGGTGGGAGACCCAGACAAGAGGTGGAAGGTCAGGGACCAAAGCTGGCCAACAGAGGTAAGAGGGGGTGGACACCTGTCCATTCACAGTGGAGAGAGTTCTGGAAGAGCTCACAAAATTGAAGGCGAGCAAAGCTATGGGGCCAGATGGCATACACCCGAGGATATTAAGGGAGCTACAAAGAACTAGCGGCACCTCTGGCAGTCATGTTCACCTAGTCACTCAACATGGGAGTGGTTCCAGAGGGCACGGGGTCATTATGTCGCAAACAAAAATAGCACAGCAATATACTGCATTGTCAATACAGTGAGTGCATTGCTGTGCGTTCATATAATGCCGAAATAGAATAATGGTGAAAAACAGACAAATCTTTTGTTTTTGAGGGAAGTCCACCCCACTACCCCCATTATGGGGCTGTGACAGAATCCCCCATTTAAATAGTCAACATGAGGGGTTAAACACGGAAGGGTACAAACATGGGCGGGCAAAAACACAAGTCCAACAGTGAAAAAGGAATGTACACAACCAGCAGTCTGGGACCAGGATTTGAAACCCAGTCCACAGCCACCCACCTCCCTTCACTGACGCCGACTCATCCCCCTGAGCAATGGCAGCTGCTTGGTGGCCCCCCCCAGCAGAGGGTGTGTTCTCTGTGTCACTCCTTTCCAGCTAATAGTGACAGGGTACAAAATCACACTTTCCTACTGGCAGTCTTTTGTACCCTGTCATTGTATTCCCCCATGCCACATCTCTTGCGTGGTTTTGACAATGCCATTTTTCAAATAGCATATTGACCCAGTACCATTCCAGAGGACTGGCAGAGGGCACATGTAGTCCCTCTGCACAAAAGTGGTAGTAGGGAGGAGGTGGGGAACTATAGACCAGTCAGCCTCACCTCAGTGGTGGGGAAGATCATGGAGAGACTGCTGAAAGAGAGTATAGTGGCACACCTCAAATGCAATGGTGCCCAGGATCTGAGGAAACACAGATTCACAGCAGGAAGATTGCGTCAAACAAATCTGATATATTTTTTTGTCTGGGCAACCAAGGAAATAATTGAGGGGGCAGTGGACGTTGCATACCTTGATTTCAGCAAAGCCTGCAACACCATCCCACATAAGAGGCTGGTTAACAAGATGGGTAATCTGAGCATAGGAACACGGTGATAAACTGGGTTAAGAACTGGCTAATGGACAGGAAGCAGAGAGTGCTGGTAGCCTGGGTTCAATCTGGGAGATGCGAGTGACCAGTGGGATACCTCAGGGCTAGGTTCTTAGGCAGTCCTGTTCAGTCTCTTCATTAGTGACATTGCAGAAAGGCTGGAGAGGAAAGTCTGCTTGTTTGCTGATGACACCAAGATCTGCAACAGGGTGGGTACTCCAGATGGGGTGGAGAAAATGAGGAAGGACCTGGGGAAGCTTGAAAAATGTTCTGAGGTGTGACAATAAGGGATCAATGCAAAGAAGTGCAAAATAAAGCACCTAGGATGAGGGAACCCTGGGGAGAGCTACAGGAAGGAGGAGGGAAGCTGCCAATCACCAAGGAGGGACAGGGAGGGTAAAAGAGGAGGAAGAGTATCTCTATACATAAGGGAAGAAATCAAAGCAACAGAACAAAAGGGTAAACAGGGAGGAGAGGAAGCACTGTGGGTCAATTTGGAGACAGGCAATGGCACTACAACCCACACAGGGGTTGTATACAGACCCCCCTTCCAAGGGGAAGAAAATGGACAAGGAAATGATAGAAAGTATACTTAGAATGGCAGAAAAATGGGAGATATTGCTGATGGGGGATCCGAATATGCCAGGTGTTAACTGAAGTGCAGTTGCAGCAGCCACTTCTAAGAGCAGGGTTATTCTAGATGCCCTACAGGGGGTATGCCTTAGACAACTAGTATTGGAACCCACTCGAGAGAGAGAGAGCAATCTTAGACCTGGTACTCTCAAATGGAAATGGAGAGAGGATCACAGATGTTGAAGTGGGTAGCCATCTAGGAACTAGCGATCATCGAACAGTATGGTTCAAGATAAACACAACAGTAGAGTCAAGCCATACAAAGGCAAAAGTATTGGAGCTTAGGAGGGTTGACTTTGCCAAAATGGGTGAGTGCCAAAGGAATGCACTAGCAAATGGGCAGGAAGGAGGGGTTGAAGAACAATGGGGAATAATTATGACTACCATCACAAAGGCAACAAGCCTTTTTGTGAAGCAAATAAAACAAAATGATGTAAGAAACCACTATAGTTCTCAAAGGAGGTGGCAGGGAAGGTTCAAGAGAAAAGGAATGCATTCAGGAAGTACAAGGACTCACAGAAGGAGAAAGACAGAGAATTGTATCAGTTAAAGCAAAAGGAAGCTGGGAAAGCAGTCAGAACAGCAAAGGCCCAAACTGAGGAAAAGATAGCCAGCTCAGTTAAGAAGGGGGATAAAACCTTTTATAGGTACATCAGGGAGTGAAGGAAGACCAAGGGAGGGATAGTGAGGCTTAATAAAGGGGAGGTGGGGTGGGCAGAGGGTGACTGTGAAAAGGCAGAGATACTAAACAAATATTTTTGCTCAGTATTCACAAATGAAGAGGGGGAGGTACCTAAACCAAACAATAAAAACACTCTGGATACAGGAGTTGATAACAGCCCATTTACAGAAGAAAGGGTTCTGAAAGAACTCTTAAAACTGAAGGTGGACAAAGCAATGAGGCCTGATGGGATTCATCCTAGAATTCTAAAAGAACTAAGGGTAGAACTAGTGACACCACTGACTACCCTCTTTAACAAATCACGGGAGGATGGGGTGGTACCTCAGGACTGGAGGAGGGCAGATGTGATTCCACTTCACAAAAGTGGGAAGAGGGCAGAAGCAGGAAACTACAGACCTGTTAGTTTAACCTCGGTGATAGGGAAAATGATGGAATCACTTCTGAAGGAAAGAATTGTGGAGTACCTAGAGGCCAGAGGGGCACAGGACCCAAGGCAGCATGGATTCACAGTGGGAAGGTCATGTCAGATTAATCTAATAGATTTCTTTGACTGGGTGAGCAAAGTAGATCAGGGAGGGGCTGTGGATATGGCCTACCTAGACTTTAGCAAGGCATTTGACACAGTCCCCCACAAAAGATTAATATATCAGTTAGCCAGCCTGTGAGTGGGTTCCAAGATGGTAGCCTGGGTAAATAATTGACTGGAGAATAGGACACAGAGGGTAATAGTAAACAGAGTCCACTCTGAAGAAAGAGAGGTTACTAGTCGGGTACCGCAGGGTTCAGTACTAGGACTGGTCCTCTTCAGTGTCTTTATAAGTGACATTGTAGAGGGACTAGAAAGAAAAGTATGTCTCTTTGCAGATGACACAAAGATCTGCAACAGAGTTGATACACGTGTGAGGTGGAAAAGATGAGAGGGACTTGAAGGCTGGAGGAATGGTCAGATATATGGCAGCTTAGATTCAATGCTAAGAGCAAGTAATGCACCTGGGAAACAAAACCCAGGGGAAGAGTATACAAAGGGGGGTGAGATACTAACAACAATAAAAATGGAAAGGGACCTGGGGTAGTCATATCAGATGACCTAAGGTGGGCAAGCAATGTGAGAGGGCAGTAAGGAGGGCTGGGGGGATACTGGGATGCAAAGAGAGAGGCATCACCAGTAGAAAACAAGAAGTTGTTATCCCTCTGTACAGACAGCTGGTGAGACCCCATCTGGAGTACTGCATGCAGTTCTGAAGACCCATTCTCCTCAAAGACATAAACATGATGGAGGCAGCACAGACGAGGACAATTAAAATGGTGCAGGGTCTGCACCAGAAGACATATGAAGAGAGATTTAAGGAGCTTAATATGCATAGCCTCGAGGAAAGGAGGGAGAGAGGGGACATGATAGAAACTTTCAAGTACCTCAAGGGAATCAACAAATTCCAAGAGGGTAGCATCTTTCGGAAAAGAGGTGTGCAAGAACAAGGGGCAGAATTTGAAAATGGTGGGCAGCAGAGAGGTAATGTAAGGAAGTGTTTTTCAGGGTTGTGGATGCATGGAATGACCTTCCGGAGGAGGTAGTGGAGTCAAAAACAGTGGTGGAATTCAAGAATGCATCAGACAGACATAAGGCAATTCTAGGGGTTGGGGGTAGGAAGAAGTAGGCTGTTAATTAACTAGGATCTGTAGCTTATCCATTAGGTAGGGAAATGGGCAGACTGGGTGGGCCAAGCGGTCCTTATCTGCCGTCAAATTTGATGTTTCTATGTTTAAAAAAGGAACCTAGGGGTTATCATTTCAGATGACCTAAAGGTGTCTAAGCAGAGTACAAAGGCTGCATGGAGGACAAGTTGCATGCTGGGGGACAGAGGTATCACTAGCAGAAGGCAGGAGGTAGTGGTAAGGGAATATTTTATTGAAAACACGTGATCAAAACACACAGTGTAAATTACATGCAATAATTTCCTGAAACCCAAATAAGATGAAAACCAGAAATAACTCACCAACCATCAAGCACAATACCCTCAATACCCCACAATGAAATTCATACAGATCTAAATCACCCCTTCACACTAAATACATTTATTTAAATTTTATAAATGCAACAAAACCTTTCCACCACATAAAAGCTTTTGATCTAGGATTGTAACATAATTCATAGTCATAAATCTCCTGTATACCATTTTCGCAAAGGACTCTAAATGTATCATACAGCACCAGTTTTTGCTGAAGAGCCCACTGACATCTAGCATGCCACAAATAAAATTTCAGAACGGCAAAAACCATGTGTAAGGAATGAATATCATATTTCCTCATACTAGCTGGGTATGTTCCTAATGCTATGCTTTCATAAGATACATTTACCAGCCATTATATCCCCATGCCTTAGCTAAATATATCCATAAATTGCTAGAATATGTGCAGGAAATTAAAAAATGAATGATATCTTCAACCATTGCTATACAGTCTGAGAATGGACAATATCGTTCCTTCAACTCTATGTGTTTATTGTTCTTTCTAATCTGTAGCCTACCATATACGCTCAGCCATACGATTTCCCCTATTTTCACAAGGATGTGTTTTGAATTTAGGAGATGTAACACTTTCACATTATCAGCTTCACAACAGTGTTTAAAGACTGGATTTGTCAAAACATGTTTTGACATTATTTTCAAGTATAACCGGGAACAAGACAATTTCACTATAGTATCCTTGTCTAACTGACACTTTCTAAGTTTCTGAATTGTGTCTTTAATAGTCGGCGGGAAAGTTAAATGTTTGGATTGCCGAGGAATCTCTCCTGTCCAAACCTGGAAACAAAAATGCAAGATGGTTTAGCAACCATTTATTTGTTATAGCTGTAGAAGGCTGAAGGGCTAGTTTAAGATTTTGTGAAAAAATAGGCATGAAAAAAACACTGACTCTACCATCCCTAACCCACCCTTATCCTTTTGCAAATATGTGTATATCCTTTTAATGGGGTTCAACCAACTTCCCCACAAAAGTTGAAAAAACAGACTATAGATTTTAGTCTCAGCATTAAGGGATAAGGGAAAGATAATCCCTGTATATAATAACCCAGGGAGGAGACATTTCTTAATAATTGCAACCGTTTTAATTCTGATAATTTCCACTCCTTCCTTCTATTTACCTTAAATTCGCAAGCAGAGAGGGTACAACGCATGCTTGTAAAATGGTAATTTCTTCGGAATTTTTCTCCAAATTTTCAACATAGGGTTTTTGGGGGCCTACCTCATGAACTGTGCCACTGTCATTTCATACATCGGTCCCGAACGGTGGTTTCACGCAGTGACCACAAAATCACCTTTCAGGACAGAATAACAAAATGATAGTGCAAGAATTCATGAGGTGGGGTCCCAAAAACCCCATGTTGAAAATTTGGTGAATAAATTCCCCAAAATGCCTGAGATATGCATCAAAGTTGAAAAAAACCTATCTATTCCATTATACAGGTTACTGGCATTTCCTCAGTTTGTGGTCAGCTTTGAAGAGTGCAGACGTGTTCCCGGTCCACTGAAGATCATCGCATCAGACTTCAGAGGTAAGTATGGAGTGAGGGGGATGTGGGGAGGCAGGATGCGCAGAGGGTGGGTGCAGGTTGGGGAAGGGGTCAAGACAGTCAGTGAGGGAACATTTTTTCTTTCTGTTTTTTTTTCTTTTAGGAAGATGTGCTCAGGTGGGCTCCCAGCATGGCACCTGGAAGTGTGTTGGGAGGCAGCAGACAGATGTTTGCCATGCTGGGGTGGGCTCCTAGTGTGGCACCTGGAAGGCTGTTTGGGGGGGCAGTGGAGCCAATGGGGAATTGGGCATCCTTGTCGGCCTTACAGATTTTTGCCATGTTGAGGTGGGCTCCCAGCGTGGCACCTAAAACTCTGTTGGGGTGCAGCACAGCCAAGGGGTTGAGCACCCCGTTGGCCATACTGTGTGTGGGGGAGTGCGTGAGCATGCTGGGGTGGGCTTCCAGCATGTTACTTGCTGAGGAAGAGCTGTCTATGACAGCACTTTCACTGCAGTGCCAATGTGTATGCAAATTGCATACACATGGCAGTGCTATTCTTTCAACTGTATGCCGCTGCATTTGCAAATGCTGTCATAGGCAGCTCTTACATTCATTGGTGCTGTGGGCCTTGCCCACAAAAGGCAGCAGGGCATTGGAAGTGGTGAAGCACACCTACGAATTCTCGTATGGTGGCACTATGTTTCTTGCACATGCGTGCAAGCAAACATAAAAAATAGTGGCATCTTCCTCAACATCAGATGATGTTTGATAAACAGTTACCTGTGTTTGATGCAGCAGTTGCCTTTGGGATATGCACCTCGCTGACCCCAGCAGTAGTCGTGGTTTTGATCATCCTGGATCAGACTCCTCCTGAAACAACAGCAAAGCAGCTTGCAAACTGGCTTTTTTCCTTTCAAACTGAAGTACCTCATTTTCCAACTGCGCTTTTAACAGCTATGCCCACGATGTATTTGCTGACATATTAAATTCCACATCCAGTTCCAAGGATATCTTTTGTTCACCCATCTCAACTGAAGCATCAAGTCCATTCTGGTGCTTTTTTTATTTACTGAGATGGTAATAAAACCTTCTGCATCCTGGAAAATATCTTCAGCCTATAGAGAAATAAGAGTAGAGGATGAGGCCTTCTCCTCAACTCCCTCTACATCCATTCCAGTCTGTGACTCAGGAGAACTGGTCATCTTCCAACTTGCTTCCAGGAAGCAAAGCCCCCTGCAGGCAGAGTAGGGGAATTTTTTATTCATAACTTAAAAAAACATATAAACAAATCAATATTTCTTCATACAAAATCATGAAAAAGTAGAAAACATAAACACAAGAGAGTATTTCTTTAAGCCCAAAACATAAATAAAATACGGTAAACATGCCTCCTCCCCCTGCATACTAAAAGAGTAGGGGAATTTTTTTTTTAACTCCAAATTAAACTGTACAAAACTATATAGAGAACATACAAATAATAAAAAGGAAAAATCAAAACATAAGTAGGTATTACATCATACATTGAAAAATATTAAATCTTATTTTATCATTTTCTTTAAGCCTCCCCACTTCTTCCTTAAAAAAAATAATTTTGTAAACCCAAAGCACAGTGTACAGAGATGAAATTAATTGTAAAAATTAAGTATTATTGCATACATTTACTATTTTAAAATAATAAGGGAACTGTCATTGTTTATTTATACCTGTCTAAAAGAAATTGTACGAAAACTGCAACCTTTGGACAAATCCACAATATTGGAGAAGAGAAGGTAAAAACAGAATGCAGTTTAAGACAGTAGAACATTTTACCTGTAAAAATCACAACTGTTCAAATTTGCTCATAAAGTATCCTATCTCCTCTCTTATACTCAAACAATTAGTCCAGTTATGTCTTACAGGTATAGATCTATGCTTCCTTTTCCTTTTCACTATAAGGAAAATGTAATGGTCATCTACCATCGTTTTATTGGAGTTCAGTAGCTATCGGCTATTGTCACCCCGTATCCAGCCAATGTAATAATTTCCACCTTCTGTTATAGAAAGAGGTAGGCGATTGTATTTGTTCTTGCCTTCTAAGGGCTAATACAGTTCTTGAATGGACCAAGATAATTGTTCTTGTGTCATAAATACTTGGTTCAGTGACCACCATCATCTCGCTTGCCAGATATGGTATTTAATATACCCTAATATCCCATGCATAACCTCTACCTCATATGCCTGCCACTATTGGGGAAAAATACCTAGCAGTAATATATCAGCAGTAATATTTACCAAGGGTGACAATCCCCAGTACTGCTTTACCTGCATCCAAAAATGTTTAATATATGGACAATCAATAAAAAAGTGTTTCATAGTTTCCACTGGAGCGTGACATAGATTTGATGTGCTTAAGATTTCCCTTTACATTGAGTTGGCATGCACTCCCAACCATGTGACATTCCACATAAAATCTGGCATTTTGGAGTGCGTAAGAATGTTCTTAATATATGTGTTAACTTGAGGAGATCTGTGAGCATAGTGTGGTAGTTGCAAAAAATATGTGTGCTGTAAATAGTGATAAAATTCCTTCCTAGTTTTATGAATTATCATTGATTTGGTGATTTTCCAAATCTTTAATTTACTAAAACATTCATAAAAACAAGTAGGGAGTCCCTAAATGTGTTTTCGTTTTGCTATCGGTATGTCCCACTCCCAGTCATCAACCAAAGAGAAATAGCATCCAAGACCCAAGGTGACCATATACAAGGAAGTTGCAATAATAAAGGCCTGATGTTGACAAATAAAAATAGTGAGTAAAAAAAGGAGATAGGTTGACCATATTAAGTCCCCCTTGAGCTATTTTAAGATATAAAATCCCATGTTTTATGGGGTTTAAACGACTCCTCCAGATGGCTAAAAAAAAGACACTCATTACTGAGGTTTCAATTTGTTTTGGGATAGAATATATGGCCGCTAAGTACAAGAAACCACTAAGCAAAAAGGTTTTAACCATGAAAATTCTTTTTAATTTCGACAACCTCCATTTATTCCAAATGTTGACTCGTATCTTCGCTGCTTGTAACAGGATACTCCAATTAAATTCAGCTATTTTGTCTATCCCAAAATAAATTCCTAGATTCTTAACTGCAGACTGTACTATGGGGATCCCCATAACTGAAGTGTATGAAATGTCTTCAGTACCAAGATTAAGGCACTTAGTTTTATGAAGATTTATCCTTGCTCTGGTGTCTACCATGAAAGCTACAATCACCTCTTTTGTAGTCTTACTGGATGGATTATCTGCCAAAAAGATGCAAATGTTATCATCATATGCTATAGTTTTGAGTTCTCCCATACTGCTATTCAAAGAAAGACCTCTGATACCTGCCATATTATTAATTCTAGGTAATAGTGGTTCTACGGTTAATATGTATAAAAGGGCACTAAGTGGACAGCCTTGCCTAACTCCCCATGTGTGTTTGTGAAAATGATCCACCCACCCATTTACATATGAGACAGCCTCTGCAGAATGGTAATAGAGTTTAATCTGGCCAATAAAGGTAGATGGGAATCTAAATGTTTCTAAACATTTACAAATGTATGGATGAGAAACTCTATCAAATGCTTTCAGTTGGTCTAAGCTAAGCAAAAACCCTTGTATTTCCCCACTGCTGTTCTTGTCCATTACTTCTCTGAGTAAAATCAAAGCATCTGTGATTTTTTTACTTGGGACTGAGCAAAATTCAGAACTGCCGATTATTGGCATCAATACATTAGAAAGCCTATTACTCAAAACCTTAGAGAGCATTTTACTATCCAAATTTAAAAGCAGAATCAATCTCCAATTACAAAGTTCTTCCCTTGGACCTGATTTATATAAAAAAAATGACTAAGCCTTGATTGAAACTTGGTGGAAAAAGTCCAGTGTCTAAACAATTATTTAACATCTGTACTAATTCCGTATGTAAAACCTTATAAATGTGGGGATACAGTTCATTAGGTATACCATCAAATCCAGGCATTTTATTTTTTGGAAATGTTGCAGTGATCCCTTCCAGTTCTTTTGTTGTGATTGGAGTTATTAAAGATGGATTTAAATATGTGGAAATGGTTGGCAGTGTACATGACAGGAGTCACTGATCTATGCTGTATTCTGAAATCTGAGAGTCTGCTCTAAAGAGCTGTGTGCGATATGTATCTAGTTGTTTTATCATTTATTTTTGTATTGTCACCAGATCTCCTGAGGATGTCATTAATCATGCAATATCTTTTTTGGATCTGTGTGCTGCACAACATTCAAATGGGTTTATAGCGTCTCTATTTCCTTATGTTCCAAAGCATTGTTCAACCTCCAGAGATTTGCGCCTGTCATATTGTGTTTGTACTATGCTGATTTTCAACTCCTGTATCACCATGGTATCCACTACTGCCCCAGTGACAACATCAGATCATTTGCTAGTACAGCTAATATTATCCAATTTCCCAGCCACGTCTAAAGGTCCAGGCTACTGGAAACTTAACCTTTCCCTACTAGATATACTAGAAGTACAGGAGGGTTTTCTTTCCCTGCTTCAAGCTAGGAAATCAGTTGATTTCTTATATGATCCCTCACTACATTGGTAGGAAGATACCAAGATAGACATAAGACAATATTTCCAGCAAGTGGGATGGCTGTTAGGTCATGGAAAACAAAACTCTGCCAAACATTTACACTCTCAATTACATGAGGTATGCACTTTAATTTAAGTGATATTAATTGGGATATGCTCCAAGCAAAAAAGAAATGAGTAAAGAGCTGTTAGAGATCATAAGCCAGATTGGCATACACCAATATGTAGAGCACCCAACACGGGGGGATAATAAATTGGATTTAGTTATGGCAACAAAAGACAATAGGATCACAAACTGTAGGGTCTGCCCCCATCCCCACCCCATGGAACAGTGACCATTGCAGTGTCATTTGTACAGTAAATAAACATGTTCCTCTTGTAAAAGGATATAAGGAGATCCACCTCTTTAATACAGCAAACAAGGGGCTTATAAGGGACAAACTAAGAAAACTACAGTGGGAAACCATATTTGATAATAAAGCAGTGGACAGGATGTGGGAGTTTTAAACACCATATAATTGCTTTATGAGATAAATGTATTGTGAAAAGGAAGAAATACAATAACATGGGCATGGAACCAAAGTGGTTCACAAATAAAATAAAAAATAATCAATAAAAAAGGCAGAAAATGTGTAAAGCTTATAAAAATGGCAAAACAAAGGTAGCATGGGTAAAGTATTAGGATGCACAGAGGCAATGTAAAAACTTAAGAAAAGCAAACAAAATATGGAAAACAGGCTAGCCAGTGGGACTGGGAAAGACAACATGCAACAGTTCTACAGTTACATAAATTCACTTCATAAAACAAATACAGGGCCATGCACCCTTAAGATGAATGACAAAATAATTAATGAACCAGCATAAATGGAAAATATTTTTAATACATATTTTGGAACAGTCTTTTCCCATAAACAAGGTGCAAATCACCAGTTCAAAAGCCAACCTCCCCCCCCCCAGTACATATAGCTGAAAGTGCTATAAATGAGATAATAAATCAGTTAAAGAATACATATTCTGTTCGGCCAGTCAATATATCGAATGTTAAGCTGAAATTACTATCCCCAGGGATTGCAAAGCCACTAAGATTGATATTCTTATAATCACTATGGGAGATGGAGATTCCGCAGGATTGGTTGGGGGCAACTGTGGTTCCTATACATAAAAAGGGTGATAGGGCAAATTACGCAAATTACCGGCCTATCAGCTTGACATCTGTCCCGGGAAAGATACTGTCAACCATAATCAAAAAATGAAATAGGCTTTCACCTCATAGGTACTGATCAGTCTGATGACAATCAGCATGGTTTTCAGGTGAGCAGATCTTGTGTGACAAACTTGTTGTCCTTTTATGAAAATATACCTTCGGCTTTGGACAGGGGAAAACTGGTGGACTGCATTTACTTTGACTTTGTGAAGGCCTTTGATAAAGTACCCCATTGGGAAATCATAAATAGCATGATGGACATTGGACTGGACACTGGGCTGGTGGGGTGGGTGGCAGCATGGTTGATGGATAGAACCCAGAGGGTGAGTGTAAGTGGATATCTCTCCCCCCTCCATGGCAGTGACGAGTGGAGTGCTGCAAGGCTTGGTGTTGGGACCGGTGCTTTTTAAGATATTTATATTGGATATGGGAAAGAGTGCAATAAACTGGTTGAGCAAATACGCAGTTGATACCAAGCTAACAGGGATTGCAAAGGATGATGAAGACATAGCAACGATACAGAAGGATCTGGATAATCTATATAAATGGGCCTCCAACAGGGGCATGAGCTTTAATACGGATGAGTGCTGTGTTGTGCACATCAGCATACAAAACAAGATGAAAAATTATTACCTGAATAGAGAAGCTTTAAGGCACTCAGCAAAAGAGAAGGACCTGGGTGCAATTATAGACAACAAACTAACATTCAAAACTCAGTGAACTACCCCAATAGCTAAAGCAAATAAAATACTGTGGGCAATAAAAGGACATTTTAAAAGTAGAATACGTGGCACTTTATAACGTGCATGTGAGACCAATCCTGGACTATTGTAGCCCTGTATGGGGTCCTGTGGCAAGGGGAGGAGTGAACAGTCTGGAGACGGCACAGAGGAAATCTATAAAAATGATATACAAATTGAGAGGCAGACCATATGTGGATAGACTCCTGGATTTGAACCTCATGTTCTTCTAGGTGAGAAAAACTTGGGGAGACCCCTTGATGTGCTAGGACATCATGCAGGACATGTATATGTTAAATCAACTGCAGCTGGAATTTAAATATAATCCATTATGTTCTAGGTGACACCCACTTCAGCTCCAACCAGGAAGTTTAATACAACTAGAAGGCTGGATTTCTTCACACAGAGAGTGATGTCCCCTTGGAATGCTTTGCCCATGGAGGTTATTATAAGTGACAGTAAACAACAATTCAAGCAGCGTCTTGATAGATACATATTCAAGGGAAACATTGTGAAGTATTACTGGTAAGCAGACAGGAGCCTGAAAAATGGGCATCTGCCTTCTTGACTCCTAGATACAGTAGTATAAGTATGAGCAGCACCTCCCCTTTAACTGACAAACAAGCGCTGAGAACTGAACACAGCCTCTTGGAGCCAGTCTCAATAAAAGGCATGGATTTTTCTTTAAATTCCTTTCTTCCTCTGTTGCATGGCCATGGGTCAATAAAGTGATATTTCCATCTGTACAAATCACCCACCTCAAATGCCAGTGGAATTGTTGGCAGACAGGGCAGAATGGATTTTCTTAAATTACAGCCCAATGAGTGGGGATCTGAAAAAAGAGGGCATAATTTATCAATTTCCAAGTTTGTTGAGTAGACTTTAATCAACATATATCTGTCTCCTGCCTGATGCTGTGACACAGTGATAAGACAACAGCAAACAGAACACTTTCATGTTTCCCTTTCAGGAGGAAATCCTTTAGGACACACAATGCCCCATAAGCCCACATGCATGGGTTTAAACAGTTATAAAAACACTAACTTTGTGAAATACTTCCGATTTATTTATTTATTTCAAAAGTTTTACCCTGAAAGACATACTGAGTTAGTAAGAGTTTGTTTACAGATGTTTACTGGAGGAAGAAGGTGAGGGAGTAGACAATACAGATGTTTCCTGGAGGCAGGAGGTGTGGGGAGTAGACAATACAGATGTTTCCTGGAGGCGGGAGGTGTGGGAGTAGACAATACAGATGTTTCCTGGAGGCAGGAGGTGAAGGAGTAGACAATACATTAAGGTGCAGGTGCAATACATTACCAGATGTGCAAAACAACATTAGGAGCAGATTGGTACCTTACAAACTAGGTGCCTAAGGTGGACAAAAACTGCCCTAAAACAGGGAGGGGCGCTCAGCATAAAAAGGGAGATGTGGACCTAAGGTAAGGGGTCAGGTGCAGTTGCAAGATCAGGTAAGTAAAGTCATGAAGAAAAGACTTGAGGGAGAACAAGGAAGAGGCTGAGCACATAAACAGGGGAAGAGAGATCCAGGTTTTGGGGAAATTATATGAGAAGGCAGCATTTTTTCAAACTGCATAAACTTTATTAAAATCAAGAAAACACACATTACCACAGGTATTGACATAAAGTGAACATAGAGCCAAATATGAATTGTCCAAACAATAACAATTATCTAAAATTATTTTCATACCAACTCCTATCCCATCCCATCCCACCCCTATCTCCCAACTCTTCCACCCACCCCAGTCCAGAAGAAAAAGTAAAGAGCTCGAATGTGTAAATAGTAAGAACAGTAAAGTGGGACAGGAAAAAAAGTATACATCAGAGAAATAAAGTGGTCCTAAGGGTCAACATGGTGTAATAAATTCTGCAGATCATATAGTAGGGTGCTTATAATGGGTAAATATGATCATAATTCCTTAGATGTGGACCTCTAATAAAATAATTATAACATTATGCCACATGGGTGTAATATATAAGGGGTTTAGTCGGGGAACCCTTCAACTACTCAAAGGATAAACAGAACATACAAAGGCTCCCAAAGTTTTCTATATCTATTCAAACTGTCTGCTAAGCTGGCAATAATCTGCTCCACTTGCAATGCAATCAATATTTCTCTATACCATTCTGTATATTGAGGAACAGTTTGGTCACACCCAGAATTGCTTTTTGGCACAGGCCGATATTAGGGCAATATGGGGTCTTTTATTCCCAACTAGAGTATCATCAAACACTCCCAACAAATGTATTTCAGAGAAAAACGCAGAGCTCAAGCCTAACATATGGTCCAGTCGTTATTGTATAGCTTCCCAGAAGGGAGTTACTTTCTCACAAGCCCAGAGTACATGGAATATTGTGCCTGGATTCTTATTACACCTGGAACAAATATTTGATGGAAGTTTGCCCATTTTATGCAGTTTAATTGGAGTGTAGTAAAGGTTATGAAGAAGCTGAAACTGCATAAAGCAGTATCTGTCCCACGTTATACACTTGTAGTTATCCTTCCAGATATGGGACCAATTACGTGAGCCATTTGAGTCAGAAAGGGCCTAATCCCAATAATAAAACAATTCACCTTCATTATTATGTAACCCCCAGGCTACTTGTTAACTAGTTAGCACCCCCCCATTAAAATCTGGAACACTGGTACCCACATACAGGCATACCATTTATTTTACAAAAGATAGGCACCACCCTTAGCGTTAGCATTAGGATGTATACCTGGCTTGTTTTCTAGAGGAAGAGATGGGTGGTGGTACAAGAACAAAACACATGAACCTTGTGTAAAAATCAAAACCCAGGTCCTGGGTGGAGGCAGCTAGGCATATGCTAGATCTAATCTGCTGAGGGGGCCACAGTAAATCCAATAACCAGAAGCACATGGCCGCTCTTTCACCTATGATTAGTAAAGGTCAAGGAGGTAATCCCACTCTTAAAGACACTCAAAGACAAAGGTTCTGGAGGACCCGATGGCGTCTTCCCTAAATTACTAAAAGTGGTGGCACCTGCCATCACTCTTCCTTTCACATGGCTAATCAACCGATCCCTGCTTGAAGGTACTGTACCCTATACCTGGAAACAAGCTGTTGTGATCTGTATCCACACAGCGGGTCCTAGGGAATCCATCGGTAGCTACAGGCCAATCACACTGCTTTGTGCTCTGGCCAAGATTCAGGAAAGACTAGTATACTGTCAACTCCGTGACTACCTTTGAGTCTAACTGGGTAATAGCTTCCATGTAACACAGCTTTAGGCAGAACCATGGCACTGATACAGCCCTCATAAAATTCTCAGCTGATGTCCTAGTGGCCATGGACAAAGGACTCCACACAGGAGCTGTTTTTATTGATCTATCTAAAGCCTTCAACCTAGTGGACCACAAACTCTTGCTATTCAGACTGGCCTCCTTTGGCATGGATCAACAATCCCTTACCTGGTTCACCTGCTACCTATCTGATTGCTCCCAGCAGGTCAGGTGGAATACTGTGACCTCAGATACGCTCCCCCTTCATGAGGGGGTGCCTCAGGGTTCCATCCTGGGCTCCTTCCTCTTCTCACTATTCATTAACGATCTTAAATCTCACTATGGTGGCAGATCAGTCATTCAATACACAGACGATGCTGATATCTATTGGTGTCTGAGCAACCTATCTGATCTGGGACCCCATCTACAAGCTGACTTTGACAAGTTAGAGTCCCGGCTTACTGAGAATAAGCTGGTTTTAAACACCACAAAAACCAAGGCAATGCTATTTGGACAGAGAAACCTTGGCGCAGTCTGTAGTACCTTGCTTCCTCTGACTTCATCCTCAGGTAGCCTCACTGAGGTTGCAAGTTCCCTCAACTACCTGGGGCTAACCCTGGATCAAGGTTTTACCCTCAGATCTCACTTGGACCAGGTAACCAAAGCAATGCTCTACAAACTGGGCCTGCTGTACTGACTGAAAGACCAGCTCATCCCCGAGTCTAGAATCACCATTGCCAACAGCCTACTACTTCGAACACTGACCTTTGCTGCCCCAATTCTTCAGGGGTTGGCTAAACAAGAGATGAGTAGGCTACAAGTTCTCTGCAACAAAGTAGCTCGGTTTGAATCACAGTCCCACAAAAGACAGCATCACTGCGAAGCCCTTGCAGCCCTACAATGGCCCTCCCTAGATGGTGGCATTCAGTACCCTCTGCTTTGCAATGCATACAAGCTCATACACTGCAATCCCCCTGACAGCCTGGCCAGTCTCCTGGTTCCCAAGCACTCAGCATGTACCCTACAAACTACTTGGCGTAACCTTCTAGTTAAACCCAGGGATCACACCACTGCGGGCAGTAAATGTGACCACGTTCCCTGCCCTATGGAATAAGCTTCCTTCCCGCCTTCAGAACACCCCTCCCTTGAAAAATTCTGTAGGGACTTCATGCTCACCTACTAGAAGCTAGCATCTGCTCCTGTCAATGAGGCGACCAACCTCAGGCCAGGTCCTCACTAGCCTAGACATGCACTGCTGTATAAAGTATTACCTTCCCTCCTGATTGCTACACTCCTACCCCAGCATAGTCCTGTAATTGTCAAATGTCATCCCCTGTAAACTAAATTTTGGAACACTGTTAGCACTGTTTATCTATGTATTTACTCTCCTTGTACTGCTCTGCACTTGTTTCTTTGTTGTTCCTGAATACCTCTGTAACTAAATGTTGTACCTGTATACCTCTGTAACTAAATCCCGGTTGCCCCTGAAAAAAGGACCTTCGGGGCTCAGTGGGCCTACCCAGTTACCAAAATTGAATAAATAAATAAATAAAATAATCAGAATGTCCAGAACAGTAACTGGGATTGTCCAGTATGGCTTTATTCAACAGATAGAAATGTAAAGCAGAAGTGGAACCCCAAGGGTTGCTTTAGGCAGGACAGGTACATTTCTCAAATTCTCCTTGCATGCAGTACAATTCATGAACACACAAAAGAATATATTCTTCTTATTTTCCCAGGTGTGCATCTCTGTGGACACCTAGCCACACACCTGAAGATTTTCCTCTCATGAGTGTACATGCTGTGAAACTTAACCATACACTCAGAACTCTTCTTTTAACATAGTTGCAATTATGTGAAAGTCAGTCATGCACCTTAACCTGCAGCACTGGTCGTTGCTCAAGTAAAACTGGAGCCCTTTATGAACTAAGATGCCCTGCCTTGTAAGCACTTAGATGTAGTTCCTCCAACCCTTTTCCCCAACCAACAGTCTCTGCCATTCTTCAGGTTTACACCACTGAACCCCCCATTTCCCACTGAAATGCTAAAGGTCCCACACTTTCCATATCCATCATTCACTGGAGTGACCAAAGAATAAACAGCACACTCCTGGGTGAACAGTTTAACAGAAAATTCACTCTCCTGGGTCATAACTCACACAGGCTACAGCACTTGGATATCTCCACCACCCAGGGCAACACTCTAGATCAGGTGGTGTCCTTCAAATATTTAGGGATTCAGCTTGACCCTAATCTCTCCTATGGACTTCATGTAGATAATGTAGCTAGAGCTGCTAATACACAGCTTGGTCTCCTCTACAAACACAGACCACACCTCACACCAGAAGCTTTGAAGGTTGCAGTCCTGAGCTCTGTGATCTCTGTAATAGACTATGGTCTCATCATTTATGGCTCGTACAACCACAACCCTTAGGCGCCTCTAACTGCCTTCTAATCATATCGGCTCATCACTGGTGCTCACCGTCTCACCCACACATGTGACCTGTACAGTCAGACTGGCTGGCTCCAACTATCAAATCACATAAAGTTTCTCACCTGCTCCATGGTCAAAAAAATCTACCTTGGCCTTGCACCTTCTGGGGTCTCAACTCTGTTACAACACTGAATTAACAAATGGTGCCTTAGGAGATCCACGCTACAGCTACTGAAAGTCCCCCACTGTCACACTTCACAGGGACAATGCTCTTTTGCTTATCGAGCACCACTCTGGTTCAATGGCCTCAGCCCAACCATTTCCTCTGCCCCAACTACTGGTATGTTTAAAACTATCTCACTAACAACAGCTCCTATGACTGCACAACTTAACCTTGTTTCTCCACTTCCCTTTCTGCTCTAGTTGTCCCCCCCTCCTCACTGGATTCTACTCTCACATCTTGGTATACCCAATGCTGCACTTTTCACCCTCTTGCCACCCTTCCTACATTCCTTCTCCCCACCTCTTCCCTCTCCCTATGACTCTGGCACTTCTTATCTGTTGTCTGTTTTCTCTGACAAATGCCACTGGCTGCCTTGTTACAATGCTACCCTTGAATTGTATTAATCTGTACTCTGTTTGCAATGTCCACATTGTTGTAATGCCTGTCTTGATGTTCCCCATAATTTGTATTTCTCTGACATGGAACCTTTGTAAAAGAGCCATGGCTCAAAGGTATTTGTAACCCTAGACTTGATAAATAAATAAATAAACAAAATAAATAACTAGGGGCATTGACAGGTGTGATCCAGCCTCATCCAGAGTACACACACCCTTGACTATGATTCCTCTAATTATGTGGAGATCTTGTCTCGTAGAACAGTATTCACAAACGGGTTGTTCTTCCGCTGGGCATGGAACAACAAAAAGGCATTCTCCTGGTAGCAGATGAAACAAGTCTCTCAAGTTCCTTTCCAAGGCAGCTGAAACACAGACAGAACCTTCAGAGGATTGCCGCTTGAGTCCACTGAGAACAAGCAGACCCTTCCACTTCACTGGGAGTAGAAATCAGGAAATTCTGCTGTAGAACTGGTCTCCTCCACTTCACTGGAAGCTGGAAAAGACACTCCACTAGGGTGAGAAATTCAGGGCCCTCCACTCAGAGCCCAGCTGGCAGTACTTCTGCCACTCTCACCTCCTCACTCAAGCTCTAACTCTCACCAAATGAACATCCTAGGCTCCCCAGCACAGCTGTCCACACAGTGTGGCTTATGCTGCTGTGAGAGTTCCAAATGGCCTCATCATTCTTTCTGATAAAATGCTGGATGTGTGATAATCTGTACCCCAGAGAACAAAGACTCTATTACTCTGATATGTTTTCCACAGATATTTTTCTTTTAGCCTTTTTATTAAAAATGTCCATGAGCTCCCATACATTTTACATTTCTTTTGTTAACATTTCAGGACTAACCTTGTCCCTTCATCAGAAGTTAGATGGACTGAAAGACATAATCAAAATCATAGTTTTAAGTGTCTTTGTCTTTTTATATAATTCCAAAACCAAAGAAGGCAAATTATGCAATTTATATGCAGGTGGAGCATATCTGCTTCCAATCTGTAAATGTCTGTAGCACTTACAAAGAGGATTAAAAAATATATTTTATTTGAAAATGAAGTTGAATTTCATTTGTTACTACTCTGTTTCAATATTATCCTATTTTATAGGTTCCGGTCAGTAACATTGCTGAACAAAATAAAGTGGACAAAAATAAAGTGGTAAAAACAGTGTCACCATCAATATTGGCAGCAGAAAGTGTAGTGTGCCAGAACAATGCAGGCCACACAGCATGCAGGTAGCAAACAGAGTCCACAGTATGGAGGCACTGCAGTGGAACACACAACAGCAGGCACCTGTGAACAGGAGCAGTGCAGGGGTGCAGCGAGATGGAAGAGGGCAGGGTGCAACCACCACTGGGGGAAGTAGGCTACTGAACACCTACCATGGTAATCTACTGGCACAGGCACCCACATGGTGGGGTACCCCCACCCAGAATGCTGAGTGATGAAGAATGTGCACTGGGGTAACCACTTCCTTCTGGAACACAGGCAGCCCTGTCTTTCTCCAGATCCTAAACCATTACTTGGACTTGGTGATAAACAATTTAAAATAAATCAACTACAAGGAATAAAATCTTAACTTTCGGCTGTTGACTACAACACATAAATATGGAAACTTTTAAATTAACAAATAAGAGTAACTGTGGATCACATGCAGAAACCTAACAAGACTGCAGCTACACAGGAACATCTTTATATTTTATGTAATTGCTGCGGTGAAAAAGGAAAACCCAGCAATTATATAAAATAAAATATGGGTGGTGTGTTTAAAAATAAAGTTTATACACGCCCTTGGTGTTTGATGCTCTCACAAACCCTTCAAGCTTTGCTCTTGGGGTTCACGTAGCATCTAACTCCTCAGGTGTATATAAATGTCTCATTACATACACCACCCCATATTTTATTTTATATATAAAACAGTGGTGATATCTGGATGTTTTCACGTTTCACATACAGCCATAGTCAGTTAACACATCAAACAAAATGCTGCTTCTTTCTTGCCATTTGAGGAATTCCACGGGACCACAGAGCACGACCTGTTTGCAGGATTTAATATGAAGGTTTATTTAAATGCTTGCTTCCTGAGATGCTGTAACTGTGGAAACATTTACCTGTACTTCCTAAAGTTATGTGAGAAAGCCTCAGTTATGACATGAGGAGGGACAAGTCTGAGAGTCATAAAATACAATGAACCTGAGCACAAAAGCATTGAGGTAAGGGGGACCCTTGGAGGGCATTAACAATTAAGCCAAGTTTTAAAGAAATGCAAAAATCACACATACCTGAATAGTGCAAATCGTTATGGTGTTACAAGAACCAGCACTAGAACCGACACTAGAAAAAGTACCAGAGTCTTTATGACAAAATATGTGTACTTTACATGTATTTTATAGAACAGAGCTGGAGCTTACTGGCATAATTCAAGCATTTGTATTATTACTATTACAGATTTCTGGCACTGAACTAGACAACATCACATGTTAACAACCTCATATCAGAATGATACATTAGAAATGTCATGACAAAAATTATTCTTTGCTTGCTTTACCCAATAGAAGCAATAAGCAAATAACTATTTTCTTTGATCAGCAGTTTTTTGGTATAGAGATAAACTTCTCATCTGAGGTACAAGATATCCTGGGCAGGATTCATTAACCTCTGATACATCCCTCCGCTGTGGGAAAACCTCGGTGCAAGAGGGTTGCCACTTGTGAGTCCGAGGTTATCCGCAGTGGCGGGTATTCACAAAGGTGGAGCCGGATTATGACTGGCTGCATGAATTACTGCAGCATTTGGGTGTTGTTGCCATGGACAGCACCACAGCTGCGGGGAGGCTGCTACAGCCAGTGGGACCCACCGTAACACCCTCCGCAACTTCTGCAGCTGTGAATTGGATGCTCTACAGGTGCAGCAATTTCAGAGTGCCACTGGGGTTGCATAGTAGGACTTAGTCCCAAAATGCATTGTGAATCCTGCCCCCTGCCTTTAGTTAAGCCATATCTATATTACTTACAGGGCTCCAGATAAGAATTTTTGGGATGAGTAATGTAGTCCTCATTTTGAAAGTGAGGTGAGTAAAACCAAATTTGAAAATGGGCAGAGTTCATTCTTAATTCTGATTGGCTAAACTCACCAATCAGCTGGTCGGGTATGAGACAGTAGAGACCAGGAAGTAACTAGTCCCAGTCTCTGTTGCCTCATTTAGTTCTAATACAAATGGGGCAGTAGAACTTTGAAAAGGCAACTGCCGTCATGTTGGTTGCCTCACTAATGGATCCCTAAACTGTCTGCCGATCTCTCCCTGACCCCATTGAAAGAGCTTCCGAGTCTCAGAATTAAATTTAAACTGTAAAGTTTACACGCAAGCAGCTAAAATAAATTTGGACCTTAAAATCCCACAGTAAGTTGAGTGGCAGTTCTTTAAAAACAGAATTTCTCATTGTAGAATCACGGTTTTGATCTCACCTACAGACTGATTTGAACAGCTGCCTCCCTGACTTCGTGCAGTCTCCTGATCCTGCTCATATTACGTATGGCGTAAACATTTTCTCTCCGTTGCCCCTGATGGGAACTGCATCAGTTCCTGATCACAGATTTAAAAGAACTGGATTAAAAAAAAAGAACAACTCTTATTTATCCTGCTCAGTCTACCGACTGCTCTCACACCCTCTTGTTCTGCTGTTTCCAGCCTCCATGGTAACATCTGCAATTCCAGTAAAAAAAAAAAAGCTAACTTGTATTGCCACCGGAGGAGGAGGAGGTGGTGGGTGAGGGATAAATGTTTGTCTTATTTTTCTCTACAAAGTTGTAGCACTGAAAGGAAAGAAAATAAATCAGTTTTGCTAGCTGAGCACCGGTACCGCTTTCAGTACCCCACTTGCTCGCATCTTCTGCTCACACATAGTGCAACTGCCACTGCTGAACCAACACTAAATAAATATACCCCAACAACTTCATTGCCATTCATCCTCCCTCCACACACAGTGTTTCATTTTCCCCTTTAAAAAAATGGCTGTTATAATAGAAAGTAGCACTAGGCTAGCACGTAGGTACTCAGCGCGCGTGTGTGTTTGTGTGTGTGTGTGTGAGTGAGAGACCATGAAAAATACAGGCAGAGGAACTATTTTATTACAAAACTCGTTTTGAACTAATTTTGAAAGAACATTTTTTGATTCCATTTTTTTTTTCACAGTGCCCATTTTCTAAGCACAATAATACTCTCCAGGGTGGGCGGTATGGGCAATACTGCCCACCCTGTCAGATATTATTGCTTACTTTATATGTGTACAAATGTCTGGACAGAGTGAAGTGAGGAGTATATTTTTAAAAAAAGTGTAGTGTTTTTTTAGATAAGAACTGATCAAGTGCCAACAATGCTCCAGATAATGTTGGCAGGTAGGAGTAATTTACTCACCAGTTTTAAAATATAGTGAGTAAAACAAAACCAGGATGCATACAAGTGCTGTAAATCTGGGAATAAAATGCTCCTTTTGAATCATCATTTATGTTATGAAGCACTGTTCGTTGTAGAGAGGGGTATTTGCAAATGTTGCGTGAGTACTGGTACTCATGAAAAACATTTTCTGAAGAGTATTTCCTAAAATGAGGTGAGTAAAACAGGTCAGTACTCTCCTTACCTGGAGCCCTGATTACATACATATGCATATACACATACTCAGATATGAAAGTTACATCATGTGCATACACACCCACATTGTACCTTAGGCTCACTTGCAGTGTTCATATTGCAGAACATTATTTCTGTCATAAAGTGGTCCTCCTAAACTAGCCTACTCCCAGATGATATGAAGCAAAAATATTCTAAACAGCAGTTTTCAGTGACCTGTAGCCTGTGACTACTCTGGTTCTTTGCATGAGAGACTTTGTAAATGCTAGACGCAAAGAGCTTATCCAATTCCTTACCACTGCTTGTGGCTCTGTCAGCTACCTGCAGCTAATGCCCACTATTACAGCCAGCAGTCTTTTCCCAAGAGTGTGGTCGGAGGGTCCTGGTGATTAAACAGAAATCTGATATTTTATAGTTTCTGTTTTCAGAAGGGAGTACAAAAAGAGAAACCAGAAGCCATTTCTGATGTTGCATAGTTAGTAGACCTCTAACACTTACCACTCAATCATTTCATGTCTCTCCTTTTCTTGTCAGAGGAGACAACATTCTACTATTATGTGGCCAGTAACTGCTGTACAACATGCCTCTTGTAAGAGCAGCTAAATGCTTTTTATAAATGTGTTGCAAGATATTTTTTATTATGTTTCAGTTAGCTGACCTCAGCTTAACTTTAAGCAAGTGTTATGCAGAACTAAAATTCAGAGTGCTTTGGCCTTGTCAGTTTTCAAGATCCATTTTGGCTATTTTTTCCTTGGTATACTCTGACCTGGATTTGTCCAGGTCCCTGGGAAAGACTACCCACATTTCATTGGGAAGTATATGTAACTCACCATGAATGATTTTACACTGGCTCTGCATTGAGCAGGACTGTATGGTGCCAAATGACCTCACACAATCTGCAATGGTTGAGAACAGGAAATACAAAAATGTGTTGTATCCTTCACATGACTCATCTGTGTGCCTCATCTGTATCTCTCTCCAGAGGAAGGAAGGACAAGCAATATGAGGCTTTTACATGGTTATTAGACTTTTATGATAGACATAAATTCTTCTGACCATAAATGACTCATTACCTTGTTAAAGGCTTCTGATCGACATAAGTGCCTCTGACCACATATGACTAATTGCTAGAGGCGGGAGAAATGATCAAATTCTGAATTCTTGGAATTTCCCAAAATTCTGAAAATGTTCAGGAAATTTCACAAATGTTTGGGTCTTTTCTGAAATTCTTTAATTTGCCATAAATTGTTGGCAATGTCAGTTCATGTTAGGACTAGGCATCTGACATTTGGCATGCATATCGCATGGTGTAGGCCCTAAACACTTGCCAAGTTTTATGAAATTTAGATAAAGGGTGGGAAAGGTATAGGGGCTCAAAGTCTGGCAATTTAATATTTATTTTTTATTTTATTTAAAATTTTGGTGACCGGGTAGGCACACTGGGATCATAATAGTCCCTTTTTCAGGGGTGACCCGGTGTTAGTTACAGGCAACAGTACAATATAAAGTAGGAACAATTCAAGAGAAAGTGTGCAATACAGACATTACAATCAGGACATATTGTACAATCACAGGTAGGTTAGATACAGTTGAGAATAGCAGGAGGGGTAACAATAGTTTCACAAGAATGACAGTTACATAACCTTCATTTTTCAGGTCAGTTTTACAAATTACAGTTTTTAGTGTTTCAAAAGTGATGAAGTTCCATTGAATAGGATAACAGCATGTAAGGTGGCATGTATTAGTTTCAGAGGTGGTGAACTATAGCGGTCTTCAGCAGTGGTATGCACAGAGGCTTAGCTCTAGCAGGTGTGTCTTTAGGCCTTTTTTAAAGCCCCCAAGGGAGCTGCAGTTTTGAAGATTGCTAGGAAGGCCATTCCATAGGGCTGGGATGTAAGTTGTGAACGACCAAAGACCTTGGCATGTTCGGACTTTTGGGACGTGGAGGAGTCAACAACATGAGGATCTTAATGTTCTTTTAGGCTGCTTGAGTAATAAGGTGCGACTCAGACTGAGGGGAACATTTGTATGTAGAAGCTTGAAGGCCAATCACAGGGAAGCGTAAGCCAGTCTGCCCTCCAGGGAGAGCCAATTTAGTAAGTGGAGTGTTTTAATATGGTGCTCTAGGGGCTGGGCACCCAGGGCAAAGCGTCCAACTCTGTGGTACAATTTTCCTAGCTTTCGCATCTCCATATTTTGTAGTGAGTGTAGCACTGGGGCCCCATAGAATATGGTGGGCAGGAGCATGCCCGTGGCTATCCTTAGCTTGGATGCCTGAGTGAGAAAAGGGGTTAGATGGTACAGGAGGCCAAGCTTTTGGTTTAGCATCTTGGTAAATTGGTCAACATGAACCTTGAAGGAGCAGTCTTGATCGATATAAACTCCCAGGTATTTGATGCAATCCACCACCTCAGTAGGATGGCCACTGGACACATAAGGGGATAGTAAGCATGCTCTATCAGGGCCCAGTTTATTGGGTCCAAATAAGATGGCTTTGTTTTTTTTCCTCATTGAGGACTAGCCTATTAGTCAGGAACCAGGTTTCCAGTATGGAGAGGTCATCGTTCAGGAGCTGATTTAGCCGTGCAGCATCTGAAGCAGATCTGTATAGTACAGCATCATCGGCATAGAGTGTCACTTTGGCTCCACTGCAGTGTTTGGTAGGTCATTGATAAACAAGGAGACTAGAAGGGGCCCCAGTATTGAACCTTGGGGGACGCCTTCAGCAATAGAGTGCTTGCCTGACTCCACCCCCTGCAATCTGATTATCTGAGATCTATCTTGCAGGTAATCTTTGAACCACTGTGCTGAGTGGTTGTCCAGTCTGAGTGAGCCAAGCTGCAAGATGAGTAATTGCTGGTCTACCAGATCGAAGACCTTGGTAAGGTCTATGAAGACCACACCAGTTAGTTGGCCTTTGTGACACCACTGACTACCCTCTTTAACAAATCATGGGAGGATGGGGTGGTACCCGAGGACTGGAGGAGGGCAGATGTGATTCCCCTTCACAAAAGTGGGAGCAAGGCAGAAGCAGGAAACTACAGACCTGTTAGTTTAACCTCAGTGGTAGGGAAAATGATGGAATCACTTCTGAAGGAAATAATTGTCGAGTATCTAGAGGCCAGAGGGTACAGGACCCAAGGCAGCATGGATTCACAGCGGAAGGTCATGCCAGACAAATCTGATTGATTTCTTTGACTGGGTGACCAAAGTAGTTGATCAGGGAGGAGGCTGTGGACATGGCCTACCTGGACTTAGCAAGGCATTTGACACAGTCCCACAAAAGATTAATATACAAGTTAGCCAGCCTTGGAGTGGGTCCCAAGATGACAGCCTGGGTAAAGAATTGGCTGGAGAATAGGACACAGAAAGTAACAGTAAATGGAGTCCACTCTGAAAAAGGGGTTGCTAGTGGGGTACTGCAGGGTTCAGTACTAGGACGGTCCTATTCAATGTCTTTATAAGCGACATTCAAGAGGACTGGAAGGAAAAGTATGTCTTTTGCAGATGACACAAAGATCTGCAACAGAGCTGATGCACAAGGTGGGTGGAAAGGATGAGAAGGGACTTGGCAAGCTTAGAGGAATGGTCAAATGTTGGCAGCTTAGATTCAATGCTAAGAAGTGCAAGGTAATGCACCTGGGAAACAAAATCCAAGGGGAAGAGTATACAATGGGGGGTGAGATACTAACAACAACAAAAATGGAAAGTGACCTGTGGGTAGTCATATCAGATGACCTAAAGGTGGGCAAGCAATGTGACAGGGCAGCAAGGAGGGCTGAGGGGATACTGGGATGCATAGGGAGAGGCATCACCAGTAGAAAACAGGAAGTTATTATCCCTCTGTACAGACAGCTGGTGAGACCCCATTTGGAGTACTGTGTGCAGGTCTGGAGACCCCATTTGCACAAAGACATAGACATCATGGAAGCTGTTCAGAGAAGAGCACTAAAATGGTGCAGGGTCTGCACCGAAGACATATGAAGAGAGACTTAAGGAGCTTAATTTGTATAGCCTCGAGGAAAGGAGGAGAGGGGGACATGATAGAAACTTTCAAATACCTCAAGGGAATCAACAAAGTCCAAGAGGTAGCATCTTTCAAAAAAGAGGTGTGCAAGAACAAGGGGCACAATCTGAAGATAAAGGGAGGCGGCTCAGAGGTAATTTAAGGAAGTATTTTTCCAGAGAGGGTTGTGGATGTATGGAACAGCCTTCCGGAGGAGGTTGTGGAGTCCAAAACAGTGGTGGAATTCAAGCATGCATGGGACAGTCATAAGGCAATTCTAGGGGATGGGGGTAGGAAGAAGTAGGCTGCTGGTTAACTAGGATCTGCAGCTTATCCATCAGGTAGGGAAAGGGGCAGACTGGGTGGGCCAAGCGGTCCTTATCTGCCATCAAATTCTATGTTTCTTTGTCTTGGGCTGCAAGGATGTTAGACTCACCAAAGCAGTATCAGTGCAATATTCATCTAAAAATATTTCTATGCTTAGAACTTAGCCACCTGTGCAAGTAGATAACTGAAAATGTAGATGCAGACTTTCTTGGAAGATTTATAGAAACTGCTAAATATAGGTTGCAAGGTTTAACTATGACTGCCCCCCCCGACATGAATTCCAGGGGCTCACTTCCAAACCCAGGTTGTCACCATGGCAGCATGATGTTCTGATGCTGGACCACGGTGCTTACCTTAAAGCCTAATATTTAGGGTCACTGAATCTAACAGCATTGGTGATATTCTGTTCTCTAGCTTTAAACTTATAGGGGCTTAAAATCCAGCAGTTTATGTTTTTGCAAAATGTAATTTTAAAATGTATAAAAGTTCAGAGGCTTATACCTCAATCACCTTTAAACCTAGAGACACACAAATGTATGGGCATGGGTAATGTCACCATACCAAATTTTGTGCAATATATGCAAACACTTTTAGTTTGCATAGTTGTTAACAGTAATTTTAAAATTTCCAAATGTTCGGAGGCTTATAACTCAGTAATTTTTATGTTTCCTTGCCCGTTGCTCAAGAAACATCTTGTAGTAGAATGACTTTCAGAGGTGTGTCAGGGACAAGTCCAATGCACAGCACTATACAGTGGGCTCATCCTTGACAGACTAATGAGAACACAACCAAGCTGTGAAATTAGTATGAGTTTCCACAGCTGAAGCCGTTTCTCTAGTTAAAAGAAATGAAGTGCACCAATGAGGGTGCTTCATTTATTTAATTTGCATATAGTGCTGTCATTCCCCCACCCTCCAGTATGTAATGAAACCCTCCCACTCTCTTCCACTGCATGCTGGGTGCCCCACTTCCTCTGTTCCCTATCAAGCCCCAGCATGTAATGAAACCTCCACTCTCTTCCTCTGTTATGCTGTCTACCCCACAGCCTCCATTCCCCATTGCCCCACCAAGTTATCTGTCCCTGTCCTTGCTCCTCTGACCCCCCCTCCTCCCAAGCATCCACATTTGCCATGGCTTTCCTTATTGGCAGGTCCTGTTACCTGCCATGCTCCCTGTCCCCAGTCCTTAGTCCTTTGCCCACCAGGCTTCCACATTAGCCGCAGTGCAGCTTTCCTTATTGGTGGCTCCTGTAACCCACCATGCTTCCTATTCCCTGTCCATGCTCCTCTGCCACCCCCTGCTTGACAAAAGCTGCTGTGGAGGTTGCGCACATGGTGCTCAGCATGGTAGTCGGGTAATCGCCAGGTCCTGCACACCTGTTATATTTTTTATCAATATTCAGTTCATTTTATGTAAATTCACCAAAAAATACACTAGCGATTTTTATTTTGGTCTGGTTCATCATCCGATCTAGAAATTTTGGCATGTCAGTGTCATTTATAATCTTATTCCTGTCATATTGCTTAAGATCACAAACAGCTGTTACGATGTCACTGCCAACCGTCAGGGCCGCTCTAGAGGGGAAGAAGCAGCCTAATAATTATCAGGGACTTTACATTGAACACCAAAGCAAAACGGACATGCAGTATATTGAAGAGGTACTCTCTACGCTACAGTTAGACATCACTGATACAAAAAATGCTGTAGGGTCACTCCAGTCTGATATAAATACCAATGGTCATAAGGCAGATTTATTTGAAAACAAACTTGTTGGCTTAACAGACACTGTCAATTTTCTAGAGGACAAAGTGGAACAATAAAATGAGCAAATGCAGTACTTGCTCAAAAAAATCAATGATTTGGAAAATTGGGAGAGAAGAAATCATTTACTTATTAAGGGACTGCCAGAGGGGGCTGAGGGCAATGATCTAATCCCCTTTTTTACATCTTATACTAGAGTTACTGCAAACACAATGGCCCTGGCCCCTTGAAATAGAGAGGGTACATAGATCATTAGGAGCCAGACCTGCCCCCAGGAATAGACCAAGATCCATAATTGTTAATTTCCTCAAATATTCTATTAAAGAGGAGATTCTGAGGAGAGCTTGGGAGCAAAAGCAATTATGCTGGAAAGGGGAGAGGATTTAATTTTTCCAGGACTTCTCTTCGGAAATCATTGAAAAAAGAAAACTGTTCTTTGAGGGAAGAAACAGCTTCAGAAGCTGGGCTCATCCTACTATTTCAAATACCCTGCTATTTTAGTTGTTTAAATACCAGGCAACAAACCCTGTCAGTGTAAGTTTGTGGAACAACTGTGGGAACTGTTAGATAGATACATACACCATTTCAAATTCTCAAACTGCCATAACTTATTTGAAAAAGTCAGACACTTCATCGAATGTGCATGCGGCACACCAAGATTCTAGTAATTCTTCCCCACGAGCACTGCACTCGAATGTCACCATGCAGGAAAGACATGAAATTAATCCTGTACTGAAAATCTTTACCCGTGACTGCACTCCCATTGCTTCTGCCGGAGTAGTTAAGAAAACAAGTTTCACATCTAGGATACCATCCTACTCTTCCCTTATGAGATGCAGTAAGCCCTCTACCAGATCTTGTTACAGCCACAGATTCACACAGCCTAACTTTGTGCTAAATAAAAAAAACGTCAGCGAAGTAGAAGCAGTGATTCACTAAGATAAGGAAGATACCTGTACAAGGCAGATTCCCAAAAATCCTGCTATCTCTCCACCAATTCTCCATCAGGATTTAACTGTGGATTCTGTCTGCTCCATTGAAATGTGCCCAGCATGAATCATCCTTTCTTAGGTCCTTAGTTTGATTTTCTGCTAGTTCTTAAAGCGACTGTGCCTTCTTTTTATAACTGCTCACTGTGACCTGCTGAAGCAACATTACAATGAAATGGTTAGAGTGTATGCGGATGCTCAGGCTTTCAATTTACATTCTATTTCGTCAAAATTACCTGACCAATATGTCCTAGGAGCTTTGTAATAATGGCCATGCATTAAATTATCAGTTTATTTATGGTTTTATATGATATACTTATGTTGCTATTTTAGTTCACACATTATTGGTGCCTCTTTCTTTATTAACTTAGGTGTAACGCAAATACCTCACAACATTTGGATACCTATTATTCCACAGATCTTAGTCATCTTAGCAGTCTTATACAAACTAAGGTGTTTAAATGCATTTCTTTTTATGAGGCTGCCATCTAGTGGAGACATCCTTCATCATACTGTAAGTTAAATTTTTCGTTCCTGTTTCTCATTCAGTCAAGTAACATCTGCTAGTCTCACCATTTATGCTGATTTCTACTTAAACTATCTATTGTGCAGTGGGGATTATGTCACGTTTATAGGCTTCTTCTTAAAATTTTACTTTACAAATATAAATGGTTATGTGGAAACGTCCTTTGACTGCATTCACCACAGATAAAAGCTACATGGCACAAAGTTGGATGGTTCATACTTCCTCCTTATATTTAAAATACCAGATTTCATTCTCAGAGGGGACATTAGATATTAGTACTTTGGCTGCTGGCATATTTTGGAGGAATCTGATATAATTTACTGCAATGGTCCAGGATCTCAGTAGAGATTTTATATGGACAAAAATAAGTAAGCATCTCAATTAGTTGGATTTGGCTAACTGGACTTCGTTTTCTGTGTCTTTTTTTGTCTAGTTGCTATGGTGTTTCTATGGGACACACAGCAATAATATACACTACATCATTATGTCAAATTGTTTAATATCAGATTTGAGAGTTTAAAATTGTTTTGTGGCTCATGAGACATCCAGGTGGGGTGTGGTTCTACAATTTTCTCATCTTTCAAATCTATTTGAAGCTAACTAACACTTTTATATTCTTTATAATATCAGATTTTTTTTTTTATTGGGGGGAACCTTGAGACCATACCTTTGATCTTTGGATATCATAAAGTGCATTCTGGTGGTAGGCAAGTGTCAGGGTGAGGTTTTCACATACCAATGTCCATTAAAACCATACACCATATTAATGAATTAGCCACTATGACTTTACAGTTGCTTATGTGCGGGACAGGTTACCCACTGCTCAATGTCACATACATATATATCATACTATAATAATGAATTGTATGATATTTGTTAACTCTCAAACAGGCATGGTGGTCTGAATGTATTCACTACACACACAAACAGTGGAACTGACTTGCTAGAGTATTACTTATTGGTGCTACTAAGTTCATACATAACATATTTGAAGATTGCATTAGTAGGCACAGTTTATCTGAGTTCTATTTATTTTCTGGTTGCTACAGATAATTCATTGTACATTATTCTACAAGTATAGATAAGCACAATCACAAGATAACTTAAACCATAGTTTATTTGCATATATACTTAACTCATACAATATCATTTCATTAACGTTCTGGTTTTAATATATCTGAAAGTTAGACTCTTAGTTTAGTTTAACCTCAGTGGTGTTCCCTTTTGGTACAAAACAATTTAATACTAATTTGACCTGGTGATTGTTGGCTGGTTATATATTATACAAAATGTCTACCTTAAACCAGCCTATTAAAATTGTTTCTTGGAATATACAAGGTTGTAATAATTATATTAAAAGATCTAAAGTTCTAGCTTACTTAAAAAGCTTGAAAGCTGACATTGCCTTTCTTCAAGAGACACATTTATCAGCAGAAGAAACTGCTAAACTCAAGAGATCATGGGTTGGTTCAGTTTATGGCAGCTCATCCAACTCAAAGAGTAAGGGGGTCTGTATCTTATTTCCTAAGAATCTAAGTGTTGTGGTACAGTCCATGATTCTAGACACTGATGGTAGATATGCTATTGCAAATGTCAAAATGGAAGATAGCCTACTGACCTTAGTAAATGTGTATGCCCCCAATGTCAATCAAGCTGTATTTTTTGCCGGTTTAGCAGAACAGCTTTCTAAGAACACTAAGAGAGATTTAATACTCACAGGGGATATGAACACGGTCATGGACATATTTACTCACAGTACATATGAAAACCAAGTTAACCACTATGTTTCCTCTAAAGTTCTAAATGTATTTCGTGAAGAATTTGGAGTGGTTGATTCTTGGAGAATTATGAATTCTAAAGAGAGAGACTACATTTGCATCTACTCGACATGGCTTACATAGTAGATTAGATTATATTTTCATTAGCAAGACATTATTGCAGGGACTCTGTATAAGCTATATTGGTAATGTTGTCATATCTGACCATGCTCCTATTGCTATTAACCTTTTACTTGGGCAACATACACCATCTGAAAGAAGTTGGAAATTTAACTGCAGTTTACTTAATTCGCCTGTTTCCCTAATTGGCTGCAAGAAAAAAAATCAAAATATTTTTCACCTAAATGACAATGGGGAGGTATCTATCCCTATGGTTTGGGATTCCTTCAAGGCCTACATTAGAGGTTGCATAATTTCCTACTCATCCTATAAAAAGAAATTGAGGGAAGAAAATCTAATCAAAATTGAAAGAAATTTAAAAAATAAAGAAATGGCATTTATTTCTTCAGGATCTAAAAACCTTACTTTATACAAAGAAATTATAGATACCAAATATGAGATTAATACAATATACAACCATAAAGCAGAATTTGCCTTATTTAGACTCAAACAAGCCTGCTGGGAGGCAGGTGTGGTACAAGGTAAATTACTGGCTCATAAGCTTAAAAAATTATCAGAAGCTAACAAAGTGGCAGCAATTAAAAATAAAAGTGGCCTACAAGTACACAAAACTGAGCATATTCTGGAAGTTTTTAGAGATTTTTATTCTAATCTGTACAAAACCAAAGGTGTTGCTATTCAACCAACTCTAGACCAATTTTAAAGACATTAAACTGCCAGCAATTACTGAACAAGAAAAAGATAGGTTGGATAAGCCCATTACTTTAGGGGAAATCCATAAAATGATTCAATCCTTTCCTGATGCTAAAGCTCCTGGCCCAGACGGCCTCTCAAGTGAGTTTTACAAAGCCACTACACAATTGGTGGCACCAATCCTACACAAAGTATTCGGCAATGCATTAGAAATGGAGGCTTTAACCCCATCTATGAGAGAGGTGACTATTGTGGTACTTTCCAAGAAAGATAGAGATCCCACAATTTGTGGCAACTATAGACAAACATCCCTTATTAATGTAGATTGTAAACTGCTTGCAAAAATGATTGTCAACAGATTAAATTACATTATTCAAAAACATATTCATCTTGATCAAGTTGGTTTTGTAGGTGGGCATTGCAGTTCTGATCTCTCTTGTAAAATATTACATATTATACATGAAGCATGGCTCACCACATACTCTCCTACCCTCCTGTCTCTAGATGCTGACAAGACATTTGATAGGATAGAGTGGAGCTATTTAATGGAAATATTGGGGAGATTAAACTTAGGATCCCATTTTTGTTATTGGGTGCAGATTCTTCATTCAAAAGTATATGCAAGGGTTAAAATGTATGGCATATCCACTGATAAATTTCAAAGTTATAGGGGCACATGTCAAGGCTGTTCTCTATCACCTCTTCTATTCCTACTAGCAATAGAACCTGTCCTCATTAAATTCCATTCATGCACTTTGATATCTGGTATTAAAGTATGGAAAGAACAACAAATATCTGTTTATGCAGATGACATACTGCTCTCAATAACTAATCCACAATCTACTATCCCCCAGATCTTATTGATTGTATAGATATTTGCCATCTTCTCTGGTTTCAAAATAGATTTTGAAAAATCATAAGCCCTTCTACTAAAAAATTCTTTAACAAATCTATCTTTGACTCATATAACATCAAAACAGCAACTCAATACTTAAAATTTCTAGGTCTACTTATTTCCCCAACTATATCCCAAATCATCTCAATCAACTTTAATTCTACTCTTGAAAACAATGGCATCAGACTTTATCAAATGGAGTAAAATATATCTGCCATTATGGGGGAAAATACAAGCTTTTAATATGATGTTAGCATCAGTTATATACTACTTTAGAGTGCTTACCTTGGTAGTATTGCATAGAATGTGTAGCGTGGGTGTCCGCCATCTTGCGCATGCGCAGTAGCCGCCTGTATCAGGATACAGTTCCAATAGTTGGCGCATGCACAGTAGGGTCCTGTCCTAGCCCGCTGCATACTAATGGGATTCCTTTGTTTGTCCTCCCTATATAGGCCCTGAAGCAGCCCACTCTCCTCAGAACTCATCCCAGCAGCAGAGACTGAATTCGGGGATTGCCAGAGCCTTTAAGAGGTAAAGTGTCCTGCACTACAGCCTGACTGTTGTGAGGCACTTCCCACCTGCCCCAACCACCCAGGGTCGGCACTCCATATATTGCTGCTGGAACATCACATGATGTGCCATGTGACCTACCCTACTAAGTGTCCATTTTCTCATTTGCAGGTTATACACACCAACCACCAGGGGTCACTACACTTTCCATTCTAGCTGCTCTCTCAACTCTATAACCCTCCTAGCTACTACTTCAGAGCTGTCCCACTAGAGGTCACTGCACTTCCCTTTGATTCCTTTTACCACCTACATTCTGCACTCATCCTTCAGCCTATCCCTAAGCACCTGCTAGTATCAAACCTGGTACCCTTCTCTTTAAATTCTACTGACTATCCTCTGAGCCAATGAACTAGGCCAACAACTTCCTCTATTTTCATAATCTTAACCATTCCTCACTCCCTCCTTCTCTGCTTTAAAAAAATTAACCCTTTCTACACTCTGTCCCTGAGCTGTGTTCAAACCCAGTACCCTTGCAGTCAGAGTCAGCTTCTCTACCTCTGCACCACATTGCCTACCTATTTTATTACTACTTTCTAACCCTTTTAATCACTTACCCCCCCCCAACCTGCCAAAATATAAGTTTACCTCTTCTGCCTTGCAAGATTTGAACCCTGCACCCTTGTTTCCAAGGTCCCCAGTTCCACCACTCACCTGAACACCTGCCTATTTTTTACTGCAGGATCTCATAACTATAAAGAACGCACTAACCCTGTGACACAACTAAAGTGTTATCTAAGTGCTTCTGCAAACCTTGAACCCAACTCCCTGCTGCTACAGCCACTAGTCTAGCTCTCTCCTACTACCGTGATCAAAGCTTGAACCTGGTACTCTATGCACTTCAGGCACATACACTACCACTACACCATAGCAGCAACTAGGCTCAGATGTGATCTCTCACTACTATCTCCCCTCTTTCATCCTAGTCCCCCATTCTTTCCTCACTTCAGCTCCACCAGCATTCCCAACTATGCACATGCATCCCCTGCTCACCAGCCTATCTCTTTCTCCTCCTCCTTCCTTTGCCTTCCACCAACCCTACCATCCCTATTAACCCTCAGCCTCACTACTCCAGTGTTCCTACCTACCCTCCTGTCCTCCCCTCCTCCTTTACCACTGCTCCTCCCCCTTCCTCCTCCTCCACACATCCCATATGCTCCTCTCCACCTCACCCCCTTCCAGACATACCACCTGTCCCCCACAGCCCCTTGCACTTCTGATCACTCAGGCCTTCTCTGCCTGTGCTACCCTACCCACCCCTTGTGCAACTAACCCCTTCCTCATTCTTTCGCTCCCAGCGTAAACTCTCCATCTGCCCCCTGACCAGAGCACTTCTCCTCCTTCTACTCCTAACAGGGAACATACATCCAACCCAGGCCCTGCCCTCCCATCCACCCACTCAGCCCACTGGTCTTCAAGTAGCCTCCATGAACATATGCAGCCTGCTGAAGAAATTTGGCGCCTACAGTGCTGGGCCTTGGCTCACCAACCAGACATCATAGCCCTGGTTGAAACCTGGCTGTCCAAATCAACTCATGACTCATTTGTCTCCCTCCCAGGCTATACCTTATACCGGGAGGACCGAGTAGGCAAACGAGGGGGAGGCTGTGCAATCTACACCAGGGACACAATACCTGGACACGCACTCCCCACCCCTGCCCTCATAAATGGGGCCCAGGCCCTTACCCTCAGACTCACCTGAGCCCCTCTAGAGCCTATCTATCTCACCACAGCCTCCGTTCCCAAAGAACCAGCACCCAGCCCTGGTATCTTTAACGGACTACCTGCCACCCTCCACCATAAGGCAGAACAAATCCTAGTGGGGGACCTTAATGTAAATTGGCTCAGCAGCTCCTCATCCACCACCAGAGACTCATTTGCCACCCAAGATCTGACACAACTCGTCACCCAGCCCACGAGACTTAACCCTAAGAGTGGTACCAGCACCCTTCTGGATGTTATTATAACTAACCGACCCCATAAAATCCAAAACATCCAGGTCCTCCCAGACTCCCTGAGTGACCATTCCCCTATCCTATTCCACTGGGTAGCCCCCAATCCCAAACCCAAAGCCCAGACCACCCTCCGCAGGCACCTCCGCCGGTGGGCTGAAGAAACTTAAAGCACTCCTCACCCAGATAGACTGGTCCCCCATTCAGCAGGCAATCAACATTGACACTGCCCTCACCTTCTTCTCACACCTTCAACATGGCCTGTGATCTCTTTGCACCCTTAACCAAAATCCGGTCCAAAAGCGGAATGCACCCTGGGTTAGCCCAGCCCTCCTACAATTATTTAGAAACCGGTAAACCTCTGCACCTTGCCACTGAAACAGGTTGTCGTCTGATAGGCAAGCATACAATGCAGCCCGGAATAAGTGTTCATGGGCCATCAGGAAGGCCAAGGCAGACCATTACCAGGCCTCCTTACCTCCTCCTGGGGCTCAGCCCGGACCTTCTGGGATAATATTAAGCAACTTAATGGTAAAGCTTGCTCCCCTGCCCCATCCCAGCTCACTAAAAATGGCACCACCTCCACCGAGCCTGCCACCATAGCTAACTGGTTCAACACCACTTTCACTGACCTTAGTTCAGTCCTCCCTAGTAATTTCTTTGACCCTCCCCCCAGCCAACCTCCCCCTGTCCTCCAGCACCCCAGCTTCCTCCTGCGAAAGATTTCCACCCGGGAAGGCAGACCCATCCTAATCAAAGCTCTCAATGGCAACAATCCCGGCAGTGACTCACTGGACCCCAGCATCCTCAGGCTGGTGCTAGATGAAGTTCTTGCACCACTCACAAGCCTAATTAACCAGTCACTCTGCCTGAGACAATTCCCCACAGCTTGGAAAACAGCCATTATCACACCTATTCATAAAGGGGGCAACAGGTCAGTGGCCAACAACTACCGGCCAATCTCCATCCTCCCTCCCCTCTCTAAAGCCCTGGAGAAAGGGGTGGCCATTCAAATCACTGATTATCTGGCTAAGCATAACATTTTATGCCCAGAGCAACATAGCTTCTGTGCGGGTCACAGTACCAGCACTGCCCTTATTGAATTCTCAACTTTCTACACTCCTCCTTGGATACCAGCTCCCTAGCTGGTGCAGTGTTCATTGACCTCTCAAAGGCTTTCGACACTGTCTCCCATCCACTTCTGCTGAATGCACTCTGCCACACTGGTCTCTCGGCTGGCCCTCTGGCATGGTGTGCTAGCTATCTTGACACCCGATCTCCAGTGTCAAGGTGCATGCTTACCTCTCGATCTCCGTCCATTCTCTCTGGGGTCCCCAAGGCTCCATCCTGGGCCCCTTCTCTTCTCACTGTATCTGAACACCTGCCCAGTGCATGCCCTGGCAAAATTCTGCTGTATGCAGACAACGCTTCCTTTTGCCACCCACATAATCCCATCTCCCTACAGGACTCCCTACAGCAGTCTTTTCAACAGTGCGAGGCTTGGTTTAAGGAGCGCAGACTCGTCATCAATCTTAAGAAAACCAAAACTATGCTCTTTTCCCATTCCCAAAACAAAGCTAGCAACCACCCACTCCATATCCTTCCAAGTACCAACCAGCCACTGGAACAAGTCTGCTCCTACAAATACCTTGGGGTTACCTTCGATTCAGCCCTCACATTTCACAACCACATCAACGCCCTAACATCCGCCACCAACACACGGCTTGGCATCCTATTCTGCCATAAAACCTGCCTTCCCCCAAATGCTCTCCGGCTAGCTGTTACATCATCCATGCTGTCCCTTGTGACTATGGTCTACCAGTATATAGTTATGCCGACACCACTGTACTCAACAAATTCACCTAACCCTGAATAAAGCATGCAGATTGATTACTGGTGCCCCAGGCTCACACACACCTGTCAGCTCTATGTCGATGCTAACCTGCTTACCCTGGATGACGGCTCCAATACCAAACCTGTCTCCTCAACAAAAAAACCCACTTGGGCTCTGGGAGTAACAGCATCCATCCACCAGAGCCCTCCACTGTTGCAACATGGTCTTCCCACAAGACCACTTAAAGGTCCCCAGATCTAGAACCAGCCATGGCAGAGGTCCTTCTGCTATAGAGCCCCAACCTGGTTTAGCTCTCTCCCTACCACCATCACCAATGCCATCACCATCTCCACATTCAAAACCACACTTCGGAACCACATCTTCAGCACTCGTAACTGTTCCTGTCTCTGAACATAGCCTCTACCTCTGCTTCTTTGACAATGCCCCGGAAGCTCTCCACCTAACCATCCCCACCACCACTTCCCTGTACACCATGCCTATGTTTAACCTGGCCAGTGCCAGCGGTTTCATTGTTTACCTACCAGAATGCTCACTTGATACCAACTTGTGGAACACCTGTTATCAATTACATGTACCCTGTACCCAATTTGTATTTGTCTGTCCACAATGTGACGTGGCACCTCTGTTAAATGCCTATTGTGTTGCAAATCTTTGCTATGTAACCAAAACACAATGTATGTCTTTATGTGATGAAGTACCTTTGGAAATGAGCCTCTGGCTCAAAGGTTGTAAACTGATTCTTAAATAAATAAAAAAAATAAATAAAACTTCCTACGACACTTACCCATTAGAATTCACAGACTATATTTTAACAAAATGTATACTCTGATTAGGAAATTTTAATGGGAAAGCAATCCCCCAAGAATCTCTTTACACAAACTACAGCAACAAAAATCAAAAGGAGGCTTCGGCCTACCTAACTTCAAATTGAGACATGATGCCTTCACTGCTGCACAATGTATCAAATCACTTTGGCTTAATAAAAATCAGAATATTCCAAGATAGGTATCCTTGGAGAAGGAGTGGTTGAAAGGCAATCACCCAAGGATTGTCCTTTTCTCTGACACACCAAAAATATGTACGTCCAACCCTGTATTGAAACAGGTATTTAGTTCATGGAAATCAGTAACCTCTTCACTGGACAGGTCTCCGAATGCGTCCCTACATTGCCCACTATGGGGAAACCCTTTGATTAAAATAGAAGGAAAATGCATAACATGGAAAAACTGGAAAAATGCAAGCATCTTATTTTTGGAGGACATAAGGGATCAAAGTACAACTGCATTAATGTCCTTCACAAAAATTTCATCAAGATGTAAACACTCCAGAACTGAATTCTATAAATATTTACAACTGAGAGAAATACTAAACTCAGTGGCTTCACCAGGCCCCCAACCCCATTTTCTACATAAAATTTGTTCTACGAATAATGGCCATAAACGAATATATTCCTTGATGTTTGAATCGCTCCCTGACCCAAATCTGCCACTTTTCGATTCTTGGCAAAGGGAATTACAAACATACATTTCATCTGAGGAATGGCAAAACGTGGAAATTGAATCTGAATGCTTGCAGGGAAGCAAAATGCAGGCTTACACAATACAAAATAACACATCAATGGTACTATACGCCAAGTAAAATGGTTAAGCTAGGCCTAGCTACTGCAGATAACTGCTGGAGATGTGCAAAAGGAAAGGGTACGCTCTCCCATATCTCATGGTCCTGTCCAAATACAATCTAATTTTGGGTCAAGGTATTTTGTTTTGTTTGTTTCTTTTGTTGAATTTTGTTGACCCGGTAAACCCACTGGGCCTAGAAGTCCCTTTTTCAGGGGCAACCGGTAGGGGGGATACAGATGGTAAGCAACTGAAATTGAACCAGATCAAGCTGTTGGTGGTATTTTTAGTGAATGAGGAAAATTTGGCCAGGACACCGGGGAAATTCCCTGACTCTTTTCGATAAGTGCCATGGGATCTTTAACATCCACTGTAACTACCACCAATCCAGGCAGATGGGACCTCGGTTTAATGTCTCATCCAAAAGACAGGTATTATCAGTATGTAGTAAAGTTCTTGGTCACACAATCAAGTGTTCAGCAGTATTATCAGTATGTAGTAAAGTTCTTAGTCACACAATCAAGTATTCAGCTAAGTTTGTAATCTTTGGCATTTGTTCTGAATTTACTAATTTAATTGAATTTCATCAATTATGGCAGATTGCAGCTTTTATTACAGCAAAGAATGTTATTCTTAGACATTGGAATTGTCAAACAATCCCTACAATAAAAAGAATGGTTGCTAGACCTATCTACAAGAGCTAGTTATGAAAGGGTCGCTTATGTAAACGTGAATCGGATAGACAAATCCCTAGATATTTGGGAACCTTATATGAAATGCTCTTTAAATAACATTACTATTTAATGTTTCAGTTGTTCTTTATCTATACGAATGATCTGTGAAAAAAGAAAGGGAACACCATGAGTCAAATTAGTACATATAGAGTCGGAAATTTATGTAGTAGTAGTAGTAGTAGTAAAAAGTTTATTTCTGATATCAGAAACAGGATAAACCCCAATTTAGCATCAGCTAATTTACAATGGGGTCCTACTGTGCAAAAAAAATCAGTTCCATATTAAATACATACAGATACACACATTACACATACATAAAACACAAACGTATATGACCAAGAAAAAAATAAAACAAATAATAATTACAAACAATAAACCATGTATACAAATATCTCAAGTACAGCAATTTTTTAAGGACATTGCTTCCTTTACAAGCCATGATTTTATTTCATTCCAAGATATTTTATTTATACTTGACCTCAAGTCACCTGACAAATTATTGTACAATATATAAGGTTTGAGACACCTAATTAGGTTTTTCAGTTAGATTAATCTATTTATTGCACTTCATTAGATATAGATACTATACTGTTAAATAGAGTGATATTATATAAGTTATATTTGTTCCAATATGTGTAAATTCATGTATTTTGAAATATTTAATAACATTTGAATTATAAAAAAAAACAAAAGCTGTGGTATAACAAATGAACCGTGTGCTGGTGCTCCCAGGTCTGCTGCAACTGAAACCTGAAAGCCCTGAAAAACAAACAAAGGGGAAAACAAGAAGCCTGGCTAGCAAAGAGATATAAAAGTATGGCAATGCATAGCCTGTTCCGCTTTACTACCCTGGCTTTTGCATTGGTTGGTGGTTATTTCCTGACTTGCTCACCCCTGTCCAGTCTGTGTAAGCCTGACCTGCTCTTGTGCTTGCCTTTTCTCTGTCCCAACTCTATGGAGATAGACCTGTTGTTGCCTCCCTGCCCTCTTCGTTCATCAGATCAAATTCTTAAACTGCAAGGTAAGGAAAGAACTATCCAGGCAGACTGGTCTACTGTCATCATAATCATTTGTTTTGTGGGGTGCAGACCCAAAGGTGGCAGGTGAGGTTGTTGGTCAAGGAATGAGCCAACCACCAGTGTAGTAAGAACAAAGAACTGCTGGCCACCAGGCCGAAAGACTAGTCCATCTGACAAAAACAATAAAGTTTACAATGGGCCCCCACTTTTAAATTTTGTTTGAAGTTACTTACTGGCCCATCCAGCCTCCAACCAACATCCTAAAAAGCACTCCACTCTATTAAAATGCACTCGCTTTGAAAAATGCAGGCAGTCGGTGAACATGGAGAGGCTGCTGATAATGATAAATTGTACTGCCTGCAGCCTCCCCCAATGTTCACTGACTCTGTCTGCATTTTTCAAAGTGAGTGAGTGTCAATAGAGCGGAGTGTGCTTTATTTAGGATACATGATGGAGGTTGGATGGGTCAATAAATTTCAAACAAAATTTAAAAGTGGGGCACATTGTAAACTTCATTGTTTTTGCCAGATGGATATATCCCCAGCTATTACTGAAGTCAGGGCCAGACAGAACCATTACACTACTAAGTGTAATTTCAATAGTGTTTTAAAAAACCTTTTGTTGAATGTAAAACAAGACAAACAAAACAAAAATAGCTCCACAAACTGCTAAGGACATAAAGTAAGTAAAATATATTGAGACTGAATGTGTGGCATTGGTTTATTGCTTACAAAATGAACTATGCATGATGGGATTTTAAACCCAGTTGTTTGTGCAAACAGCATGACAGTCAAAATGGTCAGATAAGCCCGCTGTTTATATTACGTCCTTTATTAATGTCCTGCTCAAGTCAATTTCTTGCTATAGGTGATCAAAACTGGACTGTTTACAGCATACCAAAATTTCAGCCAGGTTTGGTTACACATTTACTGCAGTCAGACTTGGCAAATATGAAAGGTGAGCTGCCAATGGTTATCTCTGTGACAGACATAAATAAAATGTTGTTGAAATAACAGAGAATCACCTCATTTCTGTCCTGCAGCATACATTTATCAGTGATTACTTTCATTAGTTCAACTGATGCCTGGGTAATGTCAAGACTCCAAGGCTGCTTTTTTTGAAAGAAAAACAAAAAGGTTACAGCAGACTACACATGTCCCTCAGAAGTATATTGTCATGAGAAGCTTTATAATGATTATTATTCCAGTGGGAAGAGTCAGGATGCAATTTCCTTCTGTAGCCTCTGTGATGGATGGTCCTTAAAAGTTAATCCCATAGAACCCCATGCCCCCCCCAACACTTATCTATTTTATTTTTGTGCTCCGGGATAGTGCAGTAGACAAACAGATGCTTCTTTTCAGGCAGGACCTGAGGAACAGCAGGTGATGGAAAAAACACTTGACTGAATACATTTTACTCTGGTTTACTGCTGAGGAGATAATGTGGTTTTCCACAGAAATTATTTTTGTTTTTCAGTATAGTACAGCTCTCAATGGCTTTGTGGTGTGTGTGTGGGGGAGGAGGGAGGGCATGGTGATTAAAATGGTGCCTGGGAACTACTCCTCAGTGCTGACATGAATTCTGAAAGTAGTGCCTAAAATCTGCTCAGCTCATTCCATAAAGCCAAAACAGAATAGCAGAAAGCCATAATGGGCTGGCAGTATAGCCTAGTGGTTAGAGTAACAAGCTGTGAATGAGTTTGGTACAGCCAGCAGACCTGAGTATGATTCCCACAACCTTCACTTGCATACTGTGTGACTCTGGTTACCTCTGAAAACAGGCAGTTGCACCTAGTGGGCCTTACGTAGATAACAACAAATGCTACAGAATCTGGCTGCTTCCACACTGAGGTGTGCATTTCATGCTTTGTTTTCCAGACAATTCACAGAATAACTAACTATTTTAGCAAATATTATTGATGTTTTCAATTAAAATCTTATTGAACATTACAATAATAACAACTGAAATGACAACAGGTTGAAAACAATTCATGATGAAAATGAGTAAACATTAAAACTATCATCATAATCATCTATATTCCTCCATGATGGAAGACTTGCACACCAAATAAGTAAAAAATACTGGTAAGACTTACGCATAGAAATAAAACAAACATAATGATATAATTAATGCCTGTGTAAGACATTAATTAAGAACAAAATTCTAGAAAGAGAACTCATACACTCTCAAAAGCATCCTTTTTCCCCAGAATTATGTAACTGATTCTTTCATTGCCACTAAGGGACCCTATCCACTGTTGAACCGAAGGAACCTTGGGATCCTTCCAGCATTGAAGGATCTGTCTTTCAAAGGCAAGGGTCACTGCACTGACCCATGATTTCTTCTCCTTTGGAATGTTTGGAATGTCAGTGATGTCCCCAAGGATGTATAAAGAGGGGGAGCAGGGAAGAGCTGTTCTTAAGATGGATTAACAAATGCCATGTATGTGTTTCTCTCTCTCCATGACATCTTTACAAGACCAAAGGAGATGTGCTAGCCCTGCATCAGATCTGCCACATCTTCTGCAGCAATCACTTGCAATTACACCCAAACTAAAAATATTCCATGGGGAATAGTAAAAATAATGTAAACTTTTAAATTGAATCAGACTACCCTGTGTTGCTCTACATGTTTTAATAGCATTATCCCAAAGTTTGTACCATGAGTCTATAAAAATATGTGTACCCACGTCCTTTTTCCATTTATCCCTGGCATAATCTGTTATGCCCTCTTCAGGGTCATGTAAAAAACTTATAAATAAAGCTGAATCCTTTTGGAAGGTGAGCAAATTTAAAGAAGGATGACCATGCATTCGAGGGAATGATAGTGAGGCAACCATCTAAACCAGTATTGGAAAAAATGTTCCTTAACTGTCAGTAAAGCCAAAAATCCCACCTGTTAAGTTTGTATTTTAAATGAAGTTCCACAAATGACATAAGCCTGTTTCCTATATCTAATACAACCCCAATAGTACATATACCTTTTTGTTTCTAACCAATATCAGAGAGACCTTTGTTACCTCAAGTATGCATGGGATTACCACAGATAGGCATACATTTCAGAGGCAGAAATTCAGATTTCTTGAACTGATTGCATTTTTTACAGGCCATAACAGAAATCTGGAGGGTGAGTGATTTTCTATCCGAGAAGGAACATGTACACAAAACAAATCTGCCAAGTTCTGAGGGGCTACAAGCTCTCTTTCAAGTTTTAACCATAAAGGGATGGTAGAGGTATCCTGAGGTAGGAACCAGTTGGCAACCTGCTTTAATTTGTATGCCCAGAAATAACCCTGCCACCACAAAAGAGCCAACCCACCTGACTTGATATGGGTTTATAATTTGGGATTTGGATAATCTGGGGAGCTTCCCCTTCCCATGGGAAAGAGGAGATCATTCTTTCAATTTTGATAAACCAAGGGCCTGGGATACTATCAGCAAAGTTATTCATGAAATAAAACAATTTAGGAGCTAAAACCATTTTTATACAGTTGATCTTTCCCCATAGTGAAAGATGCAAGTTAGACCATCTATCCAGGTCAGACCTGAAGTCATTTAGAAATGTAGTTACATTATGATTCAGGATTTTCTCAGTAGAATCAAATATTTTGAGTCCCAAATAAGTTAGCCCCTCTTTCTGCTTTGTAATGTAAGGATATTTTTTCAGTCTCCTAACTTCAGATTCTGAATGGGCAAGCATCAGACACTCTGTTTTGAAACAGTTAACACAGAGCCCTGATATTTCACCAAATTCTTGTAACACAGATTTAACATGTTGTAAAGAAAATACTGGTTGGGAAATGGTCAAAAGAATAGCATCAGCAAAAGCTAATACTTTATTATTATATTTATCAGTTAGAACCCTGTGGATCCTGTTTGGGTGTAAAATTCTTCTAATTACAGGTTCTATGGCTAACATAAAGAGTAAGGGGAGAGTGGGCAACCTTGCCTGGGGCCTCTATTTAACGTAGACGGGGATGACCTAAACCCATTTGTTATTACATTAGCCCTGGGGCAGATAAAGATTCTGTACCCATCTCAGTATACCAGTGCCAAGGTTGTTAGTGGACAATACATTGTACAAATATTCCCAATCTAAAGAGTCAAATGCTTTCCCTATTTCTAGGGAGATAGCTGCTGCAGGCATATTTTTATTCTTTCGCAGAACTAGTGGCCAAAATAATGGAGAATAGTCTGCAGAAGTTATCAGCTGCTTGCCTACCCTGTAGGAATCCCACTTGTTCTTTGCCCACAAGTTTATTCAGGAAATTAGGAATTCTGTCAGCCAGAGCTTTCACAATAATTTTGTAATCAAAATTCAGTAGCAAAATAAGCCTGTAATTATCACATTCCAACAGGTACTTTTTATGTAATAAGTATATCAAAGCTTCATTCATGGAATCTGGTAAGGTCCCTTCATCAAAAGAATTTTAAAAAGCTTTCACAAGGAGAGGAGAGATGGTATTATTTAAAGATTTATGAAATTCTGCAGGCAAACTATCTGGACCTGGGGATTTCCCATTTGGCAATAACTCCAGAGATGTCTTGAAAGAAGATAGGTCTGTCAAGTTATTTTTTATCTGAGGCTGAGATGCATGGTAGTTTAGATCTACAGAGGAAGCCCTCAATAATGTCCACCCTAGAGGATCCCCCTAGATTTATACAGATCTTCATAAAATATCTTAAAACATTTGTTTATTTCTTCCTCACCTTTAGTTCTTATTCCCTTAATAATGTTTTGATTCTGCATTTGCAGAAGCTGGTGTGTTAATAATTTGCTAGCTTTTTCCCCTGACTCCCAATAACTCTGTGTTATTCTAAAGAGGGGATATTCAATTCTTTTTCTGAATGTAACTTTTTGATTTCATATTTGAGATGGACTGCCTTAAAAAGAAGCTCTTTTTTGTTTGGGGGATTATTTTTTAATTGTGTTAGTATAACATCTAAACTCTCTTCCTTAAAGGACATAGGAAATGATTTGACATAGTTAACTGCACTTCCATCTTCCTTTCCATGCCGGTTATGTATTCTGATATACTTTGATGATTTTTTTAATAAACAAACTAGCTTTGGGGTGCCATCAGATCTACATAGAGTTCCACGCTCCTCCCCAGCTACTGCATTTGATTTTCATATTTCTAAGACATTCTATGACATCAGTAACTCCCATTCCGTGCTATTCATTTGAATGGCCTGGAATGAGAGTTTGTGATGTCTTAGAATGTTCAGGTAGTATGAAAAGAGAGAGCAGCAACTGTTGTGGAGAGAGGGATTCAGAGTAGTAAAAAAGGCAAAAAAATTGGATTATGAATTTAACAAAAAGGAATGCTGAGTAGCCAATAAAAGAACAACTGGAGGGCATCTAGAGGTGTAAAAACTGTTTTCTATAACCTTTAAGATTTAAATAATTCTGTCTATCTTTCCCCCAGATGCATAACTAATTCTACCCGCTCTGATACATGCTTTATGCATCCCATGCCACTCTTGCTGACACTTGCCCATTATCATTCAAAATAAAATAAGAAATTGTCTCCTCTTGCAAACATTTCAAAATATATGTATCCTGCATGAGTGAGGAGTTGAGCCTCCAACTTGCAGATTTGCCAGAGTTATTTTTAAACAACAACGAGCTCTTCAGAAGACAATTGTCAGATATGAACGTGTTCTCATAGCTAATTTAACATTTAACTTATGTTGTTACACCATCTTAGATTCATAAATAAACAGTCAATCCTGCTGAAAGTACCATGCCTGGCTGAAAGGAAAGATTAATCTCTACCACTAGGGTATAGCAGCCTCCTCATATCTAGCAGTCCCAGTTCATCTAATGTTTTGTGCAGATTTTTCTGAGCTGAAGACAGGGCGATAGAAAGTTGAAAGTGAGACCTGTCTAAAGTGGGGTCCATAACTACATTAAAGGATACCTAAACAACATTTTTGACAACAAACTATTCAAAAATCTGACTCCGTAGGTGACTAAAGTAAAGGCTGCTGTATTCACTAATGCTAAAACTACATTTACATAATTTACCTAAATGTGGTTCCAGAGCATTTGAAAATTATTAAATCAGCCTTCCGATTAAAAAAAAAAAACTGTCTTACCTGCTTCCTAAAATGGCCGCCAAATGTGTTATGTGATGACATCATCGGAGCCAAAGTCCAAGAGATATATGGCTCTCTATAGTGCTAACTAGTCCTTTATTCCCTTTGTATAGAATTGTTTTGCCCAAATGGTCAAAACCATGTGCATCATTTTGTATAATGCACATGTTAGGCTATGGTTCTGTTCATTTTGTTTACTTCAATATGTTGAAAATGTATTTTAATCCAACAGACTTTCTCTGTGGCAAACCACAGTGCAGTACAAATCTTGAATAACTTGGTTGTCTAGTGGTTATGGTGGATCCAGGATGCTACAGTGGGGGTGCTGGGGTGGTGTACATGCTTAATATGCACTTTTTAATATTTTTATTAAACCTTTATATTTTCTGCTATTATTCTTTTCTAGTACGTTTTTGACAGAACCTACAAATGTAATCCATAGTTTGAATTTAAACATCTGTACAATTAATAAATCAGACTTCTTCAACAAAATGAAATGCAGCAGCAAGCAAGTATGTTACTATGTGAGGGTGGGTTTGCAGCCGCACTTTACCACCCTAGATCCACCACTTATTTGTAGCAAAGTTCTTGTGCAGCCCAATGTTAGAGTTCATACTTTCTTAAAACTCAAATATATGCTTATAGTGTCTTCTTTTTCCATGGGAAATAATAATAATAAGAAGAATCAGCATTTATACAGTGGTTTTCATTCACGCTGTATCCCAAAGTGCTTTACAAGCAATACTAGACTGATAGTGAAGTGACTGAATGAGTAGTGGCAGCTGTTCCATACATTAATATCCACACACATCCTTCGAGAATTGCATGAACTAATTTTATGGGAAGGGGAATGTTGGCCAGGACAACAGGGTCGGGTAGTGATCAAGGTGCTGGCAGCCCCACATCTTATTTCTCTGAGTAATCTGCTCTTATTTCTCTCCTACTGTCTTCCTCTTCCCTGAATATAGCAGTACCTTGCAAGAGTGGCCTTCTCAGTTCCCCTCTGGTGTTCATTCTTCACTATTCCTCCTCACACCAAAAACTGGTGAGCTTATCACCCTTCTGCATCATGAATGCAAGTAGTACAGTCCCGGTTTTATTTTGACATATCAAATATAAACATATCTTTCCAGTAAGTCAGGCTCATAGCAGCAGGAAACAAGGGGAATGATGGGCTTTCCTATACTTAAAAGATCTAGGCTACCTTTGATTAGGGACTATTAAATGATGGCTGTGTACATCATCATGCACGTCATTTAATAGTCCCTAATCATAGGTGGCTTAAATTTTATATGGGTAGGAAAGCCTATTTTTCCACTTGTGCCATGCTGCCATCAGCCTGGCTTACCAGAAGATCATGTTTATTATTAATATGTAACTATAACACAGGAGACTGTACTAACCGCATTCATGATGCGGAAGGGTAGTGAACTCACCAGTTTTTGGTGTGGATCAGGTGAGAAGAATGAATGCCAGAGAGGGACTGAAGAGGCCATTCCAGCAGGGTACAGCCATATTCAGGTTAGTTGAAGACATGAAGGAGGACGCTAAACAGATCACTGTGAGATCTGAAATGTGGGGCTACCAGAATTGTGATCACTACCTGACTGTGGATGAGAGTAGCCAGTGATGACAAATACTCAGAGTGGCAGGGCTGCACCTAAACTGTTACTTGAATACAGTGTAGGGAGATTACCCTCAGGTGGGGGGTGTTGACATTTGTTAGAACAGTATTGGGTAAGTTGTGTATAGCTCATTCACGATTTGGAAGGGTGGTAGCCAGCCAACTCACATTGTGGAGTAGAGCACAGAAAAGTACTGGAGAAGAATTGCTGGGAACTGTCCTGCGGGGTTCTGCAGATCACAGGTAATGGAGTAGACTGAAACTGGAAGTCAGGCTGATTCGTTCAAGGTATTAGTATGCTTCTCCTGCTAATAATATTGTTATCCATTATAAGTGAAGTCCTTATAAGGACATGAACAGCAGTTTTTCTGGTGGGTCATGATGCTTATTGCTTGGTCCTCCAGGAAGACCTAGTTGTTGGTTATTAAGGTGAGAGAAAACACAATAGGGAACTGTACATACTATCATCACTGAGCAGAAGGGTGGTGATCCACTCAATGTTTACTGTGGGACCAGAAGTCAAACATTGAGAATGTGAACTGGAGAGTTATTTGGGAGGCATTTTTTTAACAGTGCCAGATCATGATGTGTTTCAGTATAGGTGTGCACAACCCTCTGAGGTACAAGATTACAATCTGAGGTGTGATAATTCTCTTCATGAGACCACAATCTCATATGCGGCCTCAGGCAGTGCTAAGGACAGGGTATGGATGGTAGGGTGTTCAGCAAAAGGCAGGCTAGGTGAAGCAGTTCACATGGAAAAATAAAGCCTTATTTGTGGATTAACAAGAGAGCATGAGCTTTGGAACTGAACAAGACAGGTACTTTGCTGTGTGACCCTGAGCAAGTCACTAAACTTCCTTGTGCTCCCAGGGCACACCTGTAAACAAGCTCTCAGCTTAGTATGTCTCTCCTGGTTAGCAAAAAAACAAAATCCAGTGCATCATATAACCACTAGATCATCAGGTATTTGAAGTGTTGTGCTGTAATGTAGTTTGCCAAAGAAAAAGTCAGCTGGATTGCAAAACAGTTTCTGTAAGTTAAAGTAAACAAAATTAACAAAATCATAGCCTAACATGTGTTCTGCTCAAAATAATCCATGAGGTAATACATGGTGTTGATCATTCTGGTACAACAATTCAAAATAAAGAGGGAAAGAGAACTAGTTAGCACTATAGAAATATATGTGGATCTCTGGCTCCAATGATGTTGTCGTGACTCATCACTTAACACACTTGGCAGACATCTTAGGGAGAAGCCAAGGTTGTTTTTTTGAAAGTGAATGGTTGATGTTTACATTTTTCCAAATGCTATGAAACTGCATTTATGTTATTTACATAAATACAGTTTTAGAATACATGTAAACAGTAGCCTTTACTTTACCTGGCCAATGAAGCCAGATTTTGGAGTTTGCAGTTTTAAAAAACTGCTTATTTAGGCACCTTTTAAAAATGTTCTAAATAAACTTCATACGGCCTCAAATTAGCAAGTGCATAAGTCAGTTTATGAAAGAAATCTTTTTGTTGTGTGTTACGGGAGTAAACATTGCAGAGTGCCACCTCCCTACCATACAGGTTTCTAAGGAGAATTTTAAATCTACCTCTGGATCAGTAATATGAGAGTGTTTGATAAAGTTTATTCCTTTTCTAATTAAGATTGCCACACCTCTTTTCTTTGAGGAGAAACAGCAGTGTTCTGCAGAAGCAACCCAGCTTAGAGCTAATGTTTCTGGCTCAGCGGGGTCAAATGAGCTTTTCTGCAACATGGTTGTATCAGTTTTGTGCCTATTTAAATGTTTCAACACCCTGTACCTTTTGACAAGGGACCCTAAGCCTTGCACATTCCATGAACATATGTTAGCATTGCTCATTGTTATAAGTCTAATTAGAATACTCAAACGTCAGAACAGTAAAGACAGGTCATATAATCTTATCAGTAAAAAATGTATAACTAACAAATTTAAGATCTAGAAGCAGAATAGCTACATTCAGACTAGTATTAACTAAGAAATGCTAGAATAGTATGTAAAACACTTACCTATGACACTAGAAAAAACATTACAATATTTAGTACCAGGTATTTAGAACTCTAAAGTTATATTTCACCCCTCCCCACCCTCCAACAAGATCCAACCCAATTAAAATGTTCTTTAAATTACTTAAAATTATTTAAATTTACTGTTGCACAATCTTACAATGTTGTATTGTTTGTACTACCAACATACTATTGTAACTGATCATCCTTCACAACCCAATGTAACCCCTCCCCCAGGTCATATCGTGAGACAAGCAACTTGTTGGTCATTGTGCCCTCCTGGTGAAACATTTCAATAACTAAATAAATCCTCACTAACAGACACTATGAGAAGTTTGTGTGGTTATTTACTGAGAAACCTCTCATATCCAGTCGATCTTGAATGGGGGAAAAGCAGGATATGAGATGCACTCCCCACTAGAAAGGTGCTGCTTCTAAGAGTTGTCTGTGAAAAGCAACAAGAGGAGCACATATTAACTTGAATTAAACAAAATAATGTTATTAAGACTTAGAAGAACACAGAGCAAACTCCCTTACATATCACCTCCTCTGCATGGATGCTTCTTCAGGGGGGCCGTTAATGAAATAGGTGTGTGCACTTAACCTTGAAAGGGAGATCATAGAATCAGAATCATAGAAACCTGACAGCAGAAAAGGACCATACAGCCAGCGAGTCTGCCTGAAAGATGATAGCCCACCTCTCATGAGATAGCAGAATATGATTCTGACATCAGAGGGTTAAGGTGCTGCAGAGGCAGGTCTTAGTGCATGTGTCTATCCATATTTTTTTTTCTTCTTTGGTAATCGGTTAAGGCCCCTAGGCACAAGAGCCTGTTTTACGGGATGACCAGCGGGTACTGGGAAGATTACATGACTTGCTCAGTGTCACTCAGTAGGCAAGTGGAGGTTATGGGAATCAAACCCAGGTCTGCCGGATGTACCAGGCTGATTCAGAGCACATTTCTCTAATCTCTAGGCTATACTGCCAGTCCCAATATTCAAAAAAAAAAAAAAATTAAAAAAGAGAATATAAATACATATTTTTGAAAGTTCTTAAATGTTGACACACAAGCTGGGTCCCTAATGCTAAGCAGCGGAGACCTTTCTGGCAGGTTCATAACCTAGATTTCTCAAAATCTTGAGACATCGGTAGCAGAAACAGGCATGGAGGCCACAGTGCCCTTGGACAGTCTCCTTCCAGAAGGCTAGGTTGTTCCATGCAGCAGTATAGACTCCAAGTGGTGGCTTGGTGGTACATCTGTGGTCACCCTGCACTACTAGACACTCCTCCCTGAATTCTGCTGTGTGGATGATCCCAAATAGAGATGGATGGGACCCTGAGAATAGTTATAGTAAGTGTCCACCTCCGTAGATGATGGTCATCAAGAGGCCTTTCCTTTTTTTTGTTTAACAAATCTCTATTAATTTTTGGATTTCGGTCAGACAAATATACAGACACCAGCCTGGACAAGCCAGGGTACACAGTCCAAAACTGACTGTGTGAACTATATACAGCCCACATATTTACATACACAACAGGTAGATCCATCTCCATACAATACAAAAATTCAATTATCGTTCATAATATGTAATAATAAAGTCCACAACCAGAATTAGTCAGCTAGTAGAGAAAAATAAAACCACAAAAAGAAAAAATAGAGCTAAGCAGTTCCATGGCAAAAAAAACAACAAAATCCACATTGCCACTATATCTGCTGTCTTACAATTATTATCATGCCTTGAACTTCTTTTCATCTGATAATCCCACTCGGAGGTGGAACCCTGCTGTGCCCCCTGGAAAGAGAGAGAGTCCCCATCCCCCCCCCCGGTTCCTGGCAGACCAGAATCCTAATCCCCTTCAGCTCTTTCTTGGATCACATTTTGTCCATACCCCTACATAGATAGTCATTAGGGTCTATGTAGTACATTTTTATCCATTTCTCACTCCAGCATACCAATCTCCTGCTAATCACAACCCGACAGACGGACCTGTGTTTGGGTACATGGACTCTGCAGTGCATAGATCGCTTCTAATGCTGACCATCTCTTAGCATATAGCCCTTTCTTTCCCTCCGAGCAAAGTTGTCTCCTTATTCTACGCAAAGCCCCCACCAAATCCCGCACCCACTGCCTATAAGAGTAAACTTGATCATCCTTCCAGTGTTGTACCAGAAAGGATTTGACTCTCAATCATCAGAGACAGGTGAATTTGGGTATGACACCAGATATTGTCAAGAAATCACCCAGGACACAGACCTCTGGTGTTATGTATTCTGAATAGTTCAATAATGGGTCCATATGCCATTTGATTTCACCCCACAAAGGTGATATTTTGCTACACTTCCATATCACATGCAGGAGGTCTCCTATTCCCGTCTCACATCTAAAACACAGGTCTGTCTGTCTACGCTTTCTGTCATATAGTTTTACAGGGGTAAAATACATGTTAGAAACAATGAAAAACTGCATACTCCTGAACTTGGGTATAGTTATATACTTGCAATTCTTCCAAATTGAATCCCAAGCAAGGCTCCTAGGAGTCATTGCTTTATCCCAGTATAAAACTTTTATGGGTGAGGTCGGACTAAGGAAATCCAGCAGGACTCTGTATACTTGTGAAAGAGCCTTCGACTTTGGATCCACTCCCTCTAATTGGTCCCAAATAAAAGAGCTATCTGTGAACTCTCCGTTCCTTTTCATCGCCCCCTCCAACATTCATGTCAACTGCAATCTTGGAAAAAAAGGCAAGCCTTCCAATGAAGCCGGAAGGGTGACCCTTTCAATCAATCAATCAATCAATCAAAATCTTTATTTATTCAGGCGAACATCATTGAGCGTAGCTCATTTACAAGATGGACCTGAGTGGTCACACAAAGAAGGATACAAGTTTTTTACAAAGACATGAGAATAGCATAACATTAGTACAATCAAATAAATAAGAGATATATACAAAATTTACAGATATACAAGGCACAGTAAATAACTTAACCTGTAAAAATGAAGAGGATAATAGATATAGAAGGGATAATAATCAAATAATAGGCCTTTTGTAGGTTTTATATGAAATGTGATAACTGACTGGGTAGAAGAAAGGAAACTAAACATAGTGGATTACAGAAGGGAGGGGTGTAGGTTGGATGGGAGACTAGGCCTTATGGAAGCAGTTGCACAACTCTGGAAATAGGGTGGTGTATAATTTTTGAAGGATGATAAGGGTAAGAGGGTATTCAGATTCATAGATTTTTGGAGTGAGTTCCAGACAAATGCTAGAATAGCTGATAGCAGCCCTCCCAAACCGGGTGCAGGTATTGGGAATCTTTAGCATAATGAGCTTATTGATCCTTAAGGTGTATGGCCTAGATGTGATTCAGGTGAAACAGTCTGAGATATAGGAGGGGAGTTTGCCTGATGAAGCTTTAAAGATCCAGATTGCAGCATTCCTTTTTCTTCTGTGCCTTAGGGATGTCCAATTGACTGCCATGTAAAGAGAGCAATGATGGGTGCTGGAGGGAAGGTCTGTAATAAATCTGATGGCCCTATGATACAGGGTGTCCATTTAAGAGGGAGAGTGAGCAATGGCCATAGAGAAAGTCAGCATAGTCAGTAAGGGATAGGAATGATGCCTGGATTAATCTTTGTTTGGAGTCTCTGGTAAGGTAGTGTTTTATTCTGTAAAATAGGCCAAGCCTTTGTCTCAACTTTTTAATAGCTCTTCAATGTGGACAGAGTAGTCAAGCTTATTGTCAATCCAGACTCCAAGATATTTGAATTTATCCACAAATTCCAGCTTTTCTCCAAATAAGGTGGATAATTGTGGGGTGATGAATGATGGGTAGTGGCAGAGCAATTCTTTGTGGCAAGAACATAGCTTTTGTTTTTTGGCATTTAGAAGTAATTTTTTCCCATAGGTTGTGTTGTAGGATGGAGAATTCTGACTGTAACAGTTCACAGGCTTTTGATGGTGAGGATTGCTGACATATAATACAGTATCATCAGCAAACAGGTGAATGTTAGATTGAGAGAGGTTGGCATCAATGTTATTAATATAAATGGCAAAAGAGGATGGGGCCTAGGATAGAGCCTTCAGGGTACACTCTTAGAAGTGGTTTAGAGGTAGATAGGTAATTTCTTTTTACCAATTGTAACCTTCCAGAGAGATAGCACCTAAACCAATGGAGAGAGAGTGAATCAAGGCCTACAGAGCGAAGAGAGGAGATTAATGATTCATGATCCACTGTATCAAATGCTTTACTCAAATCCAGGAACACAGCACAGGTACTATTCTTTTTATTCAAGGCAGTCTGCCAATCGTTAGTGACTTTGGCTAGGGCAGAGATGGTGCTATGCATTGATCTAAATCCAGATTGTGCTGGATAACATCACTTACCATCAGACCCAGCACCTGATTGGCCCACTGTGCAGTTAGTACTTGACCCCCAATTACAAAGTTGAGATTACCCAGAACAGATTGGTCCCAGGCTTTCATCTGGACTTTTCTCTGCGCAGGGGTAAGGAAGGACCACCAAGCTCCTGCTGATTTTTGCAATCGGATTCCCACCCACTTTAATAAACTCTTTTTCAACATTAGCATTGCTTCCGGGGAGAGATCAAGCTCTTTTAATATTTGCCTCTCCATTTGTAACCATATTAGTGTATACGTCTCCCCTTCCAGATTCCTAACCCAGCGAAGCATAAGACTCATTTGTCCCGCCACGTAGTATACGTGGAGGTCAGGCAGTTTGATCCCTCCCTTTGCCTGTGATAGACGTAGAACTTCATACTTTTTCCTAGGCAGTTTAGTATTCCATAGGAAATCTGAGAGAAGCTTCCTAATTATTCTAAATCATGTTGTGGGAATACAATAAGGGGCCAGATACACTGGGTATAGTAACCTAGGCAAAAGATTCATCTTGAAAAGGCCCAGCCTGGCCATCAAATTCAAAGGAAGATTATTCTATCTTAGTATGTCCCCTCTCATTACAGATAAAACCCCCTCCATATTTACTTCAGCCCCCTTTTCCCTGCTTGCTGTGATCCATATGCCCAGATATTTAATCTTATCTGCCTTCCACTGTAATCATAATGGTGCAAAGTCCGCCCTATACACATACGGTGTCAGGGGGAGAATCTGAGTCTTGGTCAAATTCAGCTTGTAATTTGAAACCCCTGAGTATTGCTCAATTAAAACTCTTACTCTCTCAAAACTTAAAGCTGGGTCCTCTAAATGCAAAAGGATATCATCAGCAAAAACTGAAAATTTGAGTTCTCTTCCCCCTAACCTAACCCCCTTTATGTGCTTATCCTCATTTATGGCCCTCAGCAGGGGCTCCAAATAAATGTTAAATAATATTGGTGATAGAGGGCATCCCTGTCTAGTCTCATTTTCCAACTGTATTTCCTGTGAGACATAGCCATTGCACAATACCCTGGCCGTTGGGGCTGCGTATAAGTTTTTAATACCTCTAAGCAGGCCCTCTGGGAAGCCCATCTTCCTCACTGTGGTGAAAAAGAAAAAAGATGGCACCTGTCGAACGCCTTTCTCAAGCGCCTAAAGACACATGCCAAGGTAATTGGGAGTCAGGCGTGATAGCTAAGAATGTGTGTAGCTTCTGTGAGCATCATGTGCTCCCCTCCCCGGCATGAATCCCACCTGTTCCTAACTGATTAAGCTTGGAGCAACACTCAAAATTATGTTGGCTAATATTCTCGTAAGAATCTTGATGTCCTGGTTCATTAAAGCTATAGGCCTGTAATTACCAATTCGATCCTTCGGTTTATCCGGTTTGGGGATCAAACATATATATACCTGATACAGTGGTGGGTGAAACACACCCTCTTGTATAATAGTATTATAAAAGTCTAGCAGAATTGGAAGTATAGTCTGTATGTGTGCCTGATAAAACTTAGCTGTAAGATCATCTGGTCCCAGGGTTTTGCCAGCAGGTAAAGATTGCACCACCCCAATTATCTCCGATTCCCTTATAGGAGCCGCTAACTCCCTGGCCTGCAACTCATCCAAAACCGGAAGAGGGATTCCCTCAAGGAATGCTTTAATTTCCTCTTCCCTGTCTGGATTTCCCACTCGGTATAAATCATTGAAGTAGGACACAAAGGTGGCTGCCATTTCCTGAGAGTCTGTTAGAAGCTTCCCATCGTGTCGAATAGAGGTAATTGTTCTGATTGGTTCCCATTCCCTGACTCTGGCAGCAAGCAAGCACCCTGGGACATCCCCTTGCATTAAGTATTTAGCTTTAATCTTTTCCAACCAATATTCCACTTTACTGTACATGATATCCACCCACTCTCCTCTCAAGTTTTTAAGTTCAACGTCAATTTCCCCGGAGAACCCTTCCAGAGGGGACAGCGAATCAATTGCCCCCAGTATAGATTCCTCCTTTGCCTTCCTCAGTCTATTTCTTTGCGCTGCCAGACCCTGCACTATCCCAACATACAACACTTTACAGGTTAACCACGCCAATTTTTTGTTTTGTAATGAAGGTACTTGATGCTGTATAATCCCTAGCAGGGCATCCGCTAATTTCTCCCGCACTGAAGTCTCCAATAATAGAGAATCATTCAGTCTCCAGCGAGCTGGTCTAGGGGGGGCAGGACTTGGATCCCACATTAGAAGGATAGGGGAATGATCCGAGAGTATTCTGACCCCTGTTGTCATATTCTTAACTTCCCTGAGTGCCTCACTATTAACCAAAAAAAAATCAATACATGATTGGGTCTTATGGGCCGCTGAGTAAAAAGTCATATTATTACCCCCTTTGGAGTGGGTCCTAATCGGGTCCACCAACACTGTCACTTCAAGCAACCTGTTTAGGAACAATCGGGCCCTGCTCGGTGGAGCCACTGGATGGAGAGGTATCCTGTCCTCAAATTATTAGCACAGGTGTTCCAGTCCCAGCCAAAATGAGCAAAATGTGTAGGCATAGCTGCTATATCCCTTTCAATAGAAGCAAATAAGTCCGGATTAGAGGAGGGATCCATAAACAGAAGCAACTGAGATTGCCTTACAGACAGAATGCCAGAGAGATATATCCCCCTGCCATTCTCCCTTGCAATCTGCTCCACCTTAAATGTACATGTACTTCTTATTAAGATCACCACACACCCCTGATGCCTTTTCCTTACCTTCCCCATAAACCTGGCCCACCCATAGCCTCTTAAGGCAACTTAGTTCCTCTGTTAATAAATGGGTCTCCTGTAAAGCAGCAATGTGAGCCCCCAAGTGGTTGATGTGTCTCAGAATTACCATTCTTTTATGTCTACCCCTGAGACCTTTGACATTCCACGAAATTATTCTAACGCAGGTCATTGTCAAACATTAAAATTATATTGATTGATCCATCTCTCCATGCCCTTTCACAGTCTGCCTTCCATTGCTTCTCTTTCTTGGACTCTCTCTGTTCCAGTTCCACAATACCCCCATCCCCCTGCCCCGATCATCGGATCATCCTCCTAGACAGATATCGAGTCATGGATGAACCCCTTCTGTGATCCCCTGCCTCTTCCACTAACACTGCCTCACCGAGAGCACGAACCTTGTCTAATATCTCTCTGTCTTCCTTCCCCTAACTCCATTTTGTCTTCCTCCCCTCAATCCACCCCCCCTGAAACTTGGAACTGCCCCTACCATCTCAGTAGATATGGTCGGTTATTATCTTGCACACTGCGGATCAGCGGTGGGTCAAGCCCCTCAGCTAATCTATCATGCTCTTATTTAAGCTAGTGCAGCTATGTTTCAAGAGCTCTCATTACACCCTGAAGTTTAGCCCTTGTCCTGATGCCCTTCTCATTTCCCATTCCATCGAACTAGAAGGGGACAATCACCACTGGCAACTTGAGACTCTCCCTTCCCTTCTTTTTTCCTTCCATACCCCCACCAGGGGAGTCCCCTTCGAATTGCAGACTCTGAACCATATCCATGAAAACCCTGTGTCTTTGCCCCTCTGTTCGCTGTGTATTAGTTCAACCCTTATGGTTCCCCCATGAGATCGCACTCCCCCCAGTTCAAACATAATCCTCAGAGGCCAGGAAGTCACTTTTTAATCCCTTGGGTCCTCCTTCTATACTATTAGACTATAAAATTGCACTAACTGATCTCCTCCTTCTTCAGGATTAGTTTAACTAAATCTGAGAGATTCCCCCTTAGAATCCCTGTTCCGGCCTGCTAGGTTTGACCCACCCTAACCAAACACTCTTAGTTTGACACAAAAAAATTCTACTGTTATAATAATATTGAAATATAACCATTAATAACATTAGCTTGTCATAACCTTACAACCTCCAGAGTTCCCCTTTTTTCCCTTTTCTTTAATTGCTTAAAGCAAGTCCAAGCATCCCTTTCCTTGGATAGTCCAATTCAGGTCGGCGATTTGAACAGTTCAGGTAATTCCACCTGCAAGCCTTCTAAAGCATCCCTCGCAGATAGATATCGCTTCTCCCCCGATTGTAGTCTCACCAGCAGTGTTGCCGGGTACTGTAAACGAAATTTGATACCTGCCAGATATAGTTTTTTCTTGATCTCCAAGTATTCCTTCTGCTTCTCCCTGACCATTGGCGTTTGGTCCTGAAACATCCAGAGTGCCGCGCCGTTCCACTACAATGTCTTGTTTTGTCTGGCCTTAAGCAGCCGCGTGACTTTTCTTTGTAGTTGAGAAATCGAGATAAGACACCTGGGTCTCGCTCCCAGGGGGTATTTCCTTTAATGCTCTATGGGCTCTCTCCAGGTTATAGGCTTCCCCAAATGGTGTTGGGCCCAACAATTTAAGGAGCAGATCTTGCATAAAGGAAACACAACCCGATCCTTCAGCCCTTTCTGGTAACCCCACTAGTATCAGGTTATTCCTCAGGCTTCTCGATTGCTGGTTATCCATTCTCTCCTCTAGTTTCTTGATTTGTTTTCTGGCAGTTCCTAGCTCCTGTTCCATTGTGATAATTTTCCTTTCCTGCGAGGAAATCCTGGCTTCTGCATCCCCCATTTTCTGTGCGAGCAAGCGTAATGCCGGTTTCACTGCTGCAAAGTCCACCACCAACCCTTGTAGCAATTTTTTAATTTCCTGTATGTCTTCGTTGGTTTGTCACATTCCCCCTTCCTTTCCCTGGTCCTCCTCCTGTTCTGTAGGGGTAGGGGAATGGGGCTCCGGCCTTTTGATCGCAGGGGATCTCTCCGCCAGAGGCTCCGCTGCTTCAACCTCCATCTCGCTGTTCAGAAGCGGCTTGCTCCTTCCAACTTAAGTGCCTTAGTCTTAGCACTTTCTACGCCCCCTTCTCTCTTTTTTTTCATGAGTTTACTTCCCAAAATCGAACCCACAGAGTCTTTCTCGTTTTGTAATTATATTTTCCATTAAATCTGTCAGGCCCCCGAGCTTTTTGCAGCTTATTTCTTACTTCGGGTCTCGGAGCAGCACAGAAGATGTCTGTTTAGACTCAACCATCACGTGATCTCCATCAAGAGGCCTTTCCTATGACACCACTCTGTAGTGCTCTGGACCTGCCCCTCCTAGCCTTCATTCCCAACCGAAAGGGGTGCCTTTTCCTGGTGGCAGCAGGAAGATCCCCACCAGCAATATTCTTATCTGAACTGGACAATGGTGAAAAAGATTATAGGCAGACCCCAGTAGAGGGATGGTGAGCTCATTGAGCAGCAGGAATCTTATCTGGGAAGGCCCCAAGAGTTGGAAGGGCAGATACATGATGGAGCATAAATTAACTTTACAGAAATGCTGACACTCTCAACTAAAAATAGCACAAAATGCAATATGAATATGCAAGTTTCAAGTTTATTTAGGGCAATGTCATTGAGCTAAGGTGCATTTACAATTATGCTTCTACATACATTCATTCACACCACTAACATGCTAAAATGCCAGCAGAGTAGGCATCATGGTCTTTCGAGTCTGCTCGAGAGTCATCACCCATAATGGGCACCATTTCTACTGTCCTCCCTCCCTCTTGGATCCCCCTACCCCCATCTTAGTTAACCCCAGCATTGACATTACTCAGCTTCACACTGCCCCTATTCCTGTCCCAGCCTATCTTGAACCCCTCCACAGAATCCACATCCACCAACCCCTCAGGCAGTGTATTCCAAGAGTTCCACCACCCTCTCAGTGAAGTAACACCTACTTCTCTCCCCCCTGAGTCTCCCCCTCTAGCTTCCACCCATGTCCCACTGTTACATCATAGTTGCACGGTAGTGCCTCTATAGTTAGGGTTAAGTACCCCTTCTGAGGTTAAATTTCAAATTTTCCACCTTAATAACTTTGCAACCATACAACAGATTTGTCTGATATTTGGAATGCATGGTTTGGCACCATAGATCTCTGGATCTGTCAAGTTGCATTACAGCTAGATGTACAGTTGTGGAGCTACAGCATGTTAAAAAACAAATAAATTATGGATTTTTTTGTGTTTCTGAGCTCACGCCTACTGCCCTCACGGTTTGCGTGATCAGTCTAAAAACTTCAGGGAACATGCAGCCTGGCTCCCCGATGTGCCTTTCGAAGATTTTTGTGAAAAAATATTAAATGGTTCAAAAGTAATTCAAAAAACCCTGAATCCTATTATAGTATATGGGAAAAGTTAACAACAATTGTGACAATGTCGCAAATGCCATTTTTAGTGTCGCAAATGAGTCTTTTACTTTCATGAGTCAGCCATTTTTTTTTCTGTTACATCTCAGAAAAATGCTTGGCATTTAAAGTTGGGACCCTCTAGAGACATACTTCTTCTTGTGTTCACCTAGCTGAGTCCTGAGGATGCTAGTCATGTCTTTTTTGGGGGATTAAATCCCCCAGAAATATGTTTTAAAATTTTTTGTAAATAGTAGCATCACGATGTACTTTCCGAAATGCAACACTTTTGTGATTTCTTTTGTGAAAGTGTCGTGATTTCCGAAAATAATTTGTGAAAGAATGGCTAGAATAACAGGAAATCTTTGCCACCCTGCTGCAAAACAACAGTTTGTTCTTTTGAGCTGAAATTTGCAGGGAAGAAAGCCAACATCCCACAGATGTGCGTTTTGGTGCTTTAGTGCCAAAATATTACTGGACTGAAAAGTTACAGCACTCTGAAATTGACAATATTTCCCATAGGATAACATTATGATGTCCACTTTGCCTTTCGGGTTACTTATCTCGAAAACAGTTCAAGTTATGGACTTTTTGTTGCAGAAATGCTTAGTACAAAACTAGCCTCTAAAGTCATAGATAATATGAGATTTTAATTTTTTTTCTAAATCATACGGTTCCTGAGATATAAGCAATTTAGTATTCCAAATGCTCATTTTCTGGTACAAGGGACATTATTATGCCCACATTCTTTGTATTCACTGTGCTTCTGAATGCACCTTTTTGGGACACAAAGCATGTGCGTTTGCGTTACTGTTACCACTAGTGTTTGCATTTACATTTCCGCTTGCGTTTCCATTACCATTTGCATTACTGTTAACTTTTGAGTCACCATTGGCGTTACCATTAGTGTTTGTGTTTACGTTACTGTAACTGTTTGCATTTCCGTTACCATTTTCATTAGCATTTTGGTTTCCATCACTGTGTGTGTTACCATTTGCATTTCACTTGCATTTCTGTTTGCATTACTGTTTCCTTCTGCGTCACTGTTGGCATTACCATTACCGTTTGCTTTTACATTTCCGTTTGAATTACCATTACCATTTTTGTTATCATTTGCATTTCCGTTACCATTAGTGTTTTCATTTCTGTTATCGTTTGCATTACTGATTCCTTGTGCATCACCGTTGGTGCTACCACTACAGTTTGCATGTGCATTTGCATTTCTATTTGTGTTATTAACTTTTGTCTAACCGTTGGCATTACCGTTACTGTTTCCGTTTGCATTGCCATTTGCATTTCTGTTATCTTTTTCATTAGCATTTCTGTTTGCATCACTGTGTGCATTACTGTTTGCATTTGTACTTGCATTTTCATTCGCTTTACTGTTTTCCTTTACGTCACCATTGGCATTACCATTACTATTTGCATTTCTGTTTGCATTTCCATTACCATTAGCATTTGCATTTGTGCTTGTGTTTCTGTTATTGTTTGCATTACTCTTTCCTTGTGTGCAGCCGTTGGTGTTATTGTTACCATTTGCATTACCATTTGCATTTTTGTTAATGTTTGCATTGCCATTTGTGTTTGCATTTATGTTTGCGCTAGTGTTTACGTTACTGTTTGTGTTACCATTTGTGTTTGCATTTCACTTGCGTTTGCATTACTGTTTCCTTTTGCATTACTGTTGGCATTACTGTTTATGTTTTCATTTGCATTTGCGTTTCTGTCACTGTTTGCATTACGGTTTACATTTATGCTTGCGTTTCCGTTACCGTTTTGCATTTGTGTTTATGTTTCTGTCACCATTACCATTATAATTTGCGTTCTATTTGTGTTACCATTTGCATTTCCATTTGCGTTACCTTTACAGTTAGCATTTGCATTTGACTTCACATTTGCCTTCCCGTTACACTTACCATTAGAGTTTGCGTTTCAGTCACCGTTACCATAAGCATTACTGTCTTGGTTATATGGGCCTTGCGCTTCCACCAACACATACCATTGACTATTTATAGTGCACATTCTCAAAGAAAGAATTCATAGCAAAAACTCCGTTAATGCATCAGTTAGGATTGTTCCACAGTGACAAAAGCAGGGACATTAGGTTGTTAGGTTTTACCACCCTTGCACCCACACCACCCGCCTGCCAACAGGCATCAGGATGTGTATTGGGGTCGTCAGGCCTAACTCTGGGGAACAACTCTAACTGTTGCATTAATGGAGTTTTTTAGTTGTTTAACCAGGAAATGGCACACTAAGCTGAAAGCTTTTGCAGAGTGCAACCTGGGAGCACAGGGATGTTAAGTGACTTGATCAGGGTCACACAGTATGCAACTGGAAGCTGTGGGATTCAAACTGAGGTCTGGTCTGCTGGATGTCACCAGATTTGCAGCTCAGAGCCTTAAACCACTGCGCTATACTGCCTCCCTTTTGGCCATGAATTATAATATATACATATAGTCTATGCAAAAAACTTCATTAATGCATCAATTTTTCTCAAATATGGTGGCCGATATCAGGGTGGATTTGCAGCCAGCATCTTCTAAGGTGGTTGCTGTTGGACAGTGCAAGCTCACTGTACCTCAGTTTTCAAGGAGTTCCTTCAGGCAGCTAGATTTCATGGATGTCATGAGGATTATCCAGAGCGTGCACCTTACATGCTGTAGTTTGGATCCTGGACTGACTTCCCTAATCTTGGGTTGTAGGGATATCATCGGTCCAGTCCTTGTGTGAATAGTCTGGTGCTCCTTGGAGTTGGGTTAGTTCCCTAGATCCCTGAAAGAGGCAGTGGTGACACCATTCTTGAACAAAGCTACCTTGGACCCAGACTGTTTCACGAACTGCAGACCTATCTCTAGCTTTTCCTTTGTTGGGAAGGTGATTGAGAAAGTAATGGCAGCGCAACTGGAGGACCATTTAACCATCCACAACATCTATGAACCCCTCCAGTCCAGTTTTCGTAAAAGACAGTACAGAGACAGCGCTGGTTTGGGTGCTCAGTGATCTTCTGAGGGTGAGGGATATGAAGAGACATTCCATATTGGTTCTCCTAGATCTCTCTTCAACTTTTGACACCATGGATCACATGGTATTGATAGCACGCCTGAGGCATATATGTGGAATATTGGGAACCATCCTTAGATGGTTCATCTCATTCCTCACAGGGAGATCACAAAGAGTTGTGTCTGGAATTTTTTCCTCGGAACCAACGGCTTTGTTGTGTGGGTTGCCTCAGGGTTCTGTACTGTCACCCATGCTATTTGCGGTGTATATGCTACCCCTAGAAGACATTGTAAGAAGGTATGGGCTGAGGTTTCACTGTTATGCAGATGGTAGACAGCTATACATGTCTTTTGCACCTGACCAGGATGGAGCTCTCTCGGTCTTTAACAACTGTCTGAAAGAAATCCAGGAATGAATGGATTCTAGCTGGCTGAAGTTGAACTCAGAAAAGAAAGCGGTATTGGTTGTGGACCCAGGTCAACAGATAGAGGGGTCGGGTGTTGGTACGCCTTCAGAACTTTTTCTTGGCAGTGTCTCTCTACTGACCTCTGAATGGGTGCGTAGACTGGTGGTGAGCTTTGACGGCAGACTGACACTGCAATCGCAGGTGTCAGCTGTCATCAAGACCTCTTTTTACCATCTTAGGAACATCACCGGAGTTAAGCATCTGGTTCCTTCTGGCGACCTTTCAACATTGGTCCACGCCTTTGAGTCCTCGCACTTGGAGTACTGCAACTCCCTTTACTTTGGGCTTTAAAGGGCTGAAATTCACCACTTTCAGCTAATGCAGAATGCAGTGGCATGGGTTTTGACAGGCTCTAGTAGGTCCTGTCAAATTACCCTGGTGCTGTGCGAACTGCACTGGCTCCCTGTACGGTGGCGGATCACCTTTAAAGTCAGTTTACTGACTTTTAAAGCCCTTCACTGTCAGGGTCCGGCCCATCTGAAAGAACTTCTGATTCCTTACTCCCCTGGCTGATTACTGTGCTTGACCGATGAAGGATTGCTAGAGATTCCAAGGGTGAACCTTAAATCATCAGGCTCTAGAGCTTTTTCTTATGCTGCTCCCACCCTTTAGAATTCTTTATCCCGCTGGTTATGGGAGTTCACCTCTGTGGAGGAATTTAAGAGAGGACTAAAAACCTTTCCTTAGAAAATGGCCTTCCAGGGAACTTGAATTGATTTTTGAATATGATTCTCATTTATATTTAAGGCTGTGGAATTTAATGTTTGTTTTAATTGATGTTAAAGCTGTAAGGCTCCTTGGAATTGGAAAGGTGCCATACAAATAAAGTTGTTATTATTATTATTATTATTTAGGGTTACAATACAAAAAGTAAGAAAATGAAACGTTAAGGGTTGCCTCTCCCCCCCCCCCGTGAATCAGTCCATCATCCGAGGTTTGACAGCTGACGTGGTGTGTCATTGGGGTTGTGAGTCCTAAATCTCACCCCATTCCATGTGTAATCATATTCACAAGCCACAGTAAAGAAGAATGGAGTGAGGATTAGACCTTACAACCCCAATGACACACCCCATCAGCTTTCAATCTCGGGATGATGGGCAGGTCCATGAGGGAGGGGCAACCTAAACATTTAATTTCCTTACTTTTTGTGTTATAACCCTAAATGATACAATGGTAAAACTCAATTCTTAGACAAAAGCAAATGAAACCACAGCCATGCCTCGATAGAATGAAGCCCCCTGAGCAAAACCCACCATCATTTGTTTTAATAGCCCACCCTTGAGCTGAGAAATTAAATTTTTTCAACTGGCCATCTAGTCGCACCCTTGTGATCAAAGATCATGGTCAAGGACTCTCACGATCAAAGAATTTGCAGGCTCATGGTCAAAGATCATTAGCGAGCCTCAATTAAAGAATAAAAAACTTCAAAACTCTATTTTTTTACCATTTTGAAGCAAACCACAGTCATGGCACAATAGATTGAAGCCCCCTGAGTAAAACCCATCCAAGTTTTACTTCAGGAGTGACCCCTGAGCTGAGATATTTGAATTTTTCAGATGGTAAAATGAAAACAAGATGGCAGCCATCGCGATCAAAGAATTCTCGCAATCAGAGATTCTTTGATTGTGAGCGTGCAAATACTTGATCATGAGGAGGGACTGGATGGCCAAAACCCCATTCTTCTTTTGCAAAATAACCATATAAATTTTCCCATTGACTTATAATGGAAATTAAAAGTTTAATAACTTTTGAGTGGATTAATATTTTTCACCAAACAAAAACGTGGCATGTTCCTTGGCCCAAGCTCTTTCAGAAGAGTCATGTTACAGAGTGGCACACCACACAATGGCCATGCAGCACCATGGACAAAATCTGAAAAACTGTCCAAATAACTGGCGAAAAGTGCATTTTTCAGTGTTTTGTTGTGCTAAAACTGTAAGTCTGACCAAAAGGAAATTTGGCAAATCAAGAGATCTACCATGCCCCACTGCGCATACCAAATTTCATGCAAATCCATTGAATGGGTCCAAAGTTATTAACATGCAAAATTTTGAATTTAACATACAAGTGCCTACTCAACCCTAAATATAGAAGTGCGACTCGCCTCATTTTATATATATATATATATATATATTAATTATGGTAACACAGCAGTACTACCATAGTTAGGGTTGAGGAGCATTTACATGTTAAACACCACATTTTGCACCTTAATAACTTTGTAATCGTTCAACGGATTTATCTGAAATTTGGAATATAGAATCAAGACCCATATGCCTTGGGATCTGCCAAGTTTTGTACTGGTCTGATGTACAGCTGCGGAGTTATGAAGTATGATCTGCACATGCATTTACACTTTTTTTTTTAATTCTACAGTTGCGCCTACAGGTTGCACGGTTTGCATGACTGGTCCAAAATCTTCAGGGAACATGCAACCAGGGTCCCCAATGTGCCTTTCAAAGATTTTGTGAAAAAATATTAAACGGTTCAAAAGTTATTCAAAAAACAAGTTCCCATTATAAGTCAATGGGAAAAGTTAACAAAAAGTGGAACACTTTCTCAAATGCACTTTCACTTTCTCAAATGGCCCTAGCACTTTTGCAAATCCACCATTTTGTTTTCAGTTGGTGATCAGAAAAATGCTTGGCATTTAAATTTGGGACCATCTAGGGACATAATTATTTTTGAGTTCACCTAATTAAGACCTGAGTGCTAGTCATGTCTTTATTTTGAGGTTAACACCCCAGAAAATGTTTTTCTCAAAGTTCTGGAAAAAGTAACTTCACAAAGTACTTTCATGCTCATAACACTTTCGCAAATCAGTGTGAAAGTCTTCGTAAATCATGAAAGTATTTTGCAGCACTATGACCAAAATGACAGGAGTTCTTTGCCACCTTGCTGCAAAAGAAAGGTTAGGTCTTTTGGCCTGACATTTGAAGGGAACACAGCCAACATCTCACAGATGTGCCTTTCCATATTTTGGTGAAAATATATTACAGGGCAGCAAAGTTACGGCACTCCAAAGTTGACACTTTTTCCCATAGGATAACGATACGGCGTCCAAGCTATTACAGAATATTGCAGCCTAACGCAAAATAACGGTATGGTCTTTTTGGGCTGAAATTTGGAGGAAGGCAGCCAACATCTAACAGATGTTCCTTTTGGTAGTTTGGTGGAAAAATATTACAGCGCGGCAAAGTTATGGCACTCCAAACTTCTCTTTTTTTTCCATAGGATAACATTACGGTGTTCGCTGCGACTTTCGGGGCCCGTATCTCGGAAACGGTGTGAGATACGGACTTTTTGTCAGAAAACCACAAAACTAGCCAGAAAATTCCTAAATCATATGAATTTTTAATTTTTTTTCTACATCATACGGTTCCTGAGATATAAGCAATTTAGTATTCCAACTCCTCATTTTCTGCTCTGCGATCCATTATTATGCATACATTCTTTGTACTTACTGTCTTTCTCTATGCAGCTTTTGGGGAAAACCAGCCTGCGTGCTTGTATAACAGTTACCATTACCACTTCTGCTTGTGGTTCTGTACCCATTTCACTTACCATTCCCGTCTAAGCCACAATGTGCGTTACCCTTTGCATTTTCATTTGCGCTTGCATTTGCTTTATTTTTACCATTTGTGTCTACAGTACTGTTTCTCTTTCTGTTTTGCTTTACATCACCATGAGCATTACCATTTGCGTTTGATGGGCACCGTGTTACTATGTGTCAACACATCATGTGGTGGGAGTGTGGGGTCCTAAGGGCCCCACGCTCCCTGCTGCATTACATTCACTATTTCTCCTCATCATTCTCAAAAATAAGGGATATTAGAGGCAAAAAACTCCATGTAATGCATCAGTTAGGGTTGTTCCACAGTGACAAAAGCAAGGAAATTCGGTGTTAGGGTTGAAAACCCCTTGAATCCTCAACCCATCCCCAACAGGCATCGAGTGCCGTTGGGTCTTGATCTAACTCACCCCATTCTCCTATACCTCTGCTTCTTTACACATTGATGGGGTGAGAGTTAGGGCCGACAACCCCAATGCGCACCCCAATGCCGGTTGAGGGTAGGTTGGGGGGTCAAGGGGGTTCACTTTGTCACTGTGGAACAACCCTAACTGATGCATTAAATATATATATATATATATATATATATATATACATAAATAAATATTAGGCCCTATATGCGAAGGTGCAATATACATGCAATAGGGGCATACCCCACCTGTGCAGCTCCGTACCCATGGAGAGGTATGTATCACCCAGTATTCACTATCTTTGGTTATCTTGTCCATGGCCCTGCCCCCAGTACACAGCCATGCACTGTAGGATCAGGGCTGCATGGTGGTGGAGTGCAGGACCGAAGTAGGCATCCAATTGGATGCCTTGTGTTCCAGAGTGGCTCTCTTACATAGGTATGCAGGGGAGCATGGGATGGCATGGAACCCTGCAGAATTAAAGGGGCACCATCAGCTCCTATCAGGGCTAGCATATGTGGTGCCCATAGGCACTGTGGAGACTAGTGACACCCTCAGAAAACACTTGTAGCTCCCCCCAATACATGTTCTGTTGAAACTGGCACATGTATGCTGGCCCACAGGCACAGCGGTGGCAGTACCACTTGTGACACTGTTGACCTGAGTTTGAGAACAGGTTCAGGTTGTTGGAGGGCCAGCTGGGGGAGGAGGTTGGAGTGTCCCAAGGACTGCTTGTCTCCTCCAGGGTTGGGGGGGCCATGGCTCAGGGCATGTCTGGCCTCTAGCAGTGGCTGGAGGTCCAGCATGCTCGAGCCACAAGTAGGAGGTGGAGCATGATTGGAGCCAGCTTTGCCATGGTGTCAGTGCATGTTGCGTCTCGGGGTGGTGTACATGGAAAAACTCCCAGCTCAGCTTGACACCGACAAGGAGGTCAGACCAATGGCCTCCACCCACCGGCCTGGCAACCTAGGGATGGACCCCAATGATGACAAGAGGTATGGTTGAGAAGGTGGTCTGAGCCCGGGGGCCTCCTCCCACTTCATCCCCACTTGGGGGTAAGCCATGGCTCCATGGGAGTCCTCTGGGATTCATAGGGCATGGTTGGTTGTGGTCGGGTGACAGTGCTGGCTGAGGAGGAGAAAAAGAAATTACAAAAAAACTAGCACACGTACAGGTACAGAGACTGTACAAGTAGGGTGGATGCACTGATCAGGATATGATGAAGAGAGTACTGGCACCGTTACACAACTGAGGAAACAAGCTGCAAGGTGGGTAACATCGGTATACTGTATGATGTGGCATGACTGAAAAGTCACTGTACCTGGACCACAGTACAAGCAGCATGGTCTCTCACATGAGCTGGTCACAGGCTCACATACCTGTCCCCAAGCCATGTTTGGTACACATCCCCTCCATGAGTTGTGGATGCTGTATCATGCAAATATGTCATGTGTAAGTTTAGTTTCCACTTCGCATCATGCAGCTCTCTGCACCAGCATCCACCCTCCCCTTCACTCCCTTCCTGCTGTGTCCCAACAACTGTTAATGTACATAGCACAGAAGCACACCAACATCTGCCACCCTTACTGTGGCAGCAGCAGCGATTTGCATCTCCATCCCAAACATGAACCCATGGGTGCTGTACGCAATACTCCAGGGGATGTAGCTGTGGCCACTGCACTTACTGGGCTGGATTGTCTAGTGACCTGTCCCTTGCTTTTCTTCCTCTTCATCTTTGACACTGGTTCACCATCCCCATGACTCCCCGCACTGTACAGTAGTGTGCCAACTATGAGGCATGCATATTCACTCTTAGCCAGGTGTGGCATGAGCCATGCCGCTGGCTGATACCGCTGCATCTGCTGCTATGTTGGCTGTACACAATACATGCTTAGGCAGTCCTATACATATTTGGTTGTGACATGTAACCATCTGTTAGGGGCATGTCACGCAGGGGGGATGGGGGAAGTTGATGATGTGCTATTGCCCACATACCAGCTACATAACAATGTCCACATCATTTCTGGACCATACCCAATGGCAGTGCTACTGAGTACACATGGGAGGGCTGCATAAGACTTATGGCAGGATCTCCCCTCCTGTAACTCATGCACCCATTGCATGGCACGCCATACCATAGTGAATCCCGTGTAGAGCAGACACATCCTTAATACACCCCCTGGGCCATCCATAGCACATAGATTTCCATGTGGCTGGGATCCTGTGCAGCTGGCTGGCACACAGGTTGTGAATGCTGCCAGGGGTCTACAGGACCCCTGCTGTGCAGCTTTCCCACATAGGGCTGCCTATGTTCCTCAGTTACACAGTGCATAGGCTTTGTTCATTGGGCCCATGATTTCTGAACATTTTTCATTGAATGTTATTATCTGTAAGTATGTACTACCTGTGACACATGGACAGCCAGTTCTGAGTACACTATGATTTTTTTTTGTAATATAAAAATATGTTATGGACTGTCTCTCATGAGAGATGAAGAGACAGCATGTGATATCACACACACACACAGGTTTTAGATGCAAGGTGTGACCTGGAAGGCCAAGAGATAATTACAGGCTAGAAGATACCTAACTGCCAAGATAGATCATACACTTTAATAATGCTTAGAGGAAGAAGAGCAGGTTATGACACTCGAGTGCAAAGTCATAAAAGATGCTTTGATGTCTTGGAAAGGGGAAGCTGATCATAAGATCAAAGAAATTTCATTTTGAAAAAGAAAATGAGTTGTGATGAAATCACAGAATATTAATTTTCCTTCTGGAAAAAAAGACATCCTGTTTTGTATAGGTATATTTTTGTATCTATTCTTACTGGGAGGAGCTATGTGACCTCATGCAAAGAAGTGGGCAAAATACAGTTTTTTTAAACAGTCTTCTGTAATCCTTCAGAGACTTTTATCTACACTCTGACAAAGAAACATCGTGGAGCACTTTAAGCAAGCATACAGGTAGAGAGAGACAAAATCTAAGTACTGTAGTAGGAATTGCACTGTTAAAACAGTGGCTGGCACGCAGGTTGTGAAGGCTGCCAGAGGCCCACGGGAGGTCTAGGGAGGTCAGATCATGGAAAGCCATGTGTGCCAATGTCAGGAGCCTTAGCAACAAGATGGAAGATCTGGGGGCTGTCATGGTGCAGTCAGACCTGGACATTGTGGCCATCACTGAAACCTAGTGTAATGATAACCATGATTGGGAGATGGCCATACCTGGCTACAGCATATTCAGAAGAGACAGGGCAGGTAGGAAGGGAGGAGGAGTGGCACTGTATGTGAAAAATGACATAAGGGCCACAGAGATCCAGGAGGAACAAAATGGGGGAAAGATACTGTGGGTTAAGCTGGAAAGGAAAATGGGGCCAGCCATCCACACAGGTGTGGTCTATAGACCACCAGCCCAGGAAGAAGAAACAGATAGGGAGCAGATGCTAGCCATCCAAAGGATGGCAGACAAAGGTGAGGTAGTACTGGTTGGAGACTTCAATATTCCAGATGTGGCCTGGAGCATCCCAGTAGCAGCATCAACTAGGAGCAGATTTATCCTGGACTCCCTTCAGGGTGCCTTCCTCAAGCAACTGGTCATGGAGCCAACTTGGCAGAAGGCAATACTGGACCTTGTGCTCACAAACAGGGACAGTGTGATGGGGGCAACAGTGGGGGAGCATCTGGGGAACAGTGAGCACCAGTCATTGTGGTTTGAAATCACAGAAAGAGCAGAACCAAACCACACAAAAACACGTATCCTGGATTTTAGGGGGCAGACTTTGGGAAAATGGGGAGATACTTGAAAGAGGCATTTAGAGAATGGGGCAGGAATCAGGGGTTGAGGAACAGTGGGATTTAAAATGGGGATTACAAGAGCAACAGAATTATGCATTATGCAGGTTAGCAAGAGGAAAGGAAGAGGAGATCATTATGGCTTTCCAAAAGGTAGCAAAGAAGGTGAAAGCCAAAAGATTGCATTCAGGCAATACAAAAAGACACAGGCAGAAGGGGATAGGGAGAAGTACCAGGAGAAGCAAAGGGAGGCAGGGAGGTCAGTAAGGGAAGCCAAAGCTCAGACAGATGAACACATTGCAAAATCAGTTGGTAGAGGGGACAAAACCTTTTACAGGTACATAAGTGAAAAAAGAAAGGCAAAGGGAGGGATAGTGAGACTGAAGGGGAGGATGGGGCTGCATGGAGGATGACAACAGTAAAGCTGACATATTGAACAGGTATTTCTGCTCAGTCTTTAATGAGGAAGAAGTGGGTAATAATGGGTCTGAAGGAGTACAAGGGGTGAGAATGGTGCAGAAATGGACACAAGTCCCTTTACAGAGAATGGGTCCTGAAGAAACTGGAAGTAATAAGAGTTGATAAAGCAATGGGGCCAGATGGGGTGCACCCAGGGTCCTTAAGAACTAAGAGAGTGGTGGCTGAACCTCTGGCTATCCTGTTTAGCCAATCACTGGAAACAGGGGAGGTACCAAAAGATTGGAGGACAGCAGATGTAGTCCCTTATACAAAAGTGTGAACAAAGAGGAATCGGGGAACTACAGACCAGTCAGCCTCACCTCGGTAGTGAGGAAGATCATGAAAGCACTACTGAAGGAGAGATTGTCAATGGATTACAGGACCCAAGGCAGCATGGTTTCACCAGGGAGAGGTTATGTCAGACCAACCTCATTGAATTTTTTGACTGGGTGACTAGGGAGGTGAATCAGGGGAGGGCAGTGGACATGGCCTATCTGGACTTCAGCAAGGCCTTTGACACTGCCACACAGAAGACTATTACACAAACTGGGGAAATATGGGTGTGGGCAGGACAGTAGTGTGGTGGGTAGGTCACTAGCTGGGTGGCAGGACACAGAGGGTGGTGGTAAATGACTGTCACTCCACAGAGGGAAGAGTGACCAGTGGGGTACCACAGGGATCAGTGCTGGGACCGGTCCTATTCAACATCTTCATCAGTGACATTCGCGAGGACCTAGAAGGCAGAATTTCACTGTTCGGGCTGATGACACAAAGCTCTGTAACAGAGTAGACACACCAGAAGGTGTAGACAGAATGAGAAAGGACCTGCAGAAACTTGAAAATGGTCAGGGTTTTGGCAGTTGAAATTCAATGCAAAGAAGTGCAAGATAATGCATATAGGGCACAAAACCCTGGCACAATATATCAGTTGGGGGTGAGGATATAGCATGCACAAGCAGGAAAGGGATCTTGGGGTTATCATCTCTGATGACCTCAAGGTGAGAAGCACAGTGTGACAAGGCAGCAGGTAAAGCAAATAGGATGCTGGGATGCATAGACAGGGGCATCACCAGCAGGAGAAGGGAGGTCATAATTCCACTATACATGACACTAGTGAGGCGCCACCTGGAGTACAGTGTACAGTTCTGGAGACCTTACCTACGTAAGGACATAGACAGGGGAGAGATGGTTCAGAGGAGGGCAACAAAGATGGTGCATGGATTGCATCACAAGTCCTATGAAGACAGGTTGAAGGAACTGAACATGTACTCCCTGGAGGAGAGGAGGGAGGGGATATGATAGAGACATACAAGTATCTTACAGGGAGGAACAGGGTGCAGGAATACACTATTTTTAAGGAAAAGATGTTCCAGGACTAGAGGGCATGGGATAAAGTTGGAGGGAGGGACGATTCAGAGGAAATGTAGGAAGAATTTCTTCACAGAGCGGGTGGTGGACAAGTGGAACACCCTGCCAGAGGAAGTGGTGGGGGCTGAAACAATCACGGATTTAAGAATGTATGGGATAGACATAAGGAATTCTGGAGGTCAGGGGTAAGGGGCAACAGACTTCTAGGAAAACATAAACTGAACTTACAAGCTCAAATGGGCATACTGGGTGGGTCATAGGCCCTTATTTGCCGACTCTGTCTATGTATGTATCTATGTATCTCTGTCTCTATGTAAAACCTTGTTCTTTTAAAAAATTGTATGGTTCTTGTGATATATAGTTCTGTATTTTATGTTTTACATATTTTTATCATTTTAGTAAAACTTTATTTTTAGAGCCTACTTGGTCTGTCTTTGAATTTTTCTTTAGCAAGTGACGATATATGGTTAAAGCAGACACTGTGCATAAGCTTGAATGGTGATACCAAACTGGAAAAAGCTAAGAGTAATCTGAGGCCTTTATTAGAGTTTTTAAGGGTTCATTTTGTACACCTGGTTAGGTGCCCATAGGCAAAGATATCTGGCCCCCCGAAGACAGAATTATCTGAGCCTGTGCATTGGGTATGCTAGCAAGAGGTTCACAGTTTGAATCCCTCCAGAACTGAGACCAAATGTTGATTCAAACCCACAAAACAGACAGGAGGGTTACTCTGTTTCTGTTAACTGTTCACAAGACTATGCTCAGAGGTTGGCACTGTGGGAGTAGAGGGCTGACCTGCTGAGTGGGTTTGTGACACTATCACTTAAAAAACAATTGTTTTATTTTTGAAGATATAATCCAAGACTGATAACCTGATCTTCATATATTTTATGACAAAACAGGTTTCTGAACACTATGATTACACAAAATAATGTCATAAAGCAGTTCTTGGACTCAGCATGTAGTTCCCTTTTTGCTATATAGTTTTTATTTCATTATTACCCATGCATTTATTGTATGTGTAAATAAAGGAATAATGCACGACAGGGTGTGTGTCGTGCAGGGATAACGCCACACCTGGGAAGGGTTGGGAACAAGGCCGCAGGCTGAGAGCATCCAACATCCCAGGCATGGCATTATCCCAGCATGACACACACCCTGGAGGGCATTATTCTATATATACAAGGTCTTGTTGTTATATGCAGAATTAAAAAATATTTTAAAGAATGTTTTTGTTTGTGTGGAAAAATATTTTGTTTCTTAAGATGCAAACAAAGGCGGACAACTCCAAAGTATCATCAATTGGTTCACAGTGCTGAGACTAGACCCGTGGTGTTATGCTGGGATAACGGCATGGGTCCAGCCCCAAACTGAGCAATCACAGTCCAAGATTCTTTCCTGCCATTGTATAATGTATTATATAAATGGAGTACATTTATGAACATCACGCACCCTTGACTGATGGAGTAGGTGCTCATTTTTTATGTATGGTGAGCATACAATGTTTAAATTACCTTTAACACTTTAAATTCACTGGTTAAAAAGAGGGGATTCAGCAACCAGCCCCCGACCCCTGACAGAAGCAAATATTGCTGGAAGCACTGGAGCATCTGGCTGGTAACCGTACTTACTGCTGGCCTACAGTTTTACTTACGCATTGCACTTAGCAGTACTTGCTGTTTGCTTGGTTAAATGCAGTCACCTTGTGCTTTTTCAGTCATCTTGACCAAGTGCATAGCACCTTGTTTTAAATAGTCTACGCTGCTCTACTATGCTGTATGTGACAAAATGCAAGGCACGTGATGAGAGGACCTAGGTGGGCCCAAAAGGTTGTGGACTATAACATTCATATGCAGTATCTATATTGGTTCAAGTATCACATACACAAGTCAACAGGTGTAGTTTTCTAATGTGAGAATTCTTATTTTTATTTTTCGTTAAAAATTATTAGCCACAAAATCTCAAAAAGGAGCTTGTTTCCTCACAGTGATCTTGAATGGGATGGTATTTACAGTGCTTTCCAAAACACATCTGACTGGAGACAGGATTCTGAAGTGCTTCTAAAAGCTGGAAAACCTGCTGTATTATTGTTGGAACAGTGATTGCTTTTCTTCCAAGCGTTAGTGTCATAAACTCCCAGATTACGCAATATCCTGTGAAGAACCTTGAGACAATAACTTGTTTATATACTTCCAGAAACTTGTATGATCACTGAAAGATGTTTACCTCTTTCATGTCAACACTACGGATCATTTCAGTTTAGAGAAGTAATGTGCTGTGATGCCTTTACTGTTCTTAAAAAGTGTTTTCAAAGACTGGTATCACTTGTATTTTCAATCTGACAATCTGCTTTTCTGTCTACCTACATATATTGGCTCAGCAGGCTGCACACTTTCATCTGGGATGGGAAGACTGAAAGAACATAGGTTCTAGTCCACCACCAGGAACTTGGGCTTATACCCAATGTTAACACTGTAGTGCGGGGTGCTGCACTGCTAAGGTGCCATCCTTCAAATGAGACATTAAGCTGAGGTTTCTTCTGCTTACATACAAATGATTTAATGGCAGATAAGGACTACTTGGCTCATCCAGTCTGCCCATTTTCCCTACCTACAGAATAATCACAGACCCTACTTGATCTCCAGACTTTTCTCCCTCCCCCATTCCTTTCCATCAAGATCCCCTCATGCCTATCCCATGAATTCTTGAACCCTACCAGTTTTCACTCCAAACACCTCCGCTGGATGGCTGTTCCAGGAATCCACCACTCCTTCTGTGAAGAAGTAGTTCCTCACATCTCTCCTGAATCTATCCTCCTTCAGCTTCATAGCATGTCCCCTTGTTTTTGAGCAGCTTTTTTTCTGAAACATACCTCCTTCCTGTACCTTATGTACCCCCCATCGAGGTATTTAAAGTTATCTCTGGTGGGTGTCCAGGTGGAAATTAAAGATCCTACTGCACTTATCATAAGAGTAGGGAATCTTTCCCTGTGTCCCTGCCACCTCTGTCAGTACAAAAGTCTAAATAATCCTCCGCCAGGTCACAAATGGAAATAAGCAGTTCCAGCTCAGTGTGCCTTTTCTGGTCAAAAATTACAAATCTACACTATATGAATATGTGTGACACCATTTATTCCATGACTGGGTCTCTCCACCTGGCCACTACCATTGCATGCAAACACAAAAACTGGTAAGTTATGGAGGCGGTAACTCACAACAGGGCATGTGTTTCTAGAGAGTGAATACACACCGCAGGTGAACTGGAAAGCGTGAGGCTGACAGCCAAGTGATTTTCAATGCAGCCAGGAAGTATTTCTGAATAGTTTTTCCTAAAATTAGATAAGTAAAATTGGTCGGTACACGCCTTATCTGGAGCCCCAAGGCCAATGGCTGAGTGAATTTCAATGTACCCACAAAGTGCCTTAATTCTCAAGAAACCCATGCACTGGAGTGGGTTACTGCACTTATAAAATGGATTTTTTTAATGGAAACAAGTTTTATTTTTCTTTAGTTAAGTTGTTGCTAGGTAGTATCAGTGATTTGGTAACAAAGGCTATGTGCCTTTGAATGAACACAGGAACTGCATTTATATCAGCATGGCTCAGTTGATAGCACATCTGCCTCTTGGCCAGAAGGCCGAGGGTTCTAGTCCCACACCGGGATTTGGCACATACCTAAACGCTGGCACCCAAGTGCACTATTGGGTGTGCTGTACTGTTGGAGTGTGCTATCCTTCAGTTGAGACATTAAACCGAGGTCCCTTACAGCTGGAGTACTTCGCATACCCCTGGACATCCATTCCGAAGAAGGACATCAGATTGTTGAGGGGTACAGCGAGAGCTACAAAGATGATCCAATGATTGAGGGCAAGCCATATGAGGAAAGACTGGGGAGTTGAAGATGTACTCTCTGGAAGAGAGGAGGGACAGGGGAGATATGATTGAGACCTTTAAGTACCTGAAGGGCATAAACAAGACTAATACAGAAAGGATTTTCCAGAGGAGAAAGGGGAGGGACATGAGAGAACACCAACTGAGATTGGAGGGGGGTAGATTCAGGAGACAGATGAGAAGACATTTTTTCATGGAAAGAGTGGTGGACAAGTGGAATGCCTTGCTGGGTGAGATAGTGGCCTGCAAGATGGTAGATAGCTTCAAGAGGAGTTGGGATAGGATAAGGGAAGGGGTAATAGGATGAGGGGAAGGGAGGGCAGCAGAATTACAAGGTGCTAGCTGCAGACTCAATAGACCGTGAGGCCTGTTTCTGCTGGCATTTTCGTATGTTCTTTGTACAGTACCTATCCTGGTGGTGTCAGGTGGAAGTAAAAGAACCCAAGGAACTTTTTGCAAAGAGTAGGGAACTCTCCCCAGTGTCCTGGCCAATATTCCCCTTCCCATAAAACTGGTTCATGCAATTCTCCAAGGCTGTGTGTAGGCGTTTGACGTGCACAATGGCTGCCTCTACACGTCGGTCATTTCTCTACCAGTCTAGCATTGCTTATAAAGTGCTTTGGGATACAATGTGTATGAAAAGCTCTATATAAATGCTGATTCTACTTCTTCAACAGCTTTTATTATGAAAAAAACAATGCCCTGTTGTGGGTTTTTGTGTTACAAAAGTGGGGGAAAAAAGTTACTTTAATGTAAAATGGTTTCCTTTTCATTTAGTTAGGTTGTTACTAGGCAGATTAGGGCAGGTTGCATATGAACTGTGCAGTTTCTAGGTAAACTATCAATGGTCAGGTGCTGTGTTTTAACCAGTGAAGTTGTTCGATTGGTCAGGTTTTTTTATACCATACTTTATAAAAAAAAAAAATGTATATATATTCTCCCCATGTTTATCTTGCAGGAATTCTTCTTCCATTGGTTTTATTTACTTGGTTTGAAGATAATAAAATATATTGTTATTTATATTAACACTAACCATTATCTGTGTGGCTGCTGACACCACAATACTGTCTGCTTTTTTTTGGGGGGGGGCTCTTTTCATAAATGTGAAGGGAGGGTAAATGAAAAATATTATGGTCAGAAATTTGAAGGCGATATGGTGTCATGATTAGAATACAGAGTGGGGAAGCAGGAGACCCAGGTTCAAATTTCAGCAGTGATAAATTCACTGAATAACCTTGAGAAAGTCATTTAACATCCCTGTATTTCAGTATTTCCAGCTGTAAACCTGGGTAGAAGGAGGCCCACTGCAAATGAGATGTGTCTCACTTGGGCTAACCTAGAGAAATATTTGTTATTATTTTTATTTTAGTATTTTGTAACCGGGTAAGGCCCACTAGGCACAAGTGCCTGTTTTCAGGGGTGACCTTGGAGCACTGGGGAAGTTAAGTGACTTGTTCAGAGTCACATAGTATGCAAGTGGAGGTTGTGGGAATCCAACACTGGTCTGCTGAATGTACCAAGCCCATTCTCAGGTCGTTACTCTAAGCTCTAGGCTATAATGTCAGCCCCCATATATTCATAAATGAATAAAACAAATTCACTAAGAAGGCAAGCAAGCATATCTCACAATGTCAGTATGTTTTCTTTGTCAACAATGATTGCCTTATGGGCTACCTGCCTACATCCTGCTCCAGGAAAACCCATTTGACTATCCTGAACTACTTTATAGCACACCACTCTCCCTTTGATATACTGTAGAGGTGCCAGTTTCTTCTCTACTGGACAATGAAATCTTGAGCCACAATAATAATCTAAGGAAGGACAGCGGGCTTTCCCTGCAGAAGTTTTATGATTAGCACTGCCTGTGACCAGAGATTGCAAGATTAGTGACAGACTTCTCCAGCAACATAAATTGCAACCAGCAAGGGGAGGAGAGTAACACAGAGTGTGTTAGGTTCCCAGGTCACACCTGCAAATAGGAACATGTTTCTTCAGTGTGCCTACCCAGGCAGCAAAAACAATAAATAAAAATAAAAGCCCCCCTAAACTACTCAATGTAATCAAATTCTTCAAATGGGGTTTACCCATCATTTGAAAGAGTTGTAGATATGGACCTGCATTTGGAAGTAAATGCTAATAGTTTTTTTCCATATAAACAGCTGAATTGAAGTTGCTGTCAAAAGTTGGAATGTTGCCACCCTTTGCCAGTAGCATCTTTTCAGCCATTTGTATGGCCAAAAAAATATCAGCATTTACATGTAAACACTGGTCCTCTTCTGCAACCCTGTTCCCTAGCAGGTATAGCTGATCTTCACAAAATGATTACATTGAGTAATTTAGGGCACATATCCTGTATTCCCCTGGTCAGCTTCTAATTTTGCGATCTCTATTCACAGGCTTCTCTCTGAAGATATAAAATCTAGACTTGGCTATTTATTTAAAATAAAAATAAAAATTACTATATGAAGAAATACAAAATCATGCATAGCCTAATAATGCAAAGCATCGTGGGAAGTATATGCAAATAATCATGAAAGAATTTAGACCAGTTCTGCTTTAAACATGAGTGTATGGTGCCAAATGGCCTCTTACAAAATCTGCAATGGCTGAAAACAGAAACCATAGACATGCAGTGGATCCTTCTTGTATGCACTGATTAGTGTGCCTCATCTGTATCTCAAACCAGAAAGAAAGGGAGAACCAGCTCTATAATGGTCTTATGGGTTGGGGTCCTGGTGAGCCCAAAATAGGACAGCCATCTAAAAGACAAAGAACCTCAGCACAAAAGCACTTCTGGGGTAACCCTTGCCTCACTGCTTTTGCGCTTAGTGTTTTTTTCTTGTCTTTTAGATACTGTATATTTTTTTGATCAGATTACACTGGATAAACTGTTGAAATACTAGACCCTAGAAGAGATCCCTCTTCATGCCAGTCAGTGAATCCATTTCCTTGGGTGTAACCTGCTTGCTGTTGTATCTTATTAAATTCTTACAGCTTTTCTATTCAGCCCACCAGCAATAACAGAAGCTCTGTACCCAGTAGCTGCAGCACTAAACATACAAGCTGAAGAATTATAAACCAGACTAACCCTTCAAGATCCATATGCCACTGGTTACAGTCAATGGCATAAAAACTGGCAGAAGAATACAAAATCATTTAATTTTTTTTTTTCAGTGATAAGGCTTAGGAAGGTTTCATCTGAGATACTATTCTAGTCCCAAAAATAAAGCCACCTCATATAATCACACATGTATTCACCAAGCTGCAACACCAATGAATTGTGTAAAGCTTGACAACCTTGTATCATACAGAAAAAAGCAAGGTTACATTACAACACCTCTAATACAGTAGTCCCTGTCATTTTAACAGCTCTTAGCAGAGTGACTACATTAGTACTTAGTCAGCAAGAGGTACAAGACTAAAAATGCCTGCTCCTTGCAAACTCACTGATTCACAGTTTTCTTCTCCACAGCTTTATTCATCTGAAATATGCTGAGAACTCCTTACCAGCCTCTCAGTTTTCGGACCATGTCACCTGGTAACTGAAGAAGCTGGTATTTCTAACTAGGTTCATATAATACAGTTTTTCAACTGGGGATACACAAACCCCACTGTGGACCACCCCCCGACACACACACACAAACATACACACACGTGCGCATGCATACACACATACGCATACAAGCACCCATGTCCATTTGCACACAGCTTTGATTTGCCTGGAAGAGATGGTCTCATGGAACAATAGTATATATACATATATTAGAGGCAAAAAACTCAGTTTAATGCATCAGTTAGGGTTGTTCTACAGCGACAAAAGAGAGGAAATTCGATGTTTGGGTTGTAACCCCCTTTGCACCCTCCAGCCCACCCCAACTGGAATTGGGGTGCACGTTAGAGTCATTGGCCATAAATCTCACCCCATCATGTGGAGGAAAAAGCTGAGGAATAGGAGAATGGGGTGAGAGTTAGGACCAATGACTATCTACCCGATTCCGGTTGGGGGGTGGGCTGGAGGGTGCAAAGGGATTTCAACCCTAACATTGAACTTCCTCGCTTTGTTGCTGTGGGAACAACCCTAACTGATGCATTCAATTGAGTTGTTTGCTCTAATATATATATATATATATATATATATATATATATATATATATATATATATATATATACTGTACAAAAGTACTTATAAAAGTAGCAGCACATAAATATATATAACAATATTTTATAAATTAAAATGATGTTTGTCAAAACAAGTAAAGTGTAATTGATACTGACAACAGTTAAACTTGTACAAATATGTATAAAACAAATTTAGAAAAATGTTCTACACCAAAATAGGATGAAAGGATCATGTTAGATCTTCCCTAAATTTGTCAGGTTTGGGGTAGGGATAATAAATACCATACTTGTTTATTGGAACCAGGGGGTTTCTTCCCTCCAGTCTAAAAAATTTCAGGGAGGGAATTCCATACTTGAGGTATCCAAAAATGAAACACACTCCTGGCTCTCACTGTGTCTGTGCATGGGGAAACCAATTCCAGAAGACTCGCATTTCTCAAAGATGAATATTTTTCCTTTATTACCAACCTCTCAGATAAGTAATCAAGAGCTTTGTTTTCCATTTATTTTAATGAACATTATATTTTACACAACCTGTGTTTTATCTGTAAGGAACAGCCAGACTAGTTATGTTTACTGCTGATATGTTAACATTATTTCTGACTACCATGCTATTTGATTCAATAATATTAAAATTGACCCATTTTCCCCTCCACCACACACACACACACGCTAGGAAATGAGTTGCCTTTCCTGGTCTGAATTAATTGATTCAACTAACACAGTACACCCCTGTCGCAAACACCATGCAAGGAAACATTCAGCATTGACAAAAGCTTGTTAATGATAGAGATCTGAAGCTTGGTACATTTCTGTATGGGTACTATGAAACCCAACATTCCAAATGCCAAAATGTGGTGCAATTTGGCAAATATGTTTTAAATTAGGCAGAAATAACCAAAATAACAATTTAGGTGAAATTTAAGGACATTTTTGCAAAGATTTCACAAAATTTTGCAGAAACTATAGCATTTATTTTATTTTATTCTTTTGGTAACTGGGTAAGGCCCACTAGGCACAAGTGCCTGTTTTTAGAGGTGACCCAGGAGCAATGGGTGGTTAAATGACTTGCTCAGAGTTACACAGTATGCAAGTGGAGGTTGCGGGAATCAAACTTAGATCTGTTGGATGTACTATGTTCATTTACAGCTTGTTACTCTAATCTCTCAGCTATACTGCCAGCATTTTGCCTGAACTCCACTGACTGAAGAAAAATGTGCCCATTTCTACTTATTACCTTGTCATAGAAGCATAGAAAATGACTATAGAAAGGGGCCATGCAGGCCATATAGTCTGCCCATAATGTCTGTCATAATCCCACCCCTTCCCTTAACTGGTTTTCAGTGTTATGATGCCCTTGTATCAATCCCACACCTTCTTGAAAGTTTCCACTATTTGTGCCTCCACTGTCTCCTGTGAAAGGCAGTGCTATGGTTCAACCACTCTCGTGGTGAAGAAAAACTTGCTTGTGTTCCCTCTGAATCTGCCCCCCTCTAGTTTCATTTTGTGCCCTGTGGTTCTTGAGAGATTTTTTTTTCCCCGATAGTTTTTATCTCCTTCCCAGCCCACCACCTCAGACCCTTCAGGAGGGACAAGTGGAAATCCTACTACCCAGAACCCTACCCAAGCAGACCCCAGAGCCCCATAGAGCCACGGTTTACCCCCACCAGGTGGGGACGAGGCAGAGGCACAGACGCCCAGTAACTTACTATTTAGTTGGTCGTGGTCTGCTGGATGGGCACAGCCAAATCATGGGCACAGCCTCGGTCTCCCCATCTTCCCAACTGTGGCAGACTCATTTTCTTGTTTTCTCTCTCCCTGAGCAGCAAGTGACTCCCCCGATGTCGTGACGTGAGCACCGATGGCCATGCTGCTCTTTGGCCGCCTCCCATCTCCAAATGGAGCTTGCAGTTCTCCGAGCCTCCACTCGGGGTCATGCAAGTGTCAGGCATCAGCCAAATCCCTCCCCAGAGAAGGCGAGCTGTCATTGGACACTCCAGCCTGTCTCCCCCTGGATGACCCACCAACGACCTGAGTTCACTCTCGAACCTGGGTCACCAGCGTGGTGAGAGGTGTGACATCCAGTGCCTCAGCCCTCAGCACCACCGGACCGACACAATTCTTGAGTGATTTTTGATATGAAACAGGTCCTGAACCTGCACCTTGTTATTCCTTTTAGGAATCTAAAGGTCTCAATCATGTCTCCTCTGTCCCTCCGCTGCTCCAGGGAGTATATGTTTAATTCATGCAGCCTCTCCTCATATGATTTGCCATGCTATCCATGAATCATTTTAGTAGCCCTTCTCTGCACTGTTTCCAGTCTGTTAATATTCTTCTTGAGGCATTGCCTCCAGAACTGTACACTGTACTCCAGGTGTGGTGTCACCATTGATCTATAGAGTGGAGATTACCTCCTTTTTCCTGCTGGTAATCCCCCTGCTTATGCATCCCAACATATAATTTGCCCACAGTTATGCTTTCTCGCATTGCTTGGTCATTTTAAGGTCATCTGTTATAATCATTCCCAGATCCCTTTCCTGTTTAGAGGCTTCCAGTTTTTCACTCCCTAGGTAGTAATCCACTCCTGGGTTTGTCCTTTTTGAGGTGCATGATTTTGCGTTTTTTAGTATTGAACTTTAGTTGCCATGTTCTTGACCACTTTTCTAGAGATTCCAGGTCAGCCCTCATCTCCACTCCTCCTGGGGTGTCCACCCTGTTTCCTATCTTTGTGCTATCTGCAAACAAACTCACCTTGCATTCCAGTCCATTAGAAATGGCACTAATGAAAATAATGAATGAGACGGCTAAGCACTGAATCATGTGGTACTCCACTACCTATGTCTCTTTCCTCTGAGAGTGAGACATTCACAAATCTCCTTTTGGTCCTACCAGTATGCCAACTCCTTACCAGTTTACCACCTGATGACCTACTCCGGTGCTTTCCAATTTGTTTAGCAGCCTTCTATGTGGGACCGAGTCGAAGACTTTGCTGAAATCCAGATACACTACGTCTACTGCACCTCCCTGGTCTACTATTTTCATTACCCAGTTAAAGAAGTCAAGTAAATTAGTTTGACATGACTTCCCTGTGGTAAAGCCATGCTGTTTAGTGTTGAATCTGTTGTTGTCCTTGAGAAAGGATATAATCCTCTCTTTCAGAAGAGTTTCCATTGCTTTGCCTACAATTGATGTGAGGCTTACCGGTCTACAGTTACCTGCACTCACTTTGCTGCTGCTTTTGTGTAGAGGGATAACTGTGGCTATTTTCCAGTCTTGTGGGACCTCGCCCAGCTCAAGTGATAAGTTAAAAAGATCATCCAGTGAAGCCAACAATTCCTGTCTTAGTTCTCTTAGTAGTCTAGGATGCATTTCGTCTGGTCCCATGACTTTGTTTGTATTGAGTTTTTCCAGTTCTTTTAGGACTTCCTTTTTTGTAAAGGGTCCTGAGTAAACTCTGTTGTCACCTTTATTTCCCTCTGTAATGGTAGATCCGCAGCCATCCTGCTCCTTTGTGAATACAGAGTAAAAATATCAGTTTAGGATTTCTGTTTTGTTCTTGTCATCCTCAGTGGTATCTCCATCTTACTACGTGAGTTTGACAATACCCCCTGTTGTCTTTCTTTTTTCACTAATATACCTATAGAAGGTTTTGTCTCCCTTTTGACTTCTCTGGCTATCCTCTCCTCTGCTGTTGCCTTTGCTGTTCTGATTTCTTTGCTTGCAGCCCTTTGTTTTTATTTATAGTCTTCCTGGTATTTGTCAGATCCTGTTTTCTTATATTTCCAGAAAGCAGCCCTTTTTTCCTTAACCCTGGTGGCTACTTCCTTAATAAACCACAGTGGTTTTCTTTTCTTTTTTGTTGTGCTCAACTTCTTTATGCAATGGTTTGCAGTCTGAAGTAGTATAGCTCCCTTGAGATGTGTCCAGTACTCTTCAATGTCCTTCCCCTAAACAATATTTGTGAGTCTTTCTTTAAGACCTTCCTTCATTGCCATGAAATCTGCTCATCTAAAGTCCATGACTTTAGTTTTAGAGTGTTTGGTTTCTGTTTTTATCCTGACATGAAACTGCACCATTCAGTGATCACTGGACTCTAGATGGCTACCCACATCTACTTCCACAGCATTGTCCCCATTCGTTAGCAGCAGGTCAAGAACAGTATCCCTCTTGTTGGGTCCTTTAACCAGTTGTTTCATGCCATGTCTCATTGTTTCCTGCAGATCTCAGCCCTTGAATGGGCTCAGCCCTGCCAAGGAGTGGCTGTGGCATCAGGAAGCCAGCCACACACCTGCACCACCTTCTCCCAGCTGCTCTCAAGATCCTGAAGCTGGATCTCAGCCCTTGAATGGGCTCACTCTGCCACCAGAGCAGCCGCGGCTTCAGGAAGCCAGCCACCCACTGGTACCACCTCTTCCAGCCGCTCTTGAGATCCCGAAGCCAGATCTCAGCCCTTGAATAGGCTCACCCTGCTGCCAAAGCGCCCTTGGCTTCAGGAAGCCAGCCACCTGCCCACACCACCACCTCCAGCTGCTCTTGAGATCCTGAAGCTGGGTAAGCTTGCAGACCCGACTGGGACACCTCCATGTCACCTCCATTGGCCACTGAGGCTTGCTGCCACCCCTGATTGGACTAGGCTCTTACATGTCTGCCAGGAATTGGTCTGCCTCATAAATGCTGCTTCTGGGCTCCTGCTCCCATTGAAAAGCACTGCTAAACACTGCATTTTTACCTTGTTTTCTTGTTGCCCTACTTAAACCTTGTTTTGCTGCTTAAGTTCCAATGCCTAACTGTTACCTGGTTTAAAATAGAAAAATACTGTAATGATTGTTAAAAATGTCTGTTGTCTGCTGATCCTGGATCTGCCCTGCCTATTGTTTTCTACTATGCCCACTGTCCAACTCCTTTGCTAATTTACTGTGTCTCTCTCCCTCCCCATGGCACCAGAGCAGGTGATTACCTCTCTTGTTCTCAACTGTCACCAACCACCCCCCATTTCCCTCTCCATTTTCAGCTGTTGTTAATTCTTTTCTTTATTTTTATCTACTTGCTCTCGACTGCCTGATGTCTCCCCACCCCTGACTTGCACCTCCGTCACTGCTCCTTTGTTCTTTCCAGCTTATCTCTGACCCCCTCTCTCCTGTTTCTCTCTTCCTGCAGATCTCAGCCCTTGAATGGGCTCGCCCTGCCGCTGGAGTGGACGTGGCTACAGGAAGCCAGCTGCCCGACTGCACCACCTCCTCCAGCCACTCTTGAGATCCTGAAGCTGGGCAAGCTTGCAGACCTGACCGGGACAGCTTCTTGTTGCCTCCATTGGCCACTGAGGCTTGCCGCCACCCCTGATTGGACTAGGCTCTTACACGTCTGCCAGGAATTGGTCTGCCTCATAAATGCTGCTTCTGGGCTCCTGCACCCATTGAAAAATACTCTAAACATCAAATTTTAATGCCTGTCCCCCCACACCCCTCCTGCCTTAATTAAATAGTCCTAAACTCCTCCCGATTCCTCTTGCCCCACCTACCCCTTCTCACTATTGGTCCCTCCTCATTTCTGCCCCTCCACTACCACTCCTACTTCTGCTTGACCCAACACCTCTCTCTCTCTCTCTCTCTCTCCCTCCCTCCCTGTGACCCATTCTTTTATCTTTCCTTCCTTCTTGTGTCCTCCCAGGGCCTGCTACTCCTCACCCTACCCCATTTCTAGTTCAACATTATCCACTACCCTACAGGCACCATCTCCTCTCCTCCTCCCCCTCCCCTTCCCCACTTCTGCTCTATATAAAACTGCAGGAGCAAACACCAAATATCCCTGGACCTTACCACCTCTGCTCCCCTATTACAAGCTTTATCGTCTCTTTGGGAGCAACACAAACAGCCCACCTATTCTAACAGCACTGGGTGGTCATGTAAGCTCACCTTTAGAGCCTTATGTTTGTCCTCTCTGATGCTTCTGCTCCTTCTACTCCTTCTCCTCTCAGGGAATGTCCACCCAAACCCTAGTCCCCTAACTGATGGGCCTGCAAAGAACCAGAAACACTCAGGAGCTCTCTCCGTTGCGACCATTAATATCTGCAGCCTCATTCCCAAGCTTGATGCCCTTCAAGTTTTCGCTAACCAGCATACTCCTGATGTCATCTCAGTATCGAAACCTGGCTCACACCCAAAACCCCTGACTTTGCAATTACCCTACCTGGCTACAATGTCTTCAGGCTGGACCGGCAGGCCAAAAGAGGAGGGGGCTGTGCATTATACCTCAAAGACTCTCTCCTGGGCCACCCGTTAACTGCCCCACTCTCTGACTCCCTGGCACAGATCCTCCCAATCTGTATCATCCTTGGAGCCCATGGTAAAGCACTCACTGTTGCTGCAGTCTACATTGCCCCCCCCCAAAGCCCAAGTGAAAAGCATAAATACCGTCCTGGAATTTACCAGAATGCTGCCTCCTAACATGGAGGTAATCATGCTTGGTGATTTTAACATAAACTTGCTTGCTCCTGATCCTGGAGGTCTAAAGGATGCCATCTCTTCTGTTCACCTCACGCAGCTGGTTGACTCCCCGCCAGGCTCAACTACAGAACTGGTACCAGCTCTCTACTCAGCTGGGTTCTCTCCAGCCACCCCGCCCATATCTCTGATATTTCCATCCTTCTGGATTCCATCAGTGATCACTCTCCTATCATCTGTTTATGGTCCAACAAATTCAGCAAACCTCCACCATCAGTCATCACCTGCAGATCCCTCCCTTATGGAACCTCAATCTCCTTAAATCCTATCTCAGAAACCAGGACTGGATGCCTATCTTTGAAGTAAATGATGTCAACATAGCATTGGACTCCTTCATCTCCATCTTCAACAAAGCCTACAATACCTATGCCCCCATCAAAAAGCATAAGGTCAAGTTCCTCTGCAATCCCTGGTTGACTGCCGACCTAAGCACAGCTTAAATCAAGGGACCATCTCTGGTTCCTGGCCCATAACTCTGGATCACCAGCTGCAATCCAGAACTACAAGTGTGCACAAAATGACTGCACTAAGGCCATTAAACTACACCAAAGCACCTATTGCAGGGAAGCCCTCACAAATACATGGGATAATGGTAGAGCTTTCTGGCACAACATCAAGAAAGTGACCGGTAAACAGCTGAAAGCATCCCCTAATATGCTCTGCATTGATCAAACTATTACACTTGACCCCTCAACTATTGCTAATACCTTTAATACACTTTCACTGCCCTCAGCTCCATTCTCCCCTGACTTCTTCACTGAATCTAACCCCCCTGCAGACCAAACAAGCACCACCCTCTCTACTACCCACCCTCTCTTCTATTTTAAATCAGTCAACCAGCATGAAGCTCGCAAGTACATTGGCAACACAAGGTATAGTGGGGACTCACTGGATTTAAAACTACTATCCCTCACGCTCAATGAAGTTGTCAGACCTCTCACCAAGATCCTTAATCTCTCTCTCTGCCTTGGCCAGTTCCCTGACTTATGGAAATCTGCCATCGTCACCGCAGTATACAAGAATGGCAATAAAACTCAGTATGGAAACTACCAGCCAATCTCCATACTACCTCCCCTCAAAAGCACTCAAATGTATCATTGCCGACCAACTCACTAACTACCTAGACAACCACAATATCTTATGTCATCATCAACGTGGCTTCAGGAAAGGGTACAGCACGACATCTGCCCTCATGGAATTTACCACAGCCATCCACAGCTCCCAGACAATGGCCATCTTACCAGTGCAGTTTTTATCGATTTAACAAAGGCTTTTGATACAGTCCACCACAACCTACTCTTAACTAGTGCTTAACTATGGGGCTCTCCCCTTACTCTACAGCATGGCTCCAAAGTTACTTGTTAAACAGATCACAATGAGTAAAGATTGCTGGTATTCTCTCCAACAGCTTTGCCAGTCTGCTCAGGAGTTCCCCAGGGATCCATTCTGGGACTGCTTCTTTTTTCCGTTTCCTGAATAACCTCCCTAAATACTGCCCTGAACAAATCATTCTCTATGCAGATGATGCTGTAATTCTCTCCTCCCACAAGGACCAGCACTCCCTACAAAATAATCTCCAACTTGGATTCTCATCAGTGGAAAAATGGTTCAAACCACAGAGGCTTATCCTTAACTACAAAAAACAAGACTATGCCTTTCTGCAACTCCCACATCAAACAAAGGCCACCCCCTCTGATCATTTCAAATCAGCATGGGACAACTCTTGAACAGGTTCCAACTTTCAAATACTTAGGGATCACGCTTGACTGTAACTTGTCCTACGTATCGCACATAGACAATGTCACTAAGGCCACCAACATATGGCTTGGCTTTCTCTAAAGGCACAGGTCCAGCCTAACTCCCACTGCTGTGAACATTGCAGTACATACAGTAGCTCTATTCTCTCCATCATAGACTATGGCCTATCATTTATGGATCAGCCACTCCTACAGCTCTCAGACGTATCTCCACCTCGCTCAACAAAGCTTGTCATCTGATCACTGGGTCTCACCACCTAACCCACACTTGTGACCTCTACGCTCAATCAGGTTGGCTACAACTACCAAATTACATAAAATTTCTAACATGCACCATGGCTAAGAAGGTCACCATACACCCGGCTGCTCCTGGGGTTCTATCTCTACTCCATCCTAGCAGTAACCCCCACAACACAAGAGGCTTGGAGTTTCATTGCCTGCAAGTTCCATGCCACAAAACCTCCTTGGGCCAACGTTCATTCACTTACAGGGCTCCATACTGGTGGCATAGCCTTAGTACTTAGTTCTCCTCAGCCCCCATGCTGGGACTATTTAAAACAAAGCTCCATTCCCACCTCTCTGCCTCTAGCACCTGTGACTGTCATTTCTAGCCAGGCCTCTCTACTCAGTCAAACAGTCCTATCTGAGGTCCCCTCCCTGCACCACTCTCCTCAGTCCACTCCCACCCCTTCCCTATCCCACCCACTTCCACTCCACCCCACCCCACTTCCCTATATTTCTGCTCATGTTGACAATTGCCTTTGGCAAGCTCTACAATATATTACTATGCAACTGTATGTTAATCCATTTTTTCTGCACCACCTGTACTTGCTTTATTGTACATTGCTTATGCTCCACTGTTGTACTACTGTATTGTCCTGTCTCTGACATGGAACCTTTATAGAAGATCCTTTGGCTCAAAGGTTCTTGTAATCCTACAATAAATAAATAAAATAAATAAGAGCAGAGCCTCCAGAAAGTCTTTAGTTCTGGCTGAACTTGCTGTATGGGTACCCCAATTTACATCGGGTAAATTGAAGTTCCCCCAGCACTACTACTTCCCCTTTTATCACTCATGTTTTGAATGGCTTTCACTATTTCTTTATCCCCTCCACCCCTGTAGTCGGTGGTCAGTAATGCACTCCAACCTGAGTTATTGCCTCATTTCCAGCCTCTAGAATAACCCAGAGTTACTCAGTTTCTGTGTTGTCATTTTGGAGCACAGTCACTTTTATGCCTTCCTTAATGTACATAGCGACCACCCCTCACTTTTCAACCAGTTCTGTCCTTCCAGAAGAGACAGTGTCCTGGGATAGTCATTTTCCAGTCATGGTTATTGTTTAACCAGGTTTCAGAGATGGTGACCCAGTCTAGATCCGCTTCTGCAATGATAGCTGTGAGATCAGCTATTTTATTTGATAGGCTCCATGTGTTAGTGAACATATCTTTCCAAACTTCATCCCTACCTTTTCCTATGTCCTGCTTTATTTCTGACTACTTTTTTATGTTATCCATCTCTTCACCCAAATGGTGAATCCTGTTTTTATGTTGGCTTGTGCATGCATGCGGAAGCAACATTTTGTGATTGCAGCACTGTACTAGCACTTTCAAGGGTGTGTCAGTGTTGTGGCGAATCCAGGGCATGCTTTAGCTGGTGTGTCCCTCCGCTGCCAACCAGTGAGCATGCTCCTGATGACAGCAGTTTCAGAGATTGCCACCAACTTGAAAGAGCCACTGCTGCAATGAGACAGGCTCATCATTGCAGCGGCAGATCTGACATGCCTCCCCTACGTGCCTTGCCTGGTGAAACATTTCAATAAACATGGTGGCTCCCGCCATCCGCCTCTCACATTCCCTAGGAAGCTGACTTCAGGGGTCCCCAATCCCCCTGTCGGCATGCCCCCTCCCCAGTTCAATCTATTTGCCAATGGGGTGCCCAATCCCTGTCGGCATAATGTTCCCCTAGTTTAATTTGTCTGTTTCGGGGGGGCACCCAGTCCCCCTCGGTATCATGCCCCTCAAAACACAGACACACTTTTTTGCTGACTGGGTATCAATCCTGTTGGCTCCAGTCCTCCCCAAAAACATGTGGCACACTGGAAGCCCACCCCAGCATGCTCATGACTACCTGAAAAAAGAAAAACCTTCCCCAGAAGCGTTTTTTTTAATTTTGACTTGTAAACAAGAAAATGGTTCCTCACTGCCTGTGGTGCCCCTACCTCAAGCCACACTCCCACCTTCTGTGCACTTAATTCTCCCCACACCCTCACTCCATACTTACCTCTAGAGGTCAGCAAGGTGATCTTTGGTGGAGTGGGAACATGTCTGCACACTTCAAAGCTGACTGTGAACTGAAGAAATGCTGGTAAGTTGTATAATGGCATAAAAGGGGGGGTGAGGTTCAACTTAGGTGGATAACTCAGTCATTTTTTTGACTTTTTGGTCCACATATTCAACATGGGGTTCTTGGGACCCCACCTCATGAAATCAGTCACTGTCATTTCATTATTCAGTCCCGAAATGAATCACCTTTCGGAACTGATTAACGAAATGACAGTGCCACTGTTCATGAGGTGGGCTCCCAAAAAGCCTATGTTGCAAATTTGGTGTAAACATTTCAAAAATGATTGTTATGGGCATGCATTGTACAGTTTCCATGCACACTGTAACTTCAATAACTTTTATAATTTTCAGTCCAGTTTTCAACATTGCCATTTTTTACACCTCCTCATGAACAGTGCAGCTGTCATTTTGCATCCTGCCTAAAATGTACTTCCTCACCTGTGGCTCTCAATAGCACAGTTGCTGTGCAAAATCACCTTTCAGGATTGAGTAATGAAATGATAGCACTGCTGTTCATGAGGTGGGGTCCCAAAAAACCACTGTTGAAAATCTGGAGTGAAAATACCAACAAACACCATGGACGTTAAGGTTTCCAACCATGCACTCATCCTGTTGATACTGACAGGCATTGGGACATAATTTGGGTTCATCAGTCATAATGTTTGCAGAATTCTACCCCCACACCCCACTCTACAGCCACTGACAGGCATTAGGGTGTGCCCTTGGTTATGTCACCCTAATGTTAACCCCATTCTCCTATATTGCACTCATCTCAGTTTATTTCTTTATGGAATGGGGTGAGCATTATGGCCAAAGGCCCCAATGCACACCCCGACACTTGTCACTTTCTGCAGGGTGGGGTGAGGTGGAATGGCATAAACATTATGGCCGATCCAAAGCTACACTCCTAAAGCCTTTTGGTCTCTATGGGGGGGGTGTTGGCATTACTTCAGTACTTCACTGACATTCCTATTTTGCATCTCTAACTCCTGCACCACCAATGCCCGTACCAGCAAGCCAACATTTGGCCTTGACAAATGCTTGTTATTATTTGATTCAGTTTCCTCACCCATTTGGTGAGTTGCTATGTTTTTGCTTGTAACCCTGATTTGGTGGTATTATGGGGAGAGATTGCAAATCTTTTCGTCACTGCTGCCTCCTCCCCACTGTTCAGTTTAAATGTCCAGTGCATACTTCCAGTTTCTGACCTAGAGCTTGCATGCCTTCCTTAGTCAGGAGTAGATCATCTTATTTGAAGAGACTCCTGTCCCAGAAGCCCTACCAGTTCCCTGCAAAGAGATGCCTCCTGTCTTGGAGCCAAGTGTTAAGTTCCTCTATTTGATCCTTGTGTATCCTTTGGTTACTGCCTCCTTTCTCTCATACTGGTAGCTTTGCAGAAAAGGCAATGACTGAGGAGTGTGTGGTTAATGTCTCACTTAAGTGAGATATGTGTTATTTGGTCTCTTCGAGTGTCTAGTTTGCCAGATCATTTGTACCTATATGGATGAAAATGCCTGCATATTTACCTTGCTTTTTTAGTAATCTGTGAATGCATTCTATATCCCTTTTCTGTAGAGGCCCTGGGTAGGCATTTGACTACCAGCTGTGTTTCTGGACCCTGACTGGTGAGACTCCATCTGGAGTACTGTGTGCAGTTCTGGAGACCCCATCTCCACAAGGATATTGAGAGAGGAAGGAGGCTGTCCAGAGGAGGAGCAACTAAAATGTTGCAGGGTCTGCACCAGAAGACATATGAAGAGAGATTAAAGGAGATTAATATGCATACCCTCGAGGAAAGGAGGGGGGCATGACAGAAACTTTTAAGTACCTCAAGGGAATCAACAAAGTCAAGAAGGTAACATCTTTAGACAAAGAGATGTGCAAGAACAAGAGGGCACAATTTGAAAATAGAGGAGAGAAGCTCAGTGGTAATGTGAGAAGTATTTTTCATGGAGAGGATTGTGGATACATGGGCAGCCTTCCTGAAGAGGTAGTGGAGTCAAAACAGTGGAGGAATTCAAGAATGCATGGGACAGACATAACGCAATTCTAGTGGGGGTAGGAGGAAGTAGGCTGTTGGTTACCTAGGATCTGCAGCTTATGCGTTAGGTAGGAAATGGCAGACTAGGTAGGCCAAGCGGTCCTTTTCTGCCATCAATTTCTATGTTTCTATGTGTGGCTCCACTCAGCGGATCATAATGTCCCCCACAATAAGTTTTTTATTTTGTTCCCTCTTGTTTGTGTTATTTTCATTTTCTTCCTGGTTTGACATTGTTGTATGTCCTAACTGACAGTGATTGGCATTATGTCCAAGTTCCTCCTCCTTGGCGAGAGCAGTGTATCTATTCGCTGTTACGATTGGTGCCTCCTCTTGTGCTTGCTGTTATTGGAATCAGTGTGACTTTCTCCTACCCCTCTTTACAACCTGCCATTCCCCAGGACTTGGGGTTGTGAGGTGTTGAGGGATGGTCCCCTGGTGGAACTGGTGAGGTGTAAAAGGGTGAGCAGGTTTGAGGTTGGCAATCAGGTTGTGTGGATGTTTGATTTGCTCCCATGCCTGTCTGAGTTGTGTTCTCAGATCTGTTATTGTCCAGCATGTGGGGCAGTGCCCCATTGCCTGAATGTGTGCCCTCTGAAAGGATGCCCAGCACCACTGGCATGTAATGTTTGCCATGTTGCTTGAGGATCCTAATGTGGATGAAAGAGAAGGAGGTTGAAGAAAGAATAGGGAAACTACCAGAAATAAAGACATTTTTTTTTATTAGTTTGCTCTGCTAAGGTGCCTCCCCTTCCTATAAGAGGCAGGAAGCTTGGGTGTGTGTCAGTGGCTATAAACAAACAGTAGCTTGGGGAGGGTGGGGTGAGATTATGGGGAAGGGTAGGTGGGTAGTTTCTCTGTCCCCTTTTCAGATGAAAAACAATCAGCCACTAAGTGAAAACAAAGCCTATGTGCTGCATCCAGAGCAAGGCACTAGCGAGGCCCTGCAAACCTTGCCCTTAGTCCTGTTGTTACTTTGGGGGGGAAAAACGTTCATTTAAGCCTGTCAGCAGCAGAGTGAGAGAGTCGAGAGCTGCTTCTGTGGCTGGTCTTAGCCTTGCACTAGACCTGTTACTCTGGAGGAAAAAAGCATTTGTTTTGTTTTTTATGTTTAAGCCCTCCCTGCCTGCAGTTGTTGTTTAAACCCTGCCCTCAGTACCTGCACTGTGCCTGAAACTCTGCTCACCACCCGGAGTGACACACAGCTCCTTTCAGGGCTTTGTCCTGTTGGCGGCTGAGTGAAGGAGCCAGGAGATGCTTCTGTGTCCACTCCTAGTCACGGTCTCTCCCTCTCTCACAGAGACCAGCTATCTAGACCCATAATTCACCTGCAGCTGAAGGGGGAGGGTCGGGGAGAGTGTTCCTGTTGCTCCAGTTCCCTTGTAGCCCGATACACAGCTGTCAAGGAATCCCTGCTTCTGCACCTGTTGGAGTCTGCCTTCCCTCCGTGATTGGTCTCTCTCTCCCAGTCGGTGAAGATCAGTGAAGCTCAGCAGACAGTAAGGCTAGGGGCTGTACCACACTTGGCATATGTCTCCTAGGGTTGTCTTTTGTGTCTGAGCTGTAGGTTGAACTCATTGCAATCTGAAACCAGTAAAATACTAGGGAGTTAACAATCTACTGATATATAGTCCAACCTCTGATGTTGAATATGTAAGCAATAAGACATAGTGGGGTGTGCATTGTGCTGAGCTAACCACACACCCAAGGGCATAATAAGGCACAAGGCTGCAAGTCAAATGCCTTCAATCCCTGGAGGGTTAGATCTGCACAGTGCACACACAGAGTGTCTTGTTGCTATTTTGAGTATGTAAAAATAGTTTCCCTAGTGGTCTAGTGGTCACTTCCTTCCCCCAATCACCAATCCCCATCCCTGTATAATAAAAAAAACTCTCTGGTAGTCTAGTGGTCCCTCCCCCCTCCTCTGTTCTCTGATTGCTGTCCCCGTATAAAAAAAAAAACTGATAGTCTAGTGGTCCCTCCCCCCCAATCACCATCTCTGAATAATAAAAAAATTCCCTGGTAGTCTAGTAGTCCTTTCTCCAGCATTTCGGGAGCATTTTGAGGGAAATCAACCTTCCAGCAAGAACATCAGCCGTTTTCCCGGGAGACGCCTGTCTGCAATATCTACACAGGTCTTGCCAGTAGAAGCTATTGTAAAGTATTGCTTGCCCTAAGTGAATACTGCCATTTGAACAGCTCGGCAGCTTATTTTATGTCATCAGTTCCATCTGGTGACTGTGAGTGCAGCAACAGCATATTCAGTGATTGAGAACTGTAAAATCATTCTTGCTAATACTGCGTGTGCTGAACTTTAGGCAATCTTCAGGTGTGTGCAAGAGGCTGGTTAACCTGCTGTAATTGGGGCTCAGAGGTGAGCCAATAGCTGGGCAGGATCACCTCTGTGGGAGAGCAAGTCTCTGCATTTAAACATCGTGCTGACACACAGTGTGAGCGCAGTGCATGAGCGTGAATGCGCAAGTGCCACTCGGAAGAAAAAGTTGCAGAGGTATTGTATTAAGCTACGAATGAAAAGGGATTTTAATAAATCACGGATAAGGGCTTGTACATTAAATTTATTTAACTACTGTGTTTAGGTTAAAAGCTGATGTGACTGATTGTGTTTTAGTAAGTAGGCTTACCACCTAGTTAAATACTGTTGTTTGCCTGGAATGGCTTGTTTATATGGGCAGTTCCAGAGAGCCTTAAACTGTGTTTTATATGCTGAGGTTTGAATTTCAACTAGAAAGCATGTTTTACTTCTAAACTCAGTAGCTAATTTATTATTTGCCAGTTAGGATTAAGGTAGAGATGTTCTATTTTGTGAGGCAAAATGTTGAAGTTTGAATTTTAACTAGAAAGCATTCTTTTATTTAAATTGAGTACTTTATTCTTTGCCTGTTAGGATTAAAACAGAGATTCTCTATATGCGAGGCAGTTGTCTAAGTTTCTGTTTTTAACATCAGAGCCACAGTGTCCAAAAATGCAGTCTTTAAATAAATTGATAGAGTAGTGGTGGGTATATTAATTATGGCAATTTTAGCCCAATATAAAGTCTTAACTAAAAAACAAGGTGATCTTTAGAAGTCTTGTGTATCTATACAAGTAAATCATGTAGAGGCAGGATTGGGTATCTTGCATAAAAGGAGAAATTAATTTGTTATAATAAAGCAAGCACTACGGCATAAAAAAATCCAGAAATTAAACTAAAGACTTAAATAGCAAAAAATCTTGTATGGTTAGTCCTAATATTAAGTAGAGATGTGGAACAAAATCCTGGACCCCAGTATACAGGTAAGATGAAATTACAGTATGACAACGCACGATGCTTGAAAAATAAAGTAGACCTTTCTTGAACTTGGATCACAGCAGAACCCCCAGAAATTGTAGCCTTAACAGAAACTTGGCTTAATACATCACCGATGACCTGAAATCATCCAAGCAGACCTCTAAAGCAGTAGGTAAGGGTAGGAGGATGTTAGGGTGTATTAGTAGGGGTATCACAAGTCGTAAGAGGGAGGTAATAATCCCTCTTTACAAGATACTGGTTAGGCCCCATCTGGAGTACTGTGTGCAGTACTGGAGGCCACACCTTCACAAGGATATTAACCAAATTGAGGCAGTCCAGAGAAGGGCAACCAAAATGGTGCAGGGACTGCATCAGAAGACATATGAGGACAGATTAACGGAGCTCAATATGTATACCCTTGAGCAAAGGAGGGAGAGAGGTGATATTCATTTTATTTATTTATTTATTAAATTTTGATAACCTGGTAAGCCCGCTGGGCCCCGAGGGTCCCTTTTTCAGGGGCGACCCGGGGAATTACATGGAATAACACATGGGGTAGCATACAGCACAGGTACATTATACTAGACAGTGAGGAACATAATACATAGTGGTTTTTCAGCAGTTACATTTAAGAGGTAAGACATAGTAGCTTTTTAGCAGTTAACATTTCCTGGGTAAGCTCTACAGATGGGGTGCAGTGCTATATAGATGGGGTGCAGTGATAGTTGCTATTTCCTGATGAGGGAGGGGGTGGGCTTCCATTTAGGAGCCTCTTACTTTAGCAGTTGCATATGGAGGTGCCATCATATATGAGCCTTCAGCCTTGTGTGGAAGGTGTGGGTAGAGGTAACATCCTGAACACCAGGGGGCAGGGAGTTCCATAGGGTGGGTGCTGTGATGGCGAATGACTTACCCCCCACCTTGGTTGTAACCCTTGGCACTGCGAGGAGGGTTCTGTCCATTGTTCTGTGGAGCCCAGGGTTTCTCTTTTGGGCAATGAGTCCAGTGAGGCTGGGAAGAGGGGATGGGTGGAGTAGTTTATGAGTGTGGCAGAGTATGGGGTATTGGAGCCGGGCCTCCCAGGAGGGCCAGTTTAGTTGGGACAGAGTGTCACAGTGGTGAGCCCGGGAGCCATATAGGGTGGCGAAGTGAGTCACCTTGTGATAGAGAACTTGTAATCTGTTCATCTCTTGTTTGGCACCTCCCTGTATCACCAAGGCAGCATAGGAGAGGGTAAGGAGTTGGACGCTTGTGGCGATGGAGGCCCTGGCCGCAGGTATCAACTGGTCTTTCAGCCTATACAAGGTCCCGAGTTTGGCATGAATATTTTTGGTTACCTGGTCAACATAATCCTTGAGGGAGAAGCACTGATCCAGGGTGAGGCCAAGTTATTTTATCGATTCAACCACCTAAAGTCTTTTTCCTGATTTGGTCATCAGCCTGAGATGTGGGCTTCTGTCCCGGCTGAGGATTCTTGGGCCAAATAGCATGGCCTTGGTCTTGTTAGGGTTAATGATCATTCTGTTGGTGACAAGTCATTGCTCAAGGGAACCCAGGTATTCCTGTAGCCAGGAGCAGAGATCTCCCAGATTAGAGGAGGGGCGGTATATGACCACATCATCCACATACTGTACCACTGAGCTACCCCACAGTGTTTACTGAGAACGTCAGTGAAAAGAGAGAAGAGAAGGGGGCCAAGGATAGATCCTTGGGGCACCCCATCCATTAGGGGGAGAGGCTCCGACAGGGAGTCTTTCCATTTAACCCTCTGTGTTCTCCCTGTGAGGTAGCTGTTGAACCATGATAGGAAGTGGCTGTCTAACCCTACCTGGCTCAGTTTTTGTAAGGAGCAGGTTATGGTTTACAAGGTCAAAAGCCTTGGAAAGATCAATGAAGACTGCCCCGGTGGGGGATCCCTTGTCCAGTTCTCTGATAACATCAGTGGAGAACTTGATAAGCGTGGTGTCAGTCCCATGATTGATTCTGAAACCATGCTGGGAGGGGGTAAGTAAATGGTGGAGCTCTAGATAGTCCCGGAGTTGTCTGTAAATTAGTCTCTCTTGAATCTTACCAAGGCTAGATAGCAGGGAGATGTGCCTGTAATTGTTGATAGTCTCCCTTGAACCACCCTTGTGCATGGGGACTACATGGGCCAGTTTCCATTGTTCTGGAATGGCACCTGTGATAAGGGATTGATTGAGGAGCCAGGTGAGGGGTGTGGCGAGTGCAGGGTCTCCTTCCCTTAGTATGCAGGGGGGGATGCCATTGGGTCCTATAGCTCCCGACATTTTGAGGGACTTTAGTAATGAGAGGACTTCGTTTGGTCTTACAAGCCGGATGTGGAAGGTTGGGCAGTCCAGGCTTTGGGGGATGGGATCATTCGAGACTGGAAGGAGGAGTGGCAAGTCTGCTTTGGGCAGGTCCAGGTTTGTGAACTGGCGGTTGAGAGCCATGGTGATGCTAGGGTCGTCGTTAGTTAATTGGCCATTGACCTCTATGGGGCAGTGAGCAGTCTTCCCGCTCACCTTTATAAGCCCATTTATGTGAGCCCAAAAGAGTCTAGGGTTGCCTAGGTTCTTTTTCTGTAGATCTGTGAGGTAGTCTCATTTGGCCACTTTGATGGCCAGTTTGCACTTATTTCTCAGCATCTTGTAGTGGTTTAGGTCAGTCGATAGGGAGGATAGCCTGTATTCTTTCAAACTGTGTCCCTAGTTTTCATCAGTGTTTTCACTTGAGGGGTGATCCACTTATAGCAGCTCCTTGGTGCGGAATTTCTTCAAAGGGGCCTATCAGTCAGCAACCATAATGATGGCTCCCTGGAAGAAGGCCATAGCCTCTTCCAGTGTGGGGAGTAGTTTGATTAGGCTCCAATCAATCCCATTTAGGCAGCCAATCAAGTGTTCAGGTTGATAGTTTGAGTAGTCCTGTGCCTCGAGTATTCGTGGGGGGACTCTGGGGGTCCTGTTTTCCCAGAAGCAGAAGATTGGGGAGTGATCACTCAGGGCATCTGCCAGGGTGCCAGCCACCTTTATATTGGTGGGTTTGCTAGTAAGCACCCAATCAAGTGTGGAATGCCCGTTTTGTAGTTCATTAAGGTGGGTCCTGTGATAACCTGCGTAAGGTTAGCTTCCTGAACCAGCCCTAGTAAGGAAGGATTGTCTTTCGGGGCCCAATTCAGATTAAAGTCCCTCAGGATGATTAGCTCAGAGGTGACCTCATTGGAGATGTCCCTTAGGACCACCTCCAGTGATAAGCACGCATTGGTTGGGGGGTTGTATACGCATCCAATGTTGAGATGCTTACATGAGCCAAGGGTGATGCAAACGAAGATCGATTCACCTGCCACACTAGTGGCCTGTAGCAGGTTGACCTGCACTGAGTTAAGGGTGTCTTTTGTGTAGATTAGGACCCTCCACCCCTTTCCTCAGTCTATCTTGTCTATGGGAGCAGTATCCTAGGGCTGCAACCTCGTGGGAGGGTATGTGAGGCTTGAGCCAGGTTTCCGATACGGCCAGGATGCCTGGGTTGTGCTGGTCCAGCCAGGCTTGAAGTTCCTGCATCTTCAGTCTCAGGCTACATATATTCATGTGCACAATCAACAGGCCCTTATTGGCCACCCAGTGCGGGTCCACCGAGGAGGAGACCAGAACATCATAAGGAGGGGGACAAGGATTTGGTTGAATGTCCCCGCCATGAGCAGGAGGGTAGCAAGGAGGCAAGAAGGAAGCTGACTGAGGGGTAGGACTTAGTCCAGAGTCTCCGTTTAGCAGTGAGTAGAGTTGGGTACAGGATGCCTCTCCCTGTAGAATACATGGGCAGTCAGAAGCGCCTCCATGTTAATAGAAGGAGGATGTAGTGGTCCCAAGAATGTCGTGAGAATGTCCAGTTGGGGGACTCTCAGGTCCTGTTCTCCTGTGCTTATAGTCCTATCTGCCCAGTGTAGGGAAGAGGAGGTACAGGACGGCCAGTAGGACTCTATTTGGGCAGCCAAGAGAGGAGGGTCCAAGCATGGAAGACATCATGCTGGTGAGGAGGCTGGGTGGGGAGGAGGGATGGATGGGTGGTAGGGATGGTTGGGCCCCTGGGAATAAGTTCCCATGAGCCCACCGTGCTCAACTTAAGAGTAATAACCAGCCTCATCAGGCACCGGGTCCCAGACAGATCAGGTCAGTGGTGTGGCCAGGAATTACTACAGTGCACCGCTGGTCAGCAGTACCCAAACTTATAGGGTATCAGATGTCTTACCCCAGAGATAGATGTGACAGCATATTGGAGGGAGGTGGTCTTGGTAGCACTTGTTACTATAGGATCCTCCTGGGGATGAGTTTGAGTGCCACTGCCCTTTAGGTCAGCAGGCAGGTTGGATGCAGGAGCTGTCTATGGCCCGAGGCCAGGCACACTCATGTTAAGCAATAGCAGGAGGCAATCTAGCTGGAGATACAGTGTTAATGAGGTATTCAGGCAGTTAAGGTGCACCTATATATGTACTGAAAACCATACTCCTGAGGTAGAGTTGAAATCACATTTATACGACTCATGGGAAAAATAGAATAACAAGCAATTTGCAAGACATACCTGGATTACTATAGCACTTAATAATCACTTAGATACTGCACATACAGCAGCAGCTGTAATTTCTGACTACCTAGTTTATATACAACTAGCAGTTTGTGAGTAGCAGGCAAATTGGTAGGAGAGACAGAGATACTTCCCGAATTGCTGATAATTTGCAGGTGGTACAAAAGGTTGGGATTAGAAGCAGGTGCAGTGATGGCTAAGCCACTGGAGGTGGTATAGGAGTTTTGTATTGGGCACGATAGCCAGAAGGTCCTTTTGTTATAGTGGCCACTAGTGGACAGCTGTGATAAGCTGCAAATGAAAACTCATCTGTAGGTTAATTTCAGTCAGGTGTTTTATCCTATAAAAACTAGTGACGACCAAGGGTGGTGAGGGGCGGGTCCTCACTGTGCCGTTGCCTCCTCGCTCGTCTGGTTTCCTTTACCTGTGTAGATTTTTCGGTTTGAATTCCGTGCCTTTTGCGGGGCGATCAGCGTGGGGCTTAGGAAGAGTCCCGTCGGCTGTGAGGGAGGCCTGCTTCGTTGCCTCTTGACTCCAAAAAGGCTCAAGGGAGCAGGTTTGTCTCTGCCCTCAACACCTTAAGGGCATTAACAAGGTGAAAGAGTCTAACATGTTTAAATATAAGAAAAATAGCAGGACAAAGAGGACACAGCATGAGATTAGAGGGATGCCGATTAAGGGGAATGTGATGAAATTCTTTTCATAGAAGGGTGGTGGATGCATGGAATGGTCTACCTCAGGAACTGGTGGCTATGAATACAGTGCAGGGCTCCAAACAGGCATGGGATAGGCATAAGGAAGCAATACAGATGAGTATGAATAGATAGGCCACTGACAGAGCAAAGGCGTTAGCTACATTTATAAGGTAGAATAAGAAATAGGCAGACTGGATGGGCCTTGCAGTCCTTATCTGCTGTCAACTTCTAAAAGATGAGGAGATTGAACTGGAAGGTGTCAACGCTCATAGATTGGACAGGTACAATTAAAGGGGGGGAGGAGTTCTGTTATATACTAAATGGGACTTGGGTTTAACCAAAGTGATATATAAAGGGACTATAGATAAGATAGATTGTTTACTGGTAGAAATCTCAAAATTTGACTGGGTAATGGGGGTCATCTGTTCACCATCAAAAATGAAAACAGAAGTGTTTGAACAATTAGTTCAATTGATAATGGACCAATTGATGATGTTCCTGTGAGAAGACATGGAAGACATGGAAGATGGCGGCCACGCTGGGTCAGCCACTGAATATCACAGTAGTTTAGTGCCTTATTTTACTGTTTTACTTTGTTTATTCATTTTACTTGATCATTTATTTAACTGTGGCATCCTGTTCTACCTCTTACCATTTGGACGCGGGACCCCTCTCAGATTGCCCTAAGTCAGGAAGCTTTTTTGGCTTGCTTGGTGGTCTTGTGGTGGACTATGCCCAGACAGAGACCGGAGACTGGAGACCGGAGAGGAGGTGGTGTGCCAGAGTAATGTCAGCTGGTAGATCTTATAGACTATCCTGTTCTGCTGCTTATCATTTGGACGTGGGACTTCTCTTGGATTGCCTGAATTCGGAAAGCCTTTTGCTTGTTTGGTGGTCTTGTGGTGGACTGTGCTCAGATGGAGACCAGAAAGGCGGTAGCTTCCCGAAGTGATATCAGCGGATGATTTTGCAGACTGTCGTATATGTCAGTGGAGGCTTTTGGCTTTCAGGATTGGGCCAGTGATGGTGATTTGAAGCGAGTGAACTGAGGATCGATTTGGCCTTGTTTCTTCAAGCTGAGTGCCGAGAAGGATCTGTGAAGGTGATAGTGGTGAACTGGGCAGGCTGGGCTGACTTGTCCTGAGGTGAGTGCGGGGTACAGCTGTCTCCCACTGGGAGGACCGGGTGGTGCCGACTGGAGGGTTGGCTGTTTCTTGGATCATCCTGAGCTTATCGGAGGCTGCCTGACTGGGTCAGGTGTGCTCCTGTGGCTTAATTGTGGGGGGTTTGTCTGTGCTTAGTACCTGCTTTGGGGTGAGTTTGGCCTAGGCTGGCTGAAGAGTGATTGCACCTTGGGATTGGATCCTATTTTCTTGGGCTTTAGAAGCTTCAGCTGCTAGGGCTATGTTTTGAAGAACTTTTAGATCACCAACTGAGGACTGAACGAAGATATTAGAGGATTATCTTTGGCTTAAAGTGAGACTTTCAGGAGAGAAGGACTGGTATCAGACTAATGATGGGTGAGATTTTTCTAACTTGGGGCTTTTGGTATGAGTATGGGCAGTGAGAGTGCTTATTACTCGACCTTTTTGTCCATTATTGCTGTGGGCAATGTGAGAGATTGTCCCAGCCTTAACAATCATTTGGTTTACTTTCCAGTGGAGGTGAGAGCTCCAATGGATTTATATATAGGGCCTGAATAATTCAGTACATTGGACAGTAAACGTGGACTTTGTTAGAAATTTTTAAATTAAATATCTGTGTATTTTGTTATTTATTATTGTTATAGTTGGGATTGTGCTTTGGGGGTGGGGGATATTGTGTTGTAATTTGTAATTTGTTTAAAGTTAGGGGGTGGAAGAGTATTGATTGTGTTGGGGTAAAAATATTAAGTAGGGAGTGGAGTGATTTATTTATTTCTATATAATTTAGCATTATCCTTAGAATCTGAATGTGTTGGGTTGGTAGGAACATAGTCAGTCGGTACTCTCCCTCAAGACTGAAGGATCTCCGACCATTCGAATATCCTGTACTTCCTTCTGAAGTTTATAGGAAATGCCGAGTATTCGACATTTTGAGACGAAGGAGTGCAGGGAATAGGAGATCCTGGAACTCTTGTGGAGGATGAGAAAGAAGTGGGCGGATAGGGACAGTTAGAACCAGGAGGCACCCTGGGGCAAAATAGATACAGGAGCGAGGTCCATCTTGCCTTGTATCCATGCCAAAGGGCACTGACTTGGTCAAGCAGGAGGTGGAGTCATCCTTGAGTCCAGTCCCTTCGGGTGGTGTTAAGCAATGCTAGGTCTATCAGAAACAAGCCTACACTGGTGGTGGATCTTGTTGCATCTGTGGACTTAGCTTGCATCACGAGACCTGGATTGAAGAAAATGCAAGCCCATTTTGGAGTCCGTGGTTCGGCGGGTTCTCAGTGATTCACCACCAGAATGGATCATAGAGGCGGGGTTGTAGCCTTTTTAGACAGGAACTGGACCCAGGGAGGTGCCAGTTTGATGTACCATCTCCTTTGAGTGTATTATGGGTGCAGGTGCAGGACCTCAGGATACTTCTCATTTATCATCCACCAGGTGATGGGAGGAATTCCTGAGGGAGGTATCGGACTTCATCACCGAGAGGGTATTGGAGCCTCTCGATGGTTGATTCTGGGGATTTCAATGCCTGGGTTGATGATGAACTCATGCTTTTGCACAAAACCCTCCAATTGATGGATTCATTGGGCCTGACACAGGGTGTTACCTCTGCAACCCATCAAGGGGACACTTATTGGACTTGATATTCCATCTAGGGATGGAAGTCTCTGGTGTGGAGGTGGAGCCCATCAGTTGGTCTGACCATCACACCCTGAGGTTCAGTTTTGCGACCCCCTGGAAGAGGCCTTCCCCTAAGGACATAGTACAGTTCTGTCCTTTGGGAGGAGTTACCTCAGAAGGCCTAATGACGGAGCTGGACTTCTCAGAATTGCCAATGGATAGCACTGACCCAGGGCCCTTAGTTCTGGCCTATAATAGGGCAGTTGTGAGGGCCCTGGATGCCATTGCTCCATTCTGTGTTCGTACCTGTACTATACACCCAGGAGCTCCATGGTTTACCGAGGAGATCCATGGGTTGAAGAGACAGGGACGAAGATTGGAGAGATGCTGGTGGAAAACCTCACCTGGAGGAGAACAGGCTTAGACAATTAGATCATTATAAGAACTATCAGTTAGCAATCTCCCATAAGAAGGCAGAGTTCCTGTCCAGGGAAATTGCTACAGTGAAGAATAGACCAGCCCAGCTCTTCCAGACTGTGGACAGACTGTGCAATCCAGTCTGTCTTCAAGCCGGTCGAGCTTTGTCACAGTTACAGTGTGAGAAGTTTGCGATATTCTTTGCTGATAAGATGTCTGCTATCAGGGATGAGATCAGTCAGCGCCTCCCCATTGGGTCTTGCAGTGATCAACCGAGGGGCACAAATGCCCAAATGACTTGGTTCACCTTTAGTCAACTGGCAGTCATGGATATAGTGAGGATCATCCAGACTTTGTGTCCAACCTACTGTAGTTTGGATTTGGGCCCTACTCACCTACTTGTGTGGTGTGTAGAGGTTGTTTCCCTGATCCTTACTGGGATAATGGTAGGGTCATTGGAGAGAGGGATCTTTCCAGATTCCTTGAAGGAGGCAGTAGTAAGCCCCCTTCTGAAAAAGCTCTCCCTTGATCCCAACTGCCCAGAAAACTACAGACTGGTTTCAAACCTTCCCTTTTTAGGGAAGGTTATCGAGAAGGTGGTTGCTTTGCAGCTGGAAGATCATTTAACCAGCCATAGTATCTATGACCCTCTTCAGTCTGGCTTCAGGAAACGACATAGTACTGAGAAGGCTCTTGTATGGGTACTAAATGATCTCCTGATGGTAAGAGATTGGAGAACCCATTCTATCTTTGTTCTCCTTGATCTCTCAGCAGCATTTGACACCATAGATCATAGGGTGCTGCTCGATCCCCTGTGGTTTTTCTGTGGACTAAGGGGGGTGGTCCACAGTTGGTTTCAATCCTTCCTGCAGGGTAGGACTCAGAGATTAGTGTCAGGAACTTACTCCTCAACCTCTCACTGCCTGCACTGCGCGGTGCCACAGGGTTTGGTGTTGTTCCCCATGTTATTTGTGGTGTATATGCTTCCATTAGGGGACATTATAAGACGGTATGGGTTGAATTTTCATTGCTATGCTGATGATTCTCAACTCTACATGTCTTTTGTGCCCAGACAGCAGTCTGAGTCAAGTGCATTGTTTAACAGCTGCCTCCTGGAGATACAGAACTGGATGAGTGCCAACTAGCTGAAGTTGAACCCGGGAAAAACAGAGGTATTGGTGGTGGAACCAGGGGTGAGGATGTCAAGCTCATGGGTGGGAGAACCCTCAGGTTTATTTCTGGGGGAGACCCCGCTTATGGATTCTGGTTAGGTGAGTAACTTTGGTGTTATATTTGACGAGGGCTTGACCCTGAGGGCACAGGTGTCGGCCATAGTCAAATCATCCTTTTTTCATCTAAGGAATATAGCACAGATGAAACACTTGACTCCATCAGAGGGTCTTCCTACCCTGGTCCATGCCTTAGTTGATCTTGATTACTGCAACGCCCTCTATCTAGGGCTGCTGGGAGTGGATATTCACTGCTTGCAGCTGGTGCAAAATGTGGCAGCTAGGTTGTTGATTGGAAGCCTGAGGTCCAACCATGTAACACCTGTGCTGCATGAGTTGCACTGGCTGCCTGTACAGTGAGAGATCACTTTCAAGGTCATTTTAATGACCTATAAAGCCCTACTTGGTTTGGGACCCCACTACCTGAAAGAACTCCTGACTTCTTACTGTCCCTCCCGCTCCCTCTGATCCTCTGGTGAGGGATTACTAGAGATTGCCAGCGTAACCTTAAAAACATCTGGTGGAAGAACATTTGCTTTCATGGCTCCTACCCTGTGGAAATCTCTACCTTGCCAGATACAAAATAGCCTGACTGTAGAGGAGTTTAAAACAGTTCTTAAGACTTTCCAATTTAATCAAGCTTTTTCAGAGATGTAACTTCTGTTGTGAATAAGACGTTATCCATTACTGTGGTTTTAATGTTGTATGTAGAATTTTGTAAAGGTGCCCTGAGCTTGGGAAGGGCGCCTTATAGAAATAACATTTTTACTTGCTTTTACTTTACTATGGGGAAAAAGTTAACATTAATCAGGGATTTTAATGCAGCCTGGGGTTGTCTCAGGGGAAGAGCTTTACAGAATAGTTTTAAACACTTGAGTCTGACCCAAATTAGTACCAGTACAACTAGGAAGACTATCCAAAAGAGTGCTGGTAGTATAATGGATTTAATATTCATGTCTCATGATATCCAAGCACATAGTGTCCTGGTTAATCAGCCAGTTTTGGCAGACCATAATTCTCTTCATTGTGAAGTAAGCCTGGACAGTTACAGCAGACAGAACAGGGAAAATAACAACATTAAATGGGTCAGAAGCTTTAAAAAATACTCTATCAAAATGTTTCATGACAAATTAAGGCAGGTAAACTGGTCCAGACTATTTCTTATACCATCTATAATCTTGACAGTACAAGAATTCTAGAATTTGTTTTTGGAGGTTAGTAATAAAATAGACCCATTTGTAAAAATTAATAAAAAAAAAATCATGTACCATGAATTACTGAAAAATTAAAAAAAAGAAATAAGGGTGAAAAATAGACTGTGGAAGAAAGCAAATCAAACTTTGGACCCTTTAGACTAGGAAAATTATAAAGTTAGTAGAAACTGTCTTAAAACAAAAATAAAAAAAACACTAAAAAAACTGTTTTATACCAAAAGAAGTGAGGAGACAAGAGGAACAGGAAAATACTGGTCATTAATAAAAACTTTGGAAAAACAATCAATCAATCAAATCTTTATTTAACCAGGTGATCATCATTGAGCAAAACCCATTTTCAAGAAGAACCTGGATAGCTTTGAGATCAGTGTACAATACAAATAAGACATCAACGTTCATAATGGTTACAGTATTCAGAAAGAGTGTCAACTAGAGAGTGATAGTATTAGTGAGTACAATGCATTTGGTAAATGATGACAATATATGCACAAGAGCCAGCACAAGAAACATAAGCATAATTACAGGTATATTACAGCAGATGTCCACATCATAGCTCCAGCAATCAAAAAAAAATAAAAAATAAAAAAATAATAATTAGTAGGACTATGAGAGCACAGCAGGTGAAGGGGGGACAAAGTACCTTGAGGGCAATAAGGAAGGTGAAAAGAGGGGGTGAAAAAAGGTATAAGGGCAGTAAGGGTGGAGAGTATTAAGGGGTTTGTAGCCAAGGTGCTGAAATGGGGTATCAGTTTCAACAACCATAGATTACTACTGAACTACTGGATTTGAATAGACAAGAAACAAAAGAGGTCCCAGGATCAATCCCTGGGTTACCCCTCATTTCACCTCTGCTTTTATTGATAGAGTTTTACCCACCACAGACTGTTGTGTTCGGTCCGTTAAATAAGACCAGAACCATCTCCTCACTTCTTCCGACACTCCCAGTTAAAAACCAGGTTCAAATACAAATGGTAGAAAATGGGGTAATGCTAAATAAGTTAAGTTTAGCAAATATTCTAAATAACTATTTTACTAAATTACCAGAGGTCATAGGTTTAGAGGAAAATGAAAAATGCAATTGAAGATCAAGCAATTGAACCACATGATCAGAACATCCCCAAATTTAGATTTAGGAGACTAACTTGCAGGGAAGCTAAAAAGGTAATAAAGAAAATGAACAAAAATAAATCTCAATGCATTAATCAGTTGGAAATAAGGTTTTTAAAGGATGCAAATGATATAGTAGCCCAAATCTTGACAAAACTCTTTAATTGGAGTTTATGTGAGGGGGGTTTCCCTTCAACATGGACAAATGCTAAAATTGTCCTGCTCTTTAAAATAGGCAATCCATCAAATCCCATGAACTACAGGCCTATAGCTTTGCTACCTGTGATTTCTAAGGTTCTGGAACAACTGGTACATGGACAGCTTTATGACTACATAAAGAGATGTAGTGAGCTGTCCAGGTACCAGTCTGGCTTCAGAAAAGGGCACTCCATGAACACTGCACTCAACCAACATAATTGACATCTTGGTTTCTCTAATGGGGGGATGTTGTGGGTGCAGTGTTCGTGGATTTGTCAAAGGTCTTTGATACTGTGTATTATCAAACACTGATGAGAAGACCTCAAAATTCGGGAGTGTCAGAAGATGTGAGGAGATGGTTCTCGTCTTATTTAACAGACTGAGCACAACAGACTGTGGTGGGTAAAACTCTATCAATAAAAGCAAATGTGAAACAAGGGGTGCCCCAGGGATCCATCCTGGACCCTCTTTTGTTTCTGGTCTATTCAAATCCAGTAGTTCAAACAGTAAAAGTTTCAGATATTTGTCTATACGCAGACAATACTGTTTTAATTGTTAAAGGTAAAGATGTTTAACAAATACAATTCAAATTGCAAGCAGATTTTGATAGAATCCAGGAATGGTTTGGGAGGTCCAATCTAGTTTCGAACAGTGCAAAATCAAAGATCATTGTTTTTCACCCAGATAGTTAAGGAGATGGTGACCTTGAAAATTATATCCAAGGATGGTAGGGAGTTACAACAAGTGAGTAAATATAAATATTTAGGCTTTTGGATAGACCAGAGACTGGCCTTTGAATATCACATTAATGAGAAGATAAATAAATTGAATGAAAGACTTGGGCCCTGCGTAGAACAAGTCATTGCATAAATGAATCTATGAGGAAGTCCATAGTAAACCATATGCTGATACCAGTATTAGAATATGGAATAAATATTTACATGTTTGCCAGGGTCTCTGTAATAAAAAGGCTTGAAACTATGTACCACAGGCTGGCAAGATTTGCTTTGAAAGCAGATAGGAGGACCTACCACTGTATACTATATGAAAAGTTAAATTGGCTCACCTTAGAAAGTAAATGAAAAATTTTTTGGTTACTATGACAAGGCAACTTCTGGGCTCAGGGAGACCATTTTACTTAAGAGAGAAATGACAGAAAGTGGAACATACCTATGGTCTAAGACATACAACAAAACTGAGGGAGTTCAAAATAACTACACAAAGAACTAGGATAGGAAAAATGTATTTTGCCTATGTAGCAATGAAATTCTGGAATGAGTTAAAGATCCAAGGAAAAAACACAGATATAGGTTTGCAAGAATTTAATACTGCCTTGAAAGATGAACTAGCAGTTAGATGTACCTGCTTTGATTAAGTATAGAGGATCTTATGGAAATGCATGATTGTAATTATTGTATTTTGGTATATCTGATACATGTAACTGATTTTCAACATCTAAGACAGGAACACCTTGTAAATAGGATTTTATTCTAACAGTGTAAAAACAAACATTTGTCAATGCCGAATGTTTGCTTGCTGGCATTGGCAGTGATAGTGTAGAAGTTACAGAGCTACATAATAGTAATGGCAGTGAAGTACTGAACTGAAGCCAACCCCACCACCACCCTGCAGAGAGTGACAGGCATTGGGGTGTGCCTTTGGGTCAACAGGCATAACGGGCACGCCATTTCAGTACACCCCACCCTGCAGACACTGGCAAGTGTCATGGTGTTCCTTGGGGTCTTTGGTCCTTATGCACACACCATTCCATTAGGAAATACAGTGGGATGGGTGTGATATAGGAGAATGGGGTGAACTTTGGGGCCGAAGACCAAGGCAAACCTCAATGCTTCTCACTAACTGCAGGGTGTGGAATGGCATGAGCATTACAGGCAAGTCCCAAGTCACACCCCTGATACCTGTCATTCTCTCTACAGGGTTGGGCGTTATGGTTGGAAACCTAATACCTCAGGCATTAGTTGGTATTTTCACTCCAAATGTTCAACATGGTTTTTGTGACCCCACCTCACAAGAGGGGAATATCAACTTCTTAGCGAAGCTGCTTATGCACAGTGACTACAGCATTTAGCACCACTGGTGCAAAACATTCCGAACAGGATGCAAAAATGACAACTGTACTGTCTCATGGGGAGGAGTAAAAATGGCAATGTTGTAAATCTGCAGTAAAATATTTAAAACATGGTGAAGTCATGAGCGATATAGAAACTGTGCAACGACACCCGTAAAAATAATTAGGTTGGGGATTTTTTGCAGATTGTCAACTCAGGCATTTTGGTGCCTCCGATCATGAACAGTGTCACTGATTTTCTTTATCTGTCCTGAACAATAATTTCCCACAGCGACCACGCATCTCTGCTCTGAAAGTGGAAAACACACTTTGGCATATTGTGAAAAATGACAGCTGTACTGTAAATCAGGCAGTGTGGGAAAAATGCCACTGGTGAAAATCTGGACTTAAAATATTACAAAGTCATGAACTTACAAAGGTGCGCGTGAAACTGCATGATGCTCACTCATAACACAGTCATTTTATAGACTTTTGGCACCAAATTTTCAGCATAGCCATTTTAAGACCTCTGCTCATGAACAGTGTAACTGTGATTTTCTTAATCTGTCCAAACATTGCTTTCCAGACTTAGCACCATTGTCGCTACATGTGCAAAAACACATTTTGGGTGGCATATGAAAAATAGCAGCTGTACTGTTCATAAGGAAGTGTAATAAAATGGCAATGTTGAAAGTCTGGAGTGAAAATATTAAATTTGCAAACTTATGAGCATGCATAGGAACTGGCAACGCATGCTAAATAAAACAGTCATTTTAGGAATGTTTTCACCAAATTTCAACATAGCCATTTAAGATCTCTGCTCATGAACAGTGTCACTGTGATTTTCTTAATGTGTCCCATACTTTGATTTTGCACATCGACTGCGCCATTTAATAAGCTACATGGTAGAAACACATTTTGGCAAGATGTGAAAAATGACAGCTGTACTGTTCATAAGAGGTGTAAATGGCAATGTTAAAATTTGGAGTGTAAATATTGAAAATTTGCGAACTTATGAGCGTCGTAGGAACTGCATACTGACTAAGTAAAACAGTCATTTTTGAATTTTTTCAGCAAATTTTCAACATAGCCATTTTAAGACCTCTGCTCATGAACAGTGTCACTGTGATTTTCTTAATTTGTCCATACATTGATTTAGCACACTGATCTGCGCCATTGTCGCTACATGAGGCGGAAACACGTTTAGGTGAGATGTGAAAAATGATAGCTGTACTACTTATAAGAGGTGTGGTAAAATGGCAATGTTGAAAATCTGGAGTGAAAATATTGAAAATTTGTGAACTTACGAGCATCGTGAGAACTGTGCAACATACCTCATAAAACAATTAAACTTGATATTTTCCACCAAATTTTTTCAAAATAAACTGTGAGAGCCCACCTTATGAACACTAGCAGTGTCATTTCATTAATCTGTCGAAGGTGATTTCACAGTGACTACGAAATCACCCTTCAGGCCCGAATAATGCCATGACAGTGACATCATTCATGAGAAGGGGTCCCAAAAACCCCATGTTAAAAATTTGGTGCAAAATTTCCAAAAAATGCCTGAGATACGCATCAAAGTTGAAAATCCCCTCTCTAGCCCATTATACAGCTTACCGGCATTTACTCAGTTTGCGGTTGGCTTTGAAGAGTGCAGATGTGTCCCCGGTCCACCAAAGATCATCGTGGAGAGGTCTGGAAGTAAGTATGGGGTGGGGTGTGGGGAGGCAAGGTGTGCAGTGGGTGGGTGCAGGTTGTGGGAGGGCCAGGGAGACTACATGGGACCGTTTTTCTTTACAGGTGTTCTTTTTGTTTCCAATGATGGCGTGGGACATTTGCCATGCTGGGGTGGGCTCTCAGCGTGGCACAGAGACTGTTAGAGGGGGCATTCAGCCGATGGGGATTGGCACCCCGTCGCACAAAACATCGATTGCCATGTTAGGTGGGCTCCAGCGTGGCACCCGGTACCGGTGAGGACAGTGGAGCCGATGGGAGATTGGGCATCCCCAGCTAAAACAGTGAGGCTGCCACGCCTGGGGTGGGCACCCAGCGTGGCATTTGAAGGCTTTGGGGGTGGGGGACAGCAACACAGCCGACGGGGAATTGGGCACCCCGTCGGCTATACAGTGTGTGTGCGTGTGGGCCGTGCGCCTGCGTGTGTGTGTGGGGAGCTGCGCAGGCAAGCGATATCTTATCGCTGCTCACTGAAGCGTAGTTCTTCCCCCAGAACTGTAATACCACTGCATTTTGGAGCTTGTCATGGACAGCTCCATCGGCCGTATTAGTTTACAGGGCTCGCCTGCCAACACACTGATTGAATCGGAAGAGCGGGTGACACACCTCTGAAATTTCGGATGATGGCACTATGTATCTTGCACATGCGTGCAAGCAAACATAACAAACATAATAAATATATCTTAATTTTTGAAGACCTTTTTTTTGGTTTTTTGTGCGTGCATATGTGACGTATGAATGAGGGATCCACTCACTGTAGATCAAGGAAGGATGTGAAATGGTGCAGGTACATTTGGGGGTGAACAAAGTGGTAGACAGTAATCCCTACCAGAGCTTTAGGCTGATGTAGCACAGCAATATATGGGGGGGGTGAACAAAGTGGTAGACAGTAAGCCCTACCAGAGCTTCAGGTTGATGTAGCATAGCTGGACTAAGGCAAGGGAGGATGTGAAATGGTACAGGTACATTGGGGGGGTGAACAAAGTGGTAGACAGTAAGCCCTACAGGTAGTACAGTATGCTCAAGTTCATTTGCATAGGTTTTAGCAGCAGGGAGTTAACACTGACAGAGTCTAGTAAGAGAAAACGCTTGGAATTACACATACAATGAAGTCTGAGTTTTCACATCAAATGCTGAGGTATTTTTTTTCTGGAGGATTAGAACCCATGGAGTCCATGAAGGTGTGCTTTGTAGAGCTGGCATGTGTAAGGACTGTTAGGCACCCACACATTTTGGTGGTCCTGCTTTGGCAGGGAACAGTTTATTATAGTAATGATGTGTGGCTCGTCTCTCTAAGCTAGACAAGACTACACCATCTATCAGGCAACCGACATAGTTGATCTGTGTGTGTGTGGGGGAGGAGCTGCTCACTGAAGCATAGCTCCCTCTTTCAACTGTATGCCACTGCATTTTCAACTGCTGTCATAGACAGCTTCAGCAGTGATTGGAGAACTGTGACCACGCCTGCAAACACACTGACTGAATTGGAAGATGCTGACACACCTCTGAAAAACTCAGATGATGGCACTATGTTTCTTGCACATGCATGCAAGCAAACATAATGAGAAGTCATTTTGTATCTTGTTTAAAAATAAATGCTTTTTACTACTACTACTATGCCACCAGCACTACACGTTATTAACTAACCTGCATAGTGCTGGCTGTATGGATGCAGAGCAGGGTGCAGGTTATGGTGTGGGGGATCCTGCCATAACCCACTACGTGCCCCCATGGACACCATTGCTGGGCACAGTGGGACATGATACGACCCCTCCTGTGCTGCAATGGCCCACTGGGCAGTAAGGGGGGACTGGGACTGCCAGTTGGGTGAGTGCCAGACACCGACCAGCAGGTACAGACCATGAGGAGGAGGAAGTGGTGGTGCCAGAGGGTGGGTGGGAACACAACACACCATGGGAAAGCAGGTCCGGGTGCCTGTGGAAGGCATGCACTACCCTGGATCTGCTCCACACCATGCGAGAGATCCTCTTCAGGAACTGGAAGGAGCATCCCATTGGATACTCACCCAGGACCTTGACTCCACCCTTGGGCTACCCTGTGGAGTCCTACTCACCTGGGAGAGGGAGAAGCTGTGGACTGGTGGCTGGTGTTGGTGAATGCCAGTTTGGGTGGACCTGTCCATGAGTGCGCAGCTACACTGCTGGGGTATGAACTTTTTCATGTACCTCTGCCCCAATAGTGTATAGCACTCATTATCAGCACAGTCAAGCAAGAAGCTAGGGCTGTTATACTGGTCATAGGCAAAAGCTCACAAAGAAGCCAAGCATGTTGTAGTGTTCAGATCTACCCACCCCAGCAATTATGGCATCTCTGTTTATCATCAGCCTCATACACTGTCTTCAGTAGGGTAGAATTAATACCAAATAAGGCCTGTCAGTTCACTCTTGCAGCTGAAAGATTAACACACACCTGCGCCCAGTATGTGCAGACCAGTTGGCTCCCCCCTCAAGACAGAATCAAATTCCAAACTTGCATCCTTAGCAAAGAAGCACAAATGCCCCTGGGATTATGGAATCTCTTGTATCTTGTCCCAAACAAATATACCACCAGGCTCCTATCCAAGAATGCTCTCAATGTCCCCTATCGCAAACATCTCTGACCATGCATTCTTTTGCTGTAAGGATGCCAAGATGGTTGAATGAGTCCTGGACTCACTAATGAGCCTCGTAAGATTGGTAAGTTCAAAAAAGGTCTGCAACAACTACTTACCCCTAACGACATCTGTAACTACCACTAACACTATTCCACCTTCTATTCTTGTACTCTCACAGCTTCTGACTTTTACTCTCACAGCTCCTGACAACTCTCCTCAAGTTGACTTCCCCCTGATTCAGGAGCTTCCTCTCCCTTCGCCTCAGTCCCACCCTCGGCTCCCACCCTACTCTTGTCTCTCACCTCATAATACATGATTTTCCCCCAACAACACCACAATGTGTGCTACTTCTGCTCCATGGTTGGAATGTACACCACTGCCATTAAACTGCATATACCTAATGCATCTTACAAGTTTTTAGTTTAAACCAAAATATGCTTTGTATATATTTTAAGCAATGTCTCTCTATTGTGACTTGCTGTTAATGAGGAACCTTTGTAAATGAGCTACTCTAGCTCAAAGATGTTATCCAATTGTACAAATAAATAACTAAACTTATGGCAGTCAGGATTTTGTTTCCCTGGAGCTGTTCTGTTGGCATCCATTAGTGGATGAGTGAGTATGATAGTAACTGAGTGAAGGATTTGAACAGAAACCTTGAAGATAAAATGAGAATTGAAAAGTTCAAAAAAGGAAAATGAAAAGTGAGGAGAGAGTGAGACAAAGTGCTTGACTGAGCATTGAGGGACCATGGAAAGATTCAGAGTGAGTATGATCTGCATTGTATTCAACAGTCATCAATTAATTTTATTAGCTAGCTCTCCTGTGAGGAAAACAAGGCTCATTTGAAAAGTTAAGGAGGATTTTAGTTTGTCAGATGTCTCATCTGAGGATGGTGATTGATGTAGCTGGTATGATTGTGACTTGTAGACCATTGAGTGAGTGACAAAGTAAGAGTGTAGGAGGGTAAATGCCTTGAGAATTTCAGAATGGCTGAAATGTTTAGAGTTTGGTGGCTCTGGTAGGGTCCACAAACCATGTATTGCTCTGTTGACACAACTGGGGTTAGAACTGTACATTCTACATGGTACCACACTGAATCAGTGGTCAAAATTGGACTCGATCAATGCACACATTGTGGGCTAAACAACTGAATTGATTTCCCCAAAACAGGATTGATATTTCTGCAGATTTTGGAGAATACATAAATCAATCAATCAATACACAAGCATTTACATCAGTGGGTATTAATCCATGACAAAGAGTGGGCAAATACTACAGTCATGCAGAAAATCAGATATCCTACTCTTTATTTATTATTTATTAGGAAAGTCGGAAGTACATCCTTTGAGCTAAAAGCTCCTTTACTAAGGATCCTCATCATACAATAAAAAGGAAAGGGAAACAAGACAGGTGAGAACATATGCAGCTGTAAGGCATTGTCAAAATAAACAGTATTAAATACATAGAGTATACAGTATCACAGTAACATCAACAATATTAGAGTTCACAAAAAATTTGGACCACCAGATTATAAGGGATCTCACTCATGATAAGGAGGAAAAGTGCAAAGTCAGAAAGGTACTGAAACTGAATAGTAGTGAGTAGGTAGTGGCAGCGGCACTAGGTATGAGCCTGGGTCTAACTACTGTGTGCCGCAGAAGAAAGATGGAAGAGAGCGACAAGACCCAGCAAGTTAGCTAGTTGTGGACGTGGTGTTAGAGGGTTAAGGGAGGTAAATAGTGTGGGGGGGTTTAAAGGGGGTAGGGAGACAGGAGGGACAATAGTGGAGTGGACATAGGAAAAGAAATCTGGGCTGGGCCAAGTTTTTGGGAACTAATGCCCATAGGTGGCTAGAATGTGCAAAGCACTGCTCAGGGGGCGTGATGAATTTTCTTAGTTTAGTTTTGAAATGGCCATGGTTTTATGGCTGTTAGCAGAGAAAGGGAGTGCATTGAGCCAGGAAGGGCCCTTACTGCAAGGCTCCTTTCCCAAGGCTGTTTTTCTAAAAGGCACAGCTAATGCAAGTTTAGCAACGTTTCTAGTGGCGTACTCAGCCAGGGCTGGTCAGAATAAGGCCTGTAGAGAAGGAGGTGCAAGACCAAGGAGGGCCTTCTTTCCAAGGATGCAGGAATGCAGCTTGATTCGGTCGTGGAGAAGGAGCCATTGCATCCTATTATAAAGATTGCATGTATGCATAAGGCGATCAGCACCAAGAACAAATCTGCAGGCTTTATTGAGGGAGGTCTGTATTCTGTGATGGCTGGTATCTGTGGCAGCAGCATATACCATGTTTCCATAGTCAAGTATTGGTAAAATTGTACCGCTAACAGCCTGGAGCCTAGCCTCAGTTGTGAGGCAGAGCTGAACAATATAGAGGGCACCTAGTTTACTGCTAGTGGCAGAAGTGAGATTGGATACGTGCTCATTGAAGGAAAGGATTCATTAATGGTGACTCCCAAATATCAAAATAGAGGACATCTGCTCAAGGATGGGAGAGAAATTGTGGGTAATTGAGAGAGGCTTTGTTAGCCTCCTCTTTAGGTGATTTGTACTACTATACTAATTCGTATAAAACTCAGTGTCTCACATTATATACCTATGATAATTACTATGGCTACTGTAAGATAGACACATTTCTAGTTACAGAGATGAGCCCTACTGGCTAAATTAGAGGTGGCTCCATGGTCCAAGATAACATTATACAATTTTGTAGTAGTCATCAGTTTGTAAAACAAAAGAGTACAGTGTACAGAGTCTTACACGAATTAGTGTAGTAGTACAAATCACCTAAAGGTGTCAATGTCGACTTATATATCATAATCATTACAAGGTCACAGATGCTCTTACATCTTGTGAGTAATAAATACTCTGAAATACATAGAAAATATATATGTATTAGAAAGCAAAGTGTATTAAAATAATATGCTTACATATCCTGACGTCTACTCTTGTACGGTAGATGCCCTTAGCTCTGTATGTTAGTATAACATATGCCTAAACAATAGCTGTCTACGGTGTACCCCTGGGGGTACCAATAAGGGTGCAGGGACCTCGTGTAACATTCCCCCTTGTTGCCTCCAAGGGAATACAGGCAAAATCTAGGGAAAGGTCAGGAGCTGGGGCCATTTACAAACCCGACGCCGAGCTTTGTAAAGGAACCCAGCTGCTCACGGTGTTGACGCAGTGTGCGCTGTAGGCAGCATAGCATTATAACCAGAAAAATATCAAAATGCTTGTATAATGACAAAACCTTTAAAAAGTAATCTCTAACCAAGTGTTAGTTAATGCATCATTCATATCACCATCATTAATCAATGAAAGGATAGCTTCATTAGCTTTGGTAATATTATTGTTGATGTGGATGAGGTGGGTGTCTTTTCTCTCTAAAAGTGATTTAATGTAAGTAATAGTGGATCTATGTGTACATTAAAATATGGTAAATATTGTGAAAGGGTGAGCAGATAATCGGGTTACCATCAATGATGTCTGCATCCATAAGAGTTGAGAGTTATAACAGTATGTCCAATGACAGCCTTCTGGTGAGGAAAAAACAAAGTTGGGGAAATCAATAACACATGTTACACTTCCATATCTGTAAGATTTATAGTTAGTTACCACATAATATTCCCGTCAGAATTGTCTGCATCTTAACAGTGGTGAGTCTCCATTTTAGAGCTGTACTAGGCAGGTGTAGGTAGCCTTGAAATCCGTGTTGACAGGCAATGAACCTCCTCTCGATAAGATTGATAAGTTTATCTGGAGCCAATGTGAGTCTGAGAATTCTGTGCCATTCGTGCTGATGTCATCGTCCATGGAAAAGGACCAATCAATGCTATCTGGAGAATAACCACATGCAGGTTTAATAACACCAAATACATCACATCGACACACATATATATTGTTTCTTAGCACAGCAATCTGTGTGCGGTAACCAGGCATCAGGAAAGGATGGAAGACCAGCAGAGGAGGTAAGTCCAGGCATTCTCTGTAGATGTTGTCATCAAAGTGCCCAATTGAATGTACAGCAGGAGTTTGTCGAACAAAGCTGTGGTGGGATCAAAATGTGGTAAAGAGACAGTGAAAGAGACAAACATCATATCTCTGATAGAACATTTCTTGGAAGTAAAACAAGGACCATTGTTAGGGTGTCTGGTCACAAATCCCAAATTTCTAGCTGTAGAAAGGGGCATAGTTAGACACTGTTGCATACACATAGCAATACAGCCAGGGTTTTTACATCGTGGACAATACCATTTGGAAATACGTCTGTCATGTATGATGTCAAGGATTCTTCCAGATTCTAGATCACGGAAGAGGTTATTGATGGTAGTAATAATGTATGAGCCATAAGCTGAGCATAGAATTTCTCTAGCAATGCATTGTTTATCTGCTTCCTTGTTATTTTGCTCTATGAGTGTGTTAATCTTTTCTTTAGAATCTGTAAATGCCTCAGCAAAGTTGTGCATATTGTAAACAGTGTATCTTTCTTGCTGACTAAAGCCATCCACACCATGCAATAATGGGGTAGTATTTTATTCACCAAACCAGTCTAAAAGTTTGGCAGAATGAGATTTGATAGCAGCAATGTCTGCCTTGTTCAAATAGACATAGCTGTACCAAAAAGACCTGTGACAGTGCCTGTTGCGCCAGCAACATCAAAACTGTCAACTTCACGTGTGTTCGTTTATGACTTTGATCATCAGGATTTGGGCTTCTACTGAAGTTGCCTCTATGCTCGGTGGTATCTACACTGGCAATAGGGTCTTTAGTATGAATCTGAAATGCTGCTGAACTATCAAGCAATAATGTACTATAAAACGCTGAAGTATTAGCATTATGACACATACCAAATTCTTTCATATTCCAGTAAGTCAAGTTAAACAAAACAGGTATATGCATAAACTGTAAGTTGTTAATCAGTGTACCAGGTAGGGTAGTAGCTGTTAGACCACTACGGGGACCAGGGGTATGCTTTGGACATTCCAAAAGCTGTTTGTCAGTGGGTGGAGACAACAGAACGGAACATGGCAGCAGAGGCCATGTTATGTATAGCACAACATTTTCGAGCAGAGTCCTTAGACAAAGAATTACAGTACGAGGGATCAATTAAAGCAGTGATTTTGTATAAACCAGAATGTCTAAGAGCAGTCTGTAGCAAGGACAGAGAACCATTTGGGGATAATTTAGCACTGGGACAACCCTTGAATGTTCCCTTGGCGAGTTTGGCCACAGGGAGAATTTGTCCTTGCGATATGGTTTGCCACTCAATTTGTAGGGTAGATATATCAGGAGCAACAACTGAGGCAGTGAGGTAAGCATCAGAACCTTCCTGGACAGTAATCAAAGTATCAGATTTTGATGGATACTCCCTCTGGAGGAGATGCTGGAGGATCAAGGTCTGTAGGAGGTTCAGTACCATGCCTTGGATGCAGGGGATAACTCCTGAGATGAGGAGAAAATGGAACAAGATAGCCATCTTGTCAGTATATCTGAAAGGCAAAATCAAACATTAGTAGGTTAGTACTATTCCACCAATGGGGTGAGGAAAAGTAATTATGCTCCTTTATACAGTTTCCGTTGGTTTGCTTGTAACCATTTGTCAGTCAATTTATTGTTTTGTAGGAGTCTAACTTGATAGACTGCTGGACTGAGCTTGTTGACAATGGGGTAGGGGCCTTCCCACTTATTGGAGAAGGAGTGTGTGGGATGTGCAAATTGGAGATCCATCACCTGGTCTCCAAACTGCCAATCCACTTCTTGTGTGTGCTTATCAAACTGTATCTTGGACTGTTGCTGGGCTTCTTTGCCCATGCAATTGGAACATCTGAAATTAATATTATGCATGAGGTCTTTTCTGAGTTTGTCCATATAATGGTCTACAGACACACGGTCTGCAGTGGGGTGTGCAGGTCAAACAATAGATGTTCAGGTAATCTCATTTGTTTTCAATTCATCACCTCAAAGGTATCCAACTGGGTAGTGGCAGAGAATTGTACCCCTAATTGCCATGAGGAAATGCAGCAATAAGGGAATCCCAGGTTTGGGATTGTCCTCAATGAATTTTTAAAGCATTTGCTTAATTCTTCGGTTGGCTCTCTCTACTTGACCTGAAGATTGAGGGTGGTAAGGTATGTGGAACTTTTGTTGAACTCCAAGGAGCTCAAGGGATTCTTTCATCAACTCACCTGTAAAACTGGTTCCTTTGTCAGAGTCTACCTTAAGAGGTAGACCCCACCTGGAGAAAATTTGCTCTAACAGGATTTTGCCTGTAGTTTTAGCAGTGCATGTTTTAGTGTGGAAAACTTCAACCCACTTAAAGAAGATATCAGTTACCACAAGAACATACTTGTTGTTTCTGCTGGTATTGGTCAAAGGACCAATAAAATCAATCTATATGGCATGCCAAAGGCCAGAGTGTCATTGTAGAAGTTTGGCATTTTGTTTGGTGTGAATAGGGTTGTTTTGTACACAAGCAAGACAATTATCTATGTACTGTTTAACATCTTTGGTGATACTAGGCCACCAGGTGGTGGTCTTGAGCCTCTTGAGGGTGTTTTCCACTCCCTGGTGTCCACCAGTGGATGTGTCATGCACTTGGTGCAAGCATCTGGACATAAGGTGTCTGGGAACCACCCACATCTTGGTGGTGGAATCATCTGGTTGATACCAGATGAGCGTGTCATCTGGTGACAAGTATAACTTACCATCATGCCTCCAGTAGGGGTTGTGTGTGGGAAGTTTCTCTTCAGTACCTTTGTCAAGGAATCTGAACACTTCTTTTAGTTCAGTGTCAACATGCTGGGCTGCTGAAAGGTCCAAGGGGGAAAAGGGTTCAGGTCTCTTCCTGACTGCTGCAATATGTATTGGCCTCTGGGTGATCCATCATCCAGGTACCCCCCCAGACCCCTTCCTTGGCAAGGGTGTCTGCTGTCTCATTGAAGGCATGGTAGGGGCCATGAAGGAAATGGGCTTTGTCTTTATGTACATAGAGTTTGTGTGCAAAGTTTTGTGCCAGTGAATGTTGCATATTACCAGTTCTTTGTACTTCACTGGTGTGCCATCAGAAGAGTGGAAGGAGTTCTTCTGCCAGAAAGGAAGGAATTTTGTAAGAGAACAACAAACCCAGTTAGAGCCTGTAAAAATAATGGTATCCTCAGTCCCATGCTGGATGAACTCGGGGGCACAAGCCTCCACAGCCATCTCTGTATACTGTGATGATGCTACACTGCAACGCTTGGAGATTTTAACAGTGTTACCATAGGGGTAAATCACTAAGATACCCATCCCTGCAATTTGTTCTCCCTGGTAATTGGAAGCTGAACCATCTGTGAAAACACAACACAGAGAGGTACTCTCAAGCATTTGTGGCATGGCAGGGAGGAAAGGACCTGGATGTGGAAGATCAGGTGACTGCAGTGTAAAGTCATGGGGTTCCCCTTGAAAGAAGAGACCATGAGCCAGCATAGACAGAATTTTGGTTGGGTGTGCCTGTATATCTCTATCCTGGAGAAGAAGTGACCAGTGTATCAGCCTGGTGTTAGAGACTAAACCATCTTTCTCTCTGTCTGATAGCAGAAAGGTGGCTGGAGTATGGTTGGTATTGATAATCAGTGGAGAGTACCCAATGATATACAGAAAGTGCTTGACTGCCCAGTAGGTAGCCAGACAGTTCCTTTCACAGAGGCTGTACTTCTGTTCTACAGGGGTCAAGAGCTGTGATGCATATGCAATGGGTCTCAGAGTACCATGAACCTTCTGGACCAACACAGCTGACATGGCAATTATCAGAGGTGGCACACTCCAGATGGAATGGTAGTGTTGGATTGGGGTTGACCAGTGCTGGAGCCGAGGTCAAGGCCTGCTTCAGTGACATCACAGCCTGGGTATGTATGGGACCTCAAGTCCAGGAATGTCCTTTTCAGTAACTCATACAGAGAAGCAGCCTTCTGAGCAAAGACACAGGTAATCTAGAATAGTTTGCCATACCCAGAAACCTTTCAGCTGCTACTACGGTAGGCAATGGCAAGTCTTATAACCCTTGTATCTTTTTCCAGGTAGGCTACGGCTCAGTCAGATTATTTTCAGGCCCAGAAAGAGTACTTCTTTCTACAGCATAATTGTGCTTTGCTGGGTTACATTTTGAGGCCTGCCTCTGGATGAGAGAGTCAGTAGTTTATCCAAGAGATCCAAGTGTTGTTCCTGCATGGCTATGTCAACAGCAGGTCATCTACTTACTGCAAGGGACACTGGGGAGTAAAGAAACCCTCAAGGGTGTCCATCATGTGTAGATGGAACAGGGATGGGCTTTTATGGAATCCCTGTGGTAAGCAGCTCCACGTGAACTGTCTACCTTCAAAGGTGAAGGTGAACTTATATTGATTTTTGGGAGCCAATGGCAATGACCAGAAACCATTGGAAATATCTAGGGCACTGAACCATTTCAGGCAAGGCATCAAAAGTTGCAATGCATCAGGTGTGGATGCCATAGTTGGAGCGCAACTGAGGGTGACCTGGTTCAGTTTTGTGTAGTCAACAGTAAGTCTCCAGGTACCCGTGGTTTTTTTCAGGTACACTGGGATCGGCAGTAGAAACACATGTTCTGATTACCCTTGATGAGGGTATGATGTTATTGTTTCCCTAAGAGAAGGCAAGGACTCAGATGGAAAGGATATTGCCTTGACTCTCATGTGCTGACACCAGCACTTCAATGACAGTGTGCATTCATACCACAGTCATGCTTGTTGATATAGAAATGCTCCAGATGCCTTTGCAAAATAGGAAGGAGCTTTGGAAAAGCTCATGGTTCTGAATAACTCATATGATGTTATACTCCTTGTTGTTGGCAGATATTGTTACCACAATGTGTGAATCAGGGATCAAGATGGTGTGATATTGGCCCTGAATCTGTATCAGTAGTATATTAGCTAGGTCCACCACACAGCCATGTGGTGCAAGGAGGTCAATTCCAATGATACTAAGGATGATCATGCAATACCATCAGTTGGAAGGTGTGAGAGGCCTTTAAATGGCCCTACTCTACTGGTAGAGAAAGACAGCGGTACACAGGTGACCTAGTACCATCTACTTCTGACATGTTGGTCTTCTGTCTGGTCGACCAAGGAGATGTATCTGGGTGTTCATCATGTAATACAGACACAGCTGCACCTGTATCCAGTAACACTGTGACTAGGTGGCCCCTGACCTCAGCCTCAGTGCAGGGCCTTCCATTTGTATCCAAGACCAGCTTGTTTACAATCTGGTCGGGGGCTGTAATTGTCAGTCTGTATTGGAGGGAGCATGGAGAGGTTGGGCCTGGCTCCTCTAAACCACTTCACCATGCTGCACTGACGCTATATAGGGAGGTGCTTCTGGGTTTAGGCCTGTCTGGGCCTGAGGACCTGTACTTCTGGTATCACCATGGCCCATTGGAGCCTGGCATCCTGGTTGTATGGCCACAAGGGACTAGCAGGAACAGCATCCGCTACAGAGAGCACTAGCCCCAGGAGTTCTCTAAACTTCCGATTTTTCTCGGCTATTTCCCTATATGAAGGGCCTGGTCTTTGTTGTTGTTTACCCTTATTCTTATGGTGCTTCTTATTCTTATGATAGTTCCGGTTCCCATGCCATTGTTGCTGTTGTTGCTGTTGTTGTTGGGCCTGCTGGGGGCATTGGTTGTCCGCGGGGAGGAGCTGTTTGTGTTGGGCCTGCCCTTCCACCATGTAGTGAGTCGTGGCCTCTTGAGTAGGCTGCAAGGCAGCTACTTTCTTGGAACCAGAGCCCTGATCACAGATGTCGAGTTTGCAAACTCACTCAGTTTAACAAAAGATGCCGGCAAACCTTTCCGTGGTGGGATAGTTGGTCGGCTCTACCTTTTCTCTTACTGCAGGAATCATGTTCCTGAGGAACAAGTTCTTATACTCAATAAGATCAACATCTGCAGCTTCTTGTGCAAGCTGTTTTCCTGCTCGATAGGTCATCCAGAGTCTTCGGTGGTAAGTCGCTGGACTTTCTTTTGCATTCTGTTTTACAGGGTAGGCAAGCATCACTCCTACTACATCTGGGCTGAGTGCATTAATAAGTTCAACTGTAACCTCATCAAAGGTGGCATTGCCAGCCTGGCAGATAGCATCGGGGAGTTTGGCCCACAATCCAGGCTCGATGGTTTGGCATAGTATTTGGACCTGATAGTCTGCGGTGAGGCTAAGCATTTCACATTTGGAATGTTCCTTGTCCAAGTGACAGCTGAGGTTGTTAGATGGGCTCATTCGACCAATACTGTCAGCTATTTGCTGTACAGAGTTGGCCATTTGTAGGCGATTAGTGGGATGATCAGGTGAAGGTACATTCTGTCTAGCACCATCTAGGGCTGCCTGAGCTGTGGCCTCCACTACCAAGCAGACTATGCCCTCCTGAGTACCAGTTTCATGAATAAGCTGCCTAATTTGGCCTTTTAAAACTCGCTTATTCGTCTCTGGAATGGGCACACTATTCACCGCATTATCAATCATTCTATCTCCTGCCTGTCTTCCACATTAATTACAGCTATCAGTGGTGCCATCTGGAGCAGACTTGGGCCTGCTCCCCTCCCCCATCGTGGGGGGCCACCATGTTGGCATCTCCCATGCTGCGTGTCACGTCTATGATGTATGACATGGTGTGGGCGGAGTGGGGACCAGCAATGTTGTGGATTGCTTGCTGGGGTCACTGGGCCATAGTAGGGGTGTGTCTGGGAATTGTACTGAGAAACGTCATCTGAGACCTCCCTTCCTGATGATGTATGTAAGGTGGGGGCCATGCCTCCCATCGCCTTAACATGTACAGCCAGAACATCTCACTGATAGCGCAGTTTTGCCATCTTGGCTTCACATTCTGCATGACTCACATTTACAACATCCATATCAACTTCATCCTGCATTTGTTTCTGCAACACTGTATATACAGTGCTTAATTCACGATTGTCCCTAGTAACCACTTCTAACTCATTATGTACCTGGTTTATCTCATCCTGTAGCTGTCCCATATCCTCACTCAACTGTTCATTTGCTTTAGTTAATAAGTCATTCATATTCAAAGCCTGCCCCTTATCCTGTCTCAAACTTTCACATTCCTGCTTCAACATACAAATTTCATGTTCTCCAGCCTGAGCTGAATGATGCAAAAGTGAATCCTTTTCATTCCGCAGTGTCTGGAGTTCAGACTCCAAATTTTGCTGCAGTCTAATACATTCAGTTTCTTGCAAACCCATCTCTTGCTTTAGAGATGAGATCTGCAGTTCAAGGGTTCGAAACCTTGCTTCGGAGGCTTCCAGAGCAGCATAGAGAGATGCGACCAACAGCCCTTTAGCATTACGCTTATTAACTGTCTGTCTTGCCTCACAATACTGGGTTGAAATCCCCAGTACTGGGTTGTCAGAGTGACTCGCGTCCCATGAGAAGTCAGTCCAGCCTCCATGGGAGGTAAGGAAGTTTGAGACATTGAGTCTCAGTTCTGCACAGATATTTTATACGGTGGCCATTGTGTGAGAGGGAATGAAAAATCAAAACTGTGAAAAAGGTGCCATGCCATGTATCAATCCACAGCAGGGACACTTCACACACCGTCGGGCTACTGTATACATTGTAGGCTTGCAATTCAAAGCTGCTGTGGAGTGGGTCGAGTTGGCATCGACCACGCCCAAGAAAAGTAGCCAGACTTTGCAAGTGACTACAAAGTTGTCTGAAAAAGGGAGAAATGATGCAGGAATGCACATCTACTGTCCCCATTGGGTTGGGAAAAGTTTTAAGCAACAAGTGAAAGCTTACAAACACCAAATATTGCCTGCACGTAGTTGCCAATTGTCAGGAGGTCTAAACCTCACTCTCAGGTTCTTGGCAATATTGGGAATGCAAGAAATCACAGACACCATTGCATTAGAGTAATAAACTTGTTCATTACTACCAAAAGGATAAATTACAGTTGCCCTTAACAGTTCTCATCAATATGAACCAGGAGACAATGCTTAGCGTTCCCTATACCTCGAGGTTTCTCCGTGTCTCTTGGGGTCTCTGAGGTAAAAGTCTCAGTCTCTTACATGATATACCTATGATAATTACTATGGTTACTGTAAGATAAAAACATTTCTAGTTACAGAAATGAGCCCTATTACCTAATCAACTCTGCCATTGATGTAAACCAAGCCTTAGACCTTTTCATCAGCCACTTCACTGCGGCCTGCAATATCTTTGCACCTCTCAAAAGCTGAAGGTCGGGGCAGAGCTAACCCTTAGATAACCCCAAATCTAATCACTTTATTCAAACATAGGGATAATCTCTGGCACTGTGCCCGTGCAACATCCAAACCTGGGGATATTCATAAATATAAGTTGGCAGAAATGAGTGCACACGGCAGCTAGAGTGCAAAAGCAAATACTTCAAGGAAGCTTCCAGCCCTGGGTGATGGAAAATTTTTTGAGTAACTTGAAAGACCTTACAGGCAAGGACCCTAAGTCACCACCCACCATGCTCAGCATAAATGGAACACCAACATCTGACCTGTACAATTCACCAACACCTTTAACAATGCATTCTCAACTTGGATAGTGTACTCCTTCTAATTTCTTTGATGCCCCTCTGGTAGTAACCCTCCTGATTACTCCTCTCCCTACACCCTGCCCCACAACCCACTTCAAGGAGATCCCATATTAGAAGCCAGAACCTATATTCAGAAGGCCATTCATAATGCGGTTACAGCGTGACCCTTTGAACTGAAGTTGTTAGCACTTGTCCTTGAAGAAGTCCTTGAACCCTGACAAAGGTCCTCAACCTATCACTAAGGATGTCCCAGTTCCCATCTCATTGGAAACAGGCGACCATCACACCGGTACACAAAAGTGGAGACAAATCACTGCACTCCAACTACAGACCTATCTCCATCCTCCCTCCATTGTCTAAGGCCCTGGAGCGCATTGCCTCAGACCAACTAGTCAAGTACCTGGAAAAATATGACATCCAGTGTCCTGAGCAACATGGTTTCTGAAAAGAGCACAGGACCACCACTGCACTATTAGAATTCACGGGCTTCATTCATGCCACGCTCGATCAAGGAAACTGTGTAGGGGCAGTATTCATCGACCTTACAAAAGCCTTTGATACTGTGAACCACCCACTCCTACTCAAGCAATTATCAAACATTGGGCTCTCCAATGAAGCACTGCACTGGTTTTCAAGCTACCTTGGGGAGAGGGTCCAGTGAGTTAGGATTGCTGGTGTCACCTCAGAAGAAAAACCAGTTCTTTCAGGGGTCCCGAAGGGTCCATCCTGGGGCCACTACTCTTAAGCCTCTTCCTCAAAGACCTTCCCAGTGTCTGCCACCAGAAATTACTGCTCTACGCCAATGATGCAGTCATATTCACCAACCGCCAAAATGCAGAGCTTCTCGAGATTGAATTCATGTGCATTGAAGAATGGTTCAAGTCACACAAACTGGTCATGAACTACAGCAAAACAAAGGTTATGACCTTCTACAATGCCAGGAGCAAGTACAAATCCCGTGACCTCACCATCCTAAACCAAACAGGAACCTTACTTGAACACATTCCTGATTTTAACTACCTAGGTGTCACATTGGACAGCTCACTGTCCTACCATCAGCACATAGATTCTGTCGCCAAAGCCACCAACATCCGTATAGGCCTGCTTTACAGGCACAAACACTGCATGATTCCTGACACTATCCGGTTGGTTATCAACAGCTCTGTCACCTCCATCATTGATTATGGGCTAGCAATTTATGGCTCTGCCTCCACCTCTGCCCTCCACAGAATTACAGTTGCACTCAACAAAGCATGCAGGCTGCTAACTGGGGCTGACCAACTTACACACACTTGTGACATGTACACTCAGACAGGATGGCTTCCTCTCATCAGCCGGATACAGTATCAAACCTGCCTCTTAGCTAAAAAGGTCCCCCCTCGGGGTCATGCCCCTGGGCATTGAAAAGCTCCTTATTGACCACCACAGTACCCAGCGAACTAGAAGTTCACAACAACTAACCTTCCTTGTCCCCAGATGCTGGACTACCATGGGCCAGTGGACCTTTGCCCACAGAGCACCACAGTGGTACAATACTCTCAACAAAGAAACTCTTACTGCTGCTGCTCTTGGTCCTTTTAAGAGACAACTGCGACTTTATCTCATTTCAACTAATTGTTGTGACTGCCTCACCTAATTAGGGGCCCACCGCTCACTGCCCTACACTTCAATCTTGACAGCTACCTCTCCCGCCTTGCCTCCTTCTACCTGCCTACCCCCTTGCCCCCTCTCCCTTTCCTCCCCCCGGGCATTTCCTGACTTTTATCCCTCCCCTACCTCCCCTTTAGAGCTCTTACCCTCACCTCTACCCTCCGACAATGGCCTTCCTGCCTGTATTCCCCCTTCCCTCTCACCTGCAGTGCTTATTTCTGAGATTGCCCTTGGCTGTTATGTCATGCTACCTAACATTTGGCACATTTTGAATTACTGGAATTTCCTATGCCTCAGTTTCTTACTTCTTTTTATTGTGTAACTATGTATTATTATGTTGACCTTTGTATGTATGTATACCCCCCATTCCTTCGATGTGGAACTTTTGTAAATGAGCAGTTCCTGCTCAAAGGTATTTGTAATCCTAGATTTCAATAAAATAAAAAATTAGAGGTGGCTCCACGGTCCCAGATAACATTATACGATTTTGTAGCAGTCATCAGTTTGTAAAACAAAAGAGTATAGTGTACAGAGTCTTACACGAATTGGTGTAGTAGTACAAATCACCTAACGGTGGCAATGCCAACTTATATATCGTAATCATTACAAGGTCACAGATGCAGTTATATCATGTGAGTAAGAAATACACAGAAATACAAATAAAATATATATGTATTAGAAAGGAAAGTGTATTACAATAGTATGGATACATATCCTGACATCTACTCTTGTACGATAGATGCCCTTAGCTTTATATGTTAGTATAACATGCCTAAACACTAGCTGTCTATGGTGTACCTCTGGGGGTACCAATAAGGGTGCAGGGACCTCATGTAACACCATCAACTGTGTCAGAGAATATTACCAATTTTTAAGATGTGTCCCTGATTTGGGGTCTTTGTCCCTGATTTTTTTAAGTCTTGTCCCTGATTTATGAGGCAAGAGGTTGAGAGGTATGGTTACAAGGCCCTAGGTAACATGATTTCATAATGGGAAGGTCATGTCAATTGAATCTGAAAGATTTCTTTGACTGGGTGACCAAGGAACTAGATCAGGGCGGAGTGATGGATGTGGCCTGTCTATATTTCAGTAAGGCATTCAACACCTTTCCACATAGGAGACTATTAAGCAAGCTATGTAGCTTAAGAGTGAGTCCAAAGGTGGCACACTGGATAAGAAATTGGTTAGGGGATAGGTGAAAGAGCGTGGTGGTAAACCTACTTCACTCCATGAAAGGGAGGGTGACTAGTGGGGTGCCTCAGGGATCAGTGCTGGGATCACTCCTCTCTATTGCCTTTATAAGTGACATTGCAGAGGAACTGAGAGGGAAGATCTGCCTCTTAGTGGATGATACCAAAATCTGCAATAGAGTGGACACTCCATTGAGGGTGGAAAGGATGACCAGAGACCTGAGAAAACTAGAGGAGTGGTCAAGGGTATGGCAGCTGGGGTTCAATGCAAAACAGTGCAGTATAATGCACTTAGGTCACAGAAAGGCAGGGGTGGAGTACAAAAAGAGTGCACTAGTATTGATGACCACTAAGCAGGAAACAGGCCTGTGGGTAATCATATCAGATAACCTAAAGGTGGCTAGGCAGTGGGACAAGGCAGTGGTAGGGAGAGCATGTGGCATGTTGGGGTGCATAGGGAGCGGTATCACTAACAGAAAGAGGAATGTGACGTTGCCTCCGTATAGATTGCTGATAAGACCCCACACAGAGTATTGTGTAAAGGTATGGAGACCACAACTCCAGAAGGTCATAAACAGAGTGGAGGTGGTTCAGAGGAGGACAAATAGGATGGTACAGAATCTGCTCTGCATCAAAAGTGCTATGAGTGGAGACTAAAGGACTTCAATATGTACAACCTGGAACAAAGGAGTGAGAGGAGAGGAGAGATATGATAGAGACCTTTAAATACCTCATGAGGGTAAATAAGGTACAGAAGGGGAGTATTATTCAGAGGAAAAAGTGTCTAAGAACAAGGGGACATGCTATGGCTCTGTCGGGGTAGATTCAGGGGAGATATGAGGAACTACTTCTTCACAGAAAGAGTGTTGGATTCCTAGAAAAGCCTTCCAGCGGAGATTGTGGGGGCAAAAACAGTGGTGGAGTTCAAGAATGCATGGGTTAAGCACACAGGAATCATAGTCGAAAAGGAAGGGGAAGGGAGAAAGAGCTGTAGATTGGGCAGAGTCTGACATATTAGTGCAGATAGGGAGAAATGAGCCAACTGGATAAACCAACTGTTCCTTGTCTGCCACCAAATTCTATGTTTCTCTGTCTGTTTCCAACTCCCTGGAGTACCCTAATTCCTAAGATTGTACAAATGCAGTTAATCTTTGTGTGCAAGGTAGTAGGACTTCATAGTGCTGTGACACAGCTTCCATGCCATCACCCTTTAAAAGTGGAAGATCTAATGAAGTTAGCCATGAAAATCAGGAGGATTTTCTCAAGGAGTTAATTTCTGTGCATGACTTAAAGCCTGTGGCACATAACTATGCTGTAAGAATCACTTGAAGAGCTAATTCCTGTACCTCGATGCAAGATTGATTGTGTTGGTTATCTTCCTACTTGCTGTCCCAATCTCCTGTTATTTTCTGATTGCACTGTACTTAACTTCACTCTCTTGTACTATCATCCTGACTGTATATTGCTTTTACTTATCTTATCTCCACAGCCCTCCTCCCCCAGGCTGCACCTGGAATCGAGCAGTACCCTGCTCTGCACACCTTCCTGGTAAAATTCTTAAATAAATACAGATCCAGAAACAAATGATTTGATACCTTTTATTGGACCAACATGGATGTTACAGAAAAGAACAAAGTGCTTTAGTTTTCGTACCAACCAGGTCCTTCTTCAGAAGCTTTGTGGCAGTTTTTTCAAATAACCCATACTATTAACACCAGATTATATAGAAAAAGCAGAAATAATTCTCATTGGTTTAACATATACATTTAAAACATAATAGAAGATTACGTCAGAGAAGCTAATTAACACCAGTATGCCTTAAACTGAAGGAGCCTCAGAAGGGCAAAGGTTATCAGAATTCTCTACAGCCAGAGAGTTCTTGTCACATAAATTTTAAAATGTCTCAGTATGCCAAGAAAGCATTCTAGTGATAAAAAAAACCTTGGAGTGGCATTCTCTCTAATACATGTAAGATGAGCTACAACTTACATTCCAATTGTCCTGTATATTAAAGGACAGATAATGAAGACAAAATCCTGAAATTAGGTATAACTGCAAGTTGAAATCAAGCCTCAAATTAACCTACACATATAAACATGATGCATGAAAGTATCACTTGTAAGTGTAAGTGCAAAAAAAAAAAAAATGTACTTGTCAAGGACCCCAAAAAACGAGACCATGAGCCTGATAAATGCAGATTTCAACACAGAGTCTGTGTATAACAAAAATGCACAGAATCAGTCTAAGCAATCTAAATGAAAACCCAAAGGAATTACACCTTTAATGAACCCCAAGTAAATGAGATATGCATCTTAATATGAGCAGTTAAAATGTGACAGTGTGAAATCCACCACTGACAACTAATAGAAGGAAATAAATGCACACTATATGTGAAAACTAAGTGTTCTAGCCACATAACAACTGCCCCATGCCACGCTCCACCCACACATATGTGTGTACATACACCACACCACACACCCCACACACACACCTGCACACACAACCACAACACACAACAAATATAGCAAACACATTCCACAACACCACACCATGCACAACAAACAAAACACACATCACCATACCCACAACACACAAAAACACAACACAAACAACACACACAAAATACATACATACATACATACATCAGTATACACACACACACTCAAACGCACTCACCACAGTGTTAAGGTGAAAAGTCAACAATGTAGATAACCATAAACTTACAAAATCAAAGGCCCGCTGAAGAACTAAACTGTTTATGTCCATCTTTTAAAGTAAAGGTCTGTGTAAGTTTAAGTGGAATAATGTGTCATGTACCCAACATCAATGTTCAATCCATCCGCCACCATATTGAGAAGTAAAATAAGTCTAATTTCAGAAGCCCGTCTCTGTTGTGTACTGTTGAAATGTCCTTTTAAGACCATCACAGACATATCTGAGATTGAGTGGTCATCCTGGGAGAAGTGCTGGGCTACTGGTTTCTCAATCATCTTGTGATTAATAGAATGTCTGTGTGAATTCATTCTAGTGCGGAGTTGTTGGCTTGTCTCCCCCACATAACCTGTGCGAGGACATTTCTTGCATTGGATAAAATAGACCACATTACTTGATGTACATGTATAATTCCCCTGTATCCTGAATAGTCTGTTTTGTGATGTAACCACACAGTCTGAAGTGGAAATGAGGTTACATGTCTTACATGTGCGTTGATGACAGGGTCGTGTACCATATGATGTCATGGTATTCTGTTCCGGTTCAAGTTGACTCCTAACAATCAGGTTGGCTAAATTAGGTGGTTGTTTAAAAGACAGTAGTGGTAGTTCTTGAAAAATACAGTTAAGGGTTTCATCCTCACTAATTATTGGATGGAGATCCTTAGTAATCTTACGTAGGAGTTCAAGGTCAGGATGGTATGTGACTACTAAGGGTATTCTGTTGGTAGTCATCCGTTCCTTATATTGCAGTAGCTGTTCTCTTGGGACCTGTGTTGCACGTTCCACTGCTCTGTCAATTTCTCTGGATGAGTGTCCCTGCTCAATAAAGGTGTTTTTCAACATCGCCAGATGTGTGTCTCTGTCTTCCTCATTTGAACAGAGGCGGTGATACCGAAGTGCTTGACTATATATAACAGATTTCTTTGTGTGGCTCGGGTGATTACTTTTCTTGTGTAAGTATCTCTGTCTGTCTGTTGGTTTCCTGTAAAGACAGGTATGTAGGGTACCATCCTTAATAGTGACAGTGGTATCCAGAAAATGTACACTTGTGGCAGAATATTCTAGGGAAAGCTTTATAGTTGGGTGGAGGTTATTAAGTTCCTGGTGAAAATCTTTAAGTGTGTCAGTGCCCTCTGTCCAAATTATAAACAAATCATCAATGTAACGGAAATAAGCGAGTGGTTTATGTGTACAGTGCCTTAGAAAATCCTCCTCCAAATTCGCCATAAAAAGATTAGCATACTGAGGAGCCATCCTGGTTCCCATTGTGGTTCCCATAGTTTGAACATAATGTTTACCATTAAAGCTGAAGTTGTTATGTGTCAGAATGAATTCAGTGAGTTTACCCACAACTCCAGGGTCAATGTTGGGGTCCAATTCTTTGTCATGCAGGTATTTGAGGCAGGCTGAAATGCCATCTGTGTGTGGAATATTAGTGTAGAGGGAGTTACATCCATCGTGGCTAAAGGGTATCAGGTGGTAAGTCCTTAAAACCAGAAAGTTTATGTAGGAAGTGAGTGGTGTCCTTGATGTAACTATCCCTTTGTATAACCAGCGGTTTGAAAATAGCTTCTACAAACCCTGATATCCCCTCTGTCAGGGTGCCATTACAGAGACTATGGGTCTACCAGGATTACCAGGCTTATGTATTTTAGGAAGCATGTAGAATGTCTTGTGGTTGTGTGGGGTGTGCAGGTGTGTGTGTGTGTGTTGGTGGGTGTGGTGTATGTACACACATATGTGTGGGTGGAGCGTGGCATGGGGCAGTTGTTATGTGGCTAGAACACTTAGTTTTCACATATAGTGTGCATTTATTTCCTTCTATTAGTTGTCAGTGGGTGGATTTCACACTGTCACATTTTAACTGCTCATATTAAGATGCATATCTCATTTACTTGGGGTTCATTAAAGGTGTAATTCCTTTGGGTTTTCATTTAGATTGCTTAGACTGATTCTGTGCATTTTGTTATACACAGACTCTGTGTTGAAATCTGCATTTATCAGGCTCATGGTCTCATTTTCTTGGGGTCCTTGACAAGATTTTTTTTTTTGCACTTACACTTACAAGTGATACTTTCATGCATCATGTTTATATGTGTAGGTTAATTTGAGGCTTGATTTCAACTTGCAGTTATACCTAATTTCAGGATTTTGTCTCTCATTATCTGTCCTTTAATATACCAGGACAATTGGAATGTAAGTTGTAAGCTCATCTTACATGTATTAGAGAGAATGCCACTCAAGGTTTTTTTATCACTAGAATGCTTTCTTGGCATACTGAGACATTTTAAAATTTATGTGACAAGAACTCTCTGGCTGTAGAGAATTCTTGATAACCTTTGCCCTTCTGAGGCTCCTCAGTTAAAGGCATGCTGGTGTTAATTAGCTTCTCTGACGTAATCTTCTATTATGTTTTAAATGTATATGTTAAACCAATGAGAATTATTTCTGCTTTTTCTATATAATCTGGTGTTAATAGTATGGATATTTGAAAAACTGCCACAAAGCTTCTGAAGAAGGACCTGGTTGGTTCGAAAGCTAAAGCACTTTGTTCTTTTCTGTAACATCCATGTTGGTCCAATAAAAGGTATCAAATCATTTGTTTCTGGATCTGTTCTTAAAAGGACCAATACGGCACCTACAACATTTTTTTAAATAAATACAGTAACAGAGAATAAAACAGTAGGAATGTAGTGCTTGACCCACTAAAACACAAACTCTTTGTTTTGTGGTTGTTAAGAATTTTTGGGAGAATTGGAAAGTGCTATAACAAATAGGGGGTATTTAAAATTAACAAAACCAGGGGAACTCCTTGAAAATGGGCACATTTGGCAGGTATGTGGCTTGTTTGGTTATGTTTAGAACTGAAGTGTCAAAGATCCAGCTACCAGAGATATGAAATCCTATTATCTTGCTTATGGAGAATGTGAAGAGTTATGGTCTTTGTGACCCTAGATTAGCAATTCTTGACTTTTGTGTGGTTTATCCATTACCCTAATCATTAACTTACATAAGAACATACGAAATTGCAAGTAGATAAAGGCCTTATGGTCTATCAAGTCTGCTCAAATGTGCAGCTAGCAGCCTTCATACTGCAGCTGTCCCTCCCTCCTCTCTCTCCCTCCAGTGACCCTCCTCCTTTCCCTATCCCATCCCCTTTTGAAATAGCCCACTGTTCTACAGGATACCACTTCCTTTGGCAATGTGTTCCACCCAGACACCACCCTCTCTGTAAATAAGTGTCTCCTCATTTCCCTTCTGAACCTTCCCCCTTCCAATCTCAGATTGTGCCTGCCAGTGTCTCTTCCCCTCCTTAATTAAAAAAGCCCTTCTGTGCCCATCTTATTTATTCCCTTCATGTACTTGAAAGTTTCAATCATGTCCCCCCATCCCTCCTCTCCTCCATGCAGTACATGTTCAGCTCCCTCAGCCTGCTGTCATAGGGTAAGTCCCATAGACCTTGGATCATTTTGGTTGCCCTGCGCTGCAGCGCCTCCAGTAACCCAATGTCCTTCATCAGGTATGGTCACCAGAACTGCATGCTGTACTCTGGGTGTAGTCTAATCAGTGACCTATATAGCAGCAGGATAATCTCCCCCTTCCTGGAGGATATGCCTCTGGCAATACAATCCAGCATCCTGTTGGCCTTTGCAGTTGCTTTTCTACACTGTGTGGAGCTGTTCATTGTTCCTGTTATTACCACCTCCAGATCCTTCACCTCCTCCTCCATCTTGGCTAGTTGAATCCCTCCTAATTGGTAGCTTCTCTTTGGGTTTTTTTGCACCGAAATGTAACTTAATGTATTTTATTAAATAAAGATATAAATATCTGATCTCATAGACTCTGAGTTCAAGAAACAATTGTGCCAGATTTTTTAAAGTGTATGGTGCCTGCAGCTTTTTGCGTCAACTAACATACTAACATAATAATTGCCAGCAGATTAGGCCTTATGGGCTATCGAGTCTGCTTGAACCTCAGATACATAGTTGGGTGCTGAGGCCCTCCCCCCTATGTTCCAGAAACCCCTATCATCCATTCTCCACCCCCACCGGGCCAGGCCATCATCTGATACATCCACTTTCTGTGTCTGTCCCACCATCTCTTGAAGCCTCCACTGTGGATCTCTGAACCAGCTCATCAGGCAGTGCATTCCAGGGTCCACCATCCTCTCAGTGAAAATCCTCCTCCTCTTTCCTCCTCACCTCTTCCAACTTCAAACCATGCCCTCTGGAGATACATCCCTGCTTTAGTCTAAAGATCCCCTCCATGTTTATCCTATTTATTCCCTTGAGGTACTTGAAGACCTGAATCATGTCCCCCCTGTCTCGCCTCTCCTCTCTTTCAATGAAAACAGGCAGAGCTCCTCAAGTCTGTCCTCATACGTCAAATCCCCTAGTCCTCGTATCATCTTAGTTGCCCTCCTCTGTACCCTCTCCAGGAGCTGTGTGTCCCTCTTCAAGTGTGGTCTCCAGTACTGTACACAGTACTCAAGGTGTGGTCTAACCAGTCCATTGTACAGCAGCAGAATCACTTCCCTGCTCCTAGAGTGATCCCCTTATGATGCATCCCAACATCCTGTTTGCCTTGCTAGCCACTCCCCTCACTGCTCAGAGTTGCTCATACATGCATCCACCATGACCCTAGGTCTTTTCCCTGTTGAGGCATCCAGCACCTCCCTCCCAGGGGTGTACCTGTGTTTAGGGTTTCCCACCAAGATGTAACACCTTGCACTTGGTGATACTGAAATTTAATTTCCTTGTGTGAGCCCAGCTTTCCAGGGTGTCAGGTCCCTTGCAGGGCCAGATCTCCCTCTTCCCCTCAACTACTGCTCCCATCTTGGAGTCATCAGCGAAGAGAGACTCATTTCACACCTATACCTTCCCTGATGTCCAATATAAACATTAAACAGGATGGGACCCAGGATTGGGCCCTGTGTTACCCTACTACTGACCTCTCTAGGGTTCGAGAGCTCCCCACCAACCACTACTCTCTGGGTGCATCTAGCTAACCAGTTTTCAATCCATCTGACCATCAAGGGCCTACTTCCAACCCCATCAGTTTCCCACCAGACCATTGTGGGGACAGAGTCTTACTGGTCTAAGATTCTTAAACAAATGGATGCAGTTTACAATTCTGTTTTATTTTTTGCAGATGTAGAAATACCAACATGAACAAAAACTTCCAATACTAGTTCTTGCATTGCTATGTTCTTGTATGGTTTTGTACATACTTTCTGTGAGGAATGTTGATTTCAATTTTAACAAGATATGGCCACGATATTTTGGTACCTCTGCAAAAAATAAATTCTCCGACACAGGAATTATCCTGTTGGAAACTACTGATTCCTTAACACCATCTCCAATGGCAGCCTGTGCTGTGGAGTCAGCAGCAAGAATATACAATCACAGAAAGGTTCGATTTTTTATGAAAGGTTTAAAGGATGAAGAAGTTTTCAATCAAACTCAGAATATCCAACACTGCAACTTTTGTCTACATTTGAAAATGTTATAATCCCTCCATTGGACCCTGAATCTGTACTGAAAGACAGCCCACTTCTTCACTGGTACAAAAAGGTAGGTGTCTCTGTATTGATATAGATAATAACAAACACCAACATGTGAAGAATAAGTTGGTTCACACACCTTGTGGGTGCTGTGTGACAGCAGTCAACACAAGAGTGAAGGTTGAGTGCTTTAGTGATGTCACAGCACCCACAAGATGTGTGAACCTACAAGTTCTTCACACCTGATTTTTTCTTATAATACAACTGTTAGCATGATTTAAGCAAAAAGGTAAGAATATTTTCTTTTGTTGCTGCTGCTGTGTTTATTACATAAGATGGTGTTGATGAGTGATTTTTATGTTTGCTTGCGCGCATGCACAAGAAACATTATGTGACAGCTTAGGAGAGAAGCGGGTTAGGGAGTCATGACAGTGTAGCAGCCAAGGGAGGCACAGCATTTTGGGGCTTGGCCATGGTGCATCAATGGAGGCACAGTGTGCTGATGACACTGGCTTCCAGAAGTTGCACCAAGTTGTGACGTTTTCACTGCAGCAATCACGGGCCGTCTCGTCATTGCAGTGTCAGCAATTTGCTGCAATGAGGGAGCGACCCGTCATTGCTGGGCAGAATGTTACTACAGTAATATTGTTTGTGAACATGGCAGCGCATTGCCGCCCTGTTTACAAACAATATTAATGTGGCCACAGTGCTGAGGGGGTGCCCAATCCCTCTTGGCAGCATGTGCCCCTCCTCACACAGTGTGTTTTTGCCGATGGGGGCCCCAGTCCCCGTTGGCTTGCATCCCTCGGTTGCGATTTCAGTTACCGATGGGGGAGCCCACTCCCTGTCGGCATTATGTCCCCCCCTCCCATGTTGATGTGTTGATGGGGAGCCAACTCCCATCAGCATAAGTCCCCCCAAAGAGTAGCAACAGTACTGCTGAAGGGGTGCCCAATCCCCCTCGGCTGTTGCACCTCCCCACACTTTTGTGTCAACGAGGGTGCCCAATCCCCCTCGACAAGTGCTCCCCCATCCCAACAGTTGGTTGGCACACTGGGAGCCCACCCCAGCATGCCAAATTTGCCTGTTAAAAAAAAAAATCCCATGATGTCTTTTATTTTTTTTTCACCTGTATACAAAGAAAACGGTCCCTCGTGGTCTCCCTGTCCACCCCCCACAATCTGCACCCACCCACTGTGCACCCTACCTTCCCACACCCCCCTCACCCTATACTTACCTCCGGAGTCCAGCGTGACGATCTTCGGTGGACCAGGAACACATCTGTACTCTTGAAAGCCAACCGCGAACTGAGGAAATGCCGGTAAGCTGTATAATGGAATAAATAGGGTTTTTTCAACTTTGATCCATATCGTGGGCATTTTTTGGAATTTTGGTGCCAAATTTTCAACATGGGGATTTTGGGACCCCCCCTCATGAATTCTGTCACTGTCATGGTGTTAATCGGCCTCGAAAGGTGATTTTGTGGTCACTGCGTGAATCACCTTTGGGACTGATTAATGAAATGACAGTGTGAGTGTTCATGAGGTGGGTTCTCAAAAAGACTATGTTGCAAATTTGGTGGAAAAAATCAAAAAAATGACTGTTTTATGAGTGTGCATTGCACAGTTGCTACGCACACTTGTAACTTCACAAATTTGCAATATTTTCTCACCAGATTTTCAACATTGGTATTTTTTCACACCTCTTTGTGAACAGTACAGCTGTCATTTTTCACACCCTGGCAGAAATGTGTTTTCGCAGTTCCGGCACAGAATAGTATAGTTGCTATGGGAAATCCATGTTCAGGACACGTTATGAAAATGACAGTGACACTGTTCATTAGCAGAGGTTGTAAAATCCCTATGCTGAAAATTTGTTGCCAAAAGTCCATAAAATGACTGTCTTATGAGGGTGCATTGTGCTGTTTCCACGCACGCTCGTAACTTTGCACATTTGCAATATAGTCATTCCAGATTTTCAACATTGACAGTTTTTTGCACCTCCTTATGAACAGAACAGCTGTCATTTTTCACATCCTGGCTAAAATGTGGTTTCGCATTTCTCCAGCGCAGAATAGCACGGCCACTTGGGAAGTCCATTTTTGGTACACATTACAAAAACCACAGTGACACTGTTCATTATCAGAAGTCCTAAAATGCCTATGTTGCAAATTTGGTGAGAAAAGTCCATAAAATTCCTATGTTACAAGCATGCATTGCGCAGTTTCTACGCATGCTCATAATGTCACACATTTGCAATATTTTCACTCCAGATTGTCAACGCTGCCATTTTTCTGCATCTCCTTGGGAACAGTACAGCTGTCACTCTTTTCACATCCTGGCCAAAATGAATTTTTGCACTTCTGGCACAGAATAGCGTGGTCATTGTGGGAAATCCATGTTTGGGACACATTTTGAAAATGACAGTGACATTGTTTATTAGCAAAGGTGCTAAAATGTCTATGTTGAAAATCTGGTGACAGAAGTCCATAAAATGACTGTGTTATGGGTGTGCATTATGCATTTTCCAGCACGCTCATAATGTCGCACATTTGCAATATTTTGACTCCAGATTTTCAACATTACCATTTTTTCGCACATCCTTATGAATGGAACAGCTGTTATTTTTTCACATCCTGGCTGAAATGTGTTTTCGTACTTCTGGTGCAGAATAGCGTGGTCACAGTGGAAAATCCATGTTCAGGACACATTACGACAATCACAGTGACACTGTTCATTATCAGAGGTCCTAAAATGCCTATGTTGAAAATTGGGTGAGAAAAGTCCATGAAATGACTATGCTACAAGCATGCGTTGCACAGTTTCCACGCACGCTTGTAACTTCGCACATTTACAATAATTTCACTCCACATTGTCAACATTGCCATTTTTCCACACCTCCTTATGAACAGTATAGCTGCCATTTTTCACATCCTGGCCAAAATGTGTTTTCATACTTCTGGCGCAGAATAGCGCGGTGCCTGTGGGAAATCCATGTTCAGTTCACATTATGAAAATGACAGTGACACTGTTCATTAGCAGAGGTGCTAAAATGCCTATGTTGACAATTTGCGGAGTAAAGTCCATAAATGACTGTGTAAGAGTATGTGTTACGCAGTTTCCATGCACAACTTGTAATCTTCACACATTTGCAATATTTTCCTCCCAGATTTTCAACATTGCCATTTTACGAACCTCCTTATGAACAGTACAACTGTCATTTCCTCACATCCTGATGAAATATGTTTTGGCGCTCAGCTGCAGATTAGCATGGTCGCTGGGCAGGAAAACCCTGTTCGGTGACACATTATGAAATGACAGTGACACTGTTCATTAAAGTAGATGCTAAAATGCCTATCTTGGAAAATTTGGTCACAAAGTCCGTGAAATAACTGGTGTTATGAGCGTGGTGTTATACAGTTTCACCATTACACTTAACTTCGCATTTGCAATATTTCACTCCACATTTCAACATTGCCATTTTTCCACACCTCCTTAAGAACAGAACAGCTGTCATTTTTCACATTGTGGCTGAAATGTGTCTTCAAACTTCTGGCTCAGAATAGCGCGGTCTCTGTGAGAAATCCATGTTTGAGACATATTACAACAATCACAGTGACACTGTTCATAAGCAGATGTCCTAAAATGACTGTGTTGAAAATTTGAGTGAGAAAGTCCATGATTACGACTGTGTTACGAGCATGCATTGCACAGTTTCTAATGTGCTAAGCTCATAACGTCAGTAATATTTGCAATATTTTCCCTTCACATTGTCCATATTGCCATTTTTTCTGCACCTCCTCATTAACAGTACAGCTCATGTTTCACATTCTGGCTGGAAATGTGTTTCTTTTGCACTCCAGCACAGAACAGTGCTGTTGCTGTGGGAAACCGTGTTCGGGACATTCACTAAAATCACAGTGACACTGGTTCATTAGCAGAGGTGCTAAAATGCCTATGTTGAAAATTTGATGACAAAAGTCCATAAAATGACTGTGTTATGAGTGTACCTTACACAGTTTCTATGCACGCTCATAACTTCGCACATTTGCAATATTTTCTCTCCATAATTTCAACATTGCCATTTTTCTGCACCTCCTTATGAACAGTACAGTTGTCATATTTCACATCCTGGCCAATATGTGTTTTCGCACTTCCAGTGCACAATGGCACTGTCACTGTGAGAAATCACTGTTTGGGACGCATTACAAAAATTACAGTGACACGGTTCATTAGCAGAGGTCCTAAGATGCCTATGTTGAAAACTGGGTGATTGAACTCCATAAAATGACTGTGGTATGAGCGTGCATTGCACAGTTTGCATGCATGCTCCTAACTTCACACATTTTATTTTCACTCCAGATTTTCAACATTGCCATTTTTCCACACCTCCTTATGAACAGTACAGCTGTCATTTATCACATCCTAGACGAAATGTGTTTTTGCACTTCTGGCGCAGAATACCATGGTTGCAGTGGGAAATCAGTGTTCAGGACACATTAACACAATCACAGTGACACTCTTCATAAGCACAGGTCGTAAAATGCCTATGTTGAAAATCTGGTGATGACAGTCCATAAAATGACTGTTAAGTGCATGCATTGTGTACTTTTCATGTATGCTCAGAAGTGCATGCACTTTCAATATTCCCACTACAGATTTTCAATGTTGCCATCCCTTTACACTTCCCTATGGATGGCACAGCTGCCATTCTTCACATTCTGCCCAATCTGTATTTTCGTGCATGTGGCCCAGAATGGCACTGCTGCTGTTGGAAGTCAATGTTTGGGACACATTGACAAAATCACACTGCCACTCTTCATGAAAAGTGGTCCCAAATGCTTTCATGAGGTGGGGTCACAAAAAAGCCATGTTGAACATTTGAGCTGTAAAAATACAACAAACGCTCATGGTATTAGGGTTTCTAACTATCACGTCCCACCCTGAATAGACGGACAGGCATCAGGCTGTGCCTTTGGATTGCCGACTCTACTACACAAGCCATCCCACCCCCATCCCTCTGCCACTGACAGCCATCAAGGTGTACCTTGGACTCTTCAGCCCAACACTTCACCCCATTCTCCTATGCTGCACCCATTTCAGCATATGTCCATGTTGAATGGGGGCACTGTACAGCCAAACACTCTAAGGCACACCTCAACATGTGTCACTGTCTGCAGAACAAGGTGAGATGACATGGCATGACCGTCATGGGAGATGATCCACACACTTACCTCAATGCCTCTCCATCTCTACAAGAAGTTCCACCTCCTGGGTCTGTGTGGTGACTGCTTGTGTTTGTCTGTGTCTGTAGCTTAGTTTTTGTGGATTTACATGGTTTGCAGCTTGGAGTAACTACACCATTCTTGCTCACTACATCTGTGAAAGTCTCCTGGACTGGATTTCTGCAATACATCACCACCAGGTATCTGCTTTTTCATTTTAAAATCAGCTTTTTGGAAGCTATCCCAAGCAAAATCTAGTGAAGCAAATAAGTCAGACCAAATCAGTGACTCTGGGTCCTGCTTGAATCCACATTTTTTGTCTAACATGCTCCATGTTTTGTGTGTGGGCTTTTCAGCAACCTTTTTGAATGACAAAGAAGCATACAGACAAAAGGATTTCACATCCTGAATTTGCACAGGCACAGTTAATCACCTTCAGGAATTCTAACACATTCTGTGACTCTGGACCTCAGCAGTTGATCATTTCTTTTGGTTTCTGACTTAACCACCAGGTATCACTCAGTTGATAAATAAATATATGGCTAGCAGCCCTTACTACACTATTGCTGGACAACAGGAAATTTCTTCATTCTAAGCTGTGGACCTTGTTTCCCCTTCTTTTCAGAACCTGAACACTGTAGGGGGTGGAGCATACTTGCCATCACATTTGCCTGGATCTCTACCTCATCCTTGAGTCAAGTAAAAAAAAAAAATACCTTCGCTACAGAAGGCACACCAAACACTCAACCGAACTTCAAAGACTGTACCTTTATAGCCTAGTCCTCTTGCTACAGATGCTATCAGGAAACATCCACTCAAACACTGGACCTAAGGTGGTAACCCTAATAAATGGACTCCCCCAAACAGTGTTCCATTACGCTGACCACTATCAACATCTGTAGTCTCCTGAACAAACTTGATACCCTCAAATTCTGGGTGACCATGAACAACCCAGACATACTCTCCATCGTTGAAAACTGGCTGTCACCCAAAGTGCCAGATGTAGAAGTTGCATTGCCAGGATATACAATCTATCAACTGGATAGATCCTCTAAGCATGGTGGGGACTACGCAATATACTTAAAAAATAGTATTAGAGGGCTAGCATTACCTCAGGTGGACCTCAGATACCCTGCACAGGCACTAGCTGTACAACTGCTCCTGGGTGCACAAAATAAAACCTTCACTGTATTCTCTGTCTATATACCACCTAAGGACCCAACCCCTGGCCTACACAGTATTCGGAACCATTTTTGGGAGGAAAAGCACCTTGTTGAGACAGTAATAATGGGGGACTTTAATATAAACTGGCTGTCATCAGCAAATGGAGCTATAAAGGACTCCTTAGCACCCCTACACCTCACTCAACTTGTCAGCTCACCCACAAGGATAAATTATAAAACAGGTACTAGCACCACCATTGACTGGATCATATCAAGTCATCCTGATCACATCTCTGATGTGAGAGTTCACCCTGACTCCATTAGTGACCACTCCCCTATCACGTGTAGCTGGTCAAATAAATTTTGCTCCCCCCAACCCTAACCATCTACAACCGAATGTTAAAGTATGGGCATGTAGATCTACTAAAGTGCCAACTCCAATCCCACGACTGGTCCCTCCTGAACTCTGTCAGTGACATCAATGTTGCTCTTGATCACTTCATCAAGGTTTTCAATACGACCTGCGACACCCATGCTCCATTTAGAAAGATGAAGGTCCGTGGAACTATTAACTCCTGGATCTCACCAGAACTCATTACCAAAATGAAACAACGTGACCATCTCTGGCTCATTGCCAAGTCAACAGGGAGGCAGCATGGCTCTCAGGCATACAAATGCCAGAAATGCCTGTACAAGGGCGATTCATCATGCAAAACAAAACCACCATAAAGAGCTTCAGTCAAATCCTGGGGTGAGAGCAGAAAATTTGGAGCGAACATAAAAAGACGCTCATGGGCAAAGTACAGAAAATCTCTCAGACTACATTAAATCTTGAAGGTAATCCCACTACCGACCATCTCTCAATTGCAAATACTTTTAATACTGTCTTCACTAATCTGTAGGAGGTCCTCCCTAAAGACTTATTTGAAGAAATTCCCCTACTGGCTGCCCCATGCTCGGATGCAGAGAAGCCTGCTCACCCTCCATTCTACTTCAAGCAGGTCTCTGCCGCCCAGGTCAGGAAACTACTATCCAAAGTATTGGGGAAAACCAGACATAGTGGGGACTTGCTGGACCTCAAAATGATTGCACTTACCCTAGAAGAGGTTCTCTTGCCTATAACTAAAATACTCAACCTATCCCTCACTCTGTCCCAGTTCCCAGAAATCTGGAAATCCACACTCATCACGCCAGTGCACAAATCAGATGATTGCACGAGACCTAGCAACTACAGACCAATATCCATTCTCCCTCCACTGTCAAAGGTTCTGGAATGCATAGTAACCAACCAGCTGGTGGAGTATCTTGATAAGTACTCCCTGCAATGCACGCAGCAGAACAGCTTTAGGAAAAAGCATAGCACAACTACAGGTCTGCTAGAATTCACTTGCTTCATCCAATAGTCAGTCGACAATAGCAGTCTGGTAGGCACGGTGTTCATAGACCTCACTAAGGTCTTTGACACCGTTGATCACAAACTCCTCCTTGACCAACTCGCAAAGATTGGTCTCTCACCTAATGCACTAAAATGGATCGGCTGCTACCTTGCCAACAGGTCACAGAGAGTGAAGATTTCAAATTCCATCTCGGAACTGCACTCTATCAGATCAGGTGTACCCCAAGGATCTATCCTGGGACCCCTTCTGCTTAGTATCTTCCTAAACAACCTACCAAAGGCCTGTCATTTTAGGACCCTCCTTTATGCAGATGACGTTGTCATCTTTGCAAGTCACCTAGATCCACCATGCTTGAAGATAACCTACATCATGGGTTCCTTGAAGTTGAAAAATGGCTCCAATCCCACAAGCTAGTTCTAAACTACTAAAAAAAAAACTTATGCTGTTCTCATCCTCCCACAATAAACACAAGTCACTTGCCCTCACAGTTAAGAATAAACAAGGAGCCCCCATTGAACAAATACAGCAATTCAAATACCTTGGAGTAACCCTGAACTGCCACCTCACCTACGAGCAACACATTGATATTGTTGCTAAGAATGTAAATGCTAAACTAGGACTGCTCTACAGACACAGATGAAGTCTGACCCCAGAAGCACTTAAACTTGCAATCCGCAGCTCGGTACTATCTGTTATTGAGTACGGCTTGGTAATATATGGAGCTGTCACAGCTACATCTCTCAAAAGACTAAATACTGCCCTAAACAAAGCCAGTAGACTTATCACTGGTGCTGGCTACCTCACCCATACTTGTGATCTATTTGCCTTAACCGGGTGGCTCAAACTTCAAGACCGCATCAAGTACCACTCATGTATACTTGCCAAGTAAGTGTTGCTTGGAACCCTGCCAATGGGCATTGCCAGTCTTCTATCAAAGCCTCAAAAGTCATGTCACAGCCGGTCCCCTGTCTCTGAACTATTTCACGTTCCTAGGGTTTGGACCACCAATGCCAGCAATCCTTCCTCTACAGGGCTCCTAACTGGATGAAGGCCTGAGCTGTGAACTGACTAGCATACCTCAACTTACCCAGTTCAAGAATCTCCTACATCTGCACATCTCTAAGGAAAGTGAGTGTACCTGCTTTAATTAGGCATGCAACTTGTTCTTCATCTGGCAACCTGCATTCCCCAGCCTCCTCAACAAGGCCCCTGGCTGCATCCTTCCTCTCCTGCTCAATCGCCTGTCTCACCCCCCCACCTGTCATGTCCTGACCCTCCTACTGTGTCCCACTAACTCACCCACTATGACCCCTGACTTACTCTTTTCCACACCTTTCTTCCTCCCCTCCCCTCATCCCTCCCTCACCCCACACCTCACCATCCCCCTTCCTCCTGTCTCCTCCTTCTGTGCTTGCCCCATTCCCACCCATTCTACCCTTTCTGCCTCACTCAACATGCTTGACAATGCCACCCAGCTGCATCCTCCTCTTGTTCTCTGTCCTGCTGCTACTCTTCATCCCTGACTCACTCTTCCTGATTTCTAAATGGGATTACTACAACGTTTTTCACCTATAAACTCCTAAAATGCCAACTATGTATCTAATTGCAAACACCTATGTTTACTATGTATTATGCTGTTCTACTGTTCGCTATATTTGATATTATCTGTACATGTTATTTAGCTTTATACTGTCTGTTTTGTAACCCTCCCCATTATTGATGTAGAACCTTTGTAAATGAGCTTCAGTGTGCTCAAAGGTATTTTCTAATCCTAGATTGAAATAAATAAATAAAAAGATGGAGGTGGGGTTGGCGTGAACTTTCATACTTTATTGCCATTCCTATCCTGCATTGGTCTAACTCCTGCATTTCAAATGCTAATACCTGCAAGCAAACATTTGGCATTGACAAATGCTTGTTTTTAAGTGAAAACTTAATTTAAGTGCATAGTTCTAATGAGTACAGATACAATTGCAGCCAAGCTCACACTCAAGGTTCAAAGTTTTTCGATTCTAAAAGAAGTTTGTTTTATTATATGTTAAGAACTATTTTTTGAACCTGAGAGAGAAGCATGATTGTGCATTACAATATCATATTACCATATTCTCAGTCTGAACCCCTTACTATCTTGGTGTCTGGTTAGACTCTTGTCTGAGTTGGGACTTCCAAATAGATTCCCTTGTAAGAAGTATGAATAAAAAGTTGGGTGCCTTGTATAGATACAAAAGATATGTGAATAGAGAGGTACAATTAGGTGTGGTTAACTCTCTTTTATTTCCAGTAATTGATTATGGAGACCTAGTTTATGGAGGGGCTCTTAGATTGTACATAAATAAAGTAGATGTGGTATTTTGTAGAATGATCCATTTTGTGTTGGATGCACCCTATAGAACACATAGGTGTATGTCATTTAGGGAGCTGAATTGGTGTAAACCTTCAGTAAGAAGAAATCTACATTTATCACAGTTTACGATTAAAGTATGGAATAAGGAGGTCTCTTGCTATATTATGGATGTTTTTTAAGTTAGGAAAGCAAAGGAAGGGCTGAGAACCTCTATTGGAACTCAGTTTGCCTTGAATAATTGTAATTTGAACATAGGAAGAACATCTGTTCCCTTTAGGGGAATTAATTTATGGAACAAATCTCCCCCAGAATTGAGAAGTGCTAGAACTAAAAGTAACAATGGAGTTTGCCCTTTAAGGGACAGACCAAGTTGTCCAGGTGCACCCCTTCCCTCCTGTTGGGATAGTTGTGCTCAGAAGGGAAGGGGATAGGGAAGGGGAGGAGCCAGGAGCCAGAACAATGGCCAGGTAACAGGAAGGGGAGGGGAAAAGGGGTACATAAAGGACAGCACAAGGGAGCCTCAGCCACTTTTGCTGGAGTTTTTGATTTGCAAGAAACTGCAGCACTTCAGATTGGCATATTAGCTGGGAAGGTTTGTTCAGCCACAGACAGGAGGTAAGAAGTTCAAGCTACAACGTGTGAGGTTACAAGCTTTTAAAAAAAAGGAATATAGTAATAGTGAATGATCAAGAACAACGGCGTTGTTTCACTGAAAGAGTGAGGGTAATCATTTTACTGGCAGCAGTGTGTGGAGTTGTCTAAGGGAATTGTTTGTTAAAAATGCTTTGCTGGGTTAAAGGACAGAGAGGTATGACTGGCTGGAAAAGCTTTAAAGCTCACTGATTGCAGGCGCCATTTAAATCGGTGATGGCTTAGTCCAAGCGAGTGTTTTTGTTGTTGCAAGTTTTGGTGCACAAGGAAGAAAAACTGAGTACGTTGTGGTGTGGAGCAGTGGTTTGCAGCATTTGGTTGGTTTAGGCCTCCAGGGGCTGCTGGTAGTGCTGGTTTGGTCGGATGCGAGTCGGGAGAGGAGAACAAAGACCTGACCGCATGGTACAGGCGGGAAGCTGGGGCCACATCGGGCACAATGTAAAAGGATTTGGGTTTTTCCAGTTGCCTGCATTTGTGTTCTTGGGGGAGATTAGGAGGCGTGAGGTGCTGGTAGGCCTTAAGGGGGCCTGTTTTGATCAAGGGAGCGGAAGCGTGTTGTGGGACCACGCGGCGTGACGTCACACGCCACGTGGGAGATGAAGGATGAGCCTGGTGGTTGTTAGGGTCTGGCTCTTAGTTTGGCCAAGGGGCTGAAACATCAATGTGACTGCCAGGATGCAAGAGTTGTTAAGTTTTTGTTTGTTTCAAAGGTCGGTGTGGCCAGATAGCGCGCCTAAAAAGAGAAAAAGAAAACGAACACTGTCACTAAAGACACCAGAGAGCATGGGGTGCAGGCAGGCCTGAAAGGATCTGTTAAGTAAGAGATGCAGGTTGGTGCCTCAGGACCATGCGGCATGATGTCACACACCATGTGGGAGATGGAGAGGAGCTTTACTGTCGTGGTCTGAGGTTGTACTTTCTGGTGGTGCAGCGGATAAGGCAGGGTGCTGGGATATTTAAGGGTCGTGGGTTCAAAACCAGTTTTTGCAACCCAGCGAGCGGCGAATTTGGCGGGCGGACAGGGCTGCGCCCTAAAAGAGGAGACCTGGGGGGGTAAGACGTAAATATGAAAAAATATATATATATATATAAATAATAAAAATAATAAATAGAGACAAAGGCCAAGGGATTTGGGCACTTTTAGTGTCGGGCTGGAGTTGGGGTTTTTTGCCGCAAAGGAAGAGGCCTGGGAGAAGGTGAGGCCTCGGGCAGGAAGGAAGGTTGGATTCAGGGCCACGTGGTCAGGTGGCACACACCGTGTGGGGGAGCTGGAGAGAGCTAGCCATTGGCGTTTTATGGGTGCTTTGGATGGAAGGGGCCATGTGCCACAAGGGATAAGGTATCTGAGGTCAGAGGGTAGGTGTGGAGGCCTGAGGGTGGCCGGGCAGTCTAGCGGGCCGGATAAATGGCTGGGGCACAAAAAAAAGGACAAATATATGTAGTAGATATAATATAAGAGAATTTTGTAGCATTATTACTGCCCTGCAGTTGGGGCTGTCTTGGGGCCTAGTGGTGCAGGTGTTTAGCAGGGGTGATAGGCCATTTGGGACAACCAGAGTGCTGGCCCCAGCTGAAGCATTACTTGGCAGCAAATCTCTGGGAGTGAGGGCTAGGGCACGAACGCCACGGTAGTGAGTGACAGAGGGCGGCAGCACGCCGGCGGGGGGGGGGACCAAAACAGTAAAACAGGGTGGTGCAGCAGGTGGGGTGGCAGACACGCTACATGCAAGGAGGGGGATAAACCAAAGGTTTTTTTTGCCTGAGGCGTGCCATGCGGCATGGGGAGAGTGGGCCCGAAGGAATGCTTTCGGCCCGAAAGAAAAAAAAAAAAAAACAATTGGCAAAAGGTTTTATGATAATTGAATAAGATGGTAACCGGTTTTTGTATTCTGTAGTTGTCTTCACAGGGCATCAGCGAGGAATGGAAATGGCACCCAGGAAGAGCAAGCCATCGAAGGAAGAAGCTTACAAGGCAATAATCGAGCTGGCTGAAAAGGCAAACAAAATGTGGGAGCTGGTGGAAGGGGAGGACCCAGGGAAGCCTGGGGGGGAAGAGGAAAGTGGAGGGGGAAAAAGGTGGCAAAGGGAAGAGGGCACCTGGGGAAGATGCAGTCCCTCTGGGGTAGCGCCGAGGGCAGCAGGGCCTGCCAGGGCTACCGAGCTCACTCCTATGCAGCCGGGTGACACAACAGCACCCACCCCTGATCAAAGGGGACCCCCCGGGAGAACCGAGGCCGGAGGCTCAGAGCAGGGGGTCCGACCTACACCTCCCGGCAGACCATATCCGACTTCCACCTCACCCACAGGAAGAAACAAGTGAACCGGGGAGGCCTGCAGACACATCGGACAAGAAAAGGGCACAGGTAATGCACCCAATATGGTGGGGGATAGCATAAAGGAATATATAGGGCAAATAGTGGTGGCACTGGGAACGAATGGGGTGGGGCAGATGGAGTTGGCCCTGGTGGAGCTTAAGGCAGGAAAAGGGGTGTTAAGAGACACGGAAAAGGGAAGAAAGAGGGGGTTTGGGGACAAGGGAGGTGGGTGCACCGGGGATGAGGATAGGTGAGCATGTGCCCGCTGCCACAAAGGAGAAAATATGGAAAGGGAATATGTGGATATATTTGCCCTGGTGAGCCGGAAGCAGCAAAATATGAAGAGTATGGAGAGTAAAAAGCTGAAATGGCAGCAGCCATAGTGTTGCTTCGGGAAAAAGGAAGACAAATTCACAAAGGGAAGACTTGGGACAGGTGGTTCTTAGGTTTTGCAATCTTTTCAGCCATAGCTGGAAAGAAGACCAGAGTTAGGTATCCCGCTCATCACTTATTCATTGATAATACGGAGAGCGAAGGCAAAAGGCAGAATGGGGTGGTTGTATTACGATGAATATTTTCGGCAGCGCATGGCAACGTTTGGGGATGTAAGGTGGGACACCAAGCAAATAGACTTATGGACGGATTATGTAACGGATCAGTCCACACCGATGGAGGGTGGGGTAAGAAAGGGCTATACCTACGAGATGCTGTTGGGCATATAATAGGGCATTCTGCTCATGGCCCCAGTGTCGTTTCAGTCATGCCTGCACAAAATGTGGGGTGGGCACTCGCCAGCAAATGCAGAACTACAGGTATACAAAGGTACCCAAGGGTAAGGGGACAAGGGTCGAGCCAGCAGTTTTTCGGGATAACCAGGTTTTCAGAGGACAGTCATGGAGCAATGGAGGGAGGGCAGAGGTAACGGGGTAGAGGTGGTCAAAACACTGAAGCAGGGAATGGGGCAGGCAGGATGGGGGTACAGGGTGGGTGACAGGGCCTGATTTGGGATGGCCAGAACACCCGTCAACATAGAACCTTGACGACTCGCCTGGTGAGATACCCGGATACGAGGATGCAGGATATGGTTTTGTGGGGTTTGACACAGGGTTTTCATTACAGCTCTACAGGTCCCAGGCAGGCGAGGGAGGCGAGCAACCTAGGGTCAGTAAAAGGAAAGGAGGACATGTTAAGGAATAAGATTGAGAAGGAGGGGCAGCTGGTAGGGTGGAGGTCCGTTTGATGACCCCCATAGAGAAATGCGGATATCGCCTTTGGGTTTGGTGCCTAAAACAGGAAGGTGAATATCGGGTAATACACCATTTGTCTTACCCAGAAGGTGACTCAGTGAATGACTATATTGGGGAAGAGCATAGCAAGGTGACCATACAACGCTCAGGGCGCAATCCGGATAATCCGGGCCACAGAGTATGTGTGGATGGCAAAAACAGACATAGAGTCTTCCTTCAGACTGCTTCCAGTCAGGAGGGAAGACTGGGACCTTAGGGGTTTTAAAAATGAGGGGAGATATTACTTTGACAAAGCAATGCCTATGGGGTGCTCCACAGCATGTGCGACATTTGAAGCATTCAGCACATGCCTACAGTGGATATTCCAAGAGGAAACGGGTTACACATCAGTCATCCACTACCTGGATGATTTTCTCCTCATAGGTAAGGGTGAGGAAGAGACACGGAGAATGTTGGTTAGGTTTCAGCAAGTGTGCCAGGAGTTGGGGGTCCCACTGGCACCGAAAGACAGAAGGGCCCATCAGGGTGATAGAATTCCTAGGGATAGAGATTGATGCGGTAAACGAGGTTTTAGGTTGCCGGACAAGAAAGTAAGGAGGTTGAAGGAACTAATTAGTATACATGCCAGCAAAAAGAGGGTCCAATTGAAAGTAGTTCAGCAAGTATTGGGGCATCTGAATTTTGCATGCAGGGCAGTTGGACCAGGGAGGGCGTTTACAAGAAGATTGGCCAGGGCGACAGCCGGGGTCACGAAACCACATCACTGGATTAACTTGACGTGCAGTATCAGGGAAGATTTTAGCGTATGGGAAGAATTTTTGAAGGACTATAATGGGACTTCATTCTGGCAGGATGAGTGGTTGTATAACACAGACTTGGAATTGTACACAGACGCAGCGGGAGGTTTGGGCATGGGAGGTTATCTGAGGGGCAGGTGGTTCGCGGAACCATGGCCAGTGGACTGGGTGAGAGAGGGAAAAGTGAAGGATATAACACTCCTGGAGATCATGCCCATATGGGCATGTACTTTGGTGTGGGGGGAGGAATTACGGGATCAGAAGGTGACATTCTGGTGTGACAACAGAGCTGTGGTGGACGTACTTAACCATAGAGGGGCCAGATCTGACACAGTCATGCAGGTAGTATGACAGCTAGTTTTAAGGGCTCTGCAGCTGAACATGTCTTTTAGAGCAAAACATATCAAAGGGGTGTGCAATACCCTGGCTGATAGCCTTTCCCGTCTGCAGCTGGACCGTTTCCAGAAGCTGGCACCAGCAGCGGAGGAACAAAAAACACCCATACCAGCGGACATCTGGGACGTTGGCAGGACGGAGCAGAGCTGTTGTTTCATAGCTCATGGGCACCCTGGACTCTGAGAGTGCACGATGGGGCCTGGCGTGTTTTTCAAGCATTCAGGGCAGAGCACCAGATGGAGGTAAGTGGGCCATTATCTGAGGAACAGGTGGGAATGTTCCTAGTGGATCAATGGCAAAAAGGGACGGCTCATGCCACGATGGGGGTTTATCTGGCAGGGATCAGTGTGATCTGCAGCCAGAAAGGATGGCGAGGACCCGACAAGGACAATGTTCATCAGAAGGATGATGCAGGGCTGGGGTAGGTTAAGAGGAGGGGCCAGGGACATCCTGGAGGCCAATAGGGGAGCAGTGGCTAATGAAGCTAGGAGAGGCGCTCCCGGCAATATGTACTTCAAAGGCGAGGCCCAGCTATTTCATGCAATTTATGTGACGATGTTTGCAGGGGCTCTGAGGGTGAGCGAGGTAGTAGGCCATGGGATAAATGACAAGGAAGGTGGTATGGAATGGGAAGATGTGAGTTGGGGGACAAAGGAAATATGGATCAGATTAAGATGATCTAAGACTGACCAAAGAGGGCAGGGTTCCATAATAACCCTAAGGGGTGAACAGAGGTGTAATATGCCCAGTACAAGCCCTGTGGGTTTTGCCCGAGGGCAGGTAATCAGGACTGGGAAGCTTTTTACACACAGGGATGGAAGAAGGGTCACTAGTTACCAGGTCACGGCCATGTTAAAAAAGGCAATGGCATTTCTGGGGGAGAACCCAACTAATTACTCATCCCATTCCCTGCAGATTGGGGCAGCTTCACAGTGGGCGGCCAGGGGGAGTCTGTGGAGGACATTTTGGTGAAAGGTCACTGGCGGTCGGCCAGTTACAAAAGATACATCAGAGCTCTGACTTAAAAAAAAAAAAGAGGGGGGAGGGAGGTAATAATGTACATAGGTTTATAAATGAGGGAAGTAAGACAGAGAGGTCATTGGAGAATGCATGTTAATTAAATAACTTTGTGTTGTTGCATCCCATAGGTAGAGGGAGGAGCACAGAAGTCTGGATCTGCGGCCATTCCTATATTTACTGGGCTGGTAAGAGAGCGGAGATGAAAGCTGGGGGAAAACAGCTATACCAAGATGCCAGGCAGTGTAGGCTGGTATGGCACGGCGTGCGGGGGATGAGATGGGCACAGCTGCTCCCTGCTTTGAAAGAGCTCAAGAGACATCGGCCCAGTCCAGACCTAATCATTATACACCTAGGGGGCAACGATCTGGCAGGCAGACCATGGGCACACACATATTGGCAGATCAAGAGGGACTTAGAGGTATTAAGACACTGGTGGCTGCAGGTGTGCCTTGCATGGTCGGACATAATACCTCGGAGGGTGTGGAGACAGGAACACAGCCACAGGGCAGTGGAGAGGGCCAGGAGGAAGATGAATAGGAGAGTGGGGACACTGATAAGGCAGATGGGAGGACGGGTGATACTGCGAGGGGTTGAATAATGGGTGGACGAATTTTGCAGACCAGACGGGGTACACCTGTCAGATATAGCAGTAGATATGTTTAATACAGAAATGATGGATTTTATAGAAGAATGGAGGAGACAGGAAAACAGATAAAAAAAAGAGGAGCAGGATTTATGTAACAGAGGCGAGGGGGTACCCTAGGTTGGGGAAGCCAGTCATCCAACGCAAGTTGGAGACTGGCTAGTGAGGAAAAAGGGAGGATGAAAAGGGGAAGATAAAAGGAGTAACACGAGAGGAAGAAGAAGATGAAGGAGAAAGCAGTCTCGGTTCTCACCATTACCTAGCAAGAAAAGGAGACAAAGAAGGCACCCAGGTTTTTGCCTGGGGGGATGGAGAATCAGAAAGTGATATATGTAAGGAATAATAGAAATCATTGGATATATGAAAATAAGAAATGGAAAAGAATTATGATTGATGGATTTATATAAATTAATTGCCAATCTGAGCACAACAACAAGCAATGGTCTCTGTGTTTTTGTGAGGGAAGAGGGGGGAATCGGGGACAATGGAGTTTGCCCTTTAAGGGGCAGACCATGTTGTCCAGGTGCACCCCTTCCCTCCTGTTGGGATAGTTGTGCTCAGAAGGGGAGGGGATAGGGAAAGGGAGGAGCCAGGAGCCACAACAATGGCCAGATAACAGGACGGGAAGGGGAAAAAGGGGGTAAATAAAGGAGAGCACAAGGGAGCCTCTAGCCACTTTTGCTGAAGTTTTTGATCCCTCCCACCCACCCTAGAAGAACTAGGAAGACAAGGAGTACAGCCAATGGGGGGCTGTAGGAGGGTCTGTCATGGTGGAGGACAGACGTGCCTACCAGGGTGGTGGACTGCCATAGGTGAATGGCAGAGGAAGATAATATGGAATGGACTGCCAAAGGTGGATGGCAGAACATAAAGAAGTCATGGACTGCCAAAGGTGGATGACAGGGGATAAGAGGATGATGGACTGCCAAAGTTGGATGGCAGAACATAAGGAGGTCATGAACTACCGAAGGTGGATGGTAGGGGACAAGTGGGTTATGGACTGCCAAGGAGAGACGGCAGGCGAAAGCCTTGAAGTCTGCTAAGAAGTTGGGTGCAGATGATATGAAGAAGGCTATGGACTTTCAAGGTGGATGGCGGGAGGGGAGGACGAAATGGGGGGAAGATAAAAGGAGTAACACGAGAGGAAGAAGAAGATGAAGGAGAAAGCGGTCTCGGTTCTCACCGTTACCTAGCAAGAAAAGGAGAAGAAGAAGGCACCCAGGTTTTCGCCTGGGGGGATGGAGAATCAGAAAGTGATATATGTAAGGAATAATAGAAATCATTGGATATATGAAAATAAGAAATGGAAAAGAATTATGATTGATGGATTTATATAAATTAATTGCCAATCTGAGCACAACAACAAGCAATGGTCTCTGTGTTTTTGTGAAGGAAGAGGGGGGAATCCGGGACAATGCAGAATTAATAACATGGTGCACATCTGGATTAAATTATAATGCAACCTGCAATAACTGTTAGTACTTTACCACTGATTTGTGAGCTTGATTTGTTTTATTGTTTCTTTATAATGTGTTGTGCAATAATGTCCTTATGTGTTGTATTAATGTATTAATGTGTAACCTGTTTGTATTTTGATATGGAACTTCATTGAAAATGAGCTCTGCTCAATTGAATGTATCCTTTATTCATACAAATAAACAATGATTTACTACTTACTACTACTTAGATAAGAAACATCCTGCATTAACCCTTGACTTTACATGTTTTATATTCTCTCATCAGAAAGAGAGACAATACATAAATAATAACACATGACTTGGTATGCATTAAGCTACCACAAGGTGTATTGGGAGGCACAAGTCACAGCCAGTGCTTTCAACTGAAGATCCTGCCCCAAAGTATATATTTTCACTGGTTAACAGCTGGGATGCATGTTTTCAGGGTGGGGGTTGGGGAAACATTGTTATCATGAGTGAGAAGGGTTACTGGCTTGTGGGAGGTCATTCTATGGAATGGGAGCAGCTAAGGGTGAGTGAATGACAATTTTTTTAAATGGTACATTTTCACATCATGAAGTGCTACTTCATGGGTAAAGTTGTCACTTCTGCCAAAGTATCTCATTTAGTGTTTATGTGGCAAAATTCCCACAGCCCTTTGTAAAAAACTATGGAAAGTGGATATCCTGTGAAAACGGTGACTTGATTTGGGCAAGTAAAGTACTGCATAGTGAATGTAAGAGAGCGAATGTATTTTTAGCAACATGGGTTTTGCAGCGATTGGTTTTATTCAGTGAGGCAGTGCAGAAATGCACTGAGGCTGAGTAGTAAAATGGGCTGCTGTGCAATAAGCAGTCAAGCTGCTAGCATAGCCTAGTGCTTAAAGACATCAGCTGTGAGCCTGCTAGGTTTGCCAGATGTAGGTTCGAATCTGGCTGTTATTTGTGATATTTTTTTTATAATGTTTAAGTGCTGTGCTGGGCTTTGTGTCTCATACCACCTGCCCCCCCAGTTCTGTCTTCCCTCCAGTGTTGGAGTTTGAAATTGCACCCCTCTCCTCACTTTCTCCCCCTCCCTGAGTTCTATCCCACCTGGAGTATGTTATATATGTTATGGGGGGTATGGGGATGAAGCCCCCCACAGAAAGTCATTTTTGGACTGTGTTCATTATGAGAGAGAAGGCTGTTATCTGCACTCACTGTTTGTGCACGTTGTTTTGGAATCACGGTTTTTGTAGTCATTTTTTTTTCACCTTTTTGACATGGAACCTGTAAAGTGCCTCTTCAGTAGTGGCTCTAAATAAAGTTTTAGTTAAGAAAATGTTGGCACCTTTACCGCTCACTAGTTTCTATGATGTCAATGAATAATGGTCAGGCAACGGAAGTCAGTAAGAAAAGCAACAAGGTGTCTACAGTATGTAAGGTTCTGAAGTAGCCTGTGATGTGGTGGAATTACAGATTCAGCCATAGATTTGAAGTATGTAATGTCAAATCAGAGAATACTGATAAAGGAGTTTATGATGCAAGGGGAACGTAATAAAGCCTTGATGTCTGCATACAGCAGCACCCACAGGTTTAGCTAGCTAAAAACTGTTATTCGGGTCAAAACAAGGCAAAACATGATCATGTTAACTGGTTTCAGCGTTGGTGCTACAAAACAATGTTGGGTGATGAAGCTGATGATCAGAAGTAGCCTTAAGATGTGATAGTCCACTCAGCTGCCATCAATGGAAACTGCTAAAAGCCAATGAAGTTTATTTATTATATTGTTTTCATTCTGTCTTTTGCCCTTCCTTTTCTGGCACCTGGACCCCTATGTTGCCCCTTACCTTGGATCTTCTTGAGAACAGTCACGGTGACTTGATTTGCCCCTAGGTGGGGTCAAGGGTGGGGGCCCCTTTGACGGGATCAGCATCCTTACATCTACTAGAAGCAACCAAGTTGAGCATGGTGGCCTGGAAATACCATGGCTACTACAGAAGGTGCCAGGGTGCATTTTTCTTGTCCTCCCCTCATTCTAGAGGCACAGTATGGAGTGACATCATGAGGTGTGTGCACCATGTGCATCAGCATGTTGACATCTGACTCTTTTCTCTCATGCTCCTCCAGCTGCACTACCACCTGGGTCACCTAGATGGCAGTGTTGTGGCAGAAGAGACCACCCTCCTCCCTCCCAGAGGAGAAGTGCATCCTCTGGGATGCTCAGTCCTCCTGCCCTGACTTGCCCCCAATGACATGAGGCTGTCCCCAATCCCAGGTCCCCAGTATTGAGAATGGCAGCACTACTGCTTCACAGATGGGTCATGTATTATACTTAACCAGTTAAAAAGTTAAATAACCACAACTCCAATGCTGGAAAGATCAGAGGCCTGATTTTCAAATGTCCTAGCATGGCCAAGCACTTAATTCCCCATACACAACTTGCTGGCACTGGGAAAAATCTATGCACCACTAAAAATACTATTTTATGTATACTGTACAACACCCTAAATTCATACCCATTATATTTAGTGCTCTAAGCACACCAGGCATATTCACTCCATCTTATTTTCACTGGTGGAACACTGGTCCTGCTATTTTGTAGTGCTCCACCTAATATTCACTGTCTTTTTATTTTCACACTAATATGAAACCAGCAAATATAGTGCAAATAAAAAGACGGTGAATATTTTCTCTCTTATATGGTATTCAGTGTGCTAGCAGCATTTTTCTTTTTTATGCCAATGCAAAAAAAAAATATAAATGTGCAGACTGCCCTACAAGGTGAAAAAAGCTTATAAAATGGCAATCTTTCAAAAACTGTGTGCATGTGGGAAAAAACTTAGGTTATAACAGGGTAACCTCATTTGCACAACATTTCTGATGCACCTGCACAATTTTTCCACTTCTGAAAAGTCAGCCCCATTTTTATCATTGTTACTTTACATTAGTTTCATTTCTCAGCCTCATATGAGAGGCACTGGGAGGCAATATAGTGCAGTGGTTTAAGGCTCTGAGCTGCAAATCCAGAGAGCTGGGTTTGAATCCCACAGTCTCTGCTTGCATACTGTGTGACTCTGAGCAAGTCACTTAACTTCCCTGTGCTCCCAGGTTGCACCTGTAAACAAGCTTTCAGCTGAATGTGCCACTCCTGTTTAAACAATTGGAAAAAAATATGATGGTTTACCAGTGGTAAGGCATTCATAGACGACTGAAAGAAAATGCATCCTACCTTTTTGACTGCTGTTGGCTTTGAGCAGGTTAGCAGAATTAAAACATTAATAACATGGGTTGGGAAAATTCAGCTAGCTGCCATACAGAACTACCAGCATCTAAAAAAAGTCCCACTCTGTCATCTGGAAATTCCACTTTTAAAATAGCAGCTGGAATTCTCTGCTCCACAAAAATGAACTAAAATTCCAGGCATTCTTCCAATTACCTTTCATATGACTTTGAAAACAAAACAATTCATTCTCTTTTGCTACTTTTCTTACTCTCCTAAACTCATTTCATAGGCAAAATTTGGCAGTCCAGGAAACACCAAGTCTTGGAGGTTTATTGTTCCAGTGAAATTTCCTGAAAATCTTTTCTAAGCGCTTAAGGAATTCTGTATCTAGTAATACTGGTAGGTTTTTGAAGAGGTAAAATATTCTAGGGGCGCATTCATTTTATAACATTGATTTCCCCGACAAAGACAGATTCATTTTCTCCCACCTACATGGAAACATAGACCTTGATGGAAGAAGAGCCCATTTGGCCCACCCAGTCTGTCCATTTCCCTACCTATCAGATAAGCTGCAGATCTTAGTTTTACCAACAACCTACTTCCTTCTACCTACTACTAGAATTTAATTTTGTCTGTCCCATGCATTCCTAAATTCCCACTGTTTGTGCCCCTGCTACCTCCTCAGGAAGGCTGTCCTTATGGTCACCACCCTCCTGTCAAAAAACACTTCCTCATGTTGCCCTTGAGTCATCTCCCCTCTATCTTCACAATAGTGCCACCTTGTTCTTGCACATTTCTTTTTCTGAGAAAAGCTACCCTATTGGACTTTGTTGATTCCCTTGAGGTACTTGAAAGTTTCTATCTTGTCCCATCTCTCCCTCCTTTCCTCAAGGGTATACATATTAAGCTATTTTAGTCTCTATTTGCATGGCTTCTGGTGCAGACCTTGCACCATTTTAGTTGCCCTCCTCTGATCTGCCTCCATCCTGTCTATGTCTTCGTGGAGACGGGGTCTCCAAAACTGCATGTAGTACTCCTGATGGGGTCTCACCAACTGTCTGTACAGAAGGATAACAACTTCCTGTTTTCTACTGGTGATGCCTCTCTCTATGCATCTGAGTATCCTCCAGCCCTCCTTACTGCCTTCTAACATTGCTTGCCTACCCTTAGGTCATCTGATATGACTACCCTAGGTCCCTTTCCATTTTTGTTGTTGTTAATATCTCCACCCCCCCACCATTGTGTACTCTTGCCTTGGGTTTTGTTTCCCAGGTGCATTACTTTACACTTCTTTGCATTGAATCTGAGTGGCCATACTTTTGACCATTCCTCCAAACTTTCCAAGTCCCTTCTCATCCTTTCTACCCTCCCTTGTGTATCAATGCTGTTGCAGATCTTTGTGTCATTTGCAAAGAGGCATACTTTTCCTTCAGTCCCTCCTCAAAGTCACCTGTAAAGACAACCAGTCCCAGTACTGAACCCTGCAGTTCTCCACTAGTAAGCCCTCTTTCTTTGGAGCCGGACCTGAGAACTGTTACTCTCATACCTGTTATCCAGCCTAGATTTTTTCCAGGTTACTGCCCTGGGATCTACTCCCAGGCTGGCTAACTTGTTTATTAATCTTTTGTGTGGAAAGTTGTCAAATGCCTTGCTAAAGTCTAGGTAGGCCACATCCGCAGCCTCTCCCTGGTCTACTACTTTGGTCACCCAGTCAAAGTAATCTATTAGATTCATCTGACATGGCCTTCCTGCTGTAAATCCATGCTGCCTTGGGTCCTGTGTCCCGCTGGCCTCTAGGTACTCAACAATTCTTTCTTTCAGAAGTGATTCCATCATTTTCCCTACCACTGAGGCTAAACTAACAGGTCTGTAGTTTTCTGCCTCCTCTGCCTTGCTCCCACTTTTGTGAAGGGGAATCACATCTGCCCTCCTCCAGTCCTCAGGTACCACACCCTCCTCCCATGATTTGTTAAAAAGGGTAGTCCATGGTACCACTAGTTATCACCTTAGTTCTTTTAGAATTCTGGGTGAATCCCATCAGGCCCCATTGCTTTGTCCACCTTCAGTTTTAGGAGTTCTTTTAGGACCCTTTCTTCTGTGAATGGACGGTATAGACCCTCCCATCCAGTGTGCTTCTATTATTTGGTCTAGTGCCTCTCCCTCCTGTTCTTTTGTGAATACTGAGCAGAAGTATTCATTCAGTACTCTCTGCTGGTAGCCCTTGACATGGATATCGTCGACTGGGTGCAGACAATAAAAGTGACCAATCGATGTGTCATTGGGGCTACAGTGGTATGGTGGCCAGATGTGGGGGAGTCTAATATAGTGACAGGATGTCGCTATACATATGCATGTGGAGGGGAGCGAGCATGCACAATGAGGAGCAGGAGGGATGTGAGGGTGGAGCTGCAGTGGGTTGCCAAGCCACCTCCATGTCATGCTGGGTGGGTTGGCAGCATTGGTGGGCAGGGTACTGGGTTTGGGTCTGGGCTCTAGTGTGTTTTTGTTGTGCCCTGCCTGAACTTTTTTTTAAATGTTTTTCACTTCCCCAACATGCATATCCCTGAAGTTGAGAATCCTTAAGTAGGGGGGGTGCAGGTGGTGAAGCCCCCCATGGGGGGTGTGGCGGGGCTCATCCACCTCACATAAAACATTAAAAAAGTAAGTCCCTGGCACCATTTTGCTGTGTGCCTGGATGTCAGAGTGCCAAAATAAATTTTTGCCTCTCTGACTTCGATATAGCGGTGATCATCTTTAGGCTTTCACTGTTATCACATAAAACCTCTCTGCTCTGTCACTGTCACCATCTGCCCACCTCCTCCCCTTTATTAAGCCTCACTATCCCTCCCCTGGTCTTTCTTCTCTCCCTAATATACCTATAAAAGGTTTTATCCCCCTTCTTTACTAAGTTGGCTATCTTTTCCTCAGTTTTGGCATTTGCTATTCTGACTGCCTTCCCCACTTCCTTATGCTTTAACTGGTGCCGTTCTGTGTCCTGCTCCTTCTGTGATTCCTTATACTTCCTGAATGCTGTCTTTTTCTGCCTAACCTTTCACGCCACCTCTCTAACTAGATTCAGCTTTACATCAGTCATTGGAGGCAAGTGATTTACATTCTTTATTCTTGTAAAGCACATTTTGATGAACCTTCTGGTGAATGGCATCCGTGTACAGAGAAACCCGAGGCATTTAAATGAGGAGACATATGCAACCACTGCACAATTTAGGGTCTGGAAGGAGGGGTGGGGTTAGCCTAGCAAACATGTGCCGAGTGCTAAAGATCATAGATATCTGGCACTAAGGGCCAGCTGCTTCACCGGGAACCAGTGCTGGATATTAGTGAAGCCCATTTGGTCAGAAGCAAAGGACCTGGATGCAAAGTGTGCCTTATCACAGGCATACATATGGATGGATGCAGAGATGCAAGCAGATGTGAGGTGATCCAGGAAGATAGAGAAGAGTGCATGGTGAAAGAAGAACCCTTGGGGCATGCCTGAACTGATAGGGAGTGGGGGGGAGATGATTGCTCCAATATGGACTAATTTAGACCTTCCCTCATGGTAAGAGCCAAACCACCCAACTGAGGAGTCAGAGAGCCCTGCTACCTTGAGGTTGTACAGGTGAAGGGGGTGGGAAACAGTGTTGAAGGCTTTGGCCGAGTCGACAAAGATGGCAGAAGTTGCCAGGACCTGATTCAAGCTAGATAGAATGGAGTGAGGCTAGAGGATGGAGGCAGAAGTGGAGTGGGATTTTCAAGCTAAATTACAAGGAGGTCCTGAGAGGGACACTTAAGGTACAGACAGCATACAGCATACATTGAGTACAACAATAAACAGGAGGAACAATAAAGTACAAAGATGGTTAATAACACCATAAGCAATCAAAAGAGACATAGACAGTGCATATAATACAGTGGATGTGGCACATCAGGGATAAAGATACAATAAGGACAAAAACTTTGCAACATTTGTACAATATATACAGTCCATTAAATTCAGGTACAAATGCAGTGGCCATAAGTACTGAGAGTGATATTTACAATGAATGCAATTTTCAGAAGTGAAACAGGTAAGGAGTGAGGATGGTAGAAGAATCAGAGATGGGGAAGAGCTCGGATAGCATAAGGTGTTCCTGGAGCTTGGCCAGGGTAGGGTGGAGGGGAAACAGGGCAGTAATTACCAGGAGAGGTGGAAACACACAGCAGTTTGGTGATGCATGGGAGTGGTAGGAGAGAAAGAGAAGGACAAGTGGTGGGGTGGGGTTTTAGGAGAAGGGAGAAGGGTTGTGATGAGGAGGAGAGGAGGGAATGGTCACAGAAGGTGAAGAAAGCATGGAAAGCTGAGTTTACAGAAGAGGAATTAGAAATTGGAATGTCACCCACCTTTAGGACAGGAGAGGGGACTGGGTTGAGTAAGATAAAAGGATATGGATGACCTTCCAGGACATGGAGGGGGGATTAAGGTTGTTGTGAAGCATGGATGTAGAGTATTCAGACTTATCAAGCCTGGCAGCTCTGGTGCAGGTATTACAAAGGGTCTGGTAACTTGATTAGGTTGGCAGGGGAGCCAGAGGGCTTGTGAGTTCACTAGGCAATGTCTTACACATGGAGACAGGTCAGCAACTCTGCTATGATCCATGTTATCAAAGTTCATGGGCTATAACATAGATAGAAGTCCATGGGATAAAATTCAGGCAGGCATGATGCTAGCTGCTGATGTTGATCATTAAGGACCCCAACTTTTGGCTGGTTCTGTTGGTTTCTGATAGCTATCATTACTCTCCATACCAGATGGGGTTGGTAGCCAATGAAGATTTTTTTTGTTTTTTGCTGATTGCAATTTGTATTAAAACAGTTGTGAGAATGGTTGTTCGTTTTCAAGCTGGCTCACAGTGTAAGTTTTGAACTACAGCACGGTCATGAAATCAGGGCAGTAATAGTGCGAGTAAAGAAACCCTGTAATAACCGGGTATGACATCATATCTGGCTATTACAATGCTTGAAAGGACTAAAAATCAAGTTAGTAATGGGGTTCCCCAGTTAGTATAACTATACTCATGGAGAAGTCTGAAACAGTGACATTATAATACCAGTGTACACTTTTGGGCAAGACTTATTTTATTTTTAAAAATGCTGATTTCTGGTTTAACATTGCCCTTAAATTCACAGGTAGACCCTCAGAAGGAAAAATACTGGATTCATGTCAGTGCTGATGCCTTCAATCTGGCATTGCTAGCAAAACATGGTGGAATCTATTTGGATTCGGACGTTATCTCTATTAAGCCCTTACCAGAAGACAAGAATGTAATTAAGTAAGATCTATAGACCATTATAAGCAATGGTGTGTTGTGCTTTCAAGAACCACCAGTTTCTTACAGACTGCATGGTAGATTTTGTAAAAAATTATGAAGGATCCATCTGGGGACACCAGGGACCTGAGCTAATCACACGAATGATGAGAAAGTATTGTGCTCAACCAACATTCATAAAAGTGGAAGATATTTTGTGTGAAGCTCAGAACATTACAGTTCTGCCCCAAGAGTTTCTACCCTATTCCCTATCCTGCCTGGAGTAGATATTATGATGTCTGGAATCCCTTACCAACTTTCAATGATTCCTATGGATTGCATCTCTGGAACTATATGAACAGTAACAAAAAGCAAGTTGTTGCAGGAAGTAACTCATTAGCAGAAAATCTTTTTATTCACTACTGTCCAGAGGTCTACAAACTGCTGGTGCTTAAGAAATGAATGCACCCATCTACTGTACATGAAGAGGTCGTTTCAACTGGATGAATAAGGAATATGTGTAATTTGCATGAAATTTACAAATTGATATTGCTGCCCATAAGGATGTTATTGTTGCAGTAATGCAGAATATTCATTTATATTACAGATAAAATACTTCACTATAATGTAGTGCATTTGTTTATTGAGTCATTATTTGCTGCTATTAGAGAAAAGAACCCTGTGACATGATTGGTTTATAAACCTGTAAGTAGAAAGTCACAACAGGGTGTGCATTACATGATTTTGATCCATGACCCCAAGGGATCCTACATATGCATTAGAGGTGCATGCACATTGGAGAGTCAAGGACTTGGCAGCGCCCTCTCTTCTATTGGCTTTCCCGTCCCATACTGCCCACTGGCCTCCCCCTGTGAGCGGTCATTCAGTGGAGCTGCCAACCAACCCACCCACCCCAAGAGAGGACAGCTGTCCTCCTGTTGCCTATCCTTTCCCTCCCTGGCCAACTCCCAGTGACCCACATGCACCATGAAAACTGGTTGCCGGTGTGGCATGAGGTGAGGCAGCAATGCATTAGCCCACTGGGCAGCCACTCCACAACATTTTAAATTAAAGGCTAAAGTCAGTGCTGGCCTGGGAGTAGGACTGAGGAACAACAGGAACTATAAAGATAAACATTATTTGAAATTGCAACAACTCAATAACAAGCCCACAAGGTCCCCCCCCCAAAAAAAAATCAGTCAGCTGTTTCCAGTTTCCACAGTGACATAGGCTAGGAGGAAAAAACAAACAACAATACAGAGCACGCTACTAGCTAGCACTATGCCTATCTAAGCTACATGCAGCCTCTCCTGAAATCAGATACTAGCATAGTGTAGCGTCCCTTCCCCCACAGACACCATCAGTACCTCCTGACTGGAGGGACTAGGGCAACATTAAATATATAAACAAACCAGCAGCACAGCACATATACTCTAAGAATGAAATATTGCATTATAGGTCAGTGATAGCAGATTTACAGGCAGTTAGTTCATGCGTAATACATAAAAAACAACAGTGCTACTTCTAGTTTCAAATACACAGGAAGCAGCTATCAGGTAAAACATCCAAGCCCAAAGGGTGAGACTATTCAATATATAATTTTAGTACAATAAGTGGAAGGTTATCTCCCCTCTAATATTGGTGTTCCCCTACCATACTATTCCACTGAAATTAACTCATGCAACATCCCCCATCTTTTAAAATATACCTTGGGCCCAATTCTGGAATGCTGGCTCAAGCTGCTAACAATTGCAACTTGTGCCAAACACGGTTCCATCAGGGACCCTGCTCTCAATTCTCTATCAGGCAGGGTCCCTGCAGCTAAGTCCCATGACTTGTGGCAACCGTACCGGTACACCAAATGGAGGGCATACCAGAACAGTTGACTGCAAGCCTGTGTCTTGCCCAAGTGCAAGGCACAAGTGCCCCCTCCACACACTACACAGTCCACAGGGTTAGTGGACCCCAACCCCCCAACCAATGCCCTGAACAACCAAATAAAACACCCCACAGGGCAAGCACCCCTCATGCCCAATTCTCGAACACATGTCCTATGCCAGCAGACATAGTAGACCCCTACAATGCCAATTCCTGCATTAATGCAAAAAGCTCTACATGGCTAGTGCCTCCACTCCTCAATCCATGGAACTGTGAATCAAATAAAAAAATTAACAAAGCTCTGACCTCCCTGGTAATCTTTGTGGCCTCATTACCCTACCTGGCAGTGCCAGTCTACCTTAGCACCCCCACCTGTCCCCAGCCAGTGACTGGCACAGCCCACCTCACCACCATGGCCAACCACTGAATGAACTCTGTATGAGTGCATACTACTGTAAATAGTACATGCTCAATGAATGACAGCTCATTCAGTGTACCCCAGCAACCCTGGTAAAGAGAGAGATGTAGGTGAAATTCTTCCCTTAACTCTCCCTCTTCTTCAGTGTTTAAGAAAAGTACAGAACATGAACTGTAGGAATTAAATTGCTGCAGTGCACTTAACAATAAATGAATAAAGTGCAGCTGTTTAGGTGGTTTGATATGGTTTAGGTACACAGTTTTATTGAAATGTGTATAGGTTCCCCGAAATAGCAATACGTTTTAAATTGTAGAAAAGACTCCTAGCTACTGACTTGGAAGAAACTTCAGCAAGAATCTGCAAGCTGAGCCATGGAGGAGTCAACCAAATCATTGTGTGCAACCATGCAGAGCTGCCCTGTTTTTTTCTTTAAAGTAAAAAGAGCTGCTCTTATGCAGAATGCTATCCTGAATTGTATTAGGATTGGCACAGGGTGACAATTCTGTTATTGTCAATGCCACTGCTCCATGTCTTAGAGTTTCTGCTCTGGTGCCCCTTTGTAAAGAAAAGCCCCTGTGGGGTCTAAAATGGATAAAGAGAGACAGAGCTGTTGAATATTTCTTCAGAAAGAAGAGCACATCCACTCTTAGCACTCTCCCTCTCTCAGTTCTCTCTGTGGTGCAGTTAAAAGCAGGGTGGCAAAAGAACTTTCACTTTTTATCAAAAGCTACCCGCTCATTCATTATTTGAGATAAGCATCAATGGACAACAGCCCATGGATGTCTCTACATCTTTTAAGAAGTTGCCCTTAGCTGAGACAGACAGCCAACCTAGAATTTAACAAATACAAAGTGGAGGAAGTTTGCTCCATGCTCTCTCTCTCTCTTTCTCCTGACTTTGCCATGGGTCTGAATTAAGCAAAGGTGGCAGCTACTAAGTAACGCAAAGCTCTCGCTACTGGCGACATATGAGGTTCAGCTAAAATAGCAATTGCAAATAAATGCCAAACGTTGTGTTACTCTTTATATACATTAGAGAGAGAGAGAGAGCTTTAAGAAGGAAACATACAAGTAGTTTGTACAAAGAAGCACACTCTGTCTCTCTCTTGTTCAAAGTCCCCTGATCTAATCTCTTTTGCCTGGCACAAACTAGAAAAAAAGTTAGATTTGCCATAACATTTATTTTAAAATAATATTTCTTCCCACTGGTCTTAAAAAGAAACCAGAGGATATTTCTGTTGTTAACTCGACATTTTTTATGTACGCCAAAAGATAAGGCCAAAATGAAATATTTTACTGATTGTTTGAGATTACAGCCATGGAACAAGCGAAGGAGGGGTTAAATTGTATAGAAAGCCTAAACAGGTGACAGTGGTTTCCCAAAAAATGTGTTTATGTACTAATGCTGCCCTCTGGGAAGGTTTTGGAATAAATAAAGAGCTGAATAAAATAAATTAATCCTGTGCCCACAAACAAATAAAATTGGAAACTGACTGCCCTAGGAAAGGGCAGAAGAGTGTATTACAGTGTGGGGAACAAAATAAAAATATAATAAACACACAAAACAGGAGAAAATGAATGAAAGTAGAATATGTGTTTATGGGTCACTGAGTTAGCAGGAAAAAATGAAAAGGAGCGCATCCTCATTCTTCCGTTCCCCTGGCCATCCCAGAAACTGCAGCAGGGCTACATAATTATGTTTGATATACTTTATGTATAAAAAGGTTCCATTACCTGTGGAGCTGTAGGGGTGTTGTTATAGGGCTGGTAGCCCACAGACTGACTGCTTTTATAAGAACCCTACCTGGTGATGTCACTACAGAAGGGAGGGGCTTCACCTTTATCATGAGTTACCCTGGTACAATTAAGTTTGTTTTTTTATATAGAGGGACTCCCTTTGCATATGAATTACAGGGTGTGTTAAAGAATGGCATGCCCAGCAGATAGCAAATAGCCGTGATATATCACAACAGCTAAGTCAGGGAAATGAAGAGGATAACAGATTAATTACATGAGCTCCTGTCTGTAATGTCATGCCTAAACCTGTATAAAGTCCACCACCAGGGATAACCTGAGAAATAGGAAGGTCAGTTGCTTCATGGCAAGGGAAGGTGTAAGACCTTCAGGGTGGCTGATGTTAAGCCATGCCATGTTAAGCTGAGAAACGCTAACTTATGCTAACCTTTATTTTCTGTATTTGCCTTACTATTTTTGAGTTCTAATAAGATGACAAACACTGCTAAGCAATTTTTATGCACCTGACATTATTGTCTGTCTGTTTCTGTTCTGAAATCCCACACCCTTCAACAAGCAACAATATACAGTAGAAAGGCTTTGCTTTACCTGCAATGTATTTGCCGCCCAAATTGGGCCTTCTTGTTCCTTGGAAGAAATCCAGGCATTGGATCAAACTATTGGCTATATTTTGGCACGCCAGTCATCGGGGGGAACTACTGACAACAGTTTGCTAATTCAACCATACAATGTATCTGCAGCCCAAATGGGCACTTTCAGTTCCCTGGAAGAGATTCAAGCAACGGAGCAGACTGCAGACATTAATTTGTTTGTTCAGCCATGGGGGGAGGCTTTTGGACCTGGTTTGACATTCCAGCAAACTATTGACGGTGCTCTGGGGAAGCAGAGTAATGCTGATGAGCCACCTGCTGAAAATACCCTGTAAGAATACTAATGAGATTAATGAACTGATGAGAGACCTAATGCCTATGATTGGAGACATACATTTTAGCTACAAATGAACTGTATTTTGCTAACTGTATTCTGCTTTCTTTGTAATGTAAGAAACATTTATAAGACACAGATATTTTAGCTACAAATGAACTGCATTCTACTTCTCTGTAGTGTATAGCTTAAAATAAAGTTTTGCAACCAAACTATTTTTTTTTCTGTTCTATTAAATTTAGAAGGTCAAGCTTAGACATTTATCTATGAAAAAGCATATTATGTTTAGCAGTGAAGCACTGGTAATATTGCTTCCTCTGTTGGTTAGGAATTAACTGCCTGATAAGATTAAAGGCAGACAGACTGTGAAGAGAGGTGTTGTATGGTTAGTACAAGTTGGTTGGGAATTTCAAGGTCATGGCATTATTAAAAACATTAATTATGGGGCCAAGTCTTTAAATTCCCAGCTTGTTATGATATAAAAAAAACATTGAATTGCAGATGGTACAGTTTTTATACAGAAAAGAAGCATTGCTATGCAGTAATAGCACTAACAGAGCTAAGCTGAAAAGGAAAAAAAAACACACAGGCTAAACTTTTCCTATATAAATTACCTTCAAGACATATGAAGGTAAGAAGTCTTTTTTTTCAGATAGCCGGCTCAGCATAAAGGACCAACTGCAAACAGAAAAGTATTCTGAGTGCTTTTTAATCTGAGAACTGGTTTTTGGTCTAAGGGTGGTAAGCAATTGTATAGTTCTTCGTTATGGGAACAGAGTGACTTGCATAAAGAAATTATTTTTCTGTATTTTAATTTTTGCATCTGTTGGAAGGGGATACATTTCTATTCCCCGTCTTGATTATTTGCTTGTTAATTCATTCTACAGAAACTGCTGTCAGTAAAGTTTGCTTAAATAAAAATTCATTGCTTTGAAATGGATATGACTACGGATTTTGGAGTTTTAGAAAACAGACTAGCTGCTTGTCAAACAAAAGATAGAAAGTTTTTATGATTGGTGCTATATTAGACACCTGGGAACACTAAAGTTAAGTTAACCAAAGAGGCTAATAAACATGTATTGACTTGTTTAGACGCTAATTGTCCTGTCCCAGTTCACAGAATAGTTGGATGGTGTACACTAAATTCAGAGCTTGATTCTGCTGGGGTATGTAGAATATATAATTGCCCGAGGCATGGCAATAATAATAATAATATAAACTGGGTGGTTGTCAGCATTTTTGCACATATATGTTCAACCAAACATCAGCACTCCTATGCTTCAAATACCACCTCAATCCTATTCGATAGTATATACTCAGATAGCACAAATGCCAAACTCCCCACCCATTAATAATACCTCTCTGTAGCCTCTCCTCCTAGCATCTAAGACGGAAATACTTAAAATAGTGAAAATGGTGAAAGATCAAACCAATTTCACTGATGGAATCAATTCAAGCAACATACGTAAGCAATAATACCTGGCAGGGTGGGCTTTATTGGGAAATACTGGACCGCCCAGGGGCGTAATGAGGCCCGACGCCGCAGGCGGAGGACCTTATAGCCCCTGGAAGGTATTATTAGTATTATTGCGCTTAGAAAATGGGCACTGTAAAACAAAAAAAGTTTATTAAAAAGTTGTAAAAAAATTAGTTTAAAATATGTTTTGAAATAAAATAGTTCCTTCCCCTAGACTAACTTCTCTGTAGTTTAAGCTTTTTGTTGTGGTTATCCCCCCCACATACACACAGTAGGAACAGAGCATGGTATTAGTGGTAGGGCTGTAATACCCAAGTCTATGTGAGCTTTTTTTCCCCCTTTGCCTGCACCTGCTACAATTGTGGTATGAAGACCGCGAGTGCAGTAGTGAGAATAAACACGGAGAGGAAGTGTCAAAACACTGACTGAATATGCAGGCAGCAAGAAAAAGATACAGCTGTTAGGGCCGTAGTGAACCTGCAGGACAAAATATGCTTTAATGGGAGAGGGCGGAATGGCAGCTAACGGTTGCAGGAGCGACCATTACTTGATCGAAAAAGAGAGAGAGGCAGCTCCGGAAGGAATCGCTACTGTGTATAATGAGACCGGAGCTGGCAGTCTCTCTCTCTCTCTCTCTCATTGTACAGTTACTGGGGACAAGAGTGAGAGTAGTCGCTACTAATTTGAGAGCTGACAGATAGAGAGAGACTGAAGTAGCTCTGGGACCGGAACATTTACAGTGTGTAAGGAGAACGGAGCTAGCGGTCTCTCTCCGTCTCATTGTACACTTACTGGAGAAGAGAGGGAGAGCAGCTGCTACAGCCGAAACAGAGAGACCGAAGTAGATCCGGAACCTCTACAGTGTGTGACAGGAACGGAGGTAGTGGTCTCTTGCTCTCTCATTTTACAGATACTGCTGCCGAAACCGACTTCCTTTTTCTTAGGGCACTGATTATTTTACAATTTTTAGTGAATCTTGATGGGGGAAGAGACGGGGTTTTAACTGTTTATTTACTTCCTGCTTAGCGAGCGGAAAAAAATGGCGGTTGGCAAGTATGAAAATTCGGGGGCCCAAGGATACTACAAGTAATGGAGCACCCCAAATTGCACTTGTTTTTTACTGGGCAGTATTGAAAAATAAATGCATGCCTGACTATGGCTTTTAGCCAGTCAGCATGCTTTATTTTTCAAGCCCATTTTCTAAACAAATATACTAGACAGATTAATGATTTGGCAGAACAGTACAGAGAAGTTGTTATGCTTCAAGTTCTCAGCTAGTCCATGGACTCAGTTAAATACCAGGGGCAGGATTCACAAAGAAGGCTAAAGAGGGACAGCTCAGCTGGTTCTGATGGCTTATGTCCTAGTTTATTGGCAGATGCTGCCTCGGTTATAGCACTTCCAGTTAATATTATTTTCAACTTGTCTTTTGTTACAGGTACTATACCTAATATAGGAAACATACTTTGGTCACTCCTATATTTAAATCTGGTTCACAACATGAGTTTTGTAACTACAGACCTATTTCTATCTTGTCTGCTTTAGCTAAAGTTCAGGAAAGAATAGTTTATACTCAGTTGATTGGGTATGTGGATCGCTTTGGATTATTGTCTCAGAACCAACATGGTTTTAGAAAGGGAAGGAGTACTGAGACTGCCTTGGTCGAGAAGTTCACGACGCGTATAATGGCATGGATAAAGGGTGTCTGACCGGGTGCCGTGTTCGTGGACTTGACCAAGGCATTCAACTCAGTTGATCACCAATTGTTGATTTCTAGACTTGAGTCATTGGGAGTTGTGAGTCTTTCTTGGACTGGACGAGGGATTATTTAAGAAATAGGTTTCAAAGGGTTAAATATAGGGGTGCTGTATCAGACTCTGTAATGGTTAAGTGTGGGGTTCCACAAGGTTCTATTTTGGGGCAACTTTTGTTTTCTTTGTTTTTTGATCAACTAGTAAGTGTGATTAATAATGCTTCTCTAACACTTTACGCTGATGCAAGTAATTTATCCATGAGGTTTGTCATTTGGAGATTTAGGTGTTTCTTTAACAGAGGAAATGTGCAATTTTCAGTCTTCACTTATGGCCTGTAAATTTCTCTTAAACAAATCTAAGACAAAGGTGATGGTTTTTGGTACCCCACCTAGACTGAGATCTGAGGTTGGTACTTTGGAAGTTAAATCTCTTGATGGATTACTGTTTGACTATGTTGATACATTTCAATATCTTGGGGTATTACTAGATTCTCATCTAAGTTATGAATCTCATTTTGAGGTTATCTCAAGAATACATTGTAGATTAGGTTCTTTGTACAGAATCCATTCATTTCTTATTCATGAGTCTAGGCTGGTTATTTCAAATTGCTGCTTACTTCCTATTGTGAACTATGCAGCTATGATTACTGACACTGCTTCTCGACAGTGATTTCAAAGAAATCACTTTACTTCACTTGATAGCTAAGTTTGCTTTAAATTGTTCTAAGTCATCTCATCATTGTGTGATTTTGAAAGAAATGGATGGTTACCGGTTTCATTAAATTTCCAATACTGTGTGTGAGTTCATATATAAAGTCATGGACTCTGGAATTCCACATAGTATTTCAAAGTTTGAGACCATATATTGATGGTCATTATTCTAGACATAGGTCAGACAGTAGGTTTCTGAATTCCTTTTATGAAATCTAAAAGTGGACAAAGATCCTTTGCTTATATTGCTCCATTTATTTGGAATGAAATTCCTCAAGATATTAGGTGGTTGTGTTCTGTCAAAAGTTTGCGATGCATTAAGGATGTATTTCGAATCTCAATTTAATTGTAACTGTTTTTTATGAATTTTTTTTTATGAATTTTATACGTAACAAAGACATTTTTGTCTGCAATTTTCTGCATTGTATATGTATGTTTGATTATGTATTGTCTGATGCAATATATGTGGGTCGCACCTGTAAAAGGAACTTGTTTCCAGTGTGCTTACCCGTTAAGCGAATAAACAAACAAACAAACAAACAAACAAAATTCCACAGCTGTGGGAAAAAGGCCTGCAGCACTGCAGAAATGCAGTTGCACAACATTCTGAAAGAAAATTTGCACAGGTGCGGAATCCCACAAACATCCCCACAGTTGTGGAAATTCAGCAGCTGTGGAAATTGAGCAAGTGCTGAAAATCTGCAACTGTGGATCCGCCGCTGTGGAAATGGCTTAGGAGGCACAGCAACAGTGAACCTAATTAGCTGGAGCAGCAGACTTTAACATTTCTGCATAGTATGAAGCCGAAAGCACCCACAGAGAGACCAGTAACCAGTCCCTCAACTGAGAGCACTGCAGCACCACAGGTACCAGCAATACCATGGCACCACAGTGGCTGTCTGTCACTGCTGCTCATCCTTCCCTGGAGTGTTCCTGTTGTCTGCAGGAGTAACTCTCACTGCAGGCTGTTCAGGCTTGACTGCCTGTGGGGCTCCTTCATGGGCTGCACTGGGTCTGGTGGTTGTTGCTCGTTGCCATTCAATGGCAATGTGTGTTAATGTTGCTGTAACTTCAGCCACTGATGTACCCACTGGGATGCTATTCCCTTTGCCTGACCTCCACTTTAATTGTATTTCAGTTGTTGGGGCAATCTTCAGTTTGCTGAGGAGTGTTAACCTCACTCCAAAGTGTTTAACATTTTTTCCACAGCTAATAGCAGGGCTGTGCCATACTTCTCAATTACCATTTTTTCCTCAGGCCCCTGCAGCTGCACCTTTTTCCACAGTCCGTAGTGTATTTTTCTGCTGCTGTTGAGGTTTTGTGAATAGCACTAAGAGCAATTCCCTTTTTTTCCATAGCTACGGAAGTTTTGGGGACTTAGAGAAGGTTTTGCACCTTCAGAAAGCTTTGTGAATTCTGCCCCAAGTCTTTAAAAACTACTGTGATGCAGGCAGAACATTCATTTACTCTAAGAAATACTTATGACTTGCAGGTGAAAGGTGTCATACAAAAAGCCACATGCCTGGGTCTAACACCTAAGGAAGACTTCCATACCTGGTTATATCATTTACAATGTGAATTTTCTGACATTGAAGTGGCAGATTTGCATACTTATTTAAATCCAGACTTACAAACACAATTTGACTTACATGCCATACAGCATCTCTCTTGAGAAGAAACAACTAGAAAGTTAGCTCTGTTGCATCAAGCCCAGAAAGGGGAAGAGCAGGAAAGGCAGCCTTTTCATAAGGAACCAGACATCATAAAGGAATGGACACCCCAATAAAACAGTGACCCACAATTACCATTTCAGGAACAACCTCAGTCTGGACAGGCAGATGAACCCCCAAAACAAAATCCTAGGGCATTGAGTATGACCTTTGTGAGTCTCAGTTGTGGCAGAGGGAGACCATACTGGGAAATAGAATAAGAGGACTTTTTGCTCAGTGATACTGGTTCTACCCATACTGTACATTCCCAGTGACATTTTCTTGTTAATTCTACTAAATACCCCTTAAAAACCTTATATATCCCATTTCAGGGAAAAAAGCAGTATCTGGACCTTTAGTCCCTATAAAAATTAATGGACACCCCACAGAGGCAATTATAACTGATATACCAGCACATGGAGTACTAGGAGTGGTAGATGCACACTACCCGTGCTTCATTGATATTCTTTTACTCACGTTCCCAATCACCATTGATCTACAAAATTGATATATACCCAAAATACACAACCTAGTTCAACAAACAACAAAAGAGGAATATGCAGGTCTAGTACAAACACTACCAGTCTGTATTCTTGGCACTACACACCCCCGACAAATGCAATACCCCATTAGATTCCAAAACAAACATGAAATAGGCAAAACTATTTTGATTTGATAAAAAATGGTATAATTAGGCCCTGTATTTCTTGTACTAATTGCCTAGTACTGCCAGTACTAAAGAAGAATGGCTCTATTTGATTAGTAGTGAATTATAGACAGCTGAATAAGTATACTTTTGATAATGCAGTGCAAAATATTGACATATGCCAACAGTGGAAAGCACTTCCCATTAAGACATATTAGACAGTACTGGATGTCTCCAATGGCTTCTTCTCTAGTCCCCTGCAGAAAAAGGACCAATACAAGACAATTTTTACAGTAAATTATCAACAATATTGTTTCACAAGGTTACCTCAAGGCTTGAAACATTTGCCAAACGTATGTCAATCAATTATAATGAGGAACCTTGTTGCTATTCCCAATTTCACTACACCCCACCACTAATTTACACAGTTAGCTACCCCTGGCACCCATAACTGGGAACAGACTTCAGAACACATTTAGACAAATGGCACCTTCTTAGCTTTGGGAATGTATACCAGGCTCCTTACTCTAGAGATCAAGGGGTGTGGGTATACAAAAGCAATATGACCTATTAGGTATCTACAAAACCAGGTCCTGAGGAGAGAACATTTTGCTAGGGCTATGCTAGACCTAACCTCTAGAGGGGTACCAAGTAACTCCACACAGGAAGCAATACTGTAACTGTCCAAGCCAAAGTCGGGGTTCTAGAGTGTGACTTTATTCCAAAAGATGTTCTCTAAAGCATGGGTGGACCTTCAAGGTTTACACATCATGGCACTAGGAACTTGCAGAACAACCAATTGATCTGACAGAACACTCTTTGTATTCCCACACTGTAGCACATAGAACATCTTGCACTTGTATTCCCATAGAGTATAGGACATAAGACATCTCTTTCAGTGGCAAAGGCCACAACTAAAAATACATTTACCGACAAGACACCTGTAAATATAGTGTCAGTGGCTCAGTAGGTGGCACACTCGCCTCTGTGGCCAGGAGATCAGAGGGCTGTGGGTTCAGTTCCCACATCTGGCACTTGGGCTAATATCCCAGTACTAACACTGTAGTGCAGCATGAGAAGGGTGCTGCACTTCTGAGAATGCAGTCTTTTGGATGAGACTTTAAACCGAGGTCCCATCTGCCTGGATTGGTGGTAAGTTCAGGTGGATGTTAAAGATCTCATAGCACTTATTGAAAGATTAGAGTAATTTCCCAGTGTTCTGGCCAAATTTCCTCATTCCTAAAAATACCACTGACAGCTTAATCTGGTTCAAGGTCAGTTGGCATTCATCTGTATCCCCTCCCGGGTCTTGCCTGAAAATAGGCAGGATTTGTCTAGTGCACTTACCCGATCAACAAAAACTAAATAAATAAAATAAATACATTTTGTTTCCCACATGCCAGTAGCAGCCATAGACACTGCCAGCTATTTCCTGAAATGTCTGTGCTATTTCCAGAGAAATCTGCTTTCCCCATTCCACAGTAGGAGCAGCAGAGTGAAATATATCTGGAAATAGCTGGCAATGTCTGTGGCTACTGCTGTAGGATATTGGACATTGCTTCTAGTGGCACTGGCCACAAATGAACATACATTTTGCTAAGAACTAGCACAACCCACTTCGGGGATAAAATCATCTTCAGACATTGGCCCTCTGTCTAAAATAAACAGGCACCCTTACGAATCTGAAGTCCTGAACTGATTACTCCAAATGGGGGTCTGCCCACCCTTTACTCCCAAATCCATACTCAGCTATTCTTTCAGAGTTACACCTTACACATTTGAAAATACACTTTGGAACATGCTTATTGAATGAATCTTTGGCATCCAGCATTTGAATCACTACACTGGTAGTGGAAAAACTAAAGTCCTGAGCAATGTGATACAGTCATACCTCTGGACATCACACACTTCAGCCAACTTTAAATTAGAGAATTCTCACACTTCTGAATTCACAGAAAAGGTGTGCACTTTCCTTTTAAGCAGAGAACACAACAGCACCGGTACTTGCTTTCTGTTGCAAAAAGTCAGATCCTACTCTCTGTTAGACATTTTAGGCAGCTTTAAAACATCCTGGATCAAAAAGGGGGTTGCCCCTTGGATCCATCCACTAGCAGTCCTTTTCACCCTAGGATGAAAATCAGGAGATCCTGGTGTAGACAACTGTTTCCACCACTTCTCTTGGCAAACTGGAGAATTACCAGGACCAGGGTGAGAATGCAGGGCCCTCAACTGAGAGCCCTCAGCTGAGCAGTTGTCACTCCTCCATCTTCCATCTACAGACTCAAACTGACCCTTGTCTCAACATTCTAAACTCTGTCCTCACAGCTGGCAAAAGATTATGCTTCTGTGAGAGTTCCAAATGAGCTCATCATTTTCATCTCAGCTGAAGCCACATAAACAAAAGAGTGAGCAGGAGAAAAATCCATTTAACTAGTTAGTCACCAGCTCCAACCCCCCTCATACCTAGCACTGTAATTGAAGGGATTCTAGTAACCCCAGAGGATTGGTGGTTACACCAATATCAGAATTTACATACATGATATATATTTTAGCCATAATGACCCCCAGGAACATTTTCAAACACTGCAACAGGTGGCAACAACATTGGCAAATAAAGGTTACAAGATTGACTGGGAAAAAAGCCAGATAGGACTTAAAAAGGTTAAATATTTAGGAAAGAAAATACAGGATGGAGTTAGCCTATATGAGGAATATCTACAAAAAGTCTGACAGATGAAAGTGCCACAAACCAAAAAAACAGTTGCAAAATATTTTAGGTTTATGCAACTTTGCCCGTAACCATCTACCCAATTATTCAACACTAATTAAACCCCTTCATCAAGTATTACAACAATTTTCATGGGATCATGAAAAAGAAAAACTATTAGTTGAGTTGCAGGAAGCAATTCTCAGAATCATTCCTTAATGCCTTTAAATTTAATTTACCCATTAAACATTAAAATAGATAAAACACATGACAGTTATTCGGCAGCTACAATGCCAAACAAAAAATTGACCTTTTATCACACAGGTACTTTTTCAGATACTGAAAGTGTATTCCCCAGCTCCATCAAACCCTTATTAGCACTACACCAAATAATAAAATGCAGTCCTCATTTGCGACAAGCCTGCAAAATGACAGTACATAGATCATATCCTAGCACCTTAGCTCTTAATAAGAACCCAGTCTTAGCACCCAATAAAGTACGTGCTTTACATGTTAGTGCCTTACTGAATACAGAAAAGATCATTTTTCAAGTAGACACACTGAAATACACACATCGCATTGAGAATAAGGGCAACCCACCATACCTTAAATACATCCCTTGGGTGGATATTCCAAATGAAAGCAACATTGCTTATGCAGATGGCAATGTCCACTATATTGATGGTAAGTGAAGAGCAGGTATAGGACTTACACTTCATAGGTTTCATAGGTTGTTAGGCCCGTTTAAAGACCAACAAGTCTATGACCAGAACTGGGCATAGTATTCCATGTGTGGGCATATCAATGAGGTATAGAGTGGCATGAGAACCTCCTTGTTTCTGAATTTTATATGTTAGCTTTCTTAATAATCTGATTATAATGTGACTTGAAGCTTAGGTTACTACAGATTTTAGTGCCAAGTTATTTTTCTTCCGTTATCACCTTTAGAGGTCTATTACCCATTCTATACTGGTATTGTTTATTATTTTGACCCATACACATCACACTACACTTTTCAATATTGTAAGATGACCCTTGCTCATGAGTCCAGGCTTCCAATTCCTCTGGGGTGATTTGCAAAGAGTCAGGATCCTCCTTAGCTTTTGCCACCTTTCCATTACGGGCATTGTCAGCAAATTTTGAGAGCCATATGTCAGGTGGAGATCTCAATGACCAAATATATATACAGTATATATTGAACAAACATGGACCTAATACTGAGCACTGTGGCACTCCTCTAGTCACTCCTGTACCATTGGAATATTCCCCTTTATACATACCCTTTGTTGTCTGTCTGACAACCATGATTTAATCCAGCAAATAATATTATGATGAATTCCCATCTTTGCAAGGGCATATATTAGTTTATCATGTGGGACTTTATCGAAGGCCTTAGCGAAGTGTAAAAAGATGACATCCACTGCATTCCCTTCATCCAAGGCTTTATTAACCGTCCCATAAAATTCCAGGAGGTTAGTTTGACATAATCTACCCTTTATGAAACCATGTTGTGTATGATCAATGTTACCTGTTTTACACTGATAGTCAATAATGTGGTCCTTTATAATGCCCTCTAACACTTTCCCCAGAATCACTTGGTCAAAAAAACATTAGAAGGAGAGTTTCACATCTCTCAACAAGAATCTAAACCAGTTAAGACAAAATCTGCACAGCATGCTGAGGAATTAGCACTTAAAAATGCCTTACAGCACAAGCTTAATTTTATTTTTAATGACAGCATGTATGCAGTAGACATTTATAATGCATGCCAAAATCATGTTGAGGCTTATTCCTCAGACTGGGCTGCCATTTGGCAAGCAAGTGACCTCTCAAACCGTAGATCTGAAATTTCCCACATCTGAGGGCATGGGAGAAACAGTATAAATTCAAAGCACCACCCTGGCTATTCGACCAGTGGATAAAATGGCAAAACTTGCATGCTCCATGCCACTGCACCACCAACTTAGCCAAATCATGTTTGAAGCCTTTTCTCAGACCCAGGTGGTTGATCACCGGCAGGGTACTGAGAATTCTCAGAAAATGCAGGAATAGCAGTCAGAAGGCAAAATTCAAAAGGTAATCAGAAACACCTATTTGGTTCAGGATGAATCCTGTGGGCAGGAAGTGATCCAAATTGCACATGAGAGTATAGGACATGTTCACCATGGGACTGAGGCTACATCAGATTGATTAGATAAAACTTTCTTGGCCATCATTAATGCATGAAGATGTCACCAAGTATATACAAAATGGTTCAATTTGTCAACAATAAAAGAATGCATCAGTCCTTCCCACTAACCTGCAAGCTCAAATGCCATGGAGAGAATATATCTTGATTTTGTTGGACCGTTACCTTCCAGTGAAAAATAAAAATATTTACTTGTTATAGTTGATCATTTTACTCAGTATGTGGAGGCCTTTCAGCCATGGCTAAGCTAATTGTGACAGACATACATTAACAAAGGAAATCTTCCCATGTTGGGGACTACTTAAACATATTCATTCAGACCAGGGCTCACATTTTAAAAATCAGCATGTGTCAGCCCTGATACCTGAATATGGATTAACTTGGCACTATGGCACCCCATATCACCCTCCGTCATGGGGGCTAGTTGAAAATGTTAACAAGCAGCTTAAACAGCCTTGCGTATGGGGCATACTAAATTCTGGACTAGAAACCTTCCTATGGCATTGATGCATCTGAGAAATAGGCATTAACCAAATATGGTTTATCCCCTATCAATTGTTAACCAGGGGCTCAAATGCATATGCAAAACACTACTTGACACCTCCACCAGGCAAGACCCATAAAATTAAGGGCAACAAGTCATGCCCCAGTAAACCCATATCAAATTGGAGACTGGGTTTGTTGAAGAAAATAGTAACCACCCCAATGGGGACTAAGTATACTAAACCTATGCAAATTAAGCAAATTTCAAATAATGCCATCCTGGTGGAACCTAAGGAAAAATCTAAATGGGTACATGTCTCTCAACTAAAAAATGTTATGTTGCAGATGGTGAGGCATCACCAATTCTCCACCCCTTATGTTCTATTGAGGAGCTACGGATAACCCAAACCATGAACAACCGAAGGAGAGTCATATCTGCAAGACTTCCCTGTAGGGTGAGATACCTGAATGAGATTCTTGACATAGAGGAAGAAAACAACTGCCTCAAAGCAGGAAGAAATGTTGCTATTCATCTGCAGCCTACTGTGTTTCTTGCTTTATTAGCAGCCCTTGGGTTTCTGTGCACCTGTTTGGGATTTACATTGGCTAAATTATTGACTTAATGCACTGTTGTGTTTTTCTTTTATATCATATCTCTTATGGTGTATTTAGGAAGGTTGCACTAAAATGTACAATAAATCCTGGAAATACCATAAATCACAGAAAAGTTAGAGCAACACATAGCCTACCTGCTCAAGCAAAAACAACTTTGCATTATACTTATTGTTTTATTTGCTTATATTAGTATTGATTTATGTACTGATTTTTAGCATTACCTTTGCATTATGACTAAACAGAAAACCAGGAGGAATGAAAGTAGGCCATTCTTACATAAAAAAAATACTGTCTGCACTGTTCCAGAGTACCCAATACATGATGCCCAGGTGCAGCATAAACAGTCACTAAAAAAAAAACAGTCACATAACAAGGAAAATGCTCACATAAACCTTTGAAATGCTTGCAAAAGTTTATTTACACTTTCCTTTTACTGATAGTAGCTGCTTTTCTCATCTATATGCATATTTATCACAATCAGATGCCCCCTTACCACACTTCAGACCTCATACATATCACCACTGACTGGAGACACAGAATCCTTCAGCACTTCATACATATTTCCTTTAACTGATGAACCACAGCTTCTCAACATCTCAGTCCTGAAATATCCTGACACCTTTCATCAGGTCACCAGCACAACTACAGAAAGCCAGACACCACCACCATCACTTCCTGAATCTACAATGTGCATCACTGTGGCAGTTGAACCAAGACTCTACTGGTACAACCTCTCTATGGAGAAAAGGCATTATATGAACGTGTTACCTCCTCAACATCATATTTCATTAATAAAGAAAATACGACAATTCCTGAAGAAATTCAAGGTCCAGTGCAACCAATGCCATCAAAGGAATTATATTCCACCAGCTATGGAAGTCGACTTTACTGCTTTTTGGTGCAACTTTACCAAACAGGAAAATACAAAATGGACGAAGAAATACACAGGTGTTCATTGATTTACCCGAGTACAGCAAAATTTAACAGACAATCCAGTGTTGTTACAGAAGTGCCCTGACACTTATTTACCTTATGGACATTTCTCACTACAAAGCATATTGGTCAATTTATTAAGAAAGATGGAGAATTTTATCGGCTCACTGCTATGCATTTCATATCAAGATGCCATCCAACAATAGGACGCTGCAAGGTACAAGGCACCTACAAGGCCTTAAGACAGGCAGGACAATCCTTAATCATAGAATTTCAGCTAATTACAAGAGGACCCAGTAGCAGTCCATGCATCATTGCAATCAAAATACCCTACTACTACTGATATCCTGGCCTGCAGAAAACTATAACCTTTAACAGCTACTACTGACTTTCAGAATGCTTCCATACCTGCTACTGCTTTTTGCAACACAACCTACTTTCACTTCATCAGTCAACTCTCTCAAGGATGGGAATGTATCTATTTGCAATATGTCCCCTGTGAGCAGACCATCTACTGTACACAGCCACCTCCTAACAAAGTTACCTGCACTCCATATGGTGAAACAGGGGTCAGCAATTGCCCAGTATCAATTCTTAACATGCAGTTCCCTGAAATAGACTGGTTCAATGAACTTAAGGACATTCAAAATGTGAGATACCCAAATAAAAGACCTGATAGGAAGCCCTTGGGACTGGCATGGGCTTCATATCCTGTAAGAATAACACTTGCCTTGCCAAAAGATGTATATATGATTATGAACAAGGATATTTTATAAAGCACTGTGGCAGAATAAAACTATCAACATTAAAACTAAGAGATTTAAATGTTCCTTGAGTTCAGCATACACTGACATTTCTGATACCACCTGGGAGTACCAAACAGCCATTGAATACCTGGGAGAAAATATCAAGGATCTCTTTATTCACCTCAATCATCAAATGAAGAATTGGTGTACCATTTGAATGTGGCAGAAAACATAGCGAAGTTGCTAATCAACATTTTAATGCCCTATTATGTGGTGATTGCCCAGGCTTAGAACAAGCATGCAAAACTGATACATGTTTTAATCCTACTACATATCAATTACAAGTTACCAAGCTTAATCACAGTATTCACTCCTATCCAGGAACTTTGCATTTATTCACCATCATACACTCACCTCATGATATGTTCATACTTACCCAACCTATAATGTGTCCCTTAGTATACTCCAAAGAATATCACATTATAATGGTGCTGGCCCTTTGAGGCCCTAATAACATATATTACCCCTACAAGGCTTTCCAAACAATTCCCTTATAGATAGTAGGATGGTGGGTAGACTTAATACTCCAGTCCTCATTGTAGGTTACATGTGGAAAGATGAGGAAACCTTCTGCATACTGTATTTTAATTACACTGTTACAGACATGAGAGAAACATTAGTTACTTGTTTACATACTTATGGCACCCCACAACAGACACAGATTTGCTTGGCTTTAGATAGATTAGGGACAACACTGCAAAGCTTTACTTAAAGTACAACTTAGGTGGAAAAATGTATACTTTAAAGATGAGCTACATAAAACAGAGCAGCGATTACAAAGAATGGAACAATAGCTAACACAAATTGTAAAATTCATGAGCAACTTACTCAGAGATAGAATTTAATAACTGGAAGCAAAAGTTTAACCATTTGTTAAATTTTCTATTCGATAACTGGGGAACTGGATTTTGGATCCCTGGAATGGTTGACTTCCATCGTTCCTGGTTGCTGTCACTAGTCATTTAATAATTGTAATAGTTTTAATAGCAATTAGTGTTTTATTATTGTGCTTAGCAAGTAAAGTTTTACTCATTACTTTCATTAGTATTTTTTTTAATTTTTAAGATCATGTATTCAGGCCATGTCTGTGCAAGGACAGACCTGTCTCAGACCTTATGCAATTTGGACTACATTTAATAAAGCCAATGAGTCACGTCTGCTATCACTTTGTTCATATATCCCTGTATCACCTCAGCAAGCAAAATGCTTCATTTGTGATTTCATCTTCTCAACAACTCCATGAACAAGACACCACCATCATAGCCTGTCTATCCACCTAGCCCTCTAGGGAAAATCTGTCTGACCAAGCACTCCACAGAGAACCTCCCCAAACCCAGGGTACCTGCAAACCAAAAACACCAGCAAACAACACATTACAATGCATTACATTTCCAAACTTCCCCACTTACTCCTGTGAAAAACACACTGTTAAGACCCTGTTAACAACAACAATTCCTAAACTGTACAAAAACAGAAGAGAAACTTGGATGAGCTCCCACATCCTCTTCTTTTCTTCTCTTCTCTTCTCTTCTTTGTCAGGAACACCTGAAAGAGAAGAAAAAATGCAAACCTCCACCAGAACACTAAAGAATACAAAAAAAATATTTTTTGGAAAAGTACAAAAGTAGAACAGTACCAAAACAGACATTATACAACACATGTTGGGGGATGGAATGCCCTAAAAGTCCCACACTACTGACAGAATGTTGTTGCCCAAGGGCAAGCTCCATAAAAGAGTCTCTTCTGGGCTGGAGCCCACTGAAGAACAGTTCTACAACAGGGCACAGCCTGAAAAGCACTGCAATCCATGGGGAGAGTCTTTGAGAACAGTTAAAACAATTTGTGGTGGTCTGTCAGATGTAGGGTGTGTTGTTCAAAGTCATTAAAAGCATGAAAAAGATGGGTCTTGCCAGTTCCTTGAAGACCGAAACAAGATCTCAATACTTCTCCAAGCTGAAGACTCTCCCCCTCTGGCAGCATCTTCAGATACAGCTGGGATGATTTCCTCTGTGAAAACAGGCAATGAAACAGGAAAACAGCTGGGGTGATGTCATCTTGGAAATCGAACCATGGAACAGAAAAACAGCTGAGCTGATGTCATCTGGGATACCAGGTGATGAATCAAGAAAAACAGCTGGGCTGAAATCATATTGGAAGGCCAGTCAATGGAAATGGGGAAACACTGCTGGGCTGATGAATCTGGATGCACCCTGGATCCTGGAACACCAGTAGAGCTGCATCTTCCTCCCTGGATACTGCTGCTGGATGGCAGATACTGCTCTGCCACCACTTTGCTTCCTTTGGGGCATGCTGAGCATATTCACAGGGAGTGGCACCATTAAGGGTAATACCACTTGGGGTCAAGTGCAAGAACTATGACACCATCTGGGCATTCAGAGTTAACGTTGTGGAATGTCTCATTCACTGCCTTGTCCACAATTCAAATAGTATCCATAAACAAAGTTCTGCCCACTATCCAGAATTTCAGTCTATCACTGATGACTCTATCTCTGACACATGGTGCTGCACCAGGATGAAGATTTTTGCTTGCCTCTTCCAATAACCAGGATTGCCTGTTCTGTTCAGTTTCCTCTCAGACTCTATGAGGAAAGGTGGGAAAAGACCTCCCATATATGGTGTTGGCCATCCTATGTACCCGTCTCTCCTCCTTACTACTCTTTACAAGTCTACGGCACATGACTTGGCTTGGGGGTGGCCAATCCTGGTTCAGCCAGTGCCACATACTTATTGAATGAAAGAAGTTGTCCCCGACCATCCCTGTAGGCAGGTCAGTGGAGCCATCTTCTTCTGTCTATGGCTCCTCAGAGGCAAGAGCTTTAGGCCACAAACTGGGACCCTCAACATGAAGATACATATCCTCATCCTCTTCTTCCTCACTTAGGATCTGGGCCCAGGAGTATGCAGTCATCCTCACTCCCAAGACAGTCCACTCCTCACTGGACATGGAGGTAGACACCTCCCAGTTCAATGTCTCTAGAAGTTCATCCTCCACTACAAGGATAGGACTAGGACCCTCCATCCATGGGTCCATGGATCCTTCCATTGCACTGTCCATCTGGGACACAGGCATGGAAACATCTCTAGGTGTTTGCCCTTGCAGTAGATCCATACTCTTTCCTTCTGTGCCACACTCTACGGGGCCTCTTCCAACAGGTTCAGACTGGTGCTGTGTGCTGCTGCTTGCAGGGTTTACTACTTTGGTCCAAGTGGGCCAATCAAACTGTGATGCCCTCTCTGGCAGTGCACCCTTGCTCACACCATACTTGACAAGGCAATATGAATAGTGGGGTATCAGAAACAGATCCCTTCCAGCCCTTAGACACATAATGCATAGTCTCACTGGATAACTGGGGACCACAACATCTGGAGGCAACCCTTCCCAGTACTCTGTATTTCTCTTAGTGTGGAAGCCTCCTCTGCTACATAGCTAGGGGAATGATCCGGGTAGCAGGACATTCTAGATACTATGTCTGCAATTAAAACATATAAAAGTTAATTGTTACTATTTGTTTACTAGTCTCAGTACAGTCTCACAAAATGGCTCCCTGCTGCTGTGTTTACATTGCTAACCCCACTCTGTAATGGCGGTGGTAGCTCTCCTCATACATCAGATCTTTTTCTGACTCAAAAACTGTGCATCCGACCTTTCTTGCTACTGATTTTGCTCAAACTGTATTGATTACACTGCTTGCATATCTCTCAGCACATTCATATGTTTTCTCAGGACTTTACGATTAGCACACAAATCAACTATTTACACATGCTTAAAGTCACTTGCAAGCCACAGTTTTTCTTTACAGGATTGCCTGTTTGTAGCAGCCTAATATACAACTCACAGTCTCTCATTTGCTTAGAACATTTTACTGTTGCTGAACCAATCATAATGCTTACAGTCTATGCTCAGAATTTTTTTTTTTTTGTGTTTGGCATTCCAACTCACAGTCCTTCTTTGCAAAACAATCTCACTGCTTACACACAGATTCAGTTGGCTTGAAAATCACAACACAGTTTGAAGCACAGTTTGTTTAGATTTGTACTCACTGAAATCAGTAGCTGGCTTTCTCTGGTGGAAATGTTTGGCCTGGTGCCAATCCTGGAAGGTCTCTGGAGTGAAGCGGGCTGGCAATCCCACCAATTGTTACCACGAACACCATGCTCACCTTCCAGTAAGTCAGATAACAGATTGAGCCTGAATTCTAACAGCAAAAGTCTGTATTTCACAGATTAGAATGTTCACAAGCCCCTCAATGGTTGATCCTGGTCTAACCAGCTCACACACCACTCGCTCTCACCTTCTCAAACACTGGGCTGCACTCTGAAGCTGGCTGGGAGCGGAATGGATTGCAGTCACACCAATCACTCAACGCCATGCAAATGAGCCTCTCTATCTCTCCTTGCGCTCTTCCTCCACGGTGATCATCAGGCAGGCAAATTTAAACTGCAAACTGAACTTTTTCTCGATTGCAGTTTCAAAGGTGGAGTGCCATTTTGACCATTTCACAAACAGAATTTGACAATTTCTTTAGCTGACTCCCAATTTTCACACAAAGGATTTGAAACTTCTCAGGGCAAATTTGCTTTTGTTTCCTAAAGTCCACAACACTTTAGGTAATTAAAACTTAAGATTAAAAGTTCTGTAAATTGTTCTGAAGCAGGGACAAGAACATATGCATTCTGATTTTACAGTCCATTGTTAAGTTGGCACAAACACACAGCAGCACTGTAACAGTAGGCACACAGTGGCACATACGGATGACACTATCCTATGCAGATCTTTTTTCGCAAAGCTTCCTTTCCTGATATTGGGCTACCAAATTGCTAAACAGACAAAACACTAGCCATATCCTAAGAAAACTAGCTCCTGTTCTCATCCCAAATTAAACAATAATCCCGGACGAGCCTCCATTTTTGTAACTCCACATCGGCCCCTTATTTAACCAGTAGGCACACCTCCCATAGTATAGGGTAAAAGAGAGGAGTAGGGGTACAAAACAATTGAAATGCTAAATTTGCATATGTAGTAGAAACACACAAAGGTGTGTACATACTAGAAACAATCAGACCTATACAAAAACCCAGGTTCTGAGAAGAAAACATTTGCCTAGGGCTATGCTAGGTTTGCACTTATGGACAGGGGTGTGATGCTCTGCCCCCTGCTTAAGGTTATTATATAATATTTGTATTATAAATAAATGGTCTGTGATTGTCTCAAACAAGTCAGTAGTGAGTGAGTGAGAGACTTGACGTTTGACCCCAAAAGGTTTCAGTGTGGCTGAAAGCTGCAGGATGTGTTAAATTGACCAGTGAAGAGAACCTAATCAAAGGTTTCCTGTACTCTTAACAAAGGACTTTAGCCATCTGCCAGGAGATAGGACCTCACAAAATGTTATGATTCCTACAGGAAGAGACTATTTGATTACAGACTTGTGAGAAAATCATAAAAACCTGAGGTCACTCTAGCAAAGCAGGAAATCAGCAAGGTGAAGCATCAAAGGGTATATTTTGATCAAAGACTGTCATATTTGGGAAATGGCTAGTTGCTGATTTTTTACAGTAATAACATACATCCTTGTGGATAATTATGTCAAGAAGGAAGCTAGGAGGATCTAACTGTGACCTCACCAAAAGGGATGGGGAGATGGATTCTGAAATGGGCATGCATCAGAGGGAAACAGGGCATTTTTTTGGGGACTCAAGAAAGACTTAATTCTCTGGACATAAGAACACACTTAATGGTATCATCTAGATAGGCAAGAACTTTTAAGTATTTGGGGTAGACGTATTTGTGTTCTGTAAACTTCCCATTTATTTCATGTGACTGTAAGTTAGTGATATAATTGTTCTGCATTTGATATTTAACCTACTTTACAATTTTTAGTAAACAATATTTTCCTTGTAAATTTTTTTTGTGTCTTCTCAGATTCTTTTGCATGTAATTGCTGAGCCTGTGTTTAAGTCTGACAACTGTTAAGGGCTTTAATGTGTTACTAAGCTTGTGAAAGGTAAGAATATACCTAGGTCTCATACTGAGTCATAAGGGTATATTTTGGAAACTGGGCTGGGTACCCTGGGTGAAGGATTGTACTGCATCCCCCAATGAGGGTGCATATCTGAGTCTGTTAACTGGGTATGCTAGCATAAGGTTCACATCTGGCCCACAGGACTTGAGGTTAGTAGGTGATTCTGACCCAAAACAGACAGGAGGGTTACCCTGCTTGTCACCTGTTCCAACTATTGCACTCTGAGGTTGGCACTGTGGGAGCAGAGGGCCTGACTTGCAGACTGCGTTTGTGACACATATGGTTGGCAGCAGTGTGATTTAAAAGTATTTGGTAACACAAGCTTTAACAGTTCAGTGTGTTAGATTAATACTGTACAGCTCACATGCAAAATAAGGCAGTGATTTTTAAAACGGTAAACAGAACAATATAATTTTGCTTACAGTCAAAGTTCCTACCTTTTTTTTTGAGTGCAAGTTAGTAAAGCCGTAATTAGGGAAGAAGATGGCTTCCAACTACAGCGAGCACACTGCAGACCAACCGAGACAGTTGTGACAAGTGAGAGGAGTGCAGCATGAGGGTGAACCAAAGGCATCTTTAGAGGCTCTGGTGACAGCCAATGCCCAAAGCCTCAAGACACAGTCTGTGACTGAAAAGGACTGAACTTTGGGCATGGAGGGGCCAGAGTCCAGAGCAGTGTCCAGATCTGGTGAGAAGGACAGCAGGGCTAGTGCAACCAAGGGCCACAGCAGCAGGGGAAGGTCACCAGCATTCTGGAACCAGAAGAGCTCAAGCTGCAGATGGAGCTGCGGAGACTGGAGTTCAAGAGAGAGGAGAGGCAAGTGCAGTGAGCCGCAGGTTTCCACTTTCCTCAAGTGACAGCTTCAGCAAGAGGCAGAGGAGAAGAGGGAGCAGCTTCAGTGAGCCATACAGGAAAGAGAGATACAGCTTCAGTGAGTTGAGAAATGAGAATAGCGAGAAGCTGAGCGAGAAGAGCGTGAGCGCCAGAGGCAACATGAACTGGAGAAGCTACAACCTCAAACACCAGCACCAGAGCAGGTAAGAGGCCTGGGTTTAACTGGAACTACAGGACTGGGTTACAAATATAATTCTGAGTTGATAGCTAAATTTAAAGAGGAAGATGATATGGATGCCTTTTTTAAATTCCTTTGAAAAAGGATGTATTCAGGCCAATATTCCTAGAGAATTCTGGAGCTTTCAGCTATCCCTGCTACTTGCTGGGAAAGCTCAGGATGCATTGGGTCAAATGGACAATGAGGACAGTAATGATTACAGTAAACTTAAAGCTGCACTTTTAAAAAAATATGAACTAACAGCAGAGGCATACAGAGCTAAATTCCATAAGATCAGGAGAAGACCTGACATGAGCTACAAGTTAGACACTAAACAATATCAGTTTTTAAAACACTGGTGGGAAGGAATTGAAGCAGACTTTGTAGAAAAATTGAAAATGCTGTACTGTTAGAGCAGTTTTTGTGGGCATGCCCAGCAGAGCTGAAGACCTGGCTGGAGGACCAAGACCTACAAACAGTGCAAGAGGCCACTGAACTCTTGAACTGCTATGCCGGGAGCAGACCTGCTCTGACAGCAAATGGGGTGGGCATGGCAGTGCAGAAAGGGAAAAGCGTGCCTTCAGGGCAGCTAAAACCCTCCCTGCCTCCACCAAAACCAGGTAGCCCCAGGTTACAAAGAAAAGATTTACCTGAGAAAAGAAATGAATCTTGGGTTTGCAAAGAAACTGGACATATTGCAAGACAGTGTCCCAAAAGGACAAGCAGTACACAAAGTGGCACGAGAAAAGAATTGGGTTGTTTGTGTGTCCCTGAAGGCTTGCCAGTAAACATGAAGGAACACATGCACCCAGTCACTGTGAATGGTGTACAGACACACAGGTTAAGAGACATGGAGGCAACCCTGACTTTGGTAAAAGGGAATCTGGTAGAATCTGGTCAGCTTATACCTGATGAATTTGTGACTGTATGGGGATTCACTGGGGAGGAGAAAACCTTGCCACTCGTTAGTGTTCTTCTAGACTGGGGTGAGATGGGACTGTACAAAAGGTTGCTGTAGCCAAAACTTTATCTATCGATGTAATTATTGGCAACAATCTCAAACAGGGGATGGTGTGTGCAGTTACCCACAGCCAAATGGCAAAGGAAAATTGTAGTCCCCAGGACCCCATAGAAGCCCTTGTGGAAACCACTGAGGGGCTGTTTCCCAAGCCTGTGTCTCCGGATATGGAGAATAATGAAAGGGGGGTAGAAATTCCCCAGGTACCAGTTAAATAGACTGCTATGGAGGATTACTCCAAGGAAGATGGGGTGACCCATTGTCAGAGGGTTAGAGATGAAAGTGATCCTGAATGCCCTGATGCTAGAGCTAGGGACCCTAGTGTAGCCACTGTAAGGGACTTGTCCCATGCCTTAGGAATGTGTAAGGAGTTTGCAGCTGCTCAGGAAAGAGACCGTAGTCTAGAGAAACCAAGGGCTTGGGCTGAATCTGACAGAGCACAGGGAGGTGACGGGAAACATAAAGTTTATTGTGATAATGGACTGATGTTTACGCAGGATGTAAAGACAGGGAGAGGTGATAGGCAGGCAGCTTGTCATTCCCCAGGGGTACCATGAGCAGTTGCTCAAGATTGCACACAACATTCTCATGTCTGGTCATCTGGGAATCATGCACACTACGCAGTGGTTGGCCCAGAATTTCTATTGGCTCAACTTTACCCAGCAGGTGAAGGAGTATTGCAGGTCTTGTCACCAATGCCAAACAAAAGGGAAGGTGGGTAAGAGAACCCAAGCCACCCTAATTCCATTGCCCATAATGGAGGAGCAATTCCAGAGGGTGGAAATAGATATTGTGGGGCCTTTAAATGCCCCCAGCTCCTCTGGGAAGAGATTTTATCCTGACTGTGGTGGATTATGCCACCCAGTACCCAGAGGCAGTCGCCCTATCCTCACTGAGGACAGACAAAGTGGCAGATGCCTCACTAGGGATTTACTCCTGTTTTGGGTTTCTGCAGGAGGTTATCACTGCTCGAGGGGGTTCCTTCATGTCAGATTTGATGAAATGTTTGTGGGAGAAGTGTGGGGTGGTGCAGAGACGCACAACACCTTATCACCTGAAAGCCAATGGGCTTGTGGAAAGATTTAATGTTACCTTTAAGTCAATGCTCCAAGCATTTTCTGAACAGCATGGGAGGGAATGGGAGAAATACCTTCCCCACCTGTTGTTTGCATACAGGGAGGTGCCCCAAGAGTTGACAAGGTTTTCCCACTTTGAGCTCTTATATGGACGTTGGCATGTGGGTCCCTAGACTTGATCCAGGAGGACTGGGAGGGCAAGCATGCCTGCCAGGGAACTCCCATAGTGGAGTATGTCCTTAGGTTTAAGGAAAAGCTGAAGGAGCTTATGGAAACAGCCTGGAGCAACCTGGCAGCTACCCAACAAAAATAAAAGGTCTGGTACAACCACAAAGAAAGCGCTTGCTCGTACAATGTGGGTCATGAAGTCATGGTTCTAATCACATTCCAGAAAGACACGCTGCAGGCTGAGTGGGCAGGACCGTATAAAGTAGTCAGATGGGTAAGTGATGTAAACTATATTATAGAACTACCTTACAGAAGACATACACAAAGAATGTACCATGTCAACATGATGAAGCCATATGCTAATAGGGCTGACATAGTGTTTGCAGCGTGTAGTCCCAGGGAGGGGATGGATGAAGGAAAATCCCTTCTGGACTTGCTGGAAGAAAGTAAGAGGGAGTCCTCTATGGAGGCAATTAAAATGTCATCCCAGTTGACCCTGGACCAGATCTAGGAAGTAAGGGAGATTTTAGCAGCCTTTGCCCCACTGTTTAGCACCAGACTTGGACTAACCCTCTTAGTGACCCACGATGTGGAGACAGGACACGGGTGCCCATACGGCGGACAGCATATCAGGTGTCAGAGGTTGTCCAAAAGGACATTAGGAGGGAGGTGGAGGAAGTGCTGGATTTAGGGATAATCCAGAAATCTCACAGCCCCTGGGCCTCACCTGTAGTTCTTGTTCCCAATCCAAATGGCTCTACTCATTTTTGTGTGGACTATCATGGACTCAATGCAGTCATGAAGTCAGACGCTCACCCAATGCCGTGGATGGACAAACTCCTAGACAAGTTGGGAGGGGCAACATACCTTACAGCTATTGACCTGACAAAGGAGTATTAGCAGGTAGAGTCAACTGCCAGAGCTAGGGAGAGGTCAGCCTTCATCACTCTGATAGGGTTATTTGAATTTAAAGTAATGCCTTTCGGAATGAAGAACACCCCGGCAACTTTCCAAAAATTGGTGAACCAGGTGTTAAATGGTGCTGAGAAGTATGCTGTGGCACACCTTGATGACATTGCCATCTTTAGTGCCAGCTGGGAGGAACACCTGCCCCACCTTAGGGAAGTGCAGGGCAGGATACAGAAGGCTGGGCTCACTGTCTAAGCTGAGAAGTGCCAGGTGGCCATGGCTGATGTGGCATACCTCAGGCATGTTGTGGGCTGGGAACAGCTCCATCATAACCAAGCAAAAATAGAGGCAATCAAGACATGGCCCAGACCAGAAATGCAGAAGCAGGTCAGCAGTTTTCTGGGGACAGCAGGGTACTATAGGAAATTTATACCAAATTACAGTGCCCTGGCTGCTCCCCTATCTAGACTGTTAAAGAAACGGATGCCCAAGAAAGTTTCCTGGGAACCAGCCTGTGAACAAGCCTTTACAAGACTGAAGGAGGCACTGTGCAATGCTCCTGTACTGATAAGTCCACACTACAGCAGAGCCTTTGCAGTCCGGACTGATTCCTCAGATGTGGGTATTGGGGCAGTGCTGAGTCAGACATCCAACCAAGGGAAGATCACCCCATTGTGTACCTCAGTAAAAAGTTATTTCCCAGGGAGCAGGCTTACTCTACTGTGGAAAAAGAGTGTCTTGCCATGGCGTGGCCTCAAAGAAGTTAGAGTGATAGCATTTTGAGGTACAAACTGACCACAACCCCCTGATTTGACTGGCACAAATGGGTAAAATGAATGGTAGGCTATTAAGATAGAGTCTTGCCTTGCCTTGCAAGGGTATGACATGACTGTTTTACACAGGGCCAGGTCAGCCAATGAAAATGTAGATGGTCTGTTGCATCAATTTGAGCAATGAACTGACTTTGGGGAGCTCATCCTATGCAGGGGATAGAGCCCCCAAATTCAGTCTAGGTGGGGAGGACTGTGACGCTTTGCTCCCTGCTTATGGTTATTGTATAATATTTGTATTATAAATAAATGGTCTCAGTGATTGTCTCACACAAGTCAGTAATGAGTGAGCGACTTGACCTTTGACCTCAAAAAGTTTCAGTGTGGCTAAAAGCTGCAGGATGTGTTAAATTGACCAGTGAAGAGAAACCCTAATCAAAGGTTTCCTGTTCTCTTGACAAAGGGATCTAGCCATCTGCCAGGATATATGACCTCACAAAATGTTATGATTCCTACAGGAAGAGACTATTTGGTTGCAGACCTGTGAAAAAATCATAAAAACCTGAGGTCACTCTAGCAAAACAGGAAATCAGCAAGGTGAATTATCAAAGGGGATGTTTTGATCAAAGACTGTCATATCTGGGAAATGGCTAGTTGCTGATTTTTCTCAGTAATAACATACATCCTTGTGGATAATTATGTCAAAAAGGAAGCTAGGAGGCTGTAACTATGACCTCACCAAAAGGGGTGTGGAGATGGATTCTGAAATGGGCATGCATCAGAGGGAAACGGCATATTTTTCTGGACTCAAGAGAGACTTAATTCTCTGGACTTAATAAAGCACTTAATGGTAACATCTAGATAGGCAAGAACATTTAAGTATTTGGTGTAGATGCATATGTGTTCTGTAAACCTCCCATTTATTTCATGTGACTAAGTTAGTGATATGATTGTTCTGCATTTGATATTTAACCTACTTTGCAATTTTTAGTAAACAATATTTTCCTTGTAAATGTTGATTGTGTCTTCTCAGTTTTCTTTTGCATGTGATTGCTGAGCCTGTGTTTCAAGTCTGACAGCTGTTACGGGCTTGAATGTGTTACTAAGCTTGCGAAAGGTAAGAATATACTGTACCTAGGTCTCATATTGAGTCATAAAGGTACATTTTGGAAACCAGACTGGGTACCCCTGGGTGAAGGATTATACTGCATCCCCAAAAGAGGGTACATATCTGAGCCTGTTAACTGGGTATGCTAGCATAAGGCTCATATCTGACCCCCAGGACTTGAGGATAGTAGGTGATTTGGACCCAAAACAGAGCAGAGGGTTACCCTGTTTGTCACCTGTTCACACTATTGCACTCTGAGGTTGGCACTGTGGGAGCAGAGGGCCTGACCTGTGGAGTGCATTTGTGACAAGGCGTACCCAGTAAATCTACACAGGAAGCAGTAACTAGATTGTCCATACCAGGCTGAGATTCTAGATGGTGGCTTTATTCCAAAACACAGTTGGAACAACAAAAGCAAAGATGTACCCCCAAGGGTTTACACTGGCACAAAGCAATTCAGAACACATCTGTAGAAACAGTATTTGAACTTCCTATTTATCATAAAATTAAAATCTGGAATGTGGAATTATCCACACAGAACACACATAATTTCTCCTCAAATGGCTCTAGGCCAGTACTTAGAACAGTTCCCATATTACATAGGATTAGATATCTGGAAAGTTGTGGAACTAACCAAAGTGAACACACACAAAATCTTCTGGAAAAGTGGCACTAGGCCAGTACTTGGTGCATTTCCCATATGGCATAAGATAGGAATATGGCACATGGGCCAAGATGGAGCACTCAAGGCTAAAAACTTGCAAAATCTACACACAAGGGATAAACTGGAGAAAAACCCACATACCAGGGGTAAAACCTCTTCAGGCATTGGCCACATGCACTAGAAGGAAACAAGCACCCTTTCAGAACCCGAAGTGCTGAACTGGTTACTCCAGATGGGGTTCTCCCCACTTTTTGCTTCCATGTTCATACCCAGCCATTCTTTCAGAGTTACACCTCACACGTACTGAAACTGTAGAAAATTGATGCTATCTTGAAATGTTTATCTCATTTAACATCAGGAACACCACTAGGGTGTAAAGTTAAAGTCCTGAACAAAGGGCAAGCCACACATGGGACGTTCACTATTGTCAGAGATCTTTAAAACACAATGTTCTTGAGAGAATCCTCACAGGAAATGGGTGAAATAGTCCCTTTAGCAGACAGCCACCCCACAGAAAAAGGCAGGTATAAACTCCTGGGTAACTCTTAGACAGAAAATCTACTCACAGATGTACACACAGGCAGCTCCACCAAAGTTCTGGGTTGGACAAGGGGATTGCCCCTAAAATCCACAGCAGTCCCATTCATCCCACATGGGATAAAGACACAGGAAGTCCTGGAGATAGTTTCCACCACTTTACTAGTTAGGAACAGGCAGTCCTCCACTAGGATGAGAAAAAACAGACACTCCACACACTCTAAGCTGCTCACTCACTTCAGAATTCTAAAGCTCCCCACTCAAAACAACAGCTGTGTGGCTTATGTTGCTGCGAGAGTTCTAAATGACATCACCTTTCCAGCTCTCAGCAGAAACCAACAACAGAAATGGAAAGAGTGAATATCCATTTAACTAGATAATCACTAGCTGCCTTCTCTACCTAACACTGATGCTGATAGGATTCTAGTAACCCCAAAGAACAGGGGGGTTACATAAGACACAATTTTTTTTAGCTGCAAATGAACTGTATTCTGCTTCTCTGTAGTATATATTGTAGCTTAAAATAGATAACATTTTGCAACCAAGCTTAATTCTAAGCATGTTATGATATAAAAAACGTTGAATTGCAGATGGTACATTTGTCATGCAGAAAAGAAGCATTGCTATGCAGTAATAGCACTAACAGAGCTAAGCTGACAAGGAAAAAAAAACAACACAGGCTAAACTTTTCCTATATAAGTTACCTTCAAGACATATGAAGGTAAGGAGTCTTTTCTTCAGATAGTCATCTCTGCATAAAGGCCCAGCTGCAAACAGAAAAGTGTGGGGCTTTTTAATCTGAGAACTGGTTTTTGGTCTAAAAGTGGTAAGCAATTGCATGTTTCCTTGTTATAGGAACAGGGTGGCTTGCATAAAAAAATGATTTTTCTTTATTTTTATTTTTGCATCTATTGTAAGGGAACATATTTCTATTCCCCATCTTGATTATTTGCTTGTTAATTCATTCTGCATGAATTGCTGTCTATAAAGTTTGCTTTAATAAAAATTCATTGCTTGGAAATGGATATGACTACTGATTTTGGAGTTTTAGAAAACAGACTAGCTGATTGCCAAACAAAAGATAAAGGCTTTTATGATTGCTGCTATATTGGACACTTGGGAACACTAAAGTTAACCATAGAGGCTTGTAAACATGTATTGACTTGTTCAGACACTAATTGTCCTGTCCCAGTTCACTGAATAGTTGGATGGTGTACACTAAATTCAGAGCCTGATTCTGCTGGGGCATGTATAATAATAATAATAATAATAATAATAATAATAATAATAATAATACATTTTTTGATATAGTGCCTTTCACATCAAGGCACTGCACAGTCAGTTAAAACAAAACAATAAATACTGATAAAATCAAGGTAATTCAGAGCAAGCTTTTCCCACAAGAAGGTCTTTAGTGCCTTCTTAAAAGCCCCACTGTCCTGCATTCCTAGCTGATGGGGCAGAGAATTCCAGAGGGAAGGTGCAACAAACCCGGCACGATACCAGATGACTTTAAACTTACCGATCTTTCCAGCAACCCTCACAGTCGGTAGGAGCTGTTGCAGAGGGGTGTAAGAACCTGAAACTCTTTCAAGTATTTGGGACCCTGTCCATGTAGGGCTTTGTAAGTCAATAGACCTACCTTAAAGGTAATCTGCCACTGAATAGACAGCCAGTGCAGATCGTGCAGCACAGGGGTAATATGAGTTCTCTTAGATGCCCCAGACAACAAACATGCTGCAGCATTCTGCACTAGCTGCAAGTGGTGAATATCAACCCCAGGAAGCCCTAGGTAAAGGGAGTTGCAATAGTCAAGGCACGATGTCACAAAAGTGTGGCCCAAAACTGGCAGGTCACTGGACAGAACAAAGTGCTTGATCCTAGCAATCTTCCTAAGATGGTAAAAGGCCAGCTTGAGACTGCCGAACATCAAGCATCACTCCCAGGTCACACACCCATTTGGAGGTAAGAATTTGGGCCCCCCCAGGACTAAACCGGAAAGGAGCTTAGTCTTCAACCCCTCTGTCCTAAGACCCAGTTCCACAACCAAAACTTCAGTCTTTCCTGGGTTCAACTTTAAACCACTGGCACTCATCCAATATTGGATTTCTATGAGGCAGCTGTTCAGTACTGAGATGGCACTAACCTGGTATGGGGCAAAAGACAGGTAGAGCTGGGTGTCATCAGCATAGCAGTGAAACATCAGCCCATACCATCTTACAATGTCTCAGAGGGGCAGCATATACACTGTGAATAACATGGGAGACAGCACCAAGCCCTGAGGTACCCTACAAGACAGAGAGAGAGAAAGCCTTGGAAAAAAATATTCCCGAGACAACTCTCTGCATAATACCAGCGAGGAAAGATGAAAACCATCTGAGAACTGATTCCGACAGCCCACAGATGGACCTCAAATGCTTGAGTAGAACCCCATGATCCACAGTGTCAAAAGCTGATGATAAATCAAGGAGAACCAAGATAGAATGGTGTCTCTGATCTTTCGCCATCAGGGGATCATTAAGCAACCGAACCAAAGCAGTCTCAGTACTATGCCTCTTACAAAAACCCAATTGGAGAGGTTTGTATAAATTATGGATGGTTAAGTGATTTTCCAGTTGAGCAGCCACAACTTTCTCAATAACTTTCCCCACAAAAGGAAGGTTAGAGATAGGCCTGTAGTTTGCTAGGTTCTCTGGGTCTAAAAAAGCTTTCTTCAAGAGGGGTGTGACCACCCCCACCTTCAATGGAGCTAGGAAACTCACCCGAATCCAAAGAGCACCGGACAATCCGAGCTAAGACAGGGCCTATCATGTCACTACAACCCAAAATCAAGGAGGTAGGGCCTGGGTCTAAACTGCAGGAAGTGGGATGTATCCCCTGGAAAATCCTCATAATATCCACGAACTCCGGCAGATCAAAGGTACTCCAGGAAGCTCCGGGCTCTGTGACCAAGCACTGACCAACAGCATTCCCCACAGAGCGAAGTCGACGGCACTCCTGTCTGATGTCAGCCACCTTATTAACAAAGAAACGAGTGATCTCATCACACTCATTTTGTGAAAAAACTCGATGGAACTGCTGACAGGCCAGATTACACAGCCTGTCAACAGTTCTGAAGAGTTGAGCCAGTCAGTTCCATGCAGCAGCAATTTCCCTGGACAGGAATTCTGTCTTCTTATGGGAAATTTCTGTTTGATAGAGTTTATAATGCTCTAACAAAAGAAGGTGGTCGTCATCTGAAGCTGTCCTCTGCCAGCGCCACTCTAGCCTACGTCCCAGCCTCCGCAGTTCCCTAGGAGTCCCATCAAACCATGGGGCCCCTGGGCAAAGCAGGAGGGGTGAACTCAGACAGGAGCAACCAGATCAATAGCTGAAGAAACAGTCCTATTATAGACCATAACTAACTGTTCAGGATCTGTGCTAGTCTCGCCCAACAGCGAGAGGTTCATCACCGCCATCAGGTCTTAAGAGACCACATCCCCCAAAGGGTAATAACTGACCATCTCCATAGGGGCTAACCTATCCAGGGGGGCCCAAAAATTGAATCCAATGGTGTAGTGATCGGACCAACTGACAGGTTCCACCACAAGTCGTCGGCCTCGATCCCCAGGAGGAAGACCAAATATAGAGAGTGACCACCATTGTGAGTAGCTGAGGAAATATTCTGTGTGAAGCCCAGAGATGTCATCACCTGGAGGAAGTGTTGACCAAAAAGTGAAGATTCGTTGTCGACCCAGGTATTGAAGTCACCCAGAACCATCAGTCTGGGCGACTCCAATGCCATGTCGGTGGTGAAATCTGCTACCTCCTACAGGAACAGCTTCTCATCACCTGGTGGACGGTAGATGAGAGCTATCCTGCACCCCACACCAGCTACCACGGTACACTCAGAAGACCTGGCCTCCACAACTGGAACACCAGTTAGGCCCAATTCAGTCTTGAAACAGACCGCAACCCCCCCCCGCAGTCCAACCTCTGGCGATGTATAACCGTATAAATGTAGAATATATAATTGCCCGTTGCATGGCAATAATAATATAAATTATGTGGCTCTTAGAATTTTTGCACATATAGGAAAGGACCACTGTCCTTCTCCGTTTGCACATAAACATGAGCACCAAGGGGATTTTGATGAGTTTAGTGTGTACTCGCACAAGGGTAACATACTGTTAATCAGTAAACACGATCAGGACATTATACAGGCAGGAGATATAACAGGCTCAGAACAGCACGAACTACCAGCCCTCTGCATAGCCACTCCAGTGAGGCTATACCCTAACATAATCAACTACTGGCTATGTCTGCTTCTCCTGAAGGTCTTAGGAATCAGGAAACTGACTCTCATGTGCACAGAGAAAGCTTGGAGAGTCATGCCCTAATAACAGCACCAAACCCTGGTGAAACAGTTTTGGCATTTGTGACTGGCATTACATTTTGTTTATATGTTTTTTGCCATGTTGTTGTCATTGTCCTCAATAGTGTGCAATGTCATTGCTCAGCTGCAGGTTCGGGCTCAGGTTCCTGAAAAAAAAAAAGAGAAATTAATTGAAACATACTGTACATGTAGTACTGGTATGGCAAAGGTATGTCATCCGATAGGTATCAGAGAATGGTGGTTAGGGTGAGGTCTCATTTCCCAGAAGGATTGTTAATGGGGTCCCCCAGGGAATGATGTTGGGGCTGGTCCTATTTAACACATTCATCTCAGATATCAGGGTTGGCGTTAGGAGCAGCCCCAGTCTGTTCGTAGATGACTCCAAACTGGGAGAAGCCATAGACAAGGAGGAGGGGAGTAGGATGCTGTAAGAAGACTTGGAGACACTTGAAAGGTGGTTACACACTTTGAAGCTGAGGTTCAATGCCAAGAAGTGCAGTGTACTCCACTTGGGGGCCAGGAACCCCAGGTACGACTACAGTCTCGGAGGAAAAGCTGGTGGTCTCCACAGAAGGAAAGGATCTCAGGGTGGCAATGAATGCCAAAATGAATAATTCCAAGCAGTGTAGGAGGGCAGCTGTGAAGGCGAATAGGATGCTGGGGTGCATAGCCAGGGGGATAACATCAAGGAGGAGAGAGATCCTACTGCCCCTGTACAATTGCGTGGTTAGGCCGCACCTGGAGTACTGTGTGCAGTTTTGGTGCCCATACTTGAAGAGGGATGTTGTCCTTCTTGAGACGGTCCAGAGAGGGCATCAATGATGATTCACAGTCTGAAGGACCTGTCCTATGAGGAGAGACTACAGGACTTGAACATGTGTTCCTTGGAGGAGAGGAGGGATGGAGGGATATGATAGAGATCTTTAAATATTTGAAGGGGATTAACTGGGTCATCTCTGATGGACTGCTTCAGTTGAGTCAGGATGGAGCTACAAGGGGACATAGCCTGAGATTGGTGGGGGGCAGTTTAAGCAGGAGATGAGGTGACACTACCTCACTGAGAGAGTGGTGGTGCCCTGGAACATATTGCCATTGGAGTTGGTGGGGATTAGAGACAGTAGAAGAATTAAAGAGAGGGTGGGACAGGCACATGGGTGTAGTATGAGTGGGTGTGAGCAGGGTATGCAAAGGGTCTGCAGGGGGCCACATAAGGGAAGGGGGGAAAGCCGCAGTGAGTGGACTGCAGGCCTTTACTCGAGCAGACTTGATAGACCACTATGCCTAATCTGCTGATAATTTAGTATGTTAGTATGTAAATCTGCCCAGTTCAAGCTGTTTGTGTGTGCTGATAGAATCCCAGCCTCTGCAAAACCCCTGATACAGTCTGCGCTCCTTGATGACACTTCACCAAACTTTCTTTGAGCCAGGTAGCATATAGTTCTTTAAAGCGGTGCAGCTTAAAGTCAATTTTAAAGTCCTGACTGCCTTTGGACACTTTATCTGATATCAGCCCTGCATACCAACTGGTTAAGGTTTCTTGGCTTTAAAAAATATCTATTGATATGTCCAGTGGCTGTAATGGCTTGTTACAGGAAGCTGGTATAAAAATTGGTACAATATCGGATTCTTCAATTGCATTCAGAATGACAGTTGTTGTGTGCGCCCTAAACAGATCCAGCAGCAGAAGGGTTTTCTGCTTAGAGGGGAGTCCAAGTATAGTTTTGTTTTTTCTGCCTCAAAATACAGTGTCAGCACAGTGTGTATGTACTCCAGCATTGTAAACGTGTTTGCCCAGTGGTTATTGGAGTGTGTTCGAATAACAGAATCATAGAATCATGTCAGCAGAAAAGGATCCTTTTGGCCCATTGAGTCTGCCCTTCCTCCCTCCCTCTCCTCCCTCCCCAAAGACCCCCTCCCTTCCCTCATCAACCTCTTGTGCATCTCCCTTGATCTCTTGAATCCCTTCACCATTTTAACCCCCCTCCTCCTCCAGCAGGCTGTTCCAGGGCCCCACCACCCTCTCCATGGAGAACAAGCCCCTCAGCTCCTAAACATTCCTCCCTCTAGCCTAAGTCTGTGACCCCTAGTTTTAGCTCCTTCCTTCCTTCCTTGTGACTATGCTTCATGCCTTATTGATCCCCTTCAAGTACTTAAATGTTTCTATCGTGTTCCCCCACTCTATCCTGGTTCTCCAGCGGGTACCGATCCAGCTCTGTCAACCTTTCCTCTTAGGGTTTCCCATTCATCCTGAGCACCATGTTAGTGGCCCTTCTTTGTACCCTTTCACTCCCATTTATGTCCTTACGTGGGTGAGATCTCCAGAACTGGACCCTGTACTCCAGGTGAGGCTTCACCATGGATTTGTAAAGTGGCATCAGCACCTCCCTCATTCTGCTTATTATACCTCTCCCTATGTATACCAGCATTCTATTTGTTTTGCCCACTGCCTTGCTACATTGGTTCCCGACCTTAAGGTCATCAGAAATTATAATCACCAGATCCCTATCTTGATCAGTTATCTTAATTACACACACACACACCCCCAGTGTTTACTTTACCTGTGGGTTATTCCTCTCCATGCGCATTACTGTGCACTTTTTGGCATTAAATGTCAGCTGTCAGATTTCTGACCACCCCTCCAGCAATCTTAGATCATTCCTCCTTGTCTCCACCCCCTCAGGGGTGTCCACCCTATTGCAGATCTTTGTATCATCTGCAAATAGGCAGACCTTGCCTTGCAGCCCCTCCACTATGTCGGTGATACAGTTGTTAAACAGGATGGCTCTAGCACCTGTCCTTGGGGGATCCATCTCATCACTCCTTCCTCCCTGGAATGTACCCATTAATCACCACCCTTCGGCATCGGCTCATCAGCCAGTTCTCTATCCACCTTATTTTCTGACCCACTCCCAAACTTACCAGCTTATTAACTAACCTTCTGTGTGGGACAGTGTCAAAGACCTTTCCAAAGTCCAGATTGGCCATGTCCAGTGCCCCTCCCTGATCTACCACTCTCATCACCCAATCAAAAAACTCAATTTGGTTCATCTTGCATGATCTTTCTCTTGTGAAGCCATGCTGATGGACATCCTGTAGCCCACTACCCTCCAAGTAGCTGACTAACCTTTCTTTTAATATCTCCTCTATCACCTTGCCTACCACTGATGTGAGGCTGACCGGGTGATGATTTCCCACACCTGCTCCCTGCTGACACTCTTGTGAAGTGGCACAATGTCTGCTCTCTTCCAGTCTTTGTCACCCTTCCTGTATCCAGGGACAAGTTAAACAACCTCACTAGAGGTGCCGCCAGCTCCTCACTTAGTTCCCAGAGTACCCTAGGATGCAGGGCATCTAGACCCACAGCCTTGTCCACCCTCAACCTACCTAATTCCTCTCTTACCCTGTCCTCATGATCGGGCTAGGATCCACACTTATGTTATCTCTTTCCCACTCCCATAACAATGGTCCCTTCTCTTCTTCTTCCATCGTGAAGACCAAACTGAAGTACCTATTCAGCACCTCCACCTTCTCAAAGCTCCCCTTCACTGGTACTCCACCTTCCCCCTTCACCCTAACTATCCCTTGCCTTGCTTTTCTCTTCTTTCCAATATACTGAAAGAAAGTTTTCTTGCCCCTTTTTGCCTGCCTATCAATTCACTGCTCTGTTTCTGCCTTTGCCCTTCTAATCTTCTGACCCCATCACTCTCAGCTTCTCTCTGTATGTTTCCCAGTCCTCCTTCCCCTGTGACCTCTTATGTGCTCTGAACACCACTTTCCTTTCCCCAATTGCCTCCCTCACTTCCTTGATGAACCTGAGCGCCCTCTTACTCCTTTTTTTCCTCACCATCCTTATGCAAAATTTTCATGGTTTTAAGTAACCCCTTAATTGAAATCAATAATTTCTCCATATCTCTTGTTTCCTCCTTCCCTCCATCTCGATCCTGAATATCTACCTAATTTTGGCAAACTCTGCCTGCCTGAAGTCAAGGAACCTCTGTGTTGGTCTGACTCACTCTGTTCCCCATTCTAACCTTAGAACTCACAAATTATGTTTGGCTCTGACAGCCCCCTACTCCAACTCCTCTATACTATCCCCTTTGGTGAGCACCACATCTAGTATGCTTCCCCATGGGTTCCCTGACTGGCTGTTGCAGAAAAGCTCCTGGAGGGATTCAAGAGCTCTCTGCTCCTGGCTGACCAAGCTGATGGGATGTCCCAGTCAACATCTGGGAGTTAAAGATCTCCCACCAGCAGAATCTGCCCCCTGAGTGACATCTGTTGAATTGCCTGCAGCATGTCTGTCTGTCTATCTACTTCCTCCTCCTGCACTGGAGTTCTGCATACCACCCCTAGAGATGTTGTAAAATAAAATTTTGCCAGTGAAACTGCAGCAAAATCAGCAATTTCACCATGTGAAATATTTCACAGAATTTGCGAAATATTTCATAGGTGCGAAATGCAAAATTTCACCCAAAAATTCAAAAATTTCTAATTTTGCAGTAAAATTATGCAATTTTCAGGTGAAATTTCTAATGTTTGTGTGAAAGTTTGCAATATTTGGGTGAAATTTCACATTGTGCACCCACAAAATATTTTGTGAAATGCAGAATTTACATAAAATATTCACATAATGAAATTTCTCAGATTTGCACAACACTAACCACACCCAGCTTTATAGATTCCCTCAACCTTCTTTCAGGCATTACCCACAAGATTTCCATGTCTCCATCTCCTCCTGACCTTCCATTGCCTTAATGTCTTCAATGATGTACAAGACAACTCCCCCTTCTTCCAGCCCTGTCCTTTCTGAAAAGTCTAAACCCTGGGATACCTACTTTCCATGTCTGACACTTCTACCACCAGGTCTCTGTTACGGCTACAATGTTATGGACCATCCATATGGAAATGTCTGTGTAAGATGACAAGCTGGGGTTTTACCTTTATAAATGATTTGTTAGGGAAGAAATTCACCTGACAATGTGCTGGGTAACATTATTGATACCTGCCTTTTTTCACCTAATCCTGCAACAGAAACTTGCTTTGAACAAGTGGCAGCCATGGTCCATTCTCACACCGGCACCATTCTGACACTGGTTTTATCAAGGGTAATTATAAGTTCTTGTGGTATCAGCTTCTGTGTGACACATTTGGCAACTCGGTTCAGGAACAAATGCTTTAGGTGTGGTGAAATCCGACAGCATTTTTCTTGCTGTTTTGGTGCCCTTTCTTTTGCTGAAACCCATGCAGTTTAGGAATCGCTAAGCCTATTCTATTGTCAGTTCCGCAGTCCCCATTTTCATTTAGCAGTTGAGTAGGATTTATATTTCCATTCCACATCCTACCCATTTCTGTTACAGCCAACTTGCACAGGTGCTTTCTACTTTCATCACACTTCCACTTTGCCTTCCTGGGCTCAGGTAGCTGTATCCACAATAGGGTTCACATTGTGTACCATCCATCCTTAGATTTATGGCAACTTCGTTTTTTATCCATTATCCACACAACAATATGGACATCATTAACAGCAGATATTGCAGGATGCTCATCACCAGAGCTTATACGAGGCAGGTGGGGCATTGTCTGTCTTGCTCCACACTAAATGATCCGTGCACTCAACTACACGTTGCTCGTGCTGAAATTTACTTTCTCGGGGTACAATTCAACTGTGCTACACAGCACTCGGACTTATGGCACAACCTACCAATGCCACACTTCCAGAGAGCTGGCAGATCAGAGGGCTGGAAGATGGTAGGAAAATGGACAGTGCAGTGAAATAACTCACATACAATAACTCTAGCACCAATCAAACTAACAAATTGGTTCTCTCCACTTTCATCCAAGCCTACTGCAAGAGCAGGCATGACAGTGGAGAGGCCCTCACACTATGCATGGACAAACAAACCACAACAAAAACCTCCAAACAAAACAAAAAGCATGTCTTAATAATAGGTGACTCTATGATCCACGGGGTAGAGTTGCACATCCACCAAAGTGGCCAAACAAAAATTGAGGTTAGATGCCTCCCAGGAACATCGGCATGGAGGGACACAAACAGAATTGAGAGAATTGTGTGTAACATTGAGCAAGACATGCACATTCTCATCCATATAGGTACAAATGGCCTGGCTAGATGGTCAGTTGGAAAGACTAAGAAGCATCTACTGACTCTAGGAGAAAAACTCACTTCCCTTTTGTCCAAAGTCTCCTTCACGGAAATTCTACAGGTGTGGGGCAAGGGGGCTAAAAGGCAGAAGATCAGAGAAAGGGACATCACTAAATTTAATACCTGGCTCAAAAACTGGTGTCAGGATAAAGGTTATGGCTATGTAGGAAACAGGCAGAAATTCTGGGAGAGGGAGTTCTTTAGATTCAATGGCCTACACCTTACAAAAGAGGGAACATGTACTCTCAGCCAAAAATGTGATATCTTCATCAACCATTTAAACTAGAGGGAAAGGAAGGGGCATCAGCAACAGTTTCATCATATGAGATTATGAATGCCCTTCCCCATCTAAGGAAAATTGATCAGAATCAAAACAGAGCATCACAAGCACCACATGCATCACAACTCCATTGATAGGGACATTCAAAACATTAGGGACACAAACCACAAGTGGAGAAATTGCACAGCAAGCAGGACAAACCAAGACTGGAAGGCAATGTGTGTCAATGCCCATAGCCTTCCAAACAAAATCACAGATCTCATAGCATTGATGGCCAAGACCAGCCTTGACTAGGTTGGTCATGGAGACTTGGTTCACAGAGGACCATACCTGGGACATCACCCTTCCTGGTTACACTCTCTTCAGGTGAGACCAGTAGATAGGTAAGAAAGGAAGGGGGTGTCGCTATTTATATCAGAGAAGGGATAAATGCTACTGGAACCCAGAGAATGCAAGGTGAGACAGAGGCTCTGTGGATCACTCTGGGAGCTGGAAACAGGAACCCTATCAGGGTTGGAGCTATCTATAGACCCCCAAACCAGGAAATAGTAAATGACAAGGTTCTCCTGGAAGACATAATGAGGATGGCCGACAAAGGTGAGCTATTGCTAGTCAGGGACTTCAATTTACCAGATGTAGAATGGTCCACTTTCACAGCCTCCTCAGGGAGAAGTAGAGACTTCCTCATAGCTTTGAGGGGGCAGGACTGAATCAAATGGTGGTTTCTCCCACCAGAGAGTCAGCTATACTGGACCTGATACTCAGTAACAGTGCCAGGGTATCAGACATACAAGTGGGGATCTATCTGGGTACAAGTAACCACAAGTCAATCTGGTTTTCCATTAACAAGACTGATGACCCCTGCCACTCCACAATTAGTGTGCTTGAATTCAGGAAAGCAGAATTCCTAAAAATGAGGACAAGGATCAAGCCCCTGCTGGCAACAGATACCGCATGGAATGTGGTGGAGAAATGGACAGAGCTGAAAGATGCTACACCTTCAGTCACAGTACTATGCAATAAATAACTCAGAAAGTCCAAAAGGGCAAGGAACCCCCTCTGGTTCTCCAAAGAGGTTAGCTACTATAGTTAGGGAAAAGAGACAAGCTTTTCAGAAGTACAAGGAGACCAACTCTGAAAAGGATAGAGAAGAGAAATTCAAGGAAGCCAGGAAAGCTATTAGGGAGGCAAAGGACAAGACCAAAGAAAAACTGTCTCCCATAGAAACATAGACTTTGACAGTAGATAATGACTGCTTGGCCCACCCAGTCTGCCCATCTCTGTACCTATTGGATAAGCTGCAGATCCTAGTTAACCAACAGCCTACTTCTTCCAAATCCCCACCAGAATTGCCTTATGTCTGTCCCATGCATTCTTGAATTCCCCACTGTTTTGACCCCATGACCTCCTCCAGGAACGCCATTCAATGCATCCCTCCACCCCCCTCCATGAAACAGTACTTTCTCAGTACCCCTGAGCTGTCCTCTCCTCTATCTTCAAATTGTGCCCCTTGTTCTTGCACATCTCTTTTTCTGAAAGATGCTACCCTCCTGGACTTTGTTGAGTCCCTTGAGGTACTTGAATGGTCCTATCATGTCCTCCCTCTCCCTCCTTTCCTGTAGGGTATACATATTAAGTTCCTTTAGTCTCTCTTCATATGGCTTCTGGTGCAGACTCTGCGCCATTTCAGTTGCCCTCCTCTGGACTTCCTCCACCCTGTTTATGTACTTGTGGAGATGGGGTCTCCAGAACTGCACACAGTACTCCAGATGGGCTCTCACCAACTTGCTGTACAGAGGGATAATAACTTCCTGTTTTCTACTGATGATTCCTCTCCCTATACATCCCAGTATCCCCCAGTCCTCCTTATTGCCTTCTCACATTGCTTGCTTACCTTTAGGTCATCTGATATGACTATCCTCAGGACCCTTTCCAATTTTGTTGTTGTTAGTGCCACCCCATTGTGTACTCATCCCCTGGTTTTTGTTTCCCAGGTGAATTACTTTGCACTTCTTTGCATTGAATCTAAGCTGCCATACTTTTGACTATTCCTCCAACTTTGCCAAGTCCCTTCTCATTCTTTCCACACACACCCTTTGTATATTAACCCTGTTGCAGAGCTTTGTGATGTCTGCAAAGAGGCATACTTTTCCTTCCAGTCCCTCTGCAATGTCACTTATAAAGACATTAAAGAGGACCGGTCCTAGTACTGAACCATGTGGCAACCTGCTAGTAACTCCCCTTTCCTTGGAGTGGACTCTATTACTATTACCATCTGTGCCCTGTTGTTCAGCCATTTTTTACCCAGGCTATCACCCTGGGACCCACTCCCAGGATGGCTAACTTGTTTATTAATCTTTTGTTTGGGACTGTGTCAAATGCTTTGGAGATGTCTAGGCTCAATAAGTGAAAAGGGGGGACAAAACATGTTATCAATACATTTAATAAAAAAGAAAGAGCAAAAAAGAATAACATGACTGGCAACCAAGGAAGGACATCTGGTGGAAAATGACAAAGACAAGGCAGAAGTTCTCAATGAATTCTTCTGCTCGGTCTTCACACAAGAAGACATTGGTAATGGTCTAGAACTAGCCAGGTCACTTCCCCATATCAGGGGAGCTGACATATCCCCCTTTATGAAAGAAAGGGTCCTTGAGGAATTGTCTAAAATAAGGTTGGACAGGGCAATGGGCCCTGACAGAATACACTCAACAGTTCTAAAAGATCTTAGGGATGAACTTTCCACCTCACTTGATGAACTGTTAAACAGTACACTGGAGCAGGGAAACGTACCACAGGAATGGAAAAGGGCCACGGTTGTGCCACTGCAAAAAAGTGGTAGCGGAGAGGTAGCAGAAAACTGCCACTCAGTAAGTCTGACCTCAGTGGTGGGTAAAATAATGGAGGCATTGCTTAAGGAAAGGGTAATGAAGTAGGCAACTTGACCCAAAGCAGCATGGCTTCACATCAGGACTCTCATGCCAAACAAATTTGATAGAATTCCTCAACTGGGTTACAAGAGAAGTAGACCAGGGGTCAGCAGTGGATGTGATGCATCTGGACTTTAGTAAAGCCTCTGATACAGTCTCACACAGAAGGCTGTCCAACAAACTGGAGCAAGACGGCATTGGTCACAAAACAATTAAATGGATCACAAGCTTTCTGCAAGGCAGGACACAGAGGGTTATGGTAAATGGCACCTTGTCCTAAGAGGAAGGTGTCAAGTGGTGTGCCACGGGGTCAGTACTAGACCCTATCCTTTTCAACATATTCATCAGTGACATTACTGAATAACTGCAAGGGAAAGTCTGCCTCTTTGCAGACAATACAAAGCTCTGCAGCAGGGTGGACACACAGGCAGAGATAGCAGAAATGGAGGCAGATCTCAGGATGCTTGAGGAATGGTCCAGGAACTGGCAGTTGAACTTCAACGCCAAAAAATGTAAAGTCATACACTTGTGTAGAAGGAACCCATGCATGAAGTATGTCCTAGAGGGGCAGCTACTAGAAGAAACAAATCTGGAACAAGATCTTGGTGTCATGATCTCAAACTATTTAAAGGTAGGGAAGCAATGCAAAAAAGTGGCACTAAATGCAAGCAGCATCCTCGGATGTGACCAGCCATCCGCACAGGTGTGGTCTATAGACCACCAGCCCAGGAGGAAGAAACAGATAGGGAGCTGATGCTAGCCATCCAAAGGATGGCAGGCAAGGGTGATGTAGTACTGATTGGAGACTTCAATATTCCAGACATGGACTGGAGCATCCCAGCAGCATCAACTTGGAGCAGATTTATCCTGGACTCCCTTCAGGGTGCCTTCCTCAAGCAACTGGTCATGGAACCAACTCCAGCAGAAGGCAATACTGGACCTTGTGCTCACAAACAGGGACAGTGTGATGGGAGTAACAGTGGGGAGCACCTGGGGAACAGTGACCACCAGTCATTGTGGTTTGAAATCACAGAAAGAGAGGAACCAAACCACACAAAACACGTATCCTGGATTTTAGGGGCAGACTTTGGGAAAATGGGAGATATTTGAAAGAGGCATTAAGGGAATGGGCAGGAATCAGGGGTTGAGGAACAGTGGGCAGTATTTAAAATGGGGATTACAAGAGCAACAGAATTTTGCATTAAGCAGAGTTAGCAAGAGGAAAAGGAAGAGACCATTATGCTTTTCCAAAGAGGTAGCAATGAAAGTGAAAGCCAAAAGATTGCATTCAGGCAATACAAAAGACACAGGCAGAAAGCGGATAGAGAGAAGTACCAGGAGAAGCAAAGGAGGCAGGGAGGTCAGTAAGGAAGCCAAAGCTCAGACAGAAGAACACATTGCAAAATCAGTGGGTAGAGGGGACAAAACCTTTTACAGGTACATAAGTGAAAAAAGAAAGTCAAAGGGAGGGACAGTGAGACTGAAGGGGAGAATGGGGGCCCATGGAAGATGACAACAGTAAAGCTGACATATTGAACAGGTATTTCTACTCAGTCTTTACTGAGGAATAGGAGGGTAATGGGTCTGAAGGGAGTACAAGGGGTAAGAATGGTGCAGAAATGGGCACAAGTCCCTTTCACGAGAAAGGGTCCTGAAGGAACTGAGGTAATAAGAGTTGTTAAAGCAATGGGTCCATATGGGTGCACCCCAGGGTCCTTAAAGAACTAAGAGAGGTGGTGGCTGAACCTTCTGCTATCCTGTTTAGCCAATCACTGGAAACAGGGAGGTACTCAAGACTGGAAGACAGCAGATGTAGTCCCTTATACAAAAGTGGGAACAACGAGGAAGCAGGAACTACAGACCAGTCAGCCTCACCTCGGTAGTGGGAAGATCATGGAAGCACTACTAAAGGAGAATTGGTGGAACATCTGGTTGTCAATGGACTCAGGACCCCAGGCAGCATGGTTTCACCAGCAGGAGGTCATGTCAGACCAACCTCGTTGGAATTTTTGACTGGGTGACTAGGGAGGTGGATCGGGAGGGCAGTGGACATGGCCTATCTGGACTTCAGCAAGGCCTTTGACACTGTGCCACATAGAAGACTATACACAAACTGGGAATATGGTGTGAGGACAGTAGTGTGGTAGGTAAGTAACTGGCTGGGCGGCAGGACACAGAGGGTGGTGGTAAATAGCTGTCACTCCACAGAGGGAAGAGTGACCAGTGGGGTACCACAAGGATCAGTGCTGGGACCAGTCCTATCTAACATCTTCATCAGTGACATTGCACAGGACCTAGAAGGCAGAATTTCACTGTTCATGATGACACAAAGCTCTGTAACAGAGTAGACATACCAGAGGTGTAGACAGAATGAGAAGGGACCTGCAGAAACTTGAAGAATGGTCAGGGTTTGACAGTTGAAACTCAATGCAAAGAAGTGCAAGATAATGCATATAGGTAGCAAAAACCTGGCACAATATATCAGTTAGGGGTGAGGATATAGCATGCACCAAGCAGGAAAGGGATCTTGGGGTTATCATCTCTGATGACCTCAAGGAAGGGAAACAGTGTGACAAGGCAGCAGGTAAAGCAAATAGGATGCTGGGATGTGTAGGCAGGGGCATCACCAGCAGGAAAAGGGAGGTCATAATTCCACTACACAAGACACTAGTGAGGCCCCACCTGGAGTACAGTGTACCGTTCTGGAGACCTTGCCTACGTAAGGACATAGACAACATAGAAAAGGTTCAGAGGAGGGCAACAAAGATGGTACATGGATTGCATCACAAGTCCTGTGAGGACAGGTTGAAGGAACTGAACATGTACTCCCTGGAGGAGAGGAGGGAGACTGGGAATATGATAGAGAGATACAAGTATCTTACAGGGAGGAACAGGGTGCAGGAATACACTATTTTTAAGCAAAAAAGATGTTCCAGGACTAGAGGGTTATGGGATGAAGTTGGAGGAGGACGATTCAGAGGAAACGTGAGGAGAATTTCTTCACAGAATGGGTGTGTATTAGTGGAACACCCTGCCAGAGGAAGTGGGGTGAGCCAATCACGGATTTAAGAATGCATGGGATAGACATAAAGGAATTCTGGAGGTCAGGGGTAAGGGGCAACAGACTTCTAGGAAAACATAATCTGAACTTACAAGCTCAAATGGGCAGACTGGGTGGGCCATAAGCCCTTATCTGCTGACACTGTCTATGTATCTATGTATTGGTAGGGGTATTACCAGTAGTAAGCATGATGTAATCCTCCCACCGTACAGGTCCCTGGTGAGACCTCACTTGGAGTACTGTGTGCAGTTCTGGAGACCTCACCTGAAAAAGGACATAGACTGTCTGGAAACATGCATAGACGTGCCACCAAAATGGTGCAGGGTCTGCATCATGAAATTTATGAAGCTAGGCTCAGCCAGCTAAATTTATTCTCCATCAAGCAGAGGAGGAACGGAGGAGACATGATTGGTAAATTTAAATTTGTTAAAGTGATCAACACAGTATAAACCAGGGACCTCTTCCGGGAAAACAGGGCTTCGCATACAAGAGGAAACAACATGCGCCTGGTGGAAGGTAAATTCAAAACAAATATTAAAAAGTACTTTTTCCCTGAGAGGGTGGTGGACCCTTGGAACAGCCTGCCACCAAAGGTAGTGGCAGCCAAGATGGTCAGTGAATTCAAAAAGGCATGGAATAGACAATATAGTCACCTTAGCAAAACAAATTAATAGTGGGGGGTAGAAAACCCGGACAGACTGGATGGAACTCATGGTCTCCTTCTGCCAGCAAATTCATATGGAATATTTGATTTAATAATACCCTGAGCAATGGCATGGACACCACGGGCATTGACTACTGCTGCCTCACAATGCAGAGCGACCACTTAATTTTTTCAGCTGCTCAGCAATATCTGATATTAAAAGGGTTAGTTGACCTCTGGGTTTCCTGGGTGGTACAGCTTCAAGTTGGGATGGATCCAGTGTACTTTTCAGCTGATCAAGGTAATCCTTTTTAAATCTGCATATTGTACTCTTATTTATAGCCTTCTTACTTTTCTGGTTGTAGAAACATACAGCAGACATCACATCTTTTGTTGGTTTAGCACATGGTGATAGTAATGAAATGACACAGTATCAGTTCAAGCTAGACATGTTTATAATGGGCTACATACTGTAGGTTCTCTCACTTTTTAAATTTCATAAACTTTCCACATTGAAAAATCGCAAACTTTCTGAAGCTTGATTCCACTTTTTTCACTGCATAAAGAGCCTGCACCTGAAGCTCGGCTAGGCTGTTTGCCTAGTGTTGCCACTGTGTAACGAGTCATCTAGTACATAGAAGCCTTGTGGCTTCTGATGTTTTCAGTAGGTGTGGCTCAAGAGGTCTGCAAGATATCTATATTAGCCAGTTCAGTTCCAGAGCATTAGATTGCATTTTACATCATTTATAACTAGTGTGTAAAGATGTTTCAAGAGCATCTAATATTACAAGATGTACAGAAGCAGAGCTAAGAGGGGGCAGGGGGACCTACCCCCCAGCACTACAGGCTGTAGAGTGGCACCCTTCTTTGGGAACTGATGTGTGCCTCTCACTTTGATAAGCCAATTATTAGCTCTTAAAATGTAACTCAGGCACTCCTTTGAATGAGCCTCTATCTGAGCCGGTTGCCAGAATCATCAGGAATCTGTCTGGTTCTCTCAGACTACATGACCGCGACCCCCACCCACACCCCAAATAGTCAGAGGCTCCGATTTCTCTCTACTATCCATTCCTACCATATCACTCAGCTGTCAGCCCCTTGGCACATATTGGAAATGCTGTTTCTGTGCCCCAGCTGAGCTTTACAACAGCCCCAAGCCATCTGCCCTTCGTTTCCATAATGTGGAATCCCAACAAACACCTTCACCAAGCAGACAGAAAGCCCCAAAATACAAACAGACATAAAACTCACAGAAGTTAACACCAAGATGGTTAAGCAAGGTTTTTAAATTTTGCAAACCAGACTAATTAGGCTGCATATTGTTGGGCTGCTTTGGTACATGTTGCTGAACTGTAAACAGAACAAGCTTCTGCATGAATGCACTAGGCGTTTTCCCCAATTAAAATGACGAATATGTTCAACACTGAGCAGCCTCACCCACATGCCAGTGGTCTTGCCTCACTCAGGGCTAAACTGTTTCTCCTTATTTTCACTCTAAAAAATGTGTGCTGGAGAGAACAGTGAATTAGCTCAAGATAATTCATTACACAGCATGATGGCATTAGAATAGACTGGGAGACAGAAACCACAATCTGGGAAAGTGATTCTCTTTTTATGTTGATTGCACGCAGTGCAAGAAACATTGCGGCAGCTTTCTCGGAAGCAGGTTGTGGAGGCATGGCACTGTTGTGGTCAATGCCCCCACAGCCTGCAAAGGCTTGTCCTGCTTCCCCAATGCCATTGCAGGCTGCTAGTGATAGTAGTTTGGAGCGTTGCCACCAACTTCAGACAAATCAGCCACTGCAATCAGGGGCATACCGTCATTGCGGGGTCAGCCATCCCGGCTGCTGTGGGGAAGCGACCGGTCATTGCAGGGTGGGATGTAAAACCTGATATTGTTTTGAAACATGGCGGCAGCTTGCCACCGTGCTGACAAACAATATACCCCCACCATAAGTTTACTTCTGTCGATGGGGGCCTCAATCCCTACTCGCTTTGGTACTGTGTTTCTGTTGCCGACGAGGGAGTTTCAACTTCGTCTGCATTCTGTAACCCCCGCTTTTTTTCCTGCTGACGGGTGCCCAATCCCATCGGCATAATGATACCCTCCCCTGTGTGCGATGGGTGCCCAATCTCCCATCGGCTACTACCGCCCCAAATGAAAGCCTCTGCTGGCATGCTGGGAGCCCACCCAGCATGCCTGATGCCCATGTGAAGGAAAAATGGTCCGCAACATCGTTTTTTTCCTGAAAAAGGAAACTGTCCCTCGGTGCTCACCCTGCCCCCCACCTGCAACCCACACCCACCCACTGTGCACCCTGCCTCCCCGCACACACCACCGCTCACCCCATACTTACCTCTGGAACTTGGCACGATGATCTTCAGCGGACCGGGAACATGTCTGCACTCTTCAAAGCTGACCGCGAACTGAGGAAATGCCGGTAAGCTGTATAATGTAATAAATAGGGTTTATTCAACTTTAGGGCATATCTCAGGCATTTGTGGGAATTTTTTTCCCCAAATTTTCAAAATGGATTTTTGGGACCCCTCCTCATGAATTCTTCAAATGTCATGGCGTTAATCAGCCCTGAAAGGTGATTTTGCAGTCAATGCGCGGAATCACCTTTTGGGGCTGATTAACAAAACGATAGTGCCAGTGTTCATGAGGTGGGCTCTCAAAAAGCCTATGTTGCAAATTTGGTGGAACAAATCCAGAAAGTGACTGTTTTATGAGCATGCGCTGCGCAGCTGCTACGCACTCTCGTAACTTCATGAATTTGCAATATTTTCATGCCAGATTTTCAACATTGCCATTTTGTCACACCTCCTTGTGAACAGTACAGCTGTCATTGTTCACATCCTGGCAGAAATGTGTTTTTGCACTTCCGGCGCAGAATAGCGCGGTTGCTGTCAGAAATCAGTGTTCGGACAGATTAAAAAAATGACAGTGACACTGTTCGCGGCTAGAGATCCGAATGGCTATGTTGAAAATTTGTAATGATACTCCATAAAATGACTGTGTTAAGCGCAGTTGTCGTAGTTTGCACACACGCTGCATAACTCTTTGGTAAATTTATAATATTTTCACACCAGATTTTCAGCATTGCCGCTTTTCCTGTACACCTACTTATGAACAGTGCAGCTGTCATTTTTTCCATCCTGGCTGAAATGTGTTTTCGCACTTCCAGCGCAGAATAGAGCGGTCACTGTGGGAAATCACTGTCCTGGACAGATTAAGAAAATTACAGTGATACTGTTCATGAGCAGAGGTAATAAAATGCCTATGGTGAAAATTTGGTGATGATAGTCCAAGCGTTGCACACTTTCCACACACCCTTGTAACTTCACAGATTTGTAATTTTGTCATGCCAGATTTTCAACAGTGGCATTTTTTCACACCTCCTTATGAGCAGTACAGCTGTCATTTTTCACATCCTGACTGAAATGTGGTTTCACAGTTGCGGCATAGAATAATGTGGTCGCTGTGGGAAATCAGTGTTTGGGACAGATTAAGAAAATAACAGTGGCACTGTTCATGAGCAGAGGTCCTAAAATCCCTATGTTGAAAATGTGGTGACTAAACTCCATAACATGACTGTGTTACAAGCGTGCATTAAACTGTTTCCACGTACCCTTGTAACTTCGCAAATTTGTAATATTTTCATGCCACATTTTCTTTGTTTTTGAAATTGCAATTTTATTATTTCCTTTTTTTCCAAATAACAACAGGGTACAGAAAGAAAAAAGGGATGGACACAAGGAGGCACAATACATTTTAGCTGAGTTAAAAGAGAACGGAAAATACAGCAGAAAAAAATTGATCAGGCCTTTCCTCAACTAATACAGTTATTGGATGGGTATGCTAGCTGTTGACCCTGCAGAAACTCCAAGGCTGTTGCTCTAAACTCATAACACCTTCCAAAGTCTAGCCCTAAGATTCCAAAGTAAAATACATAAGAGGAAAGCGCCCCAACCATTTGGGTGAGAGGGACAAAACACATACAAAACAAAAGACTCTACTACACACATATACCCAATCCCCACATGCTACCTTACCTCCTCCCCAGACCGTGGTGGAGAAGCTTCCACCAAAATTGCCCCAGGGTCCAAAAGCTTTTATCTAGAATGCTCTATCCCTCAGATGGTCCACTAGACCAGCCCTTGCAGGCCCTTTTAGTTCAGAGCTTCTCTTGGCAGGATGTCTAAAGTCAGTAGTTCCTCTTCAACACTGGAAGTATTCAAAAATGGAAGCCAGCAAGATTTATGTAGATCGGGTTTTAAATTCAAATTCACTGTGAGCCTTTCCATTACTTTAATTTGGTTACAACATGACAGCCAGTGCTCTCCACTAGGAGGTTTTAGAAAGCCGCAACTTGGTAATGGCCTTCTGAGCCACAGCCAATGGGACTGGGGAACAGGTAGTTGGCTTTAGGGCCTACTAAACCTTGTGGGGTTCCCCTAATAGCAAATGGTGAGGATGGTCAAAATTCACCACCTGAAAAATCTGTCTCAGCCAAGACTAATACTCATCCCAATAACTTTTAATTTTAGGGCATCCCAAAAATGTGTTTGTGATGTCCCCACTGCCCACAGCCCTCCAGCAATCCTCTAAATAATGCAGCTTTGGTTCTCAACACCAGAGATGAAATACAAATTGACTGGCAGTTGTGACTTCAGACTGTTGCCTACGACTGCAATATCTATATCTGGGCTCCTAAATATCTCATTCTGGTAGTCCTTGGCAGCATGTTTTACATGAAGAAATATATGCATGTCACATTCTTCATAGTCACATCCTAGTTCATCAACAGCACTGATTGTCACTGAACTCTCCTGCACAGCCAGGCAGTGACACTCCTATCCATGGGCTATGTAGAGAGTGGTGTCCTTGTCTACAGCTTGCAAATCTGCATCCCTCCACACAGTGTACAAGAATTTCTGATTTGCTTCCTTATTGTTGCCATCAGAAAGAAAGTTCTTCCACTGACTGGGGGTTTTCTGCTCCTTCCATAGATTTGTATAATTTCTGAACCATCACCTGCTTGGAAGGACTGTTCTATATTTTTAATGCTTATATTGGGATACTGATCTGTGATAAAGTCCAAACAAGTACATTTGTACTTTGTTGCAAGCTTAACCATGTACACTAAAATGGTGTCTGCAAGCTCACGCGAATGTTGAAGGAACATCACGTAGTGCTTGGATGACAGCCATTCCAGCAAAGATTATTGCACCACTCTCTGGAACAAGGTCAACAAGGCAGTCTCCACCTTTGGACTGCACAAGATTGAGCAGAACTAATTTGTTGTTTTTTTTCTGGAGTACCATCAGCACTAGCAAGAAGGTGGGAAACTGATCCCAAAGAGTAGGACAAGATTTCCCTGAGAAAAAAATGTCCTGAGTAGCAGAAAGCAGTTGCTGGTTCAAAAAGTCCATCAGTGTAATTTCATCTTTCTCCTGAGCAGCTAGAAATCATTTTTAAACTCACTGGTAGCAAAAACACCTGAACTTAAACACATTAGTCCATCTTGAGGAGCATCAAAAGGATTGCTCATGCATTCAGTAGTGAACGGAATGCTCATTATGGCTGTCTTATCATTCCAAATTCTTGTGCCGTTAAGATCTTTCCATTTGCGTACCTCTGGAGTCATGCCTGAATCACTTCACACTGTCTCATTATGCCAGTTCTCTCGTGTTGTGACAAGATCCATTGATAATCTGTTGCATTGTTTTGTGTCAGTCCAATCAAGCCACCTTTTGTTTTGAATCTTTATTCCAGGTTTGTTCAATTGCCTGTTCACATGCGATTGAAGAGAATCCATGTCCACTTTAATGTTGGATAGTCCACTGTCCTCGAGTGCTGAGTTCTGTGTAACATTCTAGGTGTGTGATGGGCAGGTTCACCATTTCCAGTCAATATGATGGAAGATACCTGGCATAGTTCACCTGATTATAAGAGAAGAACCAGGGTATCATGAAGCTGAAAGGTGCTACTCCCAATCAGACTCATGGGTTGCTCTCACAAAAAGGAACAGGATTTGCACCATGTTGATGTAAGAGCTCTAGAAGGCAAATGTTGGGCTCTCTTGGCTCTTCCTCTTGATAAACTCTTCATATTTCAGGACCACATGGTGAATTCATCAGCTGTACACAGAACATTAAATGAGTCAATGGGGAATGCTAACTTGATATTTTTTATTATCTCTAGGCATTTGCTTTGTTGACTGGTAATGATTTAAGCAAATTCTGGAATCTCAGATGCTGCTTGCTTTCATTCAGATGTTTGCATGCTGTCATACTGTGGTTATAATGGTGACCATTCAGAACACCATTAAGTGATCCTTGGGCAACAACTTCTGACTCTGTCAAGATATCACAAAGTCCTGCATTCCAAATATTTTTGCCAAGGACACCTAGAAATGAAATGCAGGTATGGAATTCACTGAGCTGCACTACCAAACATCTTGTATAGTCATCATCTTTCCAGCAGATTTGTTGTGCTTTAGCATATATTGTTTGGTCAGAGACCAAAACTACATGCTCAAGTTCAAGCTGATCATCTATATCAATACTTCTTTTGAGAATAGTGTTGACAGTAGACATCTCTTTTGGTGTTGCCTTAATGACTGGAAGGTAATAGATAGCTGACTTCTCGAGAGTACAATCACGTTGAAGAGCAGTGTGAAAGTCTGTCCAGCCAGAAAGTGTACATGAGTCATCATTGAGAACCTTCATAAAAATGCAAACCAATTTAGCTCCATGTACTGGTGCCAGGTTCGATCTGTACTTGACAGCCTCTAATGGGGCATGTGCATCATGGCTCTTGCGCTGATGGTACTGCTCTATCACAAAACTAGGGGGAGCTTTAAGAGAACAGATTCCTTTTGGCAGTGGCCCTCTGCCTGGTACTGGGGTACAGTAGATTCAGTGATGTGGCTCTGCAGCATTATTCCATTTGTATAGTGGATGGTGCCATGCACGGATAGGGTTTCAACTCTGAAATCAATATTGTCCCAGACTTGAACTATTGGAGTCTTCTTTGCAAAGCTCCGTGGGACCTTAGCAGAACCTTTAACAAGCTATAGCTGAGCAAGGCATGTGTCATGGCTAATAAATGTATTCAAGATGTACAATGTCCCAGTTTGTTTAGTATGGAGACCACTTGAGATGCTCCTGTCAAGTGTTGAATTGCCAATCCAAGGCAAAGGGATTTAGGTGTTTGTTTTCAACCCTTGGATGCATAGTAAACAATGTCTTGGCAAAGGGATAACAGTTTAAGGATCACATGATCTAGAAGATCAATATAGCCAGTCAGTGTTGGTGCCTCTGATGCTCCAATAATCCTGGCCATCAAATTATAAAGTTCAAAGGCCAAAACAGATTTTGCTGCATCAACAGTCAAACCAATTGATGTAGCGGCCAGGGACAACTCATTCCAGAACTGTCACTCAATGAGCTCTTGACGATTAATGTGGCATTGTAACGAGCCCCTGTTAAATGCATATCAGGAGCTGGTGTGGTTGCTGTTTATGATCTATGAGATGGCAGATCAGCTTGTGGTTGAGGATGAATCCACTCCTCCTCACTCTGAGTTGTCTCCATAGTATCTGTTTCTGTTCCTGCCTCTGATTTGATGAGAAAGTCTGTGAATAAGCGTACTTGTTGACAGTGTGTCAACAAACACCATCTCACTAATATTCCTGCAGTGTAGTGTATGAAAGGTGAGCTAAGGGAAGTCACGTTTCACATGATACTTCAGACTATCAACTCTGCAACATAAAAAAATGCATAATTTCTAAAAACAGGGTTCTGCACAGGGGCATTATTTGTAGTTGTAAGCATGAGTCTTGCCACTGTGTTTTAAGTTTAGATTGTACTATTGTATTCAAGACTTACTACTAACTTAAGGGCTAGAAAAATGCAGTGATGTTTAAATTTTCAATTGTGTCTACTATTATTGTGTATAAATGATTATGAAAATGTCTGCTTATACAATGTATCATTTACCTGTAATTTGAAGCATCAAAACCTTCATACTTTTTTACAAGCTCAATGAAAATCTAGGTAAATCTTGTCATCTGCAACACCTCCTGGTCCACAATGAGCCTCTGATGGATGACAGTGGCACAGAAAATCTTGTAGGCTTTGCTGTACATCTGTTTAGCACACGCTGGCTTATTCTCATCTGATGTCTTTGTCAAAAATCTTGTGTAGTCTCTGTAACATGTTTTATGGTACCCAGCTTCCACTGACACATGATCTTGTCCTTGTATGGCAATTTTTTGCTTTGTTCCTCTCCCTGGTGCAGATGTTCAATGACATCAGTGCATGGATGGGATGCTCCTGCCCACTTCCACAGATGCCCGCCAACACCAGACCCCATTGGCTGTCCACCCTCTGGGTGAAGCACCTCCCAGCCACTGCCCTGGGCCACCACCAGGCAGGGAATCCCCAGAACCCACCTCCAGAACAGTGATGCAGTCCTCTGGATGCTCAATCCTCTCCTCACCCCACTGACCCTCAACAGACTGAACTCGCTCAAGAACCGAGGTTGCCAGCATGGCGCAAGTTGTGGCATCCAGCACCACAACCCTCAGCACCACCAGGCCAGTCAGGGAGGCCAGATCTTATTTATTTTTTGTTTTTGGAAATACCTTTGAGACAGAGGCTCATTTAGAGAGGTTTTACATCATTACAAACAAATCAGATGATAACAGTTACAAATTTCAGGTGACTACATAGGGTATCTACACAATACAAATAAACAGATGGAGCAAACACAGGTTATAACAATGCAAAGTAAACAATGAGGAAAACATAGCAAGACATGCTTTAACAACAGTTGTTTTGTCTAAGTACAATAGGATAGCATAGTATGTTGTGCTTTTCATCAAAGAGAAAAGTGCAGAGTGGGGCAAGATATTGAGATGAAGAGTGAGGGAGGTAGAAGAGAGTGATGGGGAGGATCAGTAACTGGAGGGGTGATGTGGTAGAGGGACGGGGATATGGGGTAGGGAAGGAGAGCAAATACAGGAGGTAGGGGCACATTATATTAGGAGGGAAGAGAGGAGGTGAGCAGGGGAGGAAGCTCAGTTGAGTAAGGTAAAGGCTGGGGAAGAATCAAATAGAAGTGGACAGTGAGGAGATGAATGTTGTAGTAGTAACCGGGAGACCTAGGTAGAGAAAAGGTAGGAGAAGAGACATGGGAAGAGACAGGGAGTAGTTTATCTTGACCAAAGTTTCCTCCTGGGGCTGAGCAAAGGTGTGGAACTGGTGCTAGAAGGTATCCAGTAAACACAGTGACCATGATTGAGTGCTTTCAAAAAGGGTGACTCAATCACGGCATCTATATTCAGGGCTACCTGACAGGGTAGCGTCTGGATACCTGGGTGGGCAAGGTAGGGCAATGGGAAGTGTACATGTGTACATGTGCACATGCAAAAGAAGGGAGGTATGTAGGGAGGGGTGTGGTGGGCAACTGCCAAGTTGATTGGTTGCCATTGTGGATATTGTGGTCAGTTGGGGTGTGCATGGTTTGGTCAGTCTGCACATTTTGTTTTTGTGCTGGCAGGCAGCTGCTTTTTTTAAGAATTTGCCCCTGACATGCACACCCTCCAGAGTTGAGAATCTTTAATAGAGAGTGTGGGAGCAAAGCTTCCCACATAAATGTAAATTCGCCACCGCCTTTGCAGTTTGCCACGAGTGTACATCTCTGTAATTCATTTTCAGTGATGTACACTCACCCAAATGGCAATCTCTACTCTGCAATCATCATTATCACATAGAAGTGTGCTAGAAGAGGTAGACTGTCCATCATGCTGCTTCCCCTGTAATATTGATTGCTGAGCACAGCATTTTATTGCACTCTCTATGCGCTTTTGTCTATAAAATGCCTATAGCAGGTGGGGTAAAACCCTACATCACTGGGGATGTCATCAAATTCTTTTGACAGCTGCTGTTGAAATGATTCAGCAATGTATTGCTCATCACCATGCAAGTCAAACCATGCTTGAGCACATTCCCAGTATTTATCCCACCGGACACTTGTAAATGGTTGAGTGGACTCCTCCTTGTTTGAGTCTAGATGCACATAACAATGCTAACCAATTCCAAACCTGGATTTCTTTTGCATCTTAGAGGATTGACATGGGCTTTGCTGGTCTTCTTCACCGTTCTTGAGCATGGCCATATTGGTTCTGCATGTATGCACATGTTGACTGGTCAAATCCAAAGCTTCTAAGCTTTACTACTGTCCCTTGTTATGTGCTGCAAGTGGCTCAGTCAATACTGGGTTAACTTTCCAATGCTTGTATACTTGATGCTGAAAAGTAAAAAAAGAAAATAAGGTTCAGGAGACAACAGTAAAGTTATGAAAAAAAATAATCTTACAGAGTCCTAATTAATGTCACTTCATGAAAAATGTCATTGCTGAGCTTGCAATATCCCATAAATATTAAGTGTTGTTGCTAGGAAAATGTGGCAGTTGTTGTGGACAAACACCTTTTATTGTGTTCCTACCCTGTCTTCTTTTTGCTTGAAATTAAATTTATCATCATTTGAGAAGTCAAAACCTCCCTGTAAGATGGTTGTGTAAAGACTTTATGTGCTATTTTTTTTACAATGCTACCACTAAGTAGAATATAGTGTTTGCCATGCTACCAGAATATATAGGAAAAATTAATTTAAAATGTCATGCATTATCATCTAAATAATGTGCATTCAGTTAAAATGGCACATATTTATAGCTGTAATGAACAGTGAGTATTGCTGAGGATAGATAAATTAGGGGGTGAGGTAATGTTTTATTCCTGCCAGTTTTACCAAAATAGAGATATGGCTGTTTATTGCACATTATCTATGTGCATGATCAATGAGGAAACTTTTGGTGTATAATGCACAGTAGATAAGCAAGAACTTGCGGCTCTATAAACAATTTCATGCATAATTCAATGAAAAAATGCAAGGATTTGTTTGTGTATTTTCAACACATTTTCCACCATGTATCATGTGTAAGCTGCATGATGTTTTCACTAATCTTTTCAATACATTTTTGGATATATTTCAATTGTTTGGGCTGGCAGTATAGCCTAGAGGTTAGAGTAATGAGCTATAAACAAGCTTGGTACATCCAGCAGACCAGACCCTGGTTTGAGTCTCACAACCTCTTCTTGCATACTGTGTGACTGAGCAAGTCATTTAACCACCCAGTGCTTCCAGGTCACCCCTGAAAACAGACACTTGTGCCTAGTGGGCCTTACCCATTTACCAAAGACTAAAATAAGTTTTGAGCCATCTTGGGACCAGAATAGGCAAATATTGTTTAAATTATAGCCAAACATTCTTTATTGGACATGGGGCCAGATATTCAAAACTTTGCCCCTGGGCTAAGTTAACACTGCCCGGAGAGCTAACTTAGCCAGAGCACAGAAAGCTATATTCAAAAGAAATACCCTGGGCAAACAGCTTCTGAATATAGCATGGGAATGAGGCTGTGCAAACTGGGCTGGGAGTGCAGGGCAAACATAGCCCTGGAATAAGACAGCACTGAATATAAAACCCAGGAAGTGCAAACCACAACAACAAAGTGTACAGCGATGTGAGGGCAGGTAGAGATGAACTATGTGGCCAATGTGTGTGCCAGCAAATGCATGGACCCAGTCCAGCTGCAGGCAGCAGCAGATGTGAAAGAACAGCGATCAAAACTGTATAATAGTTCCTGAACCATTAGCGCTGCACTAACATAATAGCACGGCATTAGCATGGAGCTAAGCTGTTTGCCCGGTGCAAACACCTTTGCCCAGTGCTAAAATTTGCCATATTCAAAAGTGACATGCAAATGAACCTACTTAGGTAGTCTCTGGGCAAACAGCCAGATTAGCATCCCATTATTCCCTGATTTGCATGCACTTTGCCCAGGGTTACTGCAGGGTCCAACAGCTCCACCTGTAGGTCAGTCTGACAGTGCATGATGGTTGCTGCAGGCTACATATGCAGCACAGCATAGCATTGTGTGCCTCAGGGGACAGCACAGCATATGCACAGGCGGTGGTGGTGCTACATGCAACCATCACACTGTAGACCATGCTACAGTGCACAGCAGACACTATGGTAGCAAGGGGGCTTTATTGTGAGGGACACAGCAATGCCTATGGTATGTAGGGCAGTGATGACCACTGCACTGTACACAGTGACAGGCCCAGCTTGCAGGTGATTACTGACAGTGGACAGTACTGTTTCACTGTTGTGTGCTCCACAGATGCTGCACTTGTGGCATGGGATGATCACAGTGACATATACATGGCCGGCTGTGTGTGCTGTGGCATCTGTACAGTTGTGCAGTATGTGACTGGGGGCATGTAAGATCTGACAGGCACACAGGTGGTGAGGTAGTCCCACTACTGGCCTATGTGCACTGTGTGATGTGTCCCAGTCTTGTGGCCACACCTGGGTTGTGGTGAGGTCTGGCCACCTGTACACCCTCCCCTCAATGGCCACCATGCCCATATTGCTGCATTTGTGTGCTGGCATCTGTTGGTCACCACAGATGTATGGTCTGCAGCTGTGTGCTGTATGGCCACACTACCATGATGTCCCCTGTGGGTCAGATCACCCCTTACTGTCTGTGCTTGGCTGGGACTGGTGGCAGCTGGTGGCATCATGGTGGTGCCATCTGTGAGCAGTATGTGTCCTCCATCTCTGAAATTTATAAATGTCATGATCATATGCTAGGGTCATGCAAGCCATCTAATCCCGCTAACACCACACAATGTACCAATGTCATGTAAAGCTGCTTGCTCAGGGTTAAGACCAGCTTTTCCTGGGCAGTAATTTGTACTCACTGTGGGTCACGCTATGTCACGCTAAACACCTTAGCACAGCACTAGTCGCTGAATATCTCATATCACCTGTATTAATGTTCACTTTGCCCCTTGCATACAATTATGGTTTGCCTGGCACTAATGCAGTTTGTGTGCACTATTAGGCCTTTTGAATATGGCAGACCCACGCTAAACCCACACTAACTGTTTGCGCACCGCACAAAGCTTTGAATATCTGGCCCATGGTGTCAAAATTGGTCAACAGCCAGGTAACTTTGGAGGTGCCATAACAGAAAACTGCAGATTGCCTTGAAATACAGAAACATAAAATCTGATGGCAGATATGGACCACTTGGCCCACCTAGTCTGCCCATTTCCCTACCTAACAAATAAGCTGCAGATCCTAGTTAACCAACAGCCTACTTCCTCCTACCCTCACTATAATTACCTTATGTCTGTCCCAAGCATTCTTGAATTCCCCACTGTTTTGACTCTATTACCTCCTCAGGAAGGCTGTTCCATGCATTTACAATCCTCTCTGTGAAGAAATATTTTCTCACAGTACCTCTGAGCCGTCCCTCCTCCTATCTTCAAATTGTGCCCCCTTGTTCTTGTACATCTCTTTTTTTGAAATATGGTACCCTCTTGGACTTTGTTGATTCCCTTGAGGTATTTGAAAGTTTCTATCCATTAGCTACATAAAATTGCATAGAATAAGTAGTGCCCCTCTTGTTGGAATGAAAGGTGTACAGTAATATGAGCTCGTATTATTGAGCGGCTCAACATGAGCAACTCAGTTATAGCTCTCATACTTACAACGAGTGGTAGAAAAGATCGAGCTATCCTATATAACAAGTGTAGCAGTGAGCTACACTCACTAGAGCAGGATATAGGAAGTTGCTTGGCCAAGCCCTGCCAAGCTGGTTGTTTGACACAGTGGCTAGAGCCACCACCTATGGAGCCAGTGAACCAGGGTTTAAGTCCCAGTGCTGGACACTTTTATTTATTCAGTTTTTCAATTATTTCTAAGTCTGACCCTCTTTGAGTTGATAATCATTTATTTGGGAAGTGTTGAGGCTTGCCCCTGGCAAGGGGGGGGGTGCATATACAATCAATGTGTTACTGCTTGTGGTTAAAAAGAGAGGGACCATCACTGTTTGTGGTGGTCGATGTTATCTTGGTCACCCTTTTAATGTTCAGTGATATTTGGGTCATGGTTTCAGTTCTACAACATAAGGAAATCACTCATCACATAAAACTGAATGAAATGACATAGTAATGGGCCTCACCATATGTCCTGTACTTGCATTTCCAGAATGTTCAGGAGCATGATACTGTACTTCAAAACATGTCCGGAGGTGATTGTAGAAAGCAACGCTTCAAGGTGTCACACAATTTTAAAATGTTGGGGTCATGTAATCTTGGAATTTGGCAGGGATGTACCATTTTGAAATGTGGTGGGACACTCAATCAAAGAACACAACAGGAAACACATTGAGGAATTTGACAGGGACTGGTAATGTGGATATAGTGAGAGGCACATGGTCAGAATGTGACAGGACACATCATTTTATTCTGAAAATGCTTGTCCCTGCCACATTCCAAAATTGTGCATACCCACCACATTTCAAAATTGTGTATCACATCCATGCCACATTCTGACAGTATGTGTACAAGACCCATTCTAAAATGATGTATCTCATCCACATTCCAAAATTGCAGATCCTCACACACAGTTGTTTTAATGCCACATTCTGAAATTCTGTCACTGTCACATTCCTAAATTCTGTATCACTGCCATATTCCCAAATTGTGCATTACCACATTCTGAAATTGTAGCATCACTGCCACATTCTGAAATTGTTCATCACTACACATTCCAAAATTGTGTGTCCCTACCACATTCTGAAATTATGCATTACAGCCACATCTCAAACTGTGTGTCAACACCACATTCCAAAATTGTGCATTACGGCCACGTTCTGAAATTGTGCCTCACCACCACATTCCAAAATTGTGCATCATCACCACATTCTGAAATTGTGCATCACTGCCACATTCTGAAATAGTGTGTCATTGCCACATTCCAAAATAGTGCATCACGGCCGCAGTTCAAAACTTTGCATCACTGTCGCAGTTTGAAACTATGCATCACTGTTACATTCAAAAATTGTGCATCACCACCACATTCCCAAATTGTGCTTCATGGCCACATTCCGAAATTGTGCATCACCACTACATTCTAAAATTGTGCATCACAACCATATTCCAAACATACATCACTGCCACATTCCAAAATTCATAGGTATCATAGGGAATGATCAAGTCTTTAAGCGTTAGCCATAATCGACTCGTAAATAATTATTGGACATCGCTGCCACACAAGTATCTGTCAATTGATGATTTAAATTCTCCCATCATTGAACTATTACTATTTTTGGATAACGAATTCTGCATTGACACAACCCGTTGGTTACACTAGCGTCCTCTTCTCTGGGTCTTGAACATATCCCCTTTTAGCTGGTACTCATGCCTTCTTAGTTCTCTATTCATGTTTTCTTTCTAATCCTGTACATGCCATAATATCTGCATTATTTAAGTGCTCTATACACCAAGCAGAGATCACCCTTGTATGCCTATATTCCAGTGAATATAATCCCATGCAGTGTTTCTGACATTACTCCACTGTGAAGGCACTGCCTCATCTTTCTCCAGCAAAAATGCACTCAGCACAATTCACAAACCCCCATGCTGGTCAATTAGGGCAAATTGGCGCAGTTCACTAAATTTGCAATGCTCAAACATGTTTGGAGCAAAGTGTGAGTGCCATAAGCATGTTGTATCACCCCTCCAAAGAAAAATGAGGCACTAAAATGTTCACTCAGTGCAATTCACACATCCTTGTTGGCCAAAGAGAGAGATACAGTGTCTGGTCACTGAAAACATACAAGTTGTATGCCAACTCATTTAGGGCATCCCAGAACTGTTAGTGTTACAATAGGTACAATCAGGACCTCACTGAAAATTAGATACTGCATGCTAACTGACCTATCCTGGGTAACTATGTTGTAAAAACGTATAAAAGCAGGACCCCAGTAAAAATTAGATTCTGCATTTTAGTTGTGCTACCTCTGCTAAATACACTGAAAAATGTGTAAAAGCAGGACCCAACTGAAAATGAAATAGTGTAGCTCCTCTATCCAACTAAAGACACTCACACCCTATGTGTGTGCACAACTGTTATAACAGCTAAGTGTGTGTGTGTGTGTGTGTGTGTGGTGCACAATTTCAAGGGGGGTGATGTATGTCCAGAACCAAAAACACTTTTCACTTCATTACCTTGATGTTTATGGTTTTGCTTTTTCCACTATTGTGGCGTAAATGTGGGACTTTGACATTATGTCTGTCTGTCTGTCTGTATGTATGTATTTATTTATTTCCAAAAGTTTCACCAGGAAAGACATACTGAGCTGCAAAACCGCTCATTTTCAGATACATCCTGAGGTATATAAAATAAACAGTATAAAACAAACATAAACAAGGTTCATCACACAGATAAATGTATAGGCAAAATATTTACAAAGCCACAGCGGAGAATCTGTCCCATGAGTACAAGCAATAGTTCTTTTAAACTGTGAGGACACCAGGGGATAGGGCACTGAAGAAAGGAAAGCAGACGGGAGGGGAGAGGAAAGTGCAGACAAGTAAGGGAGAAAGAAGAAAGGGATATAAGTTAGTGAGGTGGGTGGAGGGGCAAGGAGAGGAGGAGGAAAAAATGTGAAGATGATAAATTGAGGAGCATGGAAGCACTATGACTCAAGAGGAACCGCAAGAGGAAGCCGTGTGTTCATGGAGAAAGGGGCAAGATGGTAAACTAAGGAGTGGGTAAGGGCTATGATTCAAAGACAGACACAGGAGGTAGTGGTATGGTCATAGAGCAGAGAGGAAAGAGAGCATTTGGAAGAGGTGGAACGAATGGTGAGATGGAGAGAGTTCTAAAGTTTAGGAAAGTGGACAGAAGACAGCCTGACGAGTGAAATATTTTACATCACAGTAATACAACTAAGTCACACATTCATTCTGTTTCTCTTATCCTGCATCAGCCATTCCCCATGTTTTTATTTTGATAAGCTGATAGCTATTTTTGTTGTTTGGTGAGTTCCACAACTTATTGCTTGGTAACTTGTTTTTGTCAATTTATTCTTATACATAATTGTCCTCTTTATAAACAGGTGTACTGGCCTAATCTTTCGATTTATGATGGAGAGGTTGGTATCTTTGCAGATTCCTGTGTAGATAGACCTTACCTTACAGAATGTGCTTGTTACCTTAGAGAAACATAGAAACATAGACTTTGATGGCAGATAAGGACCACTTGGCCCACCCAGTCTGCCCATTTCCCCTACCTACTGGATAAGCTGCAGATTCTAGTTAACCAACAGCCTACTTTCTGCCACCCCCCACTACAATTGCCTTGTGACTGTCCCATGCATGTTTGAATTCCCCCCACTGTTTTAGCCCCAACAACCTCCCCAGGAAGGCAGTTCCATGCATCCACCACTCTCTCCGTGAAAAGATTTTCTCACGTACCCTGAACACCGTCCCCCTCTATTTTTAAATTGTGTACCCTGTTCTTCACACATCTCTTTTTCTGAAAGATGCTACCCTCCTGGACTTTGTTGATTCCCTTGAGGTACTTGAACATTTCTATCATGTCCCCGTCCCTCCTTTCATCAGGGTATACATATTAAGCTCTCTCAATCTCTCTTCATATGATTTCTGATGCAGACCCTGCACCATTTGTTGCCCTCCTCTGGACTGCTTCCATCCTGTCTATGTCCTTGCGAAGATAAGGTCTCCAAAACTGCCACAGTACTCAGATGGGGTCTCACCAACTGTCTGTACAGAGGGATAACTAGTTCCATTTTCTACTTGTGATGCTCTTCCTATGCATCCCAGTATCCCCCTGGCTCTCCTCACTGACTTCTCACATTGCTTACCCACCTTTAGATCATCTGATATGACTACCCCAAAGTCCCGTTCCATTTTTGTTGTTGTTAGTACCTTCCCTGCTATTCTGTACACTTCTCCTGGGTTTTTCTTTCCCAGGTGCATTACTTTGCACTTCTTTGCATTGAATCTAAGTTGCCATATGTCTGACCATTCCTCCAACCTTGCCAAGTCCCTTTTCATCCTTTCTACTACCCCTTGTGTATCAACTCTGTTACAGACCTTTGTATCATCTGCAAAGAGATACCTTTCCTCAGACCCTCTGTAATGTCACCTATAAAGATGTTAAAGAGGACTGGACCCAGTACTGAGCCTGAGTGCTCACTAGTGACCCCCCTTTCTTCGGTGTGTTCCACTCACTATTACCTTCTGTGTCCTGTTGAGCAGCCAGTTTGCAGCCCAGGCTACCACCCTGGGACCCACTCCTGACTGGCTAACTTGATTATTAATCTTTTTATGCGGGACTGTGTCAAGTACCTTGCTAAAGTCTGGGTAGGCCATATCCACAGCCCCTCCTGGTCTATTACTTTGGTCACCCAATCAAAGAAATCTATTAGATTCATCTGACATGATCTTCCTGCTGTAAATCCATGCTGCTTTGGGTCCTGTGCCCTGCTGGCCTCTAGTGTACTAACAATTTTTCTTTCAGAGTGATTCCATCATTTTTCCTACCACTGAGGTCAAACTTACAGGTCTGTAGTTTCCTGCTTCTGCCTTGCTCCCACTTTTTGTGAAGGGGAATCACATCTGCCCACCTCCAGTCCTCAGGTACCACCCCATCCTTCCATGATTTGTTAAAAGTGTGGTCAGTGGTGTCACTCGGTCCTCCTTAGTTCTTTTAGGATTCTGGGGTGAATCCCATCAGGCCCCATTGCTTTGTCCACCTTGAGTTTTGGGAGTTATTTCAGGACTCTTTCTTCTGTAAATGGACTGGTGTCAACCCCTATCCAGAGTGTTCTATTGTCTGGTTTAGGTAATCTCCCTCTTCTTTTGTGAATACTTAGCAAAAGTATTCATTCGATAATCTCTGCCTTTTCACTGTCTCCCTCTGCCCACCTCCCATCTCCCTTATTAATCTTCACTATTTCTCCTTAACCTTTCTATGCTCTCTAATGTACCTATAACAAGTTTTATCCCCCTTCTTAACTGACTTGGCTATTTTTTCCTCAGTTTGGGCTTTTGCTATTCTGACTGCCTTCCCCACTTCTTTCTGCTTTAATTGATACAGCTCCCTTTTGTGCTCCTTCTGTGATGCCTTAGACTTTTTGAATGCAGCCTTTTTCTCCTTAACCTTCCCTGCCACCTCTTTTGAGAACCATAGTGTTTTTTTACTCAGCTTTGTTTTCTTTATCTGATTCACACAAAGGCTTGTTGCCTCTATGATGGCAGTTTTGATTTTTCTCCATTGTTCTTCCACCCCTCCTTTTTGCCCATTTGCTAGTGTATTCCTCAGGTATTCACCCATTTTGCCAAAGTCAGCCTTTCTAAAGTCCAGTATGCTTGTTTTTGTAGGCTTGTCTCCATGGTTGTACTTATTGTGCAGGCACACTGTGCAGTAGTCGCTTGTTCCCAGATGTCTACAGACTTCTAAATTTGTGATCCTCTCTCTTTGAGAGTACCAAGTCTAGTATTGCTTCCTCCCAAGTGGGTTCCAACACTAGCTGTCTAAGGCCTTCCCCCTGCAGGGCATTGAGAATGACCCTGCTCTTGGATGTGACTGCAGTTCATGTCATCCGGTTAACATCTGGCATATTCAGGTCCCCCATTAACAGTATCTCCCCTTTTTCAGCCATTTTGAGAATGTCCTCTATCATTTTCTTACCCATTTCCTCCCCTTGAGATCGGTGTCTGTATACAAAACCTGTGTGGATTGTGATGCCATTCTCTGTCTCCAAGGTGACCCAGAGTGCCTCTTGTCCTTCCCCTTTACTTTTTAGCTCTGTAGCTTTGATCCCTTCCCTTATGTGTAGAGCTACTCCACCTCCTCTTTTCCCCTCCCTGTCCCTTCTGTAGACTGTGTACCCCGGTATGTTGACATCCCAGTCATGGTTCCCCATGTACCATGTTTCTGTGACTGCCACAATATCCAAGTGTTCATCTTCCATCAAGGCTACTAGCTCAGGAAGCTTGTTTCCCAGACTATGGGCATTAGTACTCATTGCCATCCATTTAATGTTGGTTTTATCCTTTTTCCCCCATGCCTGCTCTTTTTGCCCTTGTCTATTTTTTCATTTACCTCTGTCCTACCCTCTGTTGAGCACTGTACCTCAGTGTTTACCTTACTACCCATCATGTTTTGTGGGGGGAGGCTGGAAATTTCCTGCCTCTTATTAGCACCTCCCCCCATGGCTAGTTTAAAAGCTTGCCAATGAATCATTTAAATCTATAACTTAGGATCTTGGTTCCTTTCATGGACAGATGCAGACCATCATGCCAGTATAAACCTTCATCTTTCCAGGTGTACCCCCAGTCCCCAATGAAGCCAAAGTCCTGTGCTCTGCACCAGTTTTGCAACCATTCATTAAACGCATGGTGTGTAGTACCCTAGCCTCACCCCTGCCATGGACTGGCAGCACCTCTGAGAAGGTAACTGTGCTTGCTACCTCTCTGAGGCCCCTCCCAACTCCACAATTTCATCCTGCACTGCACTGATCCCATGCCTAGCTAGGTAATTTGTCCCAAGGTGGACAATGATATTAGTTCTCTCTCCTGTGATGCTGCTTCTGCAATCTCTGATTAAGCTACTTGTCCGTCAAGCCATGGTACCAGGCAGGCACCTTGCTTCCCTCCTCCTCCCTTCCCCAGGTCTATCCCTCTAACAACTGAGTCCCCTATCAGAAGCTATTTCCTTCCCCTGTGGTGTCCCTTGCCACCCTTCTGTGGGTCTCCCTTGTGGGTGTCTTCAGCATTCTTCTTGGTCTCCACTGAGGGTGCCATCATAGAAGAATCTTGCTCTGTCAGACTGGCATATGGTTTGTGTAGAGGTACAACTAGGGGCTTTGCCTCTGTTCCACCACCTGTACCCTCCCAGAACCCACTGTGATCCAACTGCTCTTCATACTTGGCAGCCTCTGTGGCAGTGGTGCTGTTTGGGTGGGGGAGGCCTCCTTAGTCCTTGCCAGTTCAGCCTGGAAGTGGGCTACCTCCTCCCTCAGAGCTGACAGTTGATTGCAGATAGGACAGCAATGCAGTTTCCAGAATGTCTCCCAGAAAACTGCTGCCCCACAGCCAGTGCATTGCACCACTCCCCACATGTCCCTTTCCCTTATAATATACAATATGTAATATATATATTTTTTTCTTCCTTTGTGTGGTGTGTTCTTACCCTTTATGCACTGTGCTGGGTTATTAAGAATATGACAGTTCTGCCCCAAGACCTGTTGAGGAAGTGATGTCAGAGCCTGGCTATAAAGGGTCACACGTGGGGGTGGGGGGTGTGGAAGGGTGGGTGGGTAGTCCACAACCACTGGTGACTGTTAGAAACAATCAAATACACCACTGCTCCACCACCCTGGTGAGTAAGTTTATGGATGGCCCCTTGAGGGGTCTATTTCTTATTTTGGATGTTGTGGGCCCTCCAGGCTCCATAGCTCATTCTAGAAATGCCCAATTTACAATTCCAAGGTGTCATTTTCTACATTTATTGAAATGCCAAGTTGGATGGAACAATTTAGAAAATCCAAAATGGCCACCAAAATCCAATATGGCTGCCATATCACTAGTAAATACTTGATTCGCTAATAATTTCCAAATCCCTAGCTTTCAAGATACTGATTATCAATGATTCATGAATGGGGAGTTTATTATTATTGTTTAATAGAAACACATATAAAATTAATATAATAGAACATTCATTTATTTATTTAGTCTAGGATTACAAGTACCTTTGAGCCCAGGATCTTTTACAAAGGTTCCACATCAGGAATAACATACAACAATGAAACAACAGTGAAATAACAGTAAACAATTCATGTACAACAGTGCTATTGAAAGAGGTCAAGTATAGGAAGAGTAAGGTGTAGAGGAGGAGGAGAAATGTAGGTAGTTAACAGAAGCAGCTATAGCAAAATGGTGAATACATCAAGGAAGCATGTGCTCACTAGGAGTGTGTCCAGTCAGGTGCCAGGGGGTGGCAAAGAACAGGGGTGGAAGGAGAGGGGGAGAATGTAGATGCAGCTGGAGGAATTTATCGAGAGATAAATGGGAAGGAATGTTAGAAGAGAAAAAAGGGGTCCGGGTGAGGGGAGGAATAAGTGCAACAGTGGGGCAAGAAGAGATTAATGAGGTGGTATGTAGACCTGGGATTTGAGGTGGTAGCTCAAGAGCCAGGGGGAGGGGGACTAAGGGGTGGGGTCAGGGGTCTAGCAGTATATAAGTTAGTACTAAGCTGTATAGGTCAGGTTAACAGTGTCAGTGACTTAGTAGGTAGCACACTCACCTCTGAGGCCAGGAGATCAGAGGGCTGTGGGTTCAGTTCCCACATCTGGCACTTGGGTTAATATCCCAGTATTGACACTGTAGTGCAGCATGAGAGGGGTGCTACACTTCTGAGGTGCCGTTTTTCAGATGAGATGTTAAACCGAAGTCCCATCTGCCTGGATTGGTGGTAGTTCAAGAGGATGTTAAAGATCCCAAGGCACTTATCAAAAAGAGTAGGTTTTTTTTTTTATTGAAAATCACATAATATGCATATAGCCAGAAAATCAACAGCATGTAAACAAATGTATATGACCCCTTAAAAAAGGGGAAAGCAGAAAAAAAGAGAGAAAAAAAACAACTAAGATCACTTATACTTGACAAAAATTTGAAAACCTTTCCACTGCCTATATACCTTAGCACTAGAATAATGTAATACAGCAGAGTGATACACTGTAGTCATTGCCTGGGCAACCAAAAAACTATAAACATGATATGACACCAATTTCTGGGAGAGAACCCATTGGCAATGAGCTTGCCACAGGTAAAACCTTAAACAACATAAAAAAATAAAGTAAGTTTCCAAATGGAGGTCAACATTCTCAGTAGGCAAAAGGCCTAAAACTAAGGTGTCATAATTTAAATTAAGCAGCCAATCTATATGCCATTTATCTGTGAGAAAAGCCCAAAGAGGCTTTGAATATGAACAATTTAACGAAAAATGAGACATAGTTTCCTCCACATTGATACATGACAAATAAGGACAATTTCTTTCAGCCATATTTTTATGTTTAGCATTTCCTCTAATGTTCAATTTACCATAAAGTGTGAGCCATAAAATCTCCCACATAGTGGCAGGCACCCTGTTATTTGTAAGCTGTTTCAAAACATGCCCAGTAAGTGCTGGGGGACAATCTTTAAAACTGGGTTCAGGAGGGCATAAGTGAGCCAATAAAGAAAAATAAAATTGTTTCCTGAAATTTTGCAAAATCTCAGTCTGAGAAATTTTTCATTTATAAAGTTTTTGAGCCATGGGGTAAAAGTAATCTGGGATTTGAAGTCTCAAATGGAGCTATGGTGCTAAATCAAGCCATCTAGATACATACTGTACCAAGACCTGCTGTACCACTACTCTGACTCCATCAGAAATGGAGGAAATGCTGTACAAAACCGTATGATAAATAAATAATGAATGAAAGAAAATCAATGGTTCAATCATACCCAGTCCCCCTTGCTTTTTACTTAAGTAGGTGTAACAACGTTTAACAGGGTTAAGTGTATTACCCCAGAGCATCTGGAAAAACATCCCATATAAAGTAGTCTCTAAAGAAGAAGGGAGAGGGAAAATATACGCTACAAATTGCAATTGAGGAACTATAAATTTCTTCAATATCTGTATTCTTTTAAGCTTGGAAAGCTTCCAAAACTGCCATCTCCTCACTTTAGCCTGAGATTTTAGCAGCACCGACTCCCAATTTTCCAAGGGAAGGTTAGTTGCACCAAACTTAATACCCCAAATAACTATAGGCTGTTTGGAAATATTAATCCCCGATACCTGACACCAATTGAAATCCCAAGGGCCTATCATTAACCCTTTACATTTCAAAACATTAAGCTTAGAGTTAGAAACACCTGCATATTTGTACAACTCCTGTAAAAACACAGAAATATGATCTAAGTGGGAGAAAAAAACACAAATGTCATCAGCATATGCTATTACTGAGAAGTTGGCAAAAGCTCCCCATCCTGATAATTTATTTAAATTCATTTTTGCCAGGAGTTGAAGTAAGGGGTCAATAGAAAATAAATAAAGTAAAGGACCAAGAGGACATCCCTGTCTAACACCTGTCAAGATCTTAAATCCATTTGTGATTTGCCCTTTTAAAAGAACTTTCACATAGACCAGAGAATATAATGATTCTATAAACTCGATAAAGGCTAAGGGAACCCCATATTTAGCCAATGTAGAAAACAAAAAACACCTGTCAATAATGCTTTTTCTTGATCTAAAGACAGTATACAGCCTTTTTGACCCATCATCAGTAAAACTTCAATAAAATCTCTAATAGTGACGAGGGCATCTTGAATTTTTTTTTTCCAGGAAGTCCACCAAATTGTAGTACTGAGAGTACTGAAGAAGCATAAATCTTGAGCCGAGTGTTAAGAATATGGGTCAAAATTTTGTAATCAGAGTTCAATAATATGATTGGTCTCCAACTGGAAATGTCAGTTCTATTTCCTGATTTAAATAAATAAATTAATAACCCCTCAGAAAAAGAAACCGGGATCTTCTTCTGTTGGAAAAAACAAACAAAAAGACAGCATGTAAAATAACAGAGATTTGAGATATGCAGGTTTTATAAAATTTATTTGGGAGACCATCCAGTCCCGGAGAAGTACCTGCACTGAGACTATGGATTGCATCTTCAATCTCTGTTACTGTAATCTGTTTCAGCAGTAGCAGAGCCTCTTGCGAAACTACTGCAGTTTCAAAATTTCCCAAATATTCTGAAATGTTCTCTCCAGAAGCTTCCATAGGTTCTAAGGATTGATAATGTAATTTAATGAGGTTTTCCAAATCTAAAGCTGAATCTACAAAATTTCCATTTGCATCCAGTAAAGAATCAAGAGACATATCTGAAAGAATCTTTTTACAGGCTTCATAGGGATCCCCAACAGGTGACTTCTGGATTCCGCTAGAAAGCACTGCGGCTATAATTGCAGCTCTATCATATTGATACATCAACATGTCTTTTTTAATTTTATTAATTTGGAAAGAATAATCAAATTTTGTAAGATATGAAATGGAATATAGGTGTTGCAACTGAGTCCAGAGAGACAGATATTTTAAAAAACGTTTGTTTTCCAAAGATTTACTATAGTTACTAAAAAACCTTTATATATCTTTTTTGCAATCTAACCACCATTCTCCTGTATCGTCATATAGACAATAGACTGAGAGTCTAGCAGACAGCAAAGCAGTAAGCTGCTTCTGAAGTTCCAAAGATGTTAGTAAAGATAGATTTAATTTCCATCTGCATTTAATCTTGGGTTTATGGCTGAAATTTCCAATAGTAAATTTTAAAAGCAAATGGTCAGAAAATTCACAGGGAATGATGGAGAACTGCCCTATAGGAAAATTTTGGGAAAGAAAAAGGTGATCAATAGTAGTTCAAAAACTACCTCCAAAATATGTAAATCTCGGACCTTTGTTGTATATACTACAATCAATTAAACCTGCCGTGCCGATTAAAGTTGTTAACATATTAGAGTCACAATACACTTTCTTTTTCGTCCCACCTTTCACATGATCCCTAACAATATCACAGTTAAAGTCACCTCCTAAAACAATCATATAGAAGGAAACTAAGTATGGTTGAACCATTTTCAGAAGACCCACTCTGTCAGCTTTGGTTTGAGGCCCATAAACATTGATAAAATGAAAAGCAGAAAGTTTCCATGTGCCATCTAACATTAGCAAATGACCCGGAATCAAATCCACTAATTTTATCAAAGAAAAATCATACGAACCAAACAAAATACCCATCCCATCTGCACAGTCTGGGCCAAAAGACCAATAAGAGGGACCACAAATCCAGTGTTTTTAAATGACAAAAGCTGTTCCCTTGAACACATCCATGTTTCCTGTAAAAAAAGCAGATCAAAACCAGAATCATGAATAAAAGAAAAAACAGGCTGTCGTTTATCTGGATTTAAAATACTGTGGATGTTTAAAGACCCAATTGAAAAACCAACTATAAGGAATTTAAGTCAGGAAAAACCAAAATAGTGTCAGCAAAAAAAAACTCATTTTTTCCTTTTTTTCTTTTTTTTATTTTTATAGTCCCCTTGACTCACTCCCATGGAAGGCTGATTACTCCCTACTGATTGAGAATCCATCTCCCCATGATCCATATCAGAACCTTCATCTGGCAAGAACAAAGCAGCATAGGTGTTATCATGTTCACTAAGTACTGGAGAGTTTAATGTAACAGGAGGTATGTTGTTCCTAGAGGAACGTCTTGTTGTTACCGGCAAAAAAACCTTGCTATCAACTACTTCACTCCTAAGGACAGCAGGTTCCTTATAACAGACTGGAGTTAAAAGGGAACTAATAGGGTCTTCTATCACCATAGAAGGAGCAGCAAGCTTGTCATCTGGAACCACCTCCGGCTGGGGGGACTTGGATCAAGGCATCAGCCTGAAAAGGTACTGGCTTGGAACCAGAGTTTTCATTTTGAAGCACGTTTTTCACAGCCGTTGAGTCTTGTGCTTGCTGTATCAATAACACAGGGCTAGCACAAGAGGCCTTATTCTTAGCAGCCCAAGGGCATTCACTAAAGACATGGCCATCATCCTCACACAAGTCCCATTTCGTTAGGATGGCACACTGCATTGCTATGTGACCAATTTCCCCACAATTATCACAGCAGGCTTTGTCACAAATACTGGACAGATGAGTCCTTGCCCCACAATTATAGCAGGCCCTAGGCTGTCCTGCATAAAAACAAACTCCCCTATCTCTTCCTAACAAAAAGGAGTTAGGGATATGTTCCATTCCTGTATCTGTAGCTTTTAATTTAACCTTATATTTCCACCCACCCGTCCAGAAAGACGCTGAATCCAACAGAGCTTCTGGGGTACTCAAAATCTCACACTTCTGAGACAACCAAAAAGTAATGTCATCCTCATGAACACCCTCATTTTGGAACATGACTGTCACATATTTAATTAGAGGCTTTGTTAATGGAATTACTAAAAAAGGGGCCCTAATGGGAGAAAATTTAACATTTGCATATCGTTCCCAAAAAAGGTCTAGAGCATATGCTGTTCGAAAACTAATGTCATAGTTATCCTCCCCAGAAATATTAATTAAAGCAAAAACATCTTTGGGAGAAAAAAATAAAGATTCCTTTAATAAAGTCCGACCAACATAAGTTCGGTCTGGTCTATTCTCCAAACCACCCTTGTATCTAATCTGGACAGCATTCCGCCTAGGAGTGGCCTCCTTTTTAGTTCTGGAAAATAAATCCGATAATAAGGGAGGATGATCAGGACCAGGGTCAGGAAGCTTTGGACTCTGATTAGTAGGAATCTTCTCTTCAATGGGAGGTTTAACTGTTTCTAAAGTAACCAACACCTAAGAAGCCTTGTCAGCCTCAACCTCTGAGGGTTTCCACTCAGGAGAGGATTGCAAAAAAGTTAATGAAGAGTCCCAGCTAGGGTCTGGACGCCAGATCCCTTGCTTATTTTGTAGCCATCCTGCCCCTTGCAAGGCTTGTCGGGGAGTCCAGTTTACATCAGAGGTAGACAGTAATGAAGAATCAACCGGCAGATCAGGGGAAGGTAAAGGGATGTTTGGTTGCTGGCCCAGGGGTTTAGAAAGACCCTTCCTGGAGGCACAGTTTTGTTGAGCAGTTTTATGTTTTTCTTGCTGAAAGGAAAAAATGGTGGTCCCGTCTGAATATTTGGTTGAGTCTGATAGGCAATATTACCCTTTTTTTCCTGTTGCCCATCCTTTTCAAAGTGTCTATTTGGAAAACGAAAAACAAAGCCTGCTTCAGTCAGTAATACCAGTTTAGTAGTGGCTACTGCAGACTGTGTCAGCCCTGAAGGGAGTGCAAACCCTTTCAGAATGCTGTCTCCGACCTTAGCAGGAATTTCACTCGCCATGGAGCGCGAATCACTAGTTTTGGACTTTCGGCACACACCTGCCTCGGTGTCAGTACTGCCAGCCCATAGAGAAGAAACAGAGCGAGTTCCGGGAAAGGAAAACACCGGCTGTCGGCACACACTAGCTCTGCTAGAACTGCCAGCCAGAGAGAGGGGTGACAAACCATTACAAGAGTCATTAGCCAACTCACCGCTTTCCAAAACGGCAAACGGACCTATCGGCTGTCTTTCAGCAATGGCAACCTGCTCAGGTAAGATTAGTCCTTCCGTAGCAGCTGTAGCTGTAATAGGTGGAGCCAAAACATCTGAATTCTGTAAAACATTCACCTCCGAATTTGCCCATACAGTAGAGGTGGAAAAGGATGCAGAGGCATTTAAGGGGAAACTCGGTTTAAAACCGTCCGTAGTCAAATCTTCAGTCGAAACAAAAACATCAGTGCCATCTCCTTCCAACTCAATATCCAGATGATTTTTCAAGAGAGCCTCTTGCTGAACAGGAGAAGGAGAGGAGGCTCGCTCTCCCAACTCCGCTGCCTCCTGTCGGTCCAACGACTCGCTCCGAGTGGCCATCGCAATGGCCCATAGCCCTCTACTGGCCACAGAGCAATGGCGTCAGAGCAGGGGAATTTCCCCCAGTGTCGTGGCCAAATTTCCCTCATTTCACTAAAAAATACCACCAACAGCTTAATCTGGTTCAAGGTCAGTTGGCATTCATCCAGATCCCCTCGGTCATGCCTCTGAAAATAGGCAGGATTTGTCTAGTGCACTTACCCGGTCAACAAAAACTAACTAAATAAATAAATGAGCTAGGAGAGGCATTCACAGGAGCTAGAGGCAGTAAGATGGGCCCCTGAGCCTGGTTTTGAATAGATGTAGTGTTGTGGCTGAGGAGATGGTGTGGCTGAGATCATTCAGCCATAGAGGAGCCTTGTAGGCAAAGGAGCACTGGTCCTGCATTGTACGACAGCGAGGAACTTGTAGATTCGGGGTTGTTGAGCTCCTGGTGTTCTGCTGGTTAGTGTTTTGATGTAATAAGGCAGTAACACCAGGAGGTGTGAGGTCAAGGATGATTTTTCCTGCCATAGTACAAGTGAGATACTTTACACGGTTGGAGAGTTGGAGCCATCCGGATTGTGCATAGAGGGCACAGGTGTGGGTGAGGTGGTGGGCACCAGTTGTGAGTCAGCAAGCCTTGTTTAGGACAATTGTTATACTTCAGAGGGTGGATGTCAAGGCAGAGCTATAGACAATGAGGCCATAATCCATAATTGACACCACTGAGCTCTGGACAGCAATCTTCAGGGTCTCTGGAGTGAGATGTTGCCTATGCTTGTAGAGCAATTCAAGGCGTGTATTGGCAGCTTTGGCCACTCTGTCAATGTGAGCAGAATAGGAGAGATTGTCGTCAAGCAAAGTCCCTAGATATCTGAAGGAATATACTTGTTTGAGGACAGACCCCTGTTTGGTGGAGATGGTGAGTGGGTGATGCTTTTGACGGTTATGTGAACTACAGAAAAGCAAGGACTTGGTTTTCTTGTGATTTAGGACTAGTTTTTGATTGGAGAACCAGGTTTCAATGGCACAGAATCCTAGTTGAAGGTTGAGTTGGAGTGGTGAAGGGTCCTTGTGCATGGAGAAGACAACAGCATCATCCGCGTACAGGATGATTTGTTCAGAGCAGGATTGTGGAAATGAGTTTAAAAACAGGCTGAAAAGGAATAGGCCCAGCATGGACCCCTGAGGGCCTCCAGAGTGGACAGACAAGGTATGTGAGAGAGCATTGGCAGTTTTTACACTTTGTGAGCAGTTTTCAAAGTAGCTTCTGAACCAGTGGGCTGAGTCAGGTGCAAGGCCAGCAATGAGTAGTTGGTCAAACAGTAGCTGATGATGGACCATGTCAAAAGCCTTCAATAGGTAGATGAAGACTGCCCCAGTAAAAAGACCCTTATCTAGGGAGCTATGCACTTTGCTGGTAAATTCAAGCAGGGCAGTGGTGGTACTATGCCCTTTTCTAAAACCGTGCTGTTGAGTGCACAGAATATCGTATTTGTCCAAATAGTCAGTGAGCTGGTCCGCAACAATACGCTCAAGGGCCTTTGTGAGTGGTGGCAATATGGAGATCGGGCAATAGTTTGAGTTTGAGTACATATAAATAAAGAATGCATTACACATCAATCTGCTTGTTGGTGCTGTTGGCCCAAAATTGCATCCACTCTGTGAGAATTTGCCACTTTGTTCACAGGATTGCATGGCGTGTTCATGTATGTTGTATGCCTGTTTAGTTTGTATTTCTAGTTTCTTGTTTGAAATCTAGATTTAGTAGTTGCCATATTGGTCCTTGCAAGAACAGATCCAGAAGCAAATGATGTGATACCTTTTAATGGACCAACATAGATGTAACAACAAGAACAAAGTGCTCTAGCTTTTGGACGAACCAGGCCTTCTTCAGAAGCCTAATGTTGTCTATTGTTTTTTTCTAAACAACTGCCATTAGGCCACATTATGGGGATGTGAGGTGGGGTGGGGTGTATTGTTTGTGTGAGGAGGAGGAGGAGAGAAATTACATTTGTATCTTTTTCTCAGATTCCTTAGACACTTCTGGTACATCAAGTTGTTAAATTCTCAGTGTATATTGACATCAGTATATATCAGACTACATGGTCTTAATTTCTTGGTGGTCCTCGACAAGAGTTTTTTTGTTTGACACTAACACTATCAATTTATATTTAGATTATCATTTATTAAGTCCTGTCACTACTCTAGAGGCTTTTGAAGTTTATGGGGCATGATATCTAGATGGAGAGTACAGCTTGGAGATAGGTCCAGCTAAGTTTTAGACATCACACAGTGTGCACTGATGTTTGTAAGACAACTTTACTGGTAATTTCTTGTCTATAAAACATGCATTGAAACTTCTTGGAGTCCTAAGACAATCTTAGTATGTCTTTAATCTGGGTGGGGGTTGCTTTTCAGTAAGCACAACCTTATACACACTGTGACACTCATAGCTTGATTTAAGAGTCATCTGCTCCAGCAGTGTTATCTTATGTCAATTAAATTTATATGCAGTAGGATTCTTTGTATGTGTTTTGCACCAAGTACCTTTGACCCTGGGACCCTCCTGGCTGAAGGTAATATGGCACTGTTAAACTTCTCTGACATTATCATCTATACTTTTTAAATGAGTATTTTAAACCAATGGGGAATTTTTTCTGTTTTTTCTGCATGATCTAGCTGTTAAAAGTATTGTTTTTTTCTAAACAATTGCCATTAGGCTTCTGAAGAAGGACTGGTTGGTCTGAAAGATAGAGCACTTTGTTCTTGTTGTTACATCTATGTTGGTCCATTAAAAGGTATCAGATCATTTGCTTCTGGATAGTTTCTAGTTTTTAATTTTAGTTTCTGTTTCTGTTTCAGAAACATGGATAGCCCTCTAGCTGTACCTGTTGGATTGGTTTGATTTGCCTACCTGTATTCTTTGTGAGAACCAAATTAGAGATACGGAACTGCAACACATATTAAGAGAGAATGGTGAATATCATCAAGGCTTTTGCAGAGAAATGGTCAGTCACAAAACCAACTTCCAAGTACACCAGAAACATCAACTTTGTGTGGAATAAAATCCAGGACCAGCTTCCCCTGGCCCTGGAGAAACAGGCCTACCTGTTTATACAAGGTGTCACCAACATTTTATCAGTGAAAGGAAATTAAACACCAACTCAATAAAACAACTTTCTTTGGATCAGTCTTCTGAAGCTGAATTGTCTGGCATACCCAACCCACAGACCTCTAGTAGCAGTGAAGTGGTCCATGTAACGGGATGTAAAAGGAAATAATTGGAATTTAAGAAGGATGAGACTTGCTTCATCTGTGGTAAGAAAAGGAAAAAGAGAGGAAATATGGAAGAAAAACACCAAAGAGTTGAACTTGAAGATGGAAAGATTACATTGCACTAAAGCTTGATATGCAATGAAAATTCCAATGATGCTCTTTTGTCTGGTGCAGACAAACGTTTGAAGGTCACTTCCACCAATGTTTACATCTTTGCTGCGGACGTCAAGTACCATCAAAGTTGTTATAACAGTTTTGTCTACGTCTGCAAATGAAAGAGACAAACACCAGGCAGATTGGAAAGCATTCACACAAAAAGTGCTGAAATGGAGTTTCTTCAAATCGTAAGAAGAAAGTTTGTTGAGCAGAAAAGTTGATATTTACTCCCAGAGTTACTGGAGGATCTTCATAACCTCTATGAGTTCCATGGATGTGAACAAGGAGTTGGAATAAATCACACATTTCAGTTGAAGAATCTTATCAGCAATGAATTCGGAGATGAGTAAAGTTTTACTGCGGGGAAGGGGATACATGGGAATCCTCTCATTCTTCACTTCACAAAAGTAAACCCACTTGATTATTCTTTGGCAACCTTGAGAGGAGCTGGGCTCAGAGATAGTGACATCTCCAAGGCATTTGCAAAGATAATCAATCAGAAATTAAAAGATAGGCAAATTGAGTCACCACAGTTTCCTATGGCATATGAAAACTTGCTTTCTGAGCTTGATAATTATGAACCCATTCCAGAAATATTCAATGCAATAACCTCTCTCTATCTCTCTATATGCCCTTCTAAGAAGATTAATGCTCTAGATTATGTGACCATCCCAACAGAAATTCAGGCTACCAAGGTATGGTCCATTGCTAGTGACTGGCAATGCCTCATTACCGGTGAACATTCTCCAAAGATGATAGTTCTGTCCATGGTCATTCATTGCCTCACTAGAAGTAAAGAAGCATTCAATCTTTTACATCTTTTGGGGGCTGGTAGTTCTTACAAAGATGTCAGAAGACAAAACTTGAAATTGGCCCATGATAGTAAATCTGAGAAAAAAAAAGCACCACACATGATTCCACCCGGACAGCCAACTCATGACACAATTGATAACTCAGATGGTAAGCAACAGATCTTAACAGGAGTCTGAACAACACATGACATTAACGCAATGATGCACGTACCCTGAATTTCACATCCTGCTGTCATCTGTGATTTGCCAGTACAAGAACAGAACATGCCAAGCAGTTCAACAGGAGAAGTCCAGGAAACCTTTGAGAGCTCAGAACCTACTGACTATAGGGATTATAGAATAGGAAAGAGAAAACCCCCACTAATCATCCCATCCTATGATGAGGATGAAAGAAGGACCAAGCTTGATCTTCGTTTAAGCAAAGATTGTATTTGGGCTCTGGCAGCAAGCATAGAATCTTCCAGATAAGATGACTCTCTTTCAGTCCTACGATCATGGACAGCTTTCAATACAAAAGCAACATTGACCACTACCTTAAACTCTAAAACTGATTTCCTTCCCATTATACCACATGAACCAGATGATGCAGTGTGCAGATATTACCGTGACTTTCTCATGGATCTAACGGATGACCTACAAATTGACCACATCTTCAGCCATAGCGATCATGCAGTTTTCTACAAGATTGCACAAATAATGTGGAAAGAAGAAAAATATACAAAAGTGGTTAATTTGATGGGAGGATTTCATGAACTGATGGTGAGACAGAAGATCCTCTACAAGCGATGCAGTGCTATGGGACTTCGTGACTGGTGGGTTCAGGCGGGGATAATAGCGGATGGATCTGTTGACCAGGCCTTGGAAGAACGACACTATTCTTGATCAATGAGGTTACATAAACAGTCCCTTGAGGCTCTCCTATGATTCATGGGATCCAAGATTCATGGCTCACTAACCGATGGACTATGAGAAAAGCTCATCAACATGAGAAGATCTGTATCGGCAGAATCCCTGAATCTTGTCCTCTTGGATGAATCTTTCCCTGAAGTGCAGTCATGAATGCTGGAAACCTCTTGCACCATGGGACAGTGCATGACAGGCTACATTGGTGACACCAGCTCTCTTCTCACCCAGGTGACTGCATACAGAGAGAGCAATCTGAACTTGCATATGCAGGCTCAACGTGATATTCTACCTTTACTGTTTGTATTCAACCATCAAAACTACTCTTAGTATTTGACATGGCATCATGTAGACCTCATCAATCTGAAAACCATCAATGAGAATGCATACAGTGAACTGCAGTAATATGGCATTGGGACTGGTATGTCCGGTGAGGTGTTCTCCTCAATACCTAGCAACCAAGTGACTGAGGTCTCAATCAACAGAGAGGCCAAAGTGAGGGGGTGAACCCATTAGTGGCAGTTACAGTACATCTGGTGAAGTTGCTGGTGACTCTGTTTTGAATTCCCACAAGCTCGCTAAAATTTGTTTGTCACTGAAGAAAAAGATGCTTCTGAAAACATGGCAACACACAATGAGCTGACATATTCTGCAATAAAGAAACATGATGGACAAGTGAAAGATCTAGTGAAGAAACTTCATGCATAATCAGATCCATATCAGAGTATAGCATGACACATGGCAACGGGCATTGAAATACCGCTGGAAATAGTAGAGGGCCTTTTGAAGGCAAGGGCTACAGGGGAAGTTATGTTGAGTGCATTTATAAATGATCATCTCCTATCAAGGAAAGTTGGTTTCTTCGAGCCCATTAAACGCAGTGGAATTTCCAAGGGAATGGACAAGAAGAAAAAGAAACCCAAAGCGGAATCAGGCTTGAAAGAAGACCATCAGGTTCTTGGTATCATTGTGGCAAAGTGCCCAGACAAGAAAGATGCATTTTCCCATCCACTCACAATATATCCTCTTGCAATAGCAACTCTGGATGGAAACCTCTACCAGCCTAATACCAAACACGCCTTAAGACATGATCTCATCGATGAAGCAGAAGCTCGAAGGTCTTCCTCTCCTCCATTTCCCTCAGTGTACATATACAATGCCATGGCGATGGTCAGAGCAGTTCCTGCTCAGCGTACATGCGACAGCCTTTGGAAAGCACTTCTTGTCACATTCACACCTCCATCTACAGCAAACCCAGCGGAAGTCATCATTGTTTCTGATCATTATAAGGATGATCAGGAGTTCTCAGTGAAACAGCAAGAATGAGCTGAGGGAGTGGTAGGAACAGGAGGAATGTGACTTCACATGGCATCAGATTCACAAGAGATGCCACTGGGAAAGGTGTAACAGCAGTACCTTCACAGCAATGCCAACAAAACAGATCTCATACAGTGCTTAAATGAGTATGTTAGACAAGAGGATGTCAGAAGAAACTTATGATACCCACTTACTTTCAGCAATGGCAGAAGCACGTATACTATATATCCAGATTAAGAAGAATTCCTGTCTTCCTGCAACCATGAGGAGACAGATACAAGGAGAGTGCTGCATTGTGCTTTTGCGAAAGGCCCAGTTGTTGTCCGAGTCAAAGATGCAGACATCCTCATCCTGATGGTTTATGTTTTCGCAAAGACCCTTCCAGATTCACCATGGATGCTCCAAATTGACCCCGACATATTTGTAAACATAGGATCTATATACAATCTCATTGGACACCCTGCAAGTCTCAATTTGCCAGCATACCATGCTGTCTCTGGATGTGATGCAGCAAGTTACTTCTACAAGGTGTCAAAGAAATTAGTCTTTAAATGTTTGCACAGGGTTGAAGAAAGAAAAAATCTCCATTCAGGGCTTGGGGAAAGCACATATGCTTCACAAGACACTGAATAAAATGTCAAGCCCTTCATTCAACACTGCTTGTGCAATGGTACAGGAGGAGAGGATCTGGTAGACACATGAGTAAGGCAATACAGTAACCTGAAAGTGAAGACTACACAAATAATTCTACCAGACCCAGTGAGCCTATATCAGCACATAAGGAGAGCAAATCTCGTAGCCTACTATTGGTGCCACTGCACAGAGCCAGAAACCCTGAAAGCTGACCCTTGTTTGTCAGGAAGGAAATGAGAGGATGAAATGCTGAACCTGTGTGGTTCACTGAGTTTCAGTTACTTGACGTCCTATGTCATAGAAGAAAGGGTGGAATGTTAGCCAGTTGATGATGTGCAGCTGATGAAGATGAGGCAGACAACGAAGGTGAGTCAACACCTGAAAGACACACACAGAAGACCAAACAAAAACTTTTGACCACACAGCGCTAATGACTGATTGTACAAGAGATGATGACACTGAAAACAACACATCGGCAGCCAATGAACAAACTTCTGTGGATGAATCTTCAAGCTTTGGGAGTGAATGTGACAGTTCAGATCCAGAGTGGACTCCAATATACTGTAATGACTTCAAAACTGGACATTACAACAAAGGTGTACTGTTGACCCAAAATATTCATAGTGTTGGGTCAAATCATTGATACAATTACTTATTTCTAAACAACAAATCAGCACATACAACATTTAGATTTTAAACATTATTGAATGTACTTCAAACCATTTTATCAGTAAATTGCCTTGTGAATTCAATTATGTTATGTAGTATTAATGTGTGCATTTGGTTCTGTGTCTAACAGGGAGCCTCAAAGCAACATATAGATGTCATAAATGTTCATGATTAAATGTTCAATATATAGATGTTCATGAATCATTGATGATCAGTATCTTGGAAGCTAGGGGATTTGCAAATTACTAGCGAATCAAGTATTTACTAGCGATATGGTGGTCATATTGGATTTTGGTGGCCGTTTTGGATTTTCTAAGTTGCTCCATCCACCTTGGCATGGCAATAAATTTAGAAAATGACACCTTGGAATTGTACATTGGGCATTCCTAGACCGAGCAATGGGGCCTGGAGGGCCCACAACATCTGAAATCAGAAATAGGCCCCCTGGGGGCCATCCACCAGTTTTCTCTGGGGTAACAAGCAAATTCTGAAAGGTGAGGTCTGTCTACACAGGAATCTGCAGAGATACCAATCTCTGCATTATAAATCGAAATATTAGGCCAGTACATCTGTCTATTATCCTTGTTACATTTATTCAATTTCTATGAACTCTATGTTTTTAATTTTTGCATCTGTTATCTTTTCCCCTTTCTCCTTCCCCCAGAACACATCTGAAAACAAGCTGTTACTAGCTCAAGTTCTTTCCTCATATATCTTTTGAAATAAATACATCTCTTATCATATTAATGCATTAGCAGCCATTGTGGCTCTGATCAGGTTTCCTTGATAAGTGACTTAGAAATGTATTTTTTTAACCTGTGGAAATCCTTTTTCGCAAACAGAAAGAAAAAGTCACAAAACAGGATCCTTTTTCACAATTTGCATAAAAGAAGTTTTCTTTTTCCACAAATTACAAAAAAGCAATTGTGAAACAGGATCCTTTTTTGCAATTTGTGAAAAAGGATTTTATTTTTCCACAAATTGCAAAAAATAAACCATGGAAAAGGATTATTTTTCACAATTTGCAAAAAAGGAATTTTAAGACAACTGTTTCAATTGTAACTCCACAGTTCACAAACTGTTATTGATTTCAGTCTGAAATTTTCAGAGTACAAAGGGCATGGCCCACAGATCTTGCTTTTTCTGGTTTGGTGAAAATAAATAGGGCCCTGTACTCCCACAAGCAAATAAGGCTATGATTATACTGTCTCAAAAAGTAAGGATTTCTTGGCAAAACTTCATTAATGCATCAGTTAGGGTTCCAGGGACAAAAGTTTGGAAATGTGGTATTAAGGTTTCCATCCCTAACACCTACCCCCACCCTGCATGCAGCCACTGGAGTGGGGGCATTTGCCTTGGTGTTGTCTGCCCTCACACTCATCACATTCTCCTATACTGTACCCATCTCCTCTTATTTAATTACGGAATGGGGTCATCATTAGGGATGAAAATCCCAAGGACCCCTCCACCTGTTGCTGCATACATGGTGAGGGTGAGGTGTTAGGGTTCAAAACTCTAACACTACATTTCCAAACGTTTGTCACTGGAACCCTAACGGATGCATTAACAAAGTTTTTTCCAAGAATCTGTACATAGGAAGGGACATGACTGATACCTTTGAGTACATAAAAAGGGATAAATAAAGTGGATAAGGAGGGTCTATTTAAGCAAGGTGGTAACTATAACATAAGGGGACACAGTCTGAATGTGGAGGGGGAATTAGTTTTGGAGGGAGGTCAGGAAGCATTTCTTCAGGGAGAAGGTGGTGGAAACTTGCAATGCGCTGCTGGAAGAGGTGGTCTTATTAAAGATAGTGAGCAGCTTCAAGAACGGCTGGGATAGGCATAGGGACAGGAAAGGATCATGGGTAGGGAGGATGTAAAGGATGGGAGGGTTGGGGGGCAGAATCAGTAGCTCAAGCAATATAAGCAGACTAAGTAGACCAAATGGCCTGCTTCTGCTGGCTTCTTTGTATGTTCATATATAATGTGGTCTTCTGGATTTTATACTCAGGTACTCAAGAAGCTTTATTGTCTAAAAATTATTAACAAACAGTTATACATTTTAAATTGGACTGCAATATTACTGCAATATGGCAATCTTTAAAAACTGCTTAATTAGACTTAATGAGCTAAGAAACCCCACATTGCTTAATTTCTTGTGAACTCACTCGTAGTAAGATATTTTTTTCCCTTTTGATCTTGGGTTTAAAGCCAAAGGGGAAAAAATATTTTGCCAGGTTTGGCGGAGTGTTGACTTTTCTCTATGCATCTTCTGTTACAAAGTTGCCTGTTTATAGTCTGTTACAAACTCGCTTTTTGTGAGACTGCAGAATTTGTTCATTACACTTCAGGATGAGATGTGTGCCACAGAAAATAATGGTGAGTGCCAATGGTCCAAGCCAGTAGCAAAGGTAATGAAAGTCTGTAGATTATTTGTCAATCAATTAATCAATCAATCAATCAATCAATCAGATTTTAATTAATAGAGCACAATTCTCATTTTGATTCAGCACATTTTACAATAAAAGCAACATTTAAAAAGATATTAATAAAACAAATAATATAACAGTGCATAAAATACATAAAGACCTGGGTAGTGCAGCACAAACCTGACATAATCTTGCTCACTGAAACCTGGCTCCCTCCCAGGATCCCAGATGCTACAGTATCCCGTGGTGGCTGCACCACCTTCCATCAGGACAGACTGTCCAAACGTGGGGGAGGTTGCCCGATGTACCTGTGTAACAAAATCAAAGGTCAGGTGCTGCCAAACAGTATAATTTCAAAAGAGGCACAAATACTATCCATCAAGCTTACCATAGGCTGCTTTAGCAAGACTTTGGTGCTCACCACGGTCTACATACCCCCTGAAAGGCAAGCAACAGGCATAAAACTTGGTTTGCTGGCCAAGGCACCTAGCTTCACCTGAGCTCTTTCCTTCTAAGACCGCTTGAAAGGCAGAGTAGAGAAACTTACCAGAGCAAGGGAAAAAGATTAAGACTTATTTTGGCTTAGCAGATTTACTGTGTCGTGCTGTTTTTATTTTTTTACTCACAGGGATTGCTACTGTTTGTTGCTAACATTTCATTGCTTCATTTTTCTCTGTAGCAAAGTGTTTCTTACAGCGTATATCTTCTCTGAAATTATTACAGGTGGTGCTTTACAGGTTTTACAGTTTTATCTAACATTAGGATAAGCTTTCAGGGTTACTGCATTTGTTGTTGGCTGATTGTTTCTGCTCTTACCTGCTTGTTCTTTCGTCTGTGGTTTTTCTTTTTCGGCAGGGAAGGGCCCAGCCACCCACCCCACCTCCATCCCCAACCACCCACACTACACTCCATTTATAGGGTACCACAGTTGTGACATTTCCTGTGGCAGAGCAGGAAGGGGTGGATCAGTGGGGCCTCCACAAGGTGAGCTCATTTCAATCAATCAATCAATCAAAATCTTTATTTAATCAGGCGAACATCATTGAGCATAGCTCATTTACAAGATGGACCTGAGTGGTCAAGAAGTGCAAGTGTTATTACATAGACAAGGATATCATAAACAGTAATACAATGACAGGTGTAACAAAAAAACAGTAATACAATGACATAAGTGCTAGTATATAACAATATACATATGTACAAGGCATTAACACTTTTAATCTGTGAGACAGTAGGCAGTTGGCACATCAGAAATTAATATGTAGATTATAGGACCTAGCAGGCATTTTGAGGGTGAATCTTGAGACTGGGAACGGGAGTTTTTTTCAGCATATAGAAACACGACCCAAAAAAAGGGGGGGGGTAGGGCCGTGAATTAGGCCTTGTGGAAGCAGGTGCAGAGTTCTGGGAATAGGGTGGTGAATAATCTTTGAAGGATATTAAGGGTGGGAGGTTATTTAGCTTCATGGTTTTTGGGTGAGTTCCAAACATTTGCTAGTGAGTAGCTGATAGCAGCCCTCCCAAGCTGGGTGTAGACATTGGGGACCTTAAGAGTGATAATTTGCTGATCCTTAGGTTGTATGGCCTAGAGTAATTTGAGTAAAACAGTCCGAGATGTAGGTAGGTAGCTTGCCTGATAAGGCTTTGAATATCAAATTGCAGCATTCCTATTTCTTCGTGTTGTAATGATGACCAGTTAACTGCCTTATAAAGGGAGCAATGGTGGGTGCTGAAGGGAAGGTCAGTAATGAATCTGATGGACCTGTGGTATAGGGTGTCCAGTTTATTTAAGAGGGGGAGTGAACAGTGTCCATACAGTAAGTCAGCATAGTCAATGAGGGATAGGAATGAAGCCTGGATTAATCTTTTTTTGGAGTCCTTGTTGAGGTAGTGCTTTATTCTAAAAAATAAACCAAGCCTTTGTCTCAGTTTCTTTAGTAGCTCCTCAATATGGACAGAAAAGTCAAGTTTGTTATCAATCCAGACACCAAGATATTTGAAGTTATCAACGAATTCCAGCTTCTCTCCAAGTAAGGTGGTTAGTTGTAGGGTGGTAGATGATGGGGTAGTGGCAGAGCAACTTTGTGAGGAAAAGAGCATAGCTTTTGTTTTTTTGGCATTTAGAAGTAGTTTTTTATCCAGTAAGTTGTGTTGTAGGATGGAAATTCAGATTGTAGCAGTTCATGGGCTTTAGATAATGAAGGATTGCTAACATATAGTACAGTATCATCAGCAAACAGATGGATGTTTGATTGAGTGAGGTTAGCATCAATATTATTAATATAGATGGCAAAGAGGATGGGGCCAAGAATAGAACCTTATGTGTACACCTCTTAGCAGTGGTTTTAAAGTGGATAGGTAGTTTCCATTTTTACCAGTTGTGATCTGTCTGATAGATAGCACTTGAACCAATTGAGTGAAGGGGAATCCAACCCTAGTGAGCCAAGGGAGGTGATCAGTGATTCATGATCCACTGTGTCAAATGCTTTGCTCAAATCCAGGAACACAGCACAGGTACTATTCTTCTTATCCATAGCAATCTGCCAGTCATTGGTTACTTTGGCTAGGGCTGAAATGGTGCTGTGCCTTGATCTAAATCCTGATTGTGCTGTGTTTAGGAGGTTATTGTTATCCAGATAGACCCTTAATTGTGAGTTTACTAACTTTTCGAGCATCTTGGACAGAACAGATAGGATGGAAATGGGCCTGTAATTATTGAGATCCATGGGATCACCAGATTTGAGTAAAGGAACTACTTGAGCTGTTTTTCCAAATGGAGGAATGGATCCAGTGGTGAGGGAAAGATTGAAGAGATGAGTGAGGGGGAGATAAGACTTGAGATGCAATCTTGAGGAAGTAGGGTTCCAGGAATCTGTACCTGCACTTTTGAGGTATCTAAATTGGGAGGAGATCTTCCACTACTTTCAATGATATTGGGTTGAAGGAGAAGGTTGATGTAGCCTTTTGGCCCACGTGGATTGAAGATTCAAGGAAGATCTCAGGAGATTTGCAGGTGAAGAGTCAAATGCTAGTCCAGCTGTGGTGAAGTGGTCATTGAAGGTATTTAGAATTTCTTGTTTATCCGTAATTTCTGTGTTATTTAGTAGCAGTTTGCAGGTTAAGGCAGGAGTAGAGTTTTGGCCCAAGATACCCTTATAGTTCCCCAGAGCCTGGTTGAGTTATTATAGGAGGCATCAATTCAGCTCTATAATAGGCCGCTTTGGCAGATCTTATTTGTGTAGTACATGAATTTCTTGCTTTTCTGAAATTTAGCCAGTCTATGGAGTCCTTAGTTTTCTTGCCTTTTCCACAGTTTGTCTCTGGCTAGCAAGGCTGTTTTAAGATCAGTGGTGAACCAGGGCAGGACCTTGCTTTAGTTCTGATTTGGTGAATGGTGCATGAATATTTAGAGCATTAGTGATAATGTCTTTTAAGATCTGGAGAGCTGTTTCCACTGAGGTTGTAAGGTAGAAATCTTGCCAATATATTGTGTTACTCAGGTCATGGAGGTAACCTGGTATGTTGAACTTCTTTTTGACCTTTGAGGACAAATTCAGCAGGGTTGGATGGTTTGGGTGAGGATCTTATGCCAGCTATGGGACAATGGTCACTTACATCATTCGGTAGTACTCCTGCATGAGTATATAAGTGAGGCTTATTTACCAACATAATATCCAGGTTTATTTTGAGGGGCACTAGTAATTTAACTTGTTGTTATAACAAGTTAAACAAAACACAATCAAACCATTACTTGCATTTTTTTTTCCTTTTTTTTTTCCTTCTAATTACTCTGACTAGGTTATAAACCCAGCAACTTATCTGGAATGGATATCATTAACTGCAGGTACTGTGGAACAATTTTCAGAAGGACAGTCTTACAGGATTTAGGACACTGTCCTACATGCTGGGCCTTTGGAGATCTTAGGGCTCAGCTCCGGGCAGCATGGGCAGAGATTGCATGCCTCAAATTTCATATTCAGAGGAAATACATTATAAGAACCACCGCCATTTCCCAGCATCCAACAGAAAAAGCTCGAGCCATGAGAGGGTAGTTGGTCCAGGAGGTTGGCAGGTGGTTAGAGGGCAAATCGGGTGCCCCTTCACTCTCTGCTTTCCAACATATTACCTCCAAAAGCCATATAAACACTGCAAACAGGTATCTGCCTCTATCTCTGAAATCAAACAAAGAGGCAGAAGACACTGCAGAGCAGGACACTGCAGCACAGGAGCTAGCACAACAAAACTCACCCAAATCAGGAACCAAAACAAAAAAAGCAAAAAGAAAATCCAAAAAACTTCTGATCATAGAAGACTCCATGATTCGGGGAGTTGATACCCATCTTCAGCCAGGGGTAATGGTCAGATGTCTCCCAGGTACATCAGCATGGAGAGACACTGACCACATTGCTAAAATTGTTCACAAAGCAGGAGAAAACATTGATGTCCTAGTACACATAGGGACTAAAGATCTCACCAGCCGGTCAGTTGTGGAGACCAAGGAACACCTAACCAGGCTGGGTGACAAACTATCATCTATTTTGTCGCATCTCTCTCTTGAGATCCTGCCAGTCTGGGAGAGGGAGCAGATGGATGGAAGGGTCAGAGAAGGGAGATAGGGAGCTAAACACGTGGCTCAAGGGCTGGTGCCAGGAAAAAGGACACAGATTTGTAGGAACTGGCAACAGTTCTGGGAGCGAAAGTTCTTTAAATTTGATGGACTGCATCTGACTAAGGAGGGAGTGAGTGCATTGGGGCAGAAGTTTGCCATCTTTGCAGAATATTTAAACTAGCAAATGGGGAGAGGGGTGCAGCACCCCATACGTCAAATGGGAAGAACACCCCTTCCCCCTCAGCTAGTGGTCAAACAGGGATTCAGCATGTTTGCAGTTCATTTGCATCACCAGGTAAGAAAAAGGTTTGTCTCCCCACACGACACACAGGGTAATGCCAAACCTCACCCAACAACTAACACACCAAAATCTGACCAATGGAAAATCATGTACACAAATGCTCACAGCCTGGGAAATAAGATCCCAGACCTGCAGGCAACAATGTCAGAGGCTAAACTGGTCATAGTAACAACTAGTGAGACATGGTTTGCCCATGCAACCACCTTGGAGATTCTTCAGTACCTGGCTATGTATTGTTCAAGAAGAGACCGAGGTGCAAAAGGGGAGAGTGGCCCTGTATGTCAATGAAAATATCAAATACAGAAATTCAGAATACATAAAGGAGCAAGAAGAACTGTGGGTCACCCTGGAAACAGGAAATGGGACAGCCATAAGAACTGGGGTTGTCTACAGGCCCCCAGACCAGGGGAAGGACATAGACACATTACTGTTAGAAGATATACAAAACATGACAGCTAAAGGGGAGGTTCTGATAATGGAAGACTTCAACATGCCGGATACAGATTGGTCAATACCAGCAGGAACATTTGCCAGAACTAGACACATAGTGGATTCCCTGATGGGGGGAGGGCCTCAAACAACTGGTACAGCAACCCATGAGAGACAGGGCTATCCTGGATCTAGTACTGACTAACAAGGAAGGGATCACAGATCTCCAGGTAGAAGGTCACCTGGGGGCCAATGACCGTCACATGGTATGGTTCAATTTGGCTACTATATCTAAATCATCCCATTCCAAGGCAAAATATGGGACTTCAGAGGAGCTGACTTTGATAAGATGCCAACAGAGTTAAGCTAGCCTGGCAAAAAAGAAACACAGGAGAGGGGTACAGGCAAAGTGGGCAAGCATTAAGGATGCACACTTGAAACACATCCCATTGTGTTAGACAGAAAAGGAAGTGCAAAAGAAGAAGAAACCACTTTGGTTCTCAAATACAGTAGCAGAAAAGGTCAGAGCCAAAGGCTGGCCTTCAGGAAATATAAGGAACACAGCGGGATGAAGATAGGGAGGCATACCAAACTGCCCTAAGGGAAGCAGGAAGGCAGTAAGACAGGCAAAGTCCCAAACTGAGGAAAAACTAGCACGAACAGTAAAGAAGGTGACAAGACTTTCTATAGATACATTAGTGAAAGGAGAAGTCCAGAGGGGTATTGCTAAGCTTAATGGAGAAAAGGGAGCATGTGAGGAGGAGGACCCTGAAAGGCATCTATCCTAAATAGATACTTTGCTCAGTATTTACTGAAGAGAAGGTAGGGCAGGGCCACAGCTCAACATCATGGACACAGGGGGAGGGATGTGAGCACTACTCCTTCACAAAAGAAAGGGTCCTACAAGAGCTTTAAGCTGAGAGTGGATAAGGCAATGGGACCTGATGGCATACATCCCAGGGTACTTAAGGAGCTAAAGGTGGAACTAGCAGAGCCATTAGCAGAACTGTTTAGTGAGTCTCTCAGGCACAGGAGGGTCCCAGAAGACTGGAGAATGGCTCATGTGATCCCGCCTCCACAAGAGTGGTAGCAGGGAGGAGGCGAGACTACAGACCAGTCAGTCTTACCCTGTAGTGGGCAAGATTATGGAGGCACTCCTTAAGGAAAGCATAGAGCAACAACCTGGAATCCATAGCACAGGATCCAAGACAGCATGGGTTTACAAAGGAAGGTCCTGTCAAACTAATCTCATAGATTTCTTTGACTGGGTAACCAGAGTGGTGGGCCAAGGGGGCAGTTGATGTCACCTACCTTGACTTCAGAAAAGCTTTTGACACTGTTCCACATAGAAGATTGATAAATAAGCTGGGTAGGCTTGGGGGTCAGAAGTTGGTCAACTGGGTGGCAAACTGGTTGACGGGCAGAAAACAGAGAGTGGTGGTAAATGGTATACAGTCAGAAGAGATGCAAGTCACAAGTGGGGTACCTCAGGGATCAGTCCTGGGGCCAGTCCTCTTCAACATCTTCATTAGTGACCTTGCAGATGGACTAGAGGGTAAGGCTTGTCTGTTTGCAGATGACACCAAGATCTGCAACAGAGTAGGTGATCCAGATGAGGTGGGCAGAATGAGAAGAGATCTGGATAAACTAGCAAAATGGTCAGAAGAGTGGCAACTGGGATTTAATGCAAGAAGTGCAAAATCATGCACATAGGGAAGAGAAACCCTGAAGCCACCTATAGGCTGGGAGGAGTTGCTAGCAGTCACAAAGGAAGAAAGAGACTTGGGCATCATCATCACTGATGACCTGAAATCATCCAAGCAGACCACTGTGCTACAGTAGGTAAGGCTAGGGAGAGCTAGTGCATTAGTAGGGTATCACAAGTCATAAGAGGAGGTAATAATCCCTCTTTACAAGACACTGGTTAGGCCCCATCTGGAGTACTGCATGCAGTATTGGAGGCCACACCTTCACAAGGACATTAACTAAATTGAGGCAGTCCAGAGAAGGGCAACCAAAATGGTGCAGGGACTGCATCAGAAGACATATGAGGACAGATTAACAGAGCTCAATATGTATACCCTTGAGCAAAGGAGGGAGAGAGATATGATCGAGGCATTCAAACACCTTAAGGGTATTAACAAGGTGAAAGAGTCTAACATGTTTAAATATAAGAAAAATACAGGACAAGAGGACACAGCATGAGATTAGAGGGGGCCAATTACAGGAATGTGAGGAAATTCTTTTCACAGAAAGGTGGTGGATGCATGGAATGGCTTACCAAAAGAAGTGGTGGCTATGAATAGAGTGCAGGGCTCAAACAGGCATGGATAGGCATAAGGAGCAATACAAATGACTATGAATAGATAGGCCATTGACGAAAAGCCGATGGCACATTTATAAGGTAAAAAAGAAATGGCAGACTGGATGGGCTCATGGTCCTTATCTACCATCAACTTCTATGTTTCTATGTTTCTAAAACAGTTCATTGACCATATTAAACAGGTTAAGCAGAGTTGGGAACAGGCTGTTGTTGGTGATTTCAACACTAACTGGCTAGCGCAGGATACTGTTACCCTCAGAGACCAAATCTCTAGTCTGTACCTCACACAAATGGTCACCCAAGCAACTAGGAGGAACTACCACACTGGAACAAGCTCCCTTATTGATTGACTACTCTCCACTTGCTCTGAACACATAACAGACATTTCAGTTCTATCAGACTCCCTAAGAGACCACTTCCCAGTGATGTGCTCGTGGACAACTTAGGGTAAGCAACACACCCCTCAGTTCAATAAAAAACGGTCATTAAGAAAAGGGCAGTTAGCTCATTTTAAACAATATCTAAAAAGGTCTGATTGGACCACACTAGACAGCATAGTTGATGCAAATCAGGCCTTCGACTACTTTACATCAACATTCACCAATGCATGCAACATATTTTCCCCATTCAAATCTTTAAAAGTCTAAGAGACTATCCACCCATGGCTCTCGGGCCCCCTTATTGAGCAAATGAATTCCCATGATGACCTATGGCACAAGGCTAGTGCAACCAGTAGACAGACTGACTATACTGCTTATAAAGCAGCCAGAAACAAGTGCACAAAGTCAGTGAGGACAGCAAAAGCCAATTACTATAAAGAACTAATGGATAGAAACTGAGGAAGCGGAAGAGAATTCTGTAACACCATAACAACTTTTACTGGTAGGCACATCAAAGTGCCAACAGACTTGATTGTCACAGTGGTCAGCACACTACAAGAAGCAGTGGAACTGGCAAACACCTTCAATTCTGCCTTTATGAGACTTATGCATGGTACTACCTCCAGAGTGCTTAACAACTCAGCCTTCTAGTAAGCCCACTAAGTGAACTTCCCCGAGAACACCTCTATATCCCCATTTACTCAAACAAATCTCTAGGGCACAAATCATAAACTACATTAAGAGGTCCTAGGAAAAACAAGGATCAGAGGTGACATGATTGACTTGAAGCTTGTAGTTCTCAGTCTAGATGAACTAGCTTTACCCCACACAAAAATATTCAATATATCCCAAAGAGTGGGAGCTTCCCCAGATAGGTGGAAGACAGTGCTTGTTGTCCCCGTGTTCAAAAGTGGTGACAGAACCAGCCTGGCAAACTACAGATCCATATCATTATTATCCCCTCTATCAAAAGCTCTTGAGCAGATTGTATCTGATTATGCAATGGGGCCCATAGAAGCCAGGACTCTGATTGGCTGACTGGCACCTTTCAGCCGTGCTAAATCCTGGCATTACCTATGGCAAAGGTACCAGTCAGCTGCATCAGCAATCACAACTCAATGAAATCAGTCCGATCTGACATCTGCATTCCTCGCTAAACCTCCAAGCTGGAACCGGAGATTCAAAAGAGAACTGCATTTCAACTCGTCTGCCCTCTCACTAAACCACCTGAAACAACTAGTCCTCTCCCACAGAAATGGGCACTCAAACTGCTGAAATTGTCCAAATTAGCCAATAAAACATACCTGATCCCCTTCTGGGACTCTGCTCCTCACGGCACTCCTGTAGCCTCACAGCGGAGTGTCCTGTGAGGAAAAGTGAAGAGTGATATTTCTCTCGGTTTTTTGTCACAACGCTTTCTGTGTTTAGCTAAAGTATAGCCTGCTAAAATATATTCACCACAGTGGTTCATCTACAATACATAGAAATGTACAGTACGGTGTCAGAGCCCAACTGCATTAATACAAGCAGCTGATTTCTGGTGCTTGAGCAACACAAACCAGTGTAATATGGCAGCTTAGACATCCTGCAGATACTCTTGCTGCTCAATGTATGCTTGCCTTGCTGCAACCATGATATTTTGCAGACATCCTGACTGCTCGAATGTGTACATAGTCACCCTGCTGCAGCTAGGACATTTTGCAGCCATCCTTACTTCTCGAATGTGCATGATGGAATATGTATTCACAGAGGTTGTGAGTGCTGTCATTATGCGCTCCGCTCCATGGAGTTAATTTGCATGCAATTCCATCTGCCTGAACTGGGGGGGGGGGGTTATTATTTCTTTGATTTCTACACGTTCTGGGTATTGACTGATTAAAGCTCCTTTCCACCTAATAATGTTATGCAGCCATGTTAAGCATTATTAGAATACAGTTTGGGAGTTGGGCTGGAATAGCAAACCTCATCACAAGTTCTCACCAGGAGGGGATGGGGAGGTGTAGATGTAGATGACTCTTTGGGCTAGAGCAGTGTGACCGTATGCTCATACTTTAGCTCCAGTCAGGCCCTGCCCATTATTTTAATCAGCAGAAATTTCAAACTGCAGATAATCTGGGGCCTGGGGTGACAGCCCTATACTTTGGTTATTGGGCTAGATGGTTCTTAATTAAGCCCACTTGAGCTAATTATAGCAGCTGATGATTTCCTAGCATTCTAGGGTGTCTAGATGGTAGTTTTGATAGCAGTTTCTTATATTTCATTGTTTAATGGAGGGGCGGGGGAGGACAGGGCCTTGAAATGCCGTACCTCGCAGCATCATACACTGTATTGATGGGGGGGAGGGCCTCTCCACCACTCCCTCTAGTGGGTGGTTTAAACCTAGCTTGGTGTTTATTGGTGGTTTGGCATGGGTATTTCTAAGTATTTTGAATAGCTGCATTAGGTTGGGAGGTAGGGGTGCTGAGGGGGATGGGGTATTAGTGGGAGTGTATTGTGTTTCAGGGACGGCAACTGGGGGGGGGGAGGTGGGTGTGACCCATGGTATCAGCAAGGGCATTTCTTCTCTTTTATTTAATGTCTAAATTTCTAATAACAGTCAATTTAATGTTACATGGCTAACTGTATAAGAGTTAATTGCTGGAATGTTAAAGGAGTGCGTAATAAAAACAAGAGATATAGATTACTTAAACATCTGCAGGTGGTCAAAAGGCAAATATCCTTTTTGCAGGAGACCCGACTACTTGAGACAGAGGCAAATCTGCTGAGGAAGTTAAATATAGGGCAAGTCTATGCTGCAGGTACAAGCACACAGAATAAGGGGGTATTTATTTTGTCATCCAGAGCCTTGAAGGTTTAAATGCAACCAATGTATCTGAGATTCGTTGGGTAGATGCATTTTTGTGACTGGCACTTTGGAGAGGTCTGATGTAGTCCTTGGGTCCATTTATGATCCTAACATGGACACCCCTCATTTTCATGGATTTGCTTAACCTCCTGCTGCCCTTCCTATCTGCATCATTTTGATAGGAGGGACTGGAACCTACCTTTTCTCCAGATGCAGACAGGACAGACAAAGTGAGGTGGAGGTTTGTCCTGGCTCAGAGAGCCATTAAAGGTTGATAGACAAATTGGGATTATCGACCCTTGGAGGGTATTACACCCCAATTAACAGGAGTACACATTTCAGTCTCCAGTGCATGGGTCCTCTTCTCACATAGATTGCTTTTTAATAAGTAAACAGCTCCTTCCAGGACTCATGGCATGTCAGATCTCTCCAGAGGTCATTTCGGACCACTCTTTGGTGAACTGTACTGTATCATTATCACCTACTCAGCAGGTAGAGACAACCTGAAAAATTAACAATAGGTTACTAAAAGACAAATAGGCGGTGGATAAATTGAAGTCCTGTATAGTACAGTATACTGAGGACAACCTCAACACTACCAGCTGGGTAGAGATGGAATGGGGTGGCCTGAAGTGCTTTCTAAGAGGTAAACTCATCAGTATTTGCCTCTATGCGGAAACGCAAGAAGGAATCTCAAATAAAAGAGTTATTGGCTCGAATTGGGGATTTGGAAAATAATATCTCTCCTTCATCCACTGAAACACAGCACCAGGCACTTATTAGCTTAAAGGCACAATATAATGATCTGTTGGGTGAAAAAGCCAAATATACTATCCTTAAAACAAACTCCACCTATATTGATTAGGGGGAGAAGGAGAGTCGCTTGGTAGCACTAAGGGTTAAGCAACAAGAGGCTTCTAGACTGGTTAATACAATCCGATCGACTGATGATGGCTCCCTCAAAACAAACTCCAGTGATATTGTGGTTGAATTCCAGAAATTCTATAAATGTCTATCAGAACAGCAGTCCCTGCTGATCTCTCCATTCACAGAAGCTGAGATAAGATCGACAATCAGTAATTTACCACTGGACAAAGCCCCAGGACCGGATGGCTTCTCTCCTAATTTTTATAAAGAATTGGAGGCAGACCTGGTCCCTTGGCTACTTCGACTGTTTCAATCTATCTTGGCAAGGGTATACCAAGACTTTCGCCTTTTTGAGGTCTTGATAGTAGTTTTGCACAAGGAGGGGAGGGACCCGGAACATGCATCAAACTATGACATCAAAATCTTGGCAAATAGACTGGGTGGGGTTATACCCTCTCTGATCTGTGTGGAACAATTGGGCTTCATGGAGAGCAGGTCATCCCCAGATTACTTGAGAAAATTGGACCACATTTTCTCTGCATCCCAAGACAACATTTCAGCTGCAGTGTTGATGCCTCTGGATGCAGAGAAAGCATTTAATAGAGTGAATTGGAATTTTCTTTTTAGAACACTACATGGGTTCAGTTTTCCTCCCCTCTTTGTGTAAAGGATCAAAGCCCTGTATACTAAACCCAGCACCGAATATACTGCAACAGAACCTTCTCTTCTTACTTCCCCCTCTTCTCTGGCACCAGACAGGGGTGCACTCTATACCCTCTTTTATTCAATTTGTATTTGGAACCCCTCCTGGCACAGCTTAAAATGGACCCAGAGATTCAGGGGATAACAATAGGCTCTCAGGAATTCAAGTTGTCAGCATATGCTGATGACATACTTCTCCATTTATTAAATCCGAGGGCCTCAATTAACAAGACCTTGTACTGGATCCAGGAACTAGGACTGCTATCAAATTAAAAGTTGAATTTAGAAAAAACTATAGTTTTCCCCCTCAACATGGTCATCCACAAGAGGGAGGTTGAGGGCTTAGGCTTATGATGGGAACATAAGAAGCTTAAATACTTGGGTATTTTTCTTACTAGGGAGACCAAATCCCTGAGGGGAATGCAATCTGGAGGCTCTGGTGCAGGTAATTCAGCAGGACTTAGATAGATGGACAATGTTGCCATTGTTGCTCTGAGGCAGAATAAGTTTAATTAAAATGAATAAATTACCTCTCATTTTCTACCCCTTAACATGCTTGAATTTATGGTTACCAGAGGCCTGGTTCTCCAAGATACATTCCCTGATTGCTAGCTTTATCTGGAAGGGCAAGCAAGCCCAAAGGACCTACTGTAACTTAGCTGCTCCTAAGATTAAGGGAAGGCTGAGACTCCCCATTTTAAACTTTATTACTGGGCAAGTCATACAGTGAAATACCTGAGATGGTTGGGAGGACCAGATGAAGTAAGTCCAGACCAGTACAGACCATTGTGGCTCATATTGGAAAAGGCTCTTATTGTGACTCAGGGCCTATCCCCCCTTGCTGTTCTGCATATACCCTCCAAACTGCTCCCATTAGCACTGGCCGACACACCGATCGGGGTCTCTGTAAAGGTCCACACCCAGTTGTGTGCTTCTTTGTCCTACAGGCACACTCAGGACCCATGGCAACCTTTAATGGATAACCCAAATTTTAAAATTGGTGGGAAGTGGTTAAAGCATCCTGGCTGCCGCAGGTGGTAGGAATCTCTGTAGCTGACCTGTGGGATAATGGGCAGGTTTTGACCTCAAGTGATATCATCAGACGCCATAACCTAAGGACCCAATCGAGTTTCAGAGTGTTTCAACTTAGACATATGTTAGTTAACTCACAGACAGAGCAAGACGCTGTGGGAGAGGGAAGGTTCCTCCAACCAATGTGCATAATTGTCACAGAACCTCATGCGGTCTCGGGCATCTACATTATGTTGTTAGAGAGGGTCTTTCCAAAGCTAGATGGCTCTTCCACCTATCGGAATTCTAAATTCCCAGTGATAACACTCAATTGGGCAAGGATCTGGAAAGATACTCACATGTTTATATCTCAGGACAGGCTGAGATTAATGCAATTCCAGATTTTCAACAATTTGTATTATACCCCGGCTAAAATGATTAAGATGAACAGGTCTCCTTCCCCAACTTGCAGGCGTTGCATGCAAGATGTAGGTTCTCTATACCACAATTTTTGGGACTGCCCAAAAGTTGCCCCACTCTGGTCCCTCATTAAACAGAAGGCAGACCTACTGGGAATAGCTGATCACATAGAGCTAGCTGCCTGCCTTTTGGGGGACTACTCCCTCATATCAGTCACTAAAAGGAAGTACCATCTAGCCATGATGGCAATGTTGGTCAAGAAGCTAGTACTCCAGCACTGGTTGGGCAGAGAATTCATAACTTATTCTGAGTGGTTGCAGGAGCTTTTGCTTAACCTCTCAGTGGAAAAAGTAATTGCTAGTGTGCATAATCACTTGCCTTAGTTTGGCAAATACTAGAGCAAATTACAAACTCTGTATTCTATATAAATGACATATTCTATGATTGTGAGACCCACCCATCATTTTTTTTGAAATACGCTGTTATCATGGTGTGGGTGGGATGGTTGGTGGTGGACCGGTTTGTCTTGTTGTGTATTGTATTGTATGTTGTCTTGTTTTGTAACAAAACTGCCTCACTTGGCTGACTGAAAATAAATAAAGCATTTTGAATTTCAAAAAATCTCCTGATGCGCTCGCATTCTCTTATTGCTAAGGTACCCAGAAGGCATCTGACTGTCACCCTTTTCTGGGAGTACTTGTGCATTCTAGATTCCATTCCTCTGATCATGGAGCCACCAGCTACCAGGATCATCTTGGTTCCTTGACTGTCTTGCTGAGGTCTGCTGCTGTTTGTTGAGGTTGTTGCAATCTTCACCCCCTTGATGGGACTAGCATCCCCTCTAAATGGAGCTGACTGATTCCCTTCTGCTTGTAGCTCAAAGGGATTTGTGATCCTAATTGGGGTGTCTCGAGTTGTGTTGTCCATGTTTTTCTTTGCTGGTTTCCCATGTCCTGTTTTCACCACTTTCCAGCTTCCTTGTCCTGTGGATCTTTGAGATGGGGGATGGAGTGCTCCAAGTCAAATGTTGCTGAAGCCTTTCAATTTCATTCCAGGCTGCTACCAGCTGAGCCTGCAGGTCATGCATCTTCATGCATACTGGGCAATGATCTGTCCTCCAGAGGTGCTCCTGGGAGATGAATACTTCACAGACATCACAGTGTTGTATCCCCAAGTTGAACATTCTGGTGAGGTATTTCCAATATGATGATGAGATTTTGCGAGATTGGTGCTCTTCATTTCAAATGCAGCTCCTTTGAACGATATGCTTATTTTTTCCTTTTCTTTTTTTCACTTTTTATTCTATTTTCTTTTGTGCTATAGTGACAGAAATTGACATTCTCTGTCACCAGGAAGTGTTCAGGAGGAGGGATGTCACAGGTTCTGCCTATAAAGGAAACATGGAGCTAGGGGAGGATGGGGTAAGGGGCTGGTTGGGTGGGACTGACCCACTGCTGCCAAAGACAGTCACACACAAAAAGAAGAGAAGATGTTCCCCTCTTCCTCTCAAAATGAGGTGCTCTTAAAAGCAAATGTTAGTGCACTTTTAGCTGCTAGCTTCCCACTCCAAAATGAGA